>JBBGZY010000320.1:1102500-2349166 GCA_037952925.1 Lithobates clamitans
GAGATATAGATAGAGAGATATAGATATAGAGATATAGATATATAGATATAGATAGAGAGATATAGATATAGACAGATAGAGATAGAGATATAGATATATAGATAGAGGGATAGAGAGATATAGATATAGATATAGATAGAGAGATATAGATATAAACAGATAGAGATATAGATATATAGATAGAGAGATAGAGAGATATAGATATAGATATAGAGATATAGATATAGATAGAGAGATATAGATATAGAGATATAGATATAGATATAGAGATATAGATATAGATAGAGAGATATAGATATAGACAGATAGAGATAGAGATATAGATATATAGATAGAGAGATAGAGAGATATAGATATAGATATAGATATAGATATAGATATAGATATAGATAGAGAGATATAGATATAGACAGATAGAGATAGAGATATAGATATATAGATAGAGAGATAGAGAGATATAGAGATAGATATAGAGATATAGATATAGATAGAGAGATATAGATATATAGATATAGATAGAGAGATATAGATATAGACAGATAGAGATAGAGATATAGATATATAGATAGAGAGATAGAGAGATATAGATATAGACAGATAGAGATAGAGATATAGATATATAGATAGAGAGATAGAGAGATATAGATAGAGAGATAGAGATAGAATGTGTGTGAATCCAGAGAGAAGATTAGACAGATAGAAGTGTTGGGGTTCCCCATCATCCAGCAGAACTTTTCCTCCCCTCCCCCCCAGCACTCACCTGGAAGACTGCCCAGCACAGTGAGTCTGGCTCCATCCTTCTCCCCGTACATTGAGACGGCTCCTGCTCTGACTCTGAGGACGGCTCTCTCACTCTCCCTATACAGCATTCTCTAATCTCTGTGTGACTGTGTAGTCACACAGCAGTAGAGGAGTCCGCTCCTCATGCTTCCTCTGCTCGGGCGCACTGGGAAATAAAAAGCGGAAGTGACATCATTCCTTGAATGTCACTCAAAGTCCCGGCCATCTAATGCATATAATATGCGGAAGCTACTCGGCGCGATGGATCGCGCCACAAGGCGGGTTAAAAGCCCGCAAATGAAGCGCCGCGTCTGCAATCTTGTGATTGCATAGACGTGCCGCTTCCCATAGTGCACTGCGCCCGGCGCCCGGCGCCCGAACGCAGTGCACTTATGGACCTTTTTTTCGAATTTTTTTTCATTTTTTAAAGGGCCAGTTTTAAAAATTTATTTATTTTTTTTCCATTTTTTTTTTTTTTTTTTTTGTGACTGTGCAGAGGGGGGGGCGGCGCCCAGGCGCCCCCTATGGACGGGCCGCCACTGCCTATAAGAGGGGGTAAGGCAAGGGAGGTCAACACTGTCCAAATAAAATGAAAATTATTCCTCGGTAAGTGCTACCCTGGACTTATTCTGATCACTCAGATCCTGATAGTAAGAAACAAGCATTAATTAAATCAGGATTAGATAAAACCTCACCATCAGGGGTAAGTATGTAGGAAATAGACACAGGGGAAGAATGCTCCCAAGACAGCTATTTCAAGATGTTCTCCGACCTGTCCCCCTGTTTAAAAATATGCTTGGTCTGATGCAGTAAATTAATTTTTGTAGCAGAGGTACGCAGAATGTGCACATCTCAGAGTGCCGCCTGGAGGGAAGTATATGCCAAGGGTTCTCGTTTTAGCGCAGTCTCCAAAGCAGAGGCCTAGGCCTTAAGTACCCAAGTTACCTTGCATATATGAGATTTAAGCTTTACAGGCATCCTAGGTGGTAAATGTATAGAAAACTGTTGCGCTTCCCTAAGTGTAAATGATATAATCCAAAATAACCAATATGATATCACATTTCACAAGTGCATACAGTGCCATCAATTCATATTCTTCAATTATAAACATTAAAAACACATTAAAAAAATCATCCAATCTTTTCCAATGGGTGAAAAAAAATCTCTTTTGATGTGCAACAAATAAACATCTTATGTGACAAAAAATCATCCAGTGACAGTCAATATCTTTCAGTGAAATCTTCTATAAATAATATGATGCCGCAGGTGCTCTAGTGATTCCCACCACCGTTTCTGCTATGCACTCATCTCCCAAGTTGGGCCTGCTAATAGAAATGTCTAAAACACCTTCCTCTTTGGCAAAGGGTGCCTTAGCAATGCTGCTCCAATTTGGGATACTCCTTGCTTCTTTCCTTCTCCCTTGGATATTCACATAGGGTGGAGGGTGTATGGTCCCTTTTAAATTTGTGTGCAACCATCCTATATTGGGCTCAAATGACAAAGTGGATCCCCATTGCGTGTTCAAACAGCAAATATTTTATTAAATAAATACACTTACAAGAGTTAAAAGTAATTCAAGCCTGTGTTAAAAAACTGCAGGGCCACGGCTCCAGCGTCACTTCCAGTTTCGGCAGTCACCCAGCTCCACCCAATGCATGCCATCACAAGTCATGTGACTTCCTCAGGGGTACGTAGCCAGGTGCTTCCTAGCTTCTCTTAGTGACTGTTTGCCATTACCATCAGGAACATGCTGGCCATAGTGCAGAGGGTAGAGGCAATTACGCATGCATGGGCGCAATCCCACAAATACCCTGCCTGTCAGTCACAGACGTCGAATAGACACATGCGCACAAATATTTGCGCGGCCATGTGAACACCTTTGAGCATGTGCGCACGCCCCATTGACATTGGCTCCCAAATGGCATATATAAGGAGCATAGGCATGCGCACAGGGTGTTCCAGGTGTGCCCAGGCACACCCTAATCCCCCCATGCACATTAGTGTTATCGTTCTGTGTAACAACAGGAGCATGGGAAAGATCTCTGATTCTTTTGCATCTACTTGATTCTCTGTTGCCAAACCTCTACCTGAACTTTGACCACACTTGCTTGATGTCTTTGATGTATCTGATTCCCTGGGTATGACCTAGCTTGTCTGACTGCACCAGTCTCCTCAGCTTCCAACAGCCTCTATGTACCTGCATCCATGGTACACCAGCACCTGCAATGTACCTACATCCACAGCACACCTGCATCCACTATGTGTCTGTATCCGCAGAAAACCAGCACCATCAACTACTGCTGCCATCTGTATCTCCTACCTACCTGCTAACAGAGAACATTGCAGGTACTCCTACCTCACCGTGCTCTCGCAACTGCTGTTGCAACCTCAGTGGTCCTTGAACTGGAGCTGTACGAGAGGCCTTCCTCTGCTTGAAGGTATGTGACACGTACTATGCAATGTTATTTCTAAACCCTATTTAAAAATACATCCATACATACTCTACTATTTACAAGTATTTACATAAAAAGGTTTCCATATATAGCCAAGCTAAAAAATGTATCTAAGATACTTATCTACAATACATATATAGCCTTCTATATTTTTAGTGCCATCTTGTGGACAGAGAAGATAACAACAACGGCCATCAATAAACAAGAGATCCGTGAGAAGAGCAACTCAAGGTATTAGGATGTAAGGCTTACGCCAAGCACACAGCACAGCTCACCACCGAGGGATGGTCTCCAAACACGCAGAGGCATCCTCCGGAGATGTGAAAAAGGGAACCACTTCGCTATCCTCTACCCACAGCATGGCTGGATATAACATACTATATTCGACTCCGTTCGCCCGTAGCTTGCCGCTGACCAAATCAAATAATTTCTGCTGTCGTTGTATCTCCACAGAGTAATCTGGGAAAATCAATAACTTGCTATTGTCGTAACAAAGCTCATCCAGGGTTCGGGCTTCCCCCAGGACAGGTCACGGCCCTTAAATTGGAGTAATTTAAAAATAGTGATGTGTGGCGGTGCCCCCAAGGGACCTTTAGTAGCAGGAATCCAATGAGCCCTTTCAACAGTGAAGAATGGAGAGAAATGGCATTATGGAGCAATCGGGTCAGGAGCTACTCAGTAAAGACCATAGGATTAAGGCCCTTAGGAAGCCCCAGGATACACAAATTGTTCCTCCTGTTGCAATTTGTGGAGTCTTCTGTGCAGGCTTCTAGCAACTTCAACTTGATTTTCAGCATGTGTGTGGTCTCCAAGCATGTCTTCAGCTACAGAGACCCGTTGTTCCACCTCAGTCACCTGGCTCTGGAACAAGTCCAGGTCCTTACAAATAAACATCCCCTAGTCATGGCCTGGGGACAGCAATGAGGAAGAGGGACGTCCAGGGTGACTGATCTGCATCACACCCAGGGGTCAGTAGGATTTGTGTCCAGTCTCAGGGAGCCCTGTTAGAGAGCGTCCTCTCCCAGCACCATCTTGGACATGCCCCCTAAGTATTTATTTTTAATTTGGCATTGGTATATGTCTCTAATGGTATTGCCTGACTTCCCTAGCCATTTGTTTTACAATAGCTTGCCTATTAACCCTAAAAATGGTAAGAAAATAATAACAAACTTCTCCTATAGACTTTAATAGGGTTTGCTGCAAAGATCACAAACTTCCTACTTCAAACAACTGTTTGTGACACAAATCCAGACAAAATTCTCATCCCGATTCAGTGGTCACTCTCTAGGACGTAACTTGCCAAGAATAATAAATGAGCAAATATATGGAAAAAAGGTCATTCTAAATAATTTCCAGTACTAGGCTTGGTAAAAAAGTGGAAAAAATTTGATTTTGTATTTAGTCACAAAATGTTAAATGTTCCAAGCTTTTTTCCAATCTCCTAATTTACTATATGTAAAAATGAATATATTATTTCAATAATTGGAAAAAATATTAATATGAATGTAATATTCTTGCAAACAATACATTTTTAAATCTCATATTTCCCTTAAACTTACTGCCAACCTCCCCAGCAGCAAATGCTTTCATAGGAAGACCTATGTAAGCTGGAAGTCATAACCTGAAATTTACATAGCTCTAGGCATGTGAAAGTGCTGGGTGTCCAGGCAGTCAATCACCATACCCCTGCACTGTCACATGGTAGGAGTGACATGCTCCTTCATCCTTAGTATGCAGTATTTCTCTTGGCTCTCAGCAGTCAGAGAATGTAAGTATGTGCACACACACATCATTCTCAAGGCTCATTTACCTATAAAGTAGCCCTCTGACATTCATGATGGGCATTTATCAGTAGATGAGGCAAAAAAAAAAGACTTTGAGGGTCATAGATCCTACGACCTATGGTTCCAGAGATACGGGGCTCCTTGTGCAGCCTGTCAGAAGCTACATACAGAGCAGCCAGTTTAAATACAAGCTGGCACACTGTTTGCAGCAGACGGAGAAGATGAGCTCACAGTGCCTCTCCTCACTTCAAACAATCTTTACGTGTTCTATTCCACCAGTACCAACAAGATCCTCAAATGATCCCCACCACTGTGCTTTCCACTCTCTATAAGATACCGCACTCACTGACTAGGGATGGGGAGAACGGACCCCTGTGCGGTTCGCACCATAACTTCAGAAAACCGCAAAATTTTGGACTGGAATAACGAACCTCATTAAAGTCAATGAGACCCGAGCATCAAAAGTGCCCATTTTTGAAGGTTTATATGCAAGTAATTGGGCATACTATGGTTATAGGGGTCCAGGTCCTGCCCAGGGGGACATGCATCAATAAAAAAAAAAGTTTGTGAAAAACGTCATATTTAAATGAGCAGTGATTTTTTTGATTTTTAAAGTGAAAGCATAAAAATGAAAAATTCCTTCCAATATAGTGCCTGGGAGGTCCCCTTAGTCTACCTGTAAAGTGGCAGATCTGTACCATGTCGAGAATCTACTGCAGTAATAATTGCATTTATAAAGCCAAAAAAAATGACATCTTCCCTGCAAGCTGTCTTTATTTCGCTCAGCAACAGCTGGGGAGCCAGTGTGTATGATGAGGCCACAATGTAGTGCACTGGGAAAAACATTAGAGATTTTTTGGATACATTCTGGTGTCACTTTGACTTTGGATAGAAGTAACGGGTGCGTAAAAATTGGTCTTTGGGTGTCCGTGGTGCCTTCCCACCGTAACCCTATAGAGGTAACCTTGATGAAAGCAAGAATTGGGCTTGCTGTAAAAAATCTCAATGATATACACCTGTCAAACAGGTGCTGAAAAATTGGTCTTTGTGTCACGTACCTTTCAGCGGAGTCTGAAATGACGAGGGTGGCCTTTTGCACGGTCCCGGTCCTAGCACCCCTGGAGGTTGAGACAGGGCTGCTAGGGCAGCAGAAGGATGCAGGTGCCTGCTGGCAGGATCAGGAACACCGGAGCCTTTGTGGAGGAGGTGGGATGCTGATCACAGGATTGGTTTAGGAAAAGTCCAACAGGAAATCTTGCAGAATCAGGGGCAGGCAGAAGTTGGCAACGTGCTGGCAGTAAGGTACACAATCGGCAGGCAGGCTCGTGGTCAGGGACTGGCGGTGGTTGGCAACAGGCTGGCAGGAAAGTACAAGATCAGGAGACAGAGCCGTAGCCAGAAGTCCAAGCCGGGGTCGGTACAGGAAGCAGAGGCAGGCAGAGTTGCAGGGGTAATCTGAGAGAGTAGTCGTGGAAACCAGGAGTTCAGGATCAAAGTAATCAAACAAGACAACAGCAAGGATACAGGAACGAGCTGAGACAATCCAGCACTGACACTAGTACACTGATCATTTAAATAGGGCGCCTTGTGCCTTTTGCACGGTCCCGGTCCTAGCACCCCTGGAGGTTGAGACAGGGCTGCTAGGGCGGCGGAAGGATGCAGGTGCCTGCTGGCAGGATCAGGAACACTGGAGCCTTTGTGGAGGAGGTGGGATGCTGATCACAGGATTGGTTTAGGAAAAGTCCAACAGGAAATCTTGCAGAATCAGGGGCAGGCAGAAGTTGGCAACGTGCTGGCAGTAAGGTACACAATCGGCAGGCAGGCTCGTGGTCAGGGACTGGCGGTGGTTGGCAACAGGCTGGCAGGAAAGTACAAGATCAGGAGACAGAGCCGTAGCCAGAAGTCCAAGCCGGGGTCGGTACAGGAAGCAGAGGCAGGCAGAGTTGCAGGGGTAATCTGAGAGAGTAGTCGTGGAAACCAGGAGTTCAGGATCAAAGTAATCAAACAAGACAACAGCAAGGATACAGGAAGGAGCTGAGACAATCCAGCACTGACACTAGTACACTGATCATTTAAATAGGGCGCCTTGTGCCGTGATTCCTTGGCGTGTGAATTTGCCCGCGCTGACATGCACTTGTTCGTATGGGAGCACCAACGTGCGTGCCTGGTACGGGGCTTGCTCGTTCTTGCCGTACGTTTGAGCGAAGACTGCTGGCTGGTGCATGGGAACGGGCATTTGTTGCGATGGTTCTCTGACATTGCCCACTCCTTATGGGCAGCCTTTGCATGCCCATCTGGGTCCTTCTTTCCGGATGAGAGCGATGAAAGGCTTGTATAAGTCTTGGGGCATGGAGGTTTGTCTCTGGTTCCCAGGAATTTTCTTCTGGACCAAAACCTCTCCACTTAATTAGATATTGATTCTGTCCCTGCCTTCTCCTGCAATCTACAATGGTCTCAATCTCAAACTTCTCTCCATCCACCATTATAGCTTTTGGGGGCCCCACTTCATGATCCGGAAAGGGATTAACCACATCTGGTTTCAACATGGAAGCATGAAACACAGGGTGGATCTTAAACGAGTCGGGAAGTTCAAGTTCATAAGCCACTGGGTTAATTTTTCTCTTGGTACTTAGGTCCCAATTTCCTGGACGGACAGGCCAATTTCAGATTTAATGTTGAAAGCCACACACGGTCACCCACTTTCAAATCCAGTTCTCCTCTCCTCCTCCTGTCAAAGAACCTTTTATTATTTTCCTGTGTCCTGGAAATGGTCTCTCTCAGCACCTGGTTATTGGTAGCAAGGAAGTTTAGTCTGTCCTGAACAGCTGGCAAAGAAGAATCCGGAATCAACGTTGGCAAGAAAGAGGGATGAAACCCATAGTTTGAGAAGAAGGGGGATTAATTGGTGGCAGCATGGGCAGAGTTATTAAATGTGAATTCCGCCAAGGGCAGTAGTGAGGCCCAATCTTCTTGGTTAAAGGAGGTGAAGCAGCGCAGGTATTGTTCCAGCGTTTGATTGGTACGCTCAGTCTGCCCATGAGTGACTCCACAATGGAAGCACATGCATTCTGATGGATAGATGGAAGGCCTCTGGGAATAGCCCTTTGAGCCCTTAGGGGTTACCTGATGTTCATAGGACAATTCTGCAGAGGAGGGCATGGAGGTGGCAATGGAGGAGGAGGAGGGGGTAGAACTCAAAGGTCTGGCATCATCACCACCAGCTGTATGGAGATGTGGGGGCACAACAAGCTGCAGCACCGAGCCCTGTCCTGCATCCTTTTAAGTTGCAAGCAGCGTTACCCTGTGTGCTGTGAACCAAATATATCATCCCTGCCCATGCTTGCTGGACCACGTGTCAGCAGTAAGGTTTTATGGCTGACTGCCTTTCCCAACAATGCCAGAACATTCCCTTCCATGTGATGGTAGAGAGGTGGAACAGCCTTATGTGAAAGGTAGTAGCGACTGGGAACCTGCCATTGTGGTACAGCACATTGTGCAAATTCACTGAAGGGGGCAGAATCCAACAGGCTGAAAGGCAGAAATTGGAGAGCCAACAGCTTTGACAAGCTTTCATTTAGACACTGGGCATGTGGGTGGCAGGAACTTTATTTCTTTTTCTGCTGCAGCAGATGGGGCAGAAAAATTTGCCAGCTACAGTCTACAGCTGGTGGTGTGCTGCTGGCAGATGTGCTGCTAGGACCTGGGACACCATGTGCTATACAATCATCCCTGTCAGTGGAGGCTGATGAGAGGTAATGACTCGGTATAGCAGGGGCAGACTGAAGTGGGCAAGGAGGAGGAGGAGGGACAGTATTGTGCCCCTTTTGTGTGGCTTTTAGGTGCTCTTGCCAATGGGCTGAGTGGTTGGACATTAGATGCCTTGTTAAACACGTGGTCAGGGCCGGCGTTAGCAATAGGCAAGGTCAGGCGGCTGCCTAGGGCGCCCAGGTAGGAGGGGTGGCAAAATCCCGATCCTCAGACACTCGCTGGGGATTCAGATTTGTAAAATACCTGCAGGGCCGGTGTCACCATCCATAAGACAGCATAGAGGCCTGGCTAGGGGGCAGTAAAATGCACCTGTGAAGACATCCCTAAACTCTGTCCATGGACAATTCCACCTCTCCATCCCCCGTTCCACCAGCCTGCTTTTTTAGAGTTCTCCGGGACCATGCTATCCCCAGACTGCAATGCCGCCCTAGCAGCAGCAGTGAGAAGAGGAGGGGAGCGAGCCGGGACCCAGAGCAGCCGGCCAGAAGTGCTGCATGATACATTGAAGCGGCCCGGGTCAGATGAGATGGAAGCCCTGCATGTTAAGTCCAGGCTTGCTACGATTTCCCCTCCCTCTTCCTGGACTGTCAGGGCTCTGTGATGGGAGGACAGGCAGCAGCGCCGCTCTCCTCGAGGTGAGGCCACCACCGCCGTTGCATTGTATTGTGTACGAAGGGAAACAGGTGTGTGGGGGGAGGTCTTGGGGTGAACAGATTTGGGGGGGAGGGGGGTACAGAGGGGAACTAATGTGGGTGTGGGGGAGGGGGTACAGAGGGGAACAGATTTGGTGGGAGGGGGGTACAGAGGGGAACTAATGTGTGCATGTGTGAATGAGGGGGTATAGAGGAGAACAGATTTGGGGGGGATTTGTTGTGTGGAGGTTCAAGTTCAGCTTTGTAAAAAAATGATAAATGCAGGTGTTTTTGCAGTTAAAAAAAATGTGCATGTATTATTATTTTTACTAGAAGCATTGTCAGTGTATCTGTCTGCTCGTACACTACAGACACTACCCTAGCATGTCCGTGTAGTACCCTAGCCGGTCCGTATACTACCCTAGCCTGTCCGTATAGTACCCTAGCCTGTCCGTATAGTACCCTAGCCTGTCTGTATAGTACCCTAGCCTGTGCATATAGTACCCTAGCCTGCCCCTATACTACCCTAGCCCACCGTATACACGAATAGGGAAAAGAGGGTGGAGTCAGGGGTGGAGCCAATGGGGAGGGGCGATAAAATGAGGTTTTGCCTAAGGTGTCAAAAATCCTTGCATCAGCCCTGCATGTGGTACCCAAATGGCTGGTGTTTTTGCCACATTTGATGTGCCTGAGACACAGTTTGCACTGCAGATAGCAACAGTGCGATCTGCTGCAGATGTGCTGAAAAAGGCCCAGACAGCTGAGCTTTGGGGAGTGGGCCGGAAGATAACAGCTGCAGAATGTGATGGAATAAGGTGTCTGCTCTCTACTATTTTTTGATGTCGGCCTCCTTGGGGTTGTGTCAGCTCACCTTCAGTTTCCTCCTCTGCTCTATCTGGCACCCAAGTCGGATCAGTGACCTCATTATCATCATCATCATCATCATCATCTCCATCTCCATATCCATCATCTCCATCTCCTCCATCTTCATCATTACCACTGGAGACAACTTGGTAATATGCTGCGGCTTGGGGAACATGGATGCCAATTTGTCTACTAGTGTTCCTCCCTCTCCCTAGGCTCATGTTCCTGTCATCCTCAACCTCAGTGCCAACATCTAAATCCAGTAATGGCTGGGCATCATCAAGGAGCAAGTGGCTGACGTTGTGGTCAAATAACTTAGCTGACTCCTCAATGACTGATGTTGGGCCTATGGCAGGAATAGATATGGAGAAGGAGTCAGGTTTAACCACTCTGGCAACTGCAGAGGACTGCACACTTGTCTCTGATTGCATGACAGAGGATGAGGAGGATGAGGAAGGTTTAGTAAGCTAGTCCACCACCTCCTCTGCATGCTGTGGCTGGATAGCACTGGCAAACTCACTAAACAGAGGAAATGATGCCCTGCCTGAGAACTGACCCCCACGTCCACCTTTGATGCTGGACCCCTTACAATGCCAAGGGAACAAAAGAACAGCACCCTCTAAGTGCAGCAGGTAAACAATTTTAATAGTAAACATTAGATGTAGATACACTCACAAGAGAGTAGTAATTTTAGGCATAAAATATGGTTCATCCTCTCTGGCTTCTGGGTGGACGCTGGTGTCACAGGCGTGGGTGTAGATCTGTGGTCTGGCCGTACTCCGGCCATGCGGTTGATTCAACAGCACTTCTGGATGGCTGGGACAATGATCAGCGCTGCACACAGACGGCGTCGCTTCCGGGTCAGGTCAGCGGGCGGTGCTTCACATTTGGAGCATGCGTGCTCCTTCCTCAGGCTTCAGTAGTAGCTATCTTTGAATGGGATATTTATATATATATACACACACACTCTCTGCTAAATGGGCTCACATGACAGTTAACCATGGCCACATAGAAACAATACTGGTGATAATAGCAATACTACGATTATGCACTGCATATATTAAATAAAAGAATAAGACACTACTTGGGCTCAAAAACAGCTACTATTAGGCTATGATACTTACTCCTGATGACCAGTGGGATCATGTTTTATCTGGCAAAGGTATATCTATAAAAAGATAGTGGTAATGTTTTTTTTAAAAATTGTTAGAAGTTATAAAAATCAATTCTTGAATAAAAAACTTTATGTGAATTAATGATGGAAATCAATAATAGACTATTAATTGGTGTTAATATATACCAACTATATGGCCTAGTTATATAGATTATTTTACCGCGTATATGTATACAAATAAGGGAGCAAGTACACGTATACAATGTCATGTCAACTATATGATATATTATATGATATGCGAAAACCTTTTATAATTAATTTAAGATTAAAATTAGGATTTGGATTAAGAATTAATTATGGAACTAAGATATTGTACGTCAAATATTATAAAAATATATAAAAATATATAACAATTTATAAAAAATATATAAAAATTGTATAAAAATTATAAAGTACAAGGGTCATATGGAGATATTCAAAAAACTTCTTACAATCCTCTTTTAAAAGTTCCCAAAAAGATTACTCAAAAAAATAAATAAAAAAATTAAAAATTATTCATGATTTTAGTTAATCAAAAAGATGTCATTATAATAATAGTATTAGTATTAAAGTATTAATCTGTTGCTATAATATAGTGTTCATTTCAAGGCCATCGTTGAGGCCTCCTGGCGATAAAGAATCTAGGGAATAAATCCAGTAATTTTCTCTCTCACATAGTCTTTTATAGCATTCAGCAGTAGGAAATGTTTTGGGAATGACCTCTATAACCCAAACACGTAATCCTAAGGATGACTGTTTGTGAAATTCTTTAAAATGTCTCGGAACATGGGGGGGGGCGTGGCTACCGTGCTAGAGAACAGACGCATGACCTGTTAGCTCTGCTCTGACGGCAGGATCTAAAGCAATTCGAGGCGATCCAGACTGCTCCTTCTGGTACCAGCACTTACCTAAAGACCCGCACCACCCCTCGAGATGACGAGAAAGAGACAGAACTCCTCACAACCGAAGAAATTGAACGATTTCTTCCCCCCTAAGAACCACAGCTAGATCCAAGATGGCGCCGCCGGCTGCTCCCCGGTCACATCAATCGGATCACACTCGGCCACACCAAGCCCGAGCTCCGGAAAAGGCCCACACTCCTGCTCTCTAGATGCCTCTTCTCCGCTCTCAGGCAGCCCTGCCAAATCGAAACCCCGCATGTGGAATGATTCGACCAACCAAAAGGTCAGTACGGGCCATAACTCTCTAGAAGACACGAGAGAGATGGCTGATTCCATTAACTCCTTCCCCACTGTAAACCAACCTCTCTCAGACACAACCCTTAGAGACATGCTAGTCTCATTACGCAGCTCATTGCACGCAGACATGATGGAATGCATGCGGAACTTTAAAACTGAAGTGAAAGAGTTAGGGGGCAGAGTGGACCACATGGAGAAAAAAATGGGGGATTATGCTGCATCATACAATACCCTGGTAGATGCTCATAATGATGAATCAGATGAGGTAACATGGCTTAAAGAAAAAGTCGCGGACCTCGAGGACAGATCACGCAGAAATAATTTGAAAATGCGCGGAGTCCCTGAAAGTGTCCAACCCTCACAACTTCGCCAATATGTCCAGGAATTCATGTCAGTCTACCTACCATCTACTCCCTCTTCGGAGTTAATTATCGACAGAATCCATAGACTTCCTAAACCTGCACACCTACCAGACAATATTCCTAGAGACGTTCTAATGTGGGTGCACTTTTTCCATGTTAAGGAGCAGTTCATGCTAGCCTTTAGAAAAAATTCACAACCTCCTGAGCAGTACTTAAATATCCAAATGTTCGCAGACCTCTCACAGTTTACGATGCAAAAACGTAAATCACTGTTAACCGTGACTAAGGCACTGCGTAATCACAACATCACATACAGATGGGGTTACCCGACAAAACTTATCATCACCCATGATGACAAGACCTCGGTGATCACCAACCTGGAAGACGGCCTATCAATGTTGCGCACATGGGACATTCTACCAGAGCAACCCTCTCCAGGGCCTTCCCCTTCCTCAAGGCTAGATGACCAAAACGAGTGGAAGGTTGTGTCATACAAAAAGCAGCAGAAAAGCCGCAATAAATATTCGCCTCGAATGTCATAAGCTACCCAAAACTACGATTTTCCTGACACCTAATGGAGCTAACACCCCACGTAGTTCCCCTCCTAAAAAATGTGCAGTACATCTGCCATCAGATTCCACAAGGAATCTCACTTTTTTTACACGCCAGTTCTATTTTTGTTTGTTATTTTTCTCTGTTTTATCTCTTCTTTTTCTCATCCCCTAACCCACCAAATCGGTGATGGACTGCAAGATCATGCCACTGGAAGAATTCTTCTCATCCAGAAAGAAGGAAAACCACAACTAAAACCACCAGAAGATTACCCAGGAATACATAAGGTACCAACATACCATCATTCCACATATTACATATGGCGGTTAGAGTGACCTCTTTTAATGTCCATGGACTGAACCACCCTGCTAAAAGAGCCTCAGTGTGGAGGGAGGCCCTCAAGCTAAATTCTGACATCCTGTGCCTGCAGGAGACACATTGGGTAACCTCAGCAATCCCCAAGTTCTCCAACCATAAATTTCCTCACATTTTTCAGGCATCAGCTCCTAAAAAACAAAGGGGCGTGCTTGTTGCCATCAGGGACTCTGTTTCTCTCTCAATCCGGGAGACCCACGTAGACCCTGAGGGTCAGTATCTAATCCTAATTGGGGAATTCAACAACCATTTACACACGCTAGTTAATCTCTATGTGCCAAACACACGCCAACTCAGCTTTTTGAAAAAGATGTTTCGTAAGATCAACTCAATCAAAAAGGGAGCAGTTATAATGTGTGGAGATTACAATGTCACAGTGGATTACAAAATGGACACCACCTCCAAATCAAGACGCCCTCTTCCCTCAATTCAAAACATACTACATAAAGAAGAGATGTACGACGCTTGGAGGTGTCAGCACTCCAATGAGCGAGACTACTCCTTTCACTCTTCTAGACACAACTCGTACTCACGCATAGATCTAATCTTAGTAGACAGAACTCTACTTCAGAAAGTATCCTCCTCTGCCGTGCATGACATTACGTGGTCGGACCACGCTCCTGTGTCTCTCACGATAGAGGAGAGATGCGCATCAGCACCAACTTACATTTGGAGGGCCAACCCTCAAATCTTCCAACAGTCCTCCCAGGTTGCTCTTGTGAACAAACATCTAAAAGATTACTTTGAAGTTAATGCTAAATCTGTTAATAGTCCATTTACTATGTGGTGTGCCCATAAGGCATATATTAGAGGTATATTGCTACAGATCAGCTCGCAGATGAAGAGGCAGAGGACACAGAAATTAGATTCCCTTCTAAAAGATATAAAACTTCTGGAGGTTCAAAACAAAAAATCACCTGACCCAAACACAGCAAACAAACTAAACCAGTTGCGATCGGATCTCAGGCTCATGTTGCTAGAACAATATGACAAACATATTAGGTACCTTAAACTAAATCATTACTCTTCAGGTAACAGAGCTCGCAAATATTTGGCCCAGAGATTGAGAGATCGTAGAACACAAATGAAGATCCCTTACCTAATTCGTAGCTCAGATAACAGTAAAATATTCAACACTATCGACATAGCAAACAATTTTGCTGAGTATTACTCCTCTCTTTATAATTTAAGAGAAGATACAAATACACCACAGCCCTCAGATGACGCCATTCAATCATTTTTGGCAGATCTCACACTACCCTCCCTTTCAGCATCACAATTTGAACAGCTTAATCTACCCATAACGGAGACTGAGATCCGTAAAGCAGTTAAAACGTTGCCCACTGGTAAATCTCCAGGACCAGATGGACTACCAAACAGCTACTATAAAGTGTTTTGCGAAATCTTGTCCCCCTCACTCAAAGAAATTTACTTAGAAGCAATGTCCTCTGCCTCATTCCCTGCCGAGATGCTCAAAGCATATGTTGTCACGATTCCAAAACCTGGGAAAGACCCTATTACACCTGCTAACTTCAGACCTATTTCCCTACTAAATACAGATGTCAAACTGTACGCCAAGATCCTAGCACATAGACTCATAACACTCCTACCACTTCTGATCAACCCAGATCAAACGGGTTTTACCAAGGGTAGACAAGCATCTGATGCCACAAGGAGGATTATTGACGTGGTCTGTCGCGCTGGGTCCTGTCGGGTGCCTTCTCTGCTACTCTCTTTGGATGCGGAGAAGGCATTCGACAGGGTCCACTGGGGATATATGACACAGACACTTAGGAAGTTTGGGTTTGTAGGCCCCATTCTCTCGGCCATCTTGGCCCTGTACTCTTCACCATGTGCGCATGTCTACACTTCAGGTACCCTTTCCCTCTCCTTTCCAATTACCAATGGCACCAGACAGGGATGCCCTCTGTCCCCTTCTATATTCAATCTCCTTATAGAGCCTCTAGCGGAAAAAATTAGAGCACACCCAGATACACCCGGATTCTCCCTGCTAGGCAAATCACACAACATTAACTTATTTGCAGATGACATCATCCTTCTTTTGACCTCACCAACTAAGTCCCTAAGATGTGCCCATGATATTCTTACGAATTTTAGTCAAGTGTCCTACTATAAGGTGAATTTCTCAAAATCTTTAATCTTGGGTCTAAACATCCCTCCATCCCTTCAAGTGGATCTACAAAAACGATTCCCTTATACATGGAACTCATCCAGTATCCCTTATCTGGGACTACAAATAACGGCCGACCCCTCAAAATTAGCAGATGCCAATTATGACCCGCTGATAGACAAAATTAGGAAAGAAACAAAAAGACTCTCTAAAGTAGAATTATCATTGTCAGGACGATTAGCATCCTTCAAAATGCTCCTACTTCCCCAAATTCTATATGTGTTTCGCACACTACTAATCCCACTCAAGAACACCCATCTCCAAACACTAAACTCTCTTCTTAGAAATTACATATGGGGACCCAAAAGACCCAGATGCTCTAGAACTGTTCTAGTTAAACATAGATCAATAGGAGGTATGGGCCTGATAGATATCAAGGACTATCATCGAGCATCTTTGCTTACCCAACTCAGACAATGGTTATCACCATCCCCAGACATGCTCTGGCACAACATAGAACAAGCCCTCAGCCCAACCCAAGATCTCCGACTACTATTACTAATTGACACATGGAAACCTTATACCTTAAGACCATTACCACTAACTGTTCAGGCCTCTCTACTAGCGTGGAGAGAACTACACAAATCTCCCCCACCCCCAACTAAAAGTATAAACATCCCTATTCCAATCACAATCTTGAACCACACCATACCATACTCCAATTTTTCAAATTGGTCCACAAGAGGTATATCTCTGATTGCCGACCTATATACTAACAACACGCTTAAAACATTCAATACACTAGTGGAGGAATACTCACTGCCCCTAGCGGATCATTTTAAATATAGACAACTGGTTCATTTTCTAAAATCTCTAAAATCAACCCATATACCTATACATGAATCAATATGGCAATTTTACACAAAAACCCCTGCTACATCTAAAGGTATTTCATTATTTTATAATTTCCTCCAAAACAAATCTTCCTTTACGAAACTCCCACCTTTCCTAAAGTGGGAATTGGAACTGGGAGAATCCTACACCAACAATCAATGGGAAATTGCACTAAAAACCACGTACAAAGCAACTAGATGTGTAAATCATTGGGAACTTTCCCTAAAAATAGCTCAAAGATGGTACCTCACGCCTTATAGATTATCTAAATTCTCCTTCTCCAACTCACCACTATGCTGGAGAACATGTGGGGAAGTGGGTAATATCTTACATGTATTCTGGTCATGTAAACATCTTACCAGCTTTTGGAACAATATATTCAAGTGTATATCTCGCATCACAGGAATACTAAAACCACCAAACCCAGGTTTGGCACTGTTAAACTTGGGTATTGAAAGTTTCCCTCCTAGCTTTCGTACAGTGATCACACATGTGCTCCTAGCTGCTAGATCACTGATTACTAAATATTGGAAAACGAATATTGCACCCAATGTTTCAGAAGCCCTTGCAATAACACAAACCAATTACATTTTCGAATCATTAATAGCAGCTAGAACTGAACAAAAACCTGCCTTTGATAAACATTGGAAAATATGGTCGGATTGGTTTAAAGATAATTAGAGGTTTCTGAAATGGAATATATACCCCTCGCTATTTCTCAGTTAAACTTGTATGGTTAATGAAAAATAAACATACCTACACCACTCCATCACCTTTCCCTTCCCTCTACCCCCTCCAATCCCCTACCCTACCCTTTCTCTTTCCCCTCCCCCCCCTCCCCCCCTTCTATCTTTTGCTACACTTTCACTTTATTATCTCATGGAAATACACTATGTTGAATAAATCATTATTTCATCATATATAATAAATAAGATAATAACATTGTAAACATTACTTACCCTCTACAATGTAAACTCTGAATCTGTCTTTGACTAATGTATGTTCCCATGATGTGTACGTTAATGAACAAAAAAACTTGTACTATGTTTTGTACTTGAAAATCTTTAATAAAAAATAATTTGAAAAAAAAAAAAAAAGTCTCGGAACACTATGTTTGTCACTGCCCTTATCTACAAGATTCTGATGTTCCCCAAACCTTTTTTGAAGTGTACGGATAGTATGACCCAGGTCAAACAGTATACTACATATTCAGAGGAACATTTAAAGAAATCTGGTATTGTATACTGTTTACCTTTGCAGAAAAAGTCTTTCTGCCCATGTGTCACATGACCACATAGGGTTTTTTTTACATTGGTACATCCCCTTAATATTGAAAGAGGTTAAGGGTGCACTAGTGGTGGGGCGAACTGGAGGTTAATTGGGGCTTTCATATTTTTTGCTTATCTGTACGTGACAAGAGCTCGATCACTAATTGGAGATTTAAGGTGGGGATACTCCCTTAATATAGGCCAGTGTCTTACAAAAATCTTTCCTTTTTCTTTTTTTTTTTTTAAATAGATTTTATTGAAAGATGTAACATACATGGAATAACATAAAAAAAAGTATCATTGTATTTTGTACAAAAACAACAAAAACATCAGCCTGGTATGGAGTAGAGATACAGAACAGCTGATAAAGATAATTAGCCTGGGGAATGGGGTAGTAAGGTAACCTTCTATGTGAGAAAGAGGAAATAAACTGGATGGATCTAGGTAGGGGGGGGGGATCCCTAAGATTGACAGAAGAATGTTACTGGGTGTACTCCACATAAGGTGTGGGGTGGGGAGGGAGGTGAGTGGAGGAAAGCCAGAAAGAAAACAAAATATACATCAATACATCAGGGGGGGGAGTAGGGAAATTGAGCACCAAGTTCGTGTTTTGGATGAATATTGTAGCCTGTGGGTAGAACGTAAAGATAAAAACTATGATTTTTATGGTAATAACATTAATGTCATTTGTAACATTTGTGGTCACCCCCTTCCTATGTGGGGGGAAGATAGAGGTTTGAAGAGCGCGAAGAGGTCTTGCACTATGTTGTAGTATTTGGTAAGAGTTGGAATCCTTGTGTTTTAGATCTTTGGTTTGGAGGAAGCACTCCATCTAAGGTGTGGGGGAGGGGTCGTGATATAGGAAGGAGAAAGTCTCGAGATGAACTATATCCGTAGGAGTGAGTGTTGAGGTCATAAAAGCTCCCCATTTATGGTGGAAGCATGACTTGGTCCTTTCGTGCGTTAAGTCCATGTTGATCCTGTCTTTGTAGAGTAGTTATAGGAGATCTCTTTTGATTTGAGAGGTGTTGGGACATGCGTTGGAGATCCAGTTTTTCAGGATGGCTCATCTAGCGAGTAGGAGGCATATCAGGATCCAATCTTTGCAAGAGAGGGCAGAGTTGGGTGACCAGGGTAGTAGCTGGGGGTCCCAGTGTCCGAAAATGAGGAGTAGGGGGTCCTTAGGTAATTTCAGCAGGGTCACCTCAAATATGTACTGTAGGACCTGGTCACAGAAGGCGGAGATGAAATTACATGATCAGAAATGATGGGTCAAAGAAGGCTTGGGGTGTTGACATAAGGGACATGTGTGCTCGGTTTGCGCTTGTTTGTTCGAGAGGAAAGGTATGTGAGCTCGATGAACGATCTTCAGTTGGGTTTCCCTCCAAGATTCGTTAGGCACCAGTTTGTGAATAGTGTTGAGGCCTTGAAGTAGTTTGTTTACTAAGTCGGTATCAGGGAAGTCTTTTGCCCAGTTAGCTGCTGATGAGGACTCCAGTGAGGGAATGACTTTCAGGAGGAGAGACTGGTATATGTCTGAGATTTTGTAGGAGCCCTTTAAGAGGAGAGAGTCCGAGAAGGACGTTTTAAATCTTTTGCGATCCTCTCTGCAAGCATTTTTGAGAAAGCTGATGCATTGACCATATTGGAAGATGTGTGACTAGGGAAATTGGAACTTCTCAGCTAATGACTTGAAAGGGATGGGGCGACCAGACTCTAAATCACAAAGCGAGGAAAAGTTGCAGAGGCCTTTCTGTTGCCAGGTGGTATACGGCTGGCGTTCCAGACCTGGGGGAAAACACGGGTTTCCTTGTATTGGAAGGTGTCTAGAAATAAAAGGATGCAGTGCAGGAGAGCTACCAGGGAGTATGGGTGAACCATTTCAGTTTCCAGGTAGAAATTGGAGTAACGAGATGTTTGAGCTACCCAATCTAAACTTCAACCTCAAGAGGCAGGCTAAATTGTAGATCCTGACATTAGGGAGACTAATACCCCCTTCGCGCCTGGGAAGGTATAGCTTAGTGAGTGCAATTCGTGGTCGCTTATTTCGCCATAAGAATTTTGAGATGGCATCATTGAGAATTTTGTGTCTTTATGTTGCAAGAGTAAGGGAATGGTTTGTAGTGGATAGAGTAGGCGGGCGAAGCTGACCATTTTCACTAGATGGCATCTTCCCAGTAGCGAAAGAGGCAGATCCATCCAGTTGACTAGTTCTTGAGAGATCTTTTTGAGTAATGGGGGGGTAGTTAAGGTGATAGAGAGAGGAGGGTAGTTTTCCTATTTTTATGCCTAAGTAAGTGATGTGGGATTGTGCTACAGAGAATATGGAGTTCTGAGTCCAAGAAGGGTTGGACACGGTGCCTAGGGGGAGGATTTCACTTTTGTTATAGTTTATGCGAAGGCCCGAGCATAGTCTAAATTGGTCAAAAATTGATTTAATTGTGAGCATGTCAGAGGAGGGGTTTGCTGAGAATATAAGGACATCGTCCGCGAAGAGTGAGGTGCGAAGCTCATGTTTGCCAATGGGAATGCCATTTAGTGGGGCTACGTGGGATAAATATCTAGATAATGGTTCTAATGCAATGTTAAAGAGAAGTAGTGATAGGGGGCAACCCTGCCGAGTACCTTTATGGAGGCGGAATTCCTCAGATAGGAGGCCTGCCGGGGGCGTGACCGGATGTGGTGGTGAGCGGTGGTGTGTGAGCTCCCCCTCAGCCCTCTGCTGCTACCCTCAATGTGGTGATCCAGCGTCATGTAATGGGATATCCCCCTCCTGCTTAAACACAGCAGCAGTTCCTCTGTGCGAGGCTCTCTGCATACAACCCTGTATAGCCTATGGTTTTACCTCTGCTGGGACCCGTAGGAAACGAATCAGCCAGCATTGTGTTGTGGAGCGAGGGAGGCAGATCTGCGCCGGAGGAGGCTGGATGTCAGACGGCGAGCGGCGGATTCCCTGACTGTACACGCCGGCGGGTTGCCTGGCAGCGGCTCCGTACTCTCGCGAGAGAGATAAGGGGGAAACGAATCAGCCAGCATTGTGTTGTGGAGTGAGGGAGGCGGATCTGCGCCGGAGGAGGCTGGATGTTAGATGGCGAGTGGCGGATTCCCTGACTGTACACGCCCGCGGGTTGCCTGGCAGCGGCTCCGTACTCTCGCGAGAGAGGTAAGGGGTAAGAAAGTGAGCAGCATACTAACCGCCGAGCGTCTTAGGACAATACCAGGACCTGCAACATACTGAGAACGAGCCGGTTCAAGTCGCCAGATAATTACTGGATAACTGCACTACAACGCTGGAAAAGACATGGGACTGGTAAAGTGACAGTTTTTCTTTTTCTCTAATTTATGTCTTCTTATGCCTCCCTGAACAAATGGTGGACTTGGACACTGCTTATAGAATTGGAAAAGTGAGGAGGTGATTGGTGTGCAGGACAATCTGCCTTGTTGAAGATATCTCTGTTATTTAATCCCTGCAAATCCCTTGATATCCATCATATTAATTTAACTCTATATCCTCACTGCTTTGGTTCTATTGTTGTAATATGACTAGGAAAAAGGGGGAGGAACAGGCCCAGCACACCCAGGAGGGTTCAGTGGCTCAAGCCACTCGTTCACTTAAGGAAAAGGGGGGCCAGGCGCCAACAGCAATGGCAGCGGCAGCCAAGTTGGAAAAATATGCGCATACCCCCTTGCATTCCCCAGCCAGGGGTAATCACCCATCACAAGAAAAAACGCAGTCGGGAAGCACGGGGGATAGGAAAAGTACAGGTAAAACTCCATCGGTACCCGTAATCCCTGCTAAAGGGGCGAATAAAAAGAGTCCTGAAAACCCCCCATTGGAAAAAACACCAGAGGACACTCCAGCACCTAATGAACTAAGTGAACCAGAGCCATCACTAAAGGAAGTACTAAAAGCAGTTAATTTTTGTAGAAGCTCGTTGACTAGCCTAAATGATCAACTGAGGGGCCTTAAAGATGAACTACATCTTATGAGTCAGGAGTTACAAAAAGCTGCAGATAGGGCCTCAACTTTGGAGGAGAGGTTGAGCAAAGCAGAGGACATCTTGCACCCAATGCAACAAGAATTTAAAATAATGCAAACACAGCTGGACACCTATAAATCCAAAATGGATGAAATGGAGAACAGGCTACTGAGACAGAATGTGAGGGTACTAGGCCTCCCTGAGAAAAGTGAGGGTCCCCGACCTGAAGAATTTCTGGAAGGATGGTTGAGGGAGGTCTTTGGCGCTGAGACATTCTCACGTTTCTTCTCCATTGAAAGGGCGCATAGAGTACCTATAAGGGTAGCTACATCAAATGCCCGCCCTAGACCTATGATCATGAAAATATTTAACTATAAGGATAAGGTGACATTAATGCAGAAGTCCAGAGAGAAGGGAGATATTTTTTACAACGGAGCCCGCGTCTCACTGTACCCAGACTATTCTCCGGAGTTGCAGAAGAAGAGGGCTGGGTTTGCGGATATAAAACGTAGTTTGCGAACTCTTAAAATACCATATGCGCTACTGTACTCGGCGAGGCTGCGTATTGAAGCTTTAGGGGCGACACAATTTTTTGACACTGTGGATAAGGCCACAAAGTGGCTTGAAGATAACAAGCGGAACTTTTAATGCTGGATCACATTGAATGAAAATTATTGTTAACTTTATTTTCTTTTTCTTCTATGAGAGTTTTTTTTTTTTTTTTTTGCAGCAAGGGTTGGGGGGGAGGGGCGGATTGCTAGAAGTGTTTTTTTCTTTTTTTGTGAGAGATGGTAAAAGGGCAGAGGGTGGAGGATGCCCCTTACATGAGAGCACTGGGGCACGAAACCTGGATGGGGGTTAGGGAAGGGAGGGTGGAGATAGGGGTGGGAATGTACTGGGAGGGGGGGAGGGAAAGTCGGATTGAGTGCAGTGTTGGGGTTAGAATGGTCACAAAGTATGTCCCCGGGGCGTACCAAGATGGGTTTGGGGGGAGGAGGGGGGGTCTACAGGAAGGTAAAAGAACACAGGGTATCAAAATAGTAAAAAAGGATCACACTACACCAGATCAAAAGCTGGGAAATGATAAGGTTAAAAGGTTTATAGTTTGTCGAGAGTTTAATGCACAGCTAAAAAACACAATTAAGGTCAGTAACAGAGGGGTTAAGCACGATAGGGAAAGACGCACTAAAGATAGACGCACTAGATAAGGTGATTATTGTAAAAATAGGAGCACTATTGGTCTGTTAGAGCAGTACTTTTTATTTATTTTTTTTATTTTTTTTGGGCTCCCCTGACTACAGGGGTTATTCTTGCTTTTTTTTTTTTTTTCCTCTTCTTTCTTTCCTTATTTTTTATTAATGATTATTTCCATAAATGTTGCCTAGTATTGTGAGTGTTAGCTCATGGAACATCAGGGGCATGGGCGATCCCACCAAAAGAGCTGCGGTATTTGCTGAGTTGGAGTTGCATGGCTCGGGATTGATGTGCCTCCAGGAGACCCACCTGACTAATGAGACCAAACTATTGATTAGGAATAGGAAAATTCAGGCCCAGTTCCACTTGGTATATTCGTTTTATTCAAGGGGGGTTAGCATACTGGTAAAAAAAGGTGTTATATTCTCCTGTAGGGATGTCAAGATCGATGCATTGGGTTGCTATGTGTTTTTATACTGTCTCCTAGAGGGTCACCCATTTGTTATTGCCAATTTGTATATCCCCCCACCTTTTAAACTGGAAATTTTGTACTGTCTATTAGAGTACACGGAGGATAAACCTGGTGTCCCGATAATAATAATGGGTGACTTTAACATGGTCTTAGATGGATATTTGGATAGGTATCCACCTGGTTCCAGGTCGACAGGAGTGTCAGGGGGGCGACTTTCTCAATTCTTGGAAGAGGTTGGGTGGTGCGACCTTTGAAGAACCCGGAATCCAGAGGCTCGGCGGTATTCTTGCTTCTCGGGGTCGCACCACACACTCTCTAGGATAGACCTAGCAATAGGTAACGGGGTGGCACAGTCCCGCATAGTTAAGATAGAATATCAACCGAGAGGGATCTCGGATCACTCCCCTCTGACGCTGAAGATAAGGACCCAAGATAGATGTACTCAGAGGGCATGGGCACTAAATCCAGTATGGTTGGAGGTCATGGGAGGAATAGAGGAGATTTCTGCAAAACTAGAAGAATACATTGGAAATAATCAGGGTACAGCGTCGGAGGGGGTGGTCTGGGATTCCTTAAAAGCATTCCTTAGAGGGTTGCTTATTCAGCAGATAACATGGGTTAAGAAACGCTCAAAGGTAAAGAGCGAGCAGATTAGAGAAGAAGTATTAAAACTAGAGAGGCAATATGTGGAGAACCCAAGCTCGGAAAACCAGGCGCTATGGGTGAAAAAGCAACAGGAGTATAAGATAGATTCAATTAGAAATGCTGAGAACAGGAGACTGTTTCAGAAGCAGAAGTGTTTTGGTGAGGGGGAGAGAGTGGGGAGAATGTTGGCATTGTTGGCCAGCACCAACTCTTCCTCCTCATCACTACCTATGATCAGGACCCCTAGTGGTGAAAACTCATTCGACCCCCAGATAATTAAAGAAACATTTTTTAACTACTGTAAAGATCTATACAAGTCAATGTGTAAGCTAGAATTAAACGAAGTGGAGAGCTTCCTGGAGAACGTACAGTTACCGGTTCTCCCAGACACTGATAGGGCTAACTTGGAAGCCCCTATAACCCTAGAAGAGATAAAACAAGCAGTAGCGGATATGCCTAATCAAAAGTCTCCAGGCCCGGACGGACTTCCTTTAGAGATCTATAAACACTTTGGGACAACGTTGCTCCCACTACTCCTGAAAACATTTAATTGGGCGATGGCAGAGGGAAAGCTGCCCCTGTCAATGTCGGAAGCTAATATAACATTTAACATTAATACCGAAAGAAGGGAAAGATGGCCTTGATGTATCTACATACAGACCAATTTCACTACTCTGTTCGGATATTAAAATCCTTGCAAAAATAATGGCATTTGACAGCATGGAATGGGACTATCTCTGGTGGGTACTGGAGAGATTCGGGTTTGGCCCCACGTTTATAAGATGGGTGAAGATATTGTATTCCCAACCAAGGGCCAGGTTAAAGATAAACAATGATTCCTCTGAGTGGATGCCGCTTGAGAGAGGGACGAGACAGGGGTGCCCATTGTCACCCCTGTTGTTCGCCCTAGCTATGGAGCCACTAGCGGGAGTAGTTAGAAAATCAGCCAGAACACAGGGATTTAAGAGAAGCAATGGGGAGGACAAGATAGCGCTGTATGCAGATGACGTACTACTGTTCTTAGGCGATACAGGCCCATCATTAGAAGAAGCAATCCAGCTTGTGAGAAGGTTTGGGAACCTATCTGGACTTGTAGTTAACTGGAGTAAATCTATGCTCTTACCAATAAATCCAATCATTAATGCCCCGATTGGCTGTACGGCTCAGCTAAAGGTAACGGAGAAAATGAGGTACTTGGGTATAGTGGTATCTAGTGATCCCTATCAGTATATTGAAGACAACTTAGCACCCCTGTTAGAAAAATTCAAAAGGAAAAGCGATATTTGGGGTAAACTCCCCCTATCTATGGCAGGCAGAATCAACCTAGTCAAAATGATATGGATGCCACAACTTTTGTATGTGCTCCATAATTCCCCAGTTTGGATTGGGAAGAAATTGTTTCTAAAAATAAATACCCTGTTTAGAGAGTTAATCTGGAGAAAAGGACAGGCAAGGATTGGCTTACAAACATTGCAGCGCCCCACTGGGGAGGGGGGAATGGCAGTGCCCCAACCATATAATTATTTCCTTGCTGCTCAACTGCAGCATATAGGGGGGTGTGAGACACAGGGTTGGAAGGACTCTAGCGGTAAAATTATGTTACAGGACTGCATGCACAAATCTCTGATAGAGGCACTGGAAGCTGGGTCACTACAGGATGGCCCCCCAACAAGTAGATTAGTCAATAAAGTTTGGCTGACGATTAAGCGGATTATGGGATATGGAGGGTTCAGTGAGTTTTCACCTATATGGCACAATAAATTCTTGTTTGAATTGGCGGCCGTGGAAAAGAATAGGGTTTGGGAGCACTATGGAATAAATAGGTTGACACAGTTATATGCAAATAATAACATATTAAAATCTTTTACCGAGCTTAGGAACACATATGGTATTCCAAAAGAAGCATTTTATTGTTACTTGCAGGTTAGGCATGCCTTAGACAGTCAGTTTAAGAAGTGCCCACTTGTATGGTGCAAGGTCCCCCTCCTCGAAAACATTACTAGATCAAGCAGTACTAAGGGCCAGATAGCAAAGGTGTATGGACAACTGGTTGAAAAGATGCTCGCCCCACAGGAGGCCATGGGAGTCAGGGCGAGATGGGAGGCAGATGTGGGGGAGATTACGGATTTCCAGTGGAAGAAGATTTTGGATTATGGTCCGCTGGTGTCTGTTTCTCCGTCGCAGCAGGCCTCGCATCTCCTCCTGCTGCATAGAGCTTATTACACCCCAAAAAAATTATATAAATTCAGTAGCAGACAAGATGATAAGTGTCCCAGATGCCAGGACCCAGGAGATCTTATCCATATGATGTGGCGATGCCCAAAACTAGCAAGGTATTGGGGGGAGATAGTAAAGATCATAGGAACTAAGTGGAAAATCAAAATAGCCTCGGAGGACGGTGGGCATGATTGGAGAGCATACAGGGGGTACTAGTACCAGGATCGCGGTGCAGAGATGCCTTTATCAGGCCAGGAAACTGATAGCACAGTGTTGGCTCTCGGCTGCCCCTCCAACTCCGGAAGAGTGGATCGAAGTGATAAATAAAATGATATGGACAGAAAAGACAACGTACATTAGAAGGGGTTGTTATGGCAAATTTATAGCGTTATGGAGACCATGGTTAGAAAGCTTGGGCTTCCCCTTTTGAGAAATTGAGGAACCTAAAACTTAACTTAAATAGTTGTGTAAGTGTGAACAGGGAGGAATAGGGGGGGAGAAGATTTAGACTGAGGAAACTTATTACTCGGCTGGGAAATTCCCCCTGTTAAACCTATTAATTGGGTGGGGGGAGGGAACTCTGGGGTGGGTTTTGGGTGGGAGGTGGGGTGGGTAGATATAACTCAATGGAGAAAAGGTGTGGGGAATTGAGTAATTAAAGGGGGAAAAATCAATGTACTATGTATTTTTAGCTACCCAATGCAGTGCTTATTAGTTACTTATTTATAAACTGGATGTAAAAAAGAAAGAAAAGGAATACGCCTGCATAGGTATGTGTGTTTTGTACTAAGCTTTTTGTGTTAATAAAGAATATTAAAAATGTAAGAGGCCTGCCGCCACCAGTCTAGCAGCCGGGGCGGTGTACATGGTGTTTATAAGATGAGCGAAAGAACCGGAGAATCCCATTTTAGTCATGATCAAAGAAAGCCATTCGAAACTGACGTTATCGAAGGCTTTCTCCGCATCCAGGGTGATGATAGCATAATTTCCCTCTGAGTTGCATTTGGCATGTTCCAGGGCCATCATCACCTTCCTGATGTTCATGGTGGCAGTTCTGCCTTTCACGAACCCTGATTGGGCAGGGTGTATCAGAGAGGGTATGATGTCGGCTAATCTAGTGGCAATGATTTTGGAAAGGATTTTGGCATCCAGGTTTAGGAGTGAAATAGGTCTATATGAGCCTGGTTCTTGGGGGTCTTTACCTTTCTTGGCTAGCAGTTTGATAATGGCTTGGTTACCCGTGGGGAGGTATGAACCCCCAGACCATATGTGTTGATAGACTTCATGGAGTGTGGGTTCTAAGATTAATTGTAAGAACTTGTAGAATTCTCCCGTGAATCCATCAGGGCCTGGGGCTTTAGAAGGAGCTAGGTTTTTAATAGCAGTAGAAATTTCATGGAGGGAGATAGGTACGTTTAGAGCATCTAACTGTGAAGGTGATACTTGAGAGAGGGTTACCTTTTCAAGAAAAGAGTGTGCTGTCGATGCATTTATGGGGTCTGGTGCGTAAAGGGAGGAATAGTATTGTAGCATGGCTTCATTTATGTCTTTTTGAGTGGTTTTTATGTTACCCAAAGAGTCACGGAGAGATGTGATATAGGTCGGACGATAGGATCCCATACAGGAGTTTACCTGCCTTATTGCCGAATTTGTGGAGGGTGGCATCCATGTAAGCTTTTTTTGTTCGTTCTAGGGTTTCGGCCCAAGTGTCAAAGGATTGTTTTGCTGACTGCCATGCCTTCCTATTATCAGTGGAGTTGTTTATGTATAGTGATCGTTGGGCTAGGTGCAGTCGGGAGCTGGCTAGTTTGTAGTTTTTGAGTGTATTTCTCTTAAAGGATGAAGCATTAGAGATTACACGGCCTCTGAGAAATGCTTTGCCTGCTTCCCAGAATAGATTGGGGTTGTCAGAGTGTCCAGCATTGGTCGAGGTGTATTCTGACCAGGCGTTTTCCATGTATTGTCGGAAGTCAGAGTTGTTGTGGAGATAAGATGGGAAACGCCATATTTTAGGATTCGGGTGTAGTTCAGGGTTGTCAATCGTAGTCGAGATCGGTGCATGGTCAGATATGGCAATGTCGTGAATGTCCGCGTCGGATATCAGTGGGAAAAGGTCGTCTGAGCAGAAGAGATAGTCAATTCTGGTGAAAACGTTATAGGGGTTGCAGTAAAAAGTAAATTCTCTGTCAGCTGGGTGCCGGAGTCACCAAATGTCGTGTAAATGGAGAGATTCCATCGTGGAGGCTAGAAGAGTTTGTGAATCGTGGTCTAGGGGGAGACATGGGCACTTAGGAGTGGATCTGTCATCTATCAGGTGAATTGTGGAGTTAAAGTCTCCGCTGACTATATGTGGGAGAGTCGGGTCACTAAGGAGCCATGTCGAAAGTTTGCTAAAAAACTGCTTTGTGGGGTTATTGGGCGCATAAATGTTGGAGACTATCGTATCCTTGGTTCCTAATTTAATGTGGGCTGAGATAAGGCGTCCCTGTGAATCTGATTTAACAGATAGGACCTCACATGGGAGGTTTTTGTGTATGAGTATCAAGACTCCTGCTTTGCATCCATTAGAATCTGAGCCTAGAACCGTGCCTACCCATAATTTTTTCATGCGGTGGAAATCAGAGGCGGAAAGGTGGGTTTCTTGGAGCAGGGCAATGTCGGTTTTAAGTCTTTTAAGATGACGGAGGATTTTCATTCTCTTATTAGGTGAATGAAGCCCTTTAACATTCCAGGAGACCAGTTTCATATAGGGGTCACTGGGGGGGTATGTGCAGATATTACATGATCTTCATAGGTTAATATGTGATGGTGTGATGTGAGAATAGGCTGGATTATGGAGGGGTTTAGTCTGTCTGAACGAGTGTTTGTACAACCACTGGGGGCGTATGTATCATAAGATGGGGTGCGCAATATAGGGAGGGGTCTAGAAGCAGGGGGGTAAAAAAAAGAAACAATAAAACGTATTCAATAAACTTCATTTTTTTCCGCATGGAGTCACCGTGTAGGCCAGCTCCCATCGCAAGACCCAGTGACTGCTGTAGTTAAAACCCATAATTGAGGGGGTGATGTGTACTGGCAGCTTGGGCTGTGCATATTAAAGGAGGAGTGGGTTACACAGGAGAGCCAGGGGAGAAAATCAATACCTGAGGTATAACAAAATCAAGTTAACCAGTTAACAATATGTAAAACATTAGAATACTTCTTGGCCTACCAGTAGCTGATTTGCCTGGGGAGGAAGAGAGATCAAGCTTGAGGGAAAAATTTAACTTTTTCTCTTGAAAGAGACATCTAGTTGAAAGTTGAACCACCATGGCCGTTAGAGGCGAGGCGGTGAGGTAAACAGTTTGAGACCGTGAGAGTGGTCTTCAACGGGATGTGGAGCGATGGTGGTCCGGTGCAGAGGCTCTAAACCGTTTTGGAGAGTCTTTGCGTGGGCTCCTTTGGTCTAGAGCATGGTTGACAGGAGCTGCTCTAGGAGAGAGGCTGAGGTTGGGGCCCGAGCGTAGTGATTTGCGATCTGAGTTGAAGGTTCCCATGCGGTGTGCACGTTCTACTGTGCAGGGGCCTGGACGGCCTAGTGCTTCGGGAATGCGTCTGGCGCATAAGTCTGTGAGAGCTGAAGGCTGCAGCGATTCTGGAATGCCCACAAATCGCAGATTGCTCCTTCTGGATCTATTTTCCAAATCGTCCAATTTTTCAAGAATGTATTTGTTAGTTTTGTCTTGGGCCTGCTCTGTGGATTGAGAGTGGTAAAGTTCTTCCTCAATGTTAGCTATGCGGTGCTCAGCTTCATTCAGCCTGGAGGCATGTTCCCCTAGCTGGGCCTGGAGCTGCTGCATGCCTGCGCTGACAGCCTTCTCCACAGAGGCTGTTATCATTGGGGAGAGAAGGGCTGCCACAGCTTGTGCAATCACCTCTGTGCTGGATGTGCCTGTGAGTTGAGTGGATGTGTCAGCAGGTAGGGAGGGGGCCGCAGCGCCGCTTACCTCCATGTCAGGCTCAGTTTTTGTGAGGGGCTCCGTGTAGGCCGAAGCTGGGGCCTCGATTTGCGGCTGTGGTGCCCGCGCCGTCGCGACCGCGTACGATCGGGGGCCGCTTTTTTTAACATACCGGTCCATCTCGTGACCGGGGAGAGAGTGGGGCAAGTGCCGGTGTGATTTACGGGTTTGCAGGCTTTATATGCCGTTTTTGGGGTCGAGCTGCGGGACCTGATGTGAAGAGCAGCTACTCCATGCGGCGCCGGACCTGGAAGTAAAATCTTTTCCATCTTCCTAAATTTGTTGTGGATTTGCGTGACAAATCGGACAGATTGGGAACTGTTGACAGATTTGCATCTCTACCAATCCTAATGTCTTTATGAAGGTAGTATTGAAAAGCATCTTCAACAATTTTACCCAGGTAACCCTTTTCTTTAAATTTAGTCTTGAGTAAATGACCATGGGTGTTATAGTCTTGTTTACAAGTACAGTTGTGTTTGAGTCTACAAAACTGACTTCTAGGGATATTATTTACCCAACGGGGATGGTGACAACTCCCGAAATGTATATAGGAGTTGCCGGAGGTGGGCTTTATGTAATTCTGTGCACAGATGTTGTTTTTATGGAATAGTCCTAAGTCTAAAAAGGCAAGCTTATTACTATCAGATACGGAGATAAATGACAGTCCCATGGTGTTAGTGTAATAGGGCGTACACACGGTCGGACTTTGTTCGGACATTCCGACAACAAAATGCTAGGATTTTTTCAGACGGATGTTGGCTCAAACTTTTTTTGTCTACACACGGTCACACAAAGTTGTCGGAATTTCCGATCGCCAACCACACGGTCACGTACACCACGTACGACGAGACTAGAAAAGGCCGGTTCAGAACCAAGCGCAGCACCCTTTGGGCTCCTTTTGCTAATCGCGTGTTAGTAAAAGTTTGGTGAGAGACGATTCGCGCTTTTTCAGACTCGTGGCTTTCAGATCGTTTTCTGCCATTCAGTTTGTGCTTGTGGGTTTGTATCTGTTCTTCAGTGAGTGCAGCAAGTTCTGCGTGACTTTAGGTAGTCATTGTATTCATTGTATAGAGTTTGTGCTGTGCGGGGGCTTGGTGTTGGGGTCCTGACCTTGACACAAGTCCAGTCCATGAACAGGGTGGGGAGGAGTTCATGGACCAAGAATTGGTTGCTTCAGCGTGACCAGTTCTCTCATATGCCTTTGCTCCGTGAGATCCGTCAGAATAATCCTGATGATTTCAGGAACTTTCTCAGGATGATGGACCCCGTGTTTCACCGTTTGTTGGCTTCGCTGACCCCCTATATTAGCAGGCAGGATACCTGCATGAGGCAAGCCATCACTCCGGAGCAGAGGTTGGTCGCTACCCTGCGGTATTTGGCCACAGGGAGAAGCCTGCAGGACTTGAAGTTCTCGACAGGCATCTCCACCCAGGCTCTGGGTATCATCATCCCAGAGACCTGTTCTGCCATCATACAGGTCCTGCAGAAGGAGTATATGAAGGTAAGATTTTTAGCCTTTTATGTCACATTTTATTGTATTGAATGTTTGTTAATATATTGTATTTCTTTCCTCATTCCCTAATTACCATGATTGTAATATGCTGTGAATGTCCCCTTTGTTCTCATGCATGCTGAATTTTTATGTAATTATTATTTTAGGTCCTTCATACATATTTGCCCTTCACTAACCTCCCCAGCATGGTATCTCCTGCCCTATATTCACCTCATGTAGTCACTTAACAATGTATTTTATCAGCTCCATAATAGTGCTTTACCCCAAACACCCCCTAAAATGTTTTGAAATGTTATTTTTGATTTAAATTCAGGCAGAGTGCCAGAGGCTTTTTTTGTGGTGTCCCCAAATAATTTTTAGTAACCCTCCCTCCCCCAACTGCTAAGTCAGCTGATCCCAATTCTCTATCCTCAATCATCTATCTGCTGACTTTGCCAAACCCATACACACTATACCCATCTCTTTACTGGTCAGATTTATGGATGAATTCCCCAAAGCATGTAGTACAAGGGCCTGCCTGTATACTTTCCAATGGTACTGTTTAAAGTTTTTGTATCCTATTATTATCTTGACAGGTAATAGCAGAATGTCCAAATGTCCTCAAATGTGTACAATGTGTATTTATATCTTTGTATTATGACACTTCTTACCTGTCCAGTGGTCTGCCAATAGTGTAACTAAGGAGGGGCTGTTCCAAGTAATACCCATTATTTAGGCATTCATCTCTCAATGAAGTGAAGATGGTTACCTGTCCAAGATTTCCACACACCCCCTATAATGTTACAAATGGCCCATGAGAGGGGGGGAGGGGGAATATGATAGGTGTACCTTATACTTTGGCGTTGTTAAATTCCCCTTAATAAATGCTATCTGGAGGTTGCCCCATAATGTTTGTGTCTAATCTGCTTGCCATGTTTCAGAGTAAAAATAGTAATGTTTATTGTTTTTTCCTCAACAGTTTCCTTCCACGCCACAGGAATGGCAGACTGTGGCCTCCCACTTTGCCCAGCTTTGGGACTTTCCTAACTGCGGAGGGGCAATTGATGGAAAACACATCCACATTGTCCCACCACCCAACTCGGGGTCGTACTATTATAATTACAAGGGGTTCAATAGTATAGTGATGTTGGCGTTGGTGTCGGCTAATTACGAATTCTTGTATGTGGACGTGGGGAAGAATGGCCGGATGTCCGATGGTAGAGTCATCGCCCAGACGGAGTTCTACAGGCGTCTCCAGAATGGCAGCTTGGACTTGCCAGCTCCAGAGGACAATGTTGAAGGACTCCTATTTGTGTTCGTTGCTGATGAAGCATTTGCGCTGGGGGACCACCTGATGCGGCCATTCCCAATGAGGACCCTCACCCCGGAACAGAGGGTTTTTAATAACCGGCTGGCCAGAGCCCGAAGAGTGGTGGAGAACACATTTGGAATCCTGGCCAGCCGGTTCCGCCTATTTATGACACCCATCCATATGGCGGAGTATAAACTGAACCATATTATACTTGCGTGCTGTGTTCTCCATAACTTTTTAAGGAAACATTCGGCCAACTATGCTGGCTCAGTTGGGCCTGAGGCCGGAATCATACATCAAACCACACTGATGGCGCTTGAAAGTGGCCGTCCTGGCTTGCCCTCCCTGAGTGCCCGTGATGTCCGGTTACGCTACCTGGAGTTCTTTGCGGGTAGGGGAGCTATCAATATGCCAGACAATCTGTGAAGCCTTTTTATAATAAAAAAAACAAAAAAATTATTTGTGGACATTTACTGCTTGTGTTTGTTTTAGCTGACCCTGACAGAAAGGTTTTGAGTACAGAAAATGGCGTGATTGTGTAACCTTATACAAAGCACTGTTGGCTGTTATTTACTAAATGCAAAAACACATTTCACTACAAGTGCACTTGCAACTGCACTGAAACTGCACTTGTAGTGCAAAGTGGATTTGCCCTTAGGAAATAACCCCATTTTCTCAGAAAACAACAATTACATCACCCCAAAAGTGTTGTAGCGTTGAGACAATAATCCACACATTCTTGATTAAGAATCTTTTTAATACCTGCACAATCACATGTGCATTTACCAAAGGTTTTTCCAACAAACCAACATGTTTGTTGTATAACAATTTTTGTGGTGGCATTATCCAAAATCAAAATGTCCATTTTATAGAAAACAGGCCTGTGTAAAACCAACAAGAAAAGACACAAATCTTGAACTTACAAACGTCACATTTGGTCAAATTTGAAGGCAATATCAGACATGAATATTTAGGAACTGTGTTTGATATTGCGTTCAGATGGGGTGAAATCACCCCTGGAAAAGCCAAATTTGGAAGATGCACACCAATTTCACAATGTCAACATGTGCTAGCTGCCATCATGGGGGATCAAGGGATGTGTTTTGGGGGAGCAAGCCCTTCCTCCCAGCTACTTTATAATTGAGGAAAGGGTTGCACCCCCAAAACGCGTCCATTGATCTCCCGTGATGGCAGATAGCACATGTTGACACACTGTGTGCATCCTCCAAATTTGGCTTTGGGAAAAGTCACAAAAACATTTAGCACATTGTAGCACACAAAAGAAGAAAGTGATTTGGAGGGGCTTTAAACTCGCCCCAAAACATCAATGATGTTTTTATATTTTGGAATAACATCATTGATGTTTTTTTTGATGATTTCCAATTGTAAATTACACCCCATGATCTCCCCGATCAGGATCTGGGCACTTTCGGATGTGAAAGGATCCACAACCTCACGATCACCTAAAAAGAGAGGAACCCCAAAATAAATTAGGTCTAAAAAATATGCCGCCATCCAGCTCTTATCTGAGCCTGTGCTTGCAGACACTCACCTGTTGTGGTGACTAGTTCCACCACATCTTCTTCCTCCTGCTCAGCTTGTGTTGGGGGGATTTCACCTTCTTCCAGGGGGGGGGCTCTGGTCTCCTCAGATGAGGGGTGTCCTCCGAGTCTTTTCTCCCCTATGTAAAACAAAAATGGTATACTTAGCACACAGATATTTAATGTCAGAACTATAAATAGGAAACATTGCTTGGAAGTGAGGTACAATTGTCAATTTTAGCAGAGTTCCAAGATGTAGCTTTTTTAGCGTCCTTTGTCAACCTGCAATACTTACCTGTTTTGTACAAGCTTCCCAGATGGAGTCACCCCCTATAGTATACACTGGAGCACCTGTGTGGCCCCCCTAATAAAAAGGGTGTTTTTGTGTCCCACACTAGTGCTCCAGTGTCCAGATGTGTAAACAGCTGCTCAGTGTCCTCTCCTTACACAGTATCTAGTTTGCATTTCATTCTAGTTACAAAGCCATCTACACAACCCAATTCTTTGAAGACAAGTATAGGGTGTCAAAATGGTGGCCAAATGCATATGGGCTAAACAATGGTATTTTATAGTTGGAACGAAAAATGTTGGATCCGAACGAATAATGTGCCCATGAACATGAAAGTTGCCATTTTAAACTGTACAACAGTTCCTAAAAGCACATGGAGCAGCACGAACGTAATAAACACAAAAAGAATAGGAACACAGCACAACTACTTACTTTTTTGCAGCACTCTCCGGATCTTTCTGTACTGCTCATGTTCTCGTAATTTCAGGTCCGACCACCGGTTCCTGAGCTGATCTTTTGATCGTCGTACCCTGAAATTCCGGTGCAGACTCCTGACCACTTTCGCCATGATCTTGGCCTTTCGTATATTGGGGTTGGGGTAAGGCCCATACTTTCCATCATAGTCGGCCTTCTTCAGGATGTCCACCATTTCCAACATCTCCCCAAAGGACATATTTGAGTCCTTAAATCTCCTTCTGGATCGGGACGTCTCAGGCTCCGGCCTTTCCTCCTCCTCCTCCTCCTCATTGCTACAATTAGCACGCACCTGCTGTCTATCTGCCATGTGCTCTTCCCCCACTGCACCGAACAAAAAGGGGCTGGGAATAGACTAGAAAGAACGTCAGGGGCGGGCGGAGTTATACGCATGCGCAGTGTGTATAAAGCGTAACACACGTGCGTATTACGTACGATCTGTGAGCGGAGGAAGGAGCATCGGAGACGCCGATCGTGATAACGAAGGTAAGATCTAAACTTGCGCCTATACTGCTTCAAAATGGAAGCCTATATTGTAACAAGATTAGGGGAGTTTTGCCTGACATTAGGGTTTGTCTTGTGTTGTGTCTTGCAGAGAAAATGGATGGGTTCAACGACCACAATTTCCTGCCCCTGTTCATAGACAAGTACAGGGAGCTGCCCTGTCTGTGGCAAGTGAGACACCCCCACTATAATCACAAACAGAAGAGGCAGGCAGCGCTGGAGAAACTGCTGGAGTTGGTGACGCCGATGGTCCCCACAGCAACCATCCCTTATTTAAAAGCTAAAATTGGTGGCCTGAGGAGCACATATCTTAGGGAGCGCAAGAAGGTCACAGATTCCCTGAGGTCCGGAGCTGCAGCAGATGACGTTTATGTCCCCAGGCTGTGGTACTACGAGAGACTGCGATTTCTGTCAGACCACACTGAAGTCAGGGAATCCCTCTCCACTCTTCCTTCCACGCTTCCTTCCACCCCAGCTGAGGTTTCCGATGTCCAACCTGGGCCTTCCAGCCAGGAAGAAGTGGAGGAACCCAGCTGGAGTCAGGTATAGCATTCTTCTACAGATTTCTGGTCAATAAAGAAATGATGTTTACTAGATGTTATTATTGATCACTAATTGCTGATTAAAAAAAGTGTTTTACATATCAATAGACAGTAGTGGGCACCCAAAATTGTAACAAGAATGAAAACTGCTGGGCTCAGAAGGATAGTCTGTTATATTTGTTAACATTCAATTTGCAACAGTCAGGAGGTGAAAATTGTGTGTGATTGATGAAAACAATACTAAAACTATGTCCCTTTTTCATACACAGGAAGACCTCAGCCAGGAAGAGGTTGTGGAATGTGGCAGTCAGGAGGAGGCGGGGATTAGTGGCAGCCAGGAGGAGGCGGGGCTAAGTGTCAGCCAAGAGAAGCCTGGGACAAGTCGCAGCCTGACTGAGTCTCAGGTCCCTCCCCTCCGCCTGCCACATAAACGAGCCAGGAAGGCCACTCCGAGTCCCGTGCAGGATTCAGCGTTCAGGCTGATCCAGGAGGCTTCTGCGTCCCTCAGAGCCTTACCAACTCCTGAAGAGGCCTTTGCCTGCATGGCTGCCACCAAATTGCAGGGCATGCAGGAGGGTCAACGCAGGCTCTGTGAGGACCTTCTGTATAAAGTCCTACGTAAGGGGGTGAGTGGGGAACTAACACCCAAGACGGATGTCATTGAGATGGACGATCCTCCTCCTCCTCCTGCTGCCACAACTCCACCACCAGAGCCACAGCGTTGAAGGAAGCGTGGAAGGAAGACCAAAGAGTGATGGCCTGGGTTCAGTCTGGTCTGACAGAAGATGCAGTCTCTTGTATGACCACAGCCTGGGGACACAGATGTCATCTGCTGCTTTCCGGATCTCTGGGACTTCTGGACCAGACTGCCCTCCCTTAGATATGGACTCCTCAGGCCACCAATTTTGCTTAAAAAAAGTTGATGTGTGCCCTGGGGGTACAAGGCTTCACCCACTTCTGCAGTTTCTCCAGCGTTGCCTCCCTCTTTGTTTAGTTGTGAGCCCTTAATAAAATTTTTTAGATAAATTCTACTCTCCTGTGTGTGTTTTCATCCAAAAAGGACAGTTTGTTGGTGACGATTCAGGTACATTTCTAACATAAAATGTAAAATTAACAAGGTACAACAACACCAAACAATCTCCTACAGATTAAATAGAACAACATATCAATGGTGTTGTGGGAACTTGTCACAAAAAACACACACAAAAATTTTCGGGAGTACAAATCAAAATCGCAAAAAAAATAAAAATAAAATACAAACACAAAAAAAGAATCTACATTAAAGCCAAAAAATATATAAAAAATATACAAAAATATGTTGTCAGATGTGAGAAATCAAAATATATTGAGGGAATCACGATAAATAGTAACAAAATAAGTTTGTGAGAAGTGTGTGTGAATATGAGCAGCAAAACTAATATATTCTTGTCACATTATAAAGAAGAAAAGAGTGCACTGTATTAAACCATTTTGAACATTGCAGCGTGACGAAAGTGCTGTATCCATTGCGAACGCTAAGTTTACCAGAACGAGCTGTTCCGTCTTGGAATTTCTTATGATCATGCGTGGCACTTTCTGCGTCAGAACAGGCAACACACGGTCGGAATTGACGCAATCGGATTTTGTTGTCGGAAAATTTTATCTCCTGCTCTCCAACTTTGTGTGTCGGAAAATCCGATGGAAAATGTCCGATGGAGCCCACACACGATTTCCGACAACACGCTCCGATCGGACATTTTCCATCGGAAAATCTGACCGTGTGTACGGGGCATTACAGTGTTGTACAAAAGCTGGAATGGATGATTCAGGACTGTCCCAGATGATGACTACATCATCGCTGTAACACCCGTAGCAAACTATGTGAGATGCATAAGGATTATTTTGCCAAATATGGTGGTGTTCCCAGTAGTCCATAGTGAGGTTTTTGTAGCTTGGTGCAAAATTTTCCCCCCATAGCTGTGCCCTGGGTCTGGATGTAGAAGTCACCATTGTACTCAAAATAGTTGTATGTTAGACAGTATTCTAGGATATCCAACAAAAAGTTTATTTGTCGTGGACTGAGTAATGGATCCTATTTAAGATAGTACTGTTTAGCCTGTAGTCCAACAGTGTGTGGAATTGAGGTGTATAGGGAAACAACGTCTAATGAGAGCCAGCGATATGTCGGCTCCCAAGAGTAGTGCTGTAATATATCCAATAAATGGATACTGTCCTTAATGTATGAAGGGAGGTTTTGTACTATAGGTTGCAAGAAATGGTCTATATATATTGAAAAGCAATTAGAAACGCTTTCCATGGCAGCGACGAGAGGCATGCCAGGTGGGTTTACTGGATCTTTATGTATCTCGGGGAGGTGATAAAAATATGGCCTTTCATAAAAATCGTGTTTAAGAAATACAACTTCAGATTTGGTAACAATATCCTCCTCTGCTGCTCTATTAACCAATTCGTGGGCTTCAAGTGAAAACTTGGGCAATCGATCGGTGGGCAGTTTTTGTATAGTGGACCTATCTTTATTCTTATACAATTTTTATATATTTTTATATTTGACTTATAATATCTTAGTTCCATAATTAATTCTTAATCCAAATTTTAATGTTAAATTAATTATAATAGGTTTTAGCATATCATATAATATATCATATAGTTGACAGTACTTGCTCCCTTATTTGTATACTTATACGCGATAAAATGATCTATATAACTAGGCCATATAGTTGGTATATATTAACACCAAATAATTAATATCTAGTAATTAACTAATAGTATATTATTGATTACCATCATTAATTCACATAAAGTTTTTTACTCAAGAATTGATTTTTATATCTTCTAACAATTTAAAAAAAAACTATTACCACTATCTTTCTATAGATACACCTTTGCCAGATAAAACATGATCCCACTGGTCATCAGGAGTAAGTATCATAGCCTAATAGTAGTAGTTTTTTAGCCCATGTAGTGTCTTATTCTTTTATTTAGTATATTCAGTATATAATCGTAGTATTGCTATTATCACCAGTATTGTTTCTATATCGCCATGGTTACCTGTCATGTGAGCCTGTTTAGCAGAGAGAGTGTGTGTATATAAATAGCCCATTCAAAGATGGGCACTACTGAAGCCTGGGGAAGGAGCACACATGCTCTGAACGTGAATTACAGCCCGCTAACCTAACCTGGAAGTGACACCGCCTGTGTGCACCGCTGATCTTTGTTCCAGCCATCCTGAAGTGCTGTGAACCAACAGCAGGGCCGGAGGATGGCCAGATTGTGGAACTACACCCACGCCTGTGTCACCAGCATCCACCCGGAAGCTAGAGCCAATGAACCATATTTTATGCCTGAAATTACTACTCTCTTGTGAGTGTATCAACATCTAATGTTTATTATTATTAAAATTTTTTACCTGCTGCATTTAGGGGGCGCTGTTCTTTTGTCCTTCTTACATTCCAGAGTTTTTTCCTTCCAAAACGTCTGAACTGGCAGCCTCCTGAGGACAGCATAAAAGCTATTCTTACACGGACTTAATTTTATGGACTCCTATTGCCCCTTTTTACTCACCCACCCCATACCCATTTATATGTAACAACACTGTCATATCCAGAATGTGCCATATTACCCCACTGTCTGTAGTGCCAAGGGAGCGTTTGCCTCTCTAGGTTGTCCTCCCAGATATTATTGGGGGGGAGGGGTGGTGCTTATAATCAAATGTAAAGAAGAAGTGGAAATCTGTATGTAGATGCACTTTAATGTAAAGTGGTGTTTGGTGTACTTTAATTTGAGTACTCACACTACACAGACACACTCCATGGATAGATTATAATATACTGCAATATAGTGTGCCAAAAGTACAGTGACGCACAGAACTATATGGCGTTAAACTGCCAGTAGTGCACACAGAACTATATGGTGCTAAACTGACAGTAACACACGTAGAAGTAAATGGCATTAAACTGACAGTAACACACACAGACTTATATGACGTTAAACTTTAAGTAACGCACACAGAACTACTGTATATGGCGTTAAACTGGCAGTAATGCATACAGCACTATATGGCGTTAAACTGACAGTAACGCACACAGAACTATATGGCGTTAAACTGGCAGTAACACACACAGAACTATATGGCGTTAAACTGGCAGTAACGCACACAGAACTATATGGCATTAAATTGGTAGTAACGCACACAGAAGTAAATGGCGTTAAACTGGCAGTAACGCAGACAGAAGTAAATGGCGTTAAACTGGCAGTAATGCAATCAAATAGACGGTATTCAACCGTCACTACACTAACGCTATCTGAACTGTCCCTACTCTAGCTACTGTATACACTAATGTAAAGATTACTGACACGGTCTCACTACACTACACTGAAACTATATGAGCTGTCCCTACTCTACACTAATGTATGTATGAATGACACGGTCTCACTACACTACAGTGAAACTATCTGAGCTGTCCCTACTCTAGCTGCACACTATGCAAAGGTGAATGATGGTCCTCCTCACTACACTCACACTATCCCTAGACTGACACTAAACTAATGTTCTACACTGACAATTGAAGCAAAATAGCACAGTATAGCACACTAACTAACTAATAGCACTGAACAGAGCCTTGTTCTATCTCTCTCCACGCCGATATCACACTGAAAATGGCATCCATTGAAAGAATACTTTTATGCTGTGGGGCGGGAATGAGCAATGATTGGATAAAGTCATGATTACAGTGTCCAATCATGACTCTCAGTGCTCTGTGCCCAGATTGGCTGAAGCTTTTACTGCTTTAGCCAATCAGGGCTTGTAATGCACTGTTCAGTGCCACAATGCATTGTGGTCGGTTCGGGGGGGCGAACAAGCGGTCGAACGACCCATTTGTTCGGATGTTAGCTGAACATCCGGACACCTAAAGTTTGGCCCAAACTTATGCTCGGGACGAACCGTTCGCCCATCCCTATCACTGACTATATAAAACCAGTGATTTCCACTCCCTTTAAGATACCACACTCACTGACTATATATATATATATAAAACAGTGGCTCTCATGAAAATTTCTTAAAAATGACTCCACTTCCAACACACGTCCATCAGCTCCACGCAAATAAGGGTAAACTATGGCTCAGAGATAAAAATGACCAACGTAGTATAATCCAATTTTTAAAACATATAGCCACATGTATAACAAATGCTCATCAATGGGAAAATTGTCATCAACCACACCAGAACCATGCAGTCAGTGAACAGTGTGTCCCACCAAACTTACTTCCCGCATCACTTACAGTCCACGTCATGTCCAGTTCAGTGTGATGACATTACTTCTGGTTGTTGTATAGCCCCATCCTGATGCATTTCATCATTATGACTTCCTCAAAGAGTGTGGCCATACGGCACGGCAAGGCAGAATATATTGAAAAGATGCTTAACCCCTTCACGACTAGTGGGATAAGAACATCTCAATTTAAAATCACTAATTGCATCAAAAGTCTACATTTTAAACCCAAACTAATAGTTTTCACTACAAATAAAATTGGCATACTCCTACACTTCTTACTAATTTGGAGCAGGACATTGACTCCTTCAAATGTTCACAAACCATTTAAAGGGGACAAGTCCTGCCTGAACGATCAATATCAAATTCAATCCAAAAATTAAAATACAATAAAAAATTAATTTCACAATTTAAAATAAAACCAAAAGAACTTCAGGATATAACAAATATTTCAAATAGATCTTTAAAGGTTATTATTGTTCTCCCATGAGGATTCCTATACCTTTTAATACCTATATAAGATGTTAATAATAATTAATACTTAAACACATTCATCTTGTGCCACAATATCCAACCTACTTGCTAATAATTACTAATGAAACAGTCAATGTCTATCTCTATATTCCCTTGGTATAAGTGTATCTAATGTATTGATCCATTTAGTTTATCTCCTTGACAGGTCTCTCACCCTATTTGACCTCCTCCAGGAGGGGTATTATCTGTCTACCCCCCAAAATTTTATACCATAGGGGTCTCTTCCATGACACTCTCTAAAGTGTAGGGAAACATTATGTTGTTCATACCCCAAAATAAACATTTTTATATGTTAAGTGATTTTTTTCTTTTATGGATATTTAGTGCGGTCCACATAAAGCAGGCCGCACGGGCAATGAAGAGTATAAACCATGTGAATAGGGTTACAAGTAAAAAAATCAGCTATTTTATATTTCTTCTTATTAGTCTGAGAGGTGAAATGGGTTACATTTCTAACATAATTTTTTACACTTCTTTAAGCCTTACATATCCGACAGGCATAAAAGAAAAGGCTGCAAGTGGAGCCAAATTGAGTCATTTTGCCAATTTTTAAGGAATTTTGATGAGAGCCTCTGTTTTACACAGTATATAGTCAGTTAGTGCAGTATCCAATGAAGAGTGGAAATCAGTTGGAGCAGATTGGTGGATACAATTTGAGGATCCCATTTGGTTTTGGTGGAATGGAACACGCAAAGATTGTTTGAACATAACACATGGGATGTTCATTTATGAACTTTTAATATATTATCCACACAGTGGTGTTCATTTTTGTCACATGTTCAGCACTGGGTGATTAGTGCTAAGAAAATTAAAGTGGTTGTAACAGCTCAAGGCTTTTTGCCTTCAACCCCGGTTCACACTTATGCAAAATCTATGCATATCAGATGTGATCCAAAAAGCATAGATGAGCATGTCATGTAAAAAAAAAGCATTATTTCCAATGAAGGCTGTTCACAGATATGTGGTGCAAATTTGATCTGGTTTAAAAAAGGTTCTGTGCCAGTTTAGTGCGGTGTGAAGTTCAACTCCATAGGCTTCTATGAGACTGGATTGAAAACGCAGTCCAGTGTTCACATGACTGCAATTTTTTTTATTTTTTTGCCTAGATTTTAGAGAAAATAAAATTACAGATGTGACCACTCCCCTCACAATTTCGCACTAAATTCACAAATGGCCAGCAGAAATCGCAATGCGAATTTGCACCGTGTACTTTTGCATTGAATTCACAGCACATAAGTGTGAACCGGGGGTCAATGCATTCTATAATATCCAACATAAAACGACAATAGACCAGTCAATATGCAGTGAAAGGGATCAACTGTATCTGGGAAATGAACCTTATAAATGGGTAGTCCTCATGTGGACATTATGACTAAACAATAAAAGTGGGTAGTCCTTATGAAAACATATTTTAGACAAAAAATTCCGGCATCCCAAATGCAGACCAGCTCACTCCCACCGAGAGATGAAAAGGCTTACCGGATGGGGTGGACCCAAAGGGGCATACGCCAAGTTGGGTCAGATAAGGCTTGGGTGGTGAGTGGCTGTGTTTGGCTCAAAGAAGGATGTTATCTCGCGGATTACTGTATTGCTTCAAGTGGCACCCGGGTCCTGAAGGGTGTGGGCAATCTCACGGATATGGATGGTCCTGCAGGTCCTAGAAGGGTGGGGTATTCCGTGGGTGAATCCCTCAAGGCAACATTCCATGGACCAGGAGATGGTGTTGTTAAGTAAGGAAAGAAAGGAAGGGCCACATAGTGTAAATCCGAAAACAAAAATTTTTATTAAAAATTAATAGATATACACTCACATGTAAATCCAAAGTAAAAAACAGCGCTGTGAGAAAATGGCGACAGTGGGGTCCTAACCGATGCGTTTCATCCTCATAGACGTCATATGGGGGGTTTCCCCCACTGTAGCCACCCTAATATATATAAGAAATGCATCCATAATCATGGGAATCAGCTCCACGTTAGAAAAAACTTTACTTCCGGTATCGGCCTAAATGGCCGTCCGGCGTGCGTTCCAGGCATGCGTACCACGCCTCCCTTCCATGTTATGTGATAAACCGGAAGTATAGGAGCGATCTAACCCAAAGGATAAAAAGAATGAAAAATAAATTAAAATTACATAAATTTTGTCTTGTCAGACAAAATCTGACAAGAAGCCATATGATGTGCAAAGTGTAAATGACTAGGTGCAGCGATGTGAGCACAGATCGAGAGAATACCCCCGATGCTGCGCGTGCGCAATGTGTGCACACGGGGAAAGGAAACGAAATGTCTCCTGTGTGCAAACGTGATGACACAGGAAAGTGACGCTGCTGGGAGGAGCCTGAGTGGAAGGAATAACACAGAGGCACTTAGGTTGTGCATGCGCAGTAGGAACAAAGGGGTACTCAGATATAATAATGAGAAAAACTCCGCAATTGCGATCGTGATGTCAGCGGACATAGCATAACCAAGAGGCCGCTGTGTTCCAGAAGGGTGACATTGAAAAAGTGTCTCAAGGAGAGCAAAATGTCGTGCATGTGCGCTAAAAGGAAATGTGGAGTCTTGAAAAGTGCATAAATAAAGATGTATAAATAAAATGCACAAATAAAATTGCACAAATAAAAACAAAAAACGCTTAAATACATAAATAAAAAAAGGCCACCTCATGTGACACGCCAGCAATTAATCATGATGACTCAAAAAGGTGAATAGTGACTCCCAATACAAAAGTAAGGGGAACTGATGTATAATTATAAAGGTGTACCTCTGAAAAACAGGTGAACACCTTAATAAATGGATGGAAAAAACTAATATGTGGAAACTAATGGTGGAGCGGGCTCCCATGAAAATGTACATAGGACAATACGCCTATATGTATAGACACAAATAAAAAATACATTGATACACAGAATGGTGAAATAAATTCCCATGGAAATGTGCATAGGACACTCCCTGTGAATAATAAATGCACCCTTGAGTGCAACAATTGTGTGTATGTGGAATGAAGACCAGTTAAAATAGGATAAGAATGTGTATAGAAGCCAAACTAAGGCCAAAAACAAAAACAAAGAGAGAAACCAAAAAACACACAAAGGAGAGAGTTTATCGCTTGGAGGTGGGTGTCAAGCTCTGTTGATAAAGGCGTTGACGTCCAACTCCACGTTGATACCTGATGAAAAAAGTGTACGGAGCTCATGGATCCAGAAAGTCTCCAACCGTGATACACCCCTGGTCATGGCCCCACCCCTCCACGGGGGAACATATCGGTCTATTACTATGAATTGTGTCCCAGCAATCACCCGATTGTGATGTAACTTGTAGTGTCGGGGAACTGTGTGTTTAGTATCACCGCTCTTAATCAGAGCAATATGTTCCGCTACTCTTATGGCAAAAGAGCGAATAGTGCGGCCAACATATTGTTTTCCACAATGACATGTGATTAAGTAAACGATGTGGCTGGTGGTACAGGTACAGAAGCGTTTGATGGAATATCGTTTCTGTGTGACTGATGAGGTAAATGATACAGTTTTCCTTCCTATGCCAGAATTGTGTTGACATACAATACATCTTCTACATGAGTAGAATCCCTCCATTTCATGGAAGAGTGGTTGGCGTGTGGGGGGGTTGATGATGTTGGGGGCGATTTTACTTTGTAAGGTAGGGGCACCCTTAAAAATGACTTTTGCCCTGTCGGGCAAAATAGTGCTCAACACTCGATCATTTTTGAGGATATCCCAATGCTTAGACATGATGGCTTTAACATGTTTATATTGATTGGAGAAAGCAGTCAAAAGAGACCACTTGAAGATCTCACTCTGTTCTTTTTTGGGCTTTTCAACAAGGAGTGATTCCCTGTTGATCCCAAGGGCACGTTGAAACTCCCGATCTATAAGTTGGGAGTCATAATTCTTATCTAACAACTTCACCTTCAAAAGAGCAGATTGTGTTTTAAAGGCCTCGGTGCTAGAGCAATTTCTTCGTAATCTGAGAAATTGGCTTTTTGGGACTGAATCCAGCCAGGACCGGTGGTGGCAACTATCTGGAGGTATGAAACTATTCCGGTCCGTGGTCTTAAAGTGAGTCTGAAAAAGGAAGCGGCCGTTACAGATCTCGATGTCTAGATCTAAAAAATTAATTTTTTGTTTACTAGCCGTATATGTCAGGGAAATGCCACGATGGTTGGTATTAAGATGTTCAAAGAATGAATCTAATGATTCGGCACTACCCTTCCATAGGAGGAGGATGTCGTCAATATACCGTGCCCACATGGTTAGGGAAGGGTCCCTATTGGTATAGATGACATCCTCCTCCCATTTGGCCATAAACAAATTGGCGAGGCTAGGGGCAAATTTAGCGCCCATAGCAACACCACGCAGCTGATGATAGTATTGCTGGTCGAACCAGAAATAACTTCGCTTAGTAGCGAACTCCAATAGTTTCATGATGAAAGAGCACTGGAAGGAAGCAATGCTGGGCTCCTTCTCAAGAAAGTATCGGACAGCCTCTAGGCCCTTATCTTGGGGTATGCACGTATACAAGGAAGCCACATCGGCAGTGGCAATGATATGGTCACCCTGTAATTCTAAACTTTCAAGCATACTTATGGTGGCCCCTGTATCTTTCAGATAAGAAGGCATACGCCTTACAAGCGGCTGTAAATAAAAATCAATATAACGGCCTATACGTGAGGTGACAGAGTCTATGCTACTCACGATAGGCCGGCCTGGGGGTTGAACTGGGTTCTTATGCACCTTGGGTAAATAATAAATAGTTGGAACCCTGGGTGCCAAGGGCACCAAAAAATCTCTCTCCTTTCTGTTTAGGATCCCGTGGTCATAACCCTTCTTTATGATGACAGACAACTCTCTTTTAAAAACGTTGGTGGGATTGTTAGGCATTATTTTATATGTATCAGGTTCGTTAAGAATCCTATACATCTCAGATACATAGTCCTTCTTATCTAAAACCACAATACCACCACCCTTGTCCGCTGGACGAATCACAAGATCTTTTTGTGAGCACAGGGACTTCAAACCAGTGCTGGACAAGGAGTGGCGGTATGTACGTTTATCCGGAAGTTCAGATAGATCTTTGAGGACTAAGTCCCTAAACACACTAATGGCTGGCGCCATAGGGACTGGTGGAGTGAACAGTGAGGGGTTGGACAGGCCAGAATGGACTGTACCAGATGTGGCGCTCCTCTCATTCCTAACAGGATTGGAGATGAGATAGCGTTGGATGTGTAACTTACGTATGTATTTATGGATATCTATAAAAGTGCCAAACCTGTCAAGCTTCTTTGGGGGGGCAAATTTAAGTCCCTTGTCCAATACAGAAAGCTCCTCACTGGTCAATGGCTGGGTACTTAAATTAAAAACACCTTGGCCCCTTAGGTTCTCCTTCGTTTTCCTCCTTTGGGTTCTCCAACCTCCCCTTGTACCTCTCTTGGGTCGGGACCCCTTTTTCTGGGTCTTTGGACCTCGTGAAAAACCTGTCCATGACGTTGATTAGTGTTAGATGGAGGATATACATGGAAAGACTGCTCATGTCTGGACCCGGGGTTATATCCATAATCATCCCTATATTCGTCATCCCAAGTGTTCCTAAGGGGTAGAAACCTATTTTGGGTGGTCAGGGGTGGTTGTTCATAATAATGGGGATTCTGGTAGTGGGTATCTGTATAAACCGCCTGTCAAGAATGGGAGGCCTCGCGTTGTCCTGAATGTGGTTCAGGAGGATACCTTCCACGGCCACGTTGGCCTCTATCACCCTGTTTCCCTCTAATGTGACCCCTACTTCTCTGGTTAACATAGGGAGTGTAGGGGTTATGATAATATCTGTTGGTACGTGATGGAGATTCATACCTTGAGTTATCACTCCCTCTTGTATCAACAGGGGTACTCGGAAGTTGTGCCCCTGTGTCAGCTATTCTGACTGCCGAGGTACAGGGGGGACAAGATGCAGAGGATGCAGGAGTGGTACTGCTAGGATTTGCAGTATACAACTTCTGCCAACCAAACACATTCCCTGTTCTATAGACCCCTACGTCTCTAGAGTACTTTTTTTGTTTTTTGTTTCTCTGTTCTTTATCCTCCTTCTCAAGATGTTTCTGGAGATTGGAGGAAAGAACGGAGTACTCTGAGGAATTTTTGTGTGTTAAGAGTTTATCTTTAATCTCCTTGATCTCACTATCCAACACGGATAGTTTCTGACGTTTTTTAGAAATGAGGACACCAAGGAGATTAATCCCTGCCTTGTTAAAATCTTAACGAACCTGATACATATAAAATAATGCCTAACAATCCCACCAACGTTTTTAAAAGAGAGTTGCTTTCATCATAAAGAAGGGTTATGACCACGGGATCCTAAACAGAAAGGAGAGAGATTTTTTGGTGCCCTTGGCACCCAGGGTTCCAACTATTTATTATTTACCCAAGGTGCATAAGAACCCAGTTCAACCCCCAGGCCGGCCTATCGTGAGTGGCATAGACTCTGTCACCTCACGTATAGGCCGTTATATTGATTTTTATTTACAGACGCTTGTAAGGCGTATGCCTTCTTATCTGAAAGATACAGGGGCCACCATACGTATGCTTGAAAGTTTAGAATTACAGGGTGACCATATCATTGCCACTGCCGATGTGGCTTCCTTGTATACGTGCATACCCCAAGATAAGGGCCTAGAGGGGTTCACTAATGCCTAACAATCCCACCAACGTTTTTAAAAGAGAGTTGTCTGTCATCATAAAGAAGGGTTATGACCACGGGATCCTAAACAGAAAGGAGAGAGATTTTTTGGTGCCCTTGGCACCCAGGGTTCCAACTATTTATTATTTACCCAAGGTGCATAAGAACCCAGTTCAACCCCCAGGCCGGCCTATCGTGAGTGGCATAGACTCTGTCACCTCACGTATAGGCCGTTATATTGATTTTTATTTACAGCCGCTTGTAAGGCGTATGCCTTCTTATCTGAAAGATACAGGGGCCACCATACGTATGCTTGAAAGTTTAGAATTACAGGGTGACCATATCATTGCCACTGCCGATGTGGCTTCCTTGTATACGTGCATACCCCAAGATAAGGGCCTAGAGGCTGTTCGATACTTTCTTGAGAAGGAGCCCAGCATTGCTTCCTTCCAGTGCTCTTTCATCATGAAACTATTGGAGTTCGCTACTAAGCGAAGTTATTTCTGGTTCGGTAATTTTTTTTTTTTTTTAAATAACAAACATGTTATACTTACCTTCACTGTGCAGCTCGTTCTGCACAGAGTGGCCCCGAACCTGGTCTTCTGGGGTCCCTCGGTGGCTGTTTCAGCTCCTCCCCGCAAGAACTAACCACCTTAATGCGAGCTCCCTCGCATGGTGGTTAGTTATTGCGGGCACGCTCCCGTGATACAGCTGGCGGCTATAGCCGCTCACTGTATCACTCTGCCCCGCCGCCCAGCGCGCCGCGTCATTGGATGTGATTGACAGCAGCGCGAGCCAATGGCTGCGCTGCTTTCAATCCATCCACTGTAGCCAATCAGCGGCCAGCCTGAGTGGAGGAATAGATATCGGGAGCGAGCAGCTGTTTTTTGAGGGGTCAGGTAAGTAAAACGGGGGGGCTGGGGGCGGCGGTATTGTCAGAAGTTTTTTCACCTTAATGCATAGAATGCATTAAGGTGAAAAAATGTTTACCTTTACAACCCCTTTAAGTGTAGCGCTACTTAATAGTGTATGGTAATTCACTTCATTATTATAGTTTAATTTTTGATTAAGGTGACAGCACACGATACATTTTGGGTTGTAATTTTTAAGTTTCTTCTAAGCACAAGGTATAGTGTTTAATTATAAGATAGTCATAGGTGTGCACACAGGGTGTACAAGATGTGTGCCTGGGCACGCCCTATTCACCCCATGTAGCACCGATTCTTCTTGTTTAGACCCCTGCTATTTCACCAAAGCCCCCTTATGGGGCTCCTAAAAAAATTGCAAAAAAAAGATAAAAAAAATTAAATTGTAAAAAATATTAAAAATAAAATAATAAAAATGAAAAAATACTGACACCGTTCACTTGCACACACACGCATATGTGTTTGAGCTTTTGGGTGCACACCCTAGTGCAATAGCCTGAGCACACCTATGAGGATAGTATATATTGAAGTTTTCGATGTGTGTGTGTTTTGTGTTTTTGTGTTTTTTTCTTTCTGTTGGTTAAACTGGATTGACTTGTGTCTTTTTTCATCTAGATTAACTATGTAACTATAGATTGGCTAGACAATTCACATGGAATGGTCATTAAGATAACTCTTGGAGGATACGTGTTCTTAATTTTGTTTTATACACCAATCCAATCTTCAAGTAACTGTTATGCCGCGTACACACGAGCGGACTGTCCGGCATACTTGGTCCGGCAGACCAGAGTCCGCCGCACAATCCGATCATGTGTAGGCTACGGCGGACTTTTTTTTCCCAAAAGCATGTTTCAAATCTTAGTCCGCCGGACTCAGAAACTTTGTGAGCAGCTTTTATGGTATCTAGATAATATCTCTGTGGTGGTCTTTGAAACCAGGTTGCTCCAAGACTGAGCGTTAGGTCGTCCATGGAAGCAGTACTTTCAATTTGTAACCAGGGCAAATGTTCAGTTGGGTTCCACCAAGGAGCATCCATTCCAGCCGAGGCTTTAGGTCGATGGAGAATAGACGTTTTGATGCAAGGTTTTTTTGCTTGCCATATGAAGCAGTGTAGAATGGATTGAATTTTCCTTAGTTGGGCTGGGAGAAATGGAAGAGGTAACGTTCAAAACATATAGAGGATATGTGAAAGTAGGAATTTTGTGGATAGGGAAATTCTTCCTGCCCAGGAAGTAGTTATGGAGCAAAGTTTTGTACAGGTTTGGGTGAGCTTCGTGATAACCGTTGAGTGGTTGAGAAGTAGGATCCTAGAGCTGGGAGAGGTTAGCTGTACACCTAGATAAATTAAATAGATGCAAAGAGAGCCCATGAGAAAGGAGTAACGCAGGAGACTTGGTTTTTAAGGGAAGCATTTAAACCAATGGGGAGCATATGAGATTTAGAATGATTATGTTTGTATAAAGAGATTGTGCTGAAATGTTCTAATGGATTACATTAATGAGGAAGAAATTGGACTTGGTTGGTTAGTGATAAGAGGACATCATTGGCATAAATGCCTATTTTATGTTGGGTCGATCCTACTGTAATGCTGGAAATCAAGGGGTGAGAGTATATATGCTCTGCAATGTGTTCCATAATCGGTGAAAAAATAATTGGACAGGGGACAGCCCTGATGGGTGCCATTGGTAATACAAAAGGGGGAGGAGACAAACCCTGAGGTCCAAACTCAGACACTAGGGTTAGTATAAAGAGTTTGAATGGCAGAGAGAATCCACACTGAGAATCCAAATTTCAATAGCACATCTTTCATATAGAGCCAGTGGATCCTATCAAATGCTTTTTCTGCATCAATGGTTATCAATGAGGAGGAAAGGTAGTGATGTTCTGCCCATTGAATCAAATCAATAAAGCGTCTGGTGCAGTCAGAGGTTTGGCACCCTGAAACAAATCCCATCTGGTCTGGGTGGATCAACATTGGGGTAATAAGAGCAAGGTGATTGGCTAAAAGCTTGGTGTAAAATTTTGTGACTGCATTTAACAGAGAGATGGGATGAAATTTGACAGGTTTGTCGGTAGGTTTACCTGGTTTACGGATGGTGACAATAATAGATTCTAAAAACTCTCAGTTGCAAGAATTGCTGGCTACAATATTATTAAAAGAGGTGGTAAGAAGAGGTGTCAATTTGGTCGTGTACATTTTATAGTAATCATTTGAGAAGCCGTATGGGCTTGGGGACTTATGTAGGGGCAGGGATTTAATTACCTTAGCTACTTCTGCTTCAGAGAAAGGAGAAGAAATGGAGGACAGTTGCTTAGAAGATAGGGTGGGGAGATGGATGGAGTCCAAGAATTCTTGAATGGCCTCAGGGGAAGGAGAAGGGGAATTGTCTGAGTCTTATATAGGCCTGAATAATATTGGCAGAATTGTTCTGCAATATCGGAGGGGTTATGAATTTTGTGTCCAGTTTGGTCTAGAGGGTAGTCAGGATAGATACTGATCCTGTGTTGATTTGAAAAAATGAATCAATTTCTGAGTCAATCTGCTTCCTAACAATGGGAAGATTTGGCTGCTCAATGACCAGGCCATTTTTTGCGATTCAGCACTGTGTCGCTTTAACTGACAATTGCGCGGTCATGCAATGCTGTACCCAAACAAAATTGACGTCTTTTTTTCCCACAAATAGAGCTTTCTTTTGGTGGTATTTGATCACCTCTGTGGTTTTTATTTTTTGCACTATAAACAAAAGAAGAGCAATAATTTTGAAAAAAACACTATCTTTTACTTTTTGCTATAATAAATACCCCACGTTTTATCAAAAAACCACATTTTTTTCCTCAGTTTAGGCCGATTTGTATTCTTCTACATATTTTTGGTAAAAAAAATCGCAATAAGCGTATATTGAGTGGTTTGCACAAAAGTTATAGTGTCTACAAAATAGGGGATAGATTTATGCATTTTTATTATTATTAGTTTTTTACTAGTAATGGTGCCGATCTGCGATTTTTATTGGGACTGCGACATTATGGCGGACACACCGGACACTTTTGACACATTTTTGAAACCATTGACAAATATACAGTGATCAGTGCTATAAAAATGCACTGATTTCTGTGTAAATTTCACTGCCATGGAAGGGGTTAACTGTGTTCCCTGACTGTGTGTTCTAACTGTAGGGGGTGGGGACTGTTTAGGAGGAGAGAGAGATCGGTGTTCATACATAGCATGAACACACTATCTGTCTCCTCTCCCTTTACACAGATTCCGATTCTCGCTCTGTCACGAGCAATCATGGGAGCCTGGCGGTCATCGCGTCTGCCAGGCACTCGCATCATGGTCAGGCACACGCTGCGTGCACGCCCCTAGTAGCCAAAAGGTAAAGCAACGTAACATAACGTCGTTTTCACCCAGCCATGCCATTCTGCCGCAGTAAAACTGCGGCGGCTGGTGGGCAATCGGTTAAGTTGCCAAGGAGAAAGTGAGCCCAAGGTGTTGTTAAGGAGCAGATTGATAGAAATTGGGGCATGATCTGACCAGGTGATCAAATCTATTTGGGCAGAAGTATTGCGCTGTAAAGTGAATTTGTCAACAAGGAACAGCGCCATGCATCAAATAATTCTTCGTTTGTTAGTAAAGTGGATAGAGAGGAGGATGATTTACAGGTAGTACTAGTAGAGTCAATGGAAAGATCTATAATGTCATTATAGTCTCCAAAGATAATGATAGATCCGGCTCTGTAGGGTTGTCGTTTGTGTGTCAGAGATTTGAAAAAAGTTTTCTGGTGAGTGTTTGGGGCATAGATGTTCACCAGTATAATAACTTGATTGTAAAAGGATGCAGAGAGGATTAGAAATCGACCTTTGGGGTCCACTTCTAAGCTAGCTGTCATGACCCCTTTGCGCTTAGTACCTGCATTAGCAAAATAAAGGTGGGGGAATTTTGGGTGGATGCAGGTGGGTGGTTAAGAAGTCGCAAAATGGGTTTCCTGGATGCATATAATGTCGCATTTAGAGGCTAGAGCCTTTTTCCAGAGGAGATATCATTTATGAGGACTATTGAGCCCTTTAGAATTTAGAGATAGGATTTTAATAGACATGGGGTGGGGGGATCAATGCTTGGAAGTATGCTTGTATGACATGAACTGTGAAAGAGACTAAACCCTCTGTAGAAAGAAGCTACTTTGTAATTTTATCGAAGCTCATCACACTACCATGGACATATGAAAAAACAACAAGTACTGCATTGGCTACTAGGTAGATAGTAGGATATACCCAGGGGGAAAAGTAGAAGTGAGGCAAGAAAGGGAACAAACACATCTGTGTGCATCACACACTTTCTCTTGAGGGAGGAGAGAACAAAAAACTAGTGTATAAAATTAACCAGAGGTAACATTCAGCCAAGCATAGAGGGACCCTGTGAACAGTTCGTTATGGACATAAAAGAGGCTTTAAACTGGAAAATGGAGAAACATAACAGCAGGAGGCCAAAATAAGTTATCAAGTGTTATTCTCTACATGCCAGTCATTGGTGCCATGGCCTGGAGGTGCTCTATGCAGAGATCCGGTGTCTGGAGCAACTCGTGTAGCTGCTTCAGCCCTTTTAAAATGAAGAAAAGTTGTAGTTTTACCTTTCTAAGGTCACAAGAAGCTTTGTAGTGAACCCCCATTTGTATGTAATTTTCTTCTTTTGTAAGATTTTTGTGACAGGCCCAAATTCCTTTCTCTTCTGTACTGTAGTGGCTGAGATATCTGCATAAATCCCCAAGAATGAGTATGGTTCCGGAAAGAATGGCATGTTCCTGGCGGCTAGCAGGATGTGGTCTTTAGCTTGATAGAAGTGCGGGCGTACTAGTACATCACACGGCTTCTCTGCGGGGATATGCGGTGGCTTAAAGATTCTGTGTGCGCGATCTATGGTGAGATCAAGCAGGGTCAGCGACAGAATCAATACCTGGAAAAATTGATGTAGATGCCGAATCAGGTCAGGAGGTCACACCGATTCTGGTATTCCTCTAATTTTAAGATTGTTCCAGTGAGACCGGTCCTCGAGGTCTGCGAGTTTATCTTTATTGCACTGCAAGTCCTCGGAATGATCCTTATGAGCATCCACTAGCTCATTGTAAGCATCTGTAAAGTCAGTGAGTTGACGCTCCACCCAGTCCGTGCGGTCTCCCAGATCATCAGTTTGGGTTTAGAGCTGGGAGACAGAGTTGTAAATATCTTTCTGCAGACCTATTTGCAGAAAGAGCAGCATTTGTTTCAGTGTGTGCTCTGACACTGCATTGTCAGAGGTAGGGAGGTCAGCCAGTGGAGTGTGTGGGCTTCTGTCATCATCATCCACAGCCTGAAAGGTAAGGGATTTCTTCCTCACTGGAGCTATAAGGGAGAGGAGGTAACCAGTTTTTTCCTATCATTGTGGGATGCTCTCTGAAGAGCAGAGCAATCCATGCTGTCCTGCCAACCATCACCAGTACAAGTCTGAGGAGAAGCAGGAACCACTCTCTGTGAGGAGCTGGCACCATCTTGGAAGCTCTAGGACTGCATAGAGCTGAAGAACTCTGTGAGCAGGCTTGTTCTTCTTGCAGGACATGACCGAGTGAGTCCTGGGGTGCTAGTGCTCCAGTGGAGGTGTTTTTTTTTGTGGCCGATGTCGCTGCAAGGAGCTGTGGTCCCTCTATGTGGTGACAGGGGGTGGGGGATCTCAGGCGGCCATTCTCAAGAGCGGCCAAGCTTCACCCTAATTTTATTATTTTATAAATATAAAATCCATATTATTTAATAATAAACATTATTAAAACTGTAGAGAAATTATTACCAATCATAATAGGCATAGACTTAGCAGCTAACTAAACCACCATACATCATAAATCAAATCTGTTTAAATATAAGTTGAATAAACATCCCCAAATGGCACTTTAGACAGATAGTGGCTAAGGGGTTCCCCCCAAAACCATGTCTTTTTAAATCATATTGATAAAATCTAAATTTAGAATGTCTGATCCAATGTAAGAAAGATGAACCAGATCATCTATATAAAGACCTGTAAAAAAATACCCTCCGGGTCTACTTGATGATGAGAAAAAACATGTAACAAATTCATATAGATAACTAAGACTCTATTAATCCTCTTCCTAATTTTGACAAGCAGAATGGGTAGAGATTAGGGATGAGCCGAACACCCCCCTGTTCGGTTTGCACCAGAACATGCGAACAGGAAAAAAGTTTGCTCGAACACGCGAACACCGTTAAAGTCTATGGGACAAGAACATGAATAATCAAAAGTGCTAATTTTAAAGGCTTATAGGCAAGTTATGGTCATAAAAAGTGTTTGGGGACCTGGGTCCTGCCCCAGGGGACATGGATCAATGCAAAAAAAAGTTTAAAAACGGCCGTTTTTTCAGGAGCAGTGATTTTAATAATGCTTAAAGTCAAACAATAAAAGTGTAATATCCCTTTAAATTTCGTAGCTGGGGGGTGTCTATAGTATGCTTGTAAAGGGGCGCATGTTTCCCGTGTTTAGAAGAGTCTGACAGCAAAATGACATTTCGAAGGAAAAAACCCATTTAAAACTACTCGCGGCTATTGCATTGCCGACAATACACATAGAAGTTTATTGATAAAAACGGCATGGGAATTCCCAACAGGGGAACCCCGAACCAAAATTAAAAAAAAAAAATGACGTGGGAGTCCCCCTAAATTCCATACCAGGCCCTTCAGGTCTGGTATGGATATTAAGGGGAACCCCGGCCAAAATAAAAAAAAATGACGTGGGGTTCCCCCTAAATTCCATACCAGACCCTTCAGGTCTGGTATGGATTTTAAGGGGAACCCCGCGCCAGAAAAAAAAAAAAAACGGCGTGGGGTCCCCCCAAGAATCCATACCAGCACACAACCTGGCAGGCCGCAGGAAAAGAGGGGGGGATGAGAGTGCGGCCCCCCTCCTGAACCGTACCAGGCCACATGCCCTCAACATTGGGAGAGTGCTTTGGGGTAGCCCCCAAAACACCTTGTCCCCATGTTGATGAGGACAAGGACCTCATCCCCACAACCCGGGCCGGTGGTTGTGGGGGTCTGTGGGCGGGGGGCTTATCGGAATCTGGAAGCCCCCTTTAACAAGGGGACCCCCAGATCCCGCCCCCCCTGTGTGAAATGGTAAGGGGGTACTTACCCCTACCATTTCACTAAAAAACTCAAAAATGTTAAAAATGACAAGAGACAGTTTTTGACAATTCCTTTATTTAAATGCTTCTTCTTTCTTCTATCTTCCTTCATCTTCTTCTTCTTCTGGCTCTTCTGGCTCTTCTGGTTCTTCCTCTGGTGTTCTCGTCCAGCATCTCCTCCGCGGCATCTTCTATCTTCTTCTCCTCGGGCCACTCCGCACCCATGGCATGGGGGGAGGCTCCCGCTCTTCTCTTCTTCTTTTCTTCTCTTCTTCTTTTCTTTTTTTCTTCATTTTCTTCTCCGGGCCGCTCCACACCCATGCTGGCATGGAGGGAGGCTCCACTGTGTGACGGTGTCTCCTCGTCTGACGGTTCTTAAATAACGGGGGGCGGGGCCACCCGGTGACCCCGCCCCCCTCTGCCGCACGGTGACTTGATAGGACTTCCCTGTGATGTCATGGGGAATGCCACAGGGAAGTCCCGTCATGTCCCGTGCGTCAGAGGGGGGCGGGGTCACTGGGTGGCCCCAGCCCCCTGTTATTTAAGAACCGTCAGACGAGGAGACGCCGTCACACAGCGGGAGCCTCCCTCCATGCCAGCATGGGTGCGGAGCGGCCCAGAGAAGAAAATAAAGAAGAGAAGAAGAGAAGAAGAGAAGAAGAGAAGAAAAGAAGAAAAGAAGAAAAGAAGAAGAGAAGAGCGGGAGCCTCCCCCATGCCATGGGTGCGGAGTGGCCCGAGGAGAAGAAGATAGAAGACGCCGCGGAGGAGATGCTGGATGAGAACGCCGGAGGAAGAACCAGAAGAACCAGAAGATGAAGGAAGATAGAAGAAAGAAGAAGCATTTAAATAAAGGAATTGTCAAAAACTGTCTCTTGTCATTTTTAACATTTTTGACAGTTTTTTAGTGAAATGGTAGGGGTAAGTACCCCCTTACCATTTCACACAGGGGGGGCCGGGATCTGGGGGTCCCCTTGTTAAAGGGGGCTTCCAGATTCCGATAAGCCCCCCGCCCGCAGACCCCCACAACCACCGGCCAGGGTTGTGGGGATGAGGCCCTTGTCCTCATCAACATGGGGACAAGGTGTTTTGGGGGGCTACCCCAAAGCACCCTCCCAATGTTGAGGGCATGTGGCCTGGTACGGTTCAGGAGGGGGGGCGCACTCTCGTCCCCCCCTCTTTTCCTGTGGCCTGCCAGGTTGCATGCTCGGATAAGGGTCTGTATGGATTCTTGGGGGGACCCCACGCCGTGTTTTGATTTTTTTGGCACGGGGTTCCCCTTAAAATCCATACCAGACCTGAAGGGTCTGGTATGGAATTTAGGGGGAACCCCACGTCATTTTTTTTTTTTTTTAATTTTGGCCGGGGTTCCCCTTAATATCCATACCAGACCTGAAGGGCCTGGTATGGAATTTAGGGGGACTCCCACGTCATTTTTTTTAAATTTTGGTTCGGGGGTTCCCCTGTGGGGAATTCCCATGCCGTTTTTATCAATGAACTTCTATGTGTATTGTCGGCAATGCAATAGCCGCGAATAGATTTAAATGCTTTTTTTCCTTCGAAATGTCATTTTGCTGTCAGACTGTTCTAAACACGGGAAACATGCGCCCCTTTACAGGCATACTATAGACACCCCCCAGCTATGAAATTTAAAGGGATATTACACTTTTATTGTTTGACTTTAAGCATTATTAAAATCACTGCTCCTGAAAAAACGGCCGTTTTTAAACTTTTTTTTGCATTGATCCATGTCCCCTGGGGCAGGACCCGGGTCCCCAAACACTTTTTATGACAATAACTTGCATATAAGCCTTTAAAATTAGCACTTTTGATTTCTCCCATAGACTTTTAAAGGGTGTTCCGCGGCATTAGAATTTGCCGTGAACACCCCAAATTGTTCGCTGTTCGGCGAACTTGCGAACAGCCAATGTTCGAGTAGAACATGAGTTCAACTCGAACTCGAAACTCATCCCTAGTAGAGATCAGTTTTCCAGAAATACTGAAAAGTTTTTTTGTGTACCAACATCCCTAAAGATAGTAAAGCAAAAAATGTGTATAGAATGTGGGACTTTAGAGGTACACCCAATGTATGAAAAACACTATCAATTAAAAGTTATGTAAATATTTATTGAAACAATTTAAGAAAAAAGACAATAAAATGTGAAAACAGTTTACATTCATAGTCAAAGGTAAACATCCATAACCAAATATTGACAAATGAAAAGAAAAAACTGCAATCACATACATCTAAGCGTAGCCACGTCCACAAGTTTCAACATGTTTCGCCAAGAAGGGTTCATCAGGAAAATGGACGAGGATATTTGATTATTCAAAAACAATACACATGATAAGATCAACCTGGAATGTATAAAAAAAAACAAATAGTAAATAATTGCATCAAAATAACACATTTAACATTTATATTTATACATATCAATAGCTCTTTAGCTTGCACGACCATGACTCCATCATCCATGAAAAAAATAAAATAAAAAAAAAACCCCAACTCACACCAATCCCAACCCAACCCTAATCCAACCTTACACCCGTCGCCTCCATGATCCCCAAACTAACACAAACACCACCCCTACGTCAACTCCATACCTCAATGAGAGTTCCGGGGGAAGTCGCAGGGTCCGGGGTGTCGAATAAGAGGAGAGGAGGGAAGGGGGAACCCTCAGGATTCACTGCCCCTATAGTCCAGAAAAGTTGCCAGATCACCCGTAGGGAGGGATGTGTGTTTTTGTAATTAAAAGAGCATACAGAAAAGAAGGAATGATAACAACATCTGCAATATACATCATAGATAGTAAAAAAACACTTATTACGGATGGGGGGGCATAAGTCCACAGTAATACCTAGTCAATGGACCGTACTCACCATCATCCAATAAAAACAATTAACTATTTTTATTGGGAGCTCATGCGGACTAGTGGCACAATACCAAATATGGAAATGCATACGAAAATCCAAAAAGGACACAGCTACTTCATAGTTTCTGAAACGATATATGTATATATGCACCTGCATAAATATCTTGTATAAAGGACATATATATGTGTGTGGTGTGTTTCTAAATCCTTAAGAGCACATGCTCACCTTAAAGATATCACACCACTGTGTAAAGGACTACATCACATTCCTACTGGTACAGCTGGAGAGAAACCCCAAAGGTAATAAACCTCAAAAGATAGTCAGCTCCTATGTTCCAAATAGAGCAAGGAGATGGCTGATGACAATCTAAGAAAAGGAAACAAGAAAACAGGCACCCAAAGCAGTGCTTAGTTCCCAGTTAAGTGTACTGCAAGATGCTAGACCAGCTATCAATCATAATAGTTTTACCTAGTGCCGACGTCCGTGCTCCTCTTCCTAATTTTATCAAGATACCAAAATTGACCTCCAGGAACCCATAACAGACACTGAATTATTTCAGGGAAAATTAGAGTGGCATAAGGAAGGAGAAAGTTAAAAAAAAGAAAAAACATCAAAAACTGTTTTTTACTTTTTGTCGTTCTGAGTGGGCATCATATGACATCCTTCCAGAACAAGTCCCAGTTATAGGTGTGCGACCGCACTGTGGGCGCGATATGTCACTTGACAAAGCCGATGACTGATCAGCGCACCAGCCCGCTGCCAGTACCATGTGAACACTGTGACCAATCACAGCAGATCACATGACAGTTGTAAACAATGAATGGCTTCTTTTCATGCCATTCATTGTTACAATTGTGCTGTTAGCTGTGATTGGTCACAGTGATCACATGATACAGACAGGGCCACAGCTAATCACAGCTAATCACAGCTAATCACAACTAAGCAAACTGAATGATTTCATTCAGTAAAATGCTTGCTTATAGCAATAAAATTAACGACTAAAATCAATCATAATGTTTAAAAAAAACCCTGATAACTTCCTCAGAGTAGTACAATGTTACTTTGGTAACGTTATATTGCTCTGGACACCGTGTGTCCTTGGGACTTGGCTGATCACAGATCGGGTAAGGGGGCAATCACAGCGGCCCATTTACCATGTGATCAGCTGTCAGCCAATGACAGCTGACCATAGAAGTAAAAAGAAGCCAGTTATCGGCTTTTCTTTTCCTCATGCTGTCAGCATGAAGAAAAGAAGAAAGCCGCTAACTGGCTTCTGTTAGAGGGACATCAGCTCCACACAGTGCACATCAGTATCGCTAATCAGTCCCCTGCAGTGCTGCTAATCAGTGCATACCAGTGCCATTTATTAGTACCCATCAGTACTGCTAATCAGTGCCCATCAGTGCTGTCAATCAGTGCCCATCAGTGCCTCATCATCAGCGTCACCTATCAGTGCTGCCTATCAGTGCTGCTTACCAGTGCCCATCAGTGCCATCTGTCAGTGCCCATCAGGGCCACCCATCAGTGAAGCCTCATTAGTGCCTCCTGATCAGTGCCCACCAGTGTCGCCTCATCATTGCCACCTATCAGTGCAGCCTATCAGTGCCGCCTCATCAGCGCACATCAGTGAAGGAGAAAAATTATCTGCTTGCCAAATTTTATAACAAAATATGAAAAACATTTTTTTTTTAATTGTTTGGTCTTTTTTTGTTTGTTTAGCAAAAAATAAAAAACCCAGTTGTGATTAAATACCACCAAAAGAAAGCTCTATTTGTGTAAAAAAAAAAGATAAAAATGGCATATGGGTAGTGTTCCATGACTGTGCAATTGTCATTCAAAATGTGACAGCGCTGAAAGCAGGCCTGGGCAAGAAGGGGGTAATGCCCAGTAAGCAAGTGGTTAAAAAAAATATATACTAGTTTTATGTATTTATGTAAAATAAAAAAAAAGTATGATTTTTTTTAAATTTCTTAGTTTTTCAAACAGTCGGGGAATTAATTACAACTTCATAAAACTCAGCATGACTCTTGCTAAATACCTTGTGCTGTCTACTTTCCGAAAAGGGGTCATTTGGGGAATATCTGTACTGTCCTGACATTTTTGGGCCTCAAGAAATGAGATGGGCTGTCAGTACATCAAGATTGATCGATTTTCAGATACAGTATATACCATAATAGACTAGATAATAAACACTGATCTTGGTGATTTTCACCAAAGCAATGTAGCAGAAAAGATTTTGGCCTACATTTTTGAAGAACAATTATTTATTTACAAAATTATATAACAGAAACAAAGAAAAAAATAAAATAAAAAACACAATTATGATTAAATACTACCAAAAAAAAGTTATTTTTGTGTGAACAAAATGAAAACAATTTAGTTTGGGTACAGTGTTGCATGGCCGTGCAAATTGAAATTGGGCTGGGCAGGAAGGGGGTAAAAGTGCCCGGTATTGAAGTGGTTAAAACACGCGATGATGGTCAGATAGTAGACAAATACATTGTATTATTCTTTTTTTTTTTTTTATCATCAAAGTTTATTGAAAAGAATAGAGAGATACATCTGTGGAGACGCAGCTCCACATAGTAAAATACAATGTTAGATAATACATAAGAAACATTATATAACTTTAGTTATATTGCATGTACTAGTATAAACAATTTGTAATAGTTCAACTTCAAGAGTTATCAATACAGGTATTAACTGTCATTTGCAAATCCTAAGTTTGTCATCCAGAAAGAATAGATAGTTTGGAAAGAGAAAGAAAGGAAAGGGTAGTAGTGTACATACTTTCAACTTCGGTTAATGGGAAACCTTATTCAATGATTGATTGTTTTTCATAGCCAGGTTTATATACTTGAGTCTTTTTTTTTATTAATTTATATTTTATTAACCACAGATACTTAATGTTATCAATCTACCTTGTGAATCAAATGAGTGTAATCAAACAGCAATGGCCTAATTCATAATATCAAGATATCCCTGAGAATATTTATATATAAGCCATGGTGACCAAGTTTTGTGAAAGCGTTCCACATTTTCTCCTGCTTGGGCAATAGTCTCCTCCATCTCATAGAACTCTGCTATCTTACCAAACCATTCCCAAATAGTTGTGATTTTTGTAGACTTCCAATAGAGTGGAATGAGGGCTTTGGCCGCGTTCAAAAGATGTTTGGAAAGCGAGTGCTTGTACCTCTTAATGGGGAATTCCGTGACATGCAGGAGACAGCCCATCGCATCCAGCTTCAATTTTGTTTCTGTGATCAGGAATATTTTCTCCCTGTACAAAAACAGAAAATGACTCCTGCGCACAAGTGGTCGACCAAATAGATGAAAGGGAGACACAGGCCTTGCTGCCCTCAAGGATGGGGAATCCTAGCAAACAAAGAAATAAAAAGAGAAAAGGGCGCACCAGCCATGTGCATTATCTTTTGTAAACCATTTATTGAGTAAAATGATAAAGGAAATTACTCACAAGCAGTAGTAAATAATGTGCCGTAACCTTGGACATCAACTAACAGCAAGTGGTTAAAATGATGAACGAAGCCTTCCAAAGGTCTTTAGAGGAATATATAGCACTGCTCGCTAACGCGTTTCGAAGGGCTCGTCCCTTCTTCATCAGAGCTCAGCAGACTGCTTCGTTCATCATTTTAACTACTTGCTGTTAGTTGATGTCCAAGGTTACGGCACATTATTTACTACTGCTTGTGAGTAATTTCCTTTATCATTTTACTCAATAAATGGTTTACAAAAGATAATGCACATGGCTGGTGCGCCCTTTTCTCTTTTTTTTTCTATATTTTCTCCCTGACCTTTGCCCAGAATGAGCTCAACACAGGACATTGCCACCAAATGTGTATTAAGGACCCTTTTTCAGAATTACATCGCCAACAGGTATCCGAATGGTCAGGAAAACAGGAATGTAGCTTAACTGGCGTGGCATACCATTGAGTGAGTAACCTGTACGCTGTTTCTTGAGTTCTTGTGCTCAGGGAACATTTATGAGGGAAAATGCATGCTTTCTTCCATTGTAAGGTCGACAATGGAATACCTAGTGCTTTTGACCAACTCTCTCTGAGATCCCCCTCATCTTTGTCTTCCCCTTCTTGAATCCAACGGTATGCTAGTGAGGTCACTTTGGGGATGGGTTCCTCTGTCTGACAAACTGACTCTAGTTCCGTTAGCGGTCTGTTGAAGTTATGTTTTCTTAGTGTTCTGTTACGTCAACTACGGCATTGAAAATATGTCCATACCTGTAAATCTGGTAGGTTGTTTATGGTTTTGATGTCTGTAAAGTCTCTGAACTCTGGATTGTGGAAGCAATGTGTAGCTAATAGGGGTTTGTTTGTATCAGTAGATCGTAGTGATCGATTTCCCATTCCCGGTATGAAGTCAGGGTTATTCTGTAATGGAGTGAGCGGGCTAAGATGTGACGCGAAGTTTGTGAGTTTTGTTAGTTTATGGAATATTGCTAGAGTAGTGCCCACTAGGGGGTGTGTTCTCATATCTGCTGGGAGACTCCTCCATTGAATCTATGGTGAATATCTTATTGGTGTATGGCTTAACACTTCTTCTATTTCCACCCAGTCTTTGATTTTATAGTGGCAATGCCAGTCTATTATCCTAGTTACATGGGCGGCGAGGTAATAGGTGCAAAAATCTGGGATGCCCACCCCCCCTTTGTCTTTGGGTCTAGTAAGCCGAGTGAATCTTACTCTCGGTTTTTTGTGGGCCCAGATGAATTTTGTTTTAGTTGAGTGGAGTATTTTAAAGAAACTCTGGGGAATTTTTATTGGTAAATTTCTAAATAGATAAAGTACTCTTGGCAAAATAGTCATTTTACAAATGGCTACCCTTCCAAACCAGGAGATGCCCTTTGGGTGCCAACTTTGTAGATCTGAGCATATTGTTTTCAATAGGGGAGTGAAATTGTGGTCATAAATTTGAGAAAGTTTGGGTGTCAGCCAAATCCCTAAGTATTTAAGTGCTGAACCTACCCATTTAAAGGGGCAATTTGACTTGATGAGTTCTGTTTTATTTGTAGGGATCGAAATGTTTAAGATCTCCAACTTGGCGTAATTAATTTTAAGGTTTGATAAATACCGGAAAATAGAGAATTCTTTCATTAAAGAGGGAAGTGAAATGTGGGGGTTCATTATGAAAAATAACAAGTCGTCTGCGTAGGCCGCTACCTTGTACTCCTTTCCTCCTACCTCAAACCCCTGTATTGCCCTTTCTGCTACAATTCGTCTGACAAATGGCTTTAGCGTTAGAATAAACAAAAGGGGCGAGAGAGGACAACCCTGTCTCGTACTGTTGTTGATTTGTACTGTGTTTGAAAGGGAACCATTGATCTTAAGTTGTGCAGTAGGCTTTTTATAGAGCATAGAAATCCAAGACATCATATTATTTTCCAAGCCAATGTACCTACACGTTTCTAGCATAAAATCCCAGGCCACGCGGTCAAAGGCCTTCTCCGCGTCCGTAGACAGGAGAAGGCCTTCAATTTTCCGCACCCGAGTAGCATGCATTAAGTTGAGTGTTTTGATAACGTTGTCTCTGGTTTCACTCCCTGACATAAATCCTGCTTGCTCACTTCCTATCAGGCCGTGAAGCAGAGGTTTCAATCTGTTAGCTATTATTTTTGAGATCAATTTCACATCCAGATTCAACAATGATATTGGCCTGTAGCTAGCACATTCTGTCAGGTCCTTGTTTGGCTTGGAAAGAATTGTTATATGTGCCTTGAGAAAATCTGATGGAATCTCCCTGGGTTCAGACATGTAATTCAGAGCCCTTAGCAGCGGTCCAAGCAAAGTTTCCTGAAATGTTTTGTAATAAATTGCCGTGAAACCGTCTGGCCCCGGACTTTTCCCTGTCTTCAGGTGTTTTATTGCTTGTTGTAATTCAAAAGCTTCTATGGGACTTTCTAGCTGAGATATATCTTCATTTGACAGTGTGGGTAACTTTGATTCTGTTAAGTATTGTTGTATAGGTTGTGTCCTTGTTCCCTGAATTGTGCTAGGTTTCTGTGGGTTAGGTAAATTATATAAGGCCGTGTAATATTTATCGAAGTGTCATGCAATTTTTTTGGTAGTGATGTCTAGTTTTCCTTCTTTTGTTCGTATGCCTGGAATGTTCTGTTTTCGCATTTTTCACGGCTCTCGCTAACAAGCTTCCTGTTTTATTGCCATGTTCATAGTAGATTTTTTTTGGAAGAATAAGAATCTTTTAGCCCTTATGTCAAAAATCTGTTGGAGTGCCTTTCTGTTTTCTAGGAGTTCAGCTGCCCTCTGTTAGGGTTTGTTTATGTAGAGATTCCAGGGCGTGAATTTTCTCTGTCAGGGATTTAATTTTTTTTTCCCTTTCTTTTTTGCAGTGAGAACCAATTCTGATGAGTTCTCCCCTGATTGTGCATTTATGTGCTTCCCAGATTGAGAGGGGGTTGACATCTGGTGTGGTGTTAGTTTTAATGTATTCTGTCAGTGACGTAGCTATTTGAGGTAGCAAAATTGGGTCTGTCAACAATGCAGAATTTAATCTCCAAATATTCGTTTTCGGTTGTGGTTCTGAGATCTTTAACGATAAAGAAATGGGGGCATGATCTGAAAAGGTCTGGATCCCTATTTTGGCTCCTAAGATCATATCTAAGTCTCTTTGTGAGATAAAGATGTAGTCTATTCTCAAATGTCTGCCGTGAGGGATGGAGTAGAAGGTGTAGTCCTTTTCCTCGGGATAAATAAATCTCCAAGAGTCTACTAGTTGTAGTGAGTACAGTAGTGTTTTTATTTGTTAAAGTATTTTGTACTGATATAGGTTTTGCTTGTGGACGTATCAGTGAGAGGGTTTAGTGGGACATTGAAATCGCCTCCTAGGATGAAGCATCCCGAGCTAAAATCTTTGAGTTTTCCAAGAATTTTGCGGCAAAAGGTCAAATGTGCTGTGTTGGGGAAATAAACATTTGCTAGCGTAATAGGTGTGCCACAGCATTTCTCTTTCAGGAATATAAACCTGCCCTCTGGATCAATGAGTTTGTCTGATAGTTCAAAGGAAGCGTCCCTACTAATAAGTATGGACACTCCCTTGGATTTTGCTAAATCATTTGGTATGTGATATGCCTGTGTGAAAAAAGAGTCAGTAAGCTTGGGAATTTGTTGAGTTTTGAAATGCGTTTCCTGTAAAAAAACTAAACGAGGTTTACCTTTTTTGAGTCCCTTCAAGAGGGTTTTGCGCTTTTCAGGGATATTCAGGCCTTTCGTGTTGTGAGAAATCACTGTGGGCTCATATCCTAATGATGAGTATGCCATATTGAGGACTCAGAGAGAGCTGTCGAAGCAATAACTGGAAAGAAAGCTTAAGTTTCCGTTTATAATACCCTTAAAGAAAGTATAAGTAGAGAGATAGAAGGGAGATAAAGTAAGAAGAGAATACAGAATAAGTGAGAGATATTGTGAAGCATGTCCCCTCATACAAATCATATTCTCATATTACCTCCCTCACTCTTCTGCTTCTCCTAATCGCTGGAGATATTTCCCCAAACCCTGGGCCTCCCTTATTTAACTGTGCCCAACACACCCATCACCCTACACCCTCTGGCAGTGGTCGCAATCTACACAATTTAGTCTCCATTCCTTTTCTTCCCAACACCAGCCTCCCTCTCTCCTGTGCCCTCTGGAACGCTCGCTCTATCTGCAACAAACTCACTGCTGTTCATGACCTCTTTGTCACTAATTCCTTTAATCTACTTGCTCTCACCGAAACCTGGCTCCACGAATATGACACCCCTTCTCCTGCTTCCCTCTCCCAGGGTGGCCTTCACTGGACTCACTCCCCTAGGCCTAATGGACACAAGGGAGGTGGAGTGGGATTCCTCCTATCCCCCAAGAGCACCTTCCAGGTTATTCACCCTCCTCCCTCTTTTTCCCTCTCATTCGAAGCCCACTGTATACGTCTATTCTCTTCTACTTCCCTAAGAATTGCTCTGATCTACCGGCCCCCTGGACCATTATTGACTTTCCTTGATGAGTTTTCTGCCTGGCTACCCTACTTTCTCTCTTCGGATATTCCCACAATCCTTCTCTGTGATTTCAACATCCCTGCTAATACAAACACTCCTGCTACTTCTAAACTTCTTAGTCTAACCTCCTAATTTGACCTGAAGCAATGGGTACAGGCTTCTACTCACTCTGATGGCAACACCCTTGACCTTGTATTCTCCTACCTATGCATTCCATGCAACTTCTCAAACAATCCTTTTCCTCTCTCTGACCACCACCTTATTAGTTTCTCTCTCCCCCTGTCTTCCACCACCTTTCCCTCCAATCGCCTAACCATCACCCGTAGAAACTTTCGCAACTTCAACTCCTCTCTCCTCTATTCTGCTACTGACCACCTCTATGACAAAATCTCTCCCCTGTCCTGCCCCAACCAAGCCATGTCCATCTACAATAAATCTCTGTCCTCCACCCTGGACAAGCTCGCTCCCCTCACTACACGCAGAATCAGACCTCGACCCCTACAACCCTGACACTAAAATTCTCAAAAAACATAGTCGCGCTCTTGAGCGTCTGTGGCACAAGACTAAGTCTCTCAAAGACTTCAACCAATACAAATCTGCCCTCCAAAAATACTATTCTTTCCTCCACACTGCCAAGCAAACCTATTTTACAACTCTTATTAACACCTTATCATCCAATCCCCGTAAACTCTTCTCTACCTTCGACTCTCTACTTTGTCCTCCAACGCCTCCACCCACTGACTTACTCACTGCCCAGGAAATCGCTAATCACTTCAAAAAAAAGATTGATACAATCCATGATGAAATCTCCATTCTACAGGTATCTCCCCCAGCTAAGACCCCATGTCAACAGGTACAACTGACACTCCCCCTATTCAAATCTACTACTACAGATGAAGTTGCTAAACTCCTTTCTATCGCCCACCTAACCACCTGTCCCCTGGACCCTATTCCCTCTCAAATGCTACGGTCACCCTCTGACCCCATTCTACACTCTCTAACCCACATCTTCAATCTCTCCCTCACCTCTGGCATCTTCCCCGATGCTCTAAAACATGCACTGGTCACCCCCATACTCAAAAAGCCGTCCTTGGACCCTACCAATCTTGACAACCTACGCCCAATCTCCTTGCTCCGCTTTTCCTCTAAACTCCTTGAGCGCCTGGTTTACAACCAACTGAGTGACCACCTCATTAAAAACAACCTTCTTGATCCCCTTCAATCTGGATTTCGCCCTCAACACTCCACAGAAACTGCTCTTTTAAAACTCACAAATGACCTACTAACTGCAAAAACTAACGGACACTATTCTGTACTCCTACTTCTGGATCTTTCAGCTGCCTTTGACACGGTTGACCACCCCCTCCTCCTCAAAAAACTTTACTCCCTCGGTCTCCGTGACTGTGCTCTTCAGTGGCTCTCATCCTACCTATCCCAACGCACCTTCAGTGTCACTTACAATTCTACTTCCTCCACTCCTCTTCCATTCTCTGTCGGGGTCCCCCAAGGTTCTGTTCTTGGACCTCTTTTATTTTCAATCTACACCTCTTCCCTGGGTCAGCTGATAGCCTCTCACGGCTTTCAATATCATTTCTATGCTGATGACACACAAATCTAACTCTCCACCCCTCAACTCTCTCCATCAGTCTCCTCACGCATCACTAACTTACTAACAGACATATATGTATGGATGTCACACCATTTCCTCAAACTCAACTTGTCCAAAACCGAGCTTATAATATTTCCTCCCCCACGTGTCTCTTCCCCTGACTTCTCTGTCAAGAGCAATGGCAAAACCATCCACCCGTCCCCACATGTCAGGGTGCTAGGTGTTATCCTAGATTCTGAACTCTCCTTTCAGCCTCACATCCAATCACTTTCCAAAGCTTGCCACCTCAACCTCCGCAACATCTCTAAACTACGTCCCTTTCTAACCAATGAAACCACAAAGCTCCTGATTCACCCCCTGGTTATCTCTCGCCTTGACTACTGCAACTCACTCCTCATTGACTTACCTTTAAACAGACTATCCCCCTTCAGTCCATCATGAATGCTGCTGCCAGACTCATCCACCTTACAAACCGCTCAGTGTCTGCTACCCTTCTCTGCCAATCCCTCCATTGGCTACCACTCGCCCAACAAATTAAATTCAAAATACTAACAATAAGTTACAAAGCCATCCACAACTCTGCCCCCAGCTACATCACTAACCTAGTCTCAAAATACCAACCTAATCACCATCTCCGTCCCCTCCCAAGACCTCCTGCTCTCTAGCTCCCTCATCACCTCCTCCCATATCTGCCTGCAGGACTTTTCCCGAGCCTCGCCCATCCTCTGGAATTCCCTACCCCAATCTGTCAGACTGTCTCCAACTTTATCCACTTTTAGGCGATCCTTGAAAACTTTCCTCTTCAGAGAAGCCTATCCTGCCTCCATCTAACAACTACACTATTTTCTCCATTAGCTCATCCCCCACAGCTATTACCCTTCTGTATAACTTGACCCTCCCTCCTAGATTGTAAGCTCTAACGAGCAGGGCCCTCTGATTCCTCCTGCATTGAATTGTATTGTACTTGTACTGTCTGCCCTAATGTTGTAAAGCGCTGCGTAAACTGTCGGCGCTATATAAATCCTGTATAATAATAATAATAATAATCTCCTTGGATGCCCAATGGGTCCAAGGTAAATATATTAGTGCTCCCAACCAGGGAGGTCCTCTCCTGTCAAGGAGCACTTTGTCGGAGCGTAGTGGGCAGCCGCCTAATCGCTCTGGTTATTCCAATTAATTAGATTAGGTATGTAACACCAAACTGATGAGCATAAACCGGCAGCAGCCAGTAGAAGCAAAATGTAAACAATATTGGTCAACTATGCACCCAAAGTGCAACAATGAAGGAACTGACTGAAACCCCTAACCTTTAACACATTAACCATTATATTAAGAGATGTCGATGATCCACTTAGCAGTGCCTCTAATCTCCATTGAGACTCCAAGGCCCCCCTCCATGCGGGGGTATCATTTTGTTGTCTTCCCTTCAGAGATGGTTTAAAGGGAGGCCTAATATATTGTGTTGGTTTGATTCTTCTTTTTTTTTTTTTTTTTTTTTTTTAATATATATTATATCATCGACATTTCTTTGGTCTAAATTTGCTGAAATGTAAAATGATCAGCTCATTCTAAAGTCCACTTGTTCCCACTAGTGTCGTCGTGTCTGTTATAATCACTATAAGTATGAAGCATACCTATATAGTTGGCAAAAGCCAGCGTGGGGAAATGTGTAATAGTCCCAATAGGTATTATCTCCATCTGAGATGGATAGTCGACAGGACCTAATTCCTTGTGTTCTAATACTGTGAGAAAAGTAAAATCCCGCTTGTTAAGACAATTCCAGCCGGAGTGTCTTTGGTTTCTTGTAGCATAAAACTGTGGGGTCAGCATGTATGGCCTTGTTTCAAGTAAGTTGAATTTACTTACATACACCCATGTATAGTATTAGTCTCAATAGGCATCTTCAAGCTTCTTCAAAACTCCTGGAAGAATGAGGTCTATTATTTGGAGTTCCCGCTTGAGACCCCCCTGGGCACGATGGTTTCATCTTCTTAGGGAGACGTTTGTCCGGATTTGAGAAGGGGGATCTTTCCAATGGGGGTAGCATAAATTCCTGATACCACTCTGGCAGGACCACAGGTTCCAGTTGCAGCGCCTGTCAAAAATCCGGTAGATCTTCTGGTGAGCGCAATGTGTGCTGTCCCCCATTATGATTCACCAGAAGTGCGAACGGGAATCGCCACGTGTAGCGAAGGTCGTTTTCTCTTAGCTTGTCTAATAATAATAGGCGATGGGGGGGAGGGTCCAGAGACAGTGATAGCCAGCGTGGAAGATATTCCAGAGGGTAGTATTGGGGGCATTAGTGGTAGGTTAACCAAAGCACAAAAACACAAGGTGAGTATAGTAGCAAGTCCATGTTGCAATCTTGAAACACCCAATACGAGGACAATATGCGACCGGTCTAAACTATGTGGCATGTTCACCAATGCCAGGAGCCTGGCGGACAAGATGGGTGAACTAGAGATACTGTTGTACAAGGAGGATTTGGATTTTGTGGGAATTTCAGAGACCTGGTTCAATAGCTCTCATGATTGGCTGGCAAACATTCAAGGGTATACCCTATACCACAAGGATAGAGAGGGTAAAAAAGGGGGAGGGGTATGCCTATATATCAAGAATAATGTACAAGTGAATGTGAGAGATGACATCACTGAGGGGGCTAGGGAGGAGGTGGAATCTTTATGGGTAGAGCTCCAAAGGGATGAAGCTAAGGGGAAAATAATACTGGGAGTATGCTATAGGCCCCCTAACCTGAGGGAGGAAGTGGAGACGGATCTCCTATCACAAATTGGATTAGCAGCAAGGATGGGAAGTGTTATCATAATGGGGGATTTTAATTATCCAGACATAGACTGGGCGGAGGGAACCGCGCATTCATTTAAGGCTCACCAGTTCCTTAATGTCTTGCAGGACAATTTTATGGGTCAGATGGTAGATGCACCAACTAGAAATAAAACATTACTAGATCTACTGATTACCAACAATACAGACCTGATAACAGATGTGGAAATACGGGGCAATTTAGGTAACAGCGATCACAGGTCAATTAGTTTCAGTATAAATAACACAAATAGGAGACATGAAGGGAACAAAAAGACACTGAATTTCAAAAGAGCCAACTTCCCTAAACTACAAACCTTGCTAAAAGGCATAAATTGGGATAAAATATTAGGAACAAAGAATACAGAGGAGAGATGGGTTTGCTTTAAGAGCATATTAAATAAGGGCATTAGCCAATGTATCCCATTGGGTAATAAATTTAAAAGAGCGAACAAACATCCTGGATGGCTTAACTCCAATGTAAAAATGCATATAAAAGCAAAGGAGAAGGCCTTCAAAAAATACAAGGTTGAGGGATCATCCACAGCATTCAGAATTTATAAAGAATGCAATAAGAAATGTAAGGGTGCAATTAGGATGGCTAAGATAGAACATGAAAGACACATAGCGGAGGAGAGCAAAAAAAATCCCAAGAAATTCTTTAAGTATGTAAACAGTAAAAAAGGGAGGACAGACCATATTGGCCCCATAAAGAATGAGGAAGGACATCTGGTTACAAAGGATGGGGAGATGGCAGAGGTATTGAATTTATTCTTCTCCTCAGTCTTCACAAGTGAATCAGGGGGCTTCAGTAACCAAAACTGCAGTGTTTATCCTCATGACACAACACAGGAAGCACCTACATGGTTAACAGAGGACAGAATTAAAATTAGACTTGAGAAACTTAACATTAATAAATCACCGGGACCAGATGGCTTGCATCCGAGGGTACTTAGGGAACTCAGTCAGGTGATTGCCAGACCGTTGTTCCTAATTTTTACAGACAGTCTATTGACTGGAATGGTACCAGCTGATTGGAGAAAAGCCAATGTAGCACCAATATTTAAAAAGGGCCCAAAAAACATCCCTGGGAATTACAGACCAGTTAGCCTAACTTGGAGGGGATGACAAGATTTTAGTAATAAGAATGATATTATTAGAAGTAATCAGCATGGATTCATGAAGAATCATTCTTGCCAAACCAATCTATTAACCTTCTATGAGGAGGTGAGTTGCCATCTAGATAAAGGAAGGCCCGTAGACGTGGTGTATCTGGATTTTGCAAAAGCATTTGACACAGTTCCCCAGAAACGTTTACTGTACAAAATAAGGTGCGTTGGCATGGACCATAGGGTGAGTACATGGATTGAAAACTGTCTACAAGGGCGTGTTCAGAGGGTGGTGATAAATGGGGAGTACTCAGAATGGTCAGGGGTGGGTAGTGGGGTCCCCCAGGGTTCTATGCTGGGACCAATCCTATTTAATTTGTTCATAAACGACCTGGAGGATGGGATAAACAGTTCCATCTCTGTATTTGCAGACGATACTAAGCTAAGCAGGGCAATAACTTCTCCGCAGGATGTGGAAATCTTGCAAAATGACCTGAACAAATTAATGGGGTGGGCGACTACATGGCAAATGAGGTTCAATGTAGAAAAATGTAAAATAATGCATTTGGGTGGCAAAAATATGAATGCAATCTATACACTGGGGGGAGAACCTCTGGGGGAATCTAGGATGGAAAAGGACTTGGGGGTCCTAGTGGATGATAGGCTCAGCAATGGCATGCAATGCCAAGCTGCTGCTAATAAAGCAAACAGAATATTGGCATGCATTAAAAGAGGGATCAACTGCAGAGATAAAACGATAATTCTCCCACTCTACAAGACTCTGGTCCGCCCGCACCTGGAGTATGCTGTCCAGTTCTGGGCACCAGTCCTCAGGAGGGACGTACTGGAAATGGAGCGAGTACAAAGAAGGGCAACAAAGCTAATAAAGGGTCTGGAGGATCTTAGTTATGAGGAAAGGTTGCGAGCACTGAACTTATTCTCTCTGGAGAAGAGACGCTTGAGAGGGGATATGATTTCAATTTACAAATACTGTACTGGTGACCCCACAATAGGGATAAAACTTTTTCGCAGAAGAGAGTTTAATAAGACTCGTGGCCACTCATTACAATTAGAAGAAAAGAGGTTTAACCTTAAACTACGTAGAGGGTTCTTTACTGTAAGAGCGGCAAGGATGTGGAATTCCCTTCCACCGGCGGTGGTCTCAGCGGGGAGCTTTGATAGCTTCAAGAAACTATTAGGTAATCACCTGAATGACCGCAATATACAGGGATATGTAATGTAATACTGACACATAATCACACACATAGGTTGGACTTGATGGACTTGTGTTTTTTTTCAACCTCATCTACTATGTAACTATGTAACTATGTAATTGTCGGAGAGCTCTACGATTCTTTAAAGTGATCTGTGAGAGATCATGAAAGAGCATGATGGGCTCTCCATTGAAAACAATCTGTTCATTTCTGCGTGCTTTACGCATAATGTCCTCTTTTAAGGAGAAATTCTGCAAGCAGCATATGATGTCGCATGGCGGCATGTTGTCAGGACCTCTTGCTCTGAGTGCTCTGTGAGCTCTCAGGAATTCTATGTCCGTCTCCTCTGGTCTTTCTAACAGGCTGTTGAAAACCCTCTGTAAAGCGGGGGTGATTTGGTCAGCCTCCACAGTCTCTGGGATTCCTCTGACCCTAATATTATTTCTTCTCCCCCTGTTATCTAAGTCCTCGAGGTGTTTGTTAATCTCGATAAGTTGTTGGGACTGTGTGTGGGTAACTCTTTTCAAGCAGTGAATCGCCTTGTCCCTGCATTTGCCTGCATTTTCTACAGTGGCCATCTTGTCTGTGAGAATCAGCATGCTGGATTTTAGATCCATTATTGCTGCCGAGAAGGTGGCTTTAATGTCGGCTGCAAAGCCTGACATTCCGGCGTATATTAGAGGGAGGTCTGGGTGAGGAGTACTCCTACCGTTCTCCTCAGCTGCAGACTGAGAGTCCTCGCTGTAATCATCCTCCATCACACACGGCATCGCCATCTTGGCTCCCAGCAGGCCTTCCCGTGCCGCCGGAGGATTTCTGAACAAATCCTCAATGTTCCTCCCCTTGTAAGCTGCCGTTCAGCGGCGGGATCTTGTGCGGGGTGTCCCAGTGTTCCTTCTGCTCATTATCAGGTGCTTTGGGCACAAAGTGATGGGCTAAGGCTGCCTGGATGCCGGAGCTCTTGTGTTAAGCGTCCATCGCTGTTGCGCGCCAAGCCACACCCCCCCCCATTTTATTATTCTTAACTCTTCTCCAGGAATGCCTACAAATCTCTTTACAAAAAAAAACATTACATAACTTATGGTCTGAAGAAAGGTTATCTGAATGAACCCTTGAAGAAGCTCTAAACCTAGCCCAAAGGATGAAATCAAGGTCCCATGATCCAAACTATGAATAATTGAGATGAACCTGCAATAGATAAAACTAGTAAGTAGTAAAGTTAGGATGGATGTTGTTTCATTCGTTCAGGTGAAAAACCTCATTCAGGGGCAGCCCCTATGTGAAAGGATTGAGAGGTAAAACTATTTGCCAATGAGCTGGATAAAACAGAGTTGAATCAGTATATAGTCAATGGAGACAAGTCTGAGTGAATTAATAAGGAACAAGAAAAAGGACTATGCACACTCAAATCACAACATCAGTTCATTAAGCTATATAGATAAATAATATATTATTATAATAATAATAAATAATATATAATAAATAATAATAAATCCTCTTCCTAATTTTATCAAGATCCAAAAATTGACCTCAGGGAACCGATAACAGCCTCTGAATTATTTCAGTGAAAATTATAGTGGTATGAGGAAGGAGAAAGTTAAATATAGAAAAACAAACAAAAACTTTTTTTATTTAATTGAGAAGCTCAACTGTGTGAACCCTCCCTAGATCATTTCCATCCACATAGATGATTAATCAGTTCACACCCGACCTATAGCAATGTGATGGCCAAGCGGGACCGTCATCATTCTGTGTGGGTGTCATATGATGTCCTCCCAGAACAAGCCTCGTGCACAGCCGTGCGACTGTGCTGTGGGTGCAATCTATCACTCTTCCTGACAACCCTGGCCATTGGTTGTTGGGATCTGCGGGCAGGGGGCTTATCAGAATCCGGGATCCCCTTTTACATCGTACCCCTACCCATTCACCTGGGGAAAAAAATGTCAATAAAAAAAACACACTAGACAGGTTTTAAAAGTAATTAATTAGGCAGCTCCGGGGGTCTTCTTCCGACTTTGGGGGTCTCTTCCGACTTCTCCGCTCTCTCTGCGGCCTCTTCTCCCAGTGTCCGGTTCTTCTCCCGCTCTCCGGCCTCTTCTCCCGGTGTCCGGTTCTTCTCCCGCTCTCCGGTTCTTCTGCCAGGCTCCTCCACTATCTTCTGCTCTTTTGCCGATTTCTTGCTAGCAGTGGCCTGGTTTTCTCCGTCGTCTTGTTCCTTGACATGACGCTCTCTCCCGCTGTAATGCTGTGTTAACGGTGCGCAATAACTTATATAGGCATAGGGCAGGGTCACCGGGTGATGTGACCTGGTGACCCCGCCCCTTATGACGTCACAGTCTCAGCATGCCTATATAAGTCATTGCGCACAGTGAACACAGCATTACAGCAGGAGAGAGCGTTGTGTCAACATCGGAAGAAGAGAAGAAGGAACAAGACGATGGAGAAGACCGGGCCACCACTAGCAAGAGAGCAGCAAAAGAAAAGAAGATAGTGGAGGGGCCTGGCAGAAGAACCGGAGAGCGGGAGAAGAACTGGACACCGGGAGAAGAGGCCGGAGAGAGGGAAAAGAACCGGACACTGGGAGAAGAGAGCGGAGAAGTCGGAAGAGACCCCCGAAATTGGAAGAAGACCCCCGGAGCTGCCTAATAAATTACTTTTAAAACATGTCTAGTGTTTAGTGTGACACTTTTTTCCCCAGGTAAATGGAAAGGGGTACGATGTACCCTATACTCATTCACATAGGGTGGGGGCCAGGATCTGGGGGCCCCTTATTAAAGGGGGCTCCCGGATTTCGATAAGCCCCCCCGCCCGCAGACCCCGACAAACAATGGACAGGGTTGTCGGGAAGAGGCCCTTGTCCTCATCAACATAGGGACAAGGTGCTGTGGGGTGGGGGGCACCGCAGGGCTCCCCCCTCCCCCAAAGCACCCACCCCCCAAGTTGAGGGCATGCGGCCTGGTACGGTTCAGGAGGGGGAGCTCGCTCGTCCCCACCCCCTTTCCTGACCGGTCAGGCTGCGTGCTCAGATAAGGGTCTGGTATGGATTTTGGGGGGACCCCCACGCCTTTTTTTGGTGTAGGGGGTTCCCCTTAAAATCCATACCAAACCTATGGGACATTGTCGCCTCCCCCTCACGCTCACTGCAATAGGAAAATGTGTTTTTCCTATTGCAGGGAGCGCGAGAAGTATAGTACCCTGTCGCCAAGAACCAGCGCGATAGGATCGCACTGGAAACATTCTCGCGGGCAGGTGCTGTATCTGCCCTTGCGTCGTATTTTGTCCTTCAGACCAGCATACAGATGAACGGACTTCCTGATAGGAACTGGGTCCGGCGGAGTTCGGGCGGGAAGATTTTGAAACATGTTTAAAATCTAAAGTCAGTCGGATTTTCGACCGAAAAGGTCAGTCGGAAGTCCAATGAAGCCCACACATGGTCAGATTGTCCGCCCGATTCGGTCCGTCTGACCAGTCAAGTGGAAAAGTCTGCTCATGTGTACGCGGCATTACAAGCATCAAGTGAGATCCACCCATCTGTCTACTAGCTAAAAAGAAATTCTGTTATCTTTCCATGTGTTTTGATGCTTGTTAATTGCTGAACTTTTAGCCTGGATGTCCTCCCTGTGTGATTGATAAGTAACAGCAGTAGCTGGACTCCAAACCAATCTTGGGCTGTCTAATGGCTGTGGAATCTGTCCACTGCCATTTGTTTTCGATCAAAAGGAAAGTGGGCCTGATGGAGAACAAGTCCCTCTCAGAGTATGGTGCACTGGCCAAGCAGGGAGCTCAGGAATGCTTATCCTCAGTGCTGGCTGAGAGAAATTATTTTATCTGTTGCCAACAGGCACATACAGTATCTCACAAAAGTGAGTACACCCCTCACATTTTTGTAAATATTTGATTATATCTTTTCATGTGACAACACTGAAGAATTGACACTTTGCTACAATGTAAAATAGTGAGTGTACAGCTTGTATAACAGTGTAAATTTGCATTCCCCTTAAAATAACCCAACAAACAGCCGTTAATGTCTAAACCACTGGCAACAAAAGTGAGTACACCCCTAAATGAAAATGTCCAAATTGGGCCCAATTAGCCATTTTCCCTCCCTGGTGTCATGTAACTCATTATTGTTACAAGGTTTAAGGTGTGAATGGGAAGTAGGTGTATTAAATTTGGTTTTATCACTCTCACTCTCTCATACTGGTCACTGGAAGTTCAACATGGAACCTCATGGCAAAGAACTCTCTGAGGATCTGAAAAAAAGAATTGTTGCTCTACATAAAGATGGCCTAGGCTATAAGAAGATTGTCAAGACCCTGAAACTGAGCTGCAGCATGGTGGCCAAGACCATACAGCAGTTTAACAGGACAGGTTCCACTCAGAACAGGCCTCGCCATGGTTAACCAAAGAAGTTGAGTGCACGTGCTCAGTGTCATATCCAGAGGTTGTCTTTGGGAAATAGATATATGAGTGCTGCCAAAATTGCTGCAAAGGTTGAAGGGGTGGGGGGTCAGCCTGTCAGTGCTCAGACTATACACTGCACACTGCATCAAATTGGTCTGCATGGCTGTCTTCCCAGAAGGAAGTTTCTTCTAAAGATGATGCACAAGAAAGCCCGCAAATAGTTTGCTGAAGACAAGCAGACTAAGGAAATGGATTACTGGAACCATGTCCTATGGTCTGATGAGACCAAGATAAACTTATTTGGTTCAGATGGTGTCAAGCGTGTGTGGCGGCAACCAGGTGAGGAGTACAAAGACAAGTGTGTCTTACATTCAAGCATGGTGGTGGGAGTGTTATGGTTTGGAGCTGCATGAGTTCTGCCGGCACTGGGGAGCTACAGTTCATTGAGGGAACCATGAATGCCAACATGTACTGTGACATACTGAAGCAGAGCATGATCCTCTCCTTTTGGAGACTGGGCTGCAGGGCAGTATTCCAACATGATAACAACCCCAAACACTCCTCCAAGACGACCACTGCCTTGCTAAAGAAGCTGAGGGTAAAGGTGATGGACTGGTCGAGCATGTCTCCAGACCTAAACCCTATTAAGCATCTGTGGGGCATTCTCAAATGGAAGGTGGAGGAGCGCAAGGTCGCTAACATCCACCAGCTCCGTGATGTCATAATGGAAAAGCAGAAGAGGCCTCCAGTGCCAACCTGTGAAGCTCTGGTGAACTCCATGCCCAAGAGGGTTAAGGCAGTGCTGGAAAATAATGGTGGCCACACAAAATATTGACACTTTGGGCCCAATTTGGACATTTTCACTTAGGGATGTACTCACTTTTGTTACCAGCGGTTTAGACATTAATGGCTGTGTGTTGAGTTATTTTGAGAGAACAGCATATTTACACTGTTATGCAAGCTGTACACTCACTACTTTACATTGTAGCAAAGTGTAATTTCTTTAGTGTTGTCACATGAAAAAATATGATAAAATATTTACAAAAATGTGAGGGGTGTACTCACTTTTGTGAGATACTGTAAATCAGTTACAAGGACTTGACTATTGTGATGAGGAGGAGCAACAGAACTCTAAAGAATGTCTACAACACATGATGTTGATGAACTCTAGTACATGCGTATACCCGTTGTCAAGCTATAGTGCTCCAATGTTAGTAAAATATGCTGTGAACCTTCACAGGTGAGGATCAGAACCAGATGTATACTTCCAGCCACCCCAGGACCATTTTCTTGTGCCACTTTTTCTTACAGCAGTTGTATGGTAAATATTTTGTTATATAGTGACCTGGCTTAGCCTTTGTATTGCTCTAACACGATAAAGAGATCATAACCACATAGATAAAGATAGATCTAGGGTAAGAATGACAAGGCCATGAGAAACAGTACCTCTCTTTGTGTCAGTACATTTAGAAACTACGACTTTAAGAAAGGACAAATTATCTCACAATATTACAAGCTTTTCAATTCTTAGTGGACACACCCAGACTGGATTAAATGTAAGTACATGTTGCACTATTCAACAAAAAAGTACAAACTATGCGATGACATTAGCATTGGGGACCCAGCTAGGTGACCCTGTTAGGCAGAAAACACAAAGTGGTAGTTTGGAACTTTTTACTAAAAGCATGAATGTGTTACTGCCAGTGGACAACAGAATTTGTGATCGCTCTGCTGCCCTTGACTGTGGCCTATTTTGGAAATAGAGAAATCCAGCCCTGGTGATGGAAGATCTCCACCCACTCTGGATATCTCTATATCCAGGTGAAGTGCTTGAAAAGTTAAAGGACTGTCATTCCAATGTATTCCCAGGAGTACACACTCAGCTAAGTGTTCATGTAGGGTGAACCTGTCATTAGGAAGGAAGGAAGGAAGGAAGGAAGGATACATTAAATGTCTGAACTAATAATCACTAATCTGGGACATTTGCAATGCAATACAAACAAGTGTAGGGAAGACCTATTAATAAAGGTAAGGTAGAACAGTTCGTGTAACTGCATACCTCCCAACTTTTTGATATGGGACTGAGGGACACCTATTAGCAAAAGTATGTAGGCGTAGGACACACACCAAGCCACGCACCCTTAAAGAAGATATATACAAGGGTTTTTCAAAAAGTTTTCCACACTTTTTATTTAAACTATATAAAAGTATGGAAACTTTTTGAAGATCCCTTGTACTAAAACAATGATAAGTTTAAGCCACAAGTGCCTTTTTTACCACTACTATTACTTTATACTGGCTTTGGAAATTCACAAATGCAGCAATTTAGAAATTGGATGAAAGGTTTAGCACTGGGAAACACTTTTTGAAGGATAAAAAGTGTATTTATATACAACTATGTAGATCAGACCAAAATGAGGGACAAATGAGGAGGAAAGAGGGACAGAGGGACTTTGTTAAAAATCAGGGATAGTCCCTCAAAATCAGCGACAGTTGTGAGCTCCTTTTAATTGTATGTTAGCAGCGGATTTCATGTTTGCCACAGAAATGAGGTGGCCGAAGAAACTTTGGCATATGGTATGCACTGTCAGGGAAATTTCCAGGATTCTAGAAGAAGGGTAATAGTTGCAGCTTAAAAACAATGTAGTGAAAAGTACAATAACATTTTCAATGAATCTTAATTCATCTTTCAGTGATCATCTTGTAATTATGATTTATTACTATAGATTACCAATTTCCCCCTGCAAGAGTAACAGTGCCGATTTGCACCCACACAACAACTAAGCCCCTGTCCATACTGTCCACCTACACAAACTCTGTGACCTATTTTGGAAATATCACTGCTTTTTTCACAAAACCTTTACAATTCAAAATTTTCTTTGTCTTTAGTACACTTTAGAAACCCTGTTCCATGTCAGAAGAAATATCTGTACTTCCATTTTCTAAACACTCCACTTATGGTGGAGGCTGCTTGCTACAGCCATTGAATATATCACCCACTGTGCCTGTATGTCATTAAAGACTGACGCTCGAATATCAGAGCTGAAGAATCTCAGTTCTGACATTAGACTGTGATGTATTTCTTTATACTTGATTTATTTGGATTGAATAGAAAATTGATTACAGAGTTAATACTTAGCCTAAGGGAGCATGGAAACATCAAATAGACCACATTGTTGAAGCTTTTCTTGGTCTCCATAGTGACTGGACACTACTGGAGGAAAATGATGGAGGTATAAAAAGGAAAGTTCATGTCAGATGCAGCTTTCAAACACAGATAGCAATACATTATATAATATTACAGAAATACATGTTTTATCTAAATAAAGGGCAGCCTGGCAACATCTAAAGAAAAATATCACTTTGCTTTGGATGGCAAACAGGCTATATGAGGCATTGTTAAGGGGATCAGTACTTACCATTAGTTCAGTAAAAACTGTAATGCAGTTTTAAGGTAACAAAAAATAATATTTTGTAAATGAGGTCTAAATAAAAAAGAAAGCTTTAAAATATCTGTAATGTTGTAGAGATAGGTAAGAAAGTAAAAATGTACTTAGTTGTCAGTTTAAATTATTCTAGCCCAAAATGTACTACCCATTGAACCTGGTGTATCAGTAAAATGAACTGTTTTCATAAAAAAAAAAAAAAAAAATTTAAAAGGGGATTCTAGCTGAGACATCTTTAGTTCATCCAATATGATGCCCAATTTCCCTACTTGGAAATTTGTCTAAACATGAGGAGAATGAAAATGGTGAAAATATTAGAGGGGTTGCTAAAGGGGCAATTTGCCAGGATTACATAATGGTAGTGTACAGGTAACAATGCAGCTACAGGTGGTGATAGAGATGCTGTTGGTTATGAATAGGGATGAGCCGAACACCCCCCGGTTCGGTTCGCACCAGAACCTGCGAACGGACCGAAAGTTTGCACGAACGTTAGAACCCCATTGACGTCTATGGGACTCGAACGTTCAAAATCAAAAGTGCTCATTTTAAAGGCTAATTTGCATGGTATTGTCCTAAAAAGGGTTTGGGGACCCGGGTCCTACCCCAGGGGACATGTATCAATGCAAAAAAAACTTTTAAAAACGGCCGTTTTTTCGGGAGCAGTGATTTTAATGATGCTTAAAGTAAAAAAAAAGAAAGTGAAATATTCCTTTAAATATCGTACCTGGGGGGTGTCTATAGTATGCCTGTAAAGTGACGCGTGTTTCCCGTGTTTAGAACAGTCCCTGCACCAAATGTCATTTTCAAAGGAAAAAATCTCATTTAAAACTGCTTGCGGGTTTAATGTAATGTCGGGTCATGGCAATATGGATGAAAATCAGTGAGACAAACGGCATGGGTACCCCCCAGTCCATTACCAGGCCCTTTGGGTCTTGTATGGATATTAAGGGGAACCCCGCACCCAAATTAAAATAAGGAAAGGTGTGGGGCCACCAGGCCCTAAATACTCTGAACAGCAGTATACAGGCGGTGCAAACAAGACAGGGACTGTAGGTTTGTTGTTAAGTAGAATCTCTTCGTAATTTTGAATGGGTACATTTTTAACGTGTTTAGCTCCAGCCAAAAAATCTTTTTTAAGCTTTTTGGAAAACATAGGGAAGGGTTATCACCCCTGTGACATTTGTTTTGCTGTCTTTCCTCCTCTTCAGAAGATTTCCCCTCACTTTTTGTCCCAATGAAAAATGTTTTTTGAAAATTTGGGTTTTTTTGTGGAACAAGGATTGGAAAGCATCAGTGGAAAGGAGAAATTTTTTTCCCATATTAACTCTTACAGGAGAGAATTTCCCTTCCTAGGGGTAGATTTCATCTCACTTCCTGTTGTCTCCTTCCGTTTGCAAGTAGGAGTCATTTGTAAGTTAGATGTTTGAAAGTAGGGTCCTGCCCTATATACTCAGCAGAAATTTGGGCCTTAGGTGTTGCTGTGGCCACAACACTGTAAGCCCTCACAGGGCCCTGCTGTGAAATATTAGATCAAGAATTGTAACTACATGCCCCTGTTGAACAGGAGCTGAAAAATTAGGCCTTAGGCACTGGTGCTGGTGCCACAACACTGCAACCCCTCACAGACACTCTAGTTGGAACGCAGGAACGAGCCCTGCTGCAAAGTATTGCATCAAAAATTGTAATTACACGCCCCTGTTAAACAAGGGCTGAAAAATTGGGCCTTAGGCACTGGTGCTGGTGCCACAACACTACAAACCCTCACAGACACTCTAGTTGGAACGCAGGAACGAGCCCTGCTGCAAAGTATTGCATCAAAAATGGTAATTACACGCCCCTGTTAGACAGGGGCAGAAAAATTGGGCCTTAGGCACTGGTGCTGGTGCCACAACACTGCAACCCCTCACAGACACTCTAGTTGGAACGCAGGAACGAGCCCTGCTGCAAAGTTTTGCATCAAAAATTGTAATTACATGCCCCTGTTAGACAGGGGCAGAAAAATTGGGCCTTAGGCACTGGTGCTGGAGCCAAAACACTGCAACCCCTCACAGACACTCTAGTTGGAACGCAGGAACGAGCCCTGCTGCAAAGTATTGCATCAAAAATTGTAATTACACGCCCCTGTTAGACAGGGGCAGAAAAATTGGGCCTTAGGCACTGGTGCTGGTGCCACAACACTGCAACCCCTCACAGACACTCTAGTTGGAATGCAGGAATGAGCCCTGCTGCAAAGTATTACATCAAAAATTGTAATTACACGCCCCTGTTAAACAGGGGCTGAAAAATTGTGCCTTAGGCACTGGTGGTGGCGCCCAGAACCAAAAATGTTCTTACAAGCTATCAGCGTGATGATTGAGGAGGAAGAGGATAATTACTCAGGGATAGTCACTCAGCATCAGCATAGGCAGTCTTTGAAGGGATCTGAGATTTCAAAAAAAATTATTCTGTTACATCAGCATCAGGTGCTTGGTAGCTGGTGGTGATCCAAGACTGATTCATTTTTATGAAGGTCAATCGATCGACCGAGTCGGTGGACAGACGCACCCTGTGATCGGTTACCACGCCTCCAGCAGCACTGAATGTGCGTTCCGAAAGAACGCTGGATGCAGGACAGGCCAGTAGCTCAATTGAATACTGTGCAAGCTCTGGCCAGTGATCCATCCTCAAGACCCAGTAACCCAGAGGATTTTCGGTGGGAAAGGTGTCCAAGTCAGATTTTGCCCCTAGGTATTCCTGCACCATGTAAAACAGACGCTGGCGATGGTTGCTGGAACCGATCATACCTTGGGGCTGCGGACCAAAAAATTGTCTGAACGCATCGGTCAAAAGGCCACCTTCTCCACCGCTCCTTCTTTGACTGACCGAAGCCTCAGCAGCACGTTGTCCAGAAACAGGAGTTTGTAACCTCCCAGTCTCTGGGAACACGTTGCACAGACTTTTCTGCAAGGCCTCCCGAAAATGTTTCATCCTCTGCTCCCTCTGCGATGGCAGGATAAGGTCCGCAACCTTACCCTTGTAACGTGGATCAAGGAGGGTTGCCAGCCAGTATTGGTCCTTCTCCTTGTTACCACGAATACGAGGATCCTTACGCAGGCTTTGCAGGATCAGGGAGGCCATGCAGCGTAGGTTTGCTGAGGCATTCGGTCCGGAGTCCTCTGGGTCACTAAGGACGACAACGTCCGGAGCCACCTCCTCCAAGCCACGTACAAGTCCATGTGTTTCTTGGGACTGATCCCTTAAAGAATGCTGCTGATGCTGAGTGCCAGGCTCCACCTCCATACTGACACAATCTTCCTCCTCTTCCTCCTCCTCCTCTTCCTGTGTGATCGGCGGGCACGCAGGAACACTGTCTGGATAAAGGGGGCCTTGAGAGCTAAGGAAGTCCTCCTCTTCCTGCCTCTGTTCTGCCTCAAGTGCCCTGTCCATTATTCCACGCAGCGTGTGCTCCAACAGGTGGACAAGGGGGACAGTGTCACTGATGCATGCACTGTCACTGCTCACCATCCTCGTGGCCTCCTCGAATGGTGACAGGACAGTGCATGCATCCCTGATCATGGCCCACTGGCATGGGGAAAAAAAAACAAGCTCCCCTGACCCTGTCCTGGTGCCATAGTCGCACAGGTACTCATTGATGGCCCTCTGCTGCGTGTGCAGCCGCTGCAGCATGGCCAACGTTGAGTTCCACCTGGTGGGCATGTCACAGATTAGGCGGTTCTTGGGCAGGTTAAACTCCTTTTGGAGGTCCGTCAGCTGAGCACTGGCATTATATGACCGGCGGAAATGCACACAGACTTTCCTGGCCTGCCTCAGGACATCCTGTAAGCCTGGGTACCTGCCCAAGAACCGATGCACCACCAAGTTAAGGACGTGAGCCAAACAGGGCACATGGGTCATTTGTCCCTGTCGGAGGGCAGAGAGGAGGTTGGTGCCATTGTCGCAAACCACCATTCCTGCCTTAAGTTGGCGTGGCGTCAACCACCTCTGAACCTGCCCCTGCAGAGCTGACAGAACCTCTGCCCCAGTGTGGCTCCTGTCCCCCAAGCACACCAGCTCAAGCACCGCATGGGATCTTTTGGCCTGCGTACTTGCGTAGCCCCTTGAACGACTACGGAGTACCGCTGGTTCCGAGGAAGAGGCCATGGAGGAAGAAGAAGAGGAGGGGGTGGAGGAGAGAGGTGTGTCACAATCATTAGCATTTTGGAGGCGTGGTGGCGGAACAACCTCCAACACTACTGCACCTTGTCCTGCATCCTTCCCAGCTGCCAGCAGAGTCACCCAATGCGCCGTGAAACTTAGGTAACGTCCCTGTCCATGCCTGCTGGACCATGAGTCAGCGGTAATATGCACCTTACCGCTGACCGCCCTGTCCAGCGAGGCATGGACATTGCCTTCCACATGCCGGTAGAGAGCCGGAATCGCCTTCCATGAGAAAAAGTGGCGTTTTGGTACCTGCCACTGAGGAACCGCACATTCCACAAACTCACGGAAGGGGGCAGAGTCTACCAACTGAAAAGGCAGCAGTTGAAGTGCTAGCAATTTTGCCAAGCTAGCATTCAACCACTGGGCATGTGGATGGCTGGGAGCAAACTTCTTCCGGCAGTGCAGCAGCTGGGGCAGGGAAATTTGCCTGGTACAATCTGACGTCGGTGTACCAAAAGCAGATTGCCCACAAGTACTTGGCTGTGACACACCTAATTCTACACCTTCATTCCTCTCAGTGCAGGTCTCAGAGAGGACTGGAGGTCTAGTGGGGTTGGAAATCTCAGCTGATGAGGAGCAAGGAGAGGTCCTCTTTGTTCTTTGGTGTGGGTCTTTTAGATACGTTTGCCAACGAACTGCATGGCAGGTCAACATATGTCTGGTCAAGCATGTGGTACCCAAGCGGGAGATGTTTTGGCCACGTGAGATACACTTGAGACATATGTTGCAAATAGCAGCGGTGCGATCTGATGCACTCGTCTCAAAAAAGGCCCACACCAAAGAACTTTTTGAATAACACGCAGAGACTGCAGCGCCCTGCACATGTGGAGCTTTGGGGTGTGATGCAGTCAATGTGCTGCCCTTAGGCTGGCCCCTGGAGGGCATCCTGCCTCGTTGGTGATGTGCCGCCTCCTCCTCCTCCTCCTCCTCCTCTCTCCTATCAGGCACCCACAGTGAGTCAGTGACCTCATCATCCCCTCCCTCCTCATCACTGGAGCAAACCTGGCAGTATGCTGCAGCAGGGGGAGCATGACTTCCAGATTGCTGTCCTTCTTGGGCACCCCCTCTGTCCATGCTCATGTTACTGCCTTCATCGAGCTCAGTATCGTCATCAGAGCCTTCCAAACGCTGGGCATCCTCCTGGAGCATGTACCCAACACTGTGGTCAAACAGTTCGAGGGACTCCTCAGGAGGACATGGTGGAGCTAGGGAAGGAGTCACTGATGACATTGAGCCGAGGGAAGAGGCCGCTGCTTTGCCAGACAAAGCACCCTGGGCATAGGTGAGAGAGGATGAGGAGGATGAGGACGGCTTGGTCATCCACTCGACCAAGTCTTCCGCATGTTGCGGCTCAACATGGCCAGCTGCCGAAAAAAAGGCCAAGCGTGTCCCATGGCCACGTGCTGATGAGGATGCACCGTCTCCATGACCAGCACTAGACACAGAGCCTGCTTGCCCTCTCTTATTGGCTTGTGACTGTCTGCCTCTCCTTCTTGGCCTTCCAGACATACTAATGGCCTGTAGCTGCACTAAGCTGGGATATATATATATATATATATATATATATATATATATATATATATGTACTGATACTGCAGCTAGCAAAATCAACTGCCTGCCTGTAGTATGAGAACACCACCAACCTTCTACAGGTAGCTTTAGCTGAACCCTGTGAGGTGGACGCACCCCACTAACTTGTAGGTTTAGCTGAACACTGTGAGCAGGACGCACTGCACTAACTGTAAATAGTCTAGCTGCCTGACCGTGGTACTAATAGGATCAAAAGAACACCAGTAATTTTCTTCAGGTAGCTTTATATACTGTAACAAGACAAGCCTGCCTGTCAGTAGGAAGATAACAGGAACGGATCTAGCTGAACACTGTGAGCAGGACGCACTGCACTAAATGTAAATAGTCTAGCTGCCTGACCGTGGTACTAATAGGATCAAAAGAACACCAGTAATTTTCTTCAGGTAGCTTTATATACTGTAACAAGACAAGCCTGCCTGTCAGTAGGAAGATAACAGGAACGGATCTAGCTGAACACTGTGAGCAGGACGCACTGCACTAAATGTAAATAGTCTAGCTGCCTGACCGTGGTACTAATAGGATCAAAAGAACACCAGTAATTTTCTTCAGGTAGCTTTATATACTGTAACAAGACAAGCCTGCCTGTCAGTAGGAAGATAACAGGAACGGATCTAGCTGAACACTGTGAGCAGGACACACTGTACTAAATGTAAATAGTCTAGCTGCCTGACCGTGGTACTAATAGGATCAAAAGAATACCAGTAATTTTCTTCAGGTAGCTTTATATACTGTAACAAGACAAGCCTGCCTGTCAGTAGGAAGATAACAGGAACGGATCTAGCTGAACACTGTGAGCAGGACACACTGTACTAAATGTAAATAGTCTAGCTGCCTGACCGTGGTACTAATAGGATCAAAAGAACACCAGTAATTTTCTTCAGGTAGCTTTATATACTGTAACAAGACAAGCCTGCCTGTCAGTAGGAAGATAACAGGAACGGATCTAGCTGAACACTGTGAGCAGGACGCACTGTACTAAATGTAAATAGTCTAGCTGCCTGACCGTGGTACTAATAGGATCAAAAGAACACCAGTAATTTTCTTTAGGTAGCTTTATATACTGTAACAAGACAAGCCTGCCTGTCAGTAGGAAGATAACAGGAACGGATCTAGCTGAACACTGTGAGCAGGACGCACTGCACTAAATGTAAATAATCTAGCTGCCTGACCGTGGTACTAATAGGATCAAAAGAACACCAGTAATTTTCTTCAGGTAGCTTTATATACTGTAACAAGACAAGCCTGCCTGTCAGTAGGAAGATAACAGGAACGGATCTAGCTGAACACTGTGAGCAGGACGCACTGCACTAAATGTAAATAGTCTAGCTGCCTGACCGTGGTACTAATAGGATCAAAAGAACACCAGTAATTTTCTTTAGGTAGCTGTAAATACTGTAACAAGACAAGCCTGCCTGTCAGTAGGAGGATAACAGGAACGGATCTAGCTGATTACTGTGAGCAGGACGCACTGCACTAAATGTAAATAGTCTAGAAGATAACAGGAACGGATCTAGCTAAACTGAATACAGTGTATATATATATATGCAACACCTGGGATGCATATATATACACAATACACTTTAAGTGCAGCTAACTGACTGACTGTCCTGCCTAATCTAGCTAACTCAAATGAAATGACACTGTCTCTCTCTCTCTCTCTCTCTCTCTCTAAGCACACCGGAACACACTGCACAGGGCCGCCGTGCAGGCGGCCTTATATAGTGTGGGGCGTGTACTAAATCCCCTGAGCCATAATTGGCCAAAGCCTCCTTGGCTTTGGCCAATTACGGCTCTCTGTTAAGGCGGCGCTGTGATTGGCCAAGCATGCGGGTCATAGTGCATCCTTGGCCAATCATCAGCAAGCAATGCACTGCGATGCCGCAGTGAATTATGGGCCGTGACGCGCCACACGAATTTGGCGCGAACGGCCCATATCGTTCGCAATTCGGCAAACGACCGAACAGCCGATGTTCGAGTCGAACATGGGTTCGACTCGAACACGAAGCTCATCCCTAGTTATGAACAATCCAGTTCTCTTTCAGTAGCTGCCTGTAGTGTTGGTTAGAGGTGACTTATTACAACGACCATGGAGATAATGATGAGGTATGAGTTTTGTGACATTGAGGAGGGGCAAAAATAGAAATCTTAGGTCTTCTTGATGGATATTTTTTTCTTGCAGGCGACAGTCTGTTGAACTTTTCAGAGACAATAGCACCTGCGGCATTAAACAAGGGTTAATGTGTATAGACTCTAGCAAAGGAGAAACTATGTAAATGATGCAAGTCAGCTCCTTTCTACCCTGATAATGTCCATGCAAGTTTTGGTTTGAGCATCTTGGTGAGTTTATTCCACCAAGTACCTAAGGCATGAACTGTGCTCTACCATACTATAAAAAAGGATGCAAAACTAAAATGAACAAATGTAACAAATAGTGTAGTATTCAGTTGCTGCTAGCACATAATGTAATCCTTCCTACATATACCCCAATAAAGGTAGTGCTGGTGTTTCCTTAAATCATAAATAGTGCAATCCTCAAATGCATAATAAATACTTAATGTGTATATACAATAAAGAAAGAAGATTTGAGTGAGGCTGTAATGGACTTTAATGGTACCATTTAAATGCTTCGAATACAAGATTATATATAAAAAGTTTAATTTTATTTAATTTACAACAACATGTATTAAAACATATACATATTTAAAAATAAGTTTTGTATGTTCCAAAACCATCTAGGGTGTAACTGAAAGGGAGGATATTACCAGTTCACCCTATACCAACTGTACATTAGCATGCTCAACATGTTTCGTGGGAATGTTCACCGCTTCTTCAGGAGCTTTTCTGCATACATTTTTTACCTTAATGCATTTCTTGCATTAAGGTAAAAAAATGTTTAGGTGTTGGCATCCCCCCTCACACCCCCTTTTACTTACCTGAGCCCTCATTCGGTCCTGCATTGTGCATCTCTGCAGATCTTCTCTCCCCTCACTTCTGGGTCTCGCTAGCTTTGCTGGAACACCGGGAACCATTGGATCCCAGTTCTGTCAATCAAAGCCAGTGACAATGTTGTGGCATCATTGGGCAAGGCAGTCAGCCGCAGGGTCCATGTTACTGCTGGCATGTGGTCCAGAAAGCATGGATAAGAGGAAATAATGCATTAAATAGCCACATCTGTGAATATTATGAGAGCAGTAGGGGGTACTACTAAAAGTATTACCAAAAAGACGGACTTTGAAGGCCAGGAAACAATGGAGGAGGAAACAATATAAACAATCAAATTTATTGAAAAACATATAAACTACAAACATTAACTTCAAAAAGAGTAAAAAATCTTAGCATATATGCATCTGTGTTTATGGTGCAGTGAGCCCTTGTGCGTCTACGTGTTTCGCCATTAGGCTTCTTCAGGACACGGCCAAGGTTCAAAGATGAAACAGATAAGAGAACAGATTTCTCTATCTGAAATGAGATACAATGCCATTAAAATCACGAGTATTACATAGACAAATTTGTTTAAAAAGACATGTGTTGAAAACTTGTGGAAAAAAAGGTCAAGGACAAACAACAGAAAGGTACCTTTTTTTGGATTGTAATCTTATATATACCCACGATCTAGGTGAACGATGGATTTTGAAAATTTAAACTAAGAAGAAACAAATAAGGCTGATTATAATAATTGTACTGACAAATAAAAATATGATACAGCAAAATTCTATAGGAACAACGGAACTTACCAAATTTCAAATACTTTTGCAACATCCTTAAGCAGGGGCAAGTAATTCCAAATATACATGGAGCCAGCGGAGCCGCAAAAACGTCCGATAATATAGTGGGGAAACAGATCCTTAATAGGATCCAGCCATGCTAATGGCTACTGCAGCCAAAAATAGCCCGCTGAGTCTAGAAATATAGAAAGTGAAAGTATATATTTAACAAATATGGTGACCAGAGAAGTGTGCCCCTGGGAGACAGCAACAACACTGCACATGGAGCCTACAATGCTATGGGGGTTATTTATATGGTCAAGGAAGTCTCAGCTGGCTGCCGAAGAAGCGTCATGTGACGCAATCATAGCAGCTGGCCAGGAGAGCAGGGAATTATGGGCATTGTAGGAGTAGAAGGCCCGGTGAGATCCCGCCTGGCATGCGCCCACACAAACCGAGCTCTAGAGTGGAAAAGCCAACACATACTTATGGCGCAGTGAGCTGGATCATATTCCCCTTGTGCATGCACCATTGACCTTAAAAATGGGACCAGTGAATTATGGGCATTGTAGGAAAAAGGAGGGCAGGATAAAGCCTTGTTATACCGCACGCATATGTAAATCAGAAACTAGTGATGGAAAGAAAATAGGGGTCTGTTTACATAGCAACGTGGGCGGGACCACGTAACTCTTACATGTGTCATGGAGCTACAGATCAAGCAAGTGAATTATAGGACTTGTAGACAGATACTAAATAGATAATAATGTTAAATTCGTATAAGATAAACGGCCTTAGAAAACTACGGAAAAATGTAAATTTAGCAAAAATAAAAAACAAAAAAACAAAATTTAAAAGGACACTGGAAATATGATAAGTAAGACAAAAAAAGTATAGCCTGGTACCGAAATGTATCGTCCTTGAGTACCTCAAGTGAACAACACAAGCTAATTAAAAAAGTCAGTGACAAAAAATGTAGAAAACAAAGTAATTATATATCAAGGATATATCATATAATATCCCGATAACCCGTTGTAAGGGCCCATTTTTTAGAAAAATTCAGTGGGTATTGCAAATGATATAGGTTAGGGTACAGTCATATCTATTATAGTTTTACATAGATTGGAGTTGGGTGATCTATCCAACAAGGCAGATTCAATATCCTTGATAGTCTGGACCAGAAAGGTCCATATGTTAGAATTTGTGTGTAGACGGAAACTGGGTGGATTTTTCTTAACAGCCTGCAGTCTCCTCGGATTTAGGAGCAACCTGAGTTGTTTCAACAGGATCATTTTCTTCTAATAGCAGAACTAGATTTTTTAAAGCTCTGAATTCAGCCAATTCCAAATCTCCTGGTGAGAGATTTCAGCTTGTTTGTCACGTCTGTCATTATCATACATAAATTTAAGCGTGAGTTTCCTAGCAAACAGGTAGATATTCTTAATGATCTCAAATCTGTTTGGCAGTAAGTTGGGACAAAAACTGAGGCTGAGCTGGAGTAGCTCGTGCTCTATGGCACTCAGAGAATAAGATGACAGATTGATGACTTCCAATTTGCAGTTATCTCTAATGCCCCATACACACGGTCAGATTTTCCAACGGAAAATGTGTGATAGGACCTTGTTGTCAGAAATTCCGACCATGTGTAGGCTCCATCACACATTTTCCATCGGATTTTCCGACACACAAAGTTTGAGAGCAGGCTATAAAATTTTCCGACAATAAAATCCGTTGTCGGAATTTCCGATCGTGTGTACACAAATCTGACGCACAAAGTGCCACGCATGCTCAGAATAAATAAAGAGATGAAAGCTATTGGCTACTGCCCCGTTTATAGTCTCGACGTACGTGTTTTACGTCACCGCGTTCAGAATGATCGGATTTTCCGACAACTTTGTGTGACCGTGTGTATGCAAGACAAGTTTGAGCCAACATCCGTTGGAAAAAATCCTAGGATTTTGTTGTCGGAATGTTCGATCAATGTCCTACTGTGTGTATGGGGCATTAGAGATTTTAAGTCATCGCAATTTTCTATTGTTGATGTATTGACACTAGAGTCATAGGGGAGCATAGTATTAGGACTTGCTGTCTCCCAGGGGCACGCCTCTCATATAATGTCTTCCATGTAAGTACTATCTACTATTTAGACTTGCTATTTCGTTGTAACTGGTCACCATATTTGTTAAATATATACTTTCACATTCTATATTTCTAGACTCAGCGGGCTATTTTTGGCTGCAGTAGCCATTAGCATGGCTGGATCCTAATAAGGATCTGTTTCCCCAATATATTATTGGACGTTTTTGCGGCTCCGCTGGCTCCATTGTATATTTGGAATTACTTGCCCCTGCTTAAGGATGTTGCAAAAATATTTGAAATTTAGCAAGTTCTGTTGTTCCTATAGAATTTTGCTGTACCATATTTTTATTTGTCAGTACAATTATTATAACCGGCCTTATTTGTTTCTTCTTAGTTTAAATTTTCAAAATCCATCCTTCACCTAGATCGTGGGTATATATAAGATTACAATCCAAATAAGGCCTCTTTCACATGGACGATCCGTATGTCCGTTTTTCATCCTTCCGTTTTTGGATGAAAAACGGACATACATTCATCCCTATGGAGCGTCGGATGTCAGCGGTGACATGTCCGCTGACATCCGACCCGCTCCGATCCGAAAAGTGTAACGGAGGAAAAACCTACTTTTCCATCCGTTTTCGGATCGGATTGGATAACGATGGACACTACGGACCGTCATCATCCAATCCCCCCATAGGGGAGAGCGGCACTCTGACAGGTCCGTCGCTGCACAGCGTGCAGCGATGCACCTGTCATCTTCCTGCTCAGCGGGGATCGGCGGAGCTATCCCCGCTGAGCAAGCGGATGTTCACGGGGCGGATCATGACTGATCTGCCCCGTGTGAAAGAGGCCTAAAGGTACTTTTCTGTTGTTCGTTCTTGACCTTTTTTTCCACAAGTTTTCAACACATGTCTTTTTAAACAAATTTGTCTATGTAATAGTCGTGATTTTAATGGCATTGTATCTCATTTCAGATAGAGAAATCTGTTCTCTTATCTGTTTCGTCTTTGAACCTTGGCCGTGTCCTGAAGAAGCCTAACTGCGAAACGCGTAGACGCACAAGGGCTCACTGCACCATAAACACAGATGCATATATGCTGCGATTTTTTACTCTTTTTGAAGTTAATGTTTATAGTTTATATATTTTTCAATACATTTGATTGTTTATATTGTTTCCTCCTTCATTGTTTCCTGGCATTCAAAGTCCGTCTTTTTGGTAATACTTTTAGTACAGTCCAGCAAGCATGGTTAGGGAGGATATATTTTGTTCAAAGCACACTGGGTAACTCTGCTTGCAACTCGGAAGGATGCAGGACAGGGCTCAGTGCTGCAGCTTGTTTTTCCGCCATGTATCCATACAGCTCATGGTGATGATGCAAGATTTGTCAGCTCCACTCCCTCCTCCTCTATGCCTTCCTCTGCTGAATTGTCCTGTGAACCACCAGTATTTCCTAAGGGGGGCTATTTAATAAGTCAGGCTAAAAGATGCCATGCAGTGCCTTAGTTGGTCTGTCTAGGGGACAGGAGCCACACCGGAGCAGAGATTCTTTCAGCTCTACAGGGGCAGTCTCAGAGGGCTCAGTGATGCAGCTTGTTTTGCTGCCACGTCTCCATACAGCTGGTGGTCATGATGTTAGATTTGTCAACCCCACCCCCTCCTCCTCTTTCTCCATGCCTTTCTCTGCTGAATTGTCCTATGAACCACCAGTTGTCCCCTAAACGTTCAAGGGGCTATTCAATGAATCAGGTTAAAAGATGCAATGCAGTGCTTCAGCTGGCCTCTGTAGGGGACAGGACCTACACCGGAGCAGAGATTCTTTCAGCTCTGCCGGGGCAGGCCCAGAGGTGGTTCACGCTATGCTAGCTGGAGCCAGGAATGGTAGTTTGCAATAATGGCACTAAGCTCACTGGCACATATCCTCAATTTGGTGGTGCTTGTCCTTAATTTATTACACAGGTACCCAGGTTTGGAAGATCTTCTAAAGCAGGCCAGAAAGGTCTGTAACCATTTCAGGGGGTCATACACAGCCAGTGCTTGATTGACTGAAATTCAACTGGAATTCTGCCTGCCTGTAAACTGCCTAATTTGTGACATGCCTACCAGGTGGAACTCAACTTTGAGCAAATAATTGAAACCATCAACTCACTATTGTGTAAATGCTGCACCATCAAGTAAATGTGCATAATAGGTATGGTGTCCCTTAAATTTTTTCCTTTTTATTGTTGGCTTAGTTGAGTCATGGTCATATATTTTCTTATTTGATGTAATTTATACTTTGTCCACAAGATGTAATCTGATGGTCCATCTTTATGGTAATTCACTAAACTTCCACCAGGGGAGTTTGTCTCTCCCCTTTTTTCAACGTCTATTCAAATTGCCATTTATGTATTATATAACATTTATATTTATATGCGTTTGATTTAAAATATCATATATATATGTTATTTTATGAAGTTTATATCCGCTATTGATGGATTTCCAGTCTTTAATGAGAGCTGGCTGTGAGGATTGCAGAGAATTGGATATCCTTTTTGTGGCAATGTATATATGGGAGGAGGTGATGGGCTCTGTCACATGACCCCTGATGATGTCAGACGCTGCTGACGAAACGCATCTGATCCCATGATACATACTACGTCACTTCCGCCACTCGTTGGAACATAGGTGGAATGCCGACAGCGTCCCTGCCATTTCTTATGAGTGCAATTTTATCTTCTGCTTGTAAGTGCAACCTGTAAGTTTTCATAAATCATTTTTTATTGGTCCTGCACTATGAGGAGCTTCTGTTCTTGTTTTCTTGATTTATTTACCATATCCATTCGGTGATTGTACCAACCTCTGAGCTACCACTTCTGGAATCTGTCTGCTCTGCTGGTTTTGACTACCTGTCATGGGTGTCAATTCCGTCCAGTGAGTAGGATACTTACCTAGAGTTGTTGGAAGCAGATGCACATGTTCCAAATCTTTCCGACGGACTCAAGTCCGGTTGAAAAATCCCCTCGTCTGTATGCTAGTCCGACGGACAAAAACCGACGCTAGGGCAGCTATTGGCTACTGGCTATCAACTTCCTTATTTTAGTCTGGTCGTACGTCATCACGTACGAATCCGTTGGACTTTGGTGTGATCGTGTGTAGGCAAGTCTGTTTGTTCGAAAGTCCGTCAGAAGTCCGTCAAAAGTCCGTTCAAAGTCAGTCGGAAAGACCGCCGGACTTTTGATGCCGAAAAGTCCGCCCATGTGTAAACGGCATAAGGCTTCATGTACACTACAGCTACTAAACTTGAGTTTAGGAGCTTTTGGCATTTTTTTGCCAAAGCTCCTGAACTCAACTCCAAAAAAAGCCTACAGTATGTGTCAATGTATACATAGGCTTTTACCAGAGTTTAGGAGCTGCTGCGATTAGGGGAGCTTCAACCTCCCTTATCCTTTCTCTCTTAAATGGAAGAATTGTGTTTAGGATAGTAACGTTTGGACTGCCGGCTGCAAAACGCAGCAAAATCACTGTAAAATCATGGCACAATTTTGCTGCATTTTGTGGTTTCCCACGGCCAAAGTAGGATATGTGTACATGAAGCCTAAAGCCCCGTACACACGATCGAATTTTCCAACGGGAAATGTTCAATGTCAGGCTGTTGGCGGAAAATCCGACCGTGTGTATGCTCCATCGGACAATTGTAGTCGGACTTTCTGCCAACAAATGTTGGCTAGCATGTCTTCAAATTTTCTGCCAACAATTGTGTGTTGTCGGATTTTCTGATCGTGTGTACACAAGTCCATTGGACAAAAGTCCAAAGTACAAACACGCATGCTTGGAAGCAAGGACGAGCCAGAAGCAGTTGGTCTTGTAAACTAGCGTTTGTAATGGAGAATTAACATTTGTGATGTGGCAAATGATGAAATGTCCAAATGCAGCGCACATTCTCTTCTTTAATGGGATAATAATGAAGCTGCTTTGCTGGTGATACTGATTGAGTTATTGCAAACAAATTGTCAAAGGCTTTTTAATCTAGTGATATCAAGAATAATATTATTATGCTTTTTTTTTTATTTGTGCAATTTACAAATTTCAACCAAAAAAATAATGTCAAAGCAATAACTCCAAGGCCAATAATAAATAACATGTTATTTCCTCCGATTCTGCAACATGCCTAGTTGACGAACGGCCGTTCAGAAATGGACTGAAAAGAACAAAATGAAAAGCGCAAACTGAAAAGCGCTAAATGAAAAACGCAAAAAGAAAATCGCGAATCAACACTCACCAAATTTCTACTAACACAAAATTAGCAGAAGGAGCCCAAAGGGTGGCGCTAAAGAGCTATAAAAACCACGTAGTACGTCTAGTATGTCACTACGTTAGCAATTGTTGGCCAACATTTGTGTGACCGTGTGTATGCAAGACAAGTTTGAGCCAACGCCCTTCGGACAAAATTCCACGGTTTTGTTGCCGGAAAGTCCGATCGTATGTACGAGGCATTAGGGTTACTTCAGGAATAGATAAAAACAAATATGTGGCACCAACATGGCAAAAATAGTACTGACACAAGTTATATGGAAATGTAAAAAGCTGTACATTTCATATTCACAAACAGACAAGTATTGTCTGTTTCTGGAAATAGATGTTTGTAAAGTAAAAGAACACAAAATCCATCTCTAGTAATATCTGCATGCATCAGACTTACCTTTCTGTAGTAATGCTCAAGATTGATGTCAAGGCCCAACATCTCCTTTCTATTAATAATACCTACTTTACATAAGTGCCTAACACAGTATAGCAAGCATACATTTTTTTTTTCAACTGAGAATTACAACCTAAAGACTAAGTTCAACTTTTTGAAAAAACAAATAAATGCATATATTTTTGCAAGAAGAAAATGTACATTTATTATTTTTTTCACAAGAGCCTTTTCAGCATTGCTGAAACTTCCTACAGCTTCCTACAGCTCTTGTATTGACTGTCAGTTTCAGAGCTGTAGGAAGAGTCAATGGACTATGAGGAGTTACCTGAAAAGACACCTGCAGGGGAACATAAACTAAAGATGCCCCATGGACCCTATAGGGAGGACCCTGCTCAAACCAGAAGTGCAACGCAGAAGTTAAAGCAAGCTGCAGAGGGTAAGATCACACAACACACAGTTTTAAAACAAATAGCTGACAGAAAGCAGCCGGGAGAAAAAGAGGAAGTAGCTACGCAGCTAGCAATGCAAAGTTTTCCTTTTCTAACTGTTGGTGACGTTCTAGTGATAAGATGTATTGATATTGAGGATATAAATTGTATTATCAAACATTGCCCCAAACCTTCCACATCAGCTTTGGAGGCGATAGCTTATTTAAAGAAAGCTTGTAAGGGTAGAAATTATACACAGGAAGATATAAGGATTATTATAGATAGTTTGGTGGGAATGACCTCCCCTTGGGATTGGACTAAAGTGCCCACCATAGATGTCCTAGAGGCACCCACTACCAAGGCAGAGGCTTATTCACTAAACACTGTTGAAGGAAGGAACATTATGTGGGAAGAGCTAGAGAAGGAAATGAAAAGAGTTTTCATTAACAAGTCATCACTCCCTACTGCAGTAGCTTGTAAACAGAAATCATCAGAGTCAGTGTTGGAATTTTGGAAAAGATTTCAGGAGGTCTGGACACAAGATGCCAGACTTAATACTCAGGATGGAATGCACAGTCTTTTAATACAGACTTATCTTAGCAACCTGACCCCTAAATATGCACTCATTGTGAGACAGCAGATTTCAGACTGGGCTACAAAGAGTATGACTGACTTTAAAAAAAAATTGACTGAAAAAGAAGCCGCGGGGTGTTTTGACATCCCCAAGCAAACACCAGCACCGATACATTACCAGGATAATTTCCCAGGAAATCAAAGGGGAAACTTTTATAAGAAAAAGGGACAGGACAGAGGGGGTTATAGAGGTGGATATGGGGGAAGAGGACGGCCACAAAGAGGTGACTTCCAGCAGAGGCAACCTAAGACAGGGTGTTTTAATTGTGGGGACCCCGGACATTGGAAAGCTCAATGCCCCTGGTATGACCAGGAGTGTACAAATTCAGGGCCACCCGCTGCCCCTACTCCCCCTCAGGCACCAACCCCAGTACAGCAGCAACATGGTGTTAAGTACCCCATTTCTTGGAAACAACAGCAGTCACAATGAAGCTGCCCAGAAGGTAGTATCCCGGCATTTCCACTTGTCTCTCATTCTTATCATGAACAGCCTATAACTTCATTGCTTGTAGATGGGCATAAGGTACCATTCGTGCCCGATTCAGGAGCGACATGCAGTACCATTAGCAAGGATTTTTATAGGGGAGAGGTTGTGGATGCTGAGCCTTCAATAGGAATAAATGGGATACTCACCAAAACTTTTAAAACACCCCCGCTTTCACTAAGCACCCGTACTGGTGCTGATTGTAATCTGCAACATTATTTCAGAATTATTCCTGATTGTCCCGTGAGTCTTTTGGGAAGGGACTTGCTGGGAAAATTAGGCATTACAATGAAAATTACTGCAAAAGGAGGGTTTTATGTAAAATCTGACAGGGTTCACCTTTTTACATCGCTCTCACACCCAGAAGAGGAAGATGTCAAATTGAATGAGGAGGGAGTATGGGCAGTGAATCCTCTTGATGTAGGGTTCATTTCCTGTACGCCCTATAAAGCCACTTTAAAACCAGGAGCTTTACCTGTGTATCATAAACAGTACCCCATATCCAGAGAAAAAGAAGAGGGTATAGAGCCCATTGTGGAGGATTTCTTGAAGAAATGTATTTTAAAAGAAATCATTTCTCCTTACAACACTCCTATCAATCCTGTTAAAAAGCCGGATGGCAGTTACAGGTCTGTACAGGACCTTAGGGCCATAAACAACTTAGTGGTACCAATTGCCCCAATAGTGCCTGATGTGCCATCATTGCTCACCTCCATACCATCCGATGCTGAGTATTTTTCTGTAATTGATCTCTGAAATGCATTTTTTTCAATTCTTGTGAATGAGGAAACACAGCCACTTTTTGCATTCTGATTCACAAATTGGACACTGACCTGGTGTAGATTGCCCCAGGGCTATATAGACTCACCTGTTGTCTATTCTATTGTCCTCCAAACCACTCTTAGAGCTTGGACACCTGAACATGGTTCAGTCTTGCTGCAGTATGCGGATGATCTGCTACTCTGCAGCTTGACAAGGGAGGCCGCCCTGGAGGATGGGAGAAATCTTTTGAAATGTCTTTTTGAAAGTGGTCATAAAGTGTCAAAGAAAAAATTGCAATGGTGTCAGAAAACAGTTGAATATCTAGAGTTTGTTCTCACAAAAGGAGAAAGAAGAGTCAGTCATAAAAGAGTTACGGCTCTGATGGGTCTGCCCCGCCCACTCAACAGGAAGGACATGCTCACCTTCCTAGGTATGATTGGTTACTGCCGCCAATGGATACCTGACTGCTCTTACTATGACAATCTCCTGAGACAGGCCACAGATTCAGATATGCCAGACTGTGTTAAATGGACAGATGAAATGTGTAATGCTTTTTTGTATTTGAAAAATGCTATGGTAACAGCTCCAGGACTCGGCCTTCCTAAATATAATGTGATGTTTTATTTGTATGCCAGGGAAAATTGTACAACGATGGCAGGTGTCCTCGCTCAGGAGCATGGAGGCAAGATTCGCTCTGTTGCTTTTTTTTCCAAGGTGGTACCGGTACCAGTTCAGGGCATGCCCGCATGTTTTAGCGCTTTAGCATCTTGTGCTATGTTGGTTGAAATGGCTACGACTTTCACTTTGGGCCATGATACTACTTTGTATACTACTCATAATGTGTCTACATTACTGAGGAATATACATACGCAACATATGTCCGCCCAAAGGTTGAGCGGCTATGAGGTGATACTGTTGTCAAATCCAAAATTGCATATTAAATATGCTTGCCCTAATGCAGGCCCAGCTCCAATTTTAAATGCCCTGTTAGTATTAAAAGGAGAGCAGGATGAAGTGGTGCCACAACATGACTGCACCAACCTCATCCACCAAGACACATCTCCCAGACCTGACTTGTCCCCTACTGCTTTGCCAAATGTGCAAAATGTGTATGTGGATGGATCTTGTTTTAGGCCAAATGATCACACATATCATGCAGGATATGCGGTTGTGCAACTTCCAGATGTCATACTTGAGGCCAAACCTATCCCATATCAATCAGCACAAGCTGCAGAATTGATTGCTCTCCCCAGGGCATACCAAATGTTTGAAGGTCAAGATGTGAACATTTACACTGACTCCAAATATGGGTATGGGGTGGTATATGACTTCGGCGTCATATGGAGTAGGCGTGGCTTCATTGCAGCTGATGGAAAAAGCATCTCCCATTCCTCTCTAGTAGTGTCATTGTTAAAAGCCATTCAGTTGCCTAGAACTCTTGCCATAATACATTGCAGGGCACATACAGGCCAACAAACAGAAGTAGCTAGAGGAAATGCCCTTGCTGATTCAGCAGCCAGACAAGCAGCTATCTCTCAGCCATCTCAAATCCAAATGCCAATGTTAGAGCCTGAACTACCTTGTTTTGACCATGTACTGTCTGACCTACAAGATTATGCCTCAGAGGCCGACATGAGAGCTTGGGGAAAAAGTAGGTGCACAAATAGATCTAAAAACAGGACTATTGTGCAAAGAGGGGAAGGCATGTATTCCAATGGCAAGTGCATCACTCTTTATTGCCCAGTATCATGGAATAGGTCACAGAGGCTGGAAGACAACTTGTGAATTACTAGGCAAGGATTTTTAAATTTCAGATCTCCCCTGGTTGACAAGGGATTACGTGTCCAGGTGCATTACTTGCATTAGGAACAACTCAAACATCCCAAACAAAGTGAAATACGAACATTTGATATATCCCAGTATACCTTTCACTCACCTACAAGTTGATTTCACACACATGCCCAAGTTAGGGAAAAGACAGGAATATGTTTTGGTAGTCGTGGACATGTTTTCGAGATGGGTCGAAATTTTTGTAACTACAAAGGAAGATGCACAAACAGTAGTGAAAATTCTCACACAGGAAATTATTCCTCGATGGGGATGCCCACTTCAGATAAACTCAGACAGAGGTCCTGCATTCACTCCAAAAGTATGTCAGGACTTGGTACACTCACTCCAAATAGAATGGAAGTTTCACATTCCATATCATCCCCAAAGTTCAGGGATAGTGGAAAGGGTAAATAGGACTGTGAAAGATAAAATAAGGAAAGCCACAGGAGGAACTTTTGTCCATTGGAAGAAGGTTCTCCCAGCGGTTTTGGCTGAGATAAGAAGTACTCCTTCCAAAACTACAGGCTATTCTCCTTTTGAAGTGTTGATGGGTCATCCCTTTCCCACTCCCTGGGCCAGAGCACCTCTTATGATAGAGCAGGGGGATTTGGATCTAGTACAGTCAGAGAATGTGAGGAAACTAATTAAAACTTTGGATACAGTTGAGAGAAATGCTGCTTGCACCTCTCCTTTTTCTTCACAGGAACCTATCCACCCTTTTAAAGTAGGAGACACGGTGGTGGTCCAGCAGTTGAACAGAAGCAAGAAACAAGAATATCCTTTTTGACCTCCTACTACGATGATTGCAGTGACCAGAACAGCTATCCTGGTGGAGAATTGCCAATCCTGGATCCATGTCAGCTGGGTGAAAAAGGTTGCCCAAAGCCCCAAGAGCAGGAAGGAGATCTTAAACACAGGAGGCCCTCAAGCAGAAGTCCAAGCAGATGAAGGAGAAGTTCCTGGAAAAGCAGGTCCGGCCAGAGAAGATGACCTTGCTTATTTCACCACAGACTTCTGGCAAGGCATTCTGTCTCCTGTTCCTGATCACCCTGATAGTGTTCCCGCCCATTTGGACCATCACTAACTGTATCTACCACCCTGAAGATTTGGGTGCCATTAAAAGTATTTGTGGGAACACACATACACAGGAGAACGTTACAGTGATACAAGTTAGAAATAAGAGAGACATTGAAGATAATTTTGCTGATAAAATGCTTTTGCTAAAATTTAAATATGCTTATGCTCGGAAATCAGGATTTCAAAAATGCTGGATCTGTAGTAAACTGCACCCTAGCACTGTTAGGATACCCCTAATGGCTATACCTTTAAATTTCACTCCCCTTTTGAGAGGAGAGATTCTCCTTGACCTTTTGAATGTCATGACTGTTGGATAACAGATGTTGTCCACCCTTATCAACACCCCTCTTACTTCTCTACTCCCAATAAAACAGACCACACCGAACCTTGGGGTAAAAGGCCGTAGCAGCCTACTTTATTTAAACAATATATATTATAAATCTCTTATAAAACTCTGTTATCAAACAATAAACAAGAAAACATCTGTTATTCCATGAAAGAACTTTGAACTAAAGAGCGTTGGTCTGCGCTATCACTTAAACTCATTTGATGGTCATCACCCATGTAGCACTGCGGTACTTCTCAAAATATCTCAACTAGGCCTCAAGCCGACAAGCTGGCTCAGAGACTAACAATTCCCGCAGTGCCCCATTAACACTTCCCGGCTAACCTCCGTTAACCGGGAACCAAAAAACCTCCGGATCCATACCAACGTTAGATCCCCCACTTACTTATCCATCTTCCTTCTCTTGCACAGACCAACGCCCGCCACTGCCACGACGATTCATCCTTCAGCACCTGTGAAAAAACACACACAAAAAAAACAAAAACAAAACAAACGAACTTCCCCAAACCTACCATTAACCTAGCCACACAAAAAGGGGGGGGGGTGGGCGGGAACTTTCCACCAGTTTTCTGTTAACCCCTCCCCACAGGTTAACCTTTTTATATAACCCCTCCCTTCCTGTCCCTCCCCCTCGGCTCCATTTTAGACCATCCCTTCCCCACACTGCTACCACTGTCATGCACGCCCTGCACTTAACGCATTGCATGCTGCATTTCCGGGCTTTACTTGACTGTTGGATAACAGATGTTGTCCACCCTTATCAACACCCCTCTTACTTCTCTACTCCCAATAAAACAGACCACACCGAACCTTGGGGTAAAAGGCCGTAGCAGCCTACTTTATTTAAACAATATATATTATAAATCTCTTATAAAACTCTGTTATCAAACAATAAACAAGAAAACATCTGTTATTCCATGAAAGAACTTTGAACTAAAGAGCGTTGGTCTGCGCTATCACTTAAACTCATTTGATGGTCATCACCCATGTAGCACTGCGGTACTTCTCAAAATATCTCAACTAGGCCTCAAGCCGACAAGCTGGCTCAGAGACTAACAATTCCCGCAGTGCCCCATTAACACTTCCCGGCTAACCTCCGTTAACCGGGAACCAAAAAACCTCCGGATCCATACCAACGTTAGATCCCCCACTTACTTATCCATCTTCCTTCTCTTGCACAGACCAACGCCCGCCACCGCATCCCACGAGTAACACCTTACTCTTGGATGCCCCTCCACACCCGAATAGCTCGCTGTATTCCCTCCTGTAATCCTAAATTCCACAAGTCTATCCCCACATCATTAAGGTGGACCCCATCAGGTCTCAGATACCTCCACGTTTCGAATTCTAATTCAGGATGTCTAATAGCTAAGGCTCCATTGCGTACCATGAATTTGCTCACCTCCCTATTAATCTTTTTTCTGGCCCGATTTACACCTTCCACCGACCTGGCCATTCTCCAAGATGTCCTAGCCACCATATCCGACCATATAAAAATAGTCTTGGGGAATAATTCCATCAAGCGCCACAAATCACCCAAATCACCCTTAATATCCCGCGTGATGTCTACCATGGATCTGATACCTAGGTCATTACCGCCAACGTGTAAAACTAGCACGTCAGGTGGTCCTTCCCTCAGGGCATACTTCTGTACTTCAGGAAGCAATCTACCCCACAACATTCCCGGTATCCCCAACCACTTAATATAAACCTCCCTTTTGTCAAAACCTAACTGTCTGCCCTCCCAACGAGCATCCCCCCTTCTAGCCCCCCAACACACATATGAATGGCCCATAATCCAGACCATGCCAGGCGATGATCCTGTAATTAGAAGAAAACAAGAAAACTTCCCTCAAAACTCTCCTCAAAGACGAACCGGTGTTAACTAAACAATCACTGTACTACTCCCCTAGCATACCCCCGACTAGATGTGGTCTTACGTAGGACTGGAACCTCTTCGATTCCCACCTTCCAATTCGTTTCACCGCCTCCACACCTAGCCCATTCCTGACTGCTTCAGTAGCCGCTCCTATCCGAAAGGAGTGAGACGCGAAATCCTTGTCCCGTAAACCCACACTCCGCAGGCATCTCCTAAAAACTGTTATGAACTGAAACCTAGATAAAAAACTCCCATCCAAGTGCATTAAAAAGGGGCCTTGTAACGCTGGACGAACTTGCAAGAATTCCTCGACCGTGCCCACCGGGCACAGGCAGGATCCCTGAATGGGGTAAACTCTCACTACCCTGCCTCTCCCTGCTTGATCCGTTTTTGACCTGTTTATAACCAACGTTAAACCTGCCCGCTCCAGCTGAACTTCCTGCCATCCCAATCCTCCTGGAACTGTTTTTGCCGGGCTAACCAGCTCGCTTATCCTGAATGCTCCAAAAAATGCCAGTACAAACGCCACCTTGAACAATGTGACTTCATACTCGGAAGAGCATACCTCCCCCAACTTTTCTATAATACTACCTAAGACCTCAAAAGTCACCGGCCTTCTGGAATCACGCTTGATTCCCCGCTTCCTATACCCCTTTAGCGCTTGGCGCACCCAAAAATCTTTTGTGACATCCTGCTGACCCTGTAGCTTAAAAAGAAAAGCCAACCCCGCTAATTGCGTATTCAAAACAGCTACCGACGCACCCTCCTCCATTTTCCTTGCCACGTAGTATAGCAACAACAAGTGCAAAGACCTCTCGGATGGCTCCTCGCCAATTCCCTGTACAAAACCCATCCACTCCTTCCATACCTTGGAGTACGCCGCCCACGTGGCCCCACTTACCGACTGCTAAATCCATCCCGCGATGACGCCAAAGGTATTTCCCACATCCACTCGGGACAAGGCACCCCCCGTTGCTCCGCTTCCGGCGCCAACTGTCGGAACCTGTCCCACTGGAAGCGAGATAACGCATCAGCTACCACATTCTCCACCCCTGGTAAGTGAACTGCATGAATATAAACGTTCAATTGCAAACATCTTAATACTAAATGCTGCAACAACTTGATCACTGGCGGGGACGATGCTGTCACCCTGTTTATCACTTGCACCACCCCTAAATTGTCCCCGTGAAAATGCACCTTCAGATCCCTGAAAGATGCGCCCCACAGTTCCACCGCCAGCACTACTGGAAACAGTTCCAGTAAAACCAAGTTTTGTATGAAACCCTCATCTATCCATGACTGAGGCCAAGGACCTGCACTCCACCGACCTTGAAAAAACGCCCCAAAACCTGTAGACCCTGCCGCATCCGTGAAGAGTTCCAGGTCGAAATTACTGACCGGTCCTGACATCCACATCGCCCTTCCATTGAAGGATTCCAAAAAGGTATGCCATACCTGTAAATCCTCCCTGTGCGATTTGACTAAACGCACAAAATGCCTTGGTGATTGTATACCACTCGTGCTAGCCGCCAGCCGGCGGCTGAACACTCTACCCATCGGCAGTATGCGGCAAGCAAAATTCAGCTTGCCCAAAACCGATTGAAGCGTTCTCAGTTGTACCTTCCTCAAACCTATTAACCCTGCGATCTCTTTTTTCAAATCTCCCAATTTGTCTTCCGGCAACCTGCATTCCATGGCCTCTGAATCCAGTACAATGCCTAGGAACGTGATGACCGTGCAAGGTCCCTCCGTCTTTCCAGCAGCCAACGGAATGCCGAATCTGTCAGCGACATGCTGTAATGTCGCCAATAATACCGCGCAGATTCTAGAAGAAGCCGGACCTATGCATAAGAAATCATCCAGGTAGTGAATTATAGAATTCACTCCGGACACGTCCCTCACTACCCATTCCAAAAAAGAGTTGAATTGCTCAAACATCGCACACGATATCGAGCAACCCATCGGTAGGCATTTGTCCACGTAAAACTCCCCTTTCCAGTGGCACCCCAGGAACCTAAAACTCTCCGGGTGTACTGGCAGCAGCCGAAAAGCCGATTCGACATCCGCCTTGGCCATCAAAGCTCCTTTACCGTAACGGCGCACCCACCCCACGGCGGCATCAAATGACATATAAGTCACTGAGCACGCCTCCTGGTCAATGGCATCATTCACCGATCCCCCTTTTGGGAAGGATAAGTTGTGAATGAGCCTGAATTTGTTGTGCTCCTTTTTGGGCACAACGCCTAGCGGTGACACCACCAAATCTGCAAATGGTGCCGCCTGAAAAGGACCACCCATTCTCCCCATTGCAACTTCCTTTGCCAGCTTCGCGGAAACCACTTCCGGATGTTGCAATGCGGATCGTAAATTTTTGGGCACCTGGGGAACAACCTTCAACTCGCAGGGTATCCTAAAACCCACCGAGAAACCCTCCTCCAGTAACCTTGCAGCTTGTCTGTCAGGATACTTACCGAGAAACGGCCGCATCCTTTCCACTTTCACCGGAGTCCTCCCTCTTGTTCCCAACGTCACCGGTTCTGCCTTTTCCCTGCTTGTAGCATCTAGATCCAGGATGCGTCCCTCCACAGCCGGAGCACTCGTGCTTGTACTTACATGACGCACCAAACTTACAGGCTTCGGTGTTGTACTGCCAACAAAACCCTTTTTTGTTTCCGGCCGAATGTCCCGGGGCTGAAGGTCCACCGGCTCCCCCCTGAAAAAACTGGTTCGGGGCCCTCGTCGTCGTCATCAAACGCATCCACAAGCTAATGTCCTTGTGGTCCCAACGCAGCTCTGGACGTACCGCTCTCCGCTGTCTGAACTGCTCGTCGTATCTCAGCCAACCCGTGCCGCCGTACACTCTATAAGCTTCTCCTATCGCATCCTGATAGCAGAACAATGCCGAACATTGCTCCGGGTGCCTTTCCCCTATCACACTAGCCAGAATTGCAAACGCCTGCAACCAATTGGTAAATGTCCTAGGGATCAGCCGATATCTCCTCTTCTCTTCATCCTCCTTCTTGGAGCTGTCTGGTTTAACTCTGTCCAAATTAAATTTCTCCAATGGTAGTAGTGAAAATATTTCCACATACTCACCTTTCCACAACTTCTCCCGTACCTCCTGTTTCAAGTGCGCTCCCAAAGGTCCTTCGTAGCACACATAAACCTCGCACCGTGCCGCATCCGCCAGCCTGGTTATATCCTGCCTCTCTACTGTCTCCGCAGCTTTTTCCTTCCCCTGCGGAACATCACTAACCGTGGTCTCCAGAGCGGGTACCGCCACCGCAGCCGCTACTGTAGGCGCCCCCACCTCTGCAACATGTCCGCCGCCCCCCGCTGGTGGGACCCATGCAGCTGCCGGGCCCCCCGCAGCACGCTCTCCTGCCTCAAATCTCTGCACCAATTCCTTAATGCCTTCCAAAAAACCCAGTAAACCAGAGCCCCCCACCGCTGGGACAACCCCCCTTACACTGTCCTCAGGCTTACTTAATTCCTGTCTTACCCTGTTCCCCCCTTCCAACCCCAATTGCTGGGACTTACCGGGCTGCACAGGTGGTACCCCGTCAGCCGACCTTCCGACCTCATTCTCGTCCGTGCTCCTGGAAAAGGGGGGCGCCTCCTCATCCGATCCGGACGTCTCCTCCAGCTCCCTTGGGACCGTCTCTCCTTCTTCCATCTCCGAAAGCCCGCCTGGCCTGGTGGCCTTGGCTGCCGCCGCCATCTCCATCCTTTCCTTCCTCCTGGCTGCGTAACCTCCCGCCGACTTTAGGACAGCCTTTGCAGGGCCGGTGTTGGATACCGCAGCCCTGAAGGCCTCCGCTCCTCCAGCTTGCTGCCCGCTTCTTCCTCTCACCGCATTTTGATTGGCCCCTGCCGCAGAATTAGAAAGCCTGGGGACAGCTGCAGCCTTCCTGGCCGCAATAGTGTTGAGAACCTCCGCCGTCATCCTGGGGGCGGGGATCGCGCTCCCCGCTCGTCTTCCTCCGCTAGGCCTGACCTGCGTACCCGCTCTCTCCCCGCTTGGTGCCGCCGTGGCCATGAAGTCACCTCCGCTCGCTGTCTTCCTCTTGGCCGGTGGACATCCCCGCACCTCTTCCCTGTTCCTCCCCGCCATCCTTTGTGCCGCCCTAGAGCGTTCCGGAGAGAAGCTCTCAGGCGGCCTCGATCTCCGCGCCCTGCCGCTGCTCCTCTCACCCATACTCGGCTGCTGTCCTGCCTGCTCCATGGCCGCACCGATCGCGTCTTGTAGCCAAGCCGTTCCTCTCACCGCCGCTTCCGCACGCAGTTGGGCCATGAGACGCTCCACTTCAGCCATGCTTCCCAGAACTTTCCACCAGTTTTCTGTTAACCCCTCCCCACAGGTTAACCTTTTTATATAACCCCTCCCTTCCTGTCCCTCCCCCTCGGCTCCATTTTAGACCATCCCTTCCCCACACTGCTACCACTGTCATGCACGCCCTGCACTTAACGCATTGCATGCTGCATTTCCGGGCTTTACTGTAGAAGAACTAATGACACCATTTCCTTTCACATCATCAATAGAAGTAATAATCCTACTTGGTGTTTTAATTTAGGGAACTCTACTAGAAATACTCATACCTGTAGTCAATCGGTTTTGAACATTTCTAATTGCTATGCCCCTAGTGGGAAGTCTTGTTCTTTATATCAAACACACCAAGATGAGGTCAGAGTAAGGGCTGATTTTAAAAAGATTCTTGCCTCTGAAGATGATAGTAGTAAATCTGTACAGAATTTGTTTCAGGTTCTAGCAACAGTTACAGCAGTAGATCAAGAGACTGCTGTGAATATGCCCTTCTCGTTTGGTAACCACACTTATGTTTGTTGTGGAAAGACTTGCTAGTATACACCCAAGGTATCCATTAAAACATCGTAAAAAGAGAGAGTTATTCCTTGAGAAGGATATGGCCTGGGTATGGTTCCCTTCCTGGACAGGATGGGGAATAGATTTGATGAAAAGGTTAAATAATTACTCAGGAATTATTGATAAGATGATGGAAAAGAATTCTGATGACATTTCTAAACTTAATGTTGAAACTAGGGCTATTAGAAAACAACTAGAATTGCATGACTTAGCCATTGAAAGCATGAGTTCAGCCCTTACAGGATTATGTGAAATGACTGAGGATTATGAATGTTATACTTGGGTACACAATACCAGTTTAGAGGTACCAGATTATTATGATGTGATAGCTCAGCATAGAAAAGAGATGGCCAAGCTGCAGCAAGAGGCTCGCAATATAGCCCAGACCTGGAGTCCTTTTGGAAATGTTGATTTTGGATTTGGAGGGATATTCTCTTGGATAAGGGATATTGCTATAATTTTAATCATGATTGTGTTCTTTTTCCTTTTCCTTTATCTTGTGTACAAGCTTATTATGTGCCTTATTAATAGAGCCACTCACATTTTAGATCCCTCATCTCCCAATAAAACTTATCTCAGCATGTATCATCAGAAGCAGGCTGAGAATACCACCATGATAAGGAAGTGAGATCATACATTTATGATCAAAGAGGGGATTGTAGGGATATTTTAGCTTGCTGTCCTCCATTTTAGCTATAAAAATGTTTATCCATATTAGAATAATATGTATATGTGACGTTTATCAAAAGTTAGTTTCAAATTCTTATAAATGGTATGATTTCCCCGAAATGACGCATGAAGTTTTTTCTTGTTGACAGTTTCTGTATGAAGAAATCATGTTCTATTTTTGTTAGTTTCAAACATTTTATAAGTCAGTATGTCTGTAATTTTAGCATATATTAATGAAAGGGTTGGATTTTTTTGTGATGTCATTTTGGTTATATAAGGGAAGCAATACGGAAATAAAAAAGCAGAACATTCCATGTATTGACTGTTGTGTCATTATTTTCTTATTGGAATGATCTCCAGGCCTGATTGGGTTTGAAGGAACACTCTAGTCAGGATATTTCAGGAGACGAGGGTTCACTAGCTCCTAGAACATCTTTAAACCCAAATCAGTTGCCAACCCCCTAAAGTGAAATTTACAGACAGGACATCAAAATTTACAAACGGCACCCATTTTTTACTGGTAAAAATCATGAAATTCACTGACCAAATGCCACATTTTTTACTGACACTGCAAAAAAGTACCTAAAATGCCAGTTTTCAGTGCTAAACAGTGCAAATATTAATATGTAAACTATAAACATGTAGCTAGTGCTATTAGCAATGTGTTTCAGTTAAACAAAAGTCAAAAACCATAATTCTCCATTTACATGAAGGTCAGATTAATATAACCCAGCCGGCACAGAGTTCCCCCATATATTAGAGTGTGCAGGGTTTCCCCTTACAGTGCAAGGGAACTCTTATGTAACATGGAATGCTGCAGATCAGAGTCCACTGCATTCCCCTTTACATCAGGGTCTGTAGCATTGCCCTTTACATCAGATTTCCCCTTTACACGAGGGTCCACAGAGTTCCCCCTTTCACTGTAAGAGGGGAATCCTGCAGACTGATGTAAGAGGAATTCTGGGAACTCTGATGTTGGAGCGACTCTAGTGACCAGTGAGCAGAGACCATCTTCCGCAGAGTGAATACACTAAGTTAAGGGGGTTTACTGATATAAAGAGGAACCTTTATATCAGTGCCCTCTTACATTATTGTATTCACCCCCCCTTACATCAGTGACCCCCCCCCTCAGACTGGCCTGGCGGTGCTGTCACTGACTTCCTCTTAGGTGCACCATGCAGGGCTCAGTTAGACAGCTCCAGCTTGGCGGCTCTGGTTTTAACCTATAGTCTCCTCTAAACAGTCCACACACGTCTGACTCCTCCCATGACCTCCATCTTGGTGGTGCTCCCATTCTTGATTCCTCTCCAGGCTCCCTCTCAGCAACTGCAGACATGACAAAAGACAAGAGATGGTCAGAGATTGCAGACATGATACAAGAGATGGTTAAGGGTAGCGGTCATGATGCAGGAGGTGGTTAGAGGATGCAGACATGGCACAGGAGATAATTAGAGGATGTGGACATGGTACAGGAGATGGTTAGAGGATGCAGACATGGTACAGGAGATGGTTAGAGGATGCAGACATGGTACAGGAGATGGTTAGAGGATGTGTACATGGTACAGTACAATGTTAGAGGATACAGACATGGTACAGGAGATAGTTAGAGGATGCGGACATATACAGGATATAGCAAGAGATTGTGAACATCTGTAATTCTGTAAAATCTAACCACTGCTGTTCTTGTCTGGTAACTGCTGCCTGTGCCCCCTTAGTCCTCACATAGATATCAGCCAAGCCATGGATGGATGGATGTTGCAGGGGTCCAGTGATGGGAGTCTCCAGCAGCCAAGGATCATGGATGGTGCAGGGGTACAGGTTCGGTTGAGCCACACTGACTTCACTTCTACACACTTTGCTTTTCACTTGATTGGATAGTTAACCATTTCAGCCCCGGAAGAATACACCAATATACCAAGAATAAAACGCAATATTTTTTTACTTTTTGCTATAATAAATATCCCCAAAAATATATAAAAAAAATATTTTTTTCCTCAGTTTAGGCCGATACGTATTCTTCTACATATTGTTGGTAAAACAAATTGCAATAAGCGATTATTAATCGGTTTGCGCAAAAGTTATAGTGTTTACAAAATAGAGGATAGTTTTATGGCATTTTTATTAATAATTTTTTTTTTTTTTAAATGGCGGTGATCAGTGATCAGCAATTTTTATCGTGACTGCGACATTATGGCGAACACATCGGACATTTTTGACACATTTTTGGGACCATTGGCATTAATACAGCGATCAATGCTAAAAAATAGCATTGATTACTGTAAAAATGTCACTGGCAGTGAAGGGGTTAACCACTAGGTGGCAGTGTAGGGGTTAAGTGTGTCCTAGGGGCGTGTTTCTAACTTTGGGGGGTGGCTATGTGTGACAGTTCACTGATCGCTGCTCCGATGACAGGGAGCAGAGATCGAGTGACACTGTCACTAGGCAGAACGGGGAGATGCTGTTTACATCGGCATTTCCCCCGTTCTTCCTCCCAGTGAGGCGATCGCAGGTATCCCTGCGGCGATCGAGTCCACGGGACCCTCGACCTGACTCACGGAGCTTGCCGTTGGCGCGCGTGTGCGCCCGCTGGCCGCCCCATTTTAAAGGGCAATGTACAGGTACGTGATTCTGCCTGTACATGCCCTTCTGCCAACGTATATCGTCGTGAGGCGGTCAGCAAGCAGTTAAAGTGAGTATTTATACATATATTTATGCTTGCTTGAAGATTCTCAATTCATTTAGTATATCAGAACCCTGACTTTCTGCCCACAACTTTAGAGATAGGAGGGTTGCTTTACTAAAGCACTAGAGATTATTCACTAAAGTGAAGCTGTTTAGACATAATAGTTGCCACATGTACGTTGAGTGAGTAGGGAGGGTTAGTTTACCACTGCATTACTAAGGCAGGCCATACATGGTTTAAATCCTCCTGAACCAGCTGAGATTTGAACCATGTATGAGCAGGCTGACTGTACCAACTTGGGTACAACCAGCATGCTGGGTTTCACTTGCGATTATCACCCTCCCCACCTCCCTGGAAGAAAACAATGGCCCATCATGAGTGATTCCCGCATCAGCACTGTCTGTGTTGATGGGGGAATCGAGCAACACAGCTCCATTTTATTTACTAACATTTACAAATGTTTATGCTATACACCAGAATGCATGGCATGTATGTTGTGGTACGCTAAAGAATGGCTGCATTGCAACCTTCTGTAATTATGGTGCCAATCCAAATGAATACTACCACAACACAACGCATATAGCCTAAAGGGTTTTTTTTTTTGTTTCATATAAAGAACGTTTTTTTATTTCTTTGCTTTAGGTGTAACATTGTAAAATCCCCTTTCCTTTCGTGTTCCAGAACCTAGAGGCCCAACAGAAAGTTAGAAAAAAAACTTTCTACTCTAATGCTGCGTACACACGAGCGGACTTTCCAGCATACTTGGTCCGGCGTACTGGTGTCCGTCAGACAATTTGATCGTGTTTGGGCTTCAGCGGACTTTTTTATCCAAAAGTTTGACGGACTTAGATTTGAAACATGTTTCAAATCTGTCCGACGGACTCTGCTTTCTAGCGTACAAACCGGTCGTCTGTGTGCTAGTCCGACGGACCAAAACTCACGCATGCTCTGAAGTAAGTACAAGACGGAAGCACTCGGTCTGGTAAAACTAGCCTTCGTATTGAAGCTAGCACATTCCTCTTCTGTGATCTTTTAATACAGCGTTTTTTTTTTTCATTATAATGCAAGAGGAATGAAGTTGTTTTGCTGCTTTATATTCACACAGAGTTCTCACAAACTACTTTCTTCATGATTTATCCTCATGCCATGACTAATGCCCCGTACACACGGTCGAACATTGATCAGACATTCCGACAGCAAAATCCTAGGATTTTTTCAGATGGATGTTGGCTCAAACTTGTTTTGCCTACACACGGTCGCACAAAGTTGTCGGAATTTCCGATCGCCAAGAACGCGGTGACGTCCAGCACGTACGACGAGACTAGAAAAGGCCGGTTCAGAACCAAGCGCGGCACCCTTTGGGCTCCTTTTGCTAATCTTGTGTTAGTAAAAGTTTGGTGAGAGACTCAGACTCATGGTTTTCAGATGGTTTTCTGACGTTCAGTTTGTGCTTGTGGATTTGTATCTGCTCTTCAGTGCGTGCAAGCAAGTTCCGCGTGGCTTAGTCAGTGTGTTCCTTTTCCCCAGCATGCTCTACGGGCCCTATATTCACCGCATGTAGTCACTTAAAACAATGTATTTTATCAGCTCCATAGTAGTGCTTTACCCCAAACACCCCCTAAAATGTTTAGAAATGTTATTTTAGCTTTAAATTCTGGCAGAGTGGCAGAGGCTTATTTTTTGTGGTGTCCCCAAATCATTTTTAGTAACCCTCCCTCCCCCAACTGCTAAGTCAGCTGATCCCAATTCTCTATCTATCCTCAATCATCTATCTACTGACTTTACCAAACCCATACACACTATACCCATCTCTTTACTGGTCAGATTTATGGATGAATTCCCCAAAGCATGTAGTGCAAGGGCCTGCCTGTATACTTTCAAATGTTACTGTTTTAATTTTTAAGATCCTATTATTATCTTGAGTCAAGTAATAACAGAATGTTCAAATGTGCTCAAATGTGTACAATGTGTATTTATATCTTTGTATTCGGACACTTCTTACCTGTCCAGTGGGCTGCCAATAGTGTAACTAAGGAGGGGCTGTTCCAAGTAATACCCTGTATTTAGGCATTCATCTGTCAATGAAGTGAAGAGGGTTACCTGTCCAAGATTTCCACACCCCCCATAATGTTCGAAATGGCCCATGAGAGGGGGGAGGGGGAATATGATAGGTGTACCTTATACTTTGGTGTTGTTAAATTCCCCTTAATAAATGCTATCTGGAGGTTGCCCCAGAATGTTTGTGCCTAATCTGCTTACCATGTTTCTGATCAAAAATATTAATTGTTTTTTTTTTTCCTCAACAGTTTCCTTCCACGCCACAGGAATGGGAGACTGTGGCCTCCCACTTTGCCCAGCGGTGGGACTTTCCTAACTGCGGAGGGGCAATTGATGGGAAACATGTCCACATCATCCCACCACCCAACTCGGGGTTGTACTATTTCAACTATAAGGGGTTCAATAGTATTGTGATGTTGGCGGTGGTGTCGGCTAATTATGACTTCTTGTATGTGGACGTGGGGAAGAATGGCTGGATGTCCGATGGTGGAGTCATCACCCAGACAGAGTTCTACAGGCATCTCCAGAATGGCAGCTTGGACTTGCCAGCTCCAGAGGACAATGTGGAAGGACTCCCATTCGTGTTCGTTGCTGATGAAGCGTTTGCGCTGGGGGACCACCTGATGCGGCCATTCCCGATGAGGACCCTCACCCCGGAACAGAGGGTTTTTAATTACTGGCTGGCCAGAGCCCGAAGGGTGGTGGAGAACACATCTGAAATCCTGGCCAGCCGGTTCCGCCTATTTCTGACACCTATCCATGTGGCGGAGTATAAACTGAACCATATTATACTGGCGTGCTGTATTCTCCATAACTTTTTAAGGAAATATTCGGCCAACTATGCTGGCTCAGTTGGGCCTGAGGCCGGAGTGATACCTGAAACACTGATGGCGCTTGAAAGCGGCAGTCCTGGCTTGCCCTCCCTGAGTGCCCGTGATGTCCGGTTACGATACCTGGAGTTCTTTGTGGGTAGGTAGGCCATCAATATGCCTTCAGATTCGTGAAGCCTTTTTCCAATAAAAAAAAAAAAAGAAATTCTTTGTGGACATTAACTGCTTGTGTTTGTTTTAGCTGACCCTGACAGCAATGTGTTGAGTCGTGAAAATGGCGTGATTGTGTAACCTTATACAAAGCACTGTTGGCTGTTATTTACTAAAGGCGTATACACTTTTTATTCTACAAGTGCTCTTGAAACTGCAATAAAAATGCTCTTGTAGTGCAAAGAGGATTTGCCCTTAGGAAATACCATATTTATTGGCGTATAACACGCACTTTTTTTCCCTTAAATTCAGGGGAAAGTCGTGTTATACGCCGATCCCCTGCGATCCCGAGCTGTCAAAACTTAAAAATCGCCGACCGCGATTTGAAAATGGCACCGCCGGCACCGACATACACAGAGCCGGTCCTCGACTCTTTCCGGCGGCTCTTGTTTACTTTCGGCTCCACTTGTAGTCCCGAGCGGAGCTATCCGAACCTACTCGGATAGCTCCGCTCGGGACTACGAGTGGAGCCGAAAGTGAACGAGAGCCGCCGGAAAGAGCCGAGGACCGGCTCTGTGTATTTCGGCGCCGGCGGTGCCATTTTCAAATCGCGGTCGGCGATTTTGAAGCCCAGGAAGCAGGGACAGGGGATCGAAGGCTGCACTGGGGCAAGGCTGCACTGGGGAAGGCTGCACTGGGGAAGGCTGCACTGGGGCAAGGCTGCACTGGGGAAGGCTGCACTGGGGCAAGGCTGCACTGGGGCAAGGCTGCACTGACAAGGCTGCACTGGGGAAGGCTGCACTGGGGAAGGCTGCACTGACATGGCTGCACTGACAAGGCTGCACTGACAAGGCTGCACTGACAAGGCGGCACTGACAAGGCTGCACTGACAAGGCGGCACTGACAAGGCTGCACTGACATGGCTGCACTGACAAGGCTGCACTGTCAAGGCTGCACTGACATGGCTGCACTGACATGGCTGCACTGACAAGGCTGCACTGACATGGCTGCACTGACAAGGCTGCACTGACAAGGCTGCACTGGGGAAGGCTGCACTGAGAAGGCTGCAATGATGGGCATTTAAATGTAAGTTTTTTTCCCTTCAACTTCCCTCCTAAAAGTTTTTTTTTCCTTAAAATTCCCTCCTAAATTGGGGTGCGTGTTATACACCGGTGCGTGTTATACGCCGATAAATACGGGTAACCCCCATTTTCTCAGAAAACAGCAATGACATCACCCCAAAAGTGTTGTAGCGTTGAGACAATAATCCACACATTCTTGATTAAGAAACTTTTTTATATCTGCACAATCACATGTGCATTTACCAAAGGTTTTTCAAACAAACCAACATGTTTGTTGTCTACCAATTTTTGGGGTGGCATTATCAAAAATAGAAATGTCCATTTACGATAAAACAGGCCTGTGTAAAACCAACAAAAAAGAGAAAAAAATTTGAACTTACAAAGTTCACATATGGTAAAACTTGAAGGCAATATCAGACATGAGTATTTAGGAACTGTGTTTGATATTGCGTTCAGATGGGGTCAAATCACCCCTTGAAAAGCCAAATTTGGAAGATGCACACCAATTTACGAATGTCAACATGTGCTAGCTGCCATCACGGGGGATCAAGGGACATGTTTTGTGGGAGCAACCCCTTCCTCACCGCTACTTTATTATTGAGGAAGGTGTTGCACCCCCAAAACGTGTCCATTGATCTCCCGTGATGGCAGATAGCACATGTTGGCACACTGTGTGCATCCTCCAAATTAGGCTTTTCGAAACATTGTTAAAAGATTAAAAACATTGTACCACACAAAAAAAAGTGATTTTGTGGGGTTTTAAAATCACCCCAAAGCATCAATGATGTTATTATTTTTTTTTATCACATCATTTATTTTTTTCTGGATGTTTTCCAATTCTAAATTACACCCCATGATCTCCCCGATCAGGATCTGGGAACTTTCTGATGTGAAAGGATCTCGATCTCTAACATCACGATCACCTAAAAAGAGAGAAACCAAACAAAAACAGGTATCAAAAATCTGCGGATATCCATCTCTTACCTGAGCCTGTGGTCGCAGACACTCACCTGTTGTGGTGCCAATTTCCACCACATCTTCTTCCTCCTCCTGCTCCGCTTGTGTTTGGGGTATTTCACCTTCTTCCATAGGTGGGGGGTCTCTGGTCTCCTCGGATGAGGGGTGTCCTCTGAGTCTTTTCTCCCCTATGTAAAACAAAAATGGTATAATTAGCACACAGATATTTAATGGCAGAACTATAAATAGGAAACTTTGCTTGGAAGTGGGGTACAATTGTCAATTTTAGCAGAGTTCCAAGATGTCGGTTTTTATTGGCCTTTGTCAAGCTGCAATACTTTACCTGTTTAGTACAAGCTTCACAGATGTAGCCCCCCCTATAATATACACTGGAGCACCTGTGTGGGCCCCCTAATAAAAATGGTGTTCTTGTGTCCCACACTAGTGCTCCGGTGTCCAGATGTGAAAACAGCTGCTCAGTGTCCTCTCCTTACACAGAATCTAGTTTGCATTTCATTCTAGTAACAAACCCATCTACACAACCAAATATTTTGCATCCAAGTAGGCCTTAAAAAAGGTAGGAAAATGCATATGGCCTAAACAATGGTGTTTTAGAGGGGAAAAAAAAATGTTTGATACGAACGAATAATGGGCCCATGAACATTAAAATTGACATTTGAAACTGTACAATTATTAAGAAAAGCATATGGAGCAGCACAAACGTAAGAAAGACAAAAAGAATAGGAACACAGCACAACTAATTACTTTTTTGCAGCACTCTCCTGATCTTTCTGTACTGCTCTGGCTCTCATAATTTGAGGTCCGACCACCGCTTCCTGAGCTGATCTTTCGATCGTCGTACCCCGAAATTCCTGTGCAGACTTTTGACCACTTTCGTCATGATCTTGGCCTTTCTTACATTGGGGTTGGGGTAAGGCCCATACTTTCCATCACAGTCGGCCTTCTTCAGGATGTCCACCATCTCCAACATCTCCCCAAAGGACATATTTGTGGCCTTAAATCTTCTCCTTCTGGATCGGGACGTTTCTGTCTCTGGGCTTTCATCCGCCTTCTCCTCGTTGCTATAATTAGCACGCACCTGCTGTGACTCCTCCATGTGCTCTTCACCCACTGCGCCGAACGAAAAGGGGCGGGGAATGGACTTGAAAGAACATCAGGGGCGGGCGGAGTTACACGCATGCACAGTGTATATAAAGCGTAACACACATGCTTATTACGTACGATCTGTGAGCGGAGGAAGGAGCATTGGACGCGCCAATCGTAAGAACGAAGGTAAGAGACAAATTTGTGTCTATACTGCTTCGAGATTGAGGCCTATATTGTAACAAGATTAGGAGAGTTTTGTCTGACATTAGGCTTTGTCTTGTGTTGTGTCTTCCAGTGAACATGGATATCTTAGTTAAAGATAATGACTTCATGTCACTATTCATTGATATGTTAAGGGAGCTGCCATGTCTGTGGGAGATCAACCACCCACATTACAAGAACCAAACAAAGAGGAAGGCAGCACTGGATCAATTGTGTGAAATTGTGAAGCAGGTGATCCCCACGGCAGACATCACATTTTTGAAGATCTTAATTGGTGGCCTGAGGAGCACTTATGTAAGGGAGTGCCAGAAAGTCCTGGATTCACAGAGATCCGGAGCAGCAGATGACATCTATGTCCCCAGGATGTGGTACTACGACAGGCTGCATTTTCTGGCAGGCCAGACTGAACCCAGGCCATCCCTCTCCAGTCTTCCTTCCATGCTTCCTTCCCCCCCAGCTGAGGCTTCTGACGCCCAACCTGGGCCTTCCAGGCAACATGTGGAGGAGCCCAGATTGAGCCAGGTATAGCATTTCTCTAAATATTTCTGCTTGTCCAATCAATGATGTTAACTAGATGTTAGTTGGGAGTACTAATTTATAATTGTGATTGATGATGCAAAAACTAAAACCATGTCCCTTTTTCATACACAGGGAAGTCTCAGCCAGGAGGTGGCCGGGCCGAGCCGGCTGCCTGATATGCCGGTCCCTCCACTCCCCCTGGAAAGAGAAAGTGGCAGGAGGAGGAGTGCCCTAGAGGAGGCTGCCAGAGGACTCTTTTGGAGGGCTACAGAGGTCCTGGGAGCACCACACACGGTGGAGGAGGACATTGCTGCCACCATTGCCTATAAAATGCAGAGGATGGAGGAGGGACAACAACTCATGTGTGAGTCGCTCATATTGGAGGCTCTTAACAAAGGTATGAGGGGCCAAATTACATCTCAGACACACCTTTGCGAACTCACAGATGGTTATCCTCCTCCTCCTGCAGGTTCTCCTCCTCCTTCTCCTCCAGGTCCTCCCAGTCCTCCTCCAGGTCCTACTCCTCCTCCTGCCACATCTCCAACAGCACAGCCACAGCCCGGAAGGAAGCGTGGAAGGAAGACCAGAAAGTGAGGACCCTGGATCCAGTCTGGTCAGCCAAAAGATGCAGCCTCTTGTGGTACCACAGCCTGGGGACACAGATGTCATCTGATGTCATCACAGATGTCATCTGCTGCTTTCCGGATCTCTGCGAATTCTGGACCAGACTGCCCTTCCTTACATATGGACTCCTCAGGCCACCAATTTTGATGTTCAAGAATTGTTGTCTGCCCTGGGGGTCCCAGGCTTCGCTAATTTCTCCTGTTGATCCAGTGTTGCCTCCCTCTTTGGTTCTGAGCCCTAAAGGATTTTTTGTTTGAATTATACTCGCCTACGTGTGTTTTACTTCAAAAAGGACAGTTGGTTTGTGAAGATAAAGGTACATTTCAAAAATGCAATGTGAAATTAACAAGGGACACCAACAACAAACAATCTCCTTGAGATTAAATAATAAAAGATATCAATGGTGTTGGGGTAACTTGACACACAAAACACACACAAAAATATTCTGGAGTCAAACTAAAAACAACATTAAACAAAGATCAGCCTTGGAAAAAATACAAACATAAAATCTAAACCAAAAATGGCTTAAAATCAAAAAAAAAAAAAAGAAAAAACATTCTGTCAGATGTGTCAAATAACAATATATTCGGACCCCCCCCCCCGGTGCCAGCTGCAGTCGGCATTTGGCTGGGAGAGTTGAGAGAAGAGGGGGAGGCCATCCGATCGTGGCCCCCCCCTCGCGATCGCTCCCAGCCAATGAGAAACATCCCCTGCCTCTGTATAGTACACAGAGGCAGAGGATGTGATGTCATCTCCCCTCGGCTCGGGAGTTTCCGTTCCAGCGCCGAGGGGAGATGACATGTAAGTAAGTGCACAACACAAACACACACAGTAGAACATGCCAGGCACACTAAACACCCCGATCCCCCCCGATCGACCCCCGATCCCCCCCCAATCACCCCCCCGTCACAAACTGACACCAAGCAGGTTTTTTTTTTTTTTTTTTTTTTCTGATTACTGCATAGTGTCAGTTTGTGACAGTTAGCAGTGGTAGGACAGTTAGTAAAAGCCCCCTGTAGGTCTAGGGTACCCCCCTAACCCCCCCTAATAAAGTTTTAACCCCTTGATCACCCCCCCTCACCAGTGTCGCTAAGCGATCATTTTTCTGATCGATGTATTAGTGTCGCTGGTGACGCTAGTTAGTGAGGTAAATATTTAGGTTCGTCAGCGTTTTATAGCTTCAGGGACCCCCATATACTACCTAATAAATGTTTTAACCCCTTGATTGCCCCCTAGTTAACCCTTTCACCACTGATCACCGTATAACTGTTACGGGTGACGCTGGTTAGTTCGTTTATTTTTTATAGTGTCAGGGCACCCGCCGTTTATTACCGAATAAAGGTTTAGCCCCCTAATCGCCCGGCGGTGATATGCGTCGCCCCAGGCAGCGTCAGATTAGCGCCAGTACCGCTAACACCCACGCACGCAGCATACGCCTCCCTTAGTGGTATAGTATCTGAACGGATCAATATCTGATCAGATCAGATCTATACTGGCGTCCCCAGCAGTTTAGGGTTCCCAAAAACGCAGTGTTAGCGGGATCAGCCCAGATACCTGCTAGCACCTGCGTTTTGCCCCTCCGCCCAGCCTAGCCCAGCCCACCCAAGTGCAGTATCGATCGATCACTGACACTTACAAAACACTAAACGCATAACTGCAGCGTTCGCAGAGTCAGGCCTGATCCCTGCGATCGCTAACAGTTTTTTTGGTAGCGTGTTGGTGAACTGGTAAGCACCAGCCCCAGGCAGCGTCAGATTAGCGCCTGTACCGCTAACCCCCACGCACGCACCGTACACCTCCCTTAGTGGTATAGTATCTGAACGGATCAATATCTGATCCGATCAGATCTATACTAGCGTCCCCAGCAGTTTAGGGTTCTCAAAAACGCAGTGTTAGCGGGATCAGCCCAGATACCTGCTAGCACCTGCGTTTTGCCCCTCCGTCCGGCCCAGCCCAGCCCAGCCAAGTGCAGTATCGATCGATCACTGTCACTTACAGAACACTAAACGCATAACTGCAGCGTTCGCAGAGTCAGGCCTGATCCCTGCGATCGCTAACAGTTTTTTTGGTAGCGTTTTGGTGAACTGGCAAGCGCCAGCAGCCTAGTACACCCCGGTCGTAGTCAAACCAGCACTGCAGTAACACTTGGTGACGTGGCGAGTCCCATAAGTGCAGTTCAAGCTGGTGAGGTGGCAAGCACAAGTAGTGTCCCGCTGCCACCAAAAAGACAAACACAGGCCCGTCGTGCCCTTCCTGCTGCATTCGCCAATCCTAATTGGGAACCCACCACTTCTGCAGCGCCCGTACTTCCCCCATTCACATCCCCAACCAAATGCAGTCGGCTGCATGAGAGGCATTTTTAAGTCCTCCCGAGTACCCCTACCCAACGAACCCCCCCAAAAAAGATGTTGTGTCTGCAGCAAGCGCGGATATAGACGTGACACCCGCTATTATTGTCCATCCTGTCCTGACAATCCTGGTCTTTGCATTGGTGAATGTTTTGAACGCTACCATTCACTAGTTGAGTATTAGCGTAGGGTACAGCACTGCACAGACTAGGCACACTTTCACAGGGTCTCCCAAGATGCCATCGCATTTTGAGAGACCTGAACCTGGAACCGGTTACAGTTATAAAAGTTATGTTTGCAAAAAAAACACAAACAAAAATAAAAAAAAATAGTTGTCGTTTTATTGTTCTCTCTCTCTCTATTCTCTCTCTGGTGTTCTGCTCTTTTTTACTGTATTCTATTCTGCAATGTTTTATTGTTATTATGTTTTATCATGTTTGCTTTTCAGGTATGCAATTTTTTATACTTTACCGTTTACTGTGCTTTATTGTTAACCATTTTTTTGTCTTCAGGTACGCCATTCACGACTTTGAGTGGTTATACCAGAATGATGCCTGCAGGTTTAGGTATCATCTTGGTATCATTCTTTTCAGCCAGCGGTCGGCTTTCATGTAAAAGCAATCCTAGCGGCTAATTAGCCTCTAGACTGCTTTTACAAGCAGTAGGAGGGAATGCCCCCCCCCACCGTCTTCCGTGTTTTTCTCTGGCTCTCCTGTCTCAACAGGGAACCTGAGAAAGCAGCCGGTGATTGAGCCAGCTGACCATAGAGCTGATCAGAGACCAGAGTGGCTCCAAACATCTCTATGGCCTAAGAAACCGGAAGCTACGAGCATTTTATGACTTAGATTTCGCCGGATGTAAACAGCGCCATTGGGAAATTGGGGAAGCATTTTATCACACCGATCTTGGTGTGGTCAGATGCTTTGAGGGCAGAGGAGAGATCTAGGGTCTAATAGACCCCAATTTTTTCAAAAAAGAGTACCTGTCACTACCTATTGCTATCATAGGGGATATTTACATTCCCTGAGATAACAATAAAAATAATTAAAAAAAAAATGAAAGGAACAGTTTAAAAAAAAAAAAATAAATAAAAAAAATAATAAGGAAAAAAAAAAAAAGCACCCCTGTCCCCCCTGCTCTCACGCTAAGGTGAACGCAAGCGTCAGTCTGGCATCAAATGTAAACAGCAATTGCACCATGTATGTGAGGTATCACCGCGAAGGTCAGATTGAGGGCAGTATTTTTACCAGTAGACCTCCTCTGTAAATCTAAAGTGGTAACCTGTAAAGGCTTTTAAAGGCTTTTAAAAATGTATTAATTTTGTTGCCACTGCACGTTTGTGAGCAGTTTTAAAGCATGTCATGTTTGGTATCCATGTACTCGGCGTAAGATCATCTTTTTTATTCCATCAAACATTTGGGCAATATAGTGTGTTTTAGTGCATTAAAATTTAAAAAAAGTGTGTTTTTTCCACAAAAAATGCGTTTGAAAAATCGCTGCGCAAATACCGTGTGAAAAAAAAAAATGAAACACCCACTATTTTAATCTGTAGGGCATTTGCTTTAAAAAAATATATAATGTTTGGGGGTTCAAAGTAATTTTCTTGCAAAAAAAAATAATTTTTTCACGTAATCAAAAAGTGTCAGAAAGGGTTTTGTCTTCAAGTGGTTAGAAGAGTGGGTGATGTGTGACATAAGCTTCTAAATGTTGTGCATAAAATGCCAGGACAGTTCAACCCCCCCCCAAATGACCCCATTTTGGAAAGTAGACACCCCAAGCTATTTGCTGAGAGTCATGTCGAGTCCATGGAATATTTTATATTGTGACACAAGTTGCGGGAAAGAGACAAATTTTTTTTTTTTTTTTGCACAAAGTTGTCACTAAATGATATATTGCTCAAACATGCCATGGGGATATGTGAAATTACACCCCAAAATACATTCTGCTGCTTCTCCTGAGTACGGGGATACCACATGTGTGGGACTTTTTGGGAGCCTAGCCGCGCACGGGACCCCGAAAATCAAGCACCGACTTCAGGCATTCTAAGGGCGTAAATTTTTGATTTCACTCTTCACTGCCTATCACAGTCTCGGAGGCCATGGAATGCCCAGGTGGCACAACCCCCCCCCCAAATGACCCCATTTTGGAAAGTAGACACCCCAAGCTATTTGCTGAGAGGTATAGTGAGTATTTTTGGCAAATGGAAAAATGCAGCGCATGTACAAATGAATATAGGTCTTTAAAATGGTGAAACAGTCAAGAAATAACTAATTGACCACAGGTGCCTTGAAACACAAACGTCCATAGATGGATGTAAATGTCCAACCGCACAGGAGGTATAAGTACTACAAGGGGTGGTGATGGTCTGATGGTTGTCAGAAAACACCTGGCATCATACAGCGACTTCCCAACCGAGAAACCGGGTCCCAATGGGTCATTCAGAGAAAGTGCAAAAAAGCCTCTTACCAGATCCTGTGGATTCCCATGTCAGCGACAGGGAATCGCATGCGCAGTTTGTCACAAATAACGTGGAATGGGAGCTCAGGAATCGCCAATCTCTTGGATTGTGGTCTGTATGGATCTCGGCCGGCAACCGGATGGGTCCTCACAACGAACCGTCCTCACACCGAACCGTCCCAGCGTGCATCAGAAGTTTCACAAACGGTCCCCCGAAAGGAGCAGTTGGAGGGACTGGATCTCATGCGGTAAATGTGGAAACAAAAAGAATGTGCCTCCACATGGTGCAGATAAAAAAGGGTGTTTTTATTGACAAAAACGACCATACACAAATAAAAGCGTGATCACGGTGGATAAAAACAAATGGGCAACAAAGAGAGTGGTGTATGTACTTTGTGAGTATTTTGCAGACCTCACTTTTTGTCACAAAGTTTTGAAAATTGAAAAAAGAAAAAAAAATTTTTTTTCTGGTCTTTCTTCATTTTCAAAAACAAATGAGAGCTGCAAAATACTCACCATGCCTCTCAGCAAATAGCTTGGGGTGTCTACTTTCCAAAATGGGGTCATTTGGGGGGGTTTTGTGCCATCTTGGCATTTTATGGCCTTCAAAACTGTGATAGGTAGTGAGGCGTGAAATCAAAAATTTATGCCCTTAGAAATCCTGAAGGCGGTGCTTGGCTTTCGGGGCCCCGTACGCGGCTAGGCTCCCAAAAAGTCCCACACATGTGGTATCCCCATACTCAGGAGAAGCAGCTGAATGTATTTTGGGGTGCAATTCCACATATGCCCATGGCCTGTGTGAGCAATATATCATTTAGTGACAACTTTTTGTAATTTTTTTTTTTTTGTCATTATTCAATCACTTGGGACAAAAAAAATAAATATTCAATGGGTTCAACATGCCTCTCAGCAATTTCCTTGGGCTGTCTACTTTCCAAAATGGGTTCATTTGTGGGGGTTTTGTACTGCCCTGCCATTTTAGCACCTCAAGAATTGACATAGGCAGTCATAAACTAAAAGCTGTGTAAATTCCAGAAAATGTACCCTAGTTTGTAGACGCTATAACTTTTGCGCAAACCAATAAATATACGCTTATTGACATTTTTTTTACCAAAGACATGTGGCCGAATACATCCTAGGCCTAAATGTATGACTAAAATTTAGTTTATTGGATTTTTTTTATAACAAAAATTAGAAAATTTTCGGTCTTTTTCCGTTTATAGCGCAAAAAATAAAAACGGCAGAGGTGATCAAATACCATCAAAAGAAAGCTCTATTTGTGGGAAGAAAAGGACGCAAATTTTGTTTGGGTACAGCATTGCATGACCGCGCAATTGGCAGTTAAAGCGACGCAGTGCCGAATTGTAAAAAGTGCTCTGGTCAGGAAGGGGGTAAATCCTTCCGGGGCTGAAGTGGTTAAATACCCTCCTCTCAGGGGTGAGTGTCCTTTGGGGGAACGGCCTCATCAAGTGCTTGCCGAGAGCAAACGCTTCATCAGCTATAAAAACTGAGGGAGTCCATCCACATTCTGGTCATCAAGTGGCAATCCCAGGCCACCAGTCTGGAGACGCTGGCACAGCTCGGTCTGTGCAAAGACTCCTCCATCAGACATCCGGCCATTCTTCCCCACATCCACGAACATAAATTCCAAATGTGCCGAGACCACTGCCATCAAAACTACACTATGGAACCCCTTATAGTTGTAGAAATAAGACCCTGAATGGGGTGGTGGCACAATGCGGACATGCTTCCCATCAATCGCCCCGACACAGTTGGGAAAGTCCCAACGGTCAGTGAACTGGGAGGCCACAGTCTGCCATTCCTGTGTACTCGAAGGAAACTGTGGAGTGAAACAAGAAAAAATTAAGATAAGTACTTTTAAACATAACTTTGATATCACATTACACAAAAACAATCTTGAACAACAGCAGTCAAACATTATTAATATGTGGTTTTTTTCTAAAAAATCAAAAAAACATAAGGCCCACTTATAAGATTACTCAGCCTCTCTGATGGCCCATTAATCTATTTGAATGTGGGGGGAGGGGTTCTAATTATGTTAAAAAAAACACACCTGACAGTTGTTAACATTTGAGGGGGTGGGGGAGGGGTTTTAGTTAGGTTAAAAAACACACCTGACAGTTGCTAACATTTGAGGGGTGGGGGAGGGGTTCTAATTAGGTTAAAAACACACCTGACAGTTGCTAACATTTGAGGGGTGGGGGAGGGGTTCTAATTAGGTGGAAAAACACACCTGACAGTTGCTAACATTTGAGGTGGTGGGGGAGGGGTTCTAATTTGGGACAAAACCACACCTGACAGTTGAAAACATTTGAGGGGGTGGGGGAGGGGTTCTAATTTGGGTCAAAAACACACCTGACAGTTGCAAACATTTGAGGTGGTGGGGGAGGGTCAAACAGTACAATGGAGCTGACAATATACATTGTTCAAGGGACTATAGGCTAGAGATATAAATGGACCCAGGATTGCATGGTGGGGAGGTTATTGAAGGTAAATATGCATGTAGGGCAAAAAATGATTAATGTAAAAAAACAGGCATGCATGAAGATAAAGGGGGACATTCACAGCATATTCCAAGCATGGTAATTAGGTAATGAGGACATTTAGACAACACGTTAGCAAACATTAAATACATATCATGTAATGTTAAAGGATAAAACTTACCTTCATATAGTCCTTCTGCAGGACCTGAATAATGGCAGAACAGGTCTCTGGGATTATGATCCCCAGAGCCTGGGGGGAGATGCCTGTCAAGAACTTCAAGTCCTGAAGACTTCTCCCAGTCGCCAAGTAACGTAAAGTGGCAACTAGCCTCTGCTCCACAGTGATAGCTTGCCTCATGCAGGTATCCTGCCTGCTGATATAGGGGGTCAGCATAGCCAGCAGACGTTCAAAAATGGGGTCCGTCATCCTCAGATAATTCCTGAAATCCTCAGGATTATTCTCACGATTCTCACAGAGCAAAGGCATGTGACAGAACTGGTCATGCTGGCGCAACCAATTCTTGGTCCATGAACTCCTCCTCGCCCTGTTCATGGACTGGACTCAGGTCAAAGTATTACCCCAACACCAAGTCCCCACACAGCACGAACTCGAGAACGAGTATGTCCACGCAACATGGCTTCAAAGCGGTCGGCTGGTCAAACAAACAAACTTATAACAAACGCACTGAAGAACAGCAAGGCCTATGAAGAGCGACCTGAAAATTAGGAACGAGCGGACCAGATTGGCCTGCTAGGCAGGTTACAAAAATGACCAACACGCACTGAAAAGCAGATATAAACCTCACAAGCACAAACTGAACCGCAGAAAACGATCGAAATAAGCTGAAGTGTGAAAAGCACGAATCGTCTCTAACCAAACTTCTACTAACACAAGATAAACATGTGATTAGCAGAAGGAGCCCAAAGGGTGCCGCAGTGGGGCTTGAGCTTCCTTTTTCTAGTCCCGTCGTACGTGCTGTACGTCACCACGTTCAAAACCATCAGACTTTTGGAGTAATCGTGTGTGTCCAAGTCCATCCGTTTTTAAGTCCATCGAAAAGTCCGCCGGACCAAGTATGCCGGAAAGTCCGCTCGTGTGTACACGGCATAATTCTTGGTGACAGAGGACACCAGTACAAGTAGAGGGTGAAGCTCCTCAGTGAGTACACTGACAGCAAAGGGTCAGCCTCTACACCACTATAATTAAAACTAAAAAGTTAAAAAGATTTTGCTTATAGATACAAAACGCTTGTTTTACCAGGCGTTAAACTGTATGTGTTGCTGGAACACACAAATGAATGGGGCCTTACTGAATCAACCCCTTTGACTTCTACCTAGACAAAACAGGAAAGAACAAACATTGTGAAGCACTATAAAGCAAGAAGCAGAGTATGCAATGAAAAAATATCAATGCTGCTGTGAACATATTTATTTGCAAACTGAATAAGTAGAACCTTTTTAAACACTAAAACTTGAAAATTTATTTTACAGCAAGCTGATATATTTTACATTTAATAAAAATATCTAAGGTAAACTATTACATGTGGTGTCTAAACCGAATACTTAGCAAAATCTATCAATTCTTGCTCAACTCTTTTTTGTTTTAATCAAATCTCCTTTTTTTCTGCAATATAGCTGTAGCTCTGTTGTCTTTAGAATGCTGGTCTGACCTTTGATCATTCCGGTTAGCCATTCTTCATTTATGAAATTATCCCCCAATCATGATTCTTTTTGAAACATTGTTCATTTGCTCAAAAATTACTGAGGACTCATTTTACTGAAGATGGTTCTCAATTTACATTATAAATGATATTACCATTGAAATGTTGTTTCGATTTTATGTTTTTTCCCTTATATTTTCAATAATTTTACGGTATTTCTTATTTCTTCAAATATATTTACTTTATCTAACAATGAATAAATTGCATTTATCTTTTTTCATTTCCATTTTTATTTGATTTCTGGTATGATTTGTCAGTGCAAATGTTTTTTTTTAAAACAAAAAATTACATTTGCTTTTCTAGAATGCTGATATATTCCCTGCATTTCCCTGTGTTGTTTAGAGCAGTAGAAATTTAGTAAATGGATGGAAAAATGGATTGAAAACAAAAGAGATGACTGTATTAGAGTAATCAACATTATATATCATGAACTACCACGCTGGCTGAACCTTACTTCCCTTGTAAAAGGTTATGCAAACAATGGCAGTTAATTTTATATAGATGTTTCTTTATATACAGACAGTGTGGCACAGGGAATTGACAGTGTAGAGGTTTGCATTAGTTTGTACAACAGGCTCCAATAAAGCAAGAAGGATGTAAAAGCAAACATATAAATGCTGAAACAATTAAATATTAAATGGAGATAATTATTCTCCTTTTTTTAAAATGATAAATTAAATAGCCAGCAGTTTTCAAAATTAAAAAGGGGCATTGCGGAGGGGGCGTGACCGAATGCGGAGAGCTCTGGAGCATCTGAGCAAAATCCTTTATAATCCTGCACCATCTGACTACCCACAAGCCTGGTGAGCTAGCCCAAAACCTAGCCGCCCTTGGCTCTATCCCGGACAGCCATCCTGGGAAGCGTTTTTGGTCCGGCTGGACCTCCAGCGTGACCCGCCGCCCGTGGCTTAGTCCGCTGCCTACCGCCTTCAGATCATCCCCAAACGGCGGCGGCTGCTTGGAGCCAGGCAACCCCTGAATCCTTGCCTCATATGCCGATCGAGTGATATTGCCTCCGCGGTCACCCACAGTGGCAGTCTGAGGATTCAACGGCTGGAAGGTGGGCCGCGCTGCCCGGGAGTTCGCGGCCGCCGCCATCTTGTCCCGGAGGCTGTCCTCCCCATCTACTGTATTTAATATCTGGACACCGCTGCCTTGGGGGGATAGTGGAGCAAGCGGCCTACATCTGTGATCCAGAGGCCTGGGCATATGCTGCACTAATGCCATGGTGAATAACCCAGTGGTGACCCCTATAACTGTGACTGCCTGGCTGTTGTGTGTCTGTGAGGGACCCTTTCCTATCTCATATTGGCCTATAAGCTGCAGGCTGACTTTTCATCTACTCCATCCTAACAACCCTTTGCCCCCAGATTCATGGGCCCTAAGTACCGGACCAAAAACTCATCCACGCCAAGCCGCCTGGCCCCTGCACCGGCAGCACAGCCTGATCCTTCTCTCATAAGGAGGCTGCAGGCCCTGCTGACTGCGTTAGCCATGGAAACTGAGACTTCACTGAGTGCAGCTCTTCCTGCCCCACCCTCTCAGGACAGCACTGCAATGATCCTGGCCGCCATTTAAGAAAGCAAAACCTCCATGTTGGTGAGAATAGACCGCCTTGCTAAGGAATGTAATCTCATTAGAAATGACCTGGATAAGATCATGGGCAGGCTGACTGAATCAGAATCCAGAATTGCTGCCACTTAAGATCCTACAGCTACCCACACCAACACCATAGCGGACGGTAAAACTGCTTGGTCGCTAAATCTGATGACACAGAAAACAAGGCAAGACACAACAATGTCCGAGTCTTGGGTCTCCCGGAGGAGGAGGAAGGTGACCGACCGGTAGATTTCGCAGAAGAATTCTTCAAAAAACTGCTTGGCCTCGCGAATATCTCCCTGACCTGTTGTTGAGCATTCCCAGCGTGTACCCACGAGACGCCTATACCATATTGGTTGTGCTAACTGCTTGTTCTTCTCTTTTGGCAGCGCAGAATTATTTGGTACCCTTCAAGAGACGCATTATCCCTGGTGCAAATTTCCGGCCCTTCTTGGTCCGCTGCCTCAACTTCAGGGACCGCAACAGGATCCTTTCCGCAGCTCACAAACACCCCTCACTTCCATACGGCAACTCCTCAGTCCTACTGTTTCCGGATTTCTCGGACAACCTACAGCGCAAGAGGAAGTCCTTCAATGATGTCCGTAAGCGCCTACGTGACAAGGACATTAAATTACAGCATGTTGTATCCCAACCGTCTCCGGGTCCCTCACAATGGCTCAGTCAGGTTCTTCGACTCTCCGGCTGATGCAGACGACTGGCTGAACACCCTGCGGTAAGCTTAAGATGCTATCCCTCACTACAAGTCGCTTCCTGAAAGTTACCATAAAGACTCCATCTTCCTTCCGGAACCCCTCAAAGGGGTTGTTTTTATCCAGTCATCAGCTTCTGATGTATAGCTCCTTGCGTCTCATCACCTAACGTTGTTGCTAGTTGACTCCTGAGCCCCTCACGCAGGACTTACCCGTGTATTGGAGGGGAGACCATTTTACCCCCGGAAGCTGATGTGTTTAACTTACCCCTGCCTGCGGTTTCTCTCTTGCTAGAGCCATTGCTCACTAGTGATCCCTCTAGGTCTAGTCTAGACGTGCATTTCTTCTACATTATTCTACCCCGGAGCTACCTTGTTGGATATTTGTGTGGGTATGACCTCGGTGGTATGGATGTCTCATTGCCATCATCCCATATACATATGTGGAAAATTATAATACCTCTTAAGGAATTTTTAGGGCAATGAATTTTGAGTTTGAAATTTTTATTTAAAATCAATTTTATTTAATAACGTTCAAAATTGAAAAATACAAATTTTACAAAAAAGCATTTAAACCATATAAGCATTTATTGAAATTCAAAACACAGAAATGGATCTGCATGTACATTGAGTAATGGTTGTAATATAGGATTTACACATAGAAAAAAAAAAAAGTTGGAAATTCCGTTACTCTATGCCTTTGTGGTCATCAGTGGTGACTACATGGGGTAGTGTGATACATCACTCTCTTTTTCATTATTATTATTTTTTCTATGTGTAAATCCTATATTACAACCATTGCTCAATGTACATGCAGATCCATTTCTGTGTTTTGAATTTCAATATATGCTTATATGGTTTAAATGCTTTTTTGTAAAATTTGTATTTTTCAATTTTGAACGTTATTAAATAAAATTGATTTTAAATAAAAATTTCAAACTCAAAATTCATTGCCCTAAAAATCCGTTAAGAGGTATTATAATTTTCTACCTTGTTGGATATAACTAACTGAAGTCTCTAACCCCCCAATTTTTGTTTTTCCTCCAATTGAAGAGGAGTCAGCGGTACTGCTTCACCCCACTCTGGAACTCTTCAAGGAAGTCTGAAGATCTAAGAGTTTAAGTTTAGGTTTTGGGGATTAAACTGCCCATAGTTCTTGTTTTCTGTTTTTTTCTTTTAGGGGTACTTCATGGTCAGTAGGGACTTTACAGGTTACCATTTTTTTTCTCTTTTTTGTACGCTCTGTATCCACTGACTGATGTTTATATATCATGTGTTCTGTCAAGGCTCACCATACCCAGTGCAAAATCTGTTTTCCTCTTTGCATTCTCCCTCGGTCCCAAGGGGGCCAAACCCCCTCATGTAGGTATTATTATGCTGTATCATAATCTGTCATTGCCTTCATGGAGTTAAAACTGGTATCATGGAATGTACGGGGTCTTAATGACAAGGTAAAGAGGGCATTGATGTTCAAATACCTGAATAGGCACAGACCCCTTATTCCTGCAGAAGACTCATCTTCTGGGGAATAAGATCCTGGCGCTATGCAACGTACTCCAGTTATGCAAGGGGAGTGGCCATCTAATTGAACAAATCCCTTGCATATAAGGTCCTACATCTACAAACTGATCAGAAGGGGCGATTCAAAATCCTCTTACTGGAGATCAGAGCAGTGGTCTATGCTTTAGTAAATGTATATATTCCTCCTCCCTTTAACCAACGGGTCCTCTATAAGTTATATGAGCATTTTAGCTACATTACAATTCTCCAGACTATACATAGCTGGAGACTTTAATTCTACTTTGGATCCGTCCCTGAACTCGTCCAATCCAAATAGGGTGTTTTCACCAGATCAACTTCAATGGGCACAAGCATTCAATTATACTGAGATCTGGAGATGGAAGCACCAAACCACTAGGGCTTACTCCTTTCACTCCACCACTCACAAATCAGGCTCCAGCATCAACCAGGTCTTTGGTAACACCTGTGCCCTGGCAGCAGTCAGGGGGATCTGGTACTTACCTGAGGGCCTCTCTGACCATGCACCTTTAGAGGTCACTTTGGGGTTGTCGAACACTGGGAGACGAGACTGTTGGCATTTAGCACCCAAATGGGTGCTAAACTCGAGGGTGGGGGAGGAGGTCTCTCCTAAATTACAACAATACTGGGAGATCAATGAGGATTCAGCCTCAGTGCAGGTAGTCTGGGACGCCTTTAAGGCTAGCACCTGGGAGTATACATTTCAGGTATGAAAGCGGTTCGTTCTGAGATGTCCTATCAAGTCCAGGCACTTGAGGAGGGAGAGGCTAAGGCAGCGGAAGCTTTTTCTGGCTCCCCGACTTTGGATCACTTCAGCCAACTAGCTGAGGCAAGAAGAGCATTGTCTCTACATTTTGCCTCGGAAACACATTTGGAATTAAATTCTCTGACAGGGAGAATCTTTGAGTCCGGAGACAAAAATAGCAAACTCCTAGCGAATTTAGTTGTGGACTCTAAAATGCAGACAGTGGTGTCAGAAATCTGTGGTTTGGATGGTCGGGTGATCTCTACTCCCGAGCTAATTCTAAATGAATTCAGATCCTTCTATGAAAACTTATATAAGGCAGTCCCTGGCTGGCCTGAAGACCGGCGTAGGGAATTTTTGCATTCCCTGCACCTACCCACTCTTTCGCAGGAGGATCTTGAATTTTTAGACAAAGATTTTACCACAGAGGAGATTTTACCACAGAGGAGATAAAGGAAGCAATTTGCTCATTCCCCAGTGGCAAAACACTGGGACCAGATGTTCTACCTGGTGAATGGTACAGAATGTATGCCTCATTAATTGCACCAAAACTGTTGAAGGTATTCTCTGAAATTCGAGGTCTCCCAGCTGATGAGCTCCATCTGTCAGCTGAGCGCAGGCTGATTGGAGCTCGTCTTATATATAGGCCAGTTCCACTTATTCCCAGCTCAAGCGTTTTACCTGCTGGATGCTGGGATGCGTGGCTGGCTTACTACAAACATATCCTAATTAGGGTATTGACTTATCCTCTTGTTTACCTAAACCTCTGATCTGGTTGTTCATTTACAAATACTCCCCTATATGCTATTTTTGTTTTTGTACTGAAGCTCGAACATTACTTGTGCTCATTACTTTAACATTTTTTGCCCTATATACTCAGCAGAAATTTGGGCCTTAGGTGTTGTTGTGGCCACAACACTGTAAGCCCTCACAGGGCCCTGCTGTGAAATATTAGATCAAGAATTGTAATTACATGCCCCTGTTGAACAGGGGCGGAAAAATTGGGCCTTTGGTGGTGGTGGTGGTGCTGGTGCCACAACACTGTAAGTCCTCACTCGCTCTTGGTGGGTGCAGAAATGGGCCCTGCGGTGAAATATTAAATCAAGAATTGTAATTACATGCCCCTGTTGAACAGGGGCTGAAAAATTAGGCCTTAGGCACTGGTGCTGGTGCCACAACACTGCAACCCCTCACAGACACTCTAGTTGGAACGCAGAAACAAGCCCTGCTGCAAAGTATTGCATCAAAAATTGTAATTACACGCCCCTGTTAAACAGGGGCTAAAAAATTGGGCCTTAGGCACTGGTACTGGTGCCACAACACTGCAACCCCTTACAGATACTCTAGTTGGAACGCAGAAACGAGCCATGCTGCAAAGTTTTGCATCAAAAATTGTAATTACACGCTCCTGTTAAACAGGGGCTGAAAAATTGGGCCTTAGGCACTGGTGGTGGCGCCCAGAACCAAAAATGTTCTTACAAGCTATCAGCGTGATGATTGAGGAGGAAGAGGCTAATTACTCAGGGATAGTCACTCAGCATCAGCATAGGCAGTCTTTGAAGGAATCTGAGATTTCAAAAAAAATTATTCGGTTACATCAGCATCAGGTGCTTGGTAGCTGGTGGTGATCCAAGTCTGATTCATTTTTATGAAGGTCAGTCGATCGACCGAGTCGGTGGACAGACGCACCCTGTGATCGGTTACAAAGCCTCCAGCAGTACTGAATGTGCGTTCCGAAAGAACGCTGGATGCAGGACAGGCCAGTAGCTCAATTGCATACTGTGCAAGCTCTGGCCAGTGATCCATCCTCAAGACCCAGTAACCCAGAGGATTTTCGGTGGGAAAGGTGTCCAAGTCAGATCTTGCCCCTAGGTATTCCTGCACCATGTAAAACAGACGCTGGCAATGGTTGCTGGAACCGATCATACCTTGGGGCTGCGGACCAAAAAATTGTCTGAACGCATCCGTCAGACGGCCACCTTCTCCACCGCTCCTTCTTTGACTGACCGAAGCCTCAGCAACACGTTGTCCAGAAACAGGAGTTTGTAACCTCCCAGTCTCTGGGAACGTGTTGCACAGACCTTTCTGCAAGGCCTCCCGAAGATGTTTCATCCTCTGCTCCCTCTGCGATGGCAAGATAAGGTCCGCAACCTTACCCTTGTAACGTGGATCAAGGAGGGTTGCCAGCCAATATTGGCCCTTCTCCTTGATACCACAAATACGAGGATCCTTACACAGGCTTTGCAGGATCAGGGAGGCCATGCAGCGTAGGTTTGCTGAGGCATTCGGTCCGGAGTCCTCTGGGTCACTAAGGACAACATGGTCCGCAGCCACCTCCTCCCAGCCACGTACAAGTCCATGTGTTTCTTGGGACTGATCCCTTAAAGACTGCTGCTGATGCTGAGTGCCAGGCTCCACCTCCATACTGACACAATCTTCCTCATCCTCCTCCTCGTCCTCTTCCTGTGTGATCGGCGAGCACGCAGGAACACTGTCTGGATAAAGGGGGCCTTGAGAGCTAAGGAAGTCCTCCTCTTCCTGCCTCTGTTCTGCCTCAAGTGCCCTGTCCATTATTCCATGTAGCGTGTGCTCCAACAGGTGGACAAGGGGGACAGTGTCACTGATGCATGCACTGTCACTGCTCACCATCCTCGTGGCCTCCTCAAATGGTGACAGGACAGTGCATGCATCCCTGATCATGGCTCACTGGCGTGGGGAAAAAAAAACAAGCTCCCCTGACCCTGTCCTGGTGCCATAGTCGCACAGGTACTGGGACTGATCCCTTAAAGACTGCTGCTGATGCTGAGTGCCAGGCTCCACCTCCATACTGACACAATCTTCCTCCTCCTCCTGCTCGTCCTCTTCCTGTGTGATTGGCGGGCACGCGGGAACACTGTCTGGATAAGGGGGGCCTTGAGAGCTAAGGAAGTCCTCCTCTTCCTGCCTCTGTTCTGCCTCAAGTGCCCTGTCCATTATTCCATGCAGCGTGTGCTCCAACAGGTGGACAAGGGGGACAGTGTCAATGATGCTTGCACTGTCACTGCTCACCATCCTCGTGGCCTCCTCAAATGGTGACAGGACAGTGCATGCATCCCTGATCATGGCTCACTGGCGTGGGGAAAAAAAGCCAAGCTCCCCTGACCCTGTCCTGGTGCCATAGTCGCACAGCTACTCATTGATGGCCCTTTGCTGCGTGTGCAGCCGCTGCAGCATGGCCAACGTTGAGTTCCACCTGGTGGGCATGTCACAGATTAGGCGGTTCTTGGGCAGGTTAAACTCCTTTTGGAGGTCCGCCAGCCGAGCACTGGCAGTATATGACCGGCAGAAATGCACACAGACTTTCCTGGCCTGCCTCAGGACATCCTGTAAGCTCGGGTACCTGCACAAGAACCGCTGCACCACCAAGTTAAGGACGTGAGCCAAACAGGGCACATGGGTCATTTGTCCCTGTCGGAGGGCGGAGAGGAGGTTGCTGTCATTGTCGCAAACCACCATTCCTGCCTTAAGTTGGCGTGGCGTCAACCGCCTCTGAACCTGCCCCTGAAGAGCAGACAGAACCTCTGCCCCAGTGTGGCTTCTGTCCCCCAAGCACACCAGCTCAAGCACCGCATGGTATCTTTTGGCCTGCGTACTTGCGTAGCCCCTTGAATGGCTACGGAGCACCGCTGGTTCCGAGGACAAAGCACAGGAAGAGGCCATGGAGGAAGAAGAAGAGGAGGGGGTGGAGGAGAGAGGTGTGTCACAATCATTAGTAGTGGTATTTTGGAGGCGTGGTGGCGGAACAACTTCCAACACTACTGCACCTTGTCCTGCATCCTTCTCAGCTGCCAGCAGAGTCACCCAATGTGCCGTGAAACTTAGGTAACATCCATGTCCATGCCTGCTGGACCATGAGTCAGCGGTAATATGCACCTTACCGCTGACCGCCCTGTCCAGCGAGGCATGGACATTGCCTTGCACATGCCGGTAGAGAGCCGGAATTGCCTTCCTTGAGAAAAAGTGGCGTTTGGGTACCTGCCACTGAGGAACCGCACATTCCACAAACTCACGGAAGGGGGCAGAGTCTACCAACTGAAAAGGCAGCAGTTGAAGTGCTAGCAAATTTGTCAAGCTAGCATTCAACCGCTGGGCATGTGGATGGCTGTGAGCAAACTTCTTTTGGCGGTGCAGCAGCTGGGGCAGGGAAATTTGCTGTGTACAATCTGACGTCGGTGTACCGAAAGCAGATTGCCCACAAGTACTTGGCTGTGACACACCTAATTCTACACCTTCATTCCTCTCAGTGCAGGTCTCAGAGAGGACTGAAGGTATAGTGGGGTTGGAGACCTCAGCTGATGAGGAGCAAGGAGAGGTCCTCTTTGTTCTTTGGTGTGGGTCTTTTAGATACGCTTGCCAACGAACTGCATGGCAGGTCAACATATGTCTGGTCAAGCATGTGGTACCCAAGCAGGAGATGTTTTAGCCACGCGAGATACGCTAGAGACATATGTTGCAAATAGCAGCGGTGCGATCTGATGCACTCATCTCAAAAAAGGCCCACACCAAAGAACTTTTTGAATAACGTGCAGAGACTGCAGCGCCCTGCACATGTGGAGCTTTGGGGTGTGATACAGTCAGTGTGCTGCCCTTAGGCTGGCCCCTGGAGGGCATCCTGCCTTGTTGCTGATGTGCCTCCTCCTCCTCCTCCCCTCTCCTATCAGGCACCCACTTTGAGTCAGTGACCTCATCATCCCCTCCCTCCTCATCACTGGAGCAAACCTGGCAGTATGCTGCAGCATGACTGCCAGATTGCTGTCCTTTTTGGGCACCCCCTCTGTCCGTGCTCATGTTACTACCTTCATCGAGCTCAGTATCATCATCAGAGCCTTCCAAACGCTGGGCATCCTCCTAGAGCATGTACCCAACACTGTAGTCAAACAGTTCGAGGGACTCCTCAGGAGGTATTGGTGGGGCTAGGGAAGGAGTCACTGATGACATTGAGCCGAGGGAAGAGGCCGCTGCTTTGCCAGACAAAGTACCCTGAGCATGAGGGAGAGAGGATGAGGAGGATGAGGACAGCTTGGTCATCCACTCGACCAAGTCTTCTGCATGTTGCAGCTCAACACGGCCAGCTGCCAAAAAAAAGGCCAAGCGTGTCCCACGGCCACGTGCTGATGAGGATGCACCGGCTCCACAACCAGCACTAGACGCAGAGCCTGCTTGCCCTGTTTTATTGGCTTGTGACTGTCTGCCTCTCCTTCTTGGCCTTCCAGACATACTAATGGCCTGTAGCTGCACTAAGCTGGAATATATATATATATATATGTACTGATACTGCAGTTAGCAAAATCAACTGCCTGCCTGTAGTATGAGAACACCACCAACCTTCTACAGGTAGCTTTAGCTGAACACTGTGCAGAGCTCGCAAAAAACTAACTTGTAGCTTTTTTAGCTGCCTGCGGTAGTGATAGGATCAAGAAAACACCACCAGCCTTCTACAGGTAGCTTTAGGTGAACGCTGTGCAGAGCTCGCCAAAAAATAACTTGCAGCTTTTTTAGCTGTCTGTGGTAGTGATAGTATCAGGAAAACACCACCAACCTTCTACAGGTAGCTTTAGCTGAACACTGTGCAGAGCTCACAAAAAAATAACTTGTAGGTTTAGATGAACACTGTGAGGAGGACGCACCACACTAACTTGTAGTTTTAGCTGAACACTGTGAGCAGGACGCACTACACTAACTTGTAGCTTTAGATGAACACTGTGCAGAGCTTGCAAAAAAATAACTTGTATGTTTAGCTGAACACTGTGAGCAGGACGCACTGCACTAACTTGTAGCTTTAGATGAACACTGTTCAGAGCTCGCAAAAAAATAACTTGTATGTTTAGCTGAACACTGTGAGGAGGACGCACCACACTAACTTGTAGTTTTAGCTGAACACTGTGAGCAGGACGCACTGCACTAAATTGTAGCTTTAGATGAATACTGCGCAGAGCTCGCAAAAAAATAACTTGTAGGTTTAGCTGAACACTGTGAGGAGGATGCACCACACTAACTTGTAGTTTTAGCTGAACACTGTGAGCAGGACGCACTGCACTAACTTGTAGCTTTAAATGAACACTGTGCAGAGGTCTCACTACACTAACTTGAAGTTTTAGCTGAACACTGTGAGCAGGACACACTACACTAACTTGTAGCTTTAGATGAACACTGTGCAGAGCTCGCAAAAAAAAAACTTGTAGGTTTAGCTGAACACTGTGAGGAGGACGCACCACACTAACTTGTAGTTTTAGCTGAACACTGTGAGCAGGACGCACTGCACTAACTTGTAGCTTTAGATGAACACTATGCAGAGGTCTCACTACACTAACTTGTAGTTTTAGCTGAACACTGTGAGTAGGACGCACTACACTAACTGTAAATAGTCTAGCTGCCTGACTGTGGTACTAATAGGATCAAAAGAACACCAGAAATTTTCTTCAGGTAGCTGTAAATACTGTAACAAGACAAGCCTGCCTGTCAGTAGGAAGATAACAGGAACGGATCTAGCTAAACTGAATACAGTGTATATATATATATGCACCTGGGATGCATATATATACACAATACACTGTAAGCACAGCTAACTCACTGATTGTCCTGCCTAATCTAGCTAACTCAAATTAAATGACACTGTCTCTCTGTCTATCTATGTATCTCAACGCCGGAACACACACTACACAGGGCCGTCGTGCAGGCGGCCTTATATAGTGTGGGGCGTGTTCTAAACCCCCTGAGCCTTAATTGGCTTTGGCCAATTACAGATCTCTCTACCGACAGCGCTGTGATTGGCCAAGCATGCGGGTCATAGTGCATGCTTGGCCAATCATCAGCCAGCAATGCACTGCGATGCCGCAGTGAATTATTGGCCGTGACGCGCCACATGAATTTGGCGCGAATGGCCCATAACATTCGGAATTCGGCGAACGACCGAACAGCCTATGTTCGAGTCGAGCATGGGTTCGACTCGAACACAAAGCTCTTCCCTACCCACCACCTAGCACGTGTCCAAATGCAGCAGCCTTTTTGACTTGTAAACGATGATTTAGATAAACTCAAAATACAAATGAAAGGACCCTCCAATCTAAGTCCAGGAGAACTAGATGCATTAAACTCTCTAGCTACTAACAACAAAATCACTATAAAATCATCAGACAAGGGAGGAAATGTAGTTGTTCTGAATAACGACCACTACATTAATATTTGTAAGAAAATTCTTAATAATGTAGATTGGTATCGTCGCATGCCGGCAACCATTATTGAGAAATACAATAAAGAATTCTACACGCTGGTGGATTCTGCATTTTGAATAACACAATTAACAAATCTACTTGGACCTTCATCAGGAATAATTTTCCCAGGACCTCTACATTCTATATACTCCCAAAAGTGCACAAAAGCCTGACAGATCCACCAGGCAGGCCAATTATTTCAGGCATTGGCTCAATCAGTGTCAATGCAAGTAAATTAGTAGATGAGTATCTTAGACCATCTGTAATCTCAATAACATCATATGTAAGGGACACAAGTCATCTCTTACAAATTATGGATCAACTATATGTGCCAGATCAAGCTCTTCTAGTTACAATCGACGTAGAAATGCTATACAGTTCAATTCCACATGAACGTGGATTGGCAGCAATTAGACACATTTTTCAACAGAACCCCAATTTGGATCCAACATACAATGAATTCATTGTTGCACTGCTCGAGTACATCCTCACCCATAACGTTTTCACCTTTAATGGTTCCCACTACCTCCAGGTGCAGGGGGTTGCGATGGGGTCATGTTGTGCCCCATCGTATGCCAACCTGTATCTGGGGGAGTGGGAGAAAGCATTTCTCTCTGATGAAAGTCTTACTCAATATACCAACCACATTATGGGTTGGTATCGCTATATAGACAACATTTTTGTCGTCTGGGACGGCCCCTTGGATGTGCTCGAGCAGTGCCTATCAAGAATGAATAAAAATGATATTAACTTGACATTTACAATGTCCTCTGACAAAAATCGGATAACATTCTTGGACATAGAGATTACAAAGGCGAACAAGGCAAACTCTTTAGCAAGATATTCAGAAAAACCACCGCAGGAAACACCATACTGCACGCTGCCAGTTTCCAACCTCAGCCCCTTATTGATTCTATACCCTATTCACAATACCTTAGAATCAAAGGTAACTGTACAGACAATAAGACATTTTTAAAGGAGGCAGCCAACTTACGAGACAGACTATTAGCACGGCGGTATACACGTACATCCCTGAAAAAATCTTTCAAAAAAGTAATGAACAAACCTAGGAACACGCTTTTTCAGACCTCCAGACAAAAAGACACAAATCAACTATGCATTATTACAACATATAATCAACAACACTGTCAAAGCAGAAAAATAGTTGAAAAATACTGGCACATGCTGACCCTTGATCCATCCTTGGGCCACCTAGTACCAAACAGACCACAGTTTACATTTAGGAGAGCTATATCCATTGGCGATAGAATTGTGAGTAGTGAGTTCAAAAATGAGTCGACAAGAGTACACTGCCAATATAAAGGAACATTTTCATGTGGCTCTTGTCGTTACTGCGGATATATGCTTACACAGAGGAACCCGAACCTCCCCAATGGGAAAAAATTCTATCTGAAACATTTTGCTAACTGCAGAACCACTGGAGTAGTGTACCTGCTCCAGTGTAGCTGCGGTTGCTTTTATATAGGAAAGACAAAATTAGAATTTTGGAAAAGAGCCTACAGACATATTTTGTCTATGCAAACATCTGATCCTGATCTCCCTCTGGGTCGCCATGTCTCTATAGTATAGGGATGAGCTTCGTGTTCGAGTCGAACCCATGTTCGACTCAAACATTGGCTGTTCGGTCGTTCGCCGAATTCCGAACGTTATGGGCCGTTCGTGCCAAATTTGTGTGGCGCGTCACGGCCCATAATTCACTGCGGCATCGCAGTGCATTGCTGGCTGATGATTGGCCAAGCATGCACTACGACCCGCATGCTTGGCCAATCACAGCGCCGTCAGTAGAGAGAGCTGTAATTGGCAAAAGCCAGGGTGGCTTTGGCCAATTATGGCTCAGGGGGTTTAGAACACGCCCCATGGTGTATAAGGCCACCTGCACTGCGGCCCTGTGTAGTGTGTGTTCCGGTGTCGAGATACATAGATAGATAGAGAGACAGTGTCATTTCATTTGAGTTAGCTAGATTAGGCAGGACAATCAGTGAGTTAGCTGCACTTACAGTGTATCGTGTATATATATGCATCCCAGGTCTTGCATATATATATATATATATATATATATATATATATATACACTGTATTCAGTTTAGCTAGATCCGTTCCTGTTATCTTCCTACTGACAGGCAGGCTTGTCTTGTTACAGTATTTACAGCTACCTGAAGAAAATTACTGGTGTTCTTTTGATCCTATTAGTACCACAGTCAGGCAGCTAGACTATTTACAGTTAGTGTAGTGCGTCCTGCTCACAGTGTTCAGCTAAAACTACAAGTTAGTGTAGTGAGACCTCTGCACAGTGTTCATCTAAAGCTACAAGTTAGTGTAGTGTGTCCTGCTCACAGTGTTCAGCTAAAACTACAAGTTAGTGTGGTGCGTCCTCCTCACAGTGTTCAGCTAAACCTACAAGTTATTTTTTTGCGAGCTCTGCACAGTGTTCATCTAAAGCTACAAGTTAGTGTAGTGCGTCCTGCTCACAGTGATCAGCTAAAACTACAAGTTAGTGTAGTGAGACCTCTGCACGGTGTTCATCTAAAGCTACAAGTTAGTGTAGTGCATCCTGCTCACAGTGTTCAGCTAAAACTACAAGTTAGTGTGGTGCGTCCTCCTCACAGTGTTCAGCTAAACCTACAAGTTATTTTTTGTGAGCTCTGCACAGTGTTCATCTAAAGCTACAATTTAGTTTAGTGCGTCCTGCTCACAGTGATCAGCTAAAACTACAAGTTAGTGTAGTGAGACCTCTGCACAGTGTTCATCTAAAGCTACAAGTTAGTGTAGTGCGTCCTGCTCACAGTGCTCAGCTAAAACTACAAGTTAGTGTGGTGCGTCCTCCTCACAGTGTTCAGCTAAACCTACAAGTTATTTTTTTGCGAGCTCTGCACAGTGTTCATCTAAGGCTACAAGTTAGTGTAGTGCGTCCTGCTCACAGTGTTCAGCTAAAACTACAAGATAGTTTGGTCCGTCCTCCTCACAGTGTTCAGCTAAACCTACAAGTTATTTTTTTGCGAGCTCTGCACAGTGTTCATCTAAGGCTACAAGTTAGTGTAGTGCGTCCTGCTCACAGTGATCAGCTAAAACTACAAGTTAGTGTAGTGAGACCTCTGCACAGTGTTCATCTAAAGCTACAAGTTAGTGTAGTGCATCCTGCTCACAGTGTTCAGCTAAAACTACAAGTTAGTGTAGTGTGTCCTCCTCACAGTGTTCAGCTAAACCTACAAGTTATTTTTTTGCGAGCTCTGCATAGTGTTCATCTAAAGCTACAAGTTAGTGTAGTGTGTCCTGCTCACAGTGTTCAGCTAAAACTACAAGTTAGTGTAGTGAGACCTCTGCACAGTGTTCATCTAAAACTACAAGTTAGTGCAGTGCATCCTGCTCACAGTGTTCAGCTAAAAACTACAAGTTAGTGTGGTGCGTCCTCCTCACAGTGTTGAGCTAAACCTACAAGTTATTTTTTTGCGAGCTCTGCACAGTGTTCATCTAAAGCTACAAGTTAGTGTAGTGCGTCCTGCTCACAGTCTTCAGCTAAAACTACAAGTTAGTGTAGTGAGACCTCTGCACAGTGTTCATCTAAAACTACAAGTTAGTGTAGTGCGTCCTGCTCACAGTGTTCAGTTAAAACTACAAGTTAGTGTAGTGAGACCTCTGCACAGTGTTCATTCAAAGCTACAAGTTAGTGCAGTGCGTCCTGCTTACAGTGTTCAGCTAAAACTACAAGTTAGTGTGGTGTGTCCTCCTCACAGTGTTCAGCTAAACCTACAAGGTATTTTTTTGCGAGCTCTGCACAGTGTTCATCTAAAGCTACAAGTTAGTGTAGTGCGTCCTGCTCACATTGTTCAGCTAAAACTACAAGTTAGTGTAGTGAGACCTCTGCACAGTGTTCATCTAAAACTACAAGTTAGTGTAGTGCGTCCTGCTCACAGTGTTCAGCTAAAACTACAAGTTAGTGTAGTGAGACCTCTGCACAGTGTTCATCTAAAGCTAAAAGTTAGTGTAGTGCGTCCTGCTCACAGTGTTCAGCTAAAACTACAAGTTAGTATGGTGCGTCCTCCTCACTATGTTCAGCTAAACCTACAAGTTATTTTTTTGCGAGCTATGCACAGTGTTCATCTAAAGCTACAAGTTAATGTAGTGCGTCCTGCTCACAGTGTTCAGCTAAAACTACAAGTTAGTGTGGTGCGCCCTCTTCACAGTGTTCAGCTAAACCTACAAGTTATTTTTTTGCGAGTTCTGCACAGTGTTCAGCTAAAGCTACCTGTAGAAGGTTGGTGGTGTTTTCCTGATCCTATCACTACCGCAGGCAGCTAAATAAGCTGCAAGTTATTTTTTGGTGAGCTCTGCACAGTGTTCACCTAAAGCTACCTGTAAAAGGTTGGTGGTGTTTTCCTGATCCTATCACTACCGCAGGCAGCTAAATAAGCTACAAGTTATTTTTTTGCAAGTTAGTGTAGTGCGTCCTGCTCACATTGTTCAGCTAAAACTACAAGTTAGTGTAGTGAGACCTCTGCACAGTGTTCATCTAAAACTACAAGTTAGTGTAGTGCGTCCTGCTCACAGTGTTCAGCTAAAACTACAAGTTAGTGTAGTGACACCTCTGCACAGTGTTCATCTAAAGCTACAAGTTAGTGCAGTGCGTCCTGCTCACAGTGTTCAGCTAAAACTACAAGTTAGTGTGGTGCGTCCTCCTCACAGTGTTCAGCTAAACCTACAAGTTATTTTTTTGCGAGCTCTGCACAGTGTTTATCTAAAGCTACAAGTTAGTGCAGTGTGTCCTGCTCACGGTGTTCAGCTAAAACTACAAGTTAGTGGGGTGCGTCCTCCTCACAGTGTTCAGCTAAACCTACAAGTTATTTTTTTGCGAGCTCTGCACAGTGTTCATCTAAAGCTACAAGTTAGTGTAGTGCGTCCTGCTCACAGTGTTCAGCTAAAACTACAAGTTAGTGTAGTGAGACCTCTGCACAGTGTTCATCTAAAGCTACAAGTTAGTGTAGTGCATCCTGCTCACAGTGTTCAGCTAAAACTACAAGTTAGTGTGGTGCGTCCTCCTCACAGTGTTCAGCTAAACCTACAAGTTATTTTTTTGCGAGCTCTGCACAGTGTTCATCTAAAGCTACAATTTAGTGTAGTGCGTCCTGCTCACAGTGTTCAGCTAAAACTACAAGTTAGTGTAGTGAGACCCCTGCACAGTGTTCATCTAAAGCTACAAGTTAGTGTAGTGCATCCTGCTCACAGTGTTCAGCTAAAACTACAAGTTAGTGTGGTGCGTCCTCCTCACAGTGTTCAGCTAAACCTACAAGTTATTTTTTTGCGAGCTCTGCACAGTGTTCATCTAAAGCTACAAGTTAGTGTAGTGCGTCCTGCTCACGGTGTTCAGCTAAAACTACAAGTTAGTTTGGTGCGTCCTCCTCACAGTGTTCATCTAAAGCTACAAGTTAGTGTAGTGAGTCCTGCTCACAGTGTTCAGCTAAAACTACAAGTTAGTGTGGTGTGTCCTCCTCACAGTGTTCAGCTAAACCTACAAGTTATTTTTTTGCGAGCTCTGCATAGTGTTCATCTAAAGCTACAAGTTAGTGTAGTGCGCCCTGCTCACAGTGTTCAGCTAAAACTACAAGTTATTTTTTTGCGAGCTCTGCACAGTGTTCAGCTAAAGCTACCTGTAGAATTTTGGTGGTGTTTTCCTGATCCTATTACTGCCGCAGGCAGCTAAATAAGCTGCAAGTTATTTTTTGGCGAGCTCTGCACAGTGTTCACCTAAAGCTACCTGTAGAAGGTTGGTGGTGTTTTCCTGATCCTATCACTACTGCAGGCAGCTAAAAAAGCTACAAGTTCGTTTTTTGTGAGCTCTGCACAGTGTTCATCTAAAGCTACAAGGTAGTGCAGTGCGTCCTGCTCACAGTGTTCAGCTAAAACTACAAGTTAGTGTAGTGCGTCCTGCTCACATTGTTCAGCTAAAACTACAAGTTAGTGTAGTGAGACCTCTGCACAGTGTTCATCTAAAGCTACAAGTTAGTGCAGTGCGTCCTGCTCACAGTGTTCAGCTAAAACTACAATTTAGTGTGGTGCGTCCTCCTCACAGTGTTCAGCTAAACCTACAAGTTATTTTTTTGCGAGCTCTGCACAGTGTTCATCTAAAGCTACAAGTTAGTGTAGTGCATCCTGCTCACATTGTTCAGCTAAAACTACAAGTTAGTGTAGTGAGACCTCTGCACAGTGTTCATCTAAAACTACAAGCTAGTGTAGTGCGTCCTGCTCACAGTGTTCAGCTAAAACTACAAGTTAGTGTAGTGAGACCTCTGCACAGTGTTCATTCAAAGCTACAAGTTAGTGCAGTGCATCCTGCTTACAGTGTTCAGCTAAAACTACAAGTTAGTGTGGTGCATCCTCCTCACAGTGTTCAGCTAAACCTACAAGTTATTTTTTTGTGAGCTCTGCACAGTGTTCATCTAAAGCTACAAGTTAGTGCAGTGCATCCTGCTCACAGTGTTCAGCTAAAACTACAAGTTAGTGTGGTGCGTCCTCCTCACAGTGTTCAGCTAAACCTACAAGTTATTTTTTTGCGAGCTCTGCACAGTGTTCATCTAAAGCTACAAGTTAGTGTAGTGCGTCCTGCTCACATTGTTCAGCTAAAACTACAAGTTAGTGTAGTGAGACCTCTGCACAGTGTTCATCTAAAGCTACAAGTTAGTGCAGTGCGTCCTGCTCACAGTGTTCAGCTAAAACTACAATTTAGTGTGGTGCGTCCTCCTCACAGTGTTCAGCTAAACCTACAAGTTATTTTTTTGTGAGCTCTGCACAGTGTTCATCTAAAGCTACAAGTTAGTGCAGTGTGTCCTGCTCACAGTGTTCAGCTAAAACTAGAAGTTAGTGGGGTGCGTCCTCCTCACAGTGTTCAGCTAAACCTACAAGTTATTTTTTGCGAGCTCTGCACAGTGTTCATCTAAAGCTAAAAGTTAGTGTAGTGCGTCCTGCTCACAGTGTTCAGCTAAAACTACAAGTTAGTATGGTGCGTCCTCCTCACTATGTTCAGCTAAACCTACAAGTTATTTTTTTGCAAGCTATGCACAGTGTTCATCTAAAGCTACAAGTTAATGTAGTGCGTCCTGCTCATAGTGTTCAGCTAAAACTACAAGTTAGTGTGGTGCGCCCTCCTCACACTGTTCAGCTAAACCTACAAGTTATTTTTTTGTGAGCTCTGCACAGTGTTCAGCTAAAGCTACCTGTAGAAGGTTGGTGGTGTTTTCCTGATCCTATCACTACCGCAGGCAGCTAAATAAGCTGCAAGTTATTTTTTGGTGAGCTCTGCACAGTGTTCACCTAAAGCTACCTGTAAAAGGTTGGTGGTGTTTTCCTGATTCTATCACTACCGCAGGCAGCTAAATAAGCTACAAGTTATTTTTTTGCAAGTTAGCGTAGTGCGTCCTGCTCACATTGTTCAGCTAAAACTACAAGTTAGTGTAGTGAGACCTCTGCACAGTGTTCATCTAAAACTACAAGTTAGTGTAGTGCGTCCTGCTCACAGTGTTCAGCTAAAACTACAAGTTAGTGTAGTGAGACCTCTGCACGGTGTTCATCTAAAGCTACAAGTTAGTGCAGTGCGTCCTGCTCACAGTGTTCAGCTAAAACTACAAGTTAGTGTGGTGCGTCCTCCTCACAGTGTTCAGCTAAACCTACAAGTTATTTTTTGCGAGCTCTGCACAGTGTTTATCTAAAGCTACAAGTTAGTGCAGTGTGTCCTGCTCACAGTGTTCAGCTAAAACTACAAGTTAGTGGGGTGCGTCCTCCTCACAGTGTTCAGCTAAACCTACAAGTTATTTTTTTGCAAGCTCTGCACAGTGTTCATCTAAATGTACAAGTTAGTGTAGTGCGTCCTGCTCACAGTGTTAAGCTAAAACTACAAGTTAGTGTGGTGCGTCCTCCTCACTATGTTCAGCTAAACCTACAAGTTATTTTTTTGCGAGCTATGCACGGTGTTCATCTAAAGCTACAAGTTAGTGTAGTGCGCCCTCCTCATAGTGTTCAGCTAAACCTACAAGTTATTTTTTTGCGAGCTCTGCACAGTGTTCAGCTAAAGCTACCTGTAGAATTTTGGTGGTGTTTTCCTGATCCTATTACTACCGCAGGCAGCTAAATAAGCTGCAAGTTATTTTTTGGCGAGCTCTGCACAGTGTTCACCTAAAGCTACCTGTAGAAGGTTGGTGGTGTTTTCCTGATCCTATCACTACTGCAGGCAGCTAAAAAAGCTACAAGTTAGTTTTTTGTGAGCTCTGCAGAGTGTTCAGCTAAAGCTACCTGTAAAAGGTTGGTGGTGTCCTCATACTACAGGCAGGCAGTTGATTTTGCTAGCTGCAGTATCAGTATATATATATATATATATATATATATATATATATATATATCCCAGCTTAGTGCAGTTTCAGGCCATTAGTATGTCTGGAAGGCCAAGAAGGAGAGGCAGACAGTCACAAGCCAATAAAAGAGGGCAAGCAGGCTCTGTGTCTAGTGCTGGTTGTGGAGCCGGTGCATCCTCATCAGCACATGGCCATGGGACACGCTTGGCCTTTTTTTCGGCAGCTGGCCGCGTTGAGCCGCAACATGCGGAAGACTTGGTCGAGTGGATGACCAAGCCGTCCTCATCCTCCTCATCCTCTCTCACCCATGCTCAGGGTACTTTGTCTGGCAAAGCAGCGGCCTCTTCCCTCGGCTCAATGTCATCAGTGACTCCTTCCCTAGCCCCACCATGTCCTCCTGAGGACTCCCTCGAACTGTTTGACCACAATGTTGGGTACATGCTCCAGGAGGATGCCCAGCGTTTGGAAGGCTCTGATGATGATACTGAGCTCGAAGAAGGCAGTAACATGAGCACGGACAGAGGGGGTGCCCAAGAAGGACAGCAATCTGGCTGTCATGCTCCCCTTGCTGCAGCATACTGCCAGGTTTGCTCCAGTGATGAGGAGGGAGGGGATGATGAGGTCACTGACTCAACGTGGGTGCCTGATAGGAGAGAGGAAGAGGAGGAGGAGGCGGCACATCAGCAACGAGGCAGGATGCCCTCCAGGGGCCAGCCTAAGGGCAGCACACTGACTGCATCACACAACCCAAAGCTCCACATGTGCAGGGCGCTGCAGTCTCTGCACGTTATTCAAAAAGTTCTTTGGTGTGGGCCTTTTTTGAGACGAGTGGATCAGATCACACCGCTGCTATTTGCAACATATGTCTCTAACGTATCTCGCGTGGCCTTGCTCCTCATCAGCTGAGATCTCCAACCCCACTATACCTTCAGTCCTCTCTGAGACCTGCACTGAGAGGATTGAAGGTGTAGAATTAGGTGTGTCACAGCCAAGTACTTGTAGGCAATCTGCTTTCGGTACACCGACGTCAGATTGTACCAGGCATATTTCCCCGCAGCCAGCTGCTGCACCACTGAAAGAAGTTTGCTCCCAGCCATCCACATGCCCAGCAGTTGAATGCTAGCTTGGCAAAATTGCTAGCACTTCAACTGCTGCCTTTTCAGTTGGTAGACTCTGCCCCCTTCCGTGAGTTTGTGGAAAGTGAGGTTTCTCAGTGGCAGGTACCCAAATGCCACTTTTTCTCACGGAAAGCGATTCCGGCTCTCTACCGGCATGTGGAAGGCAATGTCCATGCCTCGCTGGACAGGGCAGTCAGCGGTAAGGTGCATATTACCGCTGCCTCATGGTCCAGCGGGCATGGACAGGGACGTTACCTAAGTTTCACGGCGCATTGGGTGACTCTGCTGGCAGCTGTGAAGGATGCAGGACAAGGTGCAGTAGTGTTGGAGGTTGTTCCACCACCACGCCTCCAAAATGCCACTACTAATGATTGAGGCACATCTCTCTCCTCCACCCCCTCCTCTTCTTCTTCCTCCATGGCCTCTTCCTTGTCCTCGGAACCAGCGGTGCTCCGTAGGGGCTACGCAAGTACGCAGGCCAAAAGATACCATGGGATGCTTGAGCTGGTGTGCTTGGGGGACAGGAGCCACACTGGGGAAGAGGTTCTGTCAGCTCTGCAGGGGCAGGGTCAGAGGTGGTTGACGCCACGCCAACTTAAGGCAGGAATGGTGGTTTGCAACAATGGCACCAATCTCCTCTCTGCCCTCCGACAGAGACAAATGACCCATGTGCCCTGTTTGGCTCACGTCCTTAACTTGGTGGTGCAGCGGTTCTTGGGCAGGTACCCGGGCTTACAGGATGTCCTGAGGCAGGCCAGGAAAGTCTGTGTGCATTTCTGCCGGTCATATAATGTCAGTGCTCGGCTGGCGGACCTCCAAAAGGAGTTTAACCTGCCCAAGAACTGCCTAATCTGTGACATGCCCACCAGGTGGAACTCAACTTTGGCCATGCTGCAGCAGCTGCACATGCAGCAGAGGGCCATCAATGAGTAGCTGTGCGACTATGGCACCAGGACAGGGTCATGGGAGCTTGGCTTTTTTTCCCGACGCCAGTGAGCCATGATCAGGGATGCATGCACTGTTCATTGTCATCATTTGAGGAGGCCACAAGGATGGTGAGCAGTGACAGTGCATGCATCAGTGACACTGTCCCCCTTGTCCACCTGTTGGAGCACACGCTGCGTGGAATAATGGACAGGGCACTTAAGGCAGAACAGAGGCAGGAAGAGGAGGACTTCCTTAGCTCTCAAGGCCCCCTTTATCCAGACAGTGTTCCTGCATGCCCGCTGATCACACAGGACAAGGAGGAGGAGGAGGAAGATTGTGTCAGTATGGAGGTGGAGCCTGGCACTCAGCATCAGCAGCAGTCTTTAAGGGATCAGTCCCAAGAAACACATGGACTTGTACGTGGCTGGGAGGAGGTGGCTGCGGACCATGTCATCCTTAGTGACCCAGAGGACTCCGGACCAAATGCCTCAGCAAACCTACGCTGCATGGCCTCCCTGATCCTGCAAAGCCTGCGTAAGGATCCTCGTATTCGTGGTATCAAGGAGAAGGACCAATACTGGCTGGCAACCCTCCTTGATCCACATTACAAGGGTAAGGTTGCGGACCTTATCTTGCCATCACAGAGGGAGCAGAGGATGAAACATCTTCGGGAGGCCTTGCAGAAAGGTCTGTGCAACGCGTTCCCAGAGACTGGGAGGTCTCTGGGAACGCGGGAGGACTGGGAGGTCTCTGGACAACGTGTTGCTGAGGCTTCGGTCAGTCAAAGAAGGAGCGGTGGAGAAGGTGGCTGTCTGACCGATGCGTTCAGACAATTTTTTGGTCCGCAGACACAAGGTATGATCAGTTCCAGCAACCATCGCCAGCGTCTGTTTTACATGGTGCAGGAATACCTAGGGGCAAGATCTGACTTGGACACCTTTCCCACCGAAAATCCTCTCGGTTACTGGGTCTTGAGGATGAATCACTGGCCAGAGCTTGCACAGTATGCAATTGAGCTACTGGCCTGTCCTGCATCCAGCGTTCTTTCGGAACGCACATTCAGTGCTGCTGGAGGCTTTGTAACCGATCACAGGGTGCGTCTGTCCACCGACTCGGTCGATCGACTGACCTTCATAAAAACGAATCAGACTTGGATCACCACCAGCTACCAAGCACCTGATGCTGATGTAACCGAATAATTTTTTTTGAAATCTCAGATCCCTTCAAAGACTGCCTATGCTGATGCTGAGTGACTATCCCTGAGTAATTATCCTCTTCCTCCTCAATCATCACGCTGATAGCTTGTAAGAACATTTTTGGTTCTGGGCGCCACCACCAGTGCCTAAGGCCCAATTTTTCAGCCCCTGTTTAACAGGAGCGTGTAATTACAATTTTTGATGCAATACTTTGCAGCAGGGCTCTTTTCTGCGTTCCAACTAGAGTATCTGTGAGGGGTTGCAGTGTTGTGGCACCAGCACCAGTGCCTAAGGCCCAATTTTTCAGCCCCTGTTAAACAGGGGTGTGTAATTACAATTTTTGATGCAATACTTTGCAGCAGGGCTCGTTTTTGCGTTCCAACTAGTGTATCTGTGAGGGGTTGCAGTGTTGTGGCACCAGCACCAGTGCCTAAGGCCCAATTTTTCAGCCCCTGTTTAACAGGGGCGTGTAATTACAATTTTTGATGCAATACTTTGCAGCAGGGCTCGTTCCTGCGTTCCAACTAGAGTATCTGTGAGGGTACTCTAGTTAGTGTTGTGTTGTGGCACCAGCACCAGTGCCTAAGGCCCAATTTTTCAGCCCCTGTTTAACAGGGGAGTGTAATTACAATTTTTAATGCAATACTTTGCAGCAGGGCTCGTTTCTGCGTTCCAACTAGTGTATCTGTGAGGGGTTGCAGTGTTGTTGCACCAGCACCAGTCCCTAAGGCCTAATTTTTCAGCCCCTGTTCAACAGGGGCATGTAATTACAATTCTTGATCTAATATTTCACAGCAGGGCCCATTTCTGCACCCACCAAGAGCGAGTGAGGACTTACAGTGTTGTGGCACCAGCACCACCACCACCAAAGGCCCAATTTTTCTGCCTTTGTTCAAACGTTTGAGTCCCATAGACGTCAATGGGGTTCTAACGTTCGTGCGAATTTTCGGTCTGTTCGCAGGTTCTGGTGCGAACCGAACCGGGGGGTGTTCGGCTCATCCCTACTCTAGTACATGGGGGTAAGTTCCCTAGGATTAAGTTCCTAATCTTAGATCGGGTACACCCAAGCCCCAGAGGGGGTGACTGGAACAAAACTCTACTCCAGAGAGAACTAAAGTGGATTTACCTATTGAAGACCACCTCGCCCCCAGGCCTAAATAAGGCTGTCTGTTTTAAACCATTCCTTGAGGGTTTTTGCTCCGGTGGAATGGAGAAATAAACTATTGACATATTAAACTGTTAGGCTCTTGGGGGGGCAGGAGGCGGAGCCTAGCTGAGCAGACATGCATTGTCAGAACTCCACACTGCTGAGGAGAGAAGAGAAGGACAAAGCGGAGCCTGCAGGCTCAAAAGGTATCCATTTGAACCTTTTTGCCCCAGGGAACAAACTGTGAAAGTTTGGGCAGGAAATATGGTACTGGGAGGAAACCGTGGCAGAAAAAAAAATCACCTCACAAAGAGCTCACAGGCACTCACTGCAGCTGAAGCAGCTCCAGTCACCTCACAAGATACAGCATCAGGGCGCTCTCACAGACAGAAAATGTCACAGCAAGACTCTCCATTTGAGTCAGATACAGAACAAATCCTCTCACAAACTTCTCCACAAGCCTCCTCAGTATCCCCAGTAATATTATTACAATTTGAAAAGACGTATAAATGGAGAGAACCGCGCTTGACCAAATATTAAAAAACGGCAGCAGCAATATAGTGCGATTACACCAAACATAAATAGTCCAATAAAGAAAGCTGCGCTCAGAAAAGAACAGTCTATGCAAATGACATCAAGGAGATTTTCAAATCCTTTCAAAGTAAAAACACCACCACCGTGTACTTCTAAGCAGTAGTGACAATCCACCCTAGTAGTTAAGCCTGCTTACCAGATGGCAAGCATAAAAGGGCAGGTGGCTATAGCCCAGCCAAGGCCTTTTAGCTTGCTGGCAGTCCCGGTGTTCATATGGGGGGTAAATCTCCAGGTTCACTTGGGTTGTCACATATCACAATTCGCCACGAGAACCACGGGTAACCCAAAAGGAAGAAGAACTCACCATAGTATAAAATCTTTCATTAAAAAAAGTAGTCACTTACAGTTAAGTTAGTAAAATTGCATGTACGAAAAGCCGGCCGGCATGCAAACATACGGAGCCCGTCCTCTCACTTCGAAAGCGTGGTGACGTCAGTGCGTACCTTCCCAGACGCGTTTCGTCATCATCTGACGTTGTCAATGGGGAACGGGCAACGCAGCGACTCACCACAATATAAAGGGAGCCAAGCCTCATTCTGAACTACGAGCATCAAGGCGCCTTATTGGATGTGGGAAACAGTTCCCTTAGATTAAGAACGTCCTGAAAGGCAGTGCATCGCTACACATCCCTCCCAAAACGAGCAACAACCTTACCATACCCAATTAAGCACATTAATGGTACCTAACACAACTGTATGGGTGTAAAATTGGATGTAAAAATATGGTAAGATTATGGGATTCATGAATCCCATGAGGAAGTCAGGTATGACGAAACATGTCGGGGCGTGGCTGTACGGCATCCACTATTAACAGTCAGTGAAGGACGGGACATTGCGGTGCATCTCCGGACACCGGCGAGAGCTTTCGAAGGCGCTAGAGGAGCCGCGTCTTGGGCTTGCAGGGCAGGAGATCCACACCAGCAAAGCGTCAGTGAGAGGGGTGAGAACCCATCCAACCCTTTTCTTTGGGGTCCGCCGCGACCCTCTTTCCACAGTGGTGCTGGGCGTTTCACAGAGGAGGATTGAGTTGGAATTTGTTTTGCAGTGTCATTTTGGCTTGATTCAAGAGTTTTTTTGTGAGTGCAATGATTAAAGATTTTAAGTTTATTAAATTTTATATGTTTTACGGTATCACACTATGTTGAGTTTTTCTATGCATTGAGGTGACACTGGGATAAACAAGGAATTCGGTGCTTACATCCTCAGCTGACCAACTATACACCCATGCTTTTTTGCCAAAACACGAGAGTGTGAGGCAGTTTGAGTTGGTGAGTGTTGAATTCAAGGGGAGTGGAGTCACTGACACTAAGTGAATTGGTGGACTGTTTCCAGATATATCACATTTTCTGCACGGTGGTCTGTCTATGGACTTTTTATGGACTATACTACCTGGTCTCACCTTTGATTTCATTTGCAATTGAAATTGCTCTGTGTATGGCATACCTTCACATACACTGTTACAATTTTCACTGTTTTATTGTATATTGAATAGTGTTTTTCTGATATAGATTGCCTTACGCATTAATTTCTCCTTTTTTTGGATAGATGCACTAGATCACTTTTGAGGATTGGATGGTTTAATCACTGTCATTTAGCGCCACTTATATTGATTCACAGGGGTCGCATTTGGGCTCTTGGAAACAATAGGAAGAGAAAAAAAGGAACTTAATTTTCAAGGACACAATTATCAAATTTTTGCTGACCTATCCCAACTTACTATTACTAAAAGACGATCCATGAAACCCCAACTAATGGAACTGCAATGCCACAACATTATGTATCAATGGGGCTTCCCCTTTTCAGTCAGATTTAACTACAAAGGTACAATTTACAGAAGCAGATCAGCAGATGAACTACAACAAACCCTTTTAAAATTAAATCTGACAGAACCCACAAGCAGCAACACTCCCACATGCAGAAGAATGGCGTCATCTTCACCTTCAGGCAGCACCCAGAAAATTTCAGAACAAAATGGGAATCATCATTCTCACAAAAGAGGCCGTTATGCCACATCATCCATGGACCAAGAAGATTCAATGGACTGACATCCTAATTCCTGATATCTCTTCATTTATTATACTAAGAGATGGTTCTCTATAAAAAACCTATATTTATAACTGAATGTAACTGCATTCTGATAGTCACACACTGTGTGGGATCATGTTACATTCCAGTTATATTTCTTATTACTTCTGATTCACATAGCCTTAGAATATATAAGTGAAATAAGGAAATTCTTGTTCAGTTATATATTATCAGGTAATAACAATAGATTTATTACTTTTTAGGACAAATATGTTCAATAATCCAGAAGTAATGGAAGCTTTTTCTTTCTTTTCTTAAAACAAATATATTATTACCTAACTAGTTCCTAGAATTAAGTTTTTGTTTATTCTAATCTGAAGCAATACAACCTCAATTTTATGAGTTAACATATCTAAACAGTTACATATGAATAAAATATGTAATTGTTTACTCTAAAAGGGTTAAAATCCCAAAATAATTAAAACTATCTTCATCAATACCAAAGTTATTAACAGTACCTTTCTAACTGAATTATTTAGCCTAGGGCAAGACTAACCATATACAACCACCCTGGAATAAATAATTTCAACAAAAACTATATTCTGCACTCCAATTAATGAAACATCATTTTGATGTCTTTTGACATAGCACTTCTCTCCTGTAAGCGGAAGATCCATGTACCCCCATTAGCCCTCCTCATTCTCCCAACCATATTATGTGGGAGTGTGACGAAGGCACTTATTCCCCCGAGAGAGATATTTATTCTCTTTCACAGGTAAATTGTGATTACTTGCAAAAAATAATTTATACAATGTATCATCTAATCTCATATGTTTTTTGTTTACTCTTTACTCCAGAATTCACTGGTTTCTTTTCTATCTAATCATCTCTTCAGTCCACACAGGTTGATCTGCGCAGTCAGCTCTGCATAACAAAAAGTAAGTCAAAACTATTTGATCTATTGCCATGGCACCACTGAATATACTTTCCCTGAATGTTCAGGGAATAAATGTCCCTCAAAAAAGGACCAAAGCCTTCCGTACTTTCCATAACAAGAAGGCTCACATAGTATGCCTCCAAGAAACACACTTCACCAAAGATTCTACTCCAAAATATATTTCTCCTTTTTATCAACAAATTTACATGGCTTCTGCATGTACCAAACAAAGGGGAACTCTAATTGCATTTCACCGATCCACACCATTCACCTTATCATCAGAAATTAAAGACCCAGAAGGTAGATACCTGATACTCATGGGTTATATAATGGATACAGCAATCACAGTGATTTCCTACTACGCTCCTAACAAACAACCTACACCATTCCTCTCACATATATTACAAGTGATTAATACACACAAAATAGGAACAGTGATAATGTGTGGGGATTCGAACCAGGTCCTCCTCCCATTTCTAGATAAATCACCTTTTACACCATCCAAAATAACCTCTAGATTACCTATTTCTCAGCTTCTTTCCAAATACAATCTGGTAGATTCATGGAGAGAAAGTAACCCAATGAAAAAGAAATTCACTTATTTCTCGCACCCTCATCAAACCTTTACCAGAATAGATCATATTTTTCTAACAATAGTATGATACCAGAAATTATTGCATCAGATATAATTCCAATTCCGTGGTCTGACCATAATGCAGTATACACTACTATAGCCTCAGCCATACCAAAAGCGCATGACCCAATGTGGTACTTACCGGACATAATGCTCAAACACCCACTACATCAGATGGCCATTGAACAAGCTTTAAAGGAATACATATCAATTAATAATACAACAGACATCTCCCCAATAACACTGTGGGAAGCTCATAAGCCTGCCTTGCGTGGTACAATACAAAGACAAATGGCACTATTTAAACGGGAACGCAAAAATCTAGCAAAAAAACTAGAACTCAATTTTAATGCAGCCTACATATCATTTCAAGATAATCCATCTCAGAGTACAAAATCTCATCTGGAAAAATCTAGATTGGAATACGATCTATTTCTCACTGAGTCAGTTGATAAATCCCTCAAACGCTCCAAACACAATTTCTACATGAATACAAACAAACCAGGTACATATTTGGCTCGGGCATTAAATACAACTAACAAATCTTTCAAACCAATACGTTTGAAATTATCAAAAAATGTTTACACTTGTAATCCAGTTAAAATAGTCCATAAATTTCACTCACATCTCGCAACTTTATACAAGACAAACAATGAATTTAATCCTACAGAAGCTGAATCCTTCTTCTCAAAAATAACCTTACCTGAGTTATCTCAGAATCAAAAAAGCAGTTTGGATGAGCCTATAACTATGGATGAAGTTGCTAACGCCATAAAAGACCTAAAACTTAACAAAAGACCAGGCCCAGATGGCTACTCGGCTTTATACTATAAAACATTCTCAGAAATACTCTCTCCCATTCTCACTGAAACTTTTAACAAACTTCTAGATGGACATTCTTTTCGGCAAGAAACACTAATGGCAATTGTTTGTATGATCCCAAAACCCCTTTCTGATGATACTTCCTGTGTGAATTATCGGCCTATCTCTCTGTTAAACCTCGATATTAAATTATTAGCAAAAATAATAGCAAAACGCCTCAATAGCATTATAGGAAAATTAATACATAGAGATCAAGTAGGCTTCATGCCAAATAGACAGGCAGGCGATAATATACGCAGGGCAGTGTTATTGGCACATATTGCTAAAAAACGGAAAATCCCTTTATGTTTTCTATCTCTCGATATTAAGAGGGCATTTGACACAGTATCCTGGCAATATATGCAATATTCATTACAAAAATGGGGTTTTGGACCCCACTTTTTAACATGGATCAAGGCATTATATAATAAACCCAAAGCCTATATAAAATATGCTGGATACAAATCTGATGCCTTTATTATCGAAAGAGGTACCCGACAGGGTTGCCCATTATCTCCCTTATTATTTGCCCTTATACTCGAACCCATGGCCCAATACATCAGAACAAACCAAACTATAACTGGCATTGAAGTAGGAGGTATTACACACAAATGATGTATATTTGCAGACGATATATTACTTTTTCTATCATCACCACAGGTCTCTGGTCCTAACTTAATACCAGCTCTTGATGGATTTGCAGCCCTATCCGGCCTTATGATTAATCCTAAGAAATGCCTAGTGCTTAATATTTCACTCACAAACATGGAATTGATCTAAAGGTACAATTTCATCACTTTATAATCAATTATATGGAGTAGCAAATCTTAATAGACCCTCTTACGTTCAGAGGTGGGAGGAGGACCTGGGACGAACTTTAGAAGACACGGACTGGTCTAACATATGGCTCACATCTAAGTCATCTTCACCCAACATCTTAGCACTGGAGACAAATTATAAAGTCCTAACTGGCTGGTACCTTGTACCCGCTAGAGTGGCAAAATATTCACCTAATACCTCAACTCTTTGTTTTCGAGGATGCCCAGAAATAGGCACATATTTACACATATGGTGGACGTGCCCAGTAATCCAAACCTTCTGGAAGGAAGTCTTCGTGATTGCATCTAAAATATTTAAAAAAATAATACAACCAGATCCATATTTAACTTTACTTAATCTAAAACCGGAATGGTTAACACTCTCTCAATTCAAACTTATGATCCAACTAATAACGGCTGCAAAACAAACAGTGGCCAAGGCATGGAAATCTCCTACATTGGTACTAGCAGAAACAATTCACAGAATGAATAATACAATGTCCCATGCTAAGATGGTAGCCATTGATCAAAATAAAATTCCAAAATTTGAAAAACTTTGGCATCCTTGGATAAAACAACAGTTCCTGTCAAACTTCAATGACTCTGTCCTGTTGCCATGGTAACAGATTAAATGACTTACAGAGACACCCATTCTAAGGCTTCAAAGAGAACTAAAAAGAATAATAAACTGACGAGCGGGACAACCTTGTGGACCATACCTCTATCTTTCAACCCTTTTTCTTCTTTCTCTTTCCTTTTCTCCACCTTACGATTAAAGCTCATTATCAGAATTTATTTGACCTATATACACTCTACTTGTAAACAATATGTATAGTAGGTATAAATCATTTAAATACCTACAAAAGTAACTAAGGAAATGATATATATCTTTAATTTAGGTTTACGTGAACCCAATGTTTAATATTTGAAATTTCATGATATGTACCTATATAAACCCTACTGTAAAACAATGAGCTTACTTTATAGATCCTTGTAAACTTACTTTATGTATCTTTATAACATTGTATACTCAATAAACTTCTTTTGACAAGGAAACTGTTAGGCTCTTTCTATATCCACTATTAAAAAGAAAGGAATGTTTTTCTTCCTCTGTTGTACTACCCCCTCTCCATCTACATGTAAACATCTTGATAAAATATTATATACTATTTATAAATGTTGTAAACTTTTGATACGTTTGCTCTAGAATATACATGTCCCCAGTAATACAAGCTGTTTAGAATTTACTAGGGGCATAAGAAATGACTGCACAACGTTTCTGTCAAATAATTTTTTAAAAAAACTTTATAATACATTCTACAAGGGATCATTTTCCTTATATGTTCCCTAATTCAAACAATTTAGTAACTTAGCATATGTCCAAGTGACTCTGTAAAACATGAATTCCAAAATATATGGGGACATGTTTGTATTTATGCAGACAACTCAAAAGTACTATTGAAGTAACAATTCCTGTCTGTCAAATGACCTCATTGGCTAGTCTTCAATTAGCAGATCCTACAAAGATATAATGTATAGCATTGTCTACAATATCTCATATGTATAATCTTAAGCAATATTCAATACTTGTTCTGTACCTATTCAGACTATCAAGTCTATGTATGCTATTCAATGACATTATTATATGATTATACCTACTAATGTCTTTTGATGCAGCCAACAAATATAGATATTGACTTGCTTGTCTCTAATTGATATTAAGCAATTTAATGGAAAACATCATAGATATCGCTGATATAGAAAAATGTAACGCATCTATAATAAATTCACCATGCATATTGTTATTCTATATCTTTTGCTTTGCATTATGAACCAGTCTTGCCCACCTCAAATTAACCACCTACGTAAGGCACACGTGAGTATACAATTACACCTAACCGTGTGCTCTTTTAACCATCTTTGCTGTTTCCTATTTACCTCCTAATACATAATTTACATTCTGCAACTCTTTCCTGTTAAGTGTTGCAATTCTCATTTTTATAACACTCTCAATGGGTCTTTAAGATGCAAATATCTTCCTTTTCTCGCTCTCCTCTGGCCCTTCCCGGGGTGCGTCTGACCCTAGCGGTTGCCCGGCACGGAAAGCCGCCCAGGTTTCCCACCTGGGCGGCATTACAGGAGGTTGTCAAGGCGACGCATCATCCACGCCCACTGCCTCCATATTGCCACTCCGGCGGACATGCGCAGTCCGCCAGCGAGGCATTCCGTGTCGGTGGGATGGGAGTGCGTGACGTCACTCAAACGTAACTGCCCTCGTGCATGCGCCGTAGGGGCGATGCCACGCACTCTCAGCTCAGGGGGCGGTCATCGAGGTCTCCCAGCTGATGAGCTCCATCATTCAGCTGAGCGCAATTACTGCGCCGGCTGATTGGAGCTTGTCTTATATATAGGCCAGTTCCACTCATTCCCAGCTCAAGCGTTTTACCTGCTGGATGCTGGGATGCATGGCTGGCTTACTACAAACATATCCTAATTAAGGTATTGACTTATCCTCTTGTTTACCTAAACCTCTTATCTGGTTGTTCATTTACAAATACTCCCCTATATGCTATTTTTGTTGTTTCTGAAGCCCGAACATTACTTGTGCTCGGAACTAGGATCTGCATATACTGCTAGTTTATTACCAGCACAATCCTGGGAGGATGTTTAGATTTTTTCACTTATTTTTCTTTTATGTACCCAAGGTCTTTTGTATAGTGGCAAGGCATTGCCAGTGTTATTATGTTTAAATCGTTAACATTAACAACTACTAATGGATGCTGTAATGCTAGTTATATACAACCCCCATAAATTCCATGTATGTTTATATGGACTATATCCCCTCTCATAATGACATCATAATATTGTCCAAAATCTTAAACATGTCTACTATATAATAAAATATGTTACATAATTTCCATTATGATTAGCAATATATTTTGCCTACAGCAACCACCATCGCTATATATTTTTGATGAATTTCCCAATACAATACCGAATAGAGATTTATTATTTATGTAAATTCATTTGAACCCCTTTTTTACTTGTAGGGTTTCCTTTTTTTGCCCCAGTATACCGCTTTGGCCTGTACACATCCGGGAAGGACGAGGGTAGGTGAAACTACCTCCCTATTGGGAATCACTGTTAAACAATACCCAGTGAAAATCACAGTATCTAAGGAACAGCATTTGCACCTACAAAAAAGCACTTAACGTCATCCCATTCTCAAGCATTCTTCACTTTTCTTTGTGGTTTTTATTTCTCAAAAAGACGAAACATACCAGGTAGGTGATCAACTGATCATTTAACCTAAAAATGGATACTTGCTTATAGACTTGTATGGCAACTTATCTATCACATTTTCTCAATTGATCTAGATGAATCTCTCTTTTCTGTCATGTCCCTGAAGAAGGACTGAAACATTATTTATCCCGAAACGCATTGGGCTTGAAAAGAGCTCCACTTTGCAATGTTATTGTCTAGTAGTTAACCTGAAATATGTTAATCATGTAATATGTTTTCGTTGTTCATAATGTCCACAATGTTTTTAACATATGAGAATCTTCAAATAAATAAAAATACTTTTTTATTCTTTATATATTTGTGTACTCCTCTACTATATCTAACTCCTTTGCAAGTGCCGGAAAAATCAATTTAGGGGAACCCTCTCATTCTGTATCTTTACTGATGTATGTGTTGTTTCCAGTCTAGTGGTACAAAATGCTGTCCTAAGTTACATTGGCATAGGGATTATACTGTTTAGGAGACTGTGTCTGAATCTACCTTCCATATGCTCATTTATGCTCGATGCACCATTCATTCTAACCTATGCCAATACATTAAGTTAATTTACTACTAAATATTTTTGTGTCTTTTTCCTGGTACTAATTCACGAACAAGTTAAAGGTATCTATACTCATGTTCTTATAAGTCCTTGCAGTAACTTTCATTCAACCAGGTGTGTCAGAGGGGCTGAGGTTGTTCTTAGATCAAGGAGCAGAACAGAGAACACAAATTACTAAGCGGCTCCTTGGGGGGTAGTGCTATACAGAGATGCCACAGAAAGTTAGAGAAAAGATCTATAAAGTAATGGAAACTCCTTAGATAGTTGTAAGATTTTGGATTCACAGTTTTTTGGATTTTTGGATATGAAATTTTGGACTTTTGGTGACAAAAACATCAAGACAAATAAGGAAAACATGGCTGGGTTTCTTCTAATCCTCATTTCTCTTATCTATTAAAAAAAAAAAAGTTTTGGCATACAAGCACATTACTACAGACTTACCTGAAAACAAAGCCCTCCATCGGCACGCTGTCACAGCTTCCATCTTCATCCATTCTTCTTTCCAGGTTTGTAGGCTTTGGCTATCTGATTGTCTGAGCCAGCGAGGACATCACATGCACGGGAGTCACTGTTTACAGCACGGCTCTGAAGGAACGGCATGGGTATGCCATTCCTTCAGGTGCATGCGCCGGTGACGTCACTGGCTACATTTAAAGCAAATATCTCCTAAACGGTGCACGTTTAGAAGATATTTACAGTACCTGTAGGTAACCCTTATTATAGGCTAAAAAAAACTAAATGAACAAAACAAAACAAAAACATGTTTTTGGTGTCACTGCCTCACCGAGTTGCATTTTATACTTTATAACACATATACTTAGTTTCACATGTGGATTCTTATTCAATTCAGTTGTGCAGGTTACGTTTACCAGTCACAATTGCACCATGCGGTTGCTCTTGGCCATTCAATCATTATTTCTATATTTTCTCACCTAATTTGTACCTTTTTTTTCTAAATGTAATAGTGTACATCATTATCCATATACACTCTATTTTTTAGCCACCATCCTAGCAGGCCATGCTGGATGATTCTGTTTGCCAGTTTTTCCACCTGTTCTGTATGCGCTGCTTGCCCACTTTGGATCCTTTACCCACAGCTCCCAATTCAGACATTTTTGGTGGCTACCGGTGCGACTTTGGCATGCAGCATCCCGCATCTTTGTTAATAAGGATCCCTTAGTGTGATTCCCACATTTTAATCTACCTGATACATTTCTATGTTCATTATTATGTTTTTTTTTTTTTAACCATTTTTACTTTATAGATTATGTCTATGCATCAACCCCCGAAGAGTGAGACTGAACTCACGAAATGCGTTGGGTCACCATAGATGCTATGACACATTTACCATGGACTATTTGATTACTGTATGTAACCATGTAATGGATTTGTACATTCGGGCCAACTGTTTGACATTATGACACCTTTTCCCAGTTCTATTGCATATACTTAATAAACCTGTACTATGTTTTTATTACTGGCTGTGTGGCGTTTCATCTAAAGTCCCAATGGGCAAAGCTCTGCATTTGCCTTATTATAGGCTTACCTATAGGTAAAAATCATACAAGGGAGTTTACTCCCACTTTAAATTGTATCTAAACCTAAAAACAAAAATGTATATATTGCAGCTTACAAGATCTTTGATGTGGCTGCTGCATTAGTCTTCATTTTTCAAGACAATTTTCAGCACATACAGAAAATGCCTGTTGATCTCACCAGATATGTAGTGTCCTTATCACTTTCTGTGAGTAAATAGAGTGCAAAACATTCCTTATTTCCATAGTAATGTAAAGTACTAGTCCCATCAATCCACCATGTAATGGAGATTAACCAAGGCCAACATGTTTGATGTTTAGCCTGGGTGGCAACCATCATTTTCTTCATACATACAATGCAGAAATGAGTGTAGACACAAAAAGACAGGAAGTGTGTTATTTCAGATTTAAAAAAAGGGAACACCTGAAAGAAAGAAAATAAATACAGCCACTACATCAAAGACTGGTAGGCTGCAATATATTACATTTCTTTTTTTTTTTTTGGTTTAGAAACATTTTCATTAAATAAAAATAGAGAGAATGAGAAGAACAGGAATTGGCCAATAGGCCATCCAGCTGTTTATATAATATAACTGGAGCAACTCAGTAGATACGCTGGGTCCTTTTTAATGGCTTGCTGGGGGGATATAAATAGGCGGATAAACCACAGTTTGACCTCCCCTTGACTACCCCCCTTAAGCTGCAAAGTTTAACACATGCTACAGCTGCGGCATAAGTTATACTCCATATCAGCAAGTACTAAATACTAAAATTACTAAAAATTCAGGATGAATCCTCTGCACCCTGCTCTATATACCCTTTGCACAAAAGACAGAGATTTTTAGTTCACATACTGTATATTGCAATACATGTTTAAGCTGGCTAGCTATATCAACGTAATCCCTCTACCATCAGTTGCAGAGCAGGGACTGGCCATAGAAGGATTACTTTGATGCAGTTAAACATGTATTGCAATATATCTAAACTAGAGATACCTGTTTTGTTTTTGTTTTTTTGTTGCAAGGTTTGCTAGATAGAGTATATAGCAGTGAGCAGAGGGTTCATCCAGAATTTTTAGTGTTAACACATGGTCACAACCTTTTAGCACCTGATGGATCATATAGTAGAAGCTTTTGGGGTATGAGTCCAGGTATGTCCTACTTGTTGTATTGCAGGTCAGTGATCAGTCCTGAGCCTTGTAGCTCTCTTAGAACTTGTGTCTATATCGCCCATGTTTATACTATATCCATTTAGCAGAGCAAAGTAAGTACTGGCCACCCCTTTAACACCTGGTGGTTTATATGCATGTATAAGCTATTGGGATTTGAGCACAGGTGTTTTACTTCTGCCATATCAGCAAGCATTTGGAAGTGAACTTCAAATGTTAGGCTCAGTGTTGCAGTGTGATATTTTTCAATTCACAATCACCATTCACCATACAGGAGGCTGTATATTGTCTCCTGAATGCCTGGCAGGCATGTTTGTACCACTACCCTTGTAGCTGTTTCTGTACTGAGGGGTGGCAATGACTGACCCCCTTGTGAGCTGGTTCCAACAGCGATATTTTCACGTTTGATTGGACTGTACAAATAATCCTGTATTAGGTCCTTCAAATAATGTCTTTGGTCTATAAATGGCTTTATGCTTGTTCTTGAAAAAACCTAATACACACTCCTTCCTAAATACAAAATAGATCTTTGTGATTTATAATGGGAATCCATTATTTTTTTGTATTTGCTCCAGGCACACATATGCCTTCCAACACACCTGTTTGAAACTCTTTTCTCATTTTTGTATCATTCTATGTAACTATTCAAGCAGAAAAAAAATCCTACATCCTATCCACAAACAATACATTGATTTATGGTGTTCCTTTTTTATGAAATAAAGTCCTTTCATACAATGCATAGCATTCATCTATTTACTCTACATCTAGATATAGACCATTATCTTTATTGGAATTGGATTTCCTAGCAATATTAATACAGAGATGCTTCTTGTAAATAATGACATTTTATGCATTTGTGTATAGTCCCTATCTGGAGTTGTACAGTTCTCAAGATATCATCTGCTGAAGGCAATTTTCCTTCTGTAAAAGCGATCAATAAGTTTAAACCCTCATGTCAATTATGTACATGCTGTAAACCAAAAGTACAACAGCATTTCAACAGCAAATGTCTATGCTTTCTTATAAGAAATATTTAAAACTGACAGTGTTTTTAGAAGACAACTGAACAAACAAGACTGTTTGCCCACATGGATAGCTGCAAAGGTAATTTACCTAAAGGGTTAATACACTGAAACCTGACATTGCCATTATAAATGGACACAGGTGTGCTAAATTACCCAGCCTAGAATCCTGGCTCTGGGACTATAGAGTTTTTCCTCATTCCTCCCCAAATTGAAAAAAAAAAGATAAAAACAACATAGGATTAATTCACTGATAGAGCTATTTAAATTGTGTTATTTTATCTTGCAATGGTTTTCTCAGAAAGTTCAATTCACATACATACCCTGTTTCCCCGAAAATAAGACCTAGCGTGATTGTCGGTGATGGCTGCAATATAAGCCCTACCCCCCAAATAAGCCCTAGTTAAAGTCCTTGTTGGTCTTATTTTCAGGGTAGGGCTTATTTTCAGGTAAACAGGGTAGGGCTTATTTGAGGGGTAGAGCTTATATTGCAGCTATCACCAACAATCACGCTAGGTCTTATTTTCGGGGAAACAGGGTATGTATGTGAATTGAACTTTCTGGAGAGAAAACCATTGCAAGATAAAATAACACAATTTAAATAGCTCATCATGTTTAATTTGTGTGAATGAGGTGTTTTATCATTGCAAGCCTTTTATTGTAAAAAAATTGGATATTTTTCCTATGGATCAAAATGTTATCTCTCCATACAACTCCCTTTCCTGTTCCCCTCCGGAAATAACTTGGGTTTTTCTTAACACCAAGGAAGAACTAGAATTGATCTAGGTTAGCTTAATTCTTGTGTTGTGGTACTTAGTTAACATGCATTAAACAAGATACTTTACACAGTGTGTTGTGATACTATTAACCCCTTTGTGCAGGCCCCTGGTGGCCCTTTAAGGGGTTAGACATGCCGGGAGTCGAAGCAGGGTTTATGATCATGTGGCCATCATGATTGGCTGTTATGGCGTTCACACCATCAGAAAGCACCCAATCGCAAGAAGCGACAACTCTAATGCCCTGTACACACGGTCGGACTTTGTTCGGACATTCCGACAACAAAATCCATGGATTTTTTCCGACGGATGTTGGCTCAAACTTGTCTTGCATTCACACGGTCACACAAAGTTGTCGGAAAATCCGATCGTTCTGAACGCGGTGACATAAAACACTTACGTCGGGACTATAAACGGGGCAGTGGCCAATAGCTTTCATCTCTTTATTTATTCTGAGCATGCGTGGCACTTTGTCCGTCGGATTTGTGTACACACGATCGGAATTTCCGACAATGGATTTTGTTGTCGGAAAATTTTATATCCTGCTCTCAAACTTTGTGTGTCGGAAAATCCAATGGAAAATGTCCGATGGAGCCCACACACGGTCGGAATTTCCGACAACATGCTCCAATCGGACATTTTCCATCGGAAAATCTGACCGTGTGTACGGGGCATTACTGTTGCCGGGAGTATGCAGGGCAAGTGCTCTCAGCGCAGCTTGTTTGCTAAGTGGTACGCACATATGCGATTGCTCGTGATCAAGGCCCACCCACCAAGAGTCTGCATATTTGCGTACTGTCGGTGCCTAGGTATGAAAGTGGTTGTACACCCTTAGATACACCCAACTAAGTGACTGGCCTCAGTTGATACACAGAGATGAAACAAACCCTCCTATATAAGTTGTACCTATTTATCTACAGTCTACTCTTCTCTAAATCCATTCAAAGTACAGAATATTTAAACTTGTAAGGAGTTCAGTACAGAAAATTTGAACTTAGAAGAGTTAAAAAAAGGGTGTGGAGAGCTGAAGTCACACTACAGTGCTCAGTGAGGACAGCTCTGAGAGCTGATTGCGGGGAAGGGACACACACCCCTTCACACAGGAACAGAACTGAGGCTGTCAATCAGCTGGAGCTCACTCTCCTGTCACCAATTTTCTCTTGGTGTCAGGGAAACTTGTCAGATGTGACTCATGCTGATAGCAGAGGAACGAAGTGACAGAAACAACACTTAGTGCTCTTAAAGTGGTTGTAAAGTCAGAAGGTTTTCTATCTTAATGCATTTTATACATTAGATAAAAAAAGCCTTCTGTGTGCAGCAGCCGCCCTCCAGCACCCCCTAATACTTACCTGAGCCCCATCTCTCTCCAGCGATGTCCACAAGTTTCACAGCTCTCCGGGACTCTCCTTCTGATTGGCTGAGACACAGCATTGGTGCCTTCATTGGCTCAAAGTCAAACTCAAAGTCAGTTAGCCAACCAGGAGAGACAGAGGGGGCAGGGCCAAACCAGGTGTTCTAAATGGACACAGGGAGCTGTGACTCGGCCCGGGTGCCCCATAGCAAGCTGTTTGCTGTTCGGGGCACCCAACAGGAATAAGGGGCCAGGAGAGCTGAAGAGGGACCCAAGAAGAGGAGGATCTGGGCTGCCCTGTGAAAAACCACTGCACAGAGCAGGTAAGTATAACATGTTTGTTATTTTTAGAGAAAAAAAATGAGACTTTACAATCATTTTAATTAAAGTGGATGTAAACCCACACTCATCCTTTCTAAAGTACTGCCATAGTGGTTATCTATAAGGATATACATGCCTCCTGCATGTATCCTTACCTGTCAAATGCCTCCCCTCTGTCTGGTATGAGACCAGAAAAACTGCAGTTTCTGTGGGTGGGTCTGTTGACTCCCTGCTCACCTCTACACTCTCCTTGTCAATATGCATTTTCTCCTGTGTATTTCATACACTGAACTTCTGCAATGATCACCAACATCCAGTCAAAACCCAGAAAAGTCACCACATGACTTCAGCATGCCCAATCATGCTGAGGTGTGGAGCAGCCAATCCTGGGAGAGCTGGAAAAAGAAAGGAGGAGGGGATCTGAAGTACACAGAATGTCTCTCTCACACTCCTGCATGAGATATGTAAATCACCTGTCACCCACAACAAGGGGGAAGAACTGACTCCTATTTCTCTGTCTGTCTGTTTTTATCTCACTGAAAAAAAGATAAGAGGATTGCTCAGAGCTGGAGGCCCCTAGGGGAGGGGCCAGGATGGAGCACGGAGCCTTTCACTCCACTGAGATGAGATGCACAGCTTATCCCTCCTGACAGGCAAACTTTCTTTTTCTTTTCCTTTATTCCTAACTGTGGAGCTGCTGCTGAATACAGTGTATCTGGATTCCATCACTGAGCCGTGGGATGGCTCATATGCGTGTTTAGACTCTGAGGTGAGCGGCTGTCCCCGGGGGGGTCACTGGATGCCACTTGAGCATGGATTTCTGAGCACTAAGCACTAAGATTAATGCTAGCACGTTGGATTTTTTATGAACTGTTTTTATGGACTTTATGTGCATTTCTTTCATGAATTGGACTTTAATAACCATGTATCACATCTTGGATTTGATATTCACACTCATTGTGTGGCACTTGGCACTTTGTTGCATTTTTTGCACTTGATATTATTTATATACATTTTTGACAGGGTAAAATTCAGATTATATAAATCATTTTTCATTTATTATATATACAGTTAGTAGTTTTATCATCGCTACTCTTTTTCTAATGGTATACATCTAGTATATTATTACACATTGCACCTTATAATTACTTTTAAAATATTTTTTTTTTCTCTACATATATCCTTTGTGCCTTGCTGTGGCTGGATAAGCCGCTTATGCGGTATTTTCAGTATACCTCACATGCATTAATGATCTCCAGATGGACATTTTCATCTTAGCACAGTGTATCTTTTGTATACATTGTATTGCATGGCATATGAAACGTGTTCTGCATGGGCAGCTAGTTGATTTCCACATTTGAGGCAATATACCATTGTGGCTCGCAATATCCCCTTTTATCTATCTAGTTCTTTATTGTTGTCTGGGTTTCTGTTGGGGTGATTTCCTCTTACACCATTTCCCAAAAGAAACAGAGAGCACTGTCTCTGGCCACTGTCACTGGGACAGGAGGTCAGAGTAATGTTCTCAAATAGGAACAAAGAACCCAATGCAATCCTTAAAGAGCCCCTTGCTCTTGACAACTCCTCTATCCAAAACAAAAAAAATGCTGGCTGTAATTTGACTTTAAAGAAAACCAATGTTGTAAGAATTATGAAATCTAGCATTCTGACCTCATACTGAAGCCTCTAGTTGCTTCAGTATTGCATGCTCATCTGCTGTATTCTTCTCATCTGCACTTCTATGCACCTATTCTCTTTCTCCTATTTTCTGTTTATGATCTGGTCCTACAGTAATCATTGCATTCTTGTTCCATGCCTTCATGCTGCCCACAATCTAGTGTCACTGAAACTTTTTCTCTTTCGTTGCAGGCTTCCATTAACTCCCCCCGCCATGTGCCTTCCTCCCCAATTTTTGCCAGATATTACGTTTCTGCTATCCTCCAACTATTCAGTCTTGTTTGAGATACATCTCGAACATCAGCTCAAAATTCTCACCTGAACATCAAGCTTTGTCCTGCTCCCTCTAGTGCCCCGTACACACGGTCGGACATTGATCGGACATTCCAACAACAAAATCCTCGGATTTTTTCCTACGGATGTTGGCTCAAACTTGTTTTGCCTACACACGGTCGCACAAAGTTGTCGGAATTTCCGTTCGCCAAGAACACGGTGACGTCAAGCACATACGACGAGACTAGAAAAGGCCGGTTCAGAACCAAGCGCGGCACCCTTTGGGCTCCTTTTGCTAATCTCGTGTTAGTAAAAGTTTGGTGAGAGACGATTCGCGCTTTTTCAGACTCGTGGCTTTCAGATCGTTTTCTGCCGTTCAGTTTGTGCTTGTGGGTTTGTATCTGCTCTTCAGTGCGTGCAGTCAGTTCGTATTGGAGTTTTCTGTGCGATCTTGTCCGCTCGTTGCTGTTTTTCAGGTCGCTCTTCACAGGCCTTGCTGTTCTTCAGTGCGTTCTGTTACTTCGTTCTGAGCAGCCGACCGTTTTCTAGCCATGTTTCGTATGCGTACTCCTCGTAGAGTTCGTGCTGTGCGGGGGCTTGGTGTTGGGGTCCTGACCTTGACACAAGTCCAGTCCATGAACAGGGTGGGGAGGAGTTCATGGACCAAGAATTGGTTGCTTCAGCGTGACCAGTTCTCTCATATGTCTTTGCTCCGTGAGATCCGTGAGAAGAATCCTGATGATTTCAGGAATTTTCTCAGGATGACGGACCCCGTATTTCACCGTTTGTTGGCTTCGCTGACCCCCTATATCAGCAGGCAGGATACCTGCATGAGGCAAGCCATCACTCCGGAGCAGAGGTTGGTCGCTACCTTGCGGTATTTGGCCACAGGGAGAAGCCTGCAGGACCTCAAGTTCTCGACAGGCATCTCCCCCCAGGCTCTTCTTTGTGGACATTTACTGCTTGTGTTTGTTTGAGCTGACCCTGACAGAAATGTGTGGAGTCCAGAAAATGTCGTGATTGTGTAACCTTATACAAAGCACTGTTGGCTGTTATTTACTAAATGCAAAGACACTTTTCACTACAAGTGCACTTGCAACTGCACTGAAACTGCACTTGTAGTGCAAAGTGGATTTGCCCTTAGGAAATTACCCCCATTTTCTCATAAAACAACAATTACATCACCCCAAAAGTGTTGTAGCGTTGAGACAATAATCCACACATTCTTGATGAACAATCTTTTTAATACCTGCACAATCACATGTGCATTTATCAAAGGTTTTTCTGACAAACCGACATGTTTATTGTATAACATATTTTGTGGTGTCATTATCCAAAATCAAAATGTGCATTTTATATAAAACATGCCTGTGTAAAACCCACAAGAAAGACACAAATCTTGATCTTACAAAGTTCACATTTGGTAGAACTTGAAGGCAATATCAGACATGAGTATTTAGGAACTGTGTTTGATATTGCATTCAGATGGGGGGAAATCACCCCTGGAAAAGCCAAATTTGGAAGATGCACACAAATTTCCCAATGTCAACATGTGCGACCTGCCATCAGGGGGGATCAAGGGACGTGTTTTGGGGGAGAAAGCCCTTCCTCACCGCTACTTTATTATTGAGGAAGCAGTTGCACCCCCAAAACGCGTCCATTGATCTCCTGTGATGGCAGATAGCACATGTTGGCACACTGTGTGCATCCTCCAAATTTGGCTTTGGGAAAAATCACAAAAACATTTCGCACATTGTAGCAGACAAAAGAAGAAAGTGATTTGGAGGGGTTTTAAACTCGCCCCAAAACATCAATGATGTTTTTATATTTTGGAATAACATCATTGATGTTTTGCTTGATGTTTTCCAATTGTAAATTACACCCCATGATCTCCCCAATCAGGATCTGGGCACTTTCGGATGTGAAAGGATCTTCATCCACAACCTCACGATCACCTAAAAAGAGAGGAAACCCAAAATAAATTAGGTTTGCAAAAAAATGCCGCCATTCATCTCTTATCTGAGCCTGTGGTCGCAGACACTCACCTGTTGTGGTGACTACTTCCACCACGTCTTCATCCTCCTGCTCAGCTTGTGTTGGTATTTCCCCCTCTTCCAGAGGGGGGGGCTCTGGTCTCCTCGGATGAGGGGTGTCCTCCGGGTCTTTTCTCCCCTATGTAAAACAAAAATGGTATACTTAGCACACAGATATTTGATGACAGAACTATAAAGATGAAACATTGCTTGGAAGTGGGGTACAATTGTCTATTTTAGCCGAGTTCCAAGATGTAGCTTTTTTAGTGCCCTTTGTCAAGCTGCAATACTTTACCTGTTTAGTACAAGCTTCACAGATGGAGAGCCCCCTATAGTATACACTGGAGCACCTGTGTGGGTGTTCTGGGGTCCCACACTAGTGCTCCAGTGTCCAGATGTGAAAACAGCTGCTCAGTGTCCTCTCCTTACACACAATCTAGTTTGCATTTCATTCTAGTAACAAACCCATCTACACAACCCAATTCTTTGAAGACAAGTATAGGGCGTCAAAATGGTGGCCAAATGCATATGGGCTAAACAATGGTGTTTTATAGTCCGAAAAAAAAATGTGTGATCCGAACGAATAATGTGCCCATGAACATGAAAGTTGCCATTTTAAACTGTACAACAGTTCCTAAAAGCACATGGAGCAGCATGAACGTAATAAACACAAGAACAATAGGAACACAGCACAACTACTTACTTTTTTGCAGCACTCTCCGTATCTTTCTGTACTGCTCATGTTCTCGTAATTTCAGGTCCGACCACCGCTTCCTGAGCTCATCTTTCGATCGTCGTACCCAGAATTTCCGTTGCAGACTCCTGACCACTTTCGCCATGATCTTGGCCTTTCGGACATTGTGGTTGGGGTAAGGCCCATACTTTCCATCATAGTCGGCCTTCTTCAGGATGTGCACCATTTCCAACATCTCCCCAAAGGACATATTTGAGTCCTTTAATCTCCTTCTGGATCGGGACGTTTCAGGCTCCGGCCTTTCCTCCTCCTCCTCCTCCTCGTTGCTGTACTTAGCACTATCCTGCTGTCTCTCCGCCATGTGCTCTTCCTCCACTGCGCCGAACGAAAAGGGGCGGGGAATAGAATAGCAAGAACGTCAGGGGCGGGCGGAGTTATACGCATGCGCAGTGTGTATAAATCATAACGCGCGCGTCTTACGTATGATCTGTGAGCGGAGGAAGGAGCATCGGAGACGCCGATCGTGATAACGAAGGTAGGATCTAAACTTGGGCCTATACTGCTTCGAAATTGAAGCCTATATTGTAACAAGATTAGGGGAGTTTGGCCTGACATTAGGGTTTGTCTTGTGTTGTGTCTTGCAGAGAAAATGGATGGGTTCAACGACCACAATTTCCTGCCCCTGTTCATAGACAAGTACAGGGAGCTGCCCTGTCTGTGGCAGGTCAGACACCCCCACTATAATCACAAACAGAAGAGGCAGGCAGCGCTGGAGAAACTGCTGGAGTTGGTGAAGCCGGTGGTCCCCACAGCAACCGTCCCCTATTTAAAAGCTAAAATTGGGGGCCTGAGGAGCACTTATCTGAGGGAGCGCAAGAAGGTCACAGATTCCAAGAGGTCCAGAGCTGCAGCAGATGACGTTTATGTCCCCAGGCTGTGGTACTATGAGAGACTGCGATTTCTGTCAGACCACACTGAAGTCAGGGAATCCCTCTCCACTCTTCCTTCCACCCTTCCTTCCATCCCAGCTGAGGCTTCCGATGTCCAACCTGGGCCTTCCAGCCAGGAAGAAGTGGAGGAGCCCAGCTGGAGTCAGGTATAGCATTCTTCTACAGATTTCTGGGCAATAAATAAATGATGTTTACTAGATGTTATTATTGATCACTATTTGCTGATTTCATAAAGTGTTTTACATATCAATAGACAGTAGTGGGCACCCAAAATTGGGACAAGAATGAAAAATGCTGGGCTCAGAAGGATAGTCTGTTATATTTGTTAACATTCAATTTGCAGCAGTCAGGAGGTGAAAATTGTGTGTGATTGATGAAAACAATACTAAAACTATGTCCCTTTTTCATACACAGGAAGACCTCAGCCAGGAGGAGGCTGTGGAATGTGGCAGTCAGGAGGAGGCGGGGATTAGTGGCAGCCAGGAGGAGGCGGGGATTAGTGGCAGCCAGGAGGAGGCGGGGCTAAGTGTCAGCCAAGAGAAGCCTGGGACAAGTCGCAGCCTGACTGAGTCTCAGGTCCCTCCCCTCCGCCTTCCATACAAAAGGGCCAGGAAGGCCACTCCCAGTCCTGTGCAGGATTCAGTGTACAGGCTGATCCAGGAGGCTTCGGCGTCCCTCAGAGCCTTCCCCAGTCCTGCAGAGGCCTTTGCCTGCATGGCTGCCACCAAATTGCTGGGCATGCAGGAGGGCCAACGCAAGATTTCTGAGGACCTGATTTATAAAGTCCTTCGGAAGGGGGAGAGTGGGGAACTGACACACAAGACAGATGTCATGGAGAGGGACGATCCTCCTCCTCCTCCTCCTCCTGCTGCCACAACTCCACCACCACAGCCAAAGGCTGGAAGGAAGCGTGGAAAGAAGACCTGAGAGTGATGACCTGGGTTCAGTCTGGTCTGACAGAAGATGCAGTCTCTCGTATGACCACAGCCTGGGGACACAGATGTCATCTGCTGCTTTCTGGATCTCTGGGACTTCTGGACCAGACTGCCCTCCCTTAGATAAGGACTCCTCAGGCCACCAATTTTGCTTTTAAATAATTGATGTCTGCCCTGGGGGTCCAAGGCTTCGCCCACTTCTGCAGTTTCTCCAGCGTTGCCTCCCTCTTTGTTTATAGTTGTGACCCCTTAATAAAATATTTTTAGGTAAATTCTACTCTCCTGTGTGTGTTTTCATCCAAAAAGGACAGTTTGTTGGTGAGTATTCAGGTACATTTCTAAAGTACAATGTGAAATTAACAAGGGACAACAACACCAAACAATCTCCTCCTACAGATTAAATAGAACAACATATCAATGGTGTTGTGGGAACTTGTCACAAAAAACACACAAACATTTTCGGGAATACAAATCAAAATCACCAAAAAATAAAAAAAAATAAAAAGAGAAACACAAAAAAAGATTCTACATTAAAGTAAAAAAAAAAAAAATATGTTGTCAGATGTGAGAAATTAAAATATATTGAGGGAATCCCGATAAATTGTAACGAAAAAAGTTTGTGAGAAGTGTGTGTGAATATGAGCATCAAAACGACTTAATTCTTGTCACATTATAAAGAAGAAGAGAGTGCGCTGTATTAAACCATTTTTTACATTGCAGCGTGACGAAAGTGCTTTATCCATTACGAACGCTAAGTTTACCAGAACGAGCTGTCCCGTGTCGGAATTTCTTCTGAGCATGCGTGGCACTTTGTGCGTCGGAACAGGCCACACACGGTCGGAATTGACGCGATCGGATTTTGTTGTCGGAAAATTTTATCTCCTGCTGTCCAACTTTGTGTGTCGGAAAATCCGATGGAAAATGTCCGATGGCGCCCACACATGGTCGGAATTTCCGACAACACGCTCCGATCGGACATTTTCCATCGGAAAATCCGACCGTGTGTACGGGGCATAACTGTGCACACTCTATACCTGAATCATTTGTTTATTTTAACTTGATATAGTCTCTTTAAAGCAGGCATTTTTAGCAGGAAGGACACAATTTGAACCTGACCTAAACAGATGTGACCAGTTTCAAATTAAACATGAACCCATTCTCAAAAGTATGCATTTTATGATTTTATCTTTATCTTTAGAATATTTAAACAAACATATGCCTACCTTTACATTTCATGAGTTCTTTGCATGAATAAATATATGGTTTGCAGGTATTTAATGCAAGAAATTTGGCAAAAGTAAGATGGTTTATTGCAGCGACAAGGATAAATAATTATAGTTAAGTATTACATTGTAAGACCTCTGTGTGCCCATTCTCCTAAAAATATCTAGATATAAAACATTTCTCTCTGAAGCATAGCTCTTCTACTGTACAGTATTATGTTGTATCCTAAATTTTCCTTTTACTTGCGGTTACAGTAATTGTCAGGTGCCTTTCAGAAAGTTAACCACTGTACACCTTGTTATCTTTAAATGAAACTCCTCTTCACTTAAACCAATTCCTACTGGGACATTCCTCTAGGTTAAAGGGTAGCACCACTTCCATTATTTTTCTTTGATATTGGATCTCCTCAGAGCTATAAAATGTTCAGTTTTTTTGTTCAAAATAAGCACTGACTTGTAGTCTGTCTTACGTCTGCATACTCCATTATGTTACTATTATTTTTTGTGCTACACTTTGATTGTCTGTATTAGGTAATATATTATGTTAGATATAAAAAAAAATCTGTGATGAAAACCAGCAGGGAAAAATTTTCACATTATTCCTGTGTTTAATTATTAGAACCTGTAAGGAGTTTATAACTGCATTTTGCATATTTCAATTGTATGGGCATAATGATACACTATAGCATTCCTACAGTTTAGGTAGTAGCAAATTTTATATACGTTGTGTAAATCTCTCTCCAGTATCTGCTGGCTCGCACAGTATTTGATAAGGGTGCACATTGTGTTTTTGATGAAAATTCCTATATCAGTCACTACGGAGACTGCAGACTGGGCTCATGCTTGGAGATGCTATAAGACACCAAAGACAGAAAGACCCTGAGTCCATACAGGATAATCTCACACAGCCTATAAATAAAAACAGGGGGACCCAGACAGACCTATAAGCCAAAGGATGGTAGATAGTGCCTGTGGTGGCAGGGGCTCTGGAGAATTGTGCCCACCTCTTGCAATAGTGTCCCGAGTTCTCAGCTTGATAAATACACTCTATCAGAGACTCTCCACCAGTGTTGCAAACCTATCAGATTGAAATTTACTGACACGACACCCATGCAGCGTAAGCTTGAAGAGGCATGAGATTTTGAATCTTCTGAGTCACTAAGAATGACATTGACAGGAACTACGTCCTCCCAGCCACATACAACTCCTTGGGTTTCTGGGCACTGAAACCCATCCCTTGAAGACTGCTGTATGTTATCCTCCACATCCATGCTGACACAATCCTCCTCCTCCTCCTCTTTCTTCTGTGTGTTTGGAGGCTCGGCAGGAATGGTATCTGCATAAAGGTGGACTTGAGAGCAAAGGAAGTCCTCCTCTTCCTCCCACTGTTCTGCCTCAAGTGCCCTATCCATGATGCCACGAAGCATGTGCTCCAGCAGGAAGACTAGATGGACAGTGTCACTGATGTATGCATTGTCGCTGCTCACCATCCTTGTGGCCTCCTCAAATGGTGACAGGACAGTGCATGCATCCTTTATCAGTAGCCACTGGCCTAGTAAAAGAAGCCAAGCTCCCCTGAGCCTGTACTCATTGATGGCCCTCTGCTGCATGTGCAGCCGCTGCAGCATTGGCAATGTTGAGTTCTACCTGGTGGGCATGTCACAAATGAGGCGGTTGGTGGGCAGGTTGAATTACCGTTTAATGTTAGCCAGCAGAGCACTGGCATTGTGCGACCTTTGGAAATGGCCACAGACCTTTCTAGATTGTCTCAGAAGATCTTTTAGGCCTGGGTATCTGTTCAAGAAATGCTGCACCACCAAATTCAGGGCATGTGCCAAGCATGGAGCATGTGTCAAGTGTCCCTGTCAGAGGGCAGAGAGAAGGTTGGTGCCATTGTCGCATACAACCATGCCTGGCTTAAGCTGCCATGGCGGCAGCCACCTCTGAGCCTGCCCGTGCAGAGCAGACATAATCTCTGCCCCAGTGTGGCTCCTGTCCAGTGGCGGCTGGTGCTTAAAATTTTTGGGGGGTGCAAACAAACTGAAAAATTCTGAAAAATACAAAAAAAAAATAAATTCCAGTCTCACTGGGCCAAAAAAATGCAGCCGCTGTGCCCATAAATTGCAGACACTGTGCCCATGAAATGCAGCCACTGTGCCCATCAAATGCAGCCACTGTTCCCCATAAAATGAAGCCACTGTGCCATCAAATGCAGCCACTGTGCCCATCAATTGCAGCCACTGTGCCCATCAAATGCAGCCACTGTGCCCATCAAATGCAGCCACTGTGCCCCCCAAAAAAGGAACCAGTGTGCCCATCATATGCAGCCTCTGTTCCCATCATATGTAGCCTGTGCCCATCATATGTAGCCTATGTGCCAATCATATGCAGCCTCTGTGCCCATCATATGCAGCCTCTGTGCCCATCATATGCAGCTTGTGCCAATCATATGCAGCCTCTGTGCCCATCATATGCAGCCTGTGCCCATCATATGTAGCCTCTGTGCCCATTATATGCAGCCTGGGCCCATCATATGGAGCCTCTGTGGCCATCATATGCAACTTGTGCCCATCATATGTAGCCTCTGTGCCCATCACATGCAGCCTCTGTGACCCCCTGCTCGCCGTCTGACCCCCACACACTTACCCTATCCTGGTGACGGGTGACAGCGGCGAGCTGTGGGACATGCAGCAGATGATGGCGGTGAGCTCCTGTGTCCTCCATGGCTCTCTGTACTCCTGTTCTTCTGTTCTGAGTCCAATTAGGGCGACTGTGTCTTCAGCCAATCAGGTGAGAGGTGATTCAGTGTTAGCAAAGCAAATATTAATTTGCTTTGCTAACACACCTGAGTGAAATGTGAGCGCAATGCTGAGCTCACAGTTCACCTTTTTTGAAGCTTATTAGAGCCTATGACTCAAATCAGGTGCTTCAAAAACATACCCCGGCCGCTGGAATTCAAGTGCCCGGCATCCAAAAAGGGGCCGGGTGCCTGAATAGGGGGTGGCTGAAGAGATGCATCAATCTATCCATTTTACATAGAGGGGGTGGCTGGAGAGAGGGGTCGGTGCCTGTGCAACCTTAATGGATGCACTGCCACTGCTCCTGTTCCCTAGACAGACCAGCTGAAGCACTGCATGGCATATTTTAGGCTGACTGCTTGCGTAGCCCCTTGAATGCTTAGGGAGCACTGCTGGTTCAGAGGACAATTCAGCAGAAGAGGCCATAGAGGAAGAAGAAGAGGTGGGAGTGGAGAAGACAGATGTGGCAGAATCACCACCAGCTTTTTGGAGGCATGGTGCCTGAACAAGCTCCAGCACTGAACCCTGTCCTGCATCTTTCCCAGCTGCCAGCAGAGTTACGTAGTGAAGGAAACATAACGTCCCTAACCATGCCTGCTGGACCATGAGTCAGCAGTAATGTGAACCTTGCTGCTGACCGCCCTTTCCAACAAGGCCAAAACATTGCCTTCCACATGACGGTAGATAGCTGGAATGCCATTATGTAAAAAGAAATTTGGAACCTGCCACTGTGGTATAGCACATTCCACAAATTCAAGAAAGGGGGCAGAGTCTACCAGATGAAAAGGCAATAGTCGTAGTGCTAGCAATTTGGCCAAGCTAGCATTTAGACGCTGAGCATGTGGATGGCTTTGACAGTATTTTTTTATGGTTTAGCAACTGGGGTAGCGAAATTTGTTCACTGAAAACTACAGTTCCAACAGTGGTGTACTGCTAGCAGATTGGCTGCAAGTACTTGTGGCACCCCATGCTATACCATCATTCCTCTCCGTGCAGGTTTTTGAGAAGCCTTGAGGGATAGTAGGGGTAGATATCCCAGATGAGGGGCAAGGAAAAGTCTGCATTTTTTTATGATGTGGGTCTTTCATGTGCTGTTGCCAATGGACTGCATGACAGGTCTTCATATGTCTTGTCAAGCATGTGATGCCCAAGCAGTGATGTTATGGCCATGCTTGATCCACATGAGAAAGAGATTGCAAACACTAAAAGTGAAGGTCCTTCGCGCTACCTAGTGAACTAATACTGAAAACGTGGATGAATTAACAAAACTGTGATGGACAGAAACTCAAAACTAGCTGCAAAACCTATTTATGTTCACAATACACAGATAATAAACAGATAAAAAACAAGTGATCTTGCACAGTAATAAATTATCACAAACAATAATATAATATAAATGTGCAAAATTGCTGTCCTAAATCAAGTCCCAAAAACATCTAATCCATATAGTTCTTCATGCTAGAGGCGTCTCTAATATGTATTCATTACGTGCCTTCACACAACTGTTATGTGCTCTCAGAACTCTCACCCTAAACCAGTGAGTATACAGCCTTCAAATATATCATTCCAGGATCCTCATGCTGATATATTCACGCCTTCCTGAAACCCATAGGGTAAACCAGCATCCGGACTCCAAAACACCAGACGTTAAACTGCTACCAAATTTATAAAAAAATCAGATGCCAGCATTCCTCTTCTGCATGTTGTGGCTCAATAACACAGCTAGCAGCAGAAAAAAAGGACAAGTGTGCCCCACCTGCAGAGGATGCACCATGTCTGTGACCACAACTTTTTACTGTAGACACAGAGGCTGCTTGCCCTCTTTTAGTGACCTCTGAGCGTCTGTCTCTCCTTGTTGGCCTTCGAGATATGATGGGGATTTTATTGTATTTTTTTCTTTTTTTTGCTTGGTGCACTATAAACCATTTCATTATTGTTTTTATTTTTTTTTGGGGGGGGGGGTGTTTGTATAACTCTTTATTACAGAGTGTGGGAAGGGAATATGGTGCTTAAGTGCAATACTTTTGTGATTGGTGCACTATATGGTGCACTATTATATACTATTTTAAGAAAATACCGATGCAGCAACTGTAGAGAATTTTATTTCACTGCTGCTGCTGCTGATGCAAAAAAAATAACATAAATGTAAAAAAAAGGAAACCACTGTCGATGCAGAGCGAGAAACACCTGCGACGCAGAAGGGGGGACAGCAATCATGCCCTAAATATTCTTAGTGCTGCTGCACCACGGGAAAAAAAAAAAGATTAATGAAAAAAAAAAAAAATGGGATCAGTGGTGACACTTCCATTCAGTAGCACCACAACACTGTATTATTCACACTACACTGCACTGTATTATATACACTGCACTATACTGTGTTATTCACACCGCAGTACACTCTATCATATACCCTGCACTGTACTATATACTGTGCACTGCACTTCAATATATACTCTGCACTGCACTGTTGTATATACTATACACTTCACTATATACTCTGCCCTGCAGTATATACATTCTGCACTGCACTGCAGTATATACTATGCACTGCGTTATATACACTACACTGACTGCACTGTATTATGTATTGTACACTGCCTGCACTGTAATATATATACTACACTGACTGCACTATAATATATATTCTACACTGACTGCACTGTAATATATATTCATACTGACTGCACTGTAATATATATACTACACTGACTGCACTGTAATATATATTCTACACTGACTGCATTGTAATATATATTCACACTGACTGCACTGTAATATATATACTACACTGACTGCACTGTGATATATATTCTACACTGAAAACCGGAGATAACCAGGTGCAAATTACGCCACCCCTGACCTGTATTACAACCTCCGCGCTATGTTAATAAATTTCAAAACCCTACCAAAGCTGCCACTTAACAATAAAATGTATATAAACCGAATTCACCAAAGAAAATTATGGATGAAATAGTGGCGCTAATCCCCAGGTGGGGAGATGCCAGACACTCTTATCCAGCCAGTGAGCTGAATACAGACGTGACTAGAAAAAAAGTAAAAAAAACATATATTGCTAAATATCCCAAAAAGTAAAAATTAATATTAAATAAAATAAATTATTCAATAAATTCAATATGAGCTAATATAAATTATAACACTCAGTGAAAGTGCTATACAAATATATAAATCCAAGACAAAATAATTAATAAAAATTGAACACAGTAAATGTCTATAAGTCCAGAAACCAATCAATCGTGAAAAATAATCGTGAAAATATTTGAAGAAAGTCCAAAAAAAGAGTGAGGGTGACTCCAAAACTGCTCAGCTGTGTTTTCAAACATCCACCACACTCCTGTGACGTGAATCCACTCCCTGCTTGAATTCAAACTCACCAGCTGTAAAGGCCTCTTACTCTCGTGTTTGGCCTGACAGAGCCTCTAACCCACTTACATGGGGGTTAACATGTGAGCATACACCTCCACTGCTCCATAGGAACACCGCTTTTCTCAGGTTGGTAGTATGACATAAAAATAAAAGAAGCTCCAATAGTGTAATCTCGTTTAAAAGATTTAATCACATATAAAACAACTTGTAACTCACATTTAAAATAAAATAACAGTCAAGTCACTTCACGGCAAATGGAGAACTCCCACAGCACAGCAAGCAATAGCAACTGAAATAACAACAGGCAGGCCATGGCGGACATAGGAGGGGTGTGTGCTCACGTTCGTCTCACCCGTCCGCAGCACTCGTCCCTTCACAGGAGCTCTGCTCTGTCCCCCTTTACTCCCTCCTCTAGCACTCGTGTGAGATCACCGGATTTCCTCCTGGGTCCGCCATGGCCTGCCTGTTGTTATTTCAGTTGCTATTGCTTGCTGTGCTGTGGGAATTCTCCATTTGCCGTGAAGTGACTTGCCTGTTATTTTATTTTAAATGTGAGTTCATTACAAGTTGTTTTATATGTGATTAAATCTTTTAAACAAGATTACCCTATTGGAGCTTCTTTTATTTTCTATGTCATACTACCAACCTGAGAAAAGCGGTGTTCCTATGGAGCAGTGGAGGTGTATGCTCGCATGTTAACCCCCATGTAAGTGGGTTAGAGGCTCTGTCAGGCCAAACACAAGAGTGAGAGGCCTTAACAACTGGTGAGTTTGAATGCCAGCAGGGAGTGGATTCACGTCACAGAGGTGTGGTGGATGTTTGAAAACACAGCTGAGCAGTTTTGGAGTCACCCTCACTCTTTTTTTGGACTTTCTTCAAATATTTTCACGATTATTTTTCACAATTGATTGGTTTCTGGACTTTATAGACATTTACTGTGTTCAATTTTTATTATATATTTTGTCTTGGATTTATATATTTGTATATCACTTTCACTGAGTGTTATAATTTATATTAGCTCATATTGAATTTATTGAATCATTTATTTTATTTAATATTAATTTTTACTTTTTGGGATATTTAGCAATATATGTTTTTTTTACTTTTTTTCTAGTCACGTCTGTATTCAGCTCACTGGCTGGATAAGAGTGTCTGGCATCTCCCCACCTGGGGATTAGCGCCACTATTTCATCCATAATTTTCTTTTGGTGAATTTGGTTTATATATATTCTACACTGACAGCACTGTAATATATACTACACTGACTGCACTGTAATATATATTCTACACTGACTGCACTGTAGTATATATTCTACACGCCTGCACTCAATATATACTACACTGACTACACGCTCTATCCACTAATTAACCTGCCTAAGCTATTTCCACTCCAACAAACTACATACGGCTGCTGTGTAAGAGCCTTATATAGTGTGGGTGTGGACTTAGCCCCTGAGCCATGATTGATCAAAGGCACTCTGCCTTTAGCCCATCATGCACGATGTGCTGTGAGAGCTATGTGATCGTGATTTGCCAAAGCATGCAGGTCAGGTGCATGCTTTGGTCAATCAGCAGTTGTCAAGGCATTGCGGTCTCGCAAAGCATTATGGGGCAGTCTGACATGGGCAAACTTGCCCAGAGCACCCCATATGTTCATTTGTTCTATGAAAAAAGAACACTCAACTCAAACATCCAGCCCATTCCTAATCAGGGTCTGCAGACCTTTCTCAGTCATGCTGGCTTCTGTCGAACTGGCTGCCGTACATACAGCTGAATATTAGCTTGATTCTAATGAATCAGCTGATGCCACCAAGCATTTGGCCCATGTGTACTAGGCTTTAGTCAATAAGCTTGGTTTCCCTCAGGCCATACTCAGGCAGCAAGCAATGAAGCTGAAGGCTGTAACTTTAAATCTGTAATCTACACAACCCACTTCAGAGGCTCAGTGTGAATTAAATTATCTCATTGCATGCTGGGGGAGTATGGGCAGGTGCAGGGGACAAGATGGGAGGTGGATCTTATACAGCCTCTATATTTTTCATGCAGGGGAGAGTGGTGATTAAAGAGGTACCTGCTAGGTAATGGTGATGATGATTGAGTCAGGTGCATCTATAGCTAGGCCCTCCAATTATTTTATTTTTTTCTCATGTCCAAGTACTTTCCCAGGCTGAAAAAATCAAACAGTTTTTTACAAACTGTCCAAAAAAAGATGGTTAGTCAGCTTTGGCTCCCAGCAGGATCGGGCTCATTCATACTATTTTTGTTTAATTGTATTGATCTGCATAGATTTGTATAAACTGTCATTTTGTGTAATTTCAAAAATAGACTGTGCAATAGACACCAGCTTGCCTGTGTTATAGTGCACAGGCTGCTGAAAATAAGCTCTTACCCAGAAGCTACGGCAATATGTTCATTCTGCCAGCATGGGAAAGAAGAAGCACACCCAGACAGTAGTCTGTACTTTTTTTAGGGCCGGGATCTTCATCATTCTATTGTGTAAGTTATGCCTCAGAGTGATTTCCCCATCAACAGTTTGGAAGCCATTGTGATTATATTTCTGGAGCCTTTCTCACAACATGTGACAAATATCTATTTCTTGTACTGCATTATTCAGTTAACATATGAAAGAAAACGAATATAGGACAGTTGTTTCCAGAAAAATTCAACATTGTTTTAAAAAATAAAATGTGTGTGCAATTTTTTAAATAACTCTGGTATACTGCCAGTTGTTCTATCTGAATGGAATTTACAAGCTGAAAAGAGCTGAGGACCTCTGCTCTGCAATAAAAGGGGTGAAATAAAATGAAACATCTGCTTTACAGAGAGTTGGATAAATGAACTGGGCTTAGAGCCAGATTTATCATTAGGCACAGCAGTTTTGTGCCTATAGTTGGCAAAAACATGGCTTTTCCTTGTATAATAATCAGCCACACATCCTTCTCCATTATTAGTAAATGCACAAGAATCTCACATACAGTATGTATGCCTATTTACACATTGATCCTAATTTACTAAAGGTGAAGTGCATGTTCACTTTCAAAGTGAATTCTCACTAAGTGAATGATGTTAAAAAAGTGAATAACTACAAAGGGAAAATGTACTTGTGCTGCACTGCTTAGTTTATTTTTCTTTCAAATAATTCAGTTGCCTGCTGCAATCAAAAGGCAGCTAAAAGAACTAATGGTCCCTAGCAAGTAATCTTGTGCTTTGAGCACCCCAAAGTAAAAGAAAAAACACTGTTTTTTTTCCACTGGCCATTTTCTCAATAGATATACATGGTAAACAGTTTTGTTATACCTACCTGGCATTGCAAGCCTAATTGACAGGATATACTTTGCGAGTAAATTCAAAAGGATCCTGCAACTTGGCTAGCAATTTGTTTTCCTTAGTTGGCAGAAACAATAGCATCTTCTCATCAGGGTTAAAGCTACATTCCCCTGACTTACAGTCATATTATATCATGCTAACTCAGTTATTCCTGACAATTTCTCATGCATATTATTAAAGTGCATCACATTTTGCATCTCTAAATTACCAACGATTCCAATTCTCTTTGATTATGTCCAGAATATCTCTTGCTTATCTAACATATGAGTTCCCAACTATGTGACATATATAAGTTGGAGGCAGCTCATTTCTCCTTAAAGTGTATTTCCACTTTTGCAGTCAAATTGAAGAAACGCTTGGTATGTGTTGCTATTCGCACATTAAAAAAAAAAAAAAGAAAAAAAGAAAAAGGATTTCCTACCTTTTTGATGTTTCTGAGGGAAGGTGGCATGGCTGACTGCAAGCATTTCTCAGCTAAGATGATCTGTACCAATAGCTGGCACAGCAACATACCAGAAGCTTAAGGTGGCCATACATGGATAGAAATTCGATCATTTTAGCTCAGACTGGCCAAGATTAGATCCATGTATGGGCAGGCTGATTGTACCCGACTTGAGTACAACCAACCTGGCGGATTTTTTACATGTGACTACTGCTGGCAGCTACAGTTGCTAGCAGTAATCATTCTGCTTTTCCAGCACAAGGCAAAACACAGGTTCCCACCCCCCCCCCCCCGATAGCACTGTGGGAGGCATTCCCACATTAACACTAACTGTGTTGAAGGAATCAGGCCATTTTCTTTCCTTCCTTCCTGGTCCTGGTTTTAGTTCTAATGTTTTCTTCCAGTTTGCTTGTTCACCTGCAATGTGATTGAAGTCTCTGGGTGGAGACCAACCTGATTTAAGCCAGCCAAACCTGCAGTCTTATTCTTGTGATATTGTGTTGCTCCAAGCTCCCTGTTTGTCTGCCCCTGTTTATTGACCTCAGATTGGAACTCTCTGAATTCTGCTTGTCCTTTTGACTACAGATTGACCCTGACTATTCTGACCCTTGTCTGTCATGTACCTGGACTGTCACTGAACCACTCTGGCCTGCCTGCCAACCACAAGTACCTGTTTGTGGTGCTCAGTTTGTGCCTACCCTGGCATGGTAGCTAGGCACTATGGCATTGTATATAAGACCTGGTGGTCTTCAGAACACTATAAAGCTAGCCAAAAAACTAAAACTAAACTGTTTTAACTACTCAGGTCAAAAACAAGGCTTTTTGTTACATACCTTTACAAATACATGTTGAAGCCACAATGTCCTACCAAGGCACCTCGGTAAAGTGCGGTCTCTTACCCTGAACTATCTGAGTGCCCATATTGCTTCAGCTTACTTTTGCTTAAAAAAGCTTATTGCATATGCAGTGGTGGGAATATTCACTTATACAAGCATGACTGGATGTTGATCTTAGAGAATGAAGAGGCATAATGTTAGGGCTACTTCCATTGAATGTCTGCTAAGGAAGATAAATTAGATGAGGTTGCGGCTTTATTCCCTAGCAAAGTTTCTGCTTCTACAACTGTTATTGTATCTCCCCTGCTAGAAGATATATTGCCTTTTCCACCCATTGTAAAGCCCAAGCCTAAGCCTGACTAGTGATGAGTGAACCAAGCAAAGTTTGGTTCACTAGAAGTTCACCAAATGCTTGGAAATCCACAAACCCTGAGTATAGCACCTGAACTCCATTGAAGTCTATGTGACCTGAATCTTAAATATTTTTCTGGTCTTTTTCAAGGCCATTTTTCAAGCTTGTGGTAAAAAAGGCTATGAGTAGCTGGCTACCCTCATAGGGGTTATGTACCATTGCAACAAAAATCTTAATTAGACTTGAAGGGAAACATTAACAAAAAAATATTTAGCTCACACTTGTACATGCAGTAGGACATCTGTAAGATGTATTCCAACAAAGTGATTAAAAAAACTCTAAATGACATTTTCAATCCCCAGTCTGCTTATGTTTGTTATTGGAAATAACATTCCCAGGGCATCCCAGGTGACTTCACTGAACACATATGGTCATGATCATTTTTGAACAATGATGTCAACCAGATTCTCTGATACTACTGTTTACATTTTAGCAGTGTTGGAGAGGTATTATTTGCTTAGGGAGTCCAGTAAGAGAGGATTATTTCCTGAGTCACGCATTATGAATGACACATGGATCTTTAAAGCTGAATGCTGAGATTGTTGAAATTACAACATGGCACATTTTCATGTTTTGTAAATTCTTTATTTAGGTGTTTTTGTTTTATTTACTATTTACATTTATTTCCTCTACCACATTACTGAATTCCTGGATAAACCTCCAACCAGTAAAAAAAAAAAAACCTCCCTCAGCAAACCCCCAATCCTCCTTTTGCTCAACAAATTCCTGTGGGCCTCTGTGGGGGAATTATAATCTAGAAGCCTCCTTTTCAACAACAGGATCCTTAGATATCCCCCCCACCTCCACATAAATGTGTAAGGGCTACACAGTACCCCTGGTTATTCATTCACAAAAAAGATATAGAATAAACAAACACACAACATAAAATCCTTTATTAAAAAAAATATATATTCTATCATGTCCAAAAAATATTATCCCACAATGTACATAAGATAGTGCCAGATGATGTCCATAAATAAATGTCCCATGATGACCAAAAGTGATCATCATGAAGTAAAGGTCCAACAACAAACTACTCAGTAATTAAGGACATCTTCCTGAACAAGTGCTGAATGTAAACATTATTGTGGACTTCATTGTTCAAATACAAAAAACACTACTCACAGCGTGACCCTTTTAAGTTATTATGTCTAGCTTGTTTCAAGTGTTGTAGTGTTTTCAGTAGTTTGAGGTTTATACCTTTTAGTAGCAGCAGCAAACCCATATTCAGATGAATATTGTACATACACATAAGCTACTAGTGGGGGTTTATTTTCCAGTTTGACAAAACTGCTTGCAGTGATTGGACCTGATTCTGCTAGCACTGTGTTTTTTGGGGTCACTGGTATAGTTCTATTCGTGATCAAGATTTTAATCCATACAGACACTATACAGACAAATGCAAGCGTGCCACTTTTTAGAAAATTGTTCATTAAAGAAATTGGCTGCTGTGGCAGCATGTGACTTAATCGCAGGGGCTTCCCTCAATGGCTTGTTCACACCCCATTAGAAAAGGGAAAAAAGCCTGCTTGTACAATGAAGAACTACTTGCAGCAAAGTAGAATGACAATTGGAATGTATTCATCCTGTCTTCCATTCATGCAGACATGACGGTCCAAATTAAGACAGCGTCAGGTGTTGTTGAAAAGCCTCTCTGTGTCTGCAACTATAATCTTTATGTGGGGCGTGTAGACTTCAATGACCAAATAATGATGTTGTATTTAGTTTCCCACAGAGTTAGACACTGTTACAAAAAAGTGTCTATATATTTATTACAGTTGGCTATATGCAATGCTTTTGTTATTTATAAAACTACTGGAAGAACTGGATCCTTCCTAAAATTTCAGGAAGTGATCATTACAGCTCTTTTTGTATCCAGAAGGTGCTGTTGCCCAAAGTCCAAATGCAGATGCAGTTAGCTGGCTGTATAAGAGGCATTTTCCAGATGTCCTCCCAGGTACCTCAACACAAAGTTCATGCCAAAAAAGATGTTGAGTCTGTAGTAAACACGGAATGAGGCATGACACGTGTTTTTGTCCCACCCATCCTGGCCAACCTGGCCTCTGCACAAGGACTGCTTTCATCGCTACCAATCACTAGTGGACTATTAGTCTAGGGTACAACATGGCACAGACTAGGATACCTCACACACACAATTGTGCACAAAGAAGGGTAGCTATAGATGCTAGGTAGTCAGGAAACTGTCTATTACATGTTGAGAGACCCTGACATAATAGGCTGGAAATGTTATGGTTCTAGAAAGTTAAGTTACAAAAAAGTGAAATGAAAACAGTAAAAAAAAAAAATGTTGTTTTATTGAATCAATGTTATATTGTTACTGTGTGTTTTTGGTAACTGATGTTTGCTTTGCAGAAATGCCAATCAGCTGCAGCACTAATCCGTGTATTTCCAATTCAGGGTTTTTTTTGTTAAGCTAAAGTATATTACATTTTTTCCCACAAAAGTTTTTATTGTAGTAAAACAGGTACATGAAAGAAGTGAAAGTGACCCAGAGGGCATAAGCCAACAATATACAGAGTAGACATAATGCATGGATGAATGTAAATCCAAAAATGTCATACAAGGCAATTAATCGTTGATAGGAACAGCTTGTGAAATAGGGATGTATAAATAGGGTAATCAGATATACAACAAATGAAAACCATAAAAAATGTAGAACCAAGGCCCCCCTGATGAGAAGAGATTGACCAGATGAATAGCATCATGTAATGAGCCAGAGTCCTGAAGTGATGGGGGCTAAACATCACCCCCAAGTTTTTTATTTAAAGGAATTGTGTATTTTTCATGTTGCCCCTTGAGCCTTTTAAAAAACTTGCTCCCAGCTGAATGGTGTTTCTTTTTTGCTTTGGTACATTACCTCCATGGCAGTGCCCATTTACCCATGTCCTTTTCGAGTTTGCAAACTGGCCTTAAAACAGGTCATAAAAAAATAACAACATATACTTCATTGATATTTGGGTGCTATGTTCGAGGTTTGCAGATTTTTTCAATTGTTCAGTGAATGTCCTGCTAACTGAACCTTGCTTGGTTTGGTCATCACTATTCCCCTTCTTCAGTAGGAGTACCATGCAACTTCCCTGCATTGAACTGTTCCTCCAATTTACATTTCCAATTCCAGAGCCAGCATGCCCAGCAGCTCAAATAACCTCCTCCTGTCACATGCAAGCTTAATTTTAAAACACTGGTCACACTTGGCTCACAAGAGCCTTTGATACCATTTGCTACTCTGCATGCATCTATGCATGCATCTGTAAAGGGAACTTGCCCATCAGGAACTTACATCAGTGATTTTGGTTTTTAGTGCAATGGCTACTAGTTAAGGAACCAGACCATTGTGTCAGCTCAAAGGATGGTCAGTAGTGTGGTTATACTCTGCATCAGTAACCAGAGGTGAAACTTTCTGGAAAAACCTTGTGACTAAAACTTTGAAAAACATATATAGCACATTTTAAAGTAAAGCTGCTTTCATTTTCAGTGATGATATTCTTTAAAAAGAGAACCTTAAATTATTATATTGAAAAATTACACACTCAGTGTATTTCTCAGCAAGAAAATTCTAGAACTTCAAGGGTGTATATGAGTTTTCTGGTACACTGTATCATTCAAGTGCACAGAAGCGAAAGCCTGAACAGAAAGCTTTCATACATTTTATAGCAGTCCAAGCAAGGCCATGGCCAAGACTGCAGTCAGAGTTATTCTATGAAGAAGACTATACGATAATGGGATTTTCATCTCAATGTTTGATTAATATAGGGCTGAGGAGAGCACTGAATTGATTTTTATCAATTGAATTCTATATTGGTAGCATAAAAGATAATGCATGTACAGGTTGTCCTAAGCATTACTGAAGTCTTAGTTTCCTTCTTATGCACGTTTCTGGAAAATTTGTTTTAAAAGAGATGACAGCAAAGAAAAAAAAACTGCAAATTTTTTAGAAATATCTTTTTAGAACACCATCTTGGAGTTTAAAATTGATAATAATAAAATTGTAAGTTAATCTAATAACAAAATCAACGAATATCTTATTTTGGGATAGTGCTTAACAGGGTCAAAAGTTGCCCATAGGTACTATCAAGCAATCCACTTAGGTAGGGTTATTGATTGGCGCCGTCATAAGGACTCTAAGCTGCGGGCACAAATAGAACAACACCAAACCATTATACCTCTACAAACTGCGATATGGTGCAGTGACTCTCTTCTTTTAGAATTGAAATCCCACCCTATCATAGGAAACACTATAAAACAATGCATTCGGGCTACATTACAAACCTCTCTAACTACCAAAACATCTTCCTTAACCCCGATTCTAGGTAACCCCAACTTCCCCCCCGGACTCTCATCTGCGCAATTTCAGACATTAAGAAGCTCCAATTGTGTCATAGCGTCACAATTTGTGAAACAAGATAAATGGCCCTCCATCTCAGAGCTAATGGATCCCACAGGCCCGTTTAAACTTTTATTCTGGGATGCAGCACAAGTTCACCATTTTCTCCAGACTATCCCGAACCCTCAAAGCTACACTAGACCCCTGACAACGTTTGAAGAACTCTGCATGGACACAGAACCACTGCCACAGGTTCTATCGAAGATGTACACCTTACTGAATACACCTCCCCAACCACCTTGTTTGCCATGCATTACAAAGTGGGAAACAGACCTCCAACGCACTTTTACAACAGTCCAGAAACAAAACATGATTAGTCTCTCCCTTAAGTCCTCAATATGCACTAAAATTCAGGAGACGAACTATAAGATCCTGATGAGGTGGCACCTAACACCAAGTCGTTTACATATCATTTTTCCTGACACATCAGAATATTGCTGGCATTGTCATAAGGAGCAGGGAACGATGCTACACATGTTTTGGTCATGTCCTATGTTGACAACCTTCTGGGCTGCGGTTCGTACCATTTCCCAAAAATTCACTGACTTCCAGATCCCGAATGACTCTGCATTTTTTCTACTTCACATATCTACCATACCACTCAAAACCTATAAAAAATCCTTATTGCTACATTTGACAAATGCGGCTAAGTCCTGTATTCCCCTGCTATGGAAGCAGCAATCTCCACCAACCACGGCATTGTGGTTGAGGAAGATAAAAGACATAAATAAAATGGAAGATCTGATAATGACAGCTCAAGATAGACAAGAAACCTATAAGAAAACATGGACTCTTTGGAATATATTTAAATATTCAGAAGAGGGTAAATCCCTCATTGGGAACTAAAATCCTACCATTCTATATTGATCAACAACTTACAGCCATCCTGGTACTCAGAGACTTATATAACTGAACGCCCCTATTTCCCCCCTCCCCTCCCCCTTTTTCCCTTCCCAACTCCCCCCCCCACCTCCCCCTTCTTCTTTCTTCCCCCTATCTATTACTCGCTCTTCTATCTCTCTTCTCTTTTCTTAGGTAGCTGCCTCCTGACTGATGTATTTACATTCTCTTATGATATTGGGACTCTAATACAGAGTAACACATGTAATACAACGGAACACATGTATAGTTTTTAAAGTATGATAATACAGAGATATTTCCTGCACGCTTTAATGTATAACATGTAATATTACAATATAATGTCGGGAGGCTGCGACCCCCTCTGTTATATGCCACTGTGGTATGTTGTGGGCTCTGCCCTTTCCTTGAAAATTAATAAAATATATATTTGAAAAAAAAAAAAAGTTGCCCATAGTTGTATTTTGACAATTGGCAAATCTGGCTATTTTGGGCCAGATCTGAAAACATCTTGTCGCACTTTTTCCTGTCCTCTCTAATCACTGAGGAATAAAAGGTTAACACTTTAGCCAAAGAGTCCAAGGTGCTGTCTACATGTTTAGCTATATTTGCATTTATAAAGTCAACACAAAATTCTTCCTTTTGTGGCTGATACTAATAACTAGGGAAGAGATTCAAGTTCAGGTTGAGCATGGGTTCAAGGTGAACCCAATATGTTCATGGGCCCTAATAAACTAATGTGTAATTTTGCTACCATAGCAGCCAACTCCCAGTAGTGAACTTCCTTATCTTCAAACATTGGTCAGATGGCTTAGAAGGACCAAGAAGAGGGCATTATAAAAGGTTAGGTTCCCAGCAACCATATTGGCAATTTAGCTATGATAGTAAATGCATAGAGAGTGTTGCTGCTAAAATGCATAGAGACAGATTATTGTAGGGCTTGTAGACATACCTGTAGTTCTCTTAAAGTAGACCTTTACTGAACATCCTTTATGTAGCAAAATGTTGTGCAGTTTGGGAAAACTGAGGAGGAAAATATTTTTACATCCAGTGCTGTTAATGCGTGTCCTGCAGCTTCTTTTTTTTATAATTAAATTTTTATTCATTTTCACAGTAATACAAAGAAGTATAACATATAGTATCGATACAGAGTTGGTACAATACTGATATTCATTCTCCATAGTACACATTTTAACTTTTTCAATTAACCGTAAATATATCCACTAGTGGTGTCAACTGTCAGGTCCGTCCCTCTGCCAAGGTCACCCCATTGGGATCTAGCTGCGACCAGGCAGGGGTGTCATCAAAAAAAAAAGAGTTTCTTACTTAATTATTTATCACATCAAGTACTTCTGGTTTTGGGTGTACATGTAAATTAGTAATATGTATCTCCAACTTCTTTTTTGTGTTAATAGAGAATAAACTTGGAGGTGGGGCAAAAATAAACAATAAAAAAAGAAAGAAGAGAAAAGAAAGGAATTAAGGAACTAAAATCCTGTATTTGTTGCCATTATAGTATATAGATTATATCCGGGTAGCTTAGTAGCTTATTTTATCTGACTATGCCGTTTGGTAGTTGCTGTCTTGTACGTGTATTATAGACTTTATACCATTCTATCCATAGTTCCCAGTGACTAAGAAATTCTGCATATTTCCCCGCTATTGTAGCTAACATGCCTTCATAAGTGTTGTGAATTGTTAGTGTGCGGATAACGTCTGCAATCTCAGGAAGAACTGGGGATCTCCAGAGCCTAATGCCCTGTACACACGGTCGGATTTTCGGAAAATGTGTGATAGGATCTCGTTGTCGGAAAATCTGACCGTGTGTGGGCTCGATCACACATTTTCCATCGGAATTTCCAAAACACAAAGTTTGAGAGCATGCTGTAAAATTTTCCGACAACAAAATCCGTTGTCGGAAATTCTGATCATATGTACACAAATCCAAAAAAGTGCCACGCATGCTCAGAATAAATTAAGAGACTAAAGCTATTGGCTACTGCCCCGTTTATAGTCCCGACGTACGTGTTTTACGTCACCGCGTTCAGAACGGTTGGATTTTCTGACAACTTTGTGTGACCGTGTGTATGCAAGACAAGTTTGAGCCAACATCCGTCAGAAAAAATCCATGGATTTTGTTGTCAGAATTTCCAATCAATGTCCGACCGTGTGTACGGGCATTAGAATTACCAATTTGGCGGCTAGGAATAGGTGGGTAGTAAATTTCCTATAGAGTGGTGGTATATTTTCTATTCCTAGGTTTAGGATAGCCAATGAAGGTGAGCATTGTGTAGCTACTCCTGTGACTTGTTAAAAAGATTGAAAATACATTGGTCCAGAATCTAGCCAACTTTCCACACGTCCACACTATGTGGAACAGGGTTCCTGTTTATGTGCAATTTCTCCAACATTTCTCCAACAACGTAGAGGGGTCAAATTTGGCTATCTTGCATGGCATTAGATACCATCTCTGTGAGATTTTGTGGGATAATTCCCAAAGATTTGTACTTTTAGTTGCTGAGTGCATGTGTTGTAATGCTTTGTGCCACTGTTCTTCTGTATATGATGTGTCTAAGTCCCTTTCCCATGCAAGCATAGGACTTGTTTTCTCGAGAATAGATTTATGATCGAGAAAATTATAGAAAAGTGATATTCTGCCTTTGCGATTTTCTTTAGTGGTAAGGTAAACATGTATTTTCCAAAACAGATTGTATTGTAACAGTTGACTGCTTTTGAGTTATGAGGTTACCCGTATGTAGTTAAATTGTTCAGAAGATGGAAGACTATATTCTGATTGTAATTGTGTAAAGGTTTTAAGTTTGTTGTCTATGTATAGATCTGAAGTCCATTGCATGCCTCCAGATATCCATTTGGATAAACACAAGTTAGGTACTAACAATGCTATTACAGCAATGGGTATAGCAAGATTGATAATAGGCATTAAGAAAGATTTGGATAGTATTAGTTTTTTCCAATAGTCCAGAGTCATTAGGACTGTGGGAGATGCATTTTTGATTTTTTTGTTATAGAAGATGAAATTGTTGAGATTCCTACCTGGTATTTGGATTTGTTCTAGGAGACCCATAGTGGTGTTGTTTGGTTAGGGAACCACCCTGGTCTCTGCCAGTACTGCAGCTTTGTGATAATCGGTGAAGACTGGTGCTCCTACCCCTCTTGCATTTTTTAGTTTGCTAAGTTTAGAGAAGGCGCTTCTTGCTTTTTTACCCTCCCAAAGGAAGTTGGCGAGTGTGCTTTGCAGATGTTTAAAAAAGGTTTTTGGAGCTGGTATAGGGACCGTTCTAAAGAAATACAGTACTTGAGGTAATATTTGCATTTTTAATGCTGCTAACCTGCCTGACCATGATAATATATGTTTGCTTAATTTCTGCATTCCTTCTTTTACTTTACCTTCAAGAGGGAGGTAATTAGCTTTGAACAGCTGGTCAGGATGAGAAGTAAGGTTAATCCCCAAATAATTAATCATATGGTTATTCCAAATATATGAGAAGTTAGCTTGTAAATCTATTTTGTTTAGTTGAGATACGCCCAGATCTAATATGTATGACTTGGTTTCATTCATTTTATAGTATGACACTGCCATAATTCTGCAGTACAGAAAACACTTTCCCTAGGGAAGTTGGACATGAATGAATTTCTGGACAGCCGCACTCATAGATAGCCTTGTTTATTTAGAAGGTGCACATCAAATACAAAAATCACAGCAGACAGGGAAGAGCTGACGTTTCGCACTAGCGTTAGTGCGAAACGTCAGCTCTTCCCTGTCTGCTGTGATTTTTGTATTTGATGTGCACCTTCTAAATAAACAAGGCTATCTATGAGTGCGGCTGTCCAGAAATTCATTCATGTCCAATGCTATCAGCATTAGCCAGCACCTACAACCTCCGAACCAAGATCGATTCACTTTTGGTCTGTTAAACGCTCCTGGAGCGGTGATAGTTTTCTCCTTTTACTAGGGAAGACACTGGATCTGTGAGCATTAGGATTACGTCATTGGCAAAAAGACTAATGATGTGTTTTCTATTATTGAACATGAAGCCCTGTATTTCAGGTGATTGTCTAATGTGTGCAGCTAGAGGTTCCATTAAGGGATTAAAGATGAGAGGGGACAAAGGGCAGGCCTGCCTTGTGCCATTTGTAATCCTGAAGGATTTAGAAAGCATCCCTGACGTGTACACCTTAGCTGATGGTGAGGTATACAAGGCTAGGATCGCGGACAATATATGTCCTGTGAATCCGAATTTTCTTAGGGTTTGCGAAAGATAGAGCCAGTGTACCCTGTCGAACGCCTTCTCTGCATCCAAAGCTAGGAGCAGAGAAGGCGTTGGAGCCCCTCTAGCGATGTGAATTATGTTGATTAGGTGTCTTGTTGCATCAGAAGCTTGCCTGCCTTTTGTAAAGCCCGATTGGTCAGGGTCAATTTGGGTGGGGAGAATATCCATCATTCGTAGTGCCATCATTTTGGCATAGATTTTTAAATCATTATTTAATAATGATATAGATCTAAAGTTTTGGGGCTGATCCAGTGTCTTCCCAGGTTTTAGGCAGTGTCACAATGAGTGCCTCGAGCATCTCAGGAGGAAAGGAAGCAGAGGCAGCTGCATCGTCGAATACTTTGAGGAGGTGCGGTCCTAAAATTGACTGGAAGCTTTTGTAATAGTCTCCTATAAGTCCATCTGGACCCGGGGATTTGTTGCTCGGGAGCGTTTTATTGTTTGTAGTAATTCAGTCAGGGAAAAGGGTGAGCTAAGTTCTTGGAGTTGAGTAGGTGTAAGTGTAGGTAGTTTGACGTTAGATAAAAAGTTGTTTATAGTCGTTGGTGTAGGTTGTGGTGTTAGATCATCTTGGTTCAAGTTGTAGAGAGAGCTATAACAGTCGTTAAATGCGTCTACGATGCCATGTGGGTCATATATTTTTTGTTTGCTTTTGGGATGGATGAGGTGAGCTATTTTGGTCTTGAAGCATTGTTCCTGTATTCTCCTGGCCATTGCTTTCCTGGCTGTTGCCAGTAGAATAAAAGGACATTTTCTATTTTTTCTCTGTGTATTCAAATGTTTGTAGTAGGATGATTCTAAGGTCATGTCTCAGTGAGGTGAGTTTTACGCTAGTGGAGGGGGTAGGTTTAGTTTTGTTGAGAGCTTCCAGTGTGTCAATTTCTGTTACCAAATTGGTAATTTTCTGCTGCTGCTGCTTCTTGATTCTCACCCCTAGCTGGATAAATATGCCTCTTATATAAGCTTTGTGGGCATTCCAATAAAAAAGCATTATCAGTGGATGAGGAATTGATCTGTTAGTAACTGGACAAGTGACCTTCCAATGTTTTTTTAGTTTTAGGGTTTTGTATTATGTGTGAGTTGGCACAGCAAACATAAGTAGTGGTGCTAGGATAGAAATCATTTAGTATAAGGAGAATGGGAGCGTGATCTGACCATGCTATTGTGACTATTTTGGCCTGGGACACTTTTTGAAGCAGCCACTTATCCATCAAGAACAGATCAATTCTCGTGTATGTACAATGTCTATGTGAAAAAAATGAATAATCCCTTTCACTGGCGTGCGTACAATGCCAAACATCATATAAATCATGGGAACGTAAAAAATTAGTTAAGGATGAGGTCCTTTTTGAGGGTGCTGTAGTAGAATCCATTAGTGGGTTATGGATAATGTTGAAGTCCCCGCATACTATAAGAGATCCTTGTTGTATTTTTTTTACTTTCCTCATGAGTCCATTTAGAAATTTAATTTGGTGTTTGTTGGGAACATAGATGTTCATCAAAGTGTAGTGAATGTTATTTATGTCACAGATGACAACAAGGTATCGTCCTGAAGGATCAGTTTTTGCTGAGATTATGTTGAAGGAGATTGTGTCTTTGAATGCGATCATCACTCGTCATTTTTTAGCTGGCATGTTGGAAAAGAAAAAGTGCTGAAAGGATTGTGAGTACACTTAGGAGATGCACTGTGATGAAAATGTGTCTCTTGGACGCAAAGCACATCACACTGAGATGAATCTGCCTCTTTCCATAGGGAAGCTCATACAGGATCTGTAGATGGCTTGTCCGGGATGTTGATAGGTGTTGGGACGATTTGAATAGAATGGTAGGTACAGTTCCTGTGAGAAAAGAAAATATGGAAAACAAAAAAAAGAACAGCATAAACCGGAACTTAAAAGGAGGGTAATGATAACCCAGGTGCAGATCATGTCTGCTCAGGTTATGGGAGCTTGTGGTGTGGAATAAGCTCCAATAGGTGGGGCCCTATGTCAGGGCTGGCACTTTGAGGCATAATGACAAAGATTTGATATGAGTTGTGTCATTTGGAAGATGAGGCCTGTTGCCACTCAGGGAATTTTGTTGAAATTTCTGGTGTCAGAGGGGGTGGAATGTTCCTCTGGCGTGATCTTCCATTTTTTGGGGAAAGTGGTAGCCTTTGGATGGGGATGTGATCACATGGTTCACTCCATCTTTAGTGATTAACAGTTTAGTTGGATAACCCCATCTATAGGTAACGTTGTGGTTCCTTAATGCTTTTGTGATATTGTTCAAATTATTGCACAGTTGCAAGGTGAATTGCGTAGAACTGTAGCGCAGCATAATCAGTATTGCGGTGTTCCCCTTTGTGTGTGGCTAACATCAGGCGTTCTTTTGTTTGGTAAAAATGCATTCGAAACAGAACATCCCTGGGAGCATTTTCTGGGATGAATGAGGGTTTAGGTAACCTGTGGATCCTATCTATGGAAAGCTCAATGGCAGGGATATCAGGCATGAGGGTAGTTAGCATTGCAGTTGCGTAGGTACGCAGATCAGAAGATTTTACCGTTTCAGGGATCCCTCGAATTTTAACATTATTTCTTCTGGATCTGTCCTCTAAATCTTACTAATTTTGCTTTGATCCATGTTTGTTCGTCGTCTGCAGTATCGTGTGTGTCTACCAGGTCATTAATGGTGGTAACATACTACCCCATTCTGGTCTCAATATGGTCAACTCTGTCTCCCACTGCTGTTAGTTCTGTTTTAAAATTCCTTATGCCTGCCATCATGTCAGTGTGGATAGTGCTTCTTAGAGAAATGAACATGTCTTTAAGTGTTGTGTCTAACACTGGCTGGTTCAGCATGGGGAATGAGACTATGGAGTCAAGGAGCACTCTTGTGTCTTCTTGTGAGTAAGCATTGGATCTTACCTCACATTGCTGCATCCCTGAATCATCCATCCTGAAGCGTGACTTAGCTGGGCTTCTGTTAAGTGGTGGGGGGGGGTTGTGATGATTCTCCTGTATCAAAAGCTTGCCTGTAAGCTTGTTCATCGTGGCCCTGTGGATGTCTGTGAGCCGATCATTCTGAGGGAGAGGAGCCGGTGCCATCTTGCCCACGAGTCCGCGGTGGCTGTGTGTAGTAGTCCGTTAGCTTTTTCGGATGATGTTCCGCTTGCCGCTTTCTAGGCATACTGCCGGGTTGTTGGGGAAACAATCAGTCAGTTCGTGTGGAGTTTGCGGTGCCTCTAGTCGCCGTGAGCCGCTGTGTTATCCCGCTGGAGCTCAGGAGTCACACCGCCATCTTGGTGGAGTCCAAGCCACACTTCTTCACAGCCTGTTCACATGCACTGCAGTCATGCACTACTGTCATAACAGGTATTCACAAGGCATATTCCCTTATTCTTGCTGGCTACAATGGATTTATTTTCATAGTCTGGTCTTTTCCACAGGGACAACACTGATAGCTCACTGCATATGTTTATTTCTTAATTGTTGCTGGCTGCAATTTTTTTTACAGTCTGTCCCTGTCTATATGCACTACACTGATAACTGGCTGTGGGTATCTTTTTACAGGTTATATTTCCCAATTCCTACTGTCTGCAATTTATTTTTAACAGGTAGTTCCTGTCTACATGAACTACACTGATAATCGACTGAATGTGTTTTTTCACAGTACATTATTTTAAAAGGTCTTATTTTGCAAAAATATTGTAACATCCTTGGACAATGTACATCAGTACATAATATGATTTTTACTTTGGGAGAGCATGTGAAATGGTGATTTACAAGCAGAGCATTGTGAGAAACAGGAGCAGAGAGTTGTCACCCAAAAACACAAAGTGCTTAAACATTGTGCGTTATATCAATATTAACAGCTATTAACGCTGTGATATGTCCTGATGCGGATTCATTTTTTCCAAGTGAAAGAAAACATTCTAGAAGCTTTCCACCGTAACGACCGGTGCCAGTACAGGCCGCTGATATCCAGGTCCTACCAACTTTTTCCCAATACACTCTGCAACTCCGATGTAATCTTAACTCTATCACTAAGGTGCTGAGGAACAATAAACTCATCTACAAATAGAAGTACCCAGCCAAGCTGAGTGTGACCTATAAAGGGAAATCACATATAATTACCTCCCTAGATGAGGGAATGGGGAATCATACCTGAGATACAAGCTATGTCCACTAGCTCCTCACACCAGGTGCCTAAACACGTTCATCCCGACAGGCAGGTGTCCAGAAAGCCCTCACCAGCTCTACGAAATACCTATAGACGACATCTCTATGCCCTTGCCCGGTTCCAGAGAGGAATCCTGAAGTTAGAAACTATGCAGTGTATACTGCACGCGTAGTTCTATATGGACGTTTTTTAATCTTTTTTTCTTGTTTTTTGGCAGGTCACATTTCTCGTTTTCTTTTGGACTCCTGTGTTTATGCTGCAAGAGTTTCTCCCAGGTATCCTGCCTATTTGACTTCAAGAGCTCCTTAGGGAGTTGACTCCACTGGAGCTACACTCCTTATTCTGTTCTGTCTGCTTACACTATCCTGGTTATATGACCTAGAACACACTATATACATCCTCAGCAATAGTCTTCTTCCATATATGGAACAATCTCTTCAATCAACACCTTCTAACGCTCTCATCCTATCATGCACAGTTGTCCTTACTCTTCGAAACGTCTCATCTTTGATCCTCAACATCGCTCTTCACATCAGCTGGATACATCTAAATGGGACTTGTAGTCAGAGTCTTCGAGTGAGAAAGTGATACTCCTAAGCACCAAGGCCTGAGGTGTGCCCTGGCCTGACTGGTCAGTATGCCTGAAAAGAGGGCATACCCTGAATGTAAGAAAAAGTAAAAAGTAATATGAGTATGAGTATGTATGAAGATTGGGGGTGGGAACCCAGAGACGCCGACGAAAACTGGCCTGAAGGAGGAGGAGGCTTATGTAGCCCTCTCAGCCTCCTCCCACAAATACAGGCTAGCCTCAAGCTAGCCTTTACACTTGTAGTCAGAGTCTTCGAGCGAGAAAGTGTGAGTGAGAAAGTGATACTCCTAAGCACCAAGGCCTGAGGTGTGCCTTGGCCTGACTGGTCAGTATGCCTGAAAAGAGGGCAAAAAGACACAAATTTAGGTGAAGAAGGGAAGGTAACAATCCATCAAGAGTAGTAGCGTGCGCGCGGATGGCAACAGTATGTATCCGAAAAGTGTCCCCCATGACCGGAGAAACACCCCCTCCCGACTTGGTGATGAGACAGAACCCCCTACAGACCTGTGAAGCTACCCAGAACCCAACTAAATATCCCGTGAACAATTGGACAGGGCCTGAAGTCCGAGACGACCCAGAATGAGAATTAACTGCTTGTGAACGAGGATGCGTGGGGGAAGGGGAGCAATGGCTGCCCCGAGGAGCCCCTGCAAAATGAATGGCCGAGAAGATCAAAACTACAAACGGACACCAGTGAAGTACTCAGTGAAATCCCTCCCAAGCCCTGGCCTGGCCATGCTGGTATGGGAAAGTGTGAGGGTGAGTGCCAAAGAACAACTGGTAGGAGTTCAAAATGCTAAATACCTGAAGAATGTGATTGAGTAGGTGGATGAGGCCCATGCACTATGGCAATAAGTATTGACAACATGGAGAAACCATGCCAGTCCCACCTGATGCGATCGGGTCGTGCTTCAGCCTGTGACCTGACAACCGAGCCTAAAACAGAACTGAGGAAGGAGGGCCAGACTCCACCCCAGGGAAATAAGTCCCATGGCATGAAAACAGTCATACCCAAAGTGACTGAAAACCCCCTACCTGGAACCGGCTGGGGAACAGAAAAGATGACTGAAACTGACGTCCCTGAGCAGTCTACCAAGCCACATCCTAAACAAGATCCGCGCCGAGAGTGGAACCCAGAATCATGACGACGTTTGCCCAAACCTACCACTTTAAGCACCAACAAGGGGATGACGAATGCCAATACAGCCCAACCTGAGAACATGCACAAAAGAAATAACAGACAAGACATGAGAACAACAACGCCCCTCTGTGCCTACCTAAGTATGAGAACATGAGCAGAAATGTCAAGACCACTGCGCGTGAATGAACCTGATGATGGACCCCCCCTCTTGTGAGTAAAGAGTGAGCCCGAGTAACCTGCCGCGCAGAGTCAGGTAATTAACTGAAAACTCAGGGCTGGTGTACCCACAGACCGTGATGGGTAATCGTACAGGTGTGGTGAATGAACGTGCATCGTATGAAGTATGTTATACGGGCGAGAAGATTGTGGTCAACAATCATTAACAAACGAAACCTCAGCCCATATGGATCTGTAGATGTGACAGATCCTGACATGTGAGCCCTAGCTACCGGACGCAGGTACAACAATGAACAAAACGATGAGACATGACAAACAACGAAGATGAAACAGCTAACGGAGTATGTGCCGTGACTGAACAACAATGCTCCTCTGAGAAATGCTGAGGCTGAACACTGAAGCAGAAACGTTGGGGCAGAAACACAAGGACAACAACGCTATAACAGAAAAAGCTAAGACAGAAATGCTGAACTAAATGCTGAGACAGAAACGTGATGACAGAAAATACCTGGGGCAGAAATGTAATGACAGAAAAACCTGGAGCAGAAATGTAATGACAGAAAAACCTGGGGCAGAAATGTAATGACAGAAACACCTGGGGCAGAAATGAAATGACAGAAACCCTGGGGCAGAAATTAAATGACAGAAACCCTGGGGCAGAAATGAAATGACAGAAACCCTGGGGCAGAAATGTAATGACAGAAACCCTGGGGCAGAAATGTAATGACAGAAACCCTGGGGCAGAAATGTAATGACAGAAACCCTGGGGCAGCAATGCCATGACAGAAAAAGCTGGGGTAGAAAACGTTCTGACAGGACGCAGAGGCAGAAACGCGATGTCAGAAATGCCATGACCGAAACGAAATGACAGAAACGCTGAGACTGAAATACTGATGACAGAAATGCAAGGACAGAATCCTGGGGCAGAAACACTATGACGGAAATGCCGAGACAGAAAAAAAATTGAGCCCGAGTGCTGAGCCCGAAATGCTGGGGCAGAACACTATGACAGAAAACACCATGACTGAACAAGAAAAAATGCCATGACAGAAATCCTGGGGCAGAGATGCCATGACAGAAATCCTGAGCCAGAAACGCTATACAGAAATCCTGGGGCAGAACCGCTATGACAGAAATGCCGAGACTGTACGCCGAGACAGAAATGCCGGGGCAGAATGCTATGGCACAAAAGCTAGGGCAGAACGCTGCGACGTAAATGCTAGGGCAGAACGCTGCAACGTAAATGCTAGGGCAGAACGCGGTGACGGAAATGCTGAACGCTTATGGAAAGCAATGCTAGGGCAGAACTTTAAGCGAGAAATGCTGAACGCTATGACAGAAATGCTGGGCAGAATGTTAAGCCAGAAATGCTGAATGCTATGACAGAAATGCTGAATGCTGTAACAAAAATGCAGAACGCATATGACAGTAATGCTGGGCAAACCGCTGTGACAGAAATGCTAAACACTATGACAGAAATGCTGGGCAGAACACTATGACAGAAATGCTGAACCCTACGACAGAAATGCTGAAACGCACGACAGAAATGCTGAAACGCTACGACAGACATGCTGAAACGCTACAACATAAATGCTGAACCGCTACGACAGAAATGCTGAATGCTACGACAAAAATGCTGAATGCTATGACAAAAATGCTGGGCAGAACGTTTAAGACACAAATGCTGAACGCTACGCCAGAAATGCTGAGGCAGGAAATGTTATGACAGAAAAACGCCATGACAGAAAAACAAGTGCTGAGACTAAACGCCTAAACAGAAACGCTATGACAGAAACCCTGTGCCGAAAATGCTGTAACAGAAATCCTGGGGCCGAAATGCCACGCTATGAACACTTGTGACTGAAGCGGTGGATGCCCGGGAGGCGTGCGGGGATGCCCCCCCACATGAATACCAGGAGGTGAGCGGGGGCGGGTGCTACCCCTAGCCATGAAAACTGGGAGACGTGCGGGCGTCCCCTTCATGATGCACAGTGTGGTACCAGGGAGGTGAATTGGCGGGCGAGTAGCGAGTGGGTGGGTGGAGAATGGACAGACGCGTCCCCCCTCCCCCTGGCATGAGAGCCTGGAGAAGTGGGCGGGCAGCACCACGGACAGATGGGGCTGTGGGGAAAGTGAACCCAGAGACGCCGACGAGCCCTGGCCTAAAGGAGGAGGAGGCTTAAGTACCCCTCTCAGCCTCCTCCCACAAATACAGGCTAGCCTCCAGCTAGCCTTTAAACTTATGACCATGTCCCTAAATGTCCGAGGCCTGAACCACCCTGCGAAACACCACTCTCTATATAAGGAAGTCATCTCCAACAAAGCTGACCTAATCGCCATTCAGAAAACCCATTTCCACAAAGACTTCACACCTTACTGCTCCCACAAGAACTATCCGCACATTTTTCTAGCATCAACGCATGCCAAGAAGAGAGGATTCCTGATGGCAGTTGGAGTCTCGGTGTCCTTTTCCCTATCCATAGCTATTCTGGATCCAGGGGGCAGATATATCATACTCATATGTACCATTAATTAAATAAATAAAATACCGCGCCTAACTGGTGTGTGAAAACAGCTGCCAACACTAACGAATGACTGAAATCATATAAACATATATAGAAAAAAAGTGCTTCCTCATCAATGTTTGCCAGGAAACTAAATCAAGACACTAAACCCCCACACGTATATAAACTGCGAAACCAAAAAGGCAATATCGTAACGCACCCCCAAGATGTCCTAAACATTTTCACCTCATTCTATAAAAACCTCCTTTCTGGCCCCCAAACACACCCTCCTCTCACCACATTAGACTGGTTAAACTCCCTTCAACTCCCTAAACTTACCCAACTCCAAGCTTCTTCATTGAATGATCCTTGTACGGACAGCGAAATTCTCAATATAATAAAGAACCTCAAAACATCTACAGCACCAGGCCCAGACGGCTTCACCACATCATACTATAAAAAATTTGCCTCTTTACTGACCCCCAGCCTTACAAAAATGTTCAATTATATCCTATCAGGTGGTCACTTCCCAGAAGATATGTTATTGGCCAACTTATCATTAATCCCTAAACCTGAAAAAGACCATTCCCTTCCCCAAAATTTTCGCCCTATTTCAGTCCTCAATAATGACCTTAAACTATTTGGCAGATTACTGGCAAACAGGCTTGCTACAGTTATCACATCTCTGATCCATACGGATCAAACGGGATTTATCCCAGGCAGACAAATAGTCGATAACATTAGACTTGTCACAAACATTGTTCAAGATGCCAACCTTCATTCTCGCCCCCTATATCTACTTAGCCTTGACATCCACAAAGCCTTCGATAGCGTTAATTGGTCATATCTTAATCACCTCTTACCTAAATTCGGCATATCAGAAAAATTTATACATGGATTTAATGCTCTCTATCATTTACCCCAAACCAGAATTAAAATTCCAGGGATCAACTCTGATTTCTTTCCCCTAAGCAGAGGAACCAGACAGGGCTGCCCTCTCTCTCCTCTCCTTTTCGCCTTGGCCATAGAGCCCCTCGCAGCTGCCATTAGAAATAACCCTAACATCAAAGGCTACCAAAAAGTTCCATATGACTTTAAACTCAGTCTCTATGCAGATGACGCACTTTTATTTTTAACAGACCCACTAATCTCAATACCCAACCTCCTCTCTGATCTCCATTCATTCCATAAACTCTCTGGTCTTTTTATTAACACTAACAAATGCTCCATTTTACCTATAAACAGCCCCCCAGATCTAACCTCACTTCTGAAAAAAAAATTCAACTTCCTTTGGTCTTCACACTCCTTTAAATACTTAGGAGTTAATATTACAATATCCCATAATCTATTATATAAAAGTAACTACCTTCCCCTCTTCTCACGAATCAACTCACTGTTAAAAATCTGGTCCTCTTACCATATTTCCTTTCTTGGAAGGATTTGTGCTTTTAAAATGACAATCCTTCCAAAATTATTATACTATTTTAGAGCACTTCCCATTAATGTACCCAAAACCAAACTGGAATCTATACAACGTGAAATTAATAAATTTATCTGGAACAACAAAAAACCCAGGTGTAGTTACAATCTCATGCATAGACCACAAGATAGAGGTGGGCTGGGACTTCCCAACCTTTGGCTTTATTTCTTAGCAACCAAACTAGTACAAATGGCTCAATGGTCTTCCCCTAATGCAAATATCCCCTGGTTGACCTTTGAATCCACCTCTATTCATCCATTGAACATCAGAGGAATTTTGTGGTCCAACACAAAACTACACCATATTCTTATTAAAAAAAACACTTTAATTGCCCATCTTATACTTCTTTGGAATAAAATCAAAGATAACTTTAAACTCCTCTCTGCAACTCCTCCATTGGCCTCATTCTTGGGGGACCCCAGATTTCCGCTCGCTTTCCCTGACCACACACCCTTTCACAACTGGATCAAAAACAATCTTACCACATTAAAGTCTATCACACTCAGCTCTAAATTTCCATCTTTTGCCTCATTACAAGCCAGATGCAATTTCCCCTCTTCGGAGTACTATCATTTCACCTTGGTCCGCGAGTTCTACTCTACATACTACTCACTATCTATCAACCCCCCCAGTACTTTATTCGAACACATCTGTATCTCTTCACCTAGAGACAAGAGACTAATATCCTTCCTATATAGTAATCTCAATAACTTTCTCCAACCCGAAAAAACAGGCCCCATGATTAGATGGGAAGCAGAGATTGGTAGCTCATTCTCAACGGACTCGTGGACCAAGATGATCAAAAACCTCCGCAAAAGTAATTGTGCTGCTGCATTTAGAGAATCTCCATTAAAACTTCACATCAGGTGGTACATGACTCCATCTAGGATACACTCCTTCTACCCCTCTACCTCCCCGAACTGTTTCAGAGGTTGTCCTTTGGAGGGCAGTTATATGCACATCTTTTGGAGCTGTGATTTCTTGAAACCAGTATGGGATAAGTTAATCAATATTCTAGAAAATCCTCTTAAGAAAAAAATTTCCCTTTCCCCCCAAATATGCTTATTATACGCTACAGTTCCAGATGTTCCAACTCCCTGCAGCGGATTAATCCACTCTCTAATCAGTTCAATACACTGGATGATAGCTCTCAATTGGAAATCACAAAACCTACCATGGCCCCAGGTGGAATCTAGAATGGAATCACTTAGACTTTCCGAAAGAATCCATCATACCCTATTTGACACTATGCATATTTATAACGAAAAATGGAAGTTCTGGCCCTTATCAAACCCTCAACGCTTATAATTCTTCACTTCATTCTAGAACTCATTCCTATATATTGTTGGTTTGCATGATAACGTATCACCTACATTCTAACGATTAAATATTATTAACCACCCTTCTATATCAGCTTTGTTTTATATGTCCCTTACATTTTTATACTATGTCTTCATTATATTTTATTCACTAATTACCCAACTCTGTATATTCTACTTTCATGTACTACTCATGTTAAACCATATTGTTGTACTCTGCAACCGTTTTATTATATGTCTTTCAAATAAACTTTTGTAAACAAAAAAGAAAAAAAGTGTAGCGCTAAAGTGACTGAAATGATTAAAGGGTTTTAGAAACAAGGGGAGGTAGAGCACAAATTTACAAATGGCTTATAACCTCGGCTTGGTCAAAAAACCGGATAAATATATACACAAGTGATGTGATAATTTTTCTAAAGCATTACCAGAGTACAATACTCTATAAATAAGTGCAAATGTGCAAAAGAAATGTGCAAAATGTGCATAAAATATGGAGTAAGAGATTAAACAAAAGACTCAAAGGTCTGTATTTAACTGGGACTGAAATATGACGAAACTGTCCAACATATTAATAAGGAAGTGTTAATCCCATATAAGTAATGAAGATTCAAATCATATAGTCCATATGTTGTCTGATGTAGTTGACATAAGGGGGGCCCAAAGGCAAAATATCCTTCTAGTGAAGGTACTCCGACTCAGAGGGGATCAAAGCAGGTATCCTTGCAATATAAAGATTCAAGGGAATGTAAGGTAGAATACTCTTACCGACTTCGGTGGACTCACAAGCCGTGGGCGGTGAGTCATGCGAGCTTGCACTGTCCCGTGATAGGTGACAGTAGGGAAGTGGATGATACACCTGGAGACGTCCTCATTGGATGGAAAGCCTGGAGCTTGTCCTGTAGATCAATTCTTAGCTGTGATGGTTGCATTAGTTTTCACTTTTAGGCTTTCTTTTTTTTTATTTCCATCTGATGATCTGACCAGTAAGTCTTAAATGCTGGCAATGAATTCACAGAGAGGCTGGACAATGGTTAGAATTTAACAGAGATCTTACATTCTGGTTTCTGATCACAGCTCCGAGGCAGGGGAGACACTGGCCATTCAACAAGATCCTGGGATGGGTCAGGATGCTCCAACACGGAACTGTAGGACCCCTATTACAGAGGTCTAATAGGCACAAACAGGAGTGAGCGGTCAGTCACAGACGGCAACTTCAAACGTCCATCAGGATCCTCTCATCCACCAGTATATCAGATTCCAATACATTCCATAGGACCCACGTTCCGCAAATAAAAAATGAAGGCTTATGTTGCTCTAGAGAAGTAACTGTTTGCTATCTAAATGGGAGGGTCTGGTTGAATGAACCAGACCCTCCCATTTAGATAGCAAACAGTTACTTCTCTAGAGCAACATAAGCCTTCATTTTTTATTTGCGGAACGTGGGTCCTATGGAATGTATTGGAATCTGATATACTGGTGGATGAGAGGATCCTGATGGACGTTTGAAGTTGCCGTCTGTGACTGACCGCTCACTCCTGTTTGTGCCTATTAGACCTCTGTAATAGGGGTCCTACAGTTCCGTGTTGGAGCATCCTGACCCATCCCAGGATCTTGTTGAATGGCCAGTGTCTCCCCTGCCTCGGAGCTGTGATCAGAAACCAGAATGTAAGATCTCTGTTAAATTCTAACCATTGTCCAGCCTCTCTGTGAATTCATTGCCAGCATTTAAGACTTACTGGTCAGATCATCAGATGGAAATAAAAAAAAAGAAAGCCTAAAAGTGAAAACTAATGCAACCATCACAGCTAAGAATTGATCTACAGGACAAGCTCCAGGCTTTCCATCCAATGAGGACGTCTCCAGGTGTATCATCCACTTCCCTACTGTCACCTATCACGGGACAGTGCAAGCTCGCATGACTCACCGCCCACGGCTTGTGAGTCCACCGAAGTCGGTAAGAGTATTCTACCTTACATTCCCTTGAATCTTTATATTGCAAGGATACCTGCTTTGATCCCCTCTGAGTCGGAGTACCTTCACTAGAAGGATATTTTGCCTTTGGGCCCCCCTTATGTCAACTACATCAGACAACATATGGACTATATGATTTGAATCTTCATTACTTATATGGGATTAACACTTCCTTATTAATATGTTGGACAGTTTCGTCATATTTCAGTCCCAGTTAAATACAGACCTTTGAGTCTTTTGTTTAATCTCTTACTCCATATTTTATGCACATTTTGCACATTTCTTTTGCACATTTGCACTTATTTATAGAGTATTGTACTCTGGTAATGCTTTAGAAAAATTATCACATCACTTGTGTATATATTTATCCGGTTTTTTGACCAAGCCGAGGTTACAAGCCATTTGTAAATTTGTGCTCTACCTCCCCTTGTTTCTAAAACCCTTTAATCATTTCAGTCACTTTAGCGCTACACTTTTTTTCTATATATGTACCATTAATAACTATATGTATACTTTGGGTAACGTATATACCACCAACTCACACTAACTGAGTTAGGCATGTGATGATGACTGAAGATGCCTGTGATGCCTGTCGAAGGGATCCTGCCTGGCTCTGAAACGTTGCACTACACTGTTCTGTTCTGTGATGTGATCTTTCTTGAATAAAAAATGTTGCATATCGCATAAGTTCCAGTATCCAGCTAGCGGTAGCACCCAGTAGCCTAAATAGCTTATTTCAGGAATGTGTGCGATGGAAGCATGGACTGTGGACTTTAACCACTTCAGCCCCGGAAGGATTTGCCCCCTTAATGATCAGACCATTTTTTGTGATACGGCACTGCTTCGCTTTAACTGACAATTGTGCGGTCGTTCGACACTGTACCTAAACAAAATTTACATCTTTTTTACCCACAAATAGAGCTTTCTTTTGGAGGTATTTGATCACCTCTGCATTTTTTAGTTTTTGCGCTATAAACAAAAAAAGACCGACAATTTTGAAAAGATAAAAATTCTTTTACTTTCTGCTTTCATCAGTTTAGGCTGATATATATTCTTCTACATATTTTTGGTCAAAAATATAGCAATAGGTGTATATTGATTGGTTTGTGGAAAGGTTATCGTGTCTACAAACTACGGGATAGATTTAGGGACTTTTGTTTTCTTTTTATTGTTTTTACTGGTAATGGCAGTGGTCTGCGATTTTTAAAGGGACTGCATCATTGCGGCGGACAAATGTGACCCCAAATTACACTTTTTGTGGACCAGTGACATTATTACATTGATCAGTGCTATAAAAATGCACTGATCAATGTAAAAATGTCACTGGCAGGGAAAGGGTTAACAATAGAGGGCGATCAAGGGGATAAGTGTGTTCCCTGGGTGTGTTCTGGGGGGATGGATTTACTGGAACATGACAGAGATTACTATTCCTGATCACTGGGAACAGTAGATCTCTGTCATGTCATCTGGCAGACCAGGGAATCGCCTTGTTTCGCCTTGCTCCCGCGGCATGTCCGCTATCCTCCTTGCGTGGACTGGCGTACAGGTATGCCGGTTTGCGCAGGAGAGCTGACCTGCCGCAGTATATCTGCATGAGCTGGTTGGCTAGTGGTTAATCTTGTAATAGACCCTATCATGAATGTTTCCTCATGGACGTAATCCCAGCCGCTATCCCTGGGAAATTGTATTCATGCGGAGGACATACATAATGTCAACACGCAAATGAACGGGATTTCACATATTTTTCCCCATGACACAACTCATACACCTGGATTGATATGTTTCTGGTTGATAAAATTCTTTTGCAAAAGGTGTCCTTTTTTTTTTTTCCTATAAAAGTTTTTATTTAGCAAAAATATTATTTCAACATAACATGAGCTGTGTATAATATAATCTTACATAACATTCACATGGTATCTTATTACAGTGTTGTTTAGATCATATCTTGGGTCCAGCTGTATTGATTCCATTAGCGAACTTTAAGTATTGTTTGTGAGTATCTGGAATCACCTTAAAATTATAATAATACTGTACAATGAAACAATAACATAAATAAGGAGAGTTAAGAAAGAAGAAAAGGTAGGAGGGAAGGAAAAGAAAAAGGTGTGTGGATAGTGGGTAGTCTAGCTCTGTGCTTGTAGAGATGACATAGAATGAGAGAACCATAATCCTCCTAAATCTACTGTAATGCCATCTCTGCCATGTGTTTAGAAAGTGTAGGTAACAAGGAAATCAGCCCATTAGCCATTCTGCATCTTAGCGAAATCATCTGAGTATTTAAAAATGAACCAAGCTCTCCATAATTTATGAAATTTGTCTGTCCTTTCTGTTGTCATAGCTACTGTTTCTTCCATTCTGTATATTGAGCCACCTCTAAGAGCCATTCTGCTAGAGTGGGTGAGTGTGTTGTTTTCCAATGTCTTGGGATAATGGTTTTTGCAGCGTTCAACATATGACGCACTACTGACTTTTTGTATCTACTTAACGAGTAGTTTGAGATGTGTAGCAGGCAACATTCTGGGGAAAAAAACTATGTCAGTTTCTGTTATTGCCTGTATCCTTGAGCATACCCCGTCCCAGAAGGCACGTATTAGCGGGCAGGTCCACCATATGTGCAGCATGTCACCTTTTTCAGAGCCACATCTCCAACAATTCTCGGAGGTCTCTGGGTACAATGAGTGCAGTCTGGCCGGGGTGAAGTACCAATTTGTCAAGATTTTGTATGAGGTTTCCTGATTACTTGTGCTAATTGAGCATTTATGAGCCAGGATACAAGCATTATTCCATTGTATTTCAGTAAAAGATTTTTGAAGCGCGGTTTCCCACTCTTTTTTATGTTTACTCTGTTGTTTGTCCTGACTGAGCCGTAACCAACTATGGATTAGAGAGGTAGCTTTGCGCTCTCCTGCGATGGAAACCTGTTCAAAATTTGTCTGTTCCCTCAGAAATTGCTCTCTGTTAGTGGTGCAGAGGATATAGTCATGTAGCTGTCTGTACTGCCAGTGGGTGAAGTGTTTGGCCTGTAGTTCAGTCTGTAGTTTGGCAAAAGTTTTTAGTCTGCCATTCTCTAGGCAATGTGCTACTGTCATTGGTGTTTTGCTGTCCTTATGAGGGAAGGATACTGTTGTGTGGCCTAAAGCAAACTCCTTATTCTTAATCAATGGGGTTAGAGGGCCCGGGGAGGATGCGAGGTTGTAAAGCTGTGATACTGTGTGAAAGACCCTTAATGTTGGCCCAATTGTGGGATGTCTATCTAGGTCAGGCGAAAGAGCCTCTTTATTCACCCATGGTAAAAATCTTAGGGGTATTTCTGTGTGTAGGCTTTCTAGGTTGACCCACGCTTTTGAGGGAGCGTGACATTTCCAATCAAGAATGCGGGTCAAATGTGTTGCATAATAATAGTGTTTAAAATGTGGTAACTTAATACCTCCCTCTGCCTTCGTCCCCATCAATGTTTGCATACTGATACGCGATTTCTTCCCCGCCCAGAGGAAGTCTCTTACAACCGCCTGTAATGAGGAAAAGAACTGTTTAGGTAATGAAATGGGCAATGTGTGGAACAGGTATAGAGCCCTGGGGAGGACCGTCATTTTTATCGCCGCCGCTCTCCCAAACCAAGACAGCGGCTTAAGATTCCACTGTCGGAGGTCCCGTTGCAGATTGTTTATGAATGGGAGGAAATTTTGCATATAAGTGTTGTTTAAGTCAGGGGTGAGCCATATCCCCAGGTACTTAAGTTTGGAATTAACCCATTTGAAGGGGCAATTTGACTTAGTTTCTAAAAAACTGTTGTGGGTTTAAAGAAATATTAAGTGCTTCAGATTTTTCATAGTTGATTTTAAAGTTGGATATGTATCCAAATAGACGGAATTCTTTTATCAGATTGGGAAGCGACGTGTGTGGTTGTGTGACCACAAGCAACAGGTCGTCTGCATATGCCGTAATTTTATGGCAAATCTGGCCTAAGTACAGACCTTTTATAGATGCATTCCCATTTATTGTGCGTATATAGGGTTCTAGAGTTAAAATAAATAAGATTGGGGATAGTGGCAACCCTGCCTCGTGGCATTATAGATTTGTACTGGTTCTGAGAGGGATCCATTAATTTTTAATCTCGCCGTCGGGTTTTGATAAAGCGCCGAAATCCATTGTAGCACACTGCAAACATATAATCCCACACCACTCTATCGAAGGCCTTCTCCGCATCCGTAGATAGGAGAAGGCCTCCCGTCTTAGTCCCTCTAAGCGAGTGAATGAGATTTAGTGCAGTTATCACATTATGATGCGTCTCCCTCCCCGGCATGAATCCCGCTTGATCAGGGCCAACTATATCAGCCAATATTCTACTAATTCTCGTCGCAATAATTTTAGATAGTAGTTTCATATCTAGGTTGAGTAATGAAATTGGTCTATAGCTTGAGCAGAGGTTGGGGTCCTTGCCGGGTTTGGGGATGACTGTTATGTGTGCTGTATTGAATGAGGGCGGTAGGTTTTGAGTGGTCGTGAGAGAATTTAAGGCCTGTAATAAGGGTTCTGCCAGGAGGTGAGCAAAAGTCTTATAGTATATGGCTGTGTAGCCGTCTGGGCCCGGGCTTTTCCCTGTTTTTAAAGATCTGATCACTTGCATGAGTTCCATTTGCTCTATTGGCCTATCCATTCCAGTGCTTCATTCTCTGCAATGTTTGGGAGACCACTTTGTGTTAGGTATTGTGCTATAATCTGTTTTCTCGAGCCCTCCATTGCCTCCGGCTTGTGTGAGGGTGGAAGGTTGTATAATTTCGAGTAGAACTCATGAAACTCTGCTGCGATCCGATCTGTGTCATGTATCAATTTGTCCTCCCTGTTCTTTATACTCGTGATGATATTGGTTGAGCGTATATCTCTCAGGGCTCATAGAAGAAGCCCCTGCGAAAAAATAATATTCATTTTGCTTGTAACTCTAATTTTTCTTGGACCTCTTTATGGGCTATTAAAAGCTCCTCAGCCGTATTCACAGCCAACGATCTTTTATGCTGAGTTTCCAATTTTTGCACTTTGTCTAGGGCTGCTTTTAATTCTTTCTCTTTGTTCCTTTTTTTTATTGAGGCTAGACTGATGAGTTTGCCTCTTAATACACACTTATGTGCCTCCCAGATCATGATATGTGGTACATCCTCTGTGGAATTTTCTCTGAAATATATTTTAATGGCCTCCATCACAGGTTCTAGGGTTACAGGGTCTGTTAGCAGGGTCAAGTTTAGTCTCCAACAACCCTGATTTTTAGGGGTAGTTTGGAGTTGCAGTGTTATGGAGGTCGGGGCGTGGTCTGATATTGTCCGTGTTCCTATGTGTGCTTCCTTCAGTATATTCAGGTCTCTTTGTGTTATAAACACAAAGTCTATACGAGAATACTTATTATGCATCGTGGAAAAGTAGGTGAAGTCCCTACCTTGAGGATGTGCTATGCGCCATGTATCTTTAAGGTTTAATTTATTGAGTAAAACTCTAATCTTTTTGAGTACACGATACGTTATAGAGGATTTGCCATTTGATGTATCCTGAAGAGGTTCCAGTGGAACATTGAAATCCCCTCCCAGGATTATACATCCGGAGGCAAACTCTGTAAGCACATCGATCAGTTTTTGACAAAAAATCACATGAGCTGTGTTTCGGAAAGTATACATTTGCTAGTGTGACTGGACGCTTCCCCTTAAGAAGAAGAAACCGGTTCCCTGGATCTGCTAATTGTTGGGAGAGCTCAAAACCTGAGTCTTTTCCAATTAAGATGGAGACACCTTTTGTTTTGGATTCTATGTTAGCAGCGTGGAATGCCTTAGTGAAGAACCTGTCAGTTAGTTTAGGTATAGCATTAGCTTTGAAATGGATCTCCTGAAAAAACACAAAGGCCTGTCTCTTCTTCCCCAGGTGTCGCAATAATTGTGTGCGCTTTTGTGGGGTATTGAGTCCTCTGACATTATGTGATATTACTGTTGGGCTTTTGCCTAATGCAGAGTAGACCATGATGGCAGAGATTGACTCAAGTGGCACAGCAAGCTAGAACTGAAAATTCAAATAAAGGGAAAAATAAATAATAATAAACTCAATCAGAATGATATGGCTTGTAAGGTTCAAGAAAGTAAGAAAAGAGAGAAGGTTAGGAAAAAGGGAAAGGGTGAAAAAGAGATTTGACTTCACTCCCGACAGTAGGAGAGTGAGATCTGTTTCTGTTGTAATTAACCTCTAAGTGAACCCCTAGAGGGATGTATTCAAATTGGGGCCTTGAGCAGGCACACCGGTGAGATCCCCACCTAGATAGGGCATCACCAATATGTCCGCTGTTTGGCACCCACTGTGGGGGAGGTGGAGGGTACAACCAGAGTAATATCCGTTGATACTGTCGTAGACTCACTGAAAACTCAATGAGAGTGTTCCACTAAATTTAGATAACTCCTCCCACCCTTGGACTCCTATATAATTTCAAAAGATAAATCGTAACTTTTATAAACAACAACCAACATCTCTAGGAGATGTAAACCATTAACTGAGAAAGTAATATGTCTATTGGGTTGGCTTCAAACTTAAATGCATAAATGCCTATATTTCAGCGTTCAGCATGTTGTGAGATTTCTCCTATGTCACCTGTGTCACAGTCCTGGTAGCGGGTTTAGTGTCCTTGATGAAGCAGTAGGTAAAAGGATACAATCAGTGAACAGAAGCCTGCAGTATATGATCTACTACTGACAAAGTGTTTTTGTTGGTTTATCCTTTGCTTGCGGCATAGCCGTAGAGATAGTTCTTACATAGCTCTGCTTATATAAGTAAGTTCAGTTCTTTACCCGCCTTCAAGACTGTTTGTGACCAAATAGGTTGTTGCTGCTGGAGATCTCACCAACAAAAGAAAGGAAAAAATGGGGGGGAGAGAAAATGGAAAAACAGAAAAAACAGAAAAACATCCCCCTGTTAACGAAAAAAGAAAAATCTGTGATCTTAGGCCTTTCAATAGACTGTAAGACGAGCAGGATCCATGAATTCTTGTGCGTTCTCTTCTTCACTCTGGGTCAGAGTCAGGCAGTAATGCTCTAGCCACTATAGGGCGTTTCTTAGTGGAGCTGGGGCCTGGGGCATTTTGTTTCTGGAATTTCCCTTTCTTGTAGGGTGGTTTTGCAGGAGTTGAATGGGGTGATGGCTGTACTTCCAGTATTGCTGGGGGCGAACTCCCCATACCAGTCCAGTAATTCCATGAGTGGTATCTGTAAGTCCCGACAGAAATCTGGTAGTTCCATGGGCGTGCATAGAAACAATTGTTTGCCTTGGAAGGTTGCATTTAGTGCAAAAGGAAATTTCCATCTGTATGGAATGCCTTGTCTGTGCAATGCCTCCAGCAGGGGGCGCAGAGCTCTCCTGTTATTTAAAGTGATGGGGGATAAGTCCTGATAAATGGAGATTTCAGTGTCATTGAAAGTAATATGGTCATTGCGTCTGGCTTTGGCCATAATGTCCTCCTTCAATTTAAAGTTGGGCAAACAACATATTATGTCTCGTGGAGGAGCGGTGTCAGCCGGTCTAGCTCTTAATGCTCTATGTGCTCTGTCGAAGTCAATCGGTGTGTCTGTTTGGCGCTCTAGTAATTCGTTGAACACATATTGTAAAGCAGAGGTGATGTTGCCTGGCTCAACCGATTCGGGTACCCCTCTCACCCGAATGTTGTGTCTTCTCCCCCTGTTGTCAAGATCTTCCAGCTGACAATTCATCTCAATGAGTCGTGCTGAATGGGTGTTAGTGATTGTGTCTAGGCACGTAATCACTTTGTCTCTCCTCTGGCCTACCATCTCAACCCCCTCCATTTTCCCTGATAGGGACAGCACATTGGCTTTAAGTTCTGTTATGGCGGAGAATAGGGTGCCCTTAATATCAGCTGTGATTTTCTGCATGGCAGTGAGTGTAAGAGGTAACTCCGGAGTCGGGGTGTCTCTTACCTCATCCTCCTCAGCATACTGCGAGTCCTCGCTGAACTCCTCTTCCCCACGAGGCTGCGCCATCTTGGACTGGGCCTTGAGTCTCCGGGGTTGTGTTTTGAAGATGTCTGGGATGTTTCTCGAGCCAGATAATGGGGCTGAGTGGCGGGGGTGATTGCCGGAGTTATGGCGTGTTAGTCTGCTCATCTTCACTGCTGGCGTCGGTGTCGTTTTTGCTGCAGGAGCCAAGGGTTTAGCGGAGCTTCTCTAGTCTGCTGCCTTCCTCATCGCGTGCCAAGCCACGCCCCTCAAAAGGTGTCCTTGTCTACCATATCTAACATGGTCTGACCATGCAGCTATATATGTTTTTGGTGGAGATTGACACATGTTAACCTTTGCTTCTATGGCGTTACAAAAATTCTATAGTTCAAAAAACAGAATTCCAAAAAAACATTGCTAACCAACTTAACAAGTTATTTTCGCAGAATAGCCTTCCAGACACCAACCCTTATTTATTTTGTGGAACACCCACAAAGCCTTTGTAAGAGGCCTAATGATCCAACTTGGCTCTAGGGTTAAAAAAACTTTACCCAGCCAAATTTGATGCTCTTACATCTGAAATTCACCCTTTAGATACTTTAAATAAATTATCCACATCTAGTGCTACGGCAGCCACACTGTTACAACTGTGCAACAACTTGCGAAGGATACTGTGCGAACAGCATGACAAGTACCTGCGTCATTTGAAACTGAATTGCTATGCCCTCAACAATAGAACTGGAAGGTTCCTTGCAAACAGACTGAAATCCTAGAGGACTAAGACCAGGATCCCATACATTTTCTGCCCACACTCCAGTGAAAAGCTTATAAACTCCCAGGCAGTGGCAGACACATTTGCTGACTAGTAGGAATCACTCTATAACTTGAAAAGTGAACCTTATGCCCTGTACACACAGTCGGATTTTCCGACGGAAAATGTGTGATAGGACCTTGTTGTCGGAAATTCCGACCGTGTGTGGGCTCCATCACACATTTTCCATCGGATTTTGCGACACACAAAGTTTGAGAGCTTGCTATGAAATTTTCCGACAACAAAATCCGTTGTTGGAAATTCTGATCGTGTGTACACAAATCTGACACGCAAAGTGCCAGCAGAATCCAGTCTATTCATCATTAATCGCAAATGATTTTAAACTGACTGCTAGCAGATGTGTTGCATTTGATGCATGAGTTGTTCAAAGTTGTTAACAATTGGCTTTCTGCAAATGTGTATGCCTCATGCTAGCCTTGTGAAACTGGAATAGAGCCACCTTCCAAATAAACTTGCCCTTGTCAGACACTCTAAATGCATATGTCACTGGGGACTTTTTCTTTTTTACAGATGTAAGAATTGGAACTGTTTCTCAATATCAAACTATTCCAGTGGTGTTGTTGCTAGTATATCATACCCTGTACACATCACCAATACAAAGTCCACTTGCCATTCAGTCTTGGGTGTCTCTTTAAGCTATAATGTCTACGAATGCATTTCTATGAAAAGTTGCCGATCTGCAACAGTATTGTGAATGATACTTCTTCTGGAAGTCCTGACTATCATGGGGAGGTTGAGGTGGGAGATGTGTACAGGGTATCCCTAGGTTTAGGCTTCCAGACAACTACTTTCAGCACTTAATATTCCAAAATGTAATGTCTGAGGCTGGTAGGAATTCACTTCTGCTTGACACTTTTTTCTAGTATGATTGGAGGAAACGGTATTTAGGCCTTAGAACCAAGTTCTTGATTATGCTCTTAGCCCCGTTTTTATACCCATCATTTAATATGGGTTTGAAGAAGTTACAACCTCAGTTCAGTTACACCTGTAAATTTATTAATCTGAGTTAATCTGTGTAATTTTATGTGTACGTTGCCTTTTTGCTCTCACATGAAAGTAAATGAACCAAAATTTGTAAGTCATCCTGAAGTTGAAAAATTGTTACTGGATATACAGAGATTAAGTACAGCGCTGCGCTAAAAATGACAAACAGCAGCCAACACACCCATAGACTCAGGATCAAACTAACAATAAAAAATTCAAAAGTGTGGCGCTAAGAATTAAGTGAAAAAAGTAATGAATATATAATAATTCAAATAAAAAATTTTAAAGATACAGTGACTTCAAAGCAGATATTTCGGTATGAGCCAGAAAAATACTGCGTGAATATATATAATAGTGAATGAAATGGTAACACTCAAAATACATGTATTGGACCAAGTGTAAAAAAACAGTGTTAAATGCAAAGTCCAAATAAGTGAACAAACACAAGCAAAAAGTCTGTGATAATGGTGAAAAAAAAGATGGTAAACAGGTATCTCCTGAGCATGCAGGGGGATGGTTCCGAGCCGGCAACATGGTGAATAAATGAACCATAGAGAAACTGGAAGTGCACAGAAGATTGAAATTGGTGCCAGGACCATCACCAGAAACCAAGGAGGCTTACCAGAAGATGTGATCTGAAATGGCGTATGCCATACAGGTCAAAAAGGCTTGATGACCAACAGGTCTAGGTAAATAATCTGGTCAGATGTCATCACACAGATAGGGGAAGAGATCAGCATGGCTTCCTCAGCGATGGGTACACCATGAACCAAGTAAATAGTTTGTGTAACATGTGAGGGATAAAAACACTCACATAGCGTAATAACGTTTGAACTTGGATTTATTTAAAATAAAGAGAAAACAAACTGTCATGAACAGGTGTGACCAGAACCGTGTGATCTGCGACAGAGGACACCAAAACGTATATAAGTGAAAATATATTAATTTATTAAGGAAAGTGAGTAATGTAATACAACCAACTCCAATATGACACAGTGCAATAACCAACCACAGACAGAGACCCACAAATAACAACAGACAGATAAGTGCAATAAATGGGAAATACCAGGTTCATAAACAATAGCCAGGCCAGGGTCATACACAGCAGATCAGCAGATGGACAGGGGATGTTTCAGAGACATAAACGTAAGCCAGGCCAAGGTCATACACAGGGAGGTCGGCAGATGGGGTATGGAACACAGGACAGGGAGAGGATGGATGGGTCAGACTGCAGGCAGGGATGCAAGGTAACAGGTGGGACAGGATAGGGTCCCAGACAGGGAGACAGGATCAGGGCACAGGATCAGGTTCAGGGCACAGGATCAGATTGCTAGCAGGTCAGGAGGCAATGAAGAAGTCAAGGCAAACATGTGAATGTTTGCCGGGTATTTATAGGCTTGTGATTGGCCTCAAGTGACACCTGATTGCAGGAGGTACTGTCTGCTCCACACTGCCAGGATCCATCCGCTGGTGGACGCCAGTACTGTGGCCCAAAGATGATATACTATTAACAGGGAAAAGCTCTCCTGACAGTTCCAAACTGCCAGGAGACACCTGCTGGTGGACCTCAGTACTGCATGCCAAATAACAGGTACCACCCGACATGTTTCAACTAAAAAGTCATCATCTGGGGACCCCAGATAATGACTTTTTAGTTGAAACATGTCGGGTGGACCCCTCATAACTACCGCTATAAGATTACATGCTGTTTTTACCTTCTGAAAATGTGAGTTTGTTTTCTCTTTATTTTAAATAAATCCAAGTTCAAACGTTATTACGCTTTGTGAGTGTTTTTATCCCTCACATGTTACACAAACTATTTACTTGGTTCATGGTGTACCCATCGCTGAGGAAGCCATGCTGATCTCTTCCCCTATCTGTGTGATGACATCTGACCAGATTATTTACCTAGACCTGTTGGTCATCAAGCCTTTTTGACCTGTATGGCATACGCCATTTCAGGCCACATCTTCTGGTAAGCCTCCTTGGTTTCTGGTGATGGTCCTGGCACTGATTTCAATCTTCTGTGCACTTCCGGTTTCTCTACGGTTCATTTATTCACCAGGTTGCCGGCTCGGAACCATCCCCCTGCATGCTCAGGAGATACTTGTTTACCATCTTTTTTTTCACAATTATCAGAGACTTTTTGCTTGTGTTTGTTCACTTATTTGGACTTTGCATTTAACACTGTTTTTTTTACACTTGGTCCAATACATGTATTTTGAGTGTTACCATTTCATTCACTATTATATATATTCACGCAGTATTTTTCTGGCTCATACCGAAATATCTGCTTTGAAGTCACTGTATCTTTAAAATTTTTTATTTGAATTATTATATATTCATTACTTTTTTCACGTAATTCTTAGCGCCACACTTTTGAATTTTTTATTGTTAGAAAAATTGTTACTCCTGGAAAATACTTTAAAGCGGTGTTCCACACCGAGAACCAGGATCTGTGTGTGTAAACACACAGTTTCCGGTTCTCTGAGTATGAACTGAGTATGAGAGTATGAACAGGTGATCTGTCATCTCCCCTACACAGTCCCCTCCCCCTTCAGTTAGAAAACACACTAGGGAACACAATTAACCCCTTGATCGCCCCCCTAGTGTTAACCCCTTCCCTGCCAGTGACATTTTTACAATAATCAGTGCATTTTTATAGCACTGATCGCTGTATAAATGCCAATGGTCCCAAAAATGTGTCAAAAGTGTCCAATGTGTCCACCATAATGTTGCAGTCCCGATAAAAATCGCAGATTGCCGCCATTACTAGTAAAAAAAAATTATAAAAATGCCATAAAACTATCCCCTATTTTGTAGACGCTATAACTTTTGTGCAAACCAATCAATATATGCTTATTCTCACTTAAGGAGTGTTTAGACCACTTGAATGATAATATTCGTAATATAAAACTGACCAGCCAGTGGAGCACAGAACAAATTTACTTCTTGGATGTTAACATCTTCAGAGTCGAAGATAGGCTACAGAGTAAAGTTTTTTTCAAACCCACGGACAGGAACAGCTTCTTACCCACACATAGTGGCCACCGCCCCTTGTGGTTGAAGAATGTGCCTAAAGTCGAAATGATGAGGGTAAAGAGGAATTGTTCCACGTTGGAAGACTTTGACCAACAAGCCATGGTGTTGAAAAAGAGGTTTGTAGAAAAGGGATACAAATTACAAAAACTAGACCCTATAGTGGAGGAAATTAGGGCCCTACCTCAAGAATTGTATCTGAGGGATAAAGTTATGGAGACCAACAATATGGACCATGAATGGGGGTTCATATCTTCCTTTCATTCACAGTTCAGTGAGGTAGAGAACATTTTTCATACACATTGGCATGTACTGCGTCTTGACAAAACCTTGAAAAAAGAACTTCCCGTTAAACCAAAGTTCATTTACCGTAAGCCCCCTAGTTTTGGAGATCTGATTGTAAAAATGGCAATTGACCATCCTAGTCAAATCCCATCTTTCTGGGATCAAGACAGATTCTTTGCATGAAGAAAATGTAAGGCATGTAAGGAGGTGTCTAGACCCATGAGGGAAGTAGAGAAATTTTCCTCAACCTCGAATAATAAGGAGTTTACCATCAAGCAGTTTATTACATGTAACACATCTAATGTTGTTTATGCCTTACAATGCTCTTGTGGGTTAATGCACATAGGGAGGACTAAACGTTTATTGAAGATCAGAATTGCAGAACACGTGCACAATATTGCTATTGGTTTTAAGGACCATAACGTGTCTCTTCATTTTAAATTGCATCATGGCCAAGATCCTTCTGGTCTCAAATTTTGGGGTATAGACCATATCAAGTCAGCGTGGAGGGGTTGTAATTTGGTGCGGGAGCTCTCCAAAAGAGAAACTCAGTGGATTTTTCTGGTAGATACACTCAGCCCAAAAGGGTTAAAGATAGAGCTTGATATAAACTGCTTTAAAAGTGACTACTGTGTTTTGTTTAATCTTTGGTATAATTATATACAGAGATATTTTCCAGAAGAACCGAATAAGGAAGGGATTTCTTTTGTACATTTATCACTTGAGTGAGCCTTTTCTCCTTATCCCCCAAGAGGGGTGTCCTTTCAGATTTTATTTCAGATTTTATTTCAGATTTTATTTCAGATCTTACTTCTCAATATAGTGCAGCCTTTCCCTTTATCTGTCGGGAGGGTTGCTCTTTTCAGATTTTATTTCTTGTAAAATATGTAGTGTAGCTTGACTTTGAAGAACTATATTGTTGAGTTTCTTTAATTCATGTCTGTTTGGTTAGGGTAGGGTGATGTCAGTCCCAACCGTTGTTGCAGTATTACACCTACCATCAAACATCCTCATGTGTTTTTAGACATGTTTAATTACATTTTCTGATTATATATTTGTATTCGTATGTATATGTTTTTTTATTTATTCATATGTATAATTATCTGACATCTTATTAATGAATTTAGGAATGTTATTGAGATCCATAATGAGTATTGAGTTTACTGCAATCAGTCAAACGTTTTATATTAATTGTGATTTTTAACTATAAACGTTGTTTTTATATATTAGCCATGACAGGTTATAAGTTAAGATTGTAATGGTCTATGACTTAATGTCAGTTGGTATCTGATTGAGATTATTACATTAACACATTACAGTATTGTGTAACCGCCACTGCTGTGCACTGTATAAATTAGTGGTAGGAGGTACACAAGGGTTTAATCCCAATTACATATTCTATGGATAAATACTGGGGTGCAGCACCGTAAGACCACGCCCTTTGACAAAGTCGTGATGATAAAACGTGTCAGGGCATGATCTCACGGGGACCGGATATTACGTCATTGATGCTGTGCATTCCAGGACCTAGAGAGCTAACTGGAAGGAGGAAGCGCCGAACACCGAGATCATTCCGATCTCCACCGAAGCACACTCGGTTCCTTTAGCTTTTAGGAAGAGTGATCTACTCAAAGCCCATTTAATATCGACATTGAGCTATACGATCACTTCTGAACATTCACGGTGTCATGGAAAGTTAAACTTTTATCAAGTTATTTAATAAATGGTTAAACAGAATTAGACTATGTGGAATTTCTTTTCCTATGTGCCTGGATTTCGGAGGTTTCTATAAAGATACCCAGATCTGCAGGATGCTGATTGAGGCATGATAACCCTTTGGTTTTGGTGAGATTAAACCCCTGCGGGGTGTTTTGAGCACATGGTGGAGAATTTTTTGTGAAAGGTTATTTCACCACCATCTACTTGTCTATCTGTTATAACCCTTTTTTTGTATATGGTAGTGATCATATACTAGCCAATTAGTTTTTTGTTAACTGATGGGAGCACCACTTTGATGTTTATTTGGTACTGATAAATAGTTTTGAATTATTCATCTATTGTTTATAAATATACACTTATTGTGATTTTTACCAAAAATATGTAGAAGAATACACATCAAACTAAACTGAGGGAAAAAATAGTTTTTTTTATATATTTTGGGGGGATATTTATTTTAACAAAAAGTAAAAAACATTGCATTTTTTTCAAAATTGTCCCTCTTTTTTTGTTTATAGCGCAAAAAATAAAAATTGCAGAGGTGATCAAATACCACCAAAAGAAAGCTCTATTTGTGGGAAAAAAGGATGTCAATTTTGTTTGGGTGCAACATCGCACGACCGCACAATTGTCAGTTAAAGCGGCGAAGTGCCAAATCTCAAAAAGTGCTCTGATCATGAAGGGGCTAAAATCTTCTGGGGCTGAAGCGGTTAAGACCACCTCTCAAAAGTGGTGGAACTCTGCTTTAATTGTGTAAAGGAAAATAAAGCACTGCAGTAAATAGAGAAAAAATGGCTGGGTATGGGTCACCATTTGATTCTCAACACTACCAAAGGTCATGTTTCTGCTCTTCCTTCTTTATTGTTTCAGAGACCATTGGCCTCTCACTTCTTGATTAAGGGCAACTAATCTATTTCAATCAGTACAGATATGTCCTTTTTTTTAATCGTTAGAGACATTCCTCTCTCCACTTTCATTTTAGAAGGGATTTCCTGTAGCCAGGGCTTTTTTTCAGCTGGAACTTAGTGGAGCTCAGTTTCACCTCCTCTGGCTCAGGCCCTTTGCCCCCTGCTCACCACTATCACTTGCAAACACAGAAGTCTGGCTTCTTTGTGTACACATGACAGATTGTCTCTCAAAGGCTCCCACTGAGTGCAGGATGAGGACAAGGGAGATGCATGTGCCCGGGGTGCAGTGAGGATGCTGACACCCCCACTTGATGATCTTCCTGCAAGTGAGAGAGGAGGAGCCACCTACAGTGTGCAGGGAGGTGCTATAGTCAGCTAGGTGAGAGCAACGTCTCCTACACTATACTGGGGCATTCCTAAATTATGAGAATTACGCCACTCTAATGCCCCGTACACACAGTCGGATTTTCCAATGGACATTGTCCGATCGGAGCGTGTTGTCGGAAATTCCGACCGTGTGTGGGCTCCATCAGACATTTTCCATCGGATTTTCCGACACACAAAGTTGGAGAGCAGGAGATAAAATTTTCCTACAACAAAATCCGATCGCGTCAATTATGCCGGGTGTGGCCTGTTCTGACGCACAAAGTGCCACGCATGCTCAGAAGAAATGCCGACACGGGACAGCTCGTTCTGGTAAACTTAGCGTTCGCAATGGATACAGCATTTTCGTCACGCTGCAATGTTAAAAATTTTGCTGCTCATATTCACACACACTTCTCACAAACTTTTATTTGTGTTTTTTTAGTGGGATTCCCTGAATATATTGTTATTAGTTGTCACATCTGACAGTTTTATATTTTTTTAATTTTTTTTTATTTTGGATTTTAAGCCTTTTTTTTCTTTAATGTTTGGATTTTTTCCAAGGCTGATCTTTGTTCAATGTTATTTTTATTTTTACTCCAGAATATTTTTGGGTGTGTTTTGTGTGTCAAGTTACCCCAACACCATTGATATCTTTTATTATTTAATCTCCAGGAGGTTGTTTGGTGTTGGTGTCCCTTGTTCATTTCACATTGTATATTTGAAATGTACCTGAATCCTCACAAACAAACTGTCATTTTTGAAGTAAAACACATAGGAGAGTATAATTCAAAACAAAAATCCTTTATTAAGGGATCAGAACCAAACAAAGAGGAAGGCAACACTGGATCAACAAGAGAAATTAGTGAAGCCTGGCATCCCCATAGCAGACATCAATTCTTCAACATCAAAATTGGTGGCCTGAGGAGTCCATATGTAAGGGAGGGCAGTCTGGTCCAGAATTCGCAGAGATCCGGATAGCAGCAGATGACATCTGTGTCCCCAGGCTGTGGTACCACAAGAGGCTGCATTTTTTGGCCGACCAGACTGAACCCAGGGCAATCACTGTCTGGTCTTCCTTCCATGCTTTCTTCCCGGCTGTGGCTGTGCAGTTGGAGATGTAGCAGGAGGAGGAGTAGGACCTGGAGGAGGAGGAGGAGGAGGACTGGGAGGACCTGGAGGAGGACTGGGAGGACCTGAAGGAGAGGGAGGAGGAGGAGGAGGACCTGCAGGAGGAGGAGGAGGACCATCCCAAAGATGTGTGTGAGGTGTAATTTGGCCCCTTATACCTTTCTCCAGAGCCTCTGATATGAGGGCCTCACACAAGGCTTTTTGGCCCTCCTCCATCCTCTGCATTTTATATGCTATGAATGCAGCAATGTTCTCCTGCATGGTGTGGGGTGCTCCCAGGACCTCTGTAGCCCTCCAAAAGAATGCTATAGCCGCCTCCTCTAGGGTACTCGCCCTACTGCCACTTTCTCTTTTCAGGGGGGGTGGAGGGACCTTGATATCAGCCAGCCGGCTCGGCCCGGCCACCTCCTGGCTGAGACTTCCCTGTGTATGAAAAAGGGACATGGTTTTAGTTTTTGCTTCATCAAACACAATCCTAAATTAGTACTCCTAACTAACATCTAGTTAACATCATTGATTGGACAAGCAGAAATATTTAGAGGAATGCTATACCTAGCTCAATCTGGGCTCCTCCACATGTGGCCTGGAAGGCCCAGGTTGGGCATCAGAAGCCTCAGCCAGGGGGAAGGAAGCGTGGAAGGAAGAATTGAGAGGGATGGCCTGGGTTCAGTCTGGCCTGCCAGAAAGTGCAGCCTGTCGTAGTACAACATCCTGGGGACATAGATGTCATCTTCTGCTCCGGATCTCTGTGAATCCAGGACTTTCTTGCGCTCCCTCAGATATGTACTCCTCAGGCCACCAATGAAAATCTTTAAATAAGTGATGTCTGCCTTGGGGATCACCTGCTTCACAATTTCACACAATTGCTCCAGTGCTGCCTTCCTCTTTGCTTGGTTCTTGAAATGGGGGTGGGTAATCTCCCACAGACAGGGCAGCTCCCTTAGCATATCTATGAATACTGACATGAAGTCATTATCTTTCATTAAGATATCCATGTTCACTGCAAGACACAACACAAGACAAAACCTAATGTCAGACAAAACTCTCCTAATCTTGTTACAATATAGGCCTCGATCTAGAAGCAGTATAGGCACAAGTTTGTCTCTTACCTTCGTTCTTACGATCGGCGCGTCCAATACTCCTTCCTCCGCTCACAGATCGTACGTAATACGCACGCGTGTTACGCTTTATACACACTGTGCATGCGTGTAACTCCGCCCGCCCCTGACGTTCTTTCTAGTGTATTCCCCGCCCCTTTTCGTTCGGCGCAGTGGGTGAAGAGCACATGGCGGAGTTACAGCAGGTGCGTGCTAATTTTAGCAACGAGGAGGAGGAGGAGGAAAGCCCGGATTCAGGCACGTCCCGATCCAGAAGGAGACGATTTAAGGCCACAAATATGTTGTTTGGGGAGATGTTGGAGATGGTTGACATCATGAAGAAGTCCGACTATGACGGAAAATATGGGCCTTACCCAAACCCCAACATCAGAAAGGCCAAGATCATGGCGAAAGTGGTCAGTAGTCTTGAGAGGAATTTCGGGGTACGAAGATCAAAAGATCAGCTCAGGAAACGGTGGTCGGACCTGAAGTTGAGAGAGCCAGAGCAATACCAAAAGATCCGGAGAGTGCTGCAAAAAAGTAAGTAGTTGTGCTGTGTTCCTATTCTTTCTGTCTTTATTCCGTTCGTTCTGCTCCATATGCTTTTATTAATTGTAACGTTTAAAAAGGTCAACTTTAATGTTCATGGGCCCATTATTCGTTCGTATCAAACATTTTTCTTTCGGCCTCTAGAACACCATTGTTTAGGCCATATGCATTTTCACACATTTTTGGGGGCCTACTTGGATGCCAAATATTTGTTTGTGTAGATGGGTTTGTTACTAGAATGAAATGCAAACTAGATTGTGTGTAAGGAGAGGACACTGAGCAGCTGTTTTCACATCTGGACACTGGAGCACTAGTGTGAGACCCCAGAACACCATTTTTATTAGGGAGGGCACACAGGTGCTCCAGTGTATACTATAGGGGGGGCTACATCTGTGAAGCTTGTATCAAACAGGTAAAGTATTGCAGCTTGACACAAAGGACACTAAAAAATATACATCTTGGAACTCGGCTAAAATAGACAATTGTACCCCACTTCCAAGCAATGTTTCCTATTTCTAGTTCTGCCATCAAATATCTGTGTGCTAAGTATACCATTTTTGTTTTACATAGGGGATAAAAGACTCGGAGGACACCCCTCATCCCAGGAGACCAGAGACCCCCCCCCTCTGGAAGAAGGGGAAATACCAACCCAAGAAGCTGAGCAGGAGGAAGAAGAAGATGTGGTGGAAATTGGCACCACAACAGGTGAGTGTCTGCGACCACAGGCTCAGGTAAAAGAGATGGACGGTGGCAGATTCTTGAGACCTTTTTTTTGTTCTTTATCTCTTTTTAGGTGATCGTGTTCCAGAACGCTTTACATCTGAAAGTGCCCAGATACTGATCGGGGAGATCATGGGGTGTAATCTCCAATTGCAAAACATCCAGCAACAAATCAGTGATGTTATTAAAAAAAATTATAACATCATTGATGTTTTGGGGCGAATTTAAACCCCACAAAATCACCTGTTTTATCTTACGAAAATTTTTACAATGTTTAGAAAAGCCAAATTTGGAGGATGCACACAGTGTGCCAACATGTGCTATCTGCCATCACAGGAGATCAATGGACGCGTTTTGGGGGTGCAACCCCTTCCTCAATTATAAAGTCGCATTGAGGAAGGGCTTGCTCCCCCAAAACACGTCCCTTGATCCCCCCTGATAGCAGATAGCACATGTTGACATTCGTAAATTGGTGTGCATCTTCCAAATTTGGCTTTTCCAGGGGTGATTTCCCCCATCTGAACACTATATCAAACACATTTCCTAAATACTCATGTCTGATATAGCCTTCAGGTTTTACCATATGTGAACTTTGTAAGTTCAAGTTTTTTGGCTTTCTTGTTGGTTTTACACAGGCCTGTTTTATCTGAAATGGATATTTCGATTTTTGATAATGCTACTGCAAACATTGTTATACAACAAACATGTTGGTTTGTTTTAAAAACCTTTGGGAAATGCACATGTGATTGTGCAGGTATAAAAAAGTGCCTTACTCAAGAATGTGTGGATTATTGTCTCAACACTACAACACTTTTGGGGTGATGTAATTGCTGTTTTATGCAAAAATGGGGGTTATTTCCTAAGGGTAAATACACTTTGCACTACAAGTGCAGGTTCAGTGCAGTTGCAAGTGCACTTGTAGTGAAATGTGTTTTGGCATTTAGGAAGTACCAGCCAACACTGTTTTTTATAAGGTTACCCAATCACGACATTTTCTGCACTCAACACATTTCTGTCAGGGTCAGCTAAAACAAACACAAGCAGTAAATGTCCACAAAGAATTTCTTTTAGTTGTTTTTTATTTGAAAAAGGTGTCACAGATTGTCTGGCATATTGATAGCCCCCCTACCCGCAAAGAACTCCAGGTAGCGTAACCGGACATCACGGGCATTCAGGGAGGGCAAGCCAGGACGGCCACTTTCAAGCGCCGTCAGTGTTGATGGATTAGGGATTCTGGCCTCAGGCCCAACTGAGCCAGCATAGTTGGCTGAATGTTTTCTTAAAAAATTATGGAGAACACAGCAGGCAAGTATTATATGGTTCAGTTTATACTCCGCCATATGGATGGGTGTCAGAAATAATCGGAACCGGCTGGCCAGGATTCCAAATGTGTTCTCCACCACTCTTTGGGCTCTGGCCAGCCGGTAATTAAAAACCCTCTGTTCCGGGGTGAGGGTCCTCATCGGGAATGGCCGCATCAGGTGGTCCCCCAGCACAAATGCTTCATCAGCAACGAACACAAATGGGAGACCTTCAACATTGTCTTCTGGAGGTGGCAAGTCCAAGCTGCCATTCTGGAGACGCCTGTAGAACTCCGTCTGGGCGATCATTCCACCATCGGACATCCGGCCATTCTTCCCCACGTCCACATACAAGAACTCGTAATTAGCCGACACCACCGCCAACATCACTATACTATTAAACCCCTTGTAATTATAATAGTACGACCCCGAGTTGGGCGGTGGGACGATGTGGACGTGTTTCCCATCAATTGCCCCTCCGCAGTTAGGAAAGTCCCACCGCTGGGCAAAGTGGGAGGCCACAGTCTGCCATTCCTATGGCGTTGAAGGAAACTGTTGAGGAAAAAACAATGAACATTACTATTTTTTCAAAGATACATGGCAAGCAGATTAGACACAAACATTATGGGGCAACCTCCAGATAGCATTTACTAAGGGGAATTTAACAAGGCCAAAGTATAAGGTACACCTATCATATTCCCCCTCCCCCCTCTCTCATGGGCCATTTCTAACATTATAGGGGGGGGAACTCTTGGACAGGTAACCCTCTTCACTTCATTGAGAGATGAATGCCTAAATAATGGGTATTACTTGTAACAGACCCTCCTTAGTTACACTATTGGCAGCCCACTGGACAGGTAAGAAGTGTCATAATACAAAGATATAAATACACACAGTACACATTTGAGGACATTTGGACATTCTGCTATTACCTATCAAGATAATAATAGAATAACAAAACTTTAAACAGTACCATTGGAAAGTATACAGGCAGGCCCTTGCACTACATGCTTTGGGTAATTCATCCATAAATCTGACCAGTAAAGAGGTGGGTATAGTGTGTATGGGTTTGGCAAAGTCAGCAGATAGATGATTGAGGATAGAGAATTGGGATTAGCTGACTTAGCAGTTGGGGGAGGGAGGGTTAAAAAAAATTGGGGAACACCACAAAAAAAACCCTCTGGCACTCTGCCTGAATTGAAATCAAAAATCACATTTCCAAACATTTTAGGGGGTATTTGGGGTAAAGCACTACTATAGAGCTGATAAAATACATTGTTAAGTGACTACATGAGGTGAATATAGGGCAGGAGACACCATGCTGGGGAGGTTATTGAAGGGCAAATATGTATGAAGGACCTAACATAATAATTACATAACAATCCAGCATGCATGAGGACAAAGGGGACATTCACAGCATATTACAATCATGGTAATTAGGGAATAAGGGAAGAAATACAATATATTATCAAACATTCAATACAATAAAATGTGATATAAAAGGATAAAAATATTACCTTCATATACTCCTTCTGCAGGACCTGTATGATGGCAGAACAGGTCTCTGGGATAATGATCCCCAGAGCCTGGGGGGAGATGCCTGTCGAGAACTTTAAGTCCTGCAGACTTCTCCCTGTGGCCAAATACCGCAAGGTAGCAACCAACCTCTGCTCCGGAGTGATGGCTTGCCTCATGAAGGTATCCTGCCTGCTGATATAGGGGGTCAGCGAAGCCAACAGACGGTGAAACACGGGGTCCGTCATCCTGAGAAAGTTCCTGAAATCATCAGGATTATTCTCACGGATCTCACGGAGCAAAGGCATATGAGAGAACTGGTCACGCTGAAGCAACCAATTCTTGGTCCATGAACTCCTCCCCACCCTGTTCATGGACTGGACTTGTGTCAAGGTCAGGACCCCAACACCAAGCCCCCGCACAGCACAAACTCTACGAGGAGTACGCATACGAAACATGGCTAGAAAACGGTCGGCTGCTCAGAACGAAGTAACAGAACGCACTGAAGAACAGCAAGGCCTGTGAAGAGCGACCTGAAAAACAGCAACGAGCGGGCAAGATCACACAGAAAACTCCGATACGAACTGACTGCACGCACTGAAGAGCAGATACAAACCCACAAGCACAAACTGAACAGCAGAAAACGATCTGAAAGCCACGAGTCTGAAAAAGCGCGAATCCTCTCTCACCAAACTTTTACTAACACGAGATTAGCAAAAGGAGCCCAAAGGGTGCCGCGCTTGGTTCTGAACCGGCCTTTTCTAGTCTCGTCGTACATGGTGTACGTCACCGCGTTGTTGGCGATCGGAAATTCCGACTTAGGCCTCATGTACACTGCTGCTGGTAAACAGTTTAGGAGCAGTTGGGCATTTTTTTTCAACTGCTCCTGAACTCTCCTCTATGTTATCTTATCAGTACATGTACACAGGGTCGTTTACAGTCATTTCTAGGCAGTTAAGTTTAGAGGCTTTTTTCGGGACGCAAAAAAATAGGGTTCAGAAGCTGAGTTTAGAGGCATTTCAAGCGCCAAATGCTTCGAAACGCGGCTAAACATGGTAACTTACATTTAGCCGTGTTTTGTTTTGCTAAATGTGGCATGTAAACGTAGCAAAACTTGATTTTAAACATGGGTTACTATCTGTCATGTTAAATCATTCAGGAGAGGTTGTAAAAACGTTCCATGTACATGAAGCCATATTCAACATAATTAAAAAAAAAAGTTTTCTTAATTTTGTGAGTTAATAAGTAAAGTGTATATCTTGGCACAACGAAAAATGCTTTTAGTACATCTCTGTAAAACAAACCTTGCCACATTCTAATGCTGAAGGTACATAATAAATACCAGGTGGTCTGCCAGAAATCCAGCAAACTTCTATCAGAAAGGCTAACATTTAATTACAGGAAATACAGTATCTGAAGCTCAGATTTCTGTTACAAAGTACTGATAGGGTGTCCATAGTTTATTCTCTGAAAAGGACACATCCAAGAGGTGCTGATTCAAATTGATGTTATTACTGACTATAATGCTGGTACAACTAGCCACTGACTGATTCAGTAATCAGAAACCTCACAGATTAATTTAGAAAAGCCTGATTATAGATCCCATTTCTGACGGAACCTAAGCCCCGATGAAGTGGGACTGTTTTGGCCCTGAAGTGCATTGGCTGTTTTGTTTGCAAAACATTAAAATGATTTGGACAATATACCATTTTGTCTGGTGCTTCTTCTGTGGGTTTATACTTTAATGCACATTTTCCTTTCTTTGTGTTAACTTTTATGTTCCATGTAGAGGTTATATTAAGGGCATGGGACCATGTTTCATGTCATCCCCATATTTTTGGTGTAACATGAAATATGGTCACATTTCCCAAATCCCCTGCCCCCCACACTTACATGAATAGTCAAGTTCTTCTCCCTGCAGCATGATGTCTTTTTTTAAATTTCACATAATGTGGATGGAGCCTCACATAACCGAGTCACCCATTCACTTCCCTGCACTTGAAGTCTGTTCTTTATGACCCATAACAGAAGACCCATGCCTCTGTACAGACATTGAGCTGGGGGCAGGGGGGCAGGGGCGGATCCAGAGTCTAGTGTCGGGAGGGGCACTGCCAGAAAATACGTTTTTTGGGGGGCAATTTATCAGGGAAATTTCGGAGCTTCAATCATCACGGCACTATGGTTATTATAGTGTCAGGATGTTTGAAACACATTACTTCTATTATTACATTGTTATAGAAAATGAAATAGTTCAACTCACCATAATGCAGAATCAGTGGGAGCCCCGAGTGTGTCACTTGCCACATCGCCTGCCACCAGATGCAGATTATCACTTGCCAGATTATCACTTGCCACGTCACCTGCCACACGTTGCAATTTGTCCACTATCACCTACCACACATTGCTGATTCTCCACTTGCCACGTCACCTGCCACAAGTTGTGGATTGTCACTTGCCATGTCACCTGTCACACATTGCGGATTGTTCACCTGCCACGTCACCTGCCAAAAGTTGCGGATTGTCCACTTGCCACGTCACCTGCCACAAGCTGCGGATTGTCACTTGCCATGTGTTGCAAATTGTCCACTATCACCTGCCACACATTGCTGATTGTCCACTTGCCACGTCACCTGCCACAAGTTGTGGATTGTCACTTGCCATGTCACCTGTCACACATTGCGGATTGTTCACTTGCCACACATTGCAGATTGTCCACTTGCCACATCACCTGCCACAAGTTGCAGATAGTTACTTTCCTGCTAAGGTGGGGAATGGGGATTGTCAATTCCTGTGTCCCAGTCTGAGTCAGGCAGCAGAGAGATGATGTAATCTCTCTGCTGCCTGCACAGTGAGTGAGGGCAGAACTGCCAGAATGCAGGGCGGGCGCCGGGCGGTGAGAGATGATGTCATCTCTCTGCTCCGCCACCCACTGATTGGCCAGTCCATCCTCCTCCCTGCCGAGCCACCCAGCAGCTTCCCGTCCAGCCCCCCTCTCAGTGTGATTGTACGAGCGCCGTACCTGCACTTGCACTTACATGACTGTTTAGCCAACAGCTTCGTCTAACCAGCAGCTTCCCGTCCAGCCCCCCTCTCAGTGTGATTGTACGAGCGCCGTACCTGCACTTGCACTTACATGACTGTTTAGCCAACAGCTTCGTCTAACCTGTCACAGTCAAGGCGAGTCCGACGTGACTCGCTGACGTCACTCGTTGCTAGACGCCAGGCGGCCCTGTCGTTAGCAACGAGTGCAGGGAAGAGGCTCCACCCACCTCCTCCTCCTCCTGGTATCCTGCCATGTCAGTGCGAGTCTCTCTCTCTGCGCCGCTGATCGGCTGATGTGAGAGAGAGACTCGGGTAGAGGCAGCGGCATTGGCACTGGCATCAAGACATGTCAGTGCTACTATTTCGGGGGGGGCAATTGCCCTGTTGCCCCCCCCCTGGATCCGCCCCTGGCTGGGGGTAAATGATTTAAGAGCCTGAATACAAAGAAAGGGGGGATGTATATAACCAAATATACTGGGACTTTAAATGAGGTGTACAAGGGGAGATTCACCTCCATCCTTAATCTGGATAAAAAATAATAGAAGGTTTGGGACATTGAATGAAGCAGGTAATAACACAGAAGTAAAAGATACATGACACCTTTATTAACATGGGCAATAAAGACCCATGACCACAAGTAGGTATATAGAGGATAAAATCCTGAACATGCAGAACACAGCAAAATAGCAAAAAAAACACAAATACGCATAAAAAGGGACCATAATAGGACAGTATATTGTACCATATCAGAAAACACATATGCAATATAGGTAAGTATAGTGGGGTAACCATAGTAGATGGAAATTAAATATGGTAGGGCCATGTATGAAATGGAGGCTGCATCCTGTAAATTCTGACGCATTTTGTCGATAAATCCGACTCATCAGAAGAGGATGCTGCATATTAATCTATAAAGAAAATATGTAAAATAAGAGTAAAGAATGTAACTATAATGTTCTGGATGGAAAAACATATTATGAAAAAATATAAAAGAAATTAATAATATAACTAGACATGTGCAGAGTGAAAAAATTAGTTTTGATTTGTTATTTACATAAATTAGTTAAATTTGCTTCATTTGTTATCGGGAATGTGTTTCAGTTATTCGTTTTCAAATCAAAATCGAATAGTTTTCGTATTCGAAAGGTTTTCGAATTTGAATAGTTTTCTAATTCAAATCGTTTTCCAATTTCCAAAGGTAATAAAATTGAATAAAAAATAAAGGAATAGAATAGAAAAAAAATAAATAGTATAGAAAATAATAAAATAGAAAATAAAAGAATATAATATAATAGAGTAAAACAGAACAAAATAGGATAGAAAATAAAAGAACAAATAGAATGGAATAAAATAGAATAGAAAGGAATAGAATAGAATAAAAAAATAGAATAAAATATAAAGATTATAACCATCTTCTGCAATTTGAATAGAATAGAAAAAAATAGAATTACAAAAAAAAATAGAATATAAATAATATAACCATTTTCCAAAATTCAAATAGAATCAATTTGAATTTAAATAGAATAGAAAAGAATAGAGTAGAATAGAATATAAAATAACACATTAGTATAGAAGAAAACAACAGAATAGAATAGAATAGAATAGAATGAATGTAACCATCTTTCTATTCTAATCTATTCTTTTCTATTCAAATTTGAATTGATTCTATTTGAATTTTGAGACATGGTTATATTCCCTTTATTCTAATCTATTCTATTCTATTGTTTTTTTTTAATTATATTCTTTTTTTATTTGTTCTATTCTATTCTTTTCTAAATTCGAATTTTGAAAAATGGTTATATTCTTTCTATTCTATTCTGTTGTTTTTTCTATGCTATTCTGTTATTTTCTATTCTATTCTAATTCTTTTCTGTTGTATTCAAATTCAAATCAATTCTATTTGAATTTTTGGAAATGGTTATATTATTCTTATTCTATTATATTCTATTGTTTTATTTAATTATATTATTTTCTATTCTATTATAGTCTATTCTATTATATTCTTTTTTCTATTCCATTTTTTCTATTCTATTCTTTTTTTATGTATTCTATTTGAAATTCAAATTTCGGAAGATGGTGATATTCTTTCTATGTTATTATATTCTATTTGTTTCTATTATATTCTAATCTATTCTGTACTTTTATGTTCTATTCTATTTTGTTCTGTTTTACTCTATTCTATTATTTTATTTTCTGTTATATTCTTTTTTATTCTATTATTTTTTTTCTATACCTATTCCTTTATTTTCTATTTTATTCTCTTTGGAAATTGAAAAACTATTCAAATTAGAAAACTATTCAAATTTGAAAACTATTCGAATTCAAAAAGTATTCAAAACTATTCAAATTAGAATTTTGTCCGAATTTTTCTCTCCACTATTTTGGATTTGTTTCAATATATTTTATTTTGTCAAAAGTGAATGAAAAGAATACATCAAATGTTATAGATACAACGTGAGACTTCCGTCATAGGGCAACCAACACGGTCATGTGGAGAACATGTTAATCAAGGTTATTATTACAAAACATTTCTGCATAAAACAAGCATAACCTGTCAAGTGAATTGATCGGAATCCCTTGGTGTCAAATATGGTCACAGAGGCCTCATCCAACGAGTGGGGCAGAAGGGGAGAAACCCCCGCCACCCCAACTGGGCACAAGCTGTGGCGGGGCTTCCCGCCCCTCCCAGCCTCCCCTCATCATTGATAATAAAGCGATTGTTGTATCATGTGTAAAGAAAAAGAAAATGTATGGGTTATCAAAAACTGCTTTTAAAACAGTAAGTGTATAAACTAGTCAAAAGTTTTCTGGACAAAGGGACAACTTTGAGTCCTGTGAAAGACAGACTTCTCAGTATAATACAAAAAAAAGAAACACTCATGGGAACACATGGTGTATATAACAGGGAATTAGTTCAGTGATATGTCTGCAACAATCTAGGTTGTAGTCGGAGTTGGGACCGGGAGCAGGGTGATACTCGACCCTGGCCCGGGTCACAACCAGTCCGTCAATGGCTGATGCCCAAGACTGACTGAAAGATGTATGTGAGAGAATAAGGATAAGAGAAGGAGGAAAAGGGAGGAGAAAAGAGAGGAGATAAATAATAAAGGCGGTGATTACGAGTCGGCTGGGGGGAAAGAGAGCCAGAAGGTGACATCCATGAGGAAATAATTAGAGGGTAACTCCCACAAATGTAGCCTAGGGTTCCCAAATTCTTTCAAATTTGGCCGATCGATCCAGGATTACACTTGCCATCTTCTCTTGGTTCATAATCCAAGAGATCTTTCTTCTGGCTAGAAGTGATGAAACCGATTTTTTTTCCATGCTTTAGCCAGGGTGAGTTTGGCACCTAAGATGATAAAGAATATGAGGTGTTGAGTAATCCTGGAGACTTCTTTCACTGGAAAGTTAAGGAGCGCTATGAGGGGGGACATTTGGATAGGCATTGTGGTTAATTTGCCAATCCAAGAGAATATCTTGTGCAAAAATGGTCGAACTCTGGGGCAGGTCCACCAAATATGGAGCATATCGCCTTTAAGACCACATCCCCGGAAACAGAGGGGAGATGCAGACGGGTACATGTGAGCTAGCTTCGAAGGGACCAGGTACCATCTAGTCAGCACTTTTAGGCTAGCTTCCACGAGGCTGGAGTTAAGGATACCTTTGTAGGATTGGAAAAAGTTCCTGTGCCACGTTTCCAATGTCCAGTGTTGGGAAAGGTCATCTTCCCAAGCCTGCATGTAGGATGTCTTGGACTGTGTGGAGGACAGAGCTGTATAGATTACCGAGATGCCCCCCCTTGCTCACCGGCCTGACCACACTATACTTCATAGGGGGTTATTTGGGGCCCATTCGGTAGTGTTTTGCACCTTTTGTGTAAGAAGTTTGAGATTTGGGAGAATCTGAAGGATTCAGAGATAGGCATGTCTAGGTTGTTAACACAGAATGCTTTGGATAGTGGGCCGAGCATACTAAGGAAGTGCCCTATTCTGTATAGCCCTTTGTCGAGCCACCATTTAAATGCTGATATGTCAAGGCCTGGGGGGAAATCAGGATTTCAAAATAAGTGTTGCAATGGTTTTGTGGGGGAGGTTAGAAGTTGGTTGCATCGCAGGCTATCCCAAAGTGCGAAGGAGAGCGAGAGGGTTGGAGAGAGTATGGAGGGTCTGAGTTTTCTATGGCTCCAAAGGAGGTAGTCTAGAGTGTGGAGAGGGACTGCCTGCCTTTCTATGCGAATCCAGTCAGGTTGTTCCCAGCGTGAGTATACCGCCGAGATCTGAGCTAGATGAGCAGCTTGCAAGTACCAAAGCAGATTTGGAAGTCCCAAGCCCCCTTCAGTTCTAGATCTGAACAGGACTGCCTTGGGGAATCTGTGTCCCCCTCTGCCCCAAATGTATTTGACGATTTTAGCTTGGAGTCGTTTTAGGCGAGTTTTGTCTACAGGAATCGGGAGGGCCCTAAAATAGTAGAGAATGTGGGGGAGTAGGGTCATCTTAATCGTGTTGATTCTACCCAGCCAGGACAGGGACAGCCGGGACCATCGGGAGAGGTCTTCCTCCAGTTTTTTGTAAAGAGGAGGGTAATTGGCTTGGTGTAGGAGTTCTATCCTGTGGGTCAGTTTGATCCCCAAGTATGAAATGAAGGAGTCGCTCCAGGAGAATCGGAAGCTCTCCCTGAGTCTGGCCAGAAGAGGGTCTGGGATGTTAATATTGAGAGCCTGCGATTTATCATAGTTAACCCTAAGGCCCGATGCTGCCCCGAATTCATCAAGGAGATGACATACGTTGGGGAGTGATGTTAGTGGAGAAGCAACAAATAGTAAGATGTCATCCACAAATAATGCACATTTATGACACTTGGGGCCACATTGAATGCCTTGGATATTCGGGTTGTTTCTGATGGCTATCGCCAAGGATTCAATTGCTATGGCAAAGATCAATGGGGATAGGGGGCATCCCTGTCTTGTGCCTCTAGCTACGGGAAAGGATTCAGAGTAAAATCCCTTTTTGAAACTTAATAAAATATTTTGAAAGAAAATCCCTGCAGACTCACCTGAGCCGAGGGGGTTGAATAAAGGGCATGCATGACATTAAGAAATGAATTCCCAAATCCCCACCTTTGAAGAGTGTTGAAGATATATGGCCATTGGACAGTATCAAAAGCTTTTTGAAGGTCCAGAGAGAGTAAACTTCCCTGTCTGGATGGGCCCCCATCCCAGTTAGAATTGAGAAGAGATATTATATCAATCGCTCATCTAGTTTGGTCAGGTCCCTGTCTCCCTGGGATGAAGCCCACTTGGTCTTTGTTAATGTATAATCTAATGAAGGAGGCCAGGCGGTCTGCAAGGATCTTGGTCAGAATCTTTAAGTCATTATTAATGAGCGATATTGGTCTATAGTTACTAACCAAGCTGGCATCTTTATCAGGTTTAGGGATGACCGGGAGGGAGGAGCCGGATGTGGGCGTTAGGCAGACACCGAGGCTAAGCCTGCGAGGTCGGTCGCAGCTCTCCCAGTGATGCGAGTCTAGGCGTCTCCCCCTCTGTCCCCCTCACCTACCGGCGTCCCCCCTACGGATCAGCCCGGGATCAGCTCGGCGGTGTTTTCATGCAGTGTTCCCCGTGCTCCCTTGCGTCCAGTGTGTGTCCGGCAGGAGGAATGCAGGGATAGCAGCGACGAGCTTCAGCGTGAGTGCCTGCAGTGTGAGCACCCCAGCTTGTAGCGGCTTGCAGTAACCTGTAACTTGCCCTGGCTTACGATAACCTCCCCCACACCATCCGAGTCTCGGTTTCCCCGCTGGCCCTAGTATAGATTTGCGAGGCCTGTGCGAGAGGCCAGGACCAGGGGTTGTAACGGAGATCGTGGTTGGGGGGGGAATGGGAGCCTAGGAATTCTGGTGTTTTTCAATAGTCGCCATCCAAACATCTCACACAGCGAGCAGTGGAGGGTTTAGGTCCCTCAGAAGAGCAGAGAGACAGTCTGCGACAGTTTGTCGGTGTGCCTGTTACAGTGGTGAAAAGAGATCTAGATCCAGAAGACCTAGTGAGCGGCTGGAACAAGAAAGACATAGAGAGAACAGAAGAAGAACCGAAGAAGACATAGAGGGATGGAAGGACTTTGAAAGACCAGAGGTAAAAAGAAAAAAAAAAAAAAAAGGGAAAACATACAGGGAAGAGAAGGGAGCCGCCGAGAGCAACCACTGGGGTAAGCGGAATTTTTTTTTTTTTTTGCACAAATCTCAGTGATGCTGCTTGAATAATGCTGCCTGATCAATGCCAAAAGAGTGCTGCCTGAAAAATGCTAGAACAATGCTGCCTGAATGCTGTTGAATAATACCTGAATAACGCTGCCTGAAGTGATGCACTATACTCTATGGCGGTAATAGCAACTGTAAGCAACTGAATGCATATTTAGTATATCTTAACGGTATCCGGCTGGTGCTGGGTGTGGAGGAGCAACCGGGACTGGGTAATTGGAACGTCAGAGGTACAGCCACAAACTCATGATTTCTTTTTTTTGTTTTTGTTATACCTCTTCCCATGTAAATCTCTGCAAGCACTCACCAAGCGCAATTTATAACAAGACACAGATATATACTTTCTATATTGTCCATAGAGGAGAAACATCCCTACACAACTGTATATATGGTCGTATAACACAAAGGGGAAGAAGAGAGAGAAGGAAAGTGGAAAAGAGAGGGGAAGGGAAAGGGGGAAGGAAAGACCTAAAGGGGACTGAAGCGGACTGTATACAGGACTTTCTTTTTTTTTTTTTTTTTTGAAACCCTAATATATGAGCTCCTTCCTTGTCTAACACAGTTTCACGCAAACGGTCTATGTCGCTGCTTTGTTGAGCTCTTGTACTGTTCAGCTTTAAGCTGTCCCCTGAATCGTAGAAACCTACAAATCGTACAAATCGTACTCGTGCAAACCTATATCCAAAAATACACCTGGCAGTACCAACTCCTCCACTAATATCAGGGAACAAAAAGCCAGGAATGAGAGGTAAATCAACAAAAGGGATGTCAGCTAATCCACCCAGAACAAGCGCAAGCCCAGGAACTATCAGGAAGTACATGGTATAGGATAGTAATAGAGAAAGCCCAGGTAAACAAACAGGAGCTAAAAGCAAAGCCCCGGAGACACGGGCCACCCCCAAACAAGGGGGGAGCACAGGTTCTGGGAACGCCTAACCCGAGCTTCACCTCAAGGGGTTTAACCAGTGGGCCAGGAGGAGAGGCGGGGCTCATGGTTGTGCAGGTCATCGGGAGACCAGATTACCCCAACAGAGGGGAGGTGGCGGGAGGGGTGGGCGGGGGTGGAAGGAGGATTTGGGGGGTGGGGGGGTTGGGTTGGGGGGGAGGGGGGAGAGAGGGAGGTGACGGGGGGGTGTAGGGAAGAGGGAGGGATAGGGAATCTACCAGTAATAATAGGAAAGAACAAGGACGTGGCCCTCAGTCCCATAAAGTGGTGCGACCAAACATAACAACAGAGGCTCTTAAGATTATTTCCTACAATGTACGCGGCATAAATGCTCCCAGGAAAAGAGCGAATATTGTGTGCGAGCTGAGATCCCTGGAGGCGGACGTGGTCCTACTTCAGGAAACCCATTTCGCAATAACAAATAAGAATAAGATAAGTTCAAAAGATTACCCCACATGGTATTATGGCGATTCCCCACTTAGTCGAGCAAAAGGAGTAGCCATAGGGTTTGCCAGAGATGTAAAGTTTGAGCTAGACGAGAGACGAGTGGACCCCGACGGGCGATACTTGTTTCTAAAAGGAAAATTAAATGGAGTAGAGTGCACCCTGGCAAACATTTATGGCCCAAATAAGAACCCCATCGGCTACCTTCTCAGGCGGTTAGCTGACCTAGTGGAATTTAAGAAGGGGGGCCTCATAATGGGGGGCGACTTCAATTTCTGTCCGGAACCAAAGGAGGATAGTACGTTGAGTGCACAGGGGACTGGGATGAGATGGAGGAACAAACTAAAACAGAAACTGCACCAACACCAACTGGTAGACGTATGGAGGTCACAACATCCCAAAACAAGAGACTTCACGTTCCACTCCCATGTCCACTCGTCATACTCTAGACTTGATTATTTTTTAATAGAGCATAGGTGGCTAGAGGTGGCTATCCGTACAAACATTGGCATAATAACATTTTCTGACCATGCGCCGGTAATGTTACAACTAAAGATAGGAGAGGCAAATATAAGGTACAAGAGCTGGAGATTAAATGAGGAACTCTTACATGATAAATCAATAGAAGAATGAATGAAAAAAGAACTAGAGGCCTATTTTAAAGAAAACAACACAGAAGGGGTATCTAAAATGACGGTGTGGGAGGCGCATAAGGCCTATATAAGAGACATTATGATAAAAGAGGAGGCGGAGAAAAGAAGGTCCACTAGAGAGAAGAGCAGGACCCTGAAGAAAGAAATTAACACACTAGAACAGCTCCATAAGAACAAGAACGACAACGAAACTTTGTTAAAACTCAGCAGAAAAAGGGAGGAGATGAGAGAACTTATAGAGCAAGATACGAGAATGATGTATAACAAAGTAAAGAAAGAAAGGTACCTATATGGGAATAAACCGGGGAGACATCTAGCGCAGGTTTTAGCAAAAAAAAAATCAGCAAATTACATAGATAAAATACAAACAGGCAACCGGGAATTCGCACATAAATCAGTGGAAATCGCCAAGACGTTTAAGGATTACTATGCGAGTTTATATGATATAGGTACTAAAAATGAGCTCAAACAGAAAAGGGCTAAAATAAAAACATACCTGAGGGAGAGCGGCCTAAAGAAAATCACAGAGGAACAAATCAGTCAGTTAGAAACACCCATCACGGAGGAAGAAATAACAAAAACCATAAGAGAAACACCGATGGGGAAAAGCCCGGGGCCCGATGGCCTGACAATTCTCTACTACAGAAAGTTTGAAGACATCCTGATCCCAAAAATGTGCTACCTTATGAACAGAATTGGGGATATAGAGGAAATACGCAAAGAAGCCTTAGAAGCTACTATTATTGTTATCCCTAAGGAAGGGAAGGATGGAACGCTTTGTTCAAGTTACAGACCGATCCCCCTCCTTAATTTAGATACCAAAATTTACGCTAAAATCCTCGCGGATAGGCTGAAAAAAGTTATGCAAAAAATAATACACCCAGACCAAGTCGGCTTCATCACAGGGAGGGAAGGGAAAGATAATGGTATCAGGACCCTGCTAACAATACAGGAGATGAAAGGGAAGGGGGCCCCAGGTCTACTCCTGTCGATAGATGCCGAGAAAGCTTTCGACAGGGTAGACTGGGGCCTCATGCAAGGTACATGGGAAGAAATAGGACTGGGCGAGAAAATGATAAAACGCATAAGGGCCCTATACACTAGACCTACAGCTAGGGTAAGGGTAAACGGGATAGTGTCGGACCCATTTGAAATGTTCAATGGAACAAGACAAGGGTGCCCACTATCCCCCTTGCTTTTCGTGCTGGCACTGGAACCACTTTTGGTTAGGATAAGACAGAATCCTGACATAAGGGGGGTAAAAGTGGGGGAGGAAACACACAAGCTAGCCGCGTACGCGGATGATATCCTGTTCTACGTAACCAGCCCAAAGACATCTCTCCCAAATGTAATGAAAACTTTGAAAGAGTACGGTGAGGTCTCGAACTTTAAGTTAAATCCAGCGAAGTCCGAAACCCTCACGTTTAATATCCCAAAGAGAGAGGAACTTTTATTTCAAAAGAGTTTCCCATTTGTTTGGGGTAAAAAAGAAATAAATTATTTAGGGGTTAAGCTGACCAAAACCAACGAAAATCTATATCAAACAAACTTTCTCCCACTACTAGATGAGATCAGAATTTAATTAAATAGAATAACAACAGGAAACATCTCGTGGGGGGGTAGAATAAATATTATTAAAATGATCCCCCTCCCCAAAATCATATATAAAATGCAGATGCTACCGATCCCACTCCCGGACGCCTTCTTTAAAACAATTCAAAAGCTTTTCACAAATTTTATCTGGAAAAGGAAAAAAGTAAGAATAAGCATGGCACAGTTAACTAAAGACAGAGCAAGAGGGGGTTGGGGTGCACCGGATATTAGAAATTACTACAATGCGGTGATATTGTCACGGGTAGTAGAATGGGCTAAAGAAAATAGAGAAAAGAGATGGGTGAAGATGGAGGGCACAATAAGCACTGTCAATTTAGGTAAAATAATTTGGATACCTCCACAATATAGAAAATTAGATAAAGGCACAAACAATATCACCAGACATGCACTAAAAATATGGGATCACATTCACAGACAGGAAAAATGGGAATTTAACTCACCACTAATACCCTTAACAAACACAGAATATTTTATACCGGGAATAGAAGCCTTGTTTGGAAAATGGATAACAATAGAGAACGCACAATTGAAAGATATTATGGATCAAGGTAACATTCGCACGTATCACGAATTAAAGAGCAAAAGGTAGTGGAGATTGATAGATGAATGGCAATATAATCAATTAAAACACTTTACAGAGTATTTGCCCCAGCCAATAAGATCGGAAGCAAACTTGCTTCCCTTAGAAAAAATCTGCGAGGACAAGGGAAAAAAGAGGGTGATCTCAAAAATTTATAGAATACTCATAGAAAGGTCTGGTCCAGATATTCCACCGTATATTACTAAGTGGGAAAACGAACTTGGGACTAGCCTGAAGAAGGAAGAGATTAGCCAAATAATGCGTAGGGTACATACTACCACAGTAAACAGTAACATGAGGGAGACGAATTATAAATGCCTGATGAGATGGCATATCACCCCCGATAAAGCGCATAAAATTCAAAAAGAAAAATCACAATACTGTTGGCGAGGGTGTAAAGAGATTGGGACGATTGCCCATATATGGTGGCAATGCCCGGAAATTAAAAAATACTGGGAAGAAATTAGGCAAACAATAGGAGAAATAACTAATATAATGCTTTTAGACGACCCATGGAGTTGCTTATTCCACGGGACAAATATTCCGAACAAACAATATTTGAAAAGTCTATTGCCGCCACTGCTAAACGCAGCCAAAAGTCTTATCCCCAGACACTGGAAGAAATCCACGAGACCCACAATGAGGAGTTGGTGTAATAAAGTTAACAAGATCCAAAACTTAGAGTACTTGAGGTATAGTGATGGGGAAGGCTTGGACGCCTATGGGGAAAAATGGCAAGAATAGGATAAATTTAAACAAACGATGAGATACGCTGAAGTTGTGGGAGCTTAAAGAGCAGTAGAACATATGCACCAGGGAAGAGGAGAAAAATAGAGGACAATCCAATCGGAAGACAGAGGAGTAACCGAGAGAAAGGCCCAGAAAAGCGACTGGTAGATAGGGGGGTTGAGGGGGGGGGGAGGGGTGGGAGGGCTACGTGGTAAGATGGGTTGGGGAAAATAAAGGCGCTTATCAACGATATAGACCATTGATAGGTATACAGAAGGGGGAAAGGGAAGACTGCAGTAATAAAAAAAAAAAAGAAGCTACTATGATGTAATTGTGAGGGAAGTAAATGAACGGAAAAGTTGATTAAAGTACCTCAAAACGACAAAAACTGAAGTAGCACAAAAAAAAAAAAAAAAAAAGGTTTAGGGATGACCGTAATGTAGGCCGTGTTAAGTGAGGCATCTAGTGGAGTACCCTGCCTGAGTGCGTTAAAGAATCGGGCCATATATGGGGCAAGAATGGAAGAGAATGCTTTGTAATATGGTATGGAGAAACCATCTGGGCCAGGTGCTGAGTGGGATTTCAAGTGTTTGATAACTGCATATACTTCCTCAGCAGAGATAGGGGAGTCTAGTTTCTGGCGGTGTCTGTCCTCTAATGTGGGGATTTGAATGTTGTCTAGGAAGTGGTCCACCGTTTCTGTAGTGGGACTGTTCTCACCACTGTATAGGGATTTGTAGAAGGTCAGGAATTCCCCCATGATTCGTTTAGGGTTCTGGGACAGAGTGCCGCCCTGGATTTTGATTTTGGGAAGGGCTGGGGATTTAAATTTCGGGGATAGCCTGCCTGCAAGCATAGAACCATATCTTTCGCTTTAGCAGTAGAATCAGGATCTATTCCACCGCAGCCATTTTTCTGCCCTTGTGGTCAGGGCTAGGTTTAATGCTGTGCGAGCTGCATCCAGCTTGATGATGGGAACAGCTCTTGGGTCGGCCTTGTGTTTTTTAATTAAGGCTGTATAATCCTTATCTAACTTCTCTATGTCAGCTTTGTTGGCTTTATTAATCTGAGAGGCAATTTGAATCAGGTGACCTCTAATTACGGCCTTATTTGCTGCCCAAAGGCAGGAGGGGCTAGTTTCCGGCAGATTGTTAGTGGTGAAGTAATTACAGATATTAGTTTCGATCTCTTTGGTTCTAATCGGATCACTCAGGATGGACTCATTAAGTCTCCAACGCCTGTAGGGTTTAGGGCCCAACGGGCGCTGAATGGAAAGGATCACCATTGAGTGGTCCGACTAGACTACATCTTTGATATATGCCCTGTTCGTTAGTGGAATAGAGGCTGAGGCGATGAAGATATGGTCAATTCTTGCGAAGGATCTATGGGGGTTAGAGAAGTGCGTGTAGTCTCGTAGGGTGGGATTTACTTCCCTCCATATATCCACTAGACCTTGTTGAAAGATTAGTTTGGCACTACGTAGGCTCTGTTTAGTGGGTCGGGTGAGGCGTTTTTCCAGGGGGGCGAGACTTGTCCAGGCCCTGGTCAAAGGCCGAGTTAGAGTCGCCTCCAAAGATCACTGTGCCCTCCAGTAGAGGAGTTAGTGTTGTAAACAGGCGCTGAAAGAAAGCTAGTTGGCCCCTATTGGGGGCATATTACGAAATCAAAGAATATAGTTGGTTGTCTAATTCCCCCACAATGAGGATATAGCACCCATCAGGGTCTCTGTGTTCAGATTTGAGAGTAAATTGCCATCTTTTAGATATAAAAATGCCCACCCCCTTAGTTTTGTCCTCCGCATTGGCTAGGGCAAAGAAGGGGAATTTGGAGTGTATAAATGATGGACAGAAGCGTTTGGGGAAATGCGTTTCCTGGAGGAGAACAACGTCTGCCTTTTGAGCATGTAGGTATTGGAAGACCTTGCGCCTTTTTGCCGGTGAGTTCAGGCCTTGAGCATTATGTGATATTATTTTAAGTGGTGCATTTACTGGTGGGTCATCAGCCATCGAGCAGTAGAGGGGGCATGGCTAGGCATGTCATGGCTAGGAATTCCGCAGCACTTACCACCTGAACCACTAGACAGGAGGGGGCGCATGAACACCACTTCAGCAGAGTGGCCACTTAATATGGCTTGTGATTGATATGATAAAGGCACTGGGGTCGGCATTAACTAAGTACCCTCCTTGATAACATTCCCGTATCTTAAGAAAAACGTGGAGGTGCATCAGTTAACTGATAATGTTTGTAGTAATTAAACAGCTAACAAATAAAGAAATGTGGACCTGGATATGTGATGGCGAGCTGTGACTGAGGGTATGGAGTGTACAGGAGGGGGAAAGCAAAAAAAAAAAAAAAAGGGGGGGTGGGGGGGTGGGGCCGATGGGGTATGGCTCCTCAACACATTGTGGATTGTAGGAAAATTTCATTGAGACTAGTCAGGCACCATAAGTACTCCCCTCGACTCCGGCCCAGGGGCAGTAATGGAGCATCCCAATGGGGCCAAAAAAAATGGAAAATCTTATTCAGTGTCCCCCCAAGTTGAGAGCTACCCGAAACCGCCTCAGCCAAGGCGTGTGGGTATCTAAACGGGAAACAGAAAACCCGTTTCAGGGATCACAAGTGGGGGGGGCACCGTCATCTCAGCTGGCAGCTGAGAGGAAAAGGAAGCAAAAGGAAGTCCTTGAGTAGATGCGGGTGATGGAAGTCATGGAGGGATGGTTTCTTTGGACTTCTTGAATCTGGCCTTCTCCCAAACCGGATTCAGGGGACTGGTGGGCATATGTCTTTTCGCAGAGTTTGGTTGAGGCCCCGACTGACGGGCATTAGGATCCTGGTTGATGAGGCCCAGTTGTAGAAACAGCTGTTCTCCTTCCTGTAGGGATCCAAAGGTGTGCGCTTTGCCTTTGAAGATTAGATTAAGTTGGAATGGGAAGAGCCACCAGTATTTAATTTCTCTGTCCATCAGGATTTGAAGAAGTGGCTTTAGGGCCCTCCTTTTTTGGATGGTGGAGGGGGATAAATCAGCAAATATTTGCAGTTGATGACCCTGGAACATTAATTTAGTCATGGATCTTGATTTCCTCATGACCTCCTCTTTGACTGAGAAGAAGTGCGGTTTCACCACAACATCACGGGGGAGTCCGTCCGCTCTAGGAGGTCTGAGAGCTCTGTGAGCCCTATCCAGCTCCAGTCTGTGCTCAGGTGTATCTGGGAGTAAGTCCTTAATAAAAGATTGTATAGTTTCAGGAATGTCCTTATAGGATTCAGGGAGCCCCCTGACTCTAAAGTTGTACCTCCGATTTCGGTTTTCGAGGTCATCAATTTTGGCATTGGCAGTCTCTAATTGCTCCTGAAGGGTCTGAATACAAGCAGTGTTCTGGTTTGTTCTTGAAATGGTGGAATCTATGTGTTGTAGGTCCGCTTTAATGTCACTTGTGATTTTTAGGGCTGTATTGTGTAGTCCTCTGTCCAGTAAATCAGCAAACTTGGCAAACATTTCAGATACAGAGGCCGGCTGTAGTGGGCCTAAATCCCCGGGCTGTATTAGCTGGTGAGCCTGGGGGGGCCGGCATCCATGGGGGAGTACTCCAGCCCAGCCAGGGGGTGTTCTAGGAGGGATGCGGTGGATGCTGGAGAAGCTGGATCCAGGGGAAAGTTACCTGTGAGGGAGTCTTGCTGCAGCAGGGATGGGGAAGCCTCGTGCTGGACACAGGGAGAGTGTGTAGCTGCAGAACGATGAGGAACGGCCGCCATCTTAGCTGTCTCAGCACGGGACAGGGCGGCTTCAAATGCAGGCTTTAGGTTTCGTTTCACCGCTCCCGAGTACATCGGGGGAGTCCCCGAGTCTTCCAGCGGCCGTGGGGGATAAATCCAGGCATCGATCACCAGTCAGAGTGCCACTGTGGGGGCCCGGTCTGCTGAAGCGGGATGGAGCTCCCTGACTAAGCGTCCATGTCAGGAGCCGCCGCGCATGCCCTATTTTGGATCTCATTGGAGGTTCAAACTGAGCTGGTACTTGTGTGAGAGGGTCGCCATATCTGTGTCTCCTTGGAGCTGAGGTGTTGGGATCTGCAGGAAAACACATATAAGTGTCAGCAGTAGGGATGAGCCGAACACCCCCCGGTTCGGTTCGCACCAGAACCTGCGAACGGACCGAAAGTTCGCACGAACGTTAGAACCCCATTGACGTCTATGGGACTCGAACGTTCGAAATCAAAAGTGCTCATTTTAAAGGCTAATTTGCACGGTATTGTCCTAAAAAGGGTTTGGGGACCCGGATCCTACCCCAGGGGACATGTATCAATGCAAAAAAAACTTTTAAAAACGGCCGTTTTTTTGGGAGCAGTGATTTTAATGATGCTTAAAGTAAAAAAAAAAAAAGTGAAATATTCCTTTAAATATCGTACCTGGGGGGTGTCTATAGTATGCCTGTAAAGTGACGTGTGTTTCCCGTGTTTAGAACAGTCCCTGCACCAAATGTCATTTTTAAAGGAAAAAATCTCATTTAAAACTGCTTGCGGGTTTAATGTAATGTCGGGTCATGGCAATATGGATGAAAATCAGTGAGACAAACGACATGGGTACCCCCCAGTCCATTACCAGGCCCTTTGGGTTTTGTATGGATATTAAGGGGAACCCCGCACCCAATTTAAAATAAGGAAAGGTGTGGGGCCACCAGGCCCTATATACTCTGAACAGCAGTATACAGGCTGTGCAAACAAGACAGGGACTGTAGGTTTGTTGTTAAGTAGAATCTCTTTGTAATATTCAACGGGTACATTTTTAACGTGTTTAGCTCCAGCCAAAAAATCTTTTTTAAGCTTTTTGGAAAACATAGGGAAGGGTTATCACCCCTGTGGCATTTGTTTTGCTGTCTTTCCTCCTCTTCAGAAGATTTCACCTCACTTTTTGTCCCAATGAAAAATGTTTTTTGAAAATTTGGATTTTTTTGTGGAACAAGGATTGGAAAGCATCAGTGGAAAGGAGAATTTTTTTTCCCATATTAAATCTTAAAATTACACCAGTAATTTTCTTTAGGTAGCTGTAAATACTTTAACAAGACAAGCCTGCCTGTCAGTAGGAAGATAACAGGAACGGATCTAGCTGAACACTGTGAGCAGGACGCACTGCACTAAATGTAAATAGTCTAGCTGCCTGACCGTGGTACTAATAGGATCAAAAGAACACCAGTAATTTTCTTCAGGTAGCTTTATATACTGTAACAAGACAATCCTGCCTGTCAGTAGGAAGATAACAGGAACAGATCTAGCTGAACACTGTGAGCAGGACGCACTGTACTAAATGTAAATAGTCTAGCTGCCTGACCGTGGTACTAATAGGATCAAAAGAACACCAGTAATTTTCTTTAGGTAGCTGTTAATACTGTAACAAGACAAGCCTGCCTGTCAGTAGGAAGATAACAGGAACGGATCTAGCTGAACACTGTGAGCAGGACGCACTGCACTAAATGTAAATAGTCTAGAAGATAACAGGAACGGATCTAGCTGAACACTGTGAGCAGGCCGCACTTTACTAAATGTAAATAGTCTAGCTGCCTGACCGTGGTACTAATAGGATCAAAAGAACACCAGTAATTTTCTTTAGGTAGCTGTTAATACTGTAACAAGACAAGCCTGCCTGTCAGTAGGAAGATAACAGGAACGGATCTAGCTGAACACTGTGAGCAGGACGCACTGCACTAAATGTAAATAGTCTAGAAGATAACAGGAACGGATCTAGCTGAACACTGTGAGCAGGACGCACTGCACTAAATGTAAATAGTCTAGAAGATAACAGGAACGGATCTAGCTGAACACTGTGAGCAGGACGCACTGCACTAAATGTAAATAGTCTAGAAGATAACAGGAACGGATCTAGCTAAACTAAGTACAGTGTATATATATATATATGCAACACCTGGGATGCATATATATACACAATACACTGTAAGTGCAGCTAACTGACTGACTGTTCTGCCTAATCTATCTAACTCAAATCAAACACTGTCTCTCTGTCTATCTCTTTCAACGCCGGAACACACACTACACAGGGCCGCCGTGCAGGCGGCCTTATATAGTGTGGGGCGTGTACTAAATCCCCTGAGCCATAATTGGCCAAAGCCTCCTTGGCTTTGGCCAATTACGGCTCTCTGTTCAGGCGGCGCTGTGATTGGCCAAGCATGCGGGTCATAGTGCATGCTTGGCCAATCATCAGCAAGCAATGCACTACGATGCCGCAGTGAATTATGGGCCGTGACGCGCCACACGCAATTCGGCGAACGACCGAACAGCCGATGTTCGAGACGAACATGGGTTCGACTCGAACACGAAGCTCATCCCTAGTCAGCAGCATAAGTGTCATTGCCCATGTTATTAAACTTGTTATGTCTCTTTTACTCCTGTGTTATTACCTGCCTCAAAGTCCCAAATATTTTATTATGATTCAAGAGCCTGTGCATGGCACCTGCAATGCACTGATTGCAGTCACAATACTCTGCAGGCTTCAACGCATGCATTTTATAATTTTATTAGCATGGGCATATGCATAAATAATTTGCAAAAGGTGGATTATGCTTTTTTCACAATCAAGAGAACAAGTAACTTCACCAGGGCTAGGCAAACGTTTGAATAAGCATGTTATTTGTTATTAACTACAAGGCAACTCGGCTCACATTCTGACATAATATTATTTCAAAAGAGAAAAAGGGAGAGCAGATTTAGGTAATAGGGTTATGAACTAAACTTTTCAGCTGCCTGCTCTTACCCTTAGCCTTAGGATTTTCCCTCTCCATCTTCCGCTGTCCACTCTTCCCCTGCTTCGTGAAAGGGAGGTAGGCTTTACTGCACCTGTAACTTTGACTCCAGTGCTAGGGATCTTATTACCATTAGAAAATGGGGCAAAGAGGTTGTTGCTATGCACCCTTGAGGAGGAGGAAACTGGCACAATAGCAGCATTTGCAGGAAAGTGACTTTTCTGTGCTCGGGGAAGAGTAACAAGAGAAGAGCTTTATCAGCCACTTCACTACCTCTTGTGCGAGTCACCACTAGTGGGGTAGAAAAAAAACAGCTCCACGGAGCCTCTCTATTCTGCCTTTTCTATATGTTTGCAATTGAAAGAAGATTTGAGGAAGGGCAGGTGTTCAATGCATAACTTTTTGCTGCTTTCTGCTCTTCCCTATGGCTGTAGAATTGTGCCCTTCTGTTTGCTGCTACCTGCTCTTTCCCCTGCATTGAGGAAGGGCCTGCAACCTATAGTCATAGATTTTCCCCCTGAAACATTGAGAGGCACCTTTACTAGAGTAACAGAATAGACCAGGAGAGGAGGCAAAATTAATTATCACTATTGAACAAATAAAGATATAGTAATGTACCATCATCCTATCAATTTGAGAAACAAGAGGTAGCAAATTTTTGACAACTTTGGACTTTCATGATATGGTAAAGACTCACATACGCAAATGTATCAAAAATATAAATTTATTAAGACAAAACATGATTAAAATAGCCCTTTAAGGAAAAATTACAAGGCACATAAGCTTGAATCTCTGAAAAGGAATTGAACATGCATTCATCCATGAAGGGGGGGATCAGATAATCGTCCATTGTCAGTTCAACCTCTACATGTTTTGCGGTGAGACTGCTTCTTCAGGAATGTACTTCAGAGTTTTTTTATGTGTAGATAACTCAGCGAAGGACTAACACAAACCAATAGGACATCTCAGGCCCGAAAGGCAATTTCCTGGGTGAGTGTGGAAGCCAGGTTACAGTACAAAGAATAAAAAACAATTAGATGCTTATCATAAGATAAGATAGATGGCGATGAGGCCTGAGGGGGTGGGAATTTCATAGGATGGAACTCAAGAGCTGAAGCTGGTGAGGGAGGTCCTGCTAAGATGGTTGAGATATGAAAAGACATTTCATCATTTAGACTAAAAGTCCAATCAAATACAGGTGAGGTAGATTGGTAGATTGGTAGAGGTGAAATTCATCAGGCTTAACCATAGCCAGAAATCCCTCGATCCAAGCTTCAAGTGAATTACACCACCACTGTCAGGGCCATCATGCAGCTGCAATATGGAGCTGACAGTGGCAGTGTAATGATGAAATGTCTTTACTGTACCATGAAAGTCCAAAGTTGCCTCAAATTTAGGGATGAGCCGAACACCCCCCTGTTCGGTTCGCACCAGAACATGCGAACAGGAAAAAAATTTGTTCGAACACGCGAACACCATTAAAGTCTATGGGACACGAACATGAATAATCAAAAGTGCTAATTTTAAAGGCTAATATGCAAGTTATTGTCAATAAAAGTGTTTGGGGACCTGGGTCCTGCCCCAGGGGACATGAATCAATGCAAAAAAAAGTTTTAAAAACGGCCGTTTTTTCAGGAGCAGTGATTTTAATAATGCTTAAAGTCAAACAATAAAAGTGTAATATCCCTTTAAATTTCATACCTGGGGGGTGTCTATAGTATGCCTGTAAAGGGGCGCATGTTTCCCGTGTTTAGAACAGTCTGACAGCAAAATGACATTTTGAAGGAAAAAACACATTTAAAACTACCGCGGCTATTGCATTGCCGACAATACACATAGAAGTTCATTGATAAAAACGGCATGGGAATTCCCCACAGGGCAACCCCGACCCAAAAAAAAAAAAAAAAATGATGTGGGAGTCCCCCTGAATTCCATACAAGGCCCTTCAGGTCTGGTATGGATATTAAGGGGAACCCCAGCCAAAATTTTTTAAAAAAATTGACGTGGGGTTCCCCCTAAATTCCATACCAGACCCTTCAGGTCTGGTATGGATTTTAAGGGGAACCCCGCGCCAAAAAAAAAAAAAAAAACGGCGTGGGGTCCCCCTAAAAATCCATACCAGACCCTTATCCGAGCACGCAACCTGGCAGGCCGCAGGAAAAGAGGGGGGGACGAGAGTGCGGCCCCCCCCTCCTGAACCGTACCAGGCCACATGCCCTCAACATTGGGAGGGTGCTTTGGGGTAGCCCCCCAAAACACCTTGTCCCCATGTTGATGAAGACAAGGGCCTCATCCCCACAACCCTGGCCGGTGGTTGTGGGGGTCTGCGGGCGGGGGGCTTATCAGAATCTGGAAGCCCCCTTTAACAAGGGGACCCCCAGATCCCGGCCCCCCCCTGTGTGAAATGGTAAGGGGGTACTTACCCCTACCATTTCACTAAAAAACTGTCAAAAATGTTAAAAATGACAAGAGACAGTTTTTGACAATTCCTTTATTTAAATGCTTCTTCTTTCTTCCTTCATCTTCTTCTTCTTCTGGTTCTTCTGGCTCTTCTGGTTCTTCCTCCGGCGTTCTCGTCCAGCATCTCCTCCGCGGCGTCTTCTATCTTCTTCTCCTCGGGCCGCTCCGCACCCATGGCATGGGGGGGAGGCTCCCGCTCTTCTCTTCATCTTCTTCTCTTCTTCATCTTCTTCTTCATCTTCTTCTCTTCTTCTCTTCTTCCTTCTTCTCTTCTTCATTTCTTCTCCGGGCCGCTCCGCAGCCATGCTGGCATGGTGGGAGGCTCCCGCTGTGTGACGGCGTCTCTTCGTCTGACGGTTCTTAAATAACGGGGGGCGGGGCCACCCCGTGACCCCGCCCCCTCTGACGCACGGGACATGACGGGACTTCCCTGTGGCATTCCCCGTGACGTCACAGGGAAGTCCCGTCAAGTCACCGTGCGTCAGAGGGGGGCGGGGTCACCGGATGGCCCCGCCCCCCGTTATTTAAGAACCGTCAGACGAAGAGACGCCGTCACACAGCGGGAGCCTCCCACCATGCCAGCATGGCTGCGGAGCGGCCCGGAGAAGAAATGAAGAAGAGAAGAAGGAAGAAGAGAAGAAGAAGATGAAGAAGAAGATGAAGAAGAGAAGAAGATGAAGAGAAGAGCGGGAGCCTCCCCTCATGCCATGGGTGCGGAGCGGCCCGAGGAGAAGAAGATAGAAGACGCCGCGGAGGAGATGCTGGACGAGAACGCCGGAGGAAGAACCAGAAGAGCCAGAAGAACCAGAAGAAGATGAAGGAAGAAAGAAGAAGCATTTAAATAAAGGAATTGTCAAAAACTGTCTCTTGTCATTTTTAACATTTTTGACAGTTTTTTAGTGAAATGGTAGGGGTAAGTACCCCCTTACCATTTCACACAGGGGGGGGGCCGGGATCTGGGGGTCCCCTTGTTAAAGGGGGCTTCCAGATTCCGATAAGCCCCCCGCCCGCAGACCCCCACAACCACCGGCCAGGGTTGTGGGGATGAGGCCCTTGTCTTCATCAACATGGGGACAAGGTGTTTTGGGGGGCTACCCCAAAGCACCCTCCCAATGTTGAGGGCATGTGGCCTGGTACGGTTCAGGAGGGGGGGGCCGCACTCTCGTCCCCCCCTCTTTTCCTGCGGCCTGCCAGGTTGCGTGCTCGGATAAGGGTCTGGTATGGATTTTTAGGGGGACCCCACGCCGTTTTTTTTTTTTTTTTTGGCGCGGGGTTCCCCTTAAAATCCATACCAGACCTGAAGGGTCTGGTATGGAATTTAGGGGGAACCCCACGTCAATTTTTTTTTAAAATTTTGGCTGGGGTTCCCCTTAATAACCATACCAGACCTGAAGGGCCTTGTATGGAATTTAGGGGGACCCCCACATCATTTTTTTTTTTTTATTTTGGTTCGGGGTTGCCCTGTGGGGAATTCCCATGCCGTTTTTATCAATGAACTTCTATGTGTATTGTCGGCAATGCAATAGCCGCGGGTAGTTTTAAATGAGTTTTTTCCTTCCAAATGTCATTTTGCTGTCAGACTGTTCTAAACACAGGAAACATGCGCCCCTTTACAGGCATACTATAGACACCCCCCAGGTACGAAATTTAAAGGGATATTACACTTTTATTGTTTGACTTTAAGCATTAAAAAAATCACTGCTCCTGAAAAAACGTCCGTTTTTAAAACTTTTTTTTGCATTGATCCATGTCCCCTGGGGCAGGACCCGGGTCCCCAAACACTTTTTATGACAATAACTTGCATATAAGCCTATAAAATTAGCACTTTTGATTTCTCCCATAGACTTTTAAAGGGTGTTCCGCGGCATTCGAATTTGCCGCAAACACCCCAAATTGTTCGCTGTTCGGCGAACTTGCGAACAGCCAATGTTCGAGTAGAACATGAGTTCGACTCGAACTCGAAGCTCATCCCTACTCAAATTCACTGCCTCTTGTTTATCCAGGAGAGGAGGCAGGAGATGGTAATAGAAACAGCATGGCAGTGCTTAGCCTGGGATCTTACTTATGCTCTAGAGTGCTTTGGGGGGACCACTAGTTCAGAGGAGCCTAAGGATGAAGCCAGTGAGGAGGGAGTACAAGTGACTGTGCTGTCATCATCCTAAAATGATGCAGAGGTTTAGGCCATTGCTTGACCATTTTTAGTGTGGCCCCATGACCCTCTTTCTTGGCATATCCTAAACCTTTGGAACTCATTTTGAGACTTCTCTCCAATCACTAGAGGCCACAAATATTGTGGTGGATGCAGCAGGGGTATGTTGTGGACGGGGGAGATGTGAAAAGTTAAGTAGGGGTTGGATTAGTCTCATTGAGGTGTTGTTCACACCAACCTCGGGATCTATTAATGGAGGATGGGCAGATAATTTAAAGATCCACCCCTCTATTCATAAATCATGTTTATTCATAGAAGCTGTGCTACAGCATCTATGAATGGAAAAACTGGGCAGAAAGGGTGGGTATAGTTGGGCACTCTTGATAAATGACTGTGAGAGCCCCTCAGTTCTATTAACCCCCACTTCACTGGAAGATTAAAGCAGAGGTGGTGGTGCATCGGAGGAGGGAAATTACTACTTAACTAGAAGACAGAAGCAAAGGGGACACATCGTACTAAAGGTGTGTAATGTCCCTTGTTTTTTTTTTTTGTATTTTTTTAGGTAACGTTTCATACAATGAGGCAACATTCCCACATCTCATGACCTACCCACCAAAGCTTTTATATGTCCTTAGGATCTTGCCCATATCTGTTTCATCTTATGTTATTTGCATTTGCTATGATATATCAATAAACTCACATAGAGCCCAGCCATGTTAAGGATTAGCATACCATGTACCAACCAAAACCATATGAGGGAAGTTGGGAGTTACCAATCTCTCCAAATAGTTTAGGGCAGCAGATTTTTATTATTTCATTTTAAAATGTAAATTCTACTTGTCCATTAATACTCTGTACTGGGCCAAATTTGAACTGTCTATGATACATCTGGCTTTATTTACTCTGTTAGAATGACTTGTATATACCCTGCTATACTCTACCTAAAACCAAGAAAAAGTTTGTAAAGAAAAATGGCCAGAATATGTTTTCAAGATTTGCCCCCATTGATTTCAGTGGGGTTCAATTTAAAGTTCAAGATCAAGTTTAAATTCACTCATCTCTACTAGTGGCTTGAATCAGCCCCTGACTTCTTATATATCCTAAGAACTGCAATAGTAAGATCTGCCAAGTAGATTCAGTCTCTCTTTTATTGTGTTTTTTCTGTTATACAAAATAAATGTAAAAATATTGTTCAGAGTTGTCTGTTTGAGATACATACTTTTAAATAGAATCACCTGATTGGAGATTCCCATTTAATTACTCATTGTTCTTCATAATTAATTTAGAAAAACGTTGAGTGCATGATTTATTTACATGCTTTTCCCATTATACATAAGAGTGATGCCAAGGTTAAAATACTTTCTGTTATGATGTGCTTTGAAAGCTTTTGGATAGGAAGCCACTTTTAAAAAATGTTGTAAATGGTGATGGTGACACATTGATTTAAATACAATTCTGTGCATAATCTACCCATAAGAACTTTTCTTAGGGGTCTAGAATTACAGTAAGCCATACCACAGCTGTTGATCAGAGCTTACCAGAAAGCGGTGTGCTATCTCCTAAACTGTGTATGTGATAGTAAGCCTTTTTGTTTGCAGTTCAAGTACAATTTCAAAAGATGTCAGGCAAACTTGAAGCAACATTTCAATCATTTCAATTTTTAAGCTCTGGTGGAATCTAGATGGATTTTAAAGGTTAAGTCACACTTGATGTTGGTGTCCTGTTGTCTGACATGTTACAGCTGGAAAATGCAGCAACCAATTTCTTCACATACTGTATATCTGTTTTTCCATTTAAAGTATGCTGTAAGTCTACCTAAAGTTTATCATTTTAGGCTGCATGTTATTCAGTTCACCTGCTTGGCAACTTTTTACAACATATGAAAACAACTGGAAATCGACCAAATATTGCACATATTAAATAAAGCTGCAAACACTAATAGAGGATATTCCTTTTAATATAAAACTGTAAATCAAAATGTTGCACTAAAACCAGCCAAATATAAATTAATTTCCCATAATTCATTAAACCTGAAAGCATTTAGACATAGTGTAAAAAACATATATAAACATTAATTAAAGGTGAAGAAAAATGTCCATAGAAAATCACAAAACCAAAAAGAGTCCCATATTAAGCATGCATCGATCCAAAATATTTGTAATTTCCAGAGTGTGCCAATAGTATTCACCAACACCCAATAATTTGTTAATGTGTGGGCTTACCAAACCACAGTGACCCCCTTTTTCAGAATGGTCAACATGAGCTCAAGGACATTAACCAGCGGCATTGACATCTCTCCCTCATGGAACACCAAGATAGATGCCTATACCCAGCACTGAGTAGCCCCCTCCAGATCTCTATCAGCTCCTCATAAATATAAATAAATATGTTAAGATATAAATTTATTAGGTTAAAATCACACTTACATAAATACGTAAACAATGCTCATTGTAAGGAAACCAATCAGATCATAGCTCCAGTTCAATACCAGCATGTGATGACATCACATGAAGGCACCATCCAGCGAGTATCATCAGCAAAAGGATGTCTTCCAAAGCACGGAGACCCTCCTGAATAATAACGGAATTATACAGAAAAACCAAGCCTCACTCCCAGTTTTGCTCATGCGTTCTTTTGGGATAGCACTGAACAAACGAGCTGCGTGACCAAGCCTCTCTCTGGACACATGCAACCTAATCACAGATCTAACAGAAAAAAAGCCAGCAAATCGGTAATAACCACAGCCTGACCTGGGATGATTAGTAATATATTACAATTCTCAAAAAACTCTTAAAACCTACTATAAAAGTAAAAAAGAAAATTAAATAAAAAACTATATATGTGGTTTAATATATGGGCATATCATGGGGGGGGGGGGGCACCATTAAATTAATGTTTATATGTGTTTTCTAAGCTTTTTACACAAGTCTCATACTTCAGGTACAACATTTCTCATTAAGCTTTCATTCCTTACTGTAATTATTAAAAGAAAGACATAAGGAGGGTTCAGCAAGTGGCCTGACCTCTAGGTTGAGGGTGAAGCTAACATCTTTATAGGATACTTTTCTTCAGAAGCCTGAAGCTTTATATGAACCCTCCAGCTTGCAACCAAAACTGGATTACCAATTTAAATGGACCTAATGTTTAAATTCGAATAAGCAGTGGTGGAATTACCGGGGTCGCAACAGTCGCATCTGCAACGGGGCCCGGCATTCCGCCACTGTCGGGGGGCCCAGCGGGGTTGCTATTTACGGCTCTGAGCGGAGATCGTGTCTGTCCTCTCTGGCAGGGGATAAGGGAGGACATACAGGCACAGCTGATCTTACGGCTCCCCCTTCTCCCCCCTCCTCCCTCCTGTGTGCTCCGCGGCAGTCAGGTGTGAAGCTAAAGAGCTCACATTTCCCGCGGAACACACAGGAGGGAGGAGGGGGGAGAAGGGGGAGCCATAAGATCAGCTGTGCCTGTGTGTCCTCCCTTATCCCCTGCCAAAGAGCAGGGCCGTCTTTAACATGGGGCAAACAGGGCATCTACCCCGGGCCTTGTCTTTGCTGCCCTGTTTGCCCCGAACTGTCCGCAAATTGTGGCCCCGATGATGGCACCGCGGAGTGCACTGGGGACACGGGCAGCAGAGCTGTATTAGCGAACAGAGAGGGGGTGGGGCCAGGAGCTCCACTGACACGCTGCTTTGCCCTATGCAGCTTGTGCATTTGGGAGGGAGCGGCCGTAGTAGGAGTGGAGAGCCCCACCCCCCTGTATTCCCCAGCCAGCAGAGAGGGGCGGGGCCAGGAGCTCCACTGAAGCTCTGACCCTGCCCCATGCAGTCTGTGTACTCAGGAAGGAGCGGCTATAGAAGGAGACTTGAGTGGGAGTCCCGCCCCAGACCTCTAAAAGTGTATGAAGAGCCCAGCTGGCCAGGTATGTCCTTCCCCCATAGACTGCCTGAATGCTATCCTAAACCCTGAGCTGTTGTACAACTGCAAAGCTGTGCACTTCTGAAAGTTCTCTGACCGTCTCCTGTAGTAAGTCCGCCGTCTCCTGTAGTATGTCCACCGTCTCCTGTAGTAAGTCCGCCGTCTCCTTTAATATGTCCGCCGTCTCCTTTAATATGTCCGCCGTCTCCTTTACTATGTCCGCCATCTCCTGTAGTATGTCCACCATCTCCTGTAGTATGTCCGCCGTCTCCTGTAGTAAGTCCGCCGTCTCCTGTAGTAAGCACGCCGTCTCCTGTAGTAAGTCCGCCGTCTCCTGTAGTAAGTCCACCGTCTCCTGTAGTATGTCCGCCGTCTCCTGTAGTATGTCCGCCGTCTCCTGTAGTATGTCCGCCGTCTCCTGTAGTATGTCCATTGTCTCCTGTAGTATGTCTGCAGTCTGACCATCTCCTGTAGTAAGTCCACCGTCTCCTGTAGTATGTCCGCCGTCTCCTGTAGTATGTCTGCAGTCTGACCATCTCCTGCAGTATGTCCGCTGTCTCCTGTAGTATGTCCGCCGTCTCCTGTAGTATGTCTGCAGTCTGACCGTCTCCTGTAGTAAGTCCACCGTCTCCTGTAGTAAGTCCACCGTCTCCTGTAGTATGTCCGCCGTCTCCTGTAGTATGTCTGCAGTCTCTGACCATCTCCTGTAGTATGTCCGCCGTCTCCTGTAGTATGTCTGCAGTCTGACTATCTCCTGTAGTATGTCCGCCGTCTCCTGTAGTATGTCTGCAGTCTGACCATCTCCTGTAGTATGTCCACTGTCTCCTGTAGTATGTCCGCCGTCTCCTGTAGTATGTCTGCAGTCTGACCATCTCCTGTAGTAAGTCCACCATCTCCTGTAGTATGTCTGCCGTCTCCTGTAGTATGCCCGCCGTCTCCTGTAGTATGTCTGCAGTCTGACCGTCTCCTGTAGTAAGTCCACCGTCTCCTGTGGTATGTCCGCCATCTCCTGTAGTATGTTTGCAGTCTCTGACCATCTCCTGTAGTGTGTCCACCGTCTCCTGCAGTATGTCTGCCATCTCCTGTAGTATGTCCGCCGTCTCCTGTAGTATGTCTGCAGTCTCTGACCATCTCCTGTAGTATGTCCGCCATCTCCTGTAGTATGTCCGCCATCTCCTGTAGTAGGTCTGCAGTCTGACCGTCTCCTGTACTATTTCTGCAGTCTCTGACCATCTCTCGTAGTATGTCTGCAGTCTCTGACCATCTCTTGTAGTATGTCTGCAGTCCCTGACAGTCTCCTGTAGTAAGTCCACCATCTCCTGTGGTATGTCCGCCATCTCCTGTAGTATGTCTGCAGTCTCTGACTATCTCCTGTAGTATGTCCGCCGTCTCCTGTAGTATGTCTGCAGTCTGACCATCTCCTGTAGTATGTCCGCCGTCTCCTGTAGTATGTCTGCAGTCTGACCATCTCCTGTAGTATGTCCACCATCTCCTGTAGTATGTCTGCCGTCTCCTGTAGTATGTCCGCCGTCTCCTGTAGTATGTCTGCAGTCTCTGACCATCTCCTGTAGTATGTCCGCCGTCTCCTGTAGTATGTCCGCCGTCTCCTGTAGTATGTCTGCAGTCTGACCGTCTCCTGTAGTATGTCCACAGTCTCTGACAATCTGCTGTAGTATGTCTGCAGTCTCTGACTGTCTCCTCCTCAGTGAGTAGTAATGATGTGCTGTAACCACTAGCAACCATTCAGTAAGTCCGCCGTCTCCTGTAGCATGTCCGCCGTCTTCTGTAGTATGTCCGCCATCCCCTGTAGTATGTCCGCCGTCCCCTGTAGTATGTCCGCCGTCTCCTGTAGTATGTCCACCGTCTCCTGTAGTAAGTCCGCCGTCTCCTGTAGTAAGCACGCCGTCTCCTGTAGTAAGTCCGCCGTCTCCTGTAGTAAGTCCACCGTCTCCTGTAGTATGTCCGCCGTCTCCTGTAGTATGTCCGCCGTCTCCTGTAGTATGTCCGCCGTCTCCTGTAGTATGTCCGCCGTCTCCTATAGTATGTCCGCCGTCTCCTGTAGTATGTCCATTGTCTCCTGTAGTATGTCTGCAGTCTGACCATCTCCTGTAGTAAGTCCACCGTCTCCTGTAGTATGTCCGCCGTCTCCTGTAGTATGTCTGCAGTCTGACCATCTCCTGCAGTATGTCCGCTGTCTCCTGTAGTATGTCTGCCGTCTCCTGTAGTATGTCTGCAGTCTGACCGTCTCCTGTAGTAAGTCCACCGTCTCCTGTAGTATGTCCGCCGTCTCCTGTAGTATGTCTGCAGTCTCTGACCATCTCCTGTAGTATGTCCGCCGTCTCCTGTAGTATGTCTGCAGTCTGACCATCTCCTGTAGTATGTCCGCCGTCTCCTGTAGTATGTCTGCAGTCTGACCATCTCCTGTAGTATGTCCACTGTCTCCTGTAGTATGTCCGCCGTCTCCTGTAGTATGTCTGCAGTCTGACCATCTCCTGTAGTAAGTCCACCATCTCCTGTAGTATGTCTGCCGTCTCCTGTAGTATGTCCGCCGTCTCCTGTAGTATGTCTGCAGTCTGACCGTCTCCTGTAGTAAGTCCACCGTCTCCTGTGGTATGTCCGCCATCTCCTGTAGTATGTTTGCAGTCTCTGACCATCTCCTGTAGTATGTCCACCGTCTCCTGTAGTATGTCTGCCATCTCCTGTAGTATGTCCGCCGTCTCCTGTAGTATGTCTGAAGTCTCTGACCATCTCCTGTAGTATGTCCGCCATCTCCTGTAGTATGTCCGCCGTCTCCTGTAGTAGGTCTGCAGTCTGACCGTCTCCTGTACTATTTCTGCAGTCTCTGACCATCTCTTGTAGTATGTCTGCAGTCTCTGACCATCTCTTGTAGTATGTCTGCAGTCCCTGACCGTCTCCTGTAGTAAGTCCACCATCTCCTGTGGTATGTCCGCCATCTCCTGTAGTATGTCTGCAGTCTCTGACTATCTCCTGTAGTATGTCCGCCGTCTCCTGTAGTATGTCTGTAGTCTGACCATCTCCTGTAGTATGTCCACCATCTGATGTAGTATGTCTGCCGTCTCCTGTAGTATGTCCGCCGTCTCCTGTAGTATGTCTGAAGTCTCTGACCATCTCCTGTAGTATGTCCGCCGTCTCCTGTAGTATGTCCGCCGTCTCCTGTAGTATGTCTGCAGTCTGACCGTCTCCTGTAGTATGTCCACAGTCTCTGACAATCTGCTGTAGTATGTCTGCAGTCTCTGACTGTCTCTTCCTCAGTGAGTGGTAATGATGTGCTGTAACCACTAGCAACCATTCAGTAAGTCCGCCGTCTCCTGTAGCATGTCCGCCGTCTCCTGTAGTATGTCCGCCATCCCCTGTAGTATGTCCGCCGTCCCCTGTAGTATGTCCGCCATCTCCTGTAGTATGTCCGCCGTCTCCTGTAGTATGTCCGCCGTCTCCTGTAGTATGTCTGCAGTCTGACCATCTCCTGTAGTAAGTCCACCGTCTCCTGTGGTATGTCCGCCATCTCCTGTAGTATGTTTGCAGTCTCTGACCATCTCCTGTAGTATGTCCGCCGTCTCCTGTAGTATGTCTGCAGTCTGACTATCTCCTGTAGTATGTCCTCCGTCTCCTGTAGTATGTCTGCAGTCTGACCATCTCCTGTAGTATGTCCACCGTCTCCTGTAGTATGTCTGCCGTCTCCTGTAGTATGTCCGCCATCTCCTGTAGTATGTCTGCAGTCTCTGACCATCTCCTGTAGTATGTCCGCCATCTCCTGTAGTATGTCCGCCGTCTCCTGTAGTATGTCTGCAGTCTGACCATCTCCTGTAGTATGTCCACCGTCTCCTGTAGTATGTCTGCCATCTCCTGTAGTATGTCCACCGTCTCCTGTAGTATGTCTGCAGTCTCTGAGCATCTCCTGTAGTATGTCCGCCATCTCCTGTAGTATGTCCGCCGTCTCCTGTAGTATGTCTGCAGTCTGACCGTCTCCTGTACTATTTCTGCAGTCTCTGACCATCTCTTGTAGTATGTCTGCAGTCTCTGACCATCTCTTGTAGTATGTCTGCAGTCCCTGACCGTCTCCTGTAGTAAGTCCACCATCTCCTGTATTATGTCCGCCATCTCCTGTAGTATGTCTGCAGTCTCTGACTATCTCCTGTAGTATGTCCGCTGTCTCCTGTAGTATGTCTGCAGTCTGACCATCTCCTGTAGTATGTCCGCCGTCTCCTGTAGTATGTCTGCAGTCTGACCATCTCCTGTAGTATGTCCACCATCTCCTGTAGTATGTCTGCCGTCTCCTGTAGTATGTCCGCCATCTCCTGTAGTATGTCTGCAGTCTCTGACCATCTCCTGTTGTATGTCCGCCGTCTCCTGTAGTATGTCCGCCGTCTCCTGTAGTATGTCTGCAGTCTGACCGTCTCCTGTAGTATGTCCACAGTCTCTGACAATCTGCTGTAGTATGTCTGCAGTCTCTGACTGTCTCCTCCTCAGTGAATGGTAATGATGTGCTGTAACCACTAGCAACCATTCAGTAAGTCCGCCGTCTCCTGTAGCATGTCCGCCATCTCCTGTAGTATGTCCGCCATCCCCTGTAGTATGTCCGCCGTCCCCTGTAGTATGTCCGCCGTCTCCTGTAGTATGTCCGCCGTCTCCTGTAGTATGTCCGCCGTCTCCTGTAGTAAGTCCACCGTCTCCTGTAGTATGTCCGCCGTCTCCTGTAGTAAGTCCGCCGTCTCCTGTAGTATGTCCGCCGTCTACTGTAGTATGTCTGCAGTCTGACCGTCTCCTGTACTATTTCTGCAGTCTCTGACCATCTCTTGTAGTATGTCTGCAGTCTCTGACCATCTCTTGTAGTATGTCTGCAGTCTCTGACCATCTCCTGTAGTATTTCTGCAGTCTCTGACCATCTCCTGTAGTATGTCTGCAGTCTCTGACGTCTCCTGCAGTATGTGTATTAATGTGCTGCTTTTCTTGCTCAATTATTTGGGATTGCTCAGTGAGTGGTAATGATGTGCAATAACCTGTAGCAACTAATCACTGAACAATAGTGATTTTCTGTAATCTCTAGCAACCAGTTAGCAGTAATGATGTGCTGTGACCTTCTTTCAACCAATCAACAAGCAGAAATTATGTGTTGTAACCTCTAGCAACCAGTCAGTGAGCGGTAAATGATAGGCTGTGACCTCTGGCAATCACTGGGTGATCTGCTGCAGTAAACTGATTTTGAGTCTACCTGCTATTTTTTTTGTATGCCTCAGAATGGAGGGCCCAAGAAAATGTTTGCCCGGTCCAATCAATATTAAAGATGGTCCTGCCAGAGAGGACGGACGGGCAAATAGAACGTTAATGCCGGTGTCTCTGTGCTACTCTTCTATGACAGACACCGATCTCCGCTCAGAGCCATGCTGTCCTGAGAAGGCAGACGGCACTGATGGAAATTAATAGCATTTACTGAACAGCACTGATAGGAGGCACTGATAGAAGGCACTGATGAGCACTAATAGGAGGCACTGACAGGAGGCCCTGATGGCCACTGATATAAGGCACTGATGGGCACTGATAGAAGGCACTGATGGGCACTGATAGAAGGCACTGATAGAAGGCACTGATGAGCACTGATAGAAGGCACTGATAGAAGGCACTGATGAGCACTGATAGAAGACACTGATGGGCACTGATAGAAGGCACTGATGGGCACTGATAGAAGGCACTGATGGGCACTGATAGGAGGCATTTATGGGCACCGATGAGCACTGATGGGAGGCACTGATGGGTACTGATAGAAGGCACTAACGGACACTGAGAGAAGGCACTAATGGGCACTGATAGGAGGCACTGATAAAAGGCACTGATGGGCACTGATAGAAGGCACTGATAGGAGGCACTAATGGTCAATGATAGAAGGCACTGATGGACACTGATAGAAGGCACTGATGGGCACTGATAGGAGGCACTAATGGGCACTGATAGGAGGCACTAATGGGCACTAATAGGAGGCATTTATGGGCACTGATAGGAGGCACTGATGGGCACTGATAGGAGGCACTAATGTGCACTAATAGGCTACACTGATAGCTGGCATTGATGGGCACTGATAGGTGGTACTGTTAGGCACTGAGGAACACTGATAGGCAGAACTCAGGCAGTGTTGATGGGCTTTGATGGGCAGAATTGAAGAGTACTGATAGGTGGCACTGATGGACGCTGTTAGGTGGCATTGATGAGCACTGATAGGCAGCATTGATGGGCACTGATAGATGGCACTGATGCTTGAGGCACTGATTATCATAGTAAACAATTTACTGTCATTCTTGACAGTTAATGGCAGCCCTTTTCTAACACAGACACAGCGTGGGAGGAAAGGGCTGCGGATAATCGGCAAGTCTGTTTACATAAAATGCGGCTGTGATTGTGCTGGATGTACGTCCCAGGAGTCATGCGGGAAGCACGGTTTTGGGAGGATGTCCATAGACACCCCCCCAAAATTGGAAGCCCGGGGCTTGGATGGAAGGGGGGCCCATCATGGTTTCTTGCACCGGGGCCCTGAAGGTTCTAGTTACGCCTCTGCGAATAAGAGTTCATGAGCTTCAGTCATTCCTTGGAAATCTTTCTTCTGGTTTTAGTGATTACTAAAAATTAGATTTATGGCTTGCAAGATACAGCCTCTTATTAAAATAAACAAACACAATGGTGCCTTACATTAAACTGTACTTATAACCTGTCAGGGTGTAATGCTGTGGGTTAGATTATGATGAACTACTCTGCTGTCAGCTTTCCCAACTTCTTCACCTCCACATTACACAACCACAGAAAGCAAAGGTCTTTCTTTTCAAACATTTCTCTCAGCAGAGACTCTCTTGTAGCCTGAATATAAATAGAAATTTTCTTTATTACACTTGGTAAGATTATGATCAGTGAGAGATGATAAATGGATCTTGCCAGAAGAGGTACACAAAGCAAAGAACCTGTGAACATGCATGCATGTTTTTTTTTCTTAAAAAAAGCAATATTTTTTACTTTTTACTATAATAAATATCCCCCAAAAATATACAAAAAAATGATTTCTTCCTCAGTTTAGACCAATATGTATTCTTCTATATATTTTTTGTAAAAAAATCGCAATAAGCGCATATTGATTGGTTTGCGCCAAAGTTATAGCGTCTACAAAATAGGGGATAGATTTATGGAATTTTTATTACTAATTTGCTTTTAATAGTAATGGCGGCGATCTGCGATTTTTATCGGGACTGTGACATTGCGGCGGACAGATTGGGCATGTTTGACACTATTTTGGGACCATTGACATTTATACAATGATCAGAGCTAAAAAGAGACACTGATTACTGTATAAATGTCACTGGCAGAGAAGGGGTTAACACTAGGGGCGAGCAAGGGGTTAAATGTATTCCCTCAGTGTGTTTCTAACTGTGGGGGGATGGGACTGACTGGGGGAGAAGACCAATCGCTGCTTCTAAGTACTAGGAGCAGATGATCTGTCTCTACTCCCCTGACAGAACAGAGATCTGTCTGTTTTCCATCTCAGGAGCCAATCGCAATTGCACTGTCTCCTATGTCATGCGGCTGGCTCGTGCGGGCAACCCCCTATACTCCTTAAAGCGCCCACCGTACAGCTACGGCGATTCACACAGGAATGCCATACTGCCGCCGTCAAATAATAGCGCACAGTCAGCCTATACTGCCACCGTCAAACAATGGCGCACGGTCGGCAAGTGGTTAAATGAACAGAATTCATACTTTTTTAAGGACATGGAAAAAAACTGTTTATATGTTTAATATGAATATATAAGAACCAGTGCGCAAAAACCCACTGTACACAGAGAGTTACCAAACTGACGGTAAAATACCAGATAGAGAGCTGCCAACATAGATAGGTTCACTCAATTCCCCAAGATAGATAATGGATAAAGATATGTGGCGCTACTCCATCAATCAGTGATAAATAAATAATCCAAAATCACAACTAGAATAAACTATGCTGTCGGATGAAGTACACACAATGGGCTCCACCTTGTATATAGTTATAGGCCTAGAGATGAATATCGCCGTACATAAGTAAATCAAGGAAAAAAATTTGCAATAGACACAATAAATGGTGAATACCAGTAATCAAAATGCTTAGAATCAAATGTGTGGTTATAGTACTCAAATGAGTTGAATAAAAATAATAATATCAACCACCTCTCATCAGGTGGCAAAAAGTAAACCTGTGAATATATACTGAACTGGCTTCCCAGGCTGAAAAACACACTAGAACTCCATAAACAAACAGTGTCCAATGTATCGCAGGCACCAGCTGAAGATCAAATCATTTCTAGTACTGATGCCAAAAAACGTAAATCTTCAGCGTGAGCTAAAAAGTGGATGTATTAGATCAACATACAGTGCAAAGAGTCCCTACGGTCAGCAAGAATTCCTATATGATCGACTATCTAAAAAATTATAAATTCCACAATAATGCAATCATATCATAATAATCTAGTGCATAATAGGTGATAAAAACTGTAATACAATAAATCATAATTTTAAATATTATAAATAATTTAAATTGATGAAAAATCAAAATATGATAGGACAGATAATCCCACAAACGAGACACTGTCCCAAACAGTGACAATAATGCAATTAGTCCATACAGAAAGTGCAGTAGTGATTTCCACACAAAACAGTCTTTGAATATAGTGCAATTTGTGCAGTGACTGGTGCTTTTCTTCTATGCACGTTCTAGTGCATCTCCCAATTGTTTCCCCTAGCCTCTCACCTCCAGCAGCGGCCCCCAATGGGCCAAGTAGAGCGGGTAGATAATCTAGGAGAGGATGTGTTTCCTTCAGTGTTTCTTTAGTGTCAAATGAGTCCGTCTCTCTGCAACTCCTCCCGCAGCTCCCAGCACTCCCAGCAATCCCAGCAGTTTGTTTAAAAACAAAGGAGAGGTCTCATGGTGCAGTATTAGATACACGTTTATTGAAAAACATAGCAACTTACATTTAAAATAGCAGCAATCAGTGGATGTCAAAAAGCTTCCGGGTTCGGCCGTCCCCGAGAAGCGTCGGCACCTGACTCCTCCTACCCTGACGTGTTGCGTCACACCACGTGACTTTATCAAAGGGATGAGGAGTCCGGTGCCAGTCATTCAGTTTATATGTGCGCCGTTGGCATGACAACGGATAAACAATACTTGAAGCCGAGCTTGTGTGAAAGATACCGAACTATAGGGGGCTGTATATAGTGTGCTAATCATAACAGTAAAAAACATGATCAGTAAACATCATCTCCTAATTCTGGATTATGATTAAAAACATAAATAAAAACATGATTCTTACGGTAATTAGCATTGTAAATTCCTCTAGTAAACATCAATAATTCATAAAGTCGCATGGTCATCATCGCCATTTTGTGGTGACTTAGGATATCACCCATACTGATCTTACAGAAACCTTCAAATAGAACTACAGTGATGTGTGTATTCCATTAAAAGCACTGGTCACTCAATTAATCCAGGCAAGGACGACCGACCAGCCCATCGAGTGCAAGTGTACAGGAATCATTAAAAATATTTAATTAAAAATATAAAAATAAAATAAAATAAAAATACAGAATAAAAATGAAGTAAATTAAAATAGACAAAGGAGAATAGATATATCTTCAATAAGCAAAATAGAATATCCTAAGATCTAAGATAAAAATTATCGTGCTGATCACTAGGAGCATGTTAAATCTAAAACGGGGACAGATAAAGCAAGTAAACAGACCAAACCCTATGAAGATAAAATAAAGACTTGCTATGTCAGACTGTGGGTAAGATAGTAAAACCACTAAAAATTGGAAATAAAACAATTTAAATCAAATTCCACGTTATGTCCTAGGGGCGATAAAGTCTGTAATTCATGAATCCATCTGGATTCAGCCTGACTAATTCTGATAACTTTATTATCGCCCCTCCAATGAGGTTTATACTTTTCAATTCCACATATTTTTAATGATGAAGGGTCACTATTGTGATGCTCTAAATAGTGTCGAGATAGACTGTGCTTGTTAAATCTTTTTTTAATATTTTGTACATCTAAGACATTTTTTGCTAAGCGATCACGCAATGTCGGGGCCAAAAGAAAAAATGTCCACGCAATGTCCACCCCAAAAGAAAAAATTCTCCTTTTTTGAGGGAAAGGGGTTTTATCCATGCAAAAATCAGTATGCTTGCAGACACACAAAAGAAATTAAGAAGAAAAAATCAAGTTTCACATCTACTGTTACAACACAGAACTATGAAATAGAGGACTTTATTTCATGTAGGAGTGAAGGAGTAGTTTATCTCCTGGAGTGCCCCTGTCATATCCAATATGTAGGCAGAACGAAGAGGGCACTATGGATTAGACTAAAAGAACATGTACAAAATATTAAAAAAAGATTTGACAAGCACAGTCTATCTCGACACTATTTAGAGCATCACAATAGTGACCCTTCATCATTAAAAATATGTGGAATTGAAAAGTATAAACCTCATTGGAGGGGCGATAATAAAGTTATCAGAATTAGTCAGGCTGAATCCAGATGGATTCATGAATTACAGACTTTATCGCCCCTAGGACATAACGTGGAATTTGATTTAAATTGTTTTATTGCCAATTTTTAGTGGTTTTACTATCTTACCCACAGTCTGACATAGCAAGTCTTTATTTTATCTTTATAGGGTTTGGTCTGTTTACTTGCTTTATCTGTCCCCGTTTTAGATTTAACATGCTCCTAGTGATCAGCACGATAATTTTTATCTTAGATCTTAGGATATTCTATTTTGCTTATTGAAGATATATCTATTCTCCTTTGTCTATTTTAATTTACTTCATTTTTATTCTGTATTTTTATTTTTATTTTATTTTTATATTTTTAATTAAATATTTTTAATGATTCCTATACACTTGCACTCGATGGGCTGGTCGGTCGTCCTTGCCTGGATTAATTGAGTGACCAGTGCTTTTAATGGAATACACACATCACTGTAGTTCTATTTGAAGGTTTCTGTAAGATCAGTATGGGTGATATCCTAAGTCACCACAAGATGGCGATGATGACCATGCGACTTTATGAATTATTGATGTTTACTAGAGGAATTTACAATGCTAATTACCGTAAGAATCATGTTTTTATTTATGTTTTTAATCATAATCCAGAATTAGGAGATGATGTTTACTGATCATGTTTTTTACTGTTATGATTAGCACACTATATACAGCCCCCTATAGTTCGGTATCTTTCACACAAGCTCGGCTTCAAGTATTGTTTATCCGTTGCCATGCCAACGGCGCACATATAAACTGAATGACTGGCACCGGACTCCTCATCCCTTTGATAAAGTCACGTGGTGTGACGCAACGCGTCAGGGTAGGAGGAGTCAGGTGCCGACGCTTCTCGGGGACGGCCGAACCCGGAAGCTTTTTGACATCCACTGATTGCTGCTATTTTAAATGTAAGTTGCTATGTTTTTCAATAAACGTGTATCTAATACTGCACCATGAGACCTCTCCTTTGTTTTTAAACAAACTGCTGGGATTGCTGGGAGTGCTGGGAGCTGCGGGAGGAGTTGCAGAGAGACGGACTCATTTGACACTAAAGAAACACTGAAGGAAACACATCCTCTCCTAGATTATCTACCCGCTCTACTTGGCCCATTGGGGGCCGCTGCTGGAGGTGAGAGGCTAGGGGAAACAATTGGGAGATGCACTAGAACGTGCATAGAAGAAAAGCACCAGTCACTGCACAAATTGCACTATATTCAAAGACTGTTTTGTGTGGAAGTCACCAATCACTACTGCACTTTCTGTATGGACTAATTGCATTATTGTCACTGTTTGGGACAGTGTCTCGTTTGTGGGATTATCTGTCCTATCATATTTTGATTTTTCATCAATTTAAATTATTTATAATATTTAAAATTATGATTTATTGTATTACAGTTTTTATCACCTATTATGCACTAGATTATTATGATATGATTGCATTATTGTGGAATTTATAATTTTTTAGATAGTCGATCATATAGGAATTCTTGCTGACCGTAGGGACTCTTTGCACTGTATGTTGATCTAATACATCCACTTTTTAGCTCACGCTGAAGATTTACGTTTTTTGGCATCAGTACTAGAAATGATTTGATCTTCAGCTGGTGCCTGCGATACATTGGACACTGTTTGTTTATGGAGTTCTAGTGTGTTTTTCAGCCTGGGAAGCCAGTTCACTATATTCACAGGTTTACTTTTTGCCACCTGATGAGAGGTGGTTGATATTATTATTTTTATTCAACTCATTTGAGTACTATAACCACACATTTGATTCTAAGCATTTTGATTACTGGTATTCACCATTTATTGTGTCTATTGCAAATTTTTTTCTTTGATTTACTTATGTACGGCGATATTCATCTCTAGGCCTATAACTATATACAAGGTGGAGCCCATTGTGTGTACTTCATCCGACAGCATAGTTTATTCTAGTTGTGATTTTGGATTATTTATTTATCACTGATTGATGGAGTAGCGCCACATATCTTTATCCATTATGTTTAATATGAATTGCAGAATTATTGCATTTCAGTTTTGTGTGAGATTTGGTAATCAAATGCAAACAGCATAGTAGGTGTCATGATTCATGGACCCGCTTTCCTAAAACTGGTGCACTCAGAGTCCGATGCAGCTGTACATGGTAGCCAATCAGCTTCCAACTTAAGCTTGTTCAATTAAGCTTTGGCAATAAAACCAGGAAGCTGATTGGTTTCTGTGCAGACCTGCACCAGATTTTGCACTGTCCAGCTGTAGTAAATCACCCCCACTGGGTCACGAGACTTGAAAGTGCAAAACCAGAGCATTGGGTTTTCATCAGGGCTGCTGGCGGTGCAGATGCAGTGCTTCTGATGTTTCATGGTGCAGCTCACAGAAAGTTCAATAGTGAAAGTCATCAAATGGGCAGGCAGATAGTGGCATGGGTTGTAGATAGATGGTCAAAGTATCTCAAGCAGACCACAAGAGCAGAAATTTGGATATTCCCGCATATATGAATTTATGAATTCATGGTGCAACTCACAGAAGGTTGAGCATTGATTTTTTTTTACTTTTTAACTTTTGTTGAAGAAACGTGCAGGAAAATTAAGAGCTGAAAAGCACCTGTGATAGAGACAGCTAAAGGGGAATCTTTCAAATAAATAAATAAAATAAGTAAAATGAAACATATGTTAGGATAAATTATTTTAAACTCCATGGGGTTGATTTACTAAAACAAATATACTGTTCACTTTGCTAGGAAATGTTCCCTTAGTGAATGAGGTCTATCTGTATTGAATTCCATCAGCCATAGTTACATAGTTGGTAAGGTTGAGTAAAAACAATAGTCCATCCAGTTTAACCTGTGTGGGTTTGTGTTCATGTAGATAATAATTTCCCATATCCCTGTAAATTGTGTTCGCTAAGATGCACGTCCAAGAGTCTTTTAAAACTATCAATACTTCCTGCTGGCATGTGGAAGAGAGTTCCACATCCTTACCGCCCTGACAAAGAAAAACCCCCTACAACAACTTAAACCACTTCTCCTCCAATCTCATTCCTCTTACAATCCCTGAGACTGAATATTTTCCTACCTACATTGGGATCACCATTGAGATATGTTTATATCGCTATAATATCTCCTCTCAAGTGTCTCTTCTCCAGGGAGAAAAAAATTTTTTTTTTTTTTTTTTTCCAAAAAAGCTTTATTTAGCAAAAATAAGATTGCGGTATAACAAAGTTATGTATGATACAGTCACAAAAAGCAAGCACTTTATATCTCATTACAGAGTTGTGAAGATCATGTCTTAAATCCAGTAGAACATTTTCTATTGATAATTCTTAAACATTATGTGTGAGTATCTCAACTCACTTTAAGATTATAACACTGTATAGTAGACAAAAACAAAAATAAGGAAAGGTAAAGAGGGGAGGAAATATGTGAGAGAAAGGGATGAGAAGAGTGTGTAAGAAAGGAGTAGTCTCATTCTATGTTGCTCGGGACTACTTAGACTATGCCGTCTCAGTCTGGCGTTTTAGATAGTATGATCTACATGAAAATTAATCATTCAATCAATCTGCGCTGCAGTAAAGTCTTTGGAGTATTTGAATATGAACCAGGCTCTCCACAAACTATGAAATTTATCTGTCCTTTCAGTGGACATGGCTACTGTTTCTTCCATTCTGTATATTGAATCTACCTCTAGGAGCCATTCTTCTAGCGTGGGTGAGTGTGTTGTTTTCCAGTGTCTAGGTATTATGGTTTTTGCTGCGTTCAACAAATGTCTTACTATTGACTTTTTGTATTTACTTAGCGAGTAGTTTGAGATGTGTAACAGGCAGCATTCAGGTGAGAGAGCTATGCCAGTTTCAGTTATTGCTTGTATCTTTGCACAAACGGAGTCCCAAAATGCACGTATTGATGGGCAATACCACCATATGTGCAGCATGTCCCCCCTTGCAGAGCCACATCTCCAGCAGTTCTCAGATGTCTCCGGGAACCATGAGTGTAGTCTGGCCGGTGTGAAGTACCAATTTGTCAAGATTTTGTATGACGTTTCTTGATTACTGGTGCTAATTGAGCATTTGTGAGCCAGAATACAAGCATTGTTCCATTGTGTGTCAGTGAAAGATTTTTGCAGCGCAGTCTCCCATTCTAGCTTATGTTTACTCTGATGGTTATCCTGACTATGCCGTAGCCAGCTGTAGATTAAAGAGGTGGCTTTGTGTACTTGTTCTCCTGCTAAGCAAATTTTTTCGAAGCATGTTTGTTCTCTCAAGAATTTTTCTTTATTCGCGGGGCAGAGAATATAGTCATGTAGTTGTCTGTATTGCCAGTGAGTAAAGTGTTTGGCCTGTAATTCCGTCTGTAGTTTGGTAAAAGTTTTTAGTTTGCCAGTTTCAAGGCAATGGGCTACTGTCAGTGGTGTTTGATCGTCTCTATGAGGGAAAGATTTTGTCGTGTGTCCTAAAGCAAACTCTCCGTTCCCAACCAGTGGGGTCAGAGGGCCTGGGGAGGACGCAAGGTTGTAAAGCTGTGAGACTATCTGAAAGATTTTTAAAGTTGGCCCTATTGTGGGGTGTTCTCCTACTTCGGTTGTACGTGCGTCTTTGTTCACCCATGGCAAAAATCTTAGTGGTGTCTCTGTGTTAAGGCTTTCTAGGTTGACCCACGCCTTGGAACGGGCGTGACAATTCCAGTCCAGAATGCGGGTCAAATGCGTCGCATAGTAGTAGAGCTTAAAATGTGGTAAATTAATACCTCCCTCAGCTTTCTCCTTCATCAACGTTTGCATACTAATACGCGGTTTCTTCCCTGCCCAGATGAAATCTCTAAGAGTTGCCTGTAATGAGAGGAAGAATTGCTTAGGTATTAGGATGGGGAGTGTGTGGAACAGGTATAGGGCTCTGGGAAGGACCGTCATTTTTATTGCCGCCGCTCTTCCAAACCATGAGAATGGTTTAGAATTCCATTGTTGGAGATCCTGTTGCAGAGTGCTTAAAAATGGGAGGAAATTTTGGGTATAAATGTCTTTTAAATCAGGAGTGAGCCATATCCCCAGGTATTTTATTTTAGAATTTACCCATTTGAAGGGGCAGTTTGATTTGGTGACCTCTAATTGTTGTGGCGTTAAAGAAATATTAAGGGCTTCAGATTTTTCGTAGTTAATTTTAAAGTTAGATATGTATCTAAATATACGGAGTTCTTTTATCAGGTTGGGGAGTGACGTGTGTGGTTGTGTGATTACAAACAGCAGGTCGTCTGCATATGCCGTGATTTTATGGCAAGTCTTACTCATATTCAAGCCTTTGATAGATGCGTTTCCTTTAATCGTACGTATATAGGGTTCTAGGGTTAGGATAAATAAAATTGGGGATAGGGGGCATCCCTGCCTTGTGCCATTTTGAATTTTTACTGGTTCTGATAGTGATCCATTAATCTTTATCCTAGCCGTCGGGTTTTGATACAGCGCCGAGATCCATTGTAGTATATTTGTTTTGAGACCCACATGCTCGCAGACTGCGAACATGTAGTCCCATTCCACTCTATCGAAGGCCTTCTCCGCGTCCGTAGACAGGAGAAGGCCCTCTGTTTTAGTCTTTCTAAGTGAGTGGATGAGGTTTAGAGCAGTTATAACATTATCACGGGTCTCTCTTCCTTGCATGAACCCTGCCTGTTCAGGTCCCACAATATCCTGCAATACGTTACTAATTCTAGTGGCTATAATCTTGGATAAAAGTTTCATGTCTAAGTTGAGTAACGAAATTGGTCTGTAGCTCGAACAGAGATTGGGGTCCTTGCCAGGTTTGGGGATAACTGTTATGTGTGCTGTGTTGAATGAGGGTGGCAAGTTTTGAGTTGATGAGAGAGAGTTTAAAGCCTGTAATAAGGGCTTTGTCAGAAGGTGGGCAAAGGTCTTATAATAAATAGCTGTGTAGCCGTCCGGGCCTGGACTTTTCCCTGTTTTTAAAGATTTGATCGCTTGCATGAGCTCCACTTGCTCTATGGGCTTGTCTATTTCCAGGGCATCTAGCTCAGTAATTTTTGGAATACCACTTTGGGTTAAGTATTGTGCTATAATCTGTTTTCTCGAGCCCTCCATTGCCTCAGGTCTGTGTGGAGCTGGGAGGTTATAAAGCTTTGAATAGAACTCATGGAACTCTGCCGCGATCTTATCTGTGTCATGCAACAGTTTATCTTCTTTATTCTTTATGCTCGTGATAGTAGTGGTAGATCGTATATCTCTTAGGGCCCTTGCCAAAAACTTGCCACTTTTATTACCATGTTCATAGAAAAAGCCTCTTCGAAAAAATAATATTCGTTTGGCCTGTAGCTCTAATTTTTCTTGGACCTCCTTCCGAGCTATTAAAAGCTCATTGGCCGTGCTCACTGCCAATGATCTTTTATGCTGGGTTTCCAATTTTTGTACTTTGTCTAGTGCCGCTTTTAATTCTTTTGCTTTGTTTTTTTTTTTTAATTGAAGCTAGACTAATGAGTTTGCCTCTTAATACACATTTATGTGCCTCCCAGATCATGATATGTGGTACCTCATCTGTTGAGTTTTCTTTAAAATATGTTTTAATGGCCTCCGTCACTGGTTCTAAGGTTATAGGGTCTGTAAGCAGCGTTGAGTTTAGTCTCCAGCCGCCTTGGCTTTTAGGGGCAGTATGGAGTAGCAAGGTTATGGATGTTGGAGCGTGATCTGATATTGTCCGTGTTCCTATATGTGCTTCCTGCAGTAAACTCAGATCTCTTTGTGTTATAAATACAAAGTCTATACGGGAGTACTTGTTATGTAGTGGGGAGAAATAGGTAAAGTCTCTGTCATGGGGGTGTGCTATTCGCCACGTGTCTTTTAGATTTAGTTTATTGAGTAGAACTCTAATCTTTTTGAGAGCACGGTATGTAAGGGATGATTTGCCGTTGGAGGTATCCTGGAGAGGTTCCAGTGGAACATTGAAATCCCCTCCCAATATTATACATCCAGAGGCAAACTCCGTGAGCACGTCTATCAGTTTTTGGCAGAAAGTAACATGAGCTGAATTCGGAAAATAAACATTAGCTAGCGTGACTGGTCTCTTCCCAATTGATCCCTTAAGAAGAAGGAACCGGCCCCCAGGGTCCGCTAATTGTTGAGATAGTTCAAAACCTGCGTTTTTCCCAATTAAAATGGAGACGCCTTTTGTTCTGGAATCTGTGTTTGCTGCGTGGTAGGCCTTAGTAAAGTACCTGTCAGTTAGTTTAGGTATGGCATTTGCTTTGAAGTGGGTCTCCTGGAAAAAAACAAAGGCCGGTCTCTTCTTCCCCAGGAGCCTCATCAATTGTGTGCGTTTTTGTGGGGTATTAAGCCCTCTTACGTTATGCGATATTACTGTAGGGCTTTTGCCCATTGTGGAGTAGACCATGGTTGCAAAAGTCAGCTTAAATGGCACAATACACTAGAGCTGTTCAATCACATATAAGAAAATAAATAAAGTAAATAAATAAAAGAAAAGTCTTCTAAGTCAAAATCGTATGAATTGTAGGAAACAATTAGGAAGGAAAAAAGAAAATAAAGGGCCAGGGAGAAGAAAAGGAAAGGGAGAGGGGATGAAAGAAGATATTGGATCTCACTCTCGACAGAAGTAGAGTGGAATCAGTTTTAGTATTAATTAACCTCTAAGTAAACCCCTAGAGTGATGTATTCAGATTGGGGCCTGAGCAGGCGCACCGGTGAGACCCCACCTGGGTAGGGCGTCACCAAAATGCCCACCGTTGGCTCCCACTGCGGGGGAGGTGGAGGGTACGTCCTGAGTAATATCTACAGAAATTATCGTAGACTGCTTTAAAATTTAGTGAGAGTATGTCACTCAATTTAGATAACTCCTCCTCCCTCGGACTCCTATAATATTTCTAAAGAAAAATCATAACTTGAAAAACGACAACCGACATCTTTAAGAGATGTTAAATCCTGACTGCGAACATCTTCAGTCCAATAGACAAGTTTCAGGCAAAAAAAAAAAAAAAAAAATGAAAAACGCCTATATTGCCTCGACCAGCAGTTTATGGGGATCCTCCCCTGTCGCCTATGTCACATTTCCCTTGATGACCAAGAAGTCCTTGGCGGAGCCGTGGATGAGAGGCCACATCCTGTTTGCAAGTGTGATAGCCGGCTATGAGCTGCTTTCAGGACAGATTGTGACCAAATGGAACGTTGCTGCTGGCACTCTCACTTATCCCAAAGGGACCTTTAACGAAAACAAAATCAAAAAAAAAAATGCAAGGTCTGTAAAACAGAAACAGGAAGAAACATAGAAGGGAAGGGTAAGGACTAGACCTTCTCCAATTCCCGAACAACAGTGAAAAAATCTTGATTGTAGGTCTTAAAACACCCTATCTATCAGTCAGGGACCGACGTTTCTTATAATTTCCTTCTTCATTCCGGGTCAGATTCAGGCAGTAGGGCCCTTGCCACGTTAGCATGTTTTTTAGTAGAGCTGGGGCCTGGTGTGTTGTGCTTCTGGAACTTCCCCTTCTTGTAAGGTGGTTTGACCGGTGTTGATTGGGGTGAAGAATGTGTCTCTTGTGTAGTTGGGGGTGTGCAGAATTCTCCATACCATTCCGGTAAATCCATGAGTGGTATCTGTAGGTCCTTACAGAAATCTGGTAGATCCATGGGTGTGCGTAGAAACAGTTGTTTGCCTTGGAAGGTAGCATTTAGAGCAAAAGGAAACTTCCATCTGTAAGGAATGCCTTGTTTGCGTAAAACCTCCAGCAGAGGGCGTAAAGCTCTTCTGTTATTAAGAGTGATTGGGGATAAGTCTTGATAGATGGAGATTTCTGTATCATTGAAAGTGATATGCTCATTACGCCTGGCTTTGGCCATAATGTCCTCTTTCAATTTAAAGTTGGGTAAACAGCATATTATGTCCCTTGGAGGTGCGGTGTCCGCCGGTCTGGGTCTCAGGGCTCTATGTGCTCTATCAAAGTCAATAGGAGTATCTGTTTGGCGCTCTAGTAGTTCATTGAACACATATTGCAGGGCGGAGGTGATGTTGCCAGGCTCAACCGATTCGGGGACCCCTCGCACCCGAATGTTGTGCCTTCTCCCCCTGTTGTCGAGATCTTCCAGCTGACGATTCATTTCTATGAGTCGCGCTGTGTGGGAGTTAGCGATTTTGTCTAGGCGTGTAATCGCCTTATCTCTCCTTTGGCCCGCCATCTCAACCCCCTCCATTTTCCCTGATAATGATAGCACATCTGCTTTAAGTTCCGTTATGGCAGAGAATAATGTACCTTTAATGTCTGCAGCGATTCTCCTCATGGCAGTGAGTGTGAGAGGTAGCTCCGGAGTCAGGGTGTCTCCTACCTCATCATCATCAGCGTACTGTGAGTCCTCACTGAACTCCTCTTCCCCACGAGGCTGCGCCATCTTGGACTGGGCCTTGCTTCTCCGGGGCTGAGTTTTAAAGATGTCCGGTATGTTTCTCGAGCCGGACAGAGTAGCCGAGCGGCGGGGGTGGTTGCTGGAGTTGTGGCGTGTTAGTCTGCTCATCTTCGCTGCTATCGTCGGTGTCGTAGATGCTATAGGAGCCGAGGGCTTAGCGGAGCTTCACTAGTCTGCTGCCTTCCTCATCGCGCGCCAAGCCACGCCCCCCCAGGGAGAAAAAAATTAGTGCTTGTAGTCGTTTCTCATACTTGAGGTCCTCCAGTCACCTAATTAATTTTGCTGCCTTTCTCTTAACTCCCCCCAGTTCCAGCACATCCTTTCTGAGGATTGGTGATGAGTAAAATCATGGGGGACTGATAATGTTGAGTTTTATATATATCACTTTTTAAACACAAAGTTTTCAGTCTATGATGACCTTAACCGCCAGATAAGAAGCAACAGTTTACTCCCTTTTTGCTCCGAGAATGGATTGTCTTTTCTAACTAGTCTGATCCAGCACTGTCATGGCGGAATCCGTGTTTTGTTTCACTTTATATCAGTCACATGATGGTACCTCTTAGTTAACTGTTCCCTTGCTACTAAGAAGATATGGACACTGATTGGACTAACTATATGGTCACACCTAGATTTCAGCCTAAAACACGCCTAGTCCTTTTGCATATTCATAAGTACAAAATTGTATAGCCTGTAGATGTAACCTCAGAAACACTTTCAGTTTACTCGCTTATAGTAGCCGAGAACTGTGTTGTATTTCTCCATTGCAGAGAACTGTGTTGTATTTCTCCACTACAGACCCTTACCATTCTAAACCATTCTAAGTACACATGCAAGCAAAAATACAGGTTTTTGCTGTCATTGCATATGATTGGGTATTCTTTTCAAAGTATGTTTTCAACCCTCATGTCCCCAATCCTATAATGAGCCGCACAATCGTGGGCAGGGGAACTCCTGATTCTTTGTTCTGTTATTCTATATCCCTTTCCAAAATGGCAGTTCTGTAGAAACTCATACATAGTTAGCCAGGTTGAAAAAAGACACAAGTACATCTGGTTCAACCAATAGAAAAAAATTAATTAATAAATGCACTGAAAACCTGCATAACAAAACCCTATACCCGCAGTTAAACGAGAGGAAGGCAAATAAAAACCCTAAAGCATGATCACCTTTGCTCCAAAAGGGGAAACAAATTCTTCTTGATCCCCTAAAGCACTTGGATATTACCTTGATCATAAAAGCGAAAACCATTAAGGAAGAAACATAACTTTTTTTAACAATATTCTTTTCTCGAAGGGAACAAGTACATATAGTACTTTGTTCTATAGATACAAAATTTTCTCGAAATGGTACCGGACCCCAGACAAAATCCACCACTTCCACCCTTCTGTCCCTTCTACCTGCTGGAGGTGTAACAACGCTAGAGGTACTCTACTTCACATATGGTGGGAATGCCCCCTTCTCCAACCCTTCTGGTCAGACATTCATGGACTAATCTCCCGAATCACCACATATACTCCAGACTTCTCCCCCGCCAGATACCTACTACACCACACCCAAGGGTCCCCCACCTCATACAAAAAAACCCTAACTATTCACCTGATCAATGCAGCCAACCTTTGCATCCCTGCACGTTGGAGAAACCCCTCCCCCCCCACAGTTCAAGACTGGACTCGCAGGGTAGACCGAATAGCGGAAATGGAGCAACTCATCAGCCAAGCAGCGGATACTCCTACCAAATTTCAGGCCACTTGGGCCTGTTGGAATCATTATAGAAGCTCACAAACGCCACAGGCTTTGACCCAACCGACCCCTCAGACTCCCTAAGGAACCCACGCGACAAATGCACTCGTGTCCACCTTTATTAACGCACCCGCCCCCACTGTCTACCCTACCCCCCTCTCCCCATTACTCCCCCCACCTAAGATACCGACTTGACATTTTCAGGAAACCTAAAGTTTGCCGTATACATGCATATCACACATGCCTTTACTCGATAGCGGCTATATATATTACCTAGACCCACCCTCGGTCTGCCCTACACTTTGGACAACTTCACTGCTTCGTACAAGTTCTACATTTCAGTCGCCAGCCCGTTATATTAAATACTACATATGCCTTGTCAGGTATCCCGCTCTCGTTCACAGCTAAGATCCCGTCGGGGGTGAACGGAAGCGGGATTGCTTATAACGCGGTCTGGCCTTGCTCCGCAAACTCCATCCGTCCTCTCTGAATCTGCATCCATAGTCGTAAGAGGCGATACCTACTTGTTTTTATACTGTTGAGCCTCCTGCATGCTCATAAAGGCCTATATTGGCTCATGTTCTTACTCTGAGGATCTATATGTGCAGATTGCCCATTGTTTGTTTGTTTATCTCAGATGTATGGCAAACATTGCATGTTAACATGTAAAATTTCAATAAAATCTTTTGAAAAAAAAAAAAATAGTACTTTGTTCTATATTCATAGGTGCCCTGTACCATTAACTGTAAATGTTGGACAGGGAAGACCCCACTTGTTACATAGCCGCCCAACACCACAGCTAGCAAGGAGATGGCTGGTTTGTTAGTGAGCACCTGTCTCTGACTCCCAGCACTTGCAAGGCAAGCATCAGCAAGAGGAATGCAGAGGAAGAGTCTTCTCTCTTTGGGGTCTTTGGTTGATGGTGGTTTATTGAAATCTACAATAAGGGGGCCTCCGAATAGCAGCCCCTACATAAATGAGTGAGGGGTAAATAGTTCTATGTTTTGTGTTATCTTAGAACTTAATGGTTTTTACTACCACTGCTACCCAGATGTTCTTTTATAGGGGCATGTTTAATAAGCTTGGTATTTTTCAAAAATAAAAGGTCTAACAGAATATCATGTCTAGTTAACTCTTCAGTAATCAGTACCATAAAATTGTCTTATAATCCCAAGAAATTCCTGAGTGCCTTACTTCTACAGCTACAACCCTCTCACTCCTTCCTTGACACTATCAATGCATTAATAAGAACCTGGAAGTCCCTGCTCTGCCAATCTCAAGGCATACCACTGGAACTCCTTTTGCATTTGCCCCTTTCCTCCCTGGAGCTCTTGATTCCCCAGGTCTCCCTCACTTCTTGGACCACAGCAGGCATCAACACCATTGGAAACTTGTTCACTACTAATCATCTGAGCTTCTTTCAACACCTATGTCAGCAATATCAACTAAACCATAGGAACCTTTACATGTGTCTTCAGATACGCTCAGCTCTCTCCCATACACAATGGACTAATCAGCCTCTACTTTGGGACATAGTGAAATTCTACAACCATTCTAACCCAGTCTCCAAGGGCATTGCATTCATCTACAAGCTACTGATAAATCCATCCCACTGTATTACCCATTGGGAATTGATGCAAAAAATCTTTCACAGTAATCTTAAATGGGGGAAAAACGCACTTAAAATTGATTCAGATAAATTCATCAAGTAGTAAATGGATAAGTAGCAACTCTACTGTGTGATATCAGCACATAAACGAACTGTGTATGGAACACAAATGATATTAGATCTCGCAAAATGATAAAGTATAACATAAACGTCCTAATCATGTGATGAAACATTTTCAGTTGAGCTTGCAGGCAACACTTCATACGTGGATCTCAATCAAGATGACACTCAGTCATTAAATCGCCATCTAAAGCATGGGAAGAATGCCCGATTACCAGCAGTACTGGACCTCTGTATTACCAAAAGGCCAGTAATACTTTTTGGCTGATTACTATGCCAGGGCATTTAAGTGATGTTTCTGTAGACTCACAATGGACCTCAACGGACCTTTAAAGAAACATCCTGCCGGGGTGTCCATGATGTCAGGCTGCTGGGTGTCCTGTGTCCAATGGGCCTGGGTGACCAATATTCCCAGAAAGCAATCTGCTACTTCTCCTCTACTTCTAGGCACTTCTTTTCCTTCTCGCACTCAGATCCACTTAGGCATACAAAAGATTCAATTAGCCAAGAAATCCTTAAAAAAGCAAAGCCGTAGAGAAAGCCTGGCAGTGGAGGGATGGGGACGAGAGCCTGATTTGTATCCTGTGTGCTCAGCGGTTCTGTCTATGGATTCCTAAGGCTCTGCTGCTGTAGGATCCTCTCTTCTTCTTGTACATGGCTAGTCTCAGCTGACTCCTGTGCTCAAGATGCAATGCTGCTGCAGCTCAACTGAAAATCTGCTTCATATTTGGTGGCAATGCCCTAACCTATCCAAATTCTGGGCACCTCCATAACTAATGTTCTGTTTAGCCCTACTCCCTAGATGGTTCTACTAGGCATGGAATCTTCCTTGTGGCCTCCCCGCTTTTAAACCATTGTAAATCACATCTTTATAGAAGCACGCTTAGCTGTTGCCAGAGACCACCACCTTCAATTGCAGAAGTTAACACCATCCTAAATACACACTACCATCTTGAATATATGTTCGCCAAAGCACACTTTTAAATGGCAACATTTCTAACCAACTGGAAAAACTGGCTTATTGACCCCAGGGGCCCTGGACCTTTGCCTTAGTCCTACCACCCTTACATTTCCCCCAACAATCACAACCATCGCGGAACTCCAATCCAATCCATGCTCATTGGGCCATCTTGGGATAACCGTCCTTCCCTCTCACACTTTACTATCAACATGTGTGAAAAACACATTACCGACAACCTCCACTGTCTTTTCTTTCCTACGTGTAGTTGCGTATAGTTTATATGTACCCCTCTACAGGTATTAATATGTTCTGTTATAGTATTAATGTTTGCCTACAACTCCTATAGTTGTTATCCTACTGGTGAACCTCCACTGTTCTTTGCTTTTTCTGCATTTGACTTGTACTTTCATAAGTACCTTTAACCACTTGACGACCGCCTCACGCCGATGTACGTTGCCAAGGTGGCACGGACAGGCAAAATCACGTACATGTATGTGATTTGCCTTCCGCGGGTGGGGGGTCCGATCGGACCCCCCCCCGGTGCCCGAGGCGGTCGTCTTTTGTCCTACGGCGATCGGAGGTGAGGGGGAGGCCATCCGTTCGTGCCCCCCCTCGCGATCGCCGCCGGCCAATCACATCATTCCTTTGCTGCTGTATGCTAAACAGCAGCAAAGGAAATGATGTCATCTCTCCTCGGCTCGGTAATTTCCGTTCCGGCCCGAGGAGAGAAGACAGGTATGTGAGTGCACAACACTACACACACACAGTAGAACATGCCAGGCACACTAAACACCCCGATCCCCCCCCCAATCGCCCCCCGATCACCCCCCCCCCCTCCTGTCACAAACTGACACCAGCAGTTTTTTTTTTTTTTTCTGATTACTGCATTGGTGTCAGTTTGTGACAGTTACAGTGTTGGGACAGTGAGTATTACCCCCCTTTAGGTCTAGGATACCCCCCTAACCCCCCCTAATAAAGTTTTAACAACTTGATCACCCCCTGTCACCAGTGTCGCTAAGCGATCATTTTTCTGATCGCTGTATTAGTGTCGCTGGTGACGCTAGTTAGCGAGGTAAATATTTAGGTTCGCCGTCAGCGTTTTATAGCGACAGGGACCCCCATATACTACCTAATAAATGTTTTAACCCCTTGATGGCCCCCTAGTTAACCCTTTCACCACTGATCACCGTATAAGTGTTACGGGTGACGCTGGTTAGTTCGTTTATTTTTTATAGTGTCAGGGCACCCGCCGTTTATTACTGAATAAAGGTTTAGCCCCCTGATCGCCCGGCGGTGATATGCATCGCCCCAGGCAGCATCAGATTAGCGGCAGTACCGCTAACACCCACGCACGCAGCATACGCCTCCCTTAGTGGTATAGTATCTGAACGGATCAATATCTGATCCGATCAGATCTATGCTAGCATCCCCAGCAGTTTAGGGTTCCCAAAAACGCAGTGTTAGCGGGATCAGCCCAGATACCTGCTAGCACCTGTGTTTTGCCCCTCCGCCCAGCCCACCCAAGTGCAGTATCGATCGATCACTGTCACTTACAAACCACTAAACGCATAACTGCAGCGTTCGCAGAGTCAGGCCTGATCCCTGCGATCGCTAACAGTTTTTTTGGTAGTATTTTGGTGAACTGGCAAGCACCAGCCCCAGGCAGTGTCAGGTTAGCGCCAGTACCACTAACACCCACGCACGCACCGTACACCTCCCTTAGTGGTATAGTATCTGATCGGATCAATATCTGATCCGATCAGATCTATACTAGCGTCCCCAGCAGTTTAGGGTTCCCAAAAACGCAGTGTTAGCGGGATCAGCCCAGATACCTGCTAGCACCTGCGTTTTGCCCCTCCGCCCGGCCCAGCCCAGCCCACCCAAGTGCAGTATCGATCGATCACTGACACTTACAAAACACTAAATGCATAACTGCAGCGTTCGCAGAGTCAGGCCTGATCCCTGCGATCGCTAACAGTTTTTTTAGTAGCGTTTTGGGGAACTGGCAAGCACCAGTGGCCTAGTACACCCCGGTTGTAGTCAAACCAGCACTGCAGTAACAAGTGGTGACGTTACGAGTCCCATAAGTGCAGTTAAAGCTGGTGTTAAAGTAGTGTCCCGCTGCCACCAAGAAGACAAACACAGGCCGTCGTGCCCATAATGCCCTTCCTGCTGCATTCGCCAATCCTAATTGGGAACCCACCGCTTCTGCAGCGCCCGTACTTCCCCCATTCACATCCCCAACCAAATGCAGTCGGCTGCATGAGAGGCATTTTCATGTCCTCCCGAGTACCCCTACCCAACAAACCCCCCCAAAAAAGATGTTGTGTGTGCAGCAAGCGCGGATATAGGCGTGACACCCACTATTATTGTCCCTCCTGTCCTGACAATCCTGGTCTTTGCATTGGTGAATGTTTTGAACGCTACCATGAACTAGTTGAGTATTAGCATAGGGTACAGCATTGCACAGACTAGGCACACTTTCACAGGGTCTCCCAAGATGCCATCGCATTTTGAGAGACCCGAACCTGGAACCGGTTACAGTTATAAAAGTTAGTTACAAAAAAAGTGTAAAAAAAAAAATATATAAAATAAAAAAAAATAGTTGTCGTTTTATTGTTCCCTCTCTCTCTATTCTCTCTATTGTTCTGCTCTTTTTTACTGTATTCTATTCTGCAATGTTTTATTGTTATTATGTTTTATCATGTTTGTTTTTCAGGTATGCAATTTTTTATACTTTACCGTTTACTCTGCTTTATTGTTAACCATTTTTTTGTCTTCAGGTACGCCATTCACAACTTTGAGTGGTTATACCAGAATGATGCCTGCAGGTTTAGGTATCATCTTGGTATCATTCTTTTCAGCCAGCGGTCGGCTTTCATGTAAAAGCAATCCTAGCAGCTAATTAGCCTCTAGACTGCTTTTACAAGCCGTGGAAGGGAATGCCCCCTCCACCGTCTTCCGTGTTTTTCTCTGGCTCTCCTGTCTCAACAGGGAACCTGAGAATGCAGCCGGTGATTCAGCCAGCTGACCATAGAGCTTATCAGAGACCAGAGTGGCTCCAAACATCTCTATGGTCTAAGAAACCGGAAGCTACGAGCATTTTATGACTTAGATTTCGCCGGATGTAAATAGCGCCATTGGGAAATTGGGGAAGCATTTTATCACACCGATCTTGGTGTGGTCAGATGCTTTGAGGGCAGAGGAGAGATCTAGTGTCTAATAGACTCCAATTTTTTCAAAAAAGAGTACCTGCCACTACCTATTGCTATCATAGGGGATATTTACATTCCCCGAGATAACAATAAAAATGATTAAAAAAAAAAAAAAATGAAAGGAACAGTTTAAAAATAAGATAAAAAAGCAAAAAAATAATAAAGGAAAAAAAAAAAAAAAAAGCACCCCTGTCGCCCCCTGCTCTCGCGCTAAGGCGAACGCAAGCGGCGGTCTGTCGTCAAACGTAAACAGCAATTGCACCATGCATGTGAGGTATCACCGTGAAGGTCAGATCGAGGGCAGTAATTTTAGCAGTAGACCTCCTCTGTAAATCTAAAGTGGTAACCTGTAAAGGCTTTTAAAGGCTTTTAAAAATGTATTTATTTTGTTGCCACTGCACGTTTGTGCGCAATTGTAAAGCATGTCATGTTTGGTATCCATGTACTCGGCCTAAGATCATCTTTTTTATTTCATCAAACATTTGGGCAATATAGTGTGTTTTAGTGCATTAAAATTTTAAAAAGTGTGTTTTTTCCCCAAAAAATGCGTTTGAAAAATCGCTGCGCAAATACTGTGTGAAAAAAAAAAATGGAACACCCACCATTTTAATCTGTAGGGCATTTGCTTTAAAAAAATATATAATGTTTGGGGGTTCAAAGTAATTTTCTTGCAAAAAAAAAATAACTTTTTCATGTAAACAATAAGTGTCAGAAAGGGCTTTGTCTTCAAGTGCTTAGAAGAGTGGGTGATGTGTGACATAAGCTTCTAAATGTTGTGCATAAAATGCCAGGACAGTTCAAAACCCCCCCAAATGACCCCATTTTGGAAAGTAGACACCCCAAGCTATTTGCTGAGAGGCATGTCGAGTCCATGGAATATTTTATATTGTGACACAAGTTGCGGGAAAGAGACAATTTTTTTTTTTTTGCACAAAATTGTCACTAAATGATATATTGCTCAAACATGCCATGTGAATATGTGAAATTACACCCCAAAATACATTCTGCTGCTTCTCCTGAGTACGGGGATACCACATGTGTGAGACTTTTTGGGAGACTAGCCGCGCACGGGACCCCGAAAACCAAACACCGCCTTCAGGCTTTCTAAGGGCGTGAATTTTTGATTTCACTCTTCACTGCCTAGCACAGTTTCGGAGACCATGGAATGCCCAGGTGGCACAAAACCCCCCCAAATGACCCCATTTTGGAAAGTAGACACCCCAAGCTATTTGCTGAGCGGTATAGTGAGTATTTTGCAGACCTCACTTTTTGTCACGAAGTTTTGAAAATTGAAAAAAGAAAAAAAAATGTTTTTTCTTGTCTTTCTTCATTTTCAAAAACAAATGAGAGCTGCAAAATACTCACCATGCCTCTCAGCAAATAGCTTGGGGTGTCTACTTTCCAAAATGGGGTCATGTGGGGGGGGTTTTGTGCCACCTGGGCATTCCATGGCCTCTGAAACTGTGATAGGCAGTGAAGAGTGAAATACAAAATTTTCACCCTTAGAAATCCTGAAGGCGGTGATTGGTTTTCGGGGTCCCGTGCACGGCTAGGCTCCCAAAAAGTCCCACACATGTGGTATCCCCATACTCAGGAGAAGCAGCTAAAGGTATTTTGGGGTGCAATTCCACATATGCCCATGGCCTGTGTGAGCAATATATCATTTAGTGACAACTTTGTGCAAAAAAAAAAAAAAAATGGGTCACATTCCCGCAACTTGTGTCAAAATATAAAATATTCCATGGACTCAATATGCCTCTCAGCAAATAGCTTGGGGTGTCTACTTTCCAAAATGGGGTCATGGGGGGGGGGGGGGGGTTTGTGCCACCTGGGCATTCCATGGCCTCCGAAACTGTGATAGGCAGTGAAGAGTGAAATCATAAATTTACACCCTTAGAAATCCTGAAGGCGGTGATTGGATTTTGGGGCCCCGTACGTGGCTAGGCTCCCAAAAAGTCCCACACATGTGGTATCCCCATACTCAGGAGAAGCAGCAGAATGTATTTTGGGGTGCAATTCCACATAGGCCCATGGCCTGTGTGAGCAATATATCATTTAGTGACAACTTTTTGTAAATATTTTCTTTTTTTTTGTCATTATTCAACCACTTGGGACAAAAAAAAAAATATTCAATGGGTTCAACATGCCTCTCAGCAATTTCCTTGGGGTGTCTACTTTCCAAAATGGGGTCATTTGGGGGGGTTTTGTACTGCCCTGCCATTTTAGCACCTCAAGAAATGACATAGGCAGTCACAATCTAAAAGCTGTGTAAATTACAGAAAATGTATCCTAGTTTGTAGACGCTATAACTTTTGCGCAAACCAATAAATATACGCTTATTGACATTTTTTTTACCAAAGACATGTGGCCGAATACATTTTGGCCTAAATGTATGACTAAAATTGACTTTATTGGATTTTTTTTATAACAAAAAGTAGAAAATATCATTTTTTTTCAAAATTTTCGGTCTTTTTCCGTTTATAGCGCAAAAAATAAAAACGGCAGAGGCGATCAAATACCATCAAAAGAAAGCTCTATTTGTGGGAAGAAAAGGACGCAAATTTCGTTTGGGTACAGCATTGCATGACTGCGCAATTAGCAGTTAAAGCGACGCAGTGCCAAATTGGAAAAAGACCTCTGGTCCTTAGGCAGCATAATGGTCCGGGGCTCAAGTGGTTAATAAAGCATTATGAAAAAAAAATGTCTTGTAAAAAGATTATGCATTGTCCTTGTTTACTGTTCCAGCAGTGCCATTAAAATATTCAACTTTAGGATAGTCAAAATCTCCTATTATTACCAGCATCATAGTTCTTACATTCTATGTAAGGAGCTGTGTCTCTACCTCCCCATTAAAACTAGGTGGCCTGTAACAATCTATTGCAATGAACTTTGAAGTATGCACACTCATATGCAACTCGACCCATAATGCCTCAGCACATCACACTCTCCATCAACAAGGTCCTCTTTCACACTTTCTTTTAGATTACCACACTCATTTTCACTTACAAAAAGACAGACATTGTGACTTTTTTCCCACAAATAGAGCTTTCTTTTGGTGGTATTTGATCACCTCTGCGTTTTTTTTTTTTGCTAAACAAATAAAAAAAGAACAAAAATTTGGAAAAAAATAAAATTTTTGCTTTTGTTTCTTTTACATTTTTTTAAATAAGTTTTTATCTTTCACTGATGGGCACTGATAAGGCAGCACTGACAGGCACTGATAATGTGGCACCGATGAGGTGGCACCAATGAGCGGGCACTGACGATGGGCATTGATATGCGGCCCTGATGGGCACTGGTAGGCGGCACTGATGGGTGGCACTGATACACAGCACTGATGGGCATTGATAGGCGGCACTGATGGGCACTCATGGGTGGCACTGGGTGGCACCGGTAGGCACTGATGGGCACTGATAGGCGACATTGATGGGCACTGAAAAGCTGCAAAGGTCAGTTCTTATGGGTGGCACTGATGGGCACTGATAGGCGGCACTGATGGGCACTGATAGGCGGCACTCATGGGCACTGATGGGCACTGATAGGCGGCACTGCTGGGCACTGATGAGCACTGATATGTGGCACTGATGGGCACTGATACGCAGCACTGATAGGTATCCCTGGTGGCACTGGCAGTGGTAGGCATTGTGAGTGGGCACTGATTGGCAGCTGCCTGGGCATTGATTGGCAGCTGCCTGGGCACAAATTAGTATTTCCCTGGGGGTCTAGGGGGCATACCTGGTGGTCCAGTGTGGATGGCTTCTCTGGTGGTCCTGGGTGGCTTCCCTGGTGGTCCTGGGCTGCTTCCCTGGTGGTCCTGGGTAGGATCCTAGGGGGGGCTTTGCTGATAAACAATCAGCACAGACCCCCCCTGTCAGGAGAGCAGCCGATCGGCTCTCCTCTACTCGCGGCTCTTCCTATTTACATCATGATCAGCCGTGATTGGACACGGCTGATCACGTGGTAAAGAGTCTCCATCAGAGACTCTTTACCTAGATCGGTGTTGCGGGGTGTCAGACTGACACACCGCAAAAACGATCACCGCGATGCACACCCCCGGGTGTGCACAGCGGCTCAATATCCTGCGGACGTTATATGACGCCCAGTCAGGATATTGAAACCACTTTGCCGCCGTCATTCTGCTATATGGTGGGCGGCAAGTGGTTAACAATGCACACATCCACCACCACACTTTATCAGCCATCTACTAAATTTGCAAGAAGCTGCCTTTTAAGTACTAAAGTATGTTGTCAAAGACATTACCATACATAAAGCCTTTATCCACATATACTGAGGATAATTTGGTTAATCCTTTCCATGAGTTCCTAAACCAACCTTTTAACACAACTCTCTTTTTTTCCTCATTAGATTCTCTTCCAAGCTAACTGAATTGCTTTCATCCGAATAGTTTGTCCACATAACAATTACAGAGAGAAATCCTTAGCCATGTTTAAGTGGGTAAATAACATAATCTGACAGTTGTTTCAGCACAAGATGCAAATCACTGGCTTATTTTCCTTTCTTTTTTCCCTCTTCTTTCTATTTCTACTAATCTATAAAAAGGCTAGAATACATCATCAAACATTAAAAAAGCAATCTGTAGAATGCCTCCTTTTAAATTTCTTTTATTTATTTATTTTTAGAAATTTTTATTGTTTTTTCACAAAGTTTAACGTCACTTTACAATTGCCAATGATGCATGAAGGTTTAACAAATGTAACAGATGGTGAGTATATAGAAACAGAAGTTATAAAAGACAGACAATACTTTCATTATTTAACAAATATGATTATTGATCTTATCAGCTTATTATGTCGGAAGGTTTCAAAAGGGTTACCAGTGTATTTATATACGTTAGAGTATCTTTAACTAAAAATGTGTTGGATTTGGAGCCACGGCTCCCAAGAGTTCCTAAATTTCCCAGTTGAGCCCGAATGTAAGGCTGAATATTGTTCGTACTCTTTAATCGGTATGAGGTGGGTTTTGACATTCGAGATGTTAGGGACAATAGATTGTCTCTATTGTCTATGCGTTTATACCTTCATATACCTTAAACTGAATATTGACTGACTGCTCCCATGCATATTTGGTAAACCTGCGTTTATACCTTCATATACCTTAAACTGAATATTGACTGACTGCTCCCATGCATATTTGGTAAACCTGCGTTTATACCTTCATATACCTTAAACTGAATACTGACTGACTACTCCCATGCATATTTGGTAAATCTGTTTGTCATCACTGTTTCAACTACATCTGTAGCCATGCTCACATTATTTCAATGTTTATTTAGCCATTAAGTCTTACCTAAATTATGGGTTCCCTTATCTTTACAATTTTGGCCTTTTAGTCCCCTTGCAGTTTGATTGTGGTGTGAAAGTTCTGCTTTGCTAGCTGTGTTCCTAATATCCCCTCTAGGGATGAGCCGAACACCCCCCTGTTCGGTTCGCACCAGAACATGCGAACAGGAAAAAAATTCGTTCGAACACGCGAACACCGTTAAAGTCTATGGGACACGAACATGAATAATCAAAAGTGCTAATTTTAAAGGCTAATATGCAAGTTATTGTCATTAAAAGTGTTTGGGGACCTGGGTCCTGCCCCAGGGGACATGAATCAATGCAAAAAAAAGTTTTAAAAACGGACGTTTTTTCAGGAGCAGTGATTTTAATAATGCTTAAAGTCAAACAATAAAAGTGTAATATCCCTTTAAATTTCGTACCTGGGGGGTGTCTATAGTATGCCTGTAAAGGGGCGCATGTTTCCTGTGTTTAGAACAGTCTGACAGCAAAATGACATTTTGAAGGAAAAAACACATTTAAAACTACCGCGGCTATTGCATTGCCGACAATACACATAGAAGTTCATTGATAAAAACGGCATGGGAATTCCCCACAGGGCAACCCCGAACCAAAATTTAAAAAAAAAAATGATGTGGGAGTCCCCCTAAATTCCATACAAGGCCCTTCAGGTCTGGTATGGATATTAAATTTAAAAAAAAAATTGACGTGGGGTGCCCCCTAAATTCCATACCAGACCCTTCAGGTCTGGTATGGATTTTAAGGGGAACCCCGCGCCAAAAAAAAAAAAAAAAACGGCGTGGGGTCCCCCCAAAAATCCATACCAGACCCTTATCCGAGCACGCAACCTGGCAGGCCGCAGGAAAAGAGGGGGGGACGAGAGTGCGCCCCCCCCCCTCCTGAACCGTACCAGGCCACATGCCCTCAACATTGGGAGGGTGCTTTGGGGTAGCCCCCCAAAACACCTTGTCCCCATGTTGATGAAGACAAGGGCCTCATCCCCACAACCCTGGCCGGTGGTTGTGGGGGTCTGCGGGCGGGGGGCTTATCGGAATCTGGAAGCCCCCTTTAACAAGGGGACCCCCAGATCCCGGCCCCCCCCCTGTGTGAAATGGTAAGGGGGTACTTACCCCTACCATTTCACTAAAAAACTGTCAAAAATGTTAAAAATGACAAGAGACAGTTTTTGACAATTCCTTTATTTAAATGCTTCTTCTTTCTTCCTTCATCTTCTTCTGGTTCTTCTGGCTCTTTTGGTTCTTCCTCCGGCGTTCTCGTCCAGCATCTCCTCCGCGGCGTCTTCTATCTTCTTCTCCTCGGGCCGCTCCGCACCCATGGCATGGGGGGGAGGCTCCCGCTCTTCTCTTCATCTTCTTCTCTTCTTCATCTTCTTCTTCATCTTCTTCTTCTTCTTCTTCTCTTCTTCCTTCTTCTCTTCTTCATTTCTTCTCCGGGCCGCTCCGCAGCCATGCTGGCATGGTGGGAGGCTCCCGCTGTGTGACGGCGTCTCTTCGTCTGACGGTTCTTAAATAACGAGGAGCGGGGCCACCCGGTGACCCCGCCCCCTCTGACGCACGGGACATGACGGGACTTCCCTGTGGCATTCCCCGTGATGTCACAGGGAAGTCCCGTCAAGTCACCGTGCGTCAGAGGGGGGCGGGGTCACCGGATGGCCCCGCCCCCCGTTATTTAAGAACCGTCAGACGAAGAGACGCCGTCACACAGCGGGAGCCTCCCACCATGCCAGCATGGCTGCGGAGCGGCCCGGAGAAGAAATGAAGAAGAGAAGAAGGAAGAAGAGATGAAGAAGAAGAAGAAGATGAAGAAGATGAAGAGAAGAGCGGGAGCCTCCCCCCTCATGCCATGGGTGCGGAGCGGCCCGAGGAGAAGAAGATAGAAGACGCCGCAGAGGAGATGCTGGACGAGAACGCCGGAGGAAGAACCAGAAGGGCTAGAAGAACCAGAAGATGAAGGAAGATAGAAGAAAGAAGAAGTATTTAAATAAAGGAATTGTCAAAAACTGTCTCTTGTCATTTTTAACATTTTTGACAGTTTTTTAGTGAAATGGTAGGGGTAAGTACCCCCTTACCATTTCACACAGGGGGGGGCCGGGATCTGGGGGTCCCCTTGTTAAAGGGGGCTTCCAGATTCCGATAAGCCCCCCGCCCGCAGACCCCCACAACCACCGGCCAGGGTTGTGGGGATGAGGCCCTTGTCTTCATCAACATGGGGACAAGGTGTTTTGGGGGGCTACCCCAAAGCACCCTCCCAATGTTGAGGGCATGTGGCCTGGTACAGTTCAGGAGGGGGGGGCGCACTCTCGTCCCCCCCTCTTTTCCTGCGGCCTGCCAGGTTGCGTGCTCGGATAAGGGTCTGGTATGGATTTTTGGGGGGACCCCACGCAGTTTTTTTTTTTTTTTTTTGGCGCGGGGTTCCCCTTAAAATCCATACCAGACCTGAAGGGCCTTGTATGGAATTTAGGGGGACCCCCACATCATTTTTTTTTTTTTTTATTTTGGTTCGGGGTTGCCCTGTGGGGAATTCCCATGCCGTTTTTATCAATGAACTTCTATGTGTATTGTCGGCAATGCAATAGCCGCGGGTAGTTTTAAATGTGTTTTTTTCTTCAAAATGTCATTTTGCTGTCAGACTGTTCTAAACACAGGAAACATGCGCCCCTTTACAGGCATACTATAGACACCCCCCAGGTACGAAATTTAAAGGGATATTACACTTTTATTGTTTGACTTTAAGCATTAATACAATCACTGCTCCTGAAAAAACGTCCGTTTTTAAAACTTTTTTTTGCATTGATCCATGTCCCCTGGGGCAGGACCCAGGTCCCCAAACACTTTTTATGACAATAACTTGCATATAAGCCTTTAAAATGAGCACTTTTGATTTCTCCCATAGACTTTTAAAGGGTGTTCCGCGGCATTCGAATTTGCCGCGAACACCCCAAATTGTTCGCTGTTCGGCGAACTTGCGAACAGCCAATGTTAGAGTAGAACATGAGTTCGACTCGAACTCGAAGCTCATCCCTAATCCCCTCCTAATTGATTGCCAGATTCAACCCACACCCAACACACTGTATAAAAACAAGGCCTTCTTTACGGGGGAACACATACAGGGGCTGCACATACAGGGGGTTCTTCCAAAGAAGTGGGGTTCTTTAAATAAGTGGCACTTCTGCTCTTGCACTTCAGCGATTTGCACAAAGCAAACTACCACAGACTGCCGTTGACCCTATTTCCAAATTATCTCACCTTCCGCTCTGAAACATGCACTCTTTACCTCTCCTCCTTTTCACAATTGCTGCCTCTCTCCTCAAACTCTCTTTTCTTGACCCCTCTGCTCCACCCCACAATCTGTAAATATCACCCTCACTTCTCCCCTCTCCCTATTACTGCACTCATCACCTCTTTCTAACCCTAAGCCCACTTGCTAACAAACCCCCCAGGATACTGAAGCATGTCCCCTCATACAAATCATATTCTCATATTACCTCCCTTACTCTTGTGCTTCTCCTAACCGCTGGAGATATTTCCCCAAACCCTGGGCCTCCCTTATTTAACTGTGCCCAACACACCCATCACCATCACCCTACACCCACTGGCAGTAGTCGCAATCTACACAATTTAGTCTCCATTCCTCTTCTTCCCAACTCCAGCCTCCCTCTCTCCTGTGCCCTCTGGAACGCCCGCTCTGTCTGCAACAAACTCACTGCTGTTCATGACCTCTTTGTCACTAATTCCTTTAATCTACTTGCTGTCACCAAAACCTGGCTCCACGAATATGACACCCCTTCTCCTGCTTCCCTCTCCCAGGGTGGCCTTCACTGGACTCACTCCCCTAGGCCTAATGGACGCAAGGGAGGTGGAGTGGGATTCCTCCTATCCCCCAGAGCACCTTCCAGGTTATTCACTCTCCTCCCTCTTTTTCCCTCTCATCATTCGAAGCACACTGTATACGTCTATTCTCTCCTACTTCCCTAAGAATTGCTGTGATCTACCGGCCTCCTGGACCATTATCGACTTTCCTTGATGAGTTTTCTGCCTGGCTACCCTACTTTCTCTCTTTGAAATTCCCATAATCCTTCTCGGTGATTTCAACATCCCTGCTAATACAAACACTCTTGCTACTTCTAAACTTCTTAGTCTAACCTCTTCATTTGACCTGAAGCAATGGGTACAGGCTTCTACTCACTCTGATGGGAACACCCTTGACCTTGTATTCTCCTACCTATGCTCTTCATGCAACTTCTCAAACAATCCTTTTCCTCTCTCTGACCATCACCTTATTAGTTTCTCTCTCCCCCTGTCTTCCACCACCTTTCCCTCCAATCGCCTAACCATCACCCGTAGAAACTTTCGCAACTTCAACTCCTCTCTTCTCTATTCTGTTACTGACCACCTCTATGACAAAATCTCTCCTGCCCCAACCAAGCCATGTCCATCTACAATAAATCCCTGCCCTCCACCCTGGACATGCTCGCTCCCCTCACTACACGCAGAATCAGGCCTCGACCCCTACAACCCTGGCAAACAGATGACACTAAAATTCTAAAAAATCGTAGTCGCGCTCTTGAGCGTCTGTGGCACAAGACTAAGTCTCTCAAAGACTTCAACCAATACAAATCTGCCCTCCAAAAATACTATTCTTTCCTCCACACTGCCAAGCAAACCTATTTTACAACTCTTGTTAACACCTTCTCATCCAGTCCCCGTAAACTCTTCTCTACCTTCAACTCTCTACTTTGTCCTCCACCGCCTCCACCCACTGACTTACTCACTGCCCAGGAGATCGCTAATCACTTCAAAAAAAAGATTGATACAATCCGTGATGAAATCTCCACTCTACAGGTATCTCCCCCAGCTAAGACCCCATGTCAACAGGTACAACTGACACTCCCCCTATTCAAATCTGCTACTACAGATGAAGTTGCTAAACTCCTTTCTATTGCCCACCTAACCACCTGTCCCCTGGACCCTATTCCCTCTCAAATGCTACGGTCGCCCTCTGACCCCATCGTACACTCTCTAACCCACATCTTCAATCTCTCCCTCACCTCTGGCATCTTCCCCAATGCTCTAAAACATGCACTGGTCACCCCCATACTTAAAAAGCCATCTTTGGACCCTACCAATCTTAACAACCTACGCCATATCTGCTTGCTCCCCTTTTCCTCTAAACTCCTTGAACTCCTGGTAGACAACCAACTAAGTGACCACCTCATTAAAAACAACCTTCTTGATCCCCTTCAATCTGGATTTCACCCTCAACACTCCGCAGAAACTGCTCTTTTAAAACTCACAAATGACCTACTAACTGCAAAAACCAATGGACACTATTCTGTACTCCTACTTCTGGATCTTTCAGCTGCCATTGACACGGTTGACCACCCCCTCCTCAAAAAAAAAACTTTACTTCCTCGGTCTCCGTGACTGTGCTCTTCAGTGGCTCTCATCCTACCTATCCCAACGCACCTTCAGTGTCACTTACAATTCTACTTCCTCCACTCCTCTTCCCTTCTCTGTCGGGGTCCCCCAAGGTTCTGTTCTTGGCCCTCTTTTATTTTCAATCTACACCTCTTCCCTGGGTCAATATCATTTCTATGCTGACGATACACAAATCTATCTCTCCACCCCTCAACTCACTCCATCAATTTCCTCACGCATCACTAACTTACTAACCGACATATCTGTATGGATGTCACACCACTTCCTCAAACTCAACTTGTCCAAAACCGAGCTTATAATATTTCCTCCCCCACGTGCCTATTACCCTGACTTCTCTGTCAAGAGCAATGGCAAAACCATCCACCCGTCCCCACATGTCAGGGTGCTAGATGTTATCCTGGATTCTGAACTCTCCTTTCGGCCCCACATCCAATCACTTTCCAAAGCTTGCTGCCTCAACCTCCGCAACATCTCTAAACTACGTTCCTTTCTAACCAATGAAACCACAAAGCTCCTGATTCACTCCCTGGTTATCTCTCGCCTTGACTACTGCAACTCCCTCCTCATTGGCCTACCTTTAAATAGACTATCCCCCCTTCAGTCCATAATGAATGCTTCTGCCAGATTCATCCTCCTTACAAACCACTCAGTGTCTGCTACCCCTCTCTGCCAATCCCTCCATTGGCTACCACTCGCCCAACAAATTAAATTCAAAATACTAACAATAAGTTACAAAGCCATCCACAACTCTGCCTCCAGCTACATCACTAGTCTCGAAATATCAACCTAATCGCCATCTCCGTTCCTCCCAAGACCTCCTGCTCTCTAGCTCTCTCATCACCTCCTCCCATATCCGCCTCCAGGACTTCTCCCGAGCCTCGCCCATCCTCTGGAATTCCCTACCCAAATCTGTCAGACTGTCTCCAAATTTATCCACTTTTAGGCGATCCCTGAAAACTTTTCTCTTCAAAGAAGCCTATCCTGCCTCCATCTAACAACTGCACTATTTTCCCCATTAGCTCATCCCCCACAGCTACTACCCTTTTGTATAACTTGACCCTCCTTCCTAGATTATTAAGCTCTAACGAGCAGGGCCCTCTGATTCCTCCTGTATTGAATTGTATTGTACTTGTACTGTCTGCCCTAATATTGTAAAGTGCTGTGTAAACTGTCGGCGCTATATAAATCCTGTATAATAATAAATAATTGTCTCCATTCCCTCATTATCATTAATCTGTCCGCAAATAAAATATGCATTACTATAGTTCTGAACTTCGTTGGAAAATTGGTAATCCTTAAGCTAATCCCTAACCCTTGCCAGTGGCAGCGAGGGTTTTAGTACGATACCTGTTAAGTCTGAAATTAATTAAAACACTTTTTTCCAGAAGGGGAAAATATGAGAGCATTCCCAGAGGATACAGTATGTATCAAGGAGTCCTTGTGTGAGCAGCCTCGCCAACACGTGTTATCATCTATGTTTGCAAATTTGTGCATTTGGACCGTGGTCATGTACCATCGTAGGTGAAGCTTTTGAGATAATTTACAATAGTTGACACTTTTAGAAGCTGTTTGGTTGTAGTAGATGGCTTAACGCCATTGTAAGTCAGAGAAAGATGTTTTCAAACCTCTTTCCCATCATTTGAGAGTTGAATCTTTAGTGATTGTGCCCTTGTCGTGGATGAGTGTGTACATCAGAGATATGCCTTTTAGTGATAGCGATTTGGAGGATAGAAATTCCCGCGCTTTTTTTTGTAGTCGCAGTTCTGGGACGGATTCTTTTTTCATGCAGGAGGCCAATTGTCTGTATGTGAATTGGCTTTTCTGTGTTAGATTGTACTGTGCTTGTAAAGAATGGTAGGGAAGGATTTTATTATCTAGGATTACAGTGGACAATGGTTAATTTCTAAGGTCGGACCAGTTACTAAATTTTAAATTGGAATATTCCTAACTTAATCGGAACACACGTGTCAAGTGTTTTTTCTTTGACGTTGGAGACAAAATATTTCCATGCCCTGAGGGCTGCTGTTATTGTTGGGTGAATTATGCAATATTCTGTGTGGGTTACCCAATCATCTAAGAGTAATGATTCCAGATCCCCTTTGGTTACAAAGGATTGTTCTATGTGTCTCCATTGTTTGCCCATTCTGGGAGTGAACCAGTGGTGAATCTGGTCTAGTAGTACCGCTACAAAGTAGTCTTTCACATCAGGGAGCCCCATTTCAACTGCTCTTTTAAGTCTTATAGTAACAGAGTAAGGACAGAATGTTTTTTTATTCAATCATATGTAACAAGAATGTGTCAGGGAAGACTATAGGTAGTGCTTTATATAGGTATAGTAGTTTTGGGAGAGTGAACATTTTAAATGCTGCTACTCTACCTGCCCATGAGAGGTGTTGCCTGTTAATATTTTTAAGATTTTGCTTACATGTGTTTAGAAACAGAGTGAAGTTGTGTGAAAATTTTGGATTGTAGTTCTGTCCTTATGGGGCTTGCTACTCTTGCTTGTAAGATATTGGGTTTTGACTCATTAACCTTGTAAAAGGAGCATGCGTTAAATTTGTCAAGGGAAAAAGCCAGTTCAGTGAGTGTGCTGCCTTTACAGGCTAATTTAGTTCTAGTTACTTATATAGAATGTGTAGTTTACCACTGCCATCTAGTGGCCAAAGTCTGTAGCAACTTTATCTCTAGTTATGTACATTTCTCAGACAGGAAGTGACACTTGGTTTAGGAAGTTCTTCAGCCATTTTTAGATTGCCATTCTATATGGATGTAGCATGTCTGTTTCTCTCCCAAGGGGCTTGAGACATCATTACCTGTAACTGCCTTTCTGTTGTGTCATCTGTCATTTATGCTAGCCTAGTTATTCTATGTGTACTGATATCTTGTCATTGTATTGTATTGCAGTTTCACAATAAATAAAGAAGTAAAATAAAGTTGGATTACTTCGGTAGACAAATCAAGCATTGGGCTTCTGTTTACTGGAGTCTCTGACAAGTGTTTAACTGTCTGTTTAGAACCACACACAGTCAGTGTTTTCAGAGCGGAACAGTGAAAAGGTGTAACGCAACAAGCCTGGAGATATTAGTCTCTGCACAGACAGAATGAGTCTAAGATCAGGAAGACAGTATAAGGCTGAAGATCAGCTACCCGGGACACATCAAGGCAGGGAGAGCATGCCAAGTGTCCAGCAAGAGGATACATGCTCACACTCGTCTAAATCAACAAGGTCCAGTCAGATTTCATAAGCAAGTGCCCTTTTAGTCAGAGCTTGCGCCAAAGCAGAGGCAGCTCGTGTTCAGCTAGAATTTGCTGAGAATTGGCTGCCACTGTGAAAGAAAAATCAGAACAGGAAGCAAAGTTGCATATACTTCAGCTTCAGTGTGCAGCTGCCGCTGCAGCAGCAGAGGCCGCAGCTTATGCTGATATTGAGCGGTCTGGAAGTGGGTCTATCCACGAAGGCCCAGATGTGCCTGAGAAACCCCGTTCCTCAGTAGAACCTACAAAGGAGTATGTCCAAGAACTTTTAAACAGCAATGCAACAAAACAGTTTCCTAATACACAGTCAGCTGAATTTAAACCAGAACCAGCAGAACCCCTGAGTGTACGAAAACAAACCCATGAAGTCAGCAGTGCCAGAACAATTAAAGATGAACCATTAGAGACATATAGGAACAGGCAAAGTGAATCCTTACTACAGCAACCCAAACACCAGAGCACACAAGATGCCACTAAATATCTCATCCGTAAAGAAATGGTTAATTCAGGCTTTCTCAAGTTGGATGACAGCCGCGAGAATTACTGGGCATGGAAGTCTTCTTTTCTGAATACAGTCAAAGACTTATGCCCCGTACACACGGTCGGATTTTCCGACGGAAAATGTGTGATAGGACCTTGTTGTCAGAAATTCCAACCGTGTGTAGGCTCCATCACACATTTTCCATCGGATTTTCCGACACACAAAGTTTGAGAGCAGGATATAAAATTTTCCGACAACAAAATCCGTTGTCGGAAATTTCAATTGTGTGTACACAAATCCGACAGACAAAGTGCCACGCATGCTCAGAATAAATAAAGGGATGAAAGCTACCCGGGACACATCAAGGCAGGGAGAGCATGCAAAGTGTCCAGCAAGAGGATACACGCTCACACTCGTCTAAATCAACAAGGTCCAGTCAGATTTCATAAGCAAGTGCCCTTTTAGTCAGAGCTTGTGCCAAAGCAGAGGCAGCTCGTGTTCAACTAGAATTTGCTGAGAATTGGCTGCCACTGTGAAAGAAAAATCAGAACAGGAAGCAAAGTTGCATATACTTCAGCGTCAGTGTGCAGCCGCCGCTGCAGCAGCAGAGGCCGCAGCTTATGCTGATATTGAGCGGTCTGGAAGTGGGTCTATCCACGAAGGCCCAGATGTGCCTGAGGAACCCCGTTCCTCAGTAGAACCTACAAAGGAGTATGTCCAAGAACTTTTAAACAGCAATGCAACAAAACAGTTTCCTAATCCACAGTCAGCTGAATTTAAACCAGAACCAGCAGAACCCCTGAGTGTACGAAAACAAACCCATGAAGTCAGCAGTGCCAGAACAATTAAAGATGAACCATTAGAGACATATAGGAACAGGCAAAGTGAATCCTTACTACAGCAACCCAAACACCAGAGCACACAAGATGCCACTAAATATCTCATCCGTAAAGAAATTATTAATTCAGGCTTTCTCAAGTTGGATGACAGCCTCGAGAATTACTGGGCATGGAAGTCTTCTTTTCTGAATACAGTCAAAGACTTATGCCCCGTACACATGGTCAGATTTTCCGACGGAACATGTGTGATAGGACCTTGTTGTCGGAAATTCCGACCGTGTGTAGGCTCCATCACACATTTTCCATCGGATTTTCCGACACACAAAGTTTGAGAGCAGGATATAAAATTTTCCGACAACAAAATCGGAAATTCCGATCGTGTGTACACAAATCCGACGGACAAAGTGCCACGCATGCTCAGAATAAATAAAGAGATGAAAGCTATTGGCCACTGCCCCGTTTATAGTCCCGACGTACGTGTTTTACATCACCACGTTTAGAATGATCGGATTTTCTGACAACTTTGTGTGACCGTGTGAATGCAAGACAAGTTTGAGCCAACATCCGTCGGAAAAAATCCTAGGATTTTGCTGTCGGAATGTCCAAACAAAGTCCGACCGTGTGTACGGGGCATTGGACTTATTTAGACTTAGACTTACCAGCAGCTGAGATGCTAGGCCTGATGATAAAATGGCTTGGTACTGAGTCAGCAGAGCAAGAAGGATGAGCAGGATACACATATTTAACCCTTCAGCAGGATTTGATATGGCCTGGCAAGGGCTATAGGAAAGATATGGATCACCAGAAGCAATTGAAGGTGCTCTAATGTAAAAATTGAAGTCTTTCCCTAAGCTAAACAGCAGAGACAATTTGAAACTGCAGGAGCTGGATGATATTCTTTGGGAAGTCCAGTGTGCCAAAGAAGAAAGCTTTTTAAGAGGACTTGCACATTTCGATACCGCCAGCGGTACTAAGCCTATAGTGGAGAAACTACCTCACAATCTACAAGAAAAATGGTTGAGCGATGGAGCCAACTACAAAGAAGATCATGATGTCCCCTTTCCCCCATTCTTTGTGTTTTCTAGGTTTGTGCAGCAAAAAGCAGTTAAGATGTATGTGGTTCTGGATGAACAGAGTAACAGGTCACTGGCAAAGTCAGAACATTACATCAAGTGCAGTTCCATACACCCTAAAGACATGTGCAGGAGTGATAGAAACTTCAGGAAGAAGAGCTACTGACTTTACTATTAAGTCTCTTGACAAGAGAGTCCATCACTCACTTCCCACTTTGATAGAGTGTGATATGTTACCAGACAATAAAGCTGGGATCCCTTCACCAGAAGTGGCCCTTCACAGGGCCGATCCTAGGGTCACCGGCACCTGGGTGCAGAAATATTTCTGGCGCCCCCACATGGGCGTGGTCATCTTACCAACTCCTCCCCTTTACAAATGTTTCTATGGCAACGACTCAAACACAGAGATGCTCCCCTAAGAAGTCTTTGTTACCCTAGGATCCTCCCATGATCTTTTAACAATAAAAAAAATACAGGAAGAGCGTACACTAATGAGACCTGGAGGGGAGTCTCTTTGATGCACACAAAGAGGGCTGAAAGAGCCCCCAGACATAGTACAGGAGATGATCAGAGACTGCAGACATAGTACAGAAGATGGTCAGAGACTGCAGACATAATACAGGAGATGATCAGAGACTGCAGACATAGTACAGGAGATGCCCAGAGACTGCAGACATAGTACAGGAGATGGTCAGAGACTGCAGACATAGTACAGGAGATGCCCAAAGATTGCAGACATAGTACAGGAGTAGATCAGAGACTGCAGACATAGTACAGGAGATGCCCAGAGACTGCAGACATAGTACAGGAGATGGTCAGAGACTGTAGTTATGATACAAGAGATGATCAGAGACTGCAATCATAGTACAGGAGATGGTCAGAGAAAGCAATCAGAACAGGAGATGGTCAGAGACTGCAGACATAGTACAGGAGATGCCCAGAGACTGCAGACATAGTACAGGAGATGGTCAGAGACTGTAGTTATGATACAAGAGACGGTAAGAGACTGCAATCATAGAACAGGAGATGGTCAGAGACGGCAGACATAGTACAGGAGATGGTCAGAGACTGCAGACATAGTACAGGAGATAGCCAGAGACTGCAGACATAGTACAGGAGATGGTCAGAGACTGCAGACATAGTACAGGAGATGGTCAGAGACTGCAGATATAGTACAGGAGATGGTCAGAGACTGCAGACATAGTACAGGAGATAACCAGAGACTGCAGACATACTACAGGAGATGATCAGAGACTGCAGACATAGTACAGGAGATGATCAGAGACTGCAGACATAATACAGGAGATGATCAGAGACTGCAGACATAGTACAGGAGATGGTCAGAGACTGCAGACATAATACAAGAGATGATCAGAGACTGCAGACATAGTAGAGGAGATGGTCAGAGACTGCAGACATAGTACAGGAGATGGTCAGAGACTGCAGATATTGTACATGAGATGCCCAGAGACTGCAGACATAGTACAGGAGATGGTCAGAGACTGTAGTTATGATACAAGAGACAGTCAGAGACTGCAATCATAGAACAGGAGATGGTCAGAGACTGCAATCATATAACAGGAGATGGTCAGAGACTGCAGACATAATACAGGAGATGATCAGAGACTGCAATCATAGAACAGGAGATGGTCAGAGACTGCAATCATAGAACAGGAGATGGTCAGAGACTGCAGACATAATACAGGAGATGATCAGTGACTGCAGACATAGTACAGGAGATGGTCAGAGACTGCAGACATAGTACAGGAGATAATCAGAGACTGCAATCATAGTACAGGAGATGGTCAGAGAAAGCAATCAGAACAGGAGATGGTCAGAGACTGCAGACATAGTACAGGAGATGCCCAGAGACTGCAGACATAGTACAGGAGATGGTCAGAGACTGTAGTTATGATACAAGAGACGGTAAGAGACTGCAATCATAGAACAGGAGATGGTCAGAGACGGCAGACATAGTACAGGAGATGGTCAGAGACTGCAGACATAGTACAGGAGATAGCCAGAGACTGCAGACATAGTACAGGAGATGGTCAGAGACTGCAGACATAGTACAGGAGATGGTCAGAGACTGCAGATATAGTACAGGAGATGGTCAGAGACTGCAGACATAGTACAGGAGATAACCAGAGACTGCAGACATACTACAGGAGATGATCAGAGACTGCAGACATAGTACAGGAGATGATCAGAGACTGCAGACATAATACAGGAGATGATCAGAGACTGCAGACATAGTACAGGAGATGGTCAGAGACTGCAGACATAATACAAGAGATGATCAGAGACTGCAGACATAGTAGAGGAGATGGTCAGAGACTGCAGACATAGTACAGGAGATGGTCAGAGACTGCAGATATTGTACATGAGATGCCCAGAGACTGCAGACATAGTACAGGAGATGGTCAGAGACTGTAGTTATGATACAAGAGACAGTCAGAGACTGCAATCATAGAACAGGAGATGGTCAGAGACTGCAATCATATAACAGGAGATGGTCAGAGACTGCAGACATAATACAGGAGATGATCAGAGACTGCAATCATAGAACAGGAGATGGTCAGAGACTGCAATCATAGAACAGGAGATGGTCAGAGACTGCAGACATAATACAGGAGATGATCAGTGACTGCAGACATAGTACAGGAGATGGTCAGAGACTGCAGACATAGTACAGGAGATAATCAGAGACTGCAAACATAGTACAGGAGATGGTCAGAGACTGCAGACATAGTACAGGAGATGGTCAGAGACTGCAGACCTAATACAGGAGATGATCAGAGACTGCAATCATAGAACAGGAGATGGTCAGAGACTGCAGACATAGTACAGCAGATGATCAGAGACTGCAGATATTGTACAGGAGATGGTCAGAGACTGCAGACATAGTACATGAGATGGTCAGAGACTGCAGACATAGTACAGGAGATGCCCAGAGACTGCAGACATAGTACAGGAGATGGTCAGAGACTGCAGACATAGTACAGGAGATGCCCAAAGATTGCAGACATAGTACAGGAGTAGATCAGAGACTGCAGACATAGTACAGGAGATGCCCAGAGACTGCAGACATAGTACAGGAGATGGTCAGAGACTGTAGTTATGATACAAGAGATGATCAGAGACTGCAATCATAGTACAGGAGATGGTCAGAGAAAGCAATCAGAACAGGAGATGGTCAGAGACTGCAGACATAGTACAGGAGATGCCCAGAGACTGCAGACATAGTACAGGAGATGGTCAGAGACTGTAGTTATGATACAAGAGACGGTAAGAGACTGCAATCATAGAACAGGAGATGGTCAGAGACGGCAGACATAGTACAGCAGATGGTCAGAGACTGCAGACATAGTACAGGAGATAGCCAGAGACTGCAGACATAGTACAGGAGATGGTCAGAGACTGCAGACATAGTACAGGAGATGGTCAGAGACTGCAGATATAGTACAGGAGATGGTCAGAGACTGCAGACATAGTACAGGAGATAACCAGAGACTGCAGACATACTACAGGAGATGATCAGAGACGGCAGACATAGTACAGGAGATGATCAGAGACTGCAGACATAATACAGGAGATGATCAGAGACTGCAGACATAGTACAGGAGATAGCCAGAGACTGCAGACATAGTACAGGAGATAGCCAGAGACTGCAGACATACTACAGGAGATGCTCAGAGATTGCAGACATAATACAGGAGATGCTCAGAGACTGCAGACATAATACAGGAGATGGTCAGAGACTGCAGACATACTACAGGAGATGGTCAGAGACTGCAGACATACTACAGGAGATGGTCAGAGACTGCAGACATACTACAAGAGATGGTCAGAGACTGCAGACATACTACAGGAGATGGTCAGAGACTGCAGACATGATACAGGAGATGGTCAGAGACTGCAGACATGATACAGGAGATGGTCAGAGACTGCAGACATGATACAGGAGATGGTCAGAGACTGCAGACATAGTACAGGAGATGGTCAGAGACTGCAGACATAATACAAGAGATGATCAGAGACTGCAGACATAGTACAGGAGATGGTCAGAGACTGCAGACATAGTACAGGAGATGGTCAGAGACTGCAGATATTGTACAGGAGATGCCCAGAGACTGCAGACATAGTACAGGAGATGGTCAGAGACTGTAGTTATGATACAAGAGACAGTCAGAGACTGCAATCATAGAACAGGAGATGGTCAGAGACTGCAATCATAGAACAGGAGATGGTCAGTGACTGCAGACATAGTACAGGAGATGGTCAGAGACTGCAGACATAGTACAGGAGATAATCAGAGACTGCAGACATAGTACAGGAGATGGTCAGAGACTGCAGACATAGTACAGGAGATGGTCAGAGACTGCAGACCTAATACAGGAGATGATCAGAGACTGCAATCATAGAACAGGAGATGGTCAGAGACTGCAGACATAGTACAGCAGATGATCAGAGACTGCAGATATTGTACAGGAGATGGTCAGAGACTGCAGACATAGTACATGAGATGGTCAGAGACTGCAGACATAGTACAGGAGATGCCCAGAGACTGCAGACATAGTACAGGAGATGGTCAGAGACTGCAGACATAGTACAGGAGATGCCCAAAGATTGCAGACATAGTACAGGAGTAGATCCGAGACTGCAGACATAGTACAGGAGATGCCCAGAGACTGCAGACATAGTACAGGAGATGGTCAGAGACTGTAGTTATGATACAAGAGACGATCAGAGACTGCAATCATAGTACAGGAGATGGTCAGAGAAAGCAATCAGAACAGGAGATGGTCAGAGACTGCAGACATAGTACAGGAGATGCCCAGAGACTGCAGACATAGTACAGGAGATGGTCAGAGACTGTAGTTATGATACAAGAGACGGTCAGACACTGCAATCATAGAACAGGAGATGTCAGAGACGGCAGACATAGTACAGGAGATGGTCAGAGACTGCAGACATAGTACAGGAGATAGCCAGAGACTGCAGACATAGTACAGGAGATGGTCAGAGACTGCAGACATAGTACAGGAGATGGTCAGAGACTGCAGATATAGTACAGGAGATGGTCAGAGACTGCAGACATAGTACAGGAGATAACCAGAGACTGCAGACATACTACAGGAGATGATCAGAGACTGCAGACATAGTACAGGAGATAATCAGAGACTGCAGACATAATACAGGAGATGATTAGAGACAGCAGACATAGTACAGGAGATAGCCAGAGACTGCAGACATACTACAGGAGATGGTCAGAGACTGCAGACATACTACAGGAGATGCTCAGAGATTGCAGACATAATACAGGAGATGCTCAGAGACTGCAGACATAATACAGGAGATGGTCAGAGACTGCAGACATACTACAGGAGATGGTCAGAGACTGCAGACATACTACAGGAGATGGTCAGAGACTGCAGACATACTACAAGAGATGGTCAGAGACTGCAGACATACTACAGGAGATGGTCAGAGACTGCAGACATGATACAGGAGATGGTCAGAGACTGCAGACATGATACAGGAGATGGTCAGAGACTGCAGACATAATACAGGAGATGATCAGAGACTGCAGACATAGTACAGGAGATGGTCAGAGACTGCAGACATAATACAAGAGATGATCAGAGACTGCAGACATAGTACAGGAGATGGTCAGAGACTGCAGACATAGTACAGGAGATGGTCAGAGACTGCAGATATTGTACAGGAGATGCCCAGAGACTGCAGACATAGTACAGGAGATGCCCATAGACTGCAGACATAGTACAGGAGATGGTCAGAGACTGTAGTTATGATACAAGAGACAGTCAGAGACTGCAATCATAGAACAGGAGATGGTCAGAGACTGCAATCATAGAACAGGAGATGGTCAGTGACTGCAGACATAGTACAGGAGATGGTCAGAGACTGCAGACATAGTACAGGAGATAATCAGAGACTGCAGACATAGTACAGGAGATGGTCAGAGACTGCAGACATAGTAGAGGAGATGGTCAGAGACTGCAGACCTAATACAGGAGATGATCAGAGACTGCAATCATAGAACAGGAGATGGTCAGAGACTGCAGACATAGTACAGCAGATGATCAGAGACTGCACATATTGTACAGGAGATGGTCAGAGACTGCAGACATAGTACATGAGATGGTCAGAGACTGCAGACATAGTACAGGAGATGCCCAGAGACTGCAGACATAGTACAGGAGATGGTCAGAGACTGCAGACATAGTACAGGAGATGCCCAAAGATTGCAGACATAGTACAGGAGTAGATCAGAGACTGCAGACATAGTACAGGAGATGCCCAGAGACTGCAGACATAGTACAGGAGATGGTCAGAGACTGTAGTTATGATACAAGAGAAGATCAGAGACTGCAATCATAGTACAGGAGATGGTCAGAGAAAGCAATCAGAACAGGAGAAGGTCAGAGACTGCAGACATAGTACAGGAGATGGTCAGAGACTGTAGTTATGATACAAGAGACGGTCAGAGACTGCAATCATAGAACAGGAGATGGTCAGAGACGGCAGACATAGTACAGGAGATGGTCAGAGACTGCAGACATAGTACAGGAGATAGCCAGAGACTGCAGACATAGTACAGGAGATAGCCAGAGACTGCAGACATAGTACAGGAGATGGTCAGAGACTGCAGACATAGTACAGGAGATGGTCAGAGACTGCAGATATAGTACAGGAGATGGTCAGAGACTGCAGACATAGTACAGGAGATAACCAGAGACTGCAGACATACTACAGGAGATGATCAGAGACTGCAGACATAGTACAGGAGATGATCAGAGACAGCAGACATAGTACAGGAGATAGCCAGAGACTGCAGACATACTACAGGAGATGGTCAGAGACTGCAGACATACTACAGGAGATGCTCAGAGATTGCAGACATAATACAGGAGATGCTCAGAGACTGCAGACATACTACAGGAGATGGTCAGAGACTGCAGACATACTACAGGAGATGGTCAGAGACTGCAGACATACTACAGGAGATGGTCAGAGACTGCAGACATACTACAAGAGATGGTCAGAGACTGCAGACATACTACAGGAGATGGTCAGAGACTGCAGACATGATACAGGAGATGGTCAGAGACTGCAGACATGATACAGGAGATGGTCAGAGACTGCAGACATAATACAGCAGATGATCAGAGACTGCAGACATAGTACAGGAGATGGTCAGAGACTGCAGACATAATACAAGAGATGATCAGAGACTGCAGACATAGTACAGGAGATGGTCAGAGACTGCAGACATAGTACAGGAGATGGTCAGAGACTGCAGATATTGTACAGGAGATGCCCAGAGACTGCAGACATAGTACAGGAGATGCCCAGAGACTGCAGACATAGTACAGGAGATGGTCAGAGACTGCAGACCTAATACAGGAGATGATCAGAGACTGCAATCATAGAACAGGAGATGGTCAGAGACTGCAGACATAGTACAGCAGATGATCAGAGACTGCAGATATTGTACAGGAGATGGTCAGAGACTGCAGACATAGTACATGAGATGGTCAGAGACTGCAGACATAGTACAGGAGATGCCCAGAGACTGCAGACATAGTACAGGAGATGGTCAGAGACTGCAGACATAGTACAGGAGATGCCCAAAGATTGCAGACATAGTACAGGAGTAGATCAGAGACTGCAGACATAGTACAGGAGATGCCCAGAGACTGCAGACATAGTACAGGAGATGGTCAGAGACTGTAGTTATGATACAAGAGAAGATCAGAGACTGCAATCATAGTACAGGAGATGGTCAGAGAAAGCAATCAGAACAGGAGATGGTCAGAGACTGCAGACATAGTACAGGAGATGGTCAGAGACTGTAGTTATGATACAAGAGACGGTCAGAGACTGCAATCATAGAACAGGAGATGGTCAGAGACGGCAGACATAGTACAGGAGATGGTCAGAGACTGCAGACATAGTACAGGAGATAGCCAGAGACTGCAGACATAGTACAGGAGATAGCCAGAGACTGCAGACATAGTACAGGAGATGGTCAGAGACTGCAGACATAGTACAGGAGATGGTCAGAGACTGCAGATATAGTACAGGAGATGGTCAGAGACTGCAGACATAGTACAGGAGATAACCAGAGACTGCAGACATACTACAGGAGATGATCAGAGACTGCAGACATAGTACAGGAGATGATCAGAGACTGCAGACATAATACAGGAGATGATCAGAGACTGCAGACATAGTACAGGAGATAGCCAGAGACTGCAGACATACTACAGGAGATGGTCAGAGACTGCAGACATACTACAGGAGATGCTCAGAGATTGCAGACATAATACAGGAGATACTCAGAGACTGCAGACATAATACAGGAGATGGTCAGAGACTGCAGACATACTACAGGAGATGGTCAGAGACTGCAGACATACTACAGGAGATGGTCAGAGACTGCAGACATACTACAAGAGATGGTCAGAGACTGCAGACATACTACAGGAGATGGTCAGAGACTGCAGACATGATACAGGAGATGGTCAGAGACTGCAGACATGATACAGGAGATGGTCAGAGACTGCAGACATAATACAGCAGATGATCAGAGACTGCAGACATAGTACAGGAGATGGTCAGAGACTGCAGACATAATACAAGAGATGATCAGAGACTGCAGACATAGTACAGGAGATGGTCAGAGACTGCAGACATAGTACAGGAGATGGTCAGAGACTGCAGATATTGTACAGGAGATGCACAGAGACTGCAGACATAGTACAGGAGATGGTCAGAGACTGTAGTTATGATACAAGAGACAGTCAGAGACTGCAATCATAGAACAGGAGATGGTCAGAGACTGCAATTCATAGAACAGGAGATGGTCAGTGACTGCAGACATAGTACAGGAGATGGTCAAAGACTGCAGACATAGTACAGGAAATAATCAGAGACTGCAGACATAGTACAGGAGATGGTCAGAGACTGCAGACATAGTACAGGAGATGATCAGAGACTGCAATCATAGAACAGGAGATGGTCAGAGACTGCAGACATAGTACAGCAGATGATCAGAGACTGCAGATATTGTACAGGAGATGGTCAGAGACTGCAGACATAGTACATGAGATGGTCAGAGACTGCAGACATAGTACAGGAGATGCCCAGAGACTGCAGACATAGTACAGGAGATAACCAGAGACTGCAGACATACTACAGGAGATGATCAGAGACTGCAGACATAGTACAGGAGATAATCAGAGACTGCAGACATAATACAGGAGATGCTCAGAGACTGCAGACATAATACAGGAGATGGTCAGAGACTGCAGACATACTACAGGAGATGGTCAGAGACTGCAGACATACTACAGGAGATGGTCAGAGACTGCAGACATACTACAGGAGATGGTCATAGACTGCAGACATGATACAGGAGATGGTCAGAGACTGCAGACATGATACAGGAGATGGTCAGAGACTGCAGACATAATACAGCAGATGATCAGAGACTGCAGACATAGTACAGGAGATGGTCAGAGACTGCAGACATAATACAAGAGATGATCAGAGACTGCAGACATAGTACAGGAGATGGTCAGAGACTGCAGACATAGTACAGGAGATGGTCAGAGACTGCAGATATTGTACAGGAGATGCCCAGAGACTGCAGACATAGTACAGGAGATGCCCAGAGACTGCAGACATAGTACAGGAGATGGTCAGAGACTGTAGTTATGATACAAGAGACAGTCAGAGACTGCAATCATAGAACAGGAGATGGTCAGAGACTGCAATCATAGAACAGGAGATGGTCAGTGACTGCAGACATAGTACAGGAGATGGTCAGAGACTGCAGACATAGTACAGGAGATAATCAGAGACTGCAGACATAGTACAGGAGATGGTCAGAGACTGCAGACATAGTACAGGAGATGGTCAGAGACTGCAGACCTAATACAGGAGATGATCAGAGACTGCAATCATAGAACAGGAGTTGGTCAGAGACTGCAGACATAGTACAGCAGATGATCAGAGACTGCAGATATTGTACAGGAGATGGTCAGAGACTGCAGACATAGTACATGAGATGGTCAGAGACTGCAGACATAGTACAGGTGATGCCCAGAGACTGCAGACATAGTACAGGAGATGGTCAGAGACTGCAGACATAGTACAGGAGATGCCCAAAGATTGCAGACATAGTACAGGAGTAGATCAGAGACTGCAGACATAGTACAGGAGATGCCCAGAGACTGCAGACATAGTACAGGAGATGGTCAGAGACTGTAGTTATGATACAAGAGACGATCAGAGACTGCAATCATAGTACAGGAGATGGTCAGAGAAAGCAATCAGAACAGGAGATGGTCAGAGACTGCAGACATAGTACAGGAGATGCCCAGAGACTGCAGACATAGTACAGGAGATGGTCAGAGACTGTAGTTATGATACAAGAGACGGTCAGAGACTGCAATCATAGAACAGGAGATGGTCAGAGACGGCAGACATAGTACAGGAGATGGTCAGAGACTGCAGACATAGTACAGGAGATAGCCAGAGACTGCAGACATAGTACAGGAGATGGTCAGAGACTGCAGACATAGTACAGGAGATGGTCAGAGACTGCAGATATAGTACAGGAGATGGTCAGAGACTGCAGACATAGTACAGGAGATAACCAGAGACTGCAGACATACTACAGGAGATGATCAGAGACTGCAGACATAGTACAGGAGATGATCAGAGACTGCAGACATAATACAGGAGATGATCAGAGACTGCAGACATAGTACAGGAGATAGCCAGAGACTGCAGACATACTACAGGAGATGGTCAAAGACTGCAGACATACTACAGGAGATGCTCAGAGATTGCAGACATAATACAGGAGATGCTCAGAGACTGCAGACATAATACAGGAGATGGTCAGAGACTGCAGACATACTACAGGAGATGGTCAGAGACTGCAGACATACTACAGGAGATGGTCAGAGACTGCAGACATACTACAAGAGATGGTCAGAGACTGCAGACATACTACAGGAGATGGTCAGAGACTGCAGACATGATACAGGAGATGGTCAGAGACTGCAGACATGATACAGGAGATGGTCAGAGACTGCAGACATAATACAGCAGATGATCAGAGACTGCAGACATAGTACAGGAGATGGTCAGAGACTGCAGACATAATACAAGAGATGATCAGAGACTGCAGACATAGTACAGGAGATGGTCAGAGACTGCAGACATAGTACAGGAGATGGTCAGAGACTGCAGATATTGTACAGGAGATGCCCAGAGACTGCAGACATAGTACAGGAGATGGTCAGAGACTGTAGTTATGATACAAGAGACAGTCAGAGACTGCAATCATAGAACAGGAGATGGTCAGAGACTGCAATTCATAGAACAGGAGATGGTCAGTGACTGCAGACATAGTACAGGAGATGGTCAAAGACTGCAGACATAGTACAGGAAATAATCAGAGACTGCAATCATAGAACAGGAGATGGTCAGAGACTGCAGACATAGTACAGCAGATGATCAGAGACTGCAGATATTGTACAGGAGATGGTCAGAGACTGCAGACATAGTACATGAGATGGTCAGAGACTGCAGACATAGTACAGGAGATGCCCAGAGACTGCAGACATAGTACAGGAGATGGTCAGAGACTGCAGACATAGTACAGGAGATGCCCAAAGATTGCAGACATAGTACAGGAGTAGATCCGAGACTGCAGACATAGTACAGGAGATGCCCAGAGACTGCAGACATAGTACAGGAGATGGTCAGAGACTGTAGCTATGATACAAGAGACGATCAGAGACTGCAATCATAGTACAGGAGATGGTCAGAGAAAGCAATCAGAACAGGAGATGGTCAGAGACTGCAGACATAGTACAGGAGATGCCCAGAGACTGCAATCATAGAACAGGAGATGGTCAACATACACCATCTGGAGGAGGGAGGAGCCTGGTAATGGCTCTGTGCACGGCGTGAGGATCCTGAGAACCCTCTCCCTGCAGCTGAGAGGAATGATCGGCCTGATGAGAAGGTGTAGGTAGCTTCCCTCCCCGCCACAACTGCTCATCACTCACTGAGCTGTCTTGTGTTGTAAGCCAGAGGAAGTTTGTACCTGCGTCTGACTGCATCCCCCCCCCCACCCCTCCGTAGTCGGATGGGCTAGAAGGTTCATCGAGGACGGGGGGTTAGGAGAACTGGAAAACCGCGGAGATCGGAGCGCTTCGGAAGCGACGGCAGCAGGGAAAATGGTGCGCTGCTGGGGGCTGTTTCAAGTCCCCAGCGGTGTTGCCGGCCGCGGAGGAACCAGCTGAAGTGCACCGGGGAATTTCGGAGGAGAGAGCCAGGAAGGTGGGTGAGTGGAGCAAGGAGCAGCGGCAGCGGACACTGAAGAGCTGAGAGCAGAGAACAGCTGAGACTTCAGCGGGTCAGACAGACCTGGGCAGATTGATAACATCAGAGACAGCACCTGAGCGTTCGCAGCATCAGAGAGCAGCAACAAGCAGTAGTGAGCATCCCTTTTTGTCCCAACTTCAACAACAACTAAAAGATAAGTACCGTATTTTTTTTTTTTTTCCCTCTTTTGGCTTTTTTCTATTGCAATTGTCTTGAAGTGAACAGGCAAAGGAAAAGTAATAGAACAAAAGAAAGGGAAAGGGAAAGAACACATTGAAATAAAATGAAATAAAATGGAATGAAAAGCGAAAGTAAATGAAAGTAAATGAAGGCGAAAGAGCTGAAAAAGTAGAATCAAGTGAGCTAAGAAAAACAATAAAAACAGTGGGGGGAACAGGGGAGAAGGAGAAGGTGAAAGAGAGACAAGCCAACGGAAGAGTTGTCTCCCAGACCCCACCTGCTTGCTGCTGCTGCTGCAGTATCTCCCTTTCTTGTGATTTTTTTTTTTTTGTCTTTTGCAAATGGTATTAACTATAGGCTCGATAGTACAAATTATAGAATAAGAAGAAATTTCATAGTAACAAAATGTGGAACATATAAGCACATACTGGAACTATACTGCTGAATATATAAATCATCTTGCTGAATACTTGAATTGGATTGCATTATATCGCTAAAACATTTGAATTATTTTGCTGAGCACCTGGGCCCTCATGCACACGGGCTGTTGGAAAAGCGCTGTGAAGACGCCGGTGTCTTTGCAGTGACTTTTTTTAACTTTTTTCAGCTTTTTTCAGCATTTTTGCAATAGCGTTTTTGAGCGTTTTTTTTTTTTCTTTAATGGATTAAAAGCGCTGGAAGACGTTGGTGGATGACGTTTTTGAGCGTTTTTTAGCGTTGGAGCGTTTTTGCAGCTGGAGAACGTCTCTCGGAACCTATTGGGCCTGGGGTTTTTTTTTTGTTTTGTTTTTTTTTCTTTAATGGATTAAAAGCGCTGGAAGACGTTGGTGGATGACGTTTTTGAGCGTTTTTGCAGCTGGAGAACGTCTCTCGGAACCTATTGGGCCTGGGTTTTTTTTTTTTTTTTTTTTGCAGCTTAAGAACGCCTATGCCACTTGCAGCTCAGAGACGCCTGGGTGGGCATGAGGCCATAAGACTAACATAGACAGGCCTTTTTGAGCTGCAGAAAGGGCTCAGAAAAGCAGCTGTGGAGACGTCCGTGTGCATGGGGACTTAATACTTTAATAAATATACTTTAATAATAATTTAAACAATTGAACAGCACCAAGGAATGCTTAATGTATTTAAGGTAGTAACATAACTTCTGGAAAATGGGGACTACTCATATCTCATTAATTATTTCTATTATTGGATTGTGGGGAGGATGCCGGGTATGAGAACGGAACAAAAGAAATATTAGTAAAAATAAGTCAATTTAAGAAGGCTGGGAGATTTTTTCATCATTAAGAGACCCCAATCAAGGGGTATTCTGGAAGGCAGCTTCGAAGATCTTATAAATCCAGCCATAGAAACAAACATGAAGGGGAAAACAACAAGAAGTGTGGGAGCAATACCGAAATCACCTAGGACCAGCCTAGGCCCAAGTCCAGGCCCTATGAACAGGTATATACAGCAAGGAATCGGAGAAGGAGAGAAACAAGTGGGTTCAAAGGGCAGACAAATAGATACAAAAGAGAAGGACAACAAGGATAAAAAAGGCCAGTATAAAGTACAAACAGAAACCAGCCACCTCTCAGAACCTAGAATGGAGCCAGAAATGGGAGAGGAAGACAGAGGAAAGGAGGAAGGACAACAAGGGCCACAGTTGCCAGCAAAACAGGATATGGAAAAAATGTTTGCGGCACTAGAGAATTCCCTAAAAGCAGAGATGTCAACACTCCATAAAGATATGGGATATATGTTAAACAGAGTGGAAGAAGTAGAGATCAAAGCAGACCTACATCAAAAAAACATAAAGGAACTGGAAGACGAAATAAAGAAATTAAAACGGGAACAACAGGAACAATCATATAAAATAGAAGAGCAAGAAAATAGAGATAAAAAGAAAAACTTGAGAATACGTGGGTTACCGGAAACAGAACAAGCAGAAAATCTAATAGAAATAATGAACAATCTCTTCAACCAAATCTTGGGAAAGGAAACAACTAACACAATAGGAATAGAAAGTGTCTTTCGAGTAAAAAAACCTCAAAGGTTCGCAAGGGAAACACCTAGAGATGTAATCGTACGCTTTGAAAAATGGGAAGAAAAAAAACAGATCTGGATAAACCTAAAGAGGAAAACACAAATAGAGTTTGCGGGAGGTAAATTACAAATATTTCCAGATTTATCTCAAGAAACGTTGAAAAGACGACGGATACTAAAGCCATTATTAGAAATCCTCCGGGAGCAAGAAATTCAATACAACTGGGGTTTTCCAGCATGTCTAATAGCAAGGAAAAACGGAATAAGTGCGAGGCTAAGACATGTGGAGGAGATTCCGGACTTTTGCAACAAACTAGAAATCCCCTCCCCAGAACTGGAAAAATACGCAAATAGTCAGGAGCGAATAACGGCAGGAGATGGCCTGCAGTGGCAAGTAAATTCAAGGATCAGACATCAAGATGTGGACTCTCGAGGAAATTAATATCTGAGAAAATACCACACAACGGTGCAAGGGGCCTTAGAGTGGAAAGGGGGGGGGGGGCTGGGGTTGATGGGTTGGGAAAAAAGGAAAGTGAAAGGATTGGTAAAACACAACAAAAATGCAGGGAGAGGGAGACAGGGACTCACGGAGTGGACAGGGGGTCGCCCTATTAGTGCTTAGGCAGGGGGGAATAGGGTGTCTTACAGAGCTCCGCCTCACAATAAATAGAGCAGAGGGGGCAGAGCGTGCCCCACAAAACAAAGTAAAACGCTCTCAGCTCTAGAGAATATGGGGGTAAAAAACCCATATCAGAAAAAAGGGAGGGGGAGGGTGGGAGGAGGGAAAGGGGAGGGAAGGAGGGTGGGGAGGGAAAGGTCTGAGTCACATGAGTGGTTACATAGGCGCACCTATTTTGAGACAAGAGATGAGGAGACCCCGTGCGTCCGCTGGGTGTCCCCTCCATCCAGTCTCCTAGGGGGACCGCGTGGGGGGGAGGGCTGGAGGACGGGCGGGGAAGAAAAGGCACAAGAATGGAAAACGTAAACAGCATAAAAATAATCTCTTACAATGTCCGTGGACTAAATTCCCCAGGGAAGAGAAACATCATTCTCCAAGAACTAGAAAAAAGTAAAGCAGAAATAATTTTCCTACAGGAGACGCATATAACCCAAAACTCAAATGCCAAAATTTATTCAAGAAACATACCAACATGGTATCAAGGAGACTCGCCAATAAGAAGGGCCAAAGGAGTAGCCATCGGTATAGGGAAAAATGTACGTTTTCTAATAGATCAAAGGAAAATAGACCCGGAGGGTCGATATCTTTTTATTACAGGAACTATACACGGGGTAAAATATACATTGGCCAATGTCTACTGTCCTAATAAGAACCCTAAAAAATATTTGATAGATATAATTAAAATACTAATGGAATTCAAGCAAGGAAAATTAATACTAGCTGGAGACTTCAACTTCAGCATGGATAATAAAATGGACAGTACCTCAAGAGTAAGGGACAAAGAGGTAAATCAACTAAAGAAATTAAAAAGAACATTATATGAACAGCAACTAATAGACCCTTGGAGAATTCAGCACCCCAGCACAAAGGACTACACATTCTATTCAACAGTACACAAAATTTACTCCAGATTGGATTACATCATGGTCGAACATAGAAACTTGGAAGAAATAGAAGAAACAAAAATAGGCATAATAACCGCCTCAGATCACAGCCCAGTAACCTTGAGAATGAAAATAAAAGGAGAAGTCCTTGAAAGGGGTCCATGGAGAATCAACGAAACTTTATTCGAAGACAGTGAGACCGAAAAAAGCATCATAGAAGAAATTAAAAGATATTTTGAGGAAAACGATACACCAGAGGTATCGAAAGCAACAATATGGGAGGCGCATAAATCTGTTATTAGGGGCAAGTTAATAGCCATAGGGGCAAGAAAAAAACAGGAAAGGAAAACAAACATGCAACAAATAATTAAAGAAATTTATGAATTGGAACGAAAACATAAAAATCAAGTAAACAACAAAATCTTCGGCCTACTATCTCAAAAGAGAGAGCAATTAAAAGACTGGATGGAACAAGAAGAAAGGAAGGACTACAACAGAGTAGTACAAGAAAAATATAAATGGGGTAATAAACCAGGAAAATACCTAGCAAATCTGGTAAAAAAAAAGAAGTCTTTGAATCACATTGAGAAGATCAAAAATGAAAAAGGAGAAGTGGTAAATAAAACTACAGATATAGCGATAACATTTCAAAAATACTTCAGCTCCCTTTATGCAATAAAGGGACAGGAAAGTTGGAAAGAAGCGAATACAAGAACAAAGAAGATACAAGAATATTTAAAAAAAGCAAACTTACCAAAACTAAAAATAGACCAATTAGAAGAATTGGAAAAAAATATTACGCATGAAGAGGTAAAACTGGCATTAAAGGAAACTCCCGTAGGAAAAAGCCCAGGACCAGACGGGTTTACGGTCAAATACTATAAAAAATTTGAAGAACAGCTGACTCCAAAACTATTAGAATATATGAATTCCTTAGGGGAAGATGAAGAAATAAGAAGTGAATCATTATTAGCTCATATTACAATACTACCAAAAGAAGGGAAAGACAAAGTTAACTGCTCAAGCTACAGGCCAATAGCCCTATTGAACGCCGATACGAAGCTCTACTCCAAGATCCTGGCCACTAGGATAAAAAAACTAATTCCACTGTGGATCAACCCAGACCAAACTGGTTTTGTCCCGGGGAGAGAGGGGCGGGACAACAGCCTAAAATCATTATTGATGTTGCACAAGAAGGTGCAGAATGAGACCCCAGTTCTATTCCTGTCATTGGATGCAGAAAAAGCATTTGACAGGGTAGACTGGGGTTTCATGATGGATACATTGCGGCACTTGGGTATCGGGACAAAAATGATGAAGTGGATAACAAATTTGTATAATGGCCCGACAGCAGTCGTAAAAGTAAACGGTAGACTCCAAAAATTAAGATGCAGAATGGAACACGGCAAGGCTGTCCACTGTCTCCACTATTATATGTATTGGCGTTAGAACCACTATTAGCAACACTCCGCAATAACAAAGAGGTAGAAGGAGCGAAACTAGGAGGAAAAGAGCATAAGATCGATGCTGACGCGGACGACATCTTGATGTACGTATCCAACCCAAGAGTGTCACTCCCAAACATACTGAAAGAAATTAAAAAATACGGAGAACTGTCAAACTTCAAAATTAACCCAATAAAAACGGAAATAGTAAACATAGGTCTAGAGAAAAAGGAAGTTCAGTTTTTACAAAAAGAATTCCCATTCACTTGGGTAAAAGAACTAAATTACCTTGGAATTAAAATAACTCCTAGAGTCGAAAAAATTTATCAGGCAAACTTTATTCCACTGATCAATGAGGTCAAAGAAGAAATGAAAAAGTTAAGAATACAGCCACTTTCATGGATTGGAAGAATAAATATGTTTAAGATGACGATATTACCTAAAATAAACTACAGATTACAGATGTTACCAGTAAAAATCCCGCAGAGCTTTTTTAAAATAATTAAAACAATCCTGCTAAAATACATATGGCTTAATAAAAAACCAAGAATTAAATACACGCTGATCACAAGGAAAAAGGAGCATGGAGGTCTTGCCGCCCCAGATATAAGTAGGTACTATAAAGCCATAGTTTTAACACGAATGTTAGAGTGGACAAATGAGATAAATGAAAAAAAATGGGTGGAAATGGAAAACACAATAAGTGGAGCCACACTACATAAGAATATTTGGATTCCACGGAAATATAGAATATTGGACACCGACACGCACGAAATAACAAAAAATGTATTTAAAATTTGGGACACCATCCACTTAAAGAATGAATGGAAATATAATTCACCACTATTAGCACTCACAGGATCGAATCTTTTCACCCCTGGGAGGGAAATATTTGAAATCCAAGGAATAGGTAACCCACAACTGAAAGATATCACTAGAAATGGCAAAATAAGAACACGAGTAGAAATAGAGGAAAGGAATGGATGGAAGATGAATGAATGGAATTATACTCAACTAAGGCACCTAGTAAGCACAATACCACACCCACTGAGAGATGAAACAAAATTAACTGCACTGGAAAAGCTATGTAGCAATGAAACACCATTAAAAAACGGAACATCAAAAATTTATAGTATACTGACAGATATTCTAATAGTTTTGGAGTCAGCTGTTCTTCAAATTAGTTATAGTATTTGACCGTAAACCCGTCTGGTCCTGGGCTTTTTCCTACGGGAGTTTCCTTTAATGCCAGTTTTACCTCTTCTTCATATGTAATATTTTTTTCCAATTCTTCTAGTTGGTCTATTTTTAGTTTTGGTAAGTTTGCTTTTTTTAAATATTCTTGTATCATCTTTGTTCTTGTATTCGCTTCTTTCCAACTTTCCTGTCCTTTTATTGCATAAAGAGAGCTGAAGTATTTTTGAAATGTTATCGCTATATCTGTAGTTTTATTTACCACTTCTCCTTTTTCATTTTTGATCTTCTCAATGTAATTCAAAGACTTCTTTTTTTTTTACCAGTTTTGCTAGGTATTTTCCTGGTTTATTACCCCATTTATATTTTTCTTGTACTACTCTGTTGTAGTCCTTCCTTTCTTCTTGTTCCATCCAGTCTTTTAATTGCTCTCTCTTTTGAGATAGTAGGCCGAAGATTTTGTTGTTTACTTGATTTTTATGTTTTCGTTCCAATTCATAAATTTCTTTAATTATTTGTTGCATGTTTGTTTTCCTTTCCTGTTTTTTTCTTGCCCCTATGGCTATTAACTTGCCCCTAATAACAGATTTATGCGCCTCCCATATTGTTGCTTTCGATACCTCTGGTGTATCGTTTTCCTCAAAATATCTTTTAATTTCTTCTATGATGCTTTTTTCGGTCTCACTGTCTTCGAATAAAGTTTCGTTGATTCTCCATGGACCCCTTTCAAGGACTTCTCCTTTTATTTTCATTCTCAAGGTTACTGGGCTGTGATCTGAGGCGGTTATTATGCCTATTTTTGTTTCTTCTATTTCTTCCAAGTTTCTATGTTCGACCATGATGTAATCCAATCTGGAGTAAATTTTGTGTACTGTTGAATAGAATGTGTAGTCCTTTGTGCTGGGGTGCTGAATTCTCCAAGGGTCTATTAGTTGCTGTTCATATAATGTTCTTTTTAATTTCTTTAGTTGATTTACCTCTTTGTCCCTTACTCTTGAGGTACTGTCCATTTTATTATCCATGCTGAAGTTGAAGTCTCCAGCTAGTATTAATTTTCCTTGCTTGAATTCCATTAGTATTTTAATTATATCTATCAAATATTTTTTAGGGTTCTTATTAGGACAGTAGACATTGGCCAATGTATATTTTACCCCGTGTATAGTTCCTGTAATAAAAAGATATCGACCCTCCGGGTCTATTTTCCTTTGATCTATTAGAAAACGTACATTTTTCCCTATACCGATGGCTACTCCTTTGGCCCTTCTTATTGGCGAGTCTCCTTGATACCATGTTGGTATATTTCTTGAATAAATTTTGGCATTTGAGTTTTGGGTTATATGCGTCTCCTGTAGGAAAATTATTTCTGCTTTACTTTTTTCTAGTTCTTGGAGAATGATGTTTCTCTTCCCTGGGGAATTTAGTCCACGGACATTGTAAGAGATTATTTTTATGCTGTTTACGTTTTCCATTCTTGTGCCTTTTCTTCCCCGCCCGTCCTCCGGCCCTCCCCCCCACGCGGTCCCCCTAGGAGACCGGATGGAGGGGACACCCAGCGGACGCACGGGGTCTCCTCATCTCTTGTCTCAAAATAGGTGCGCCTATGTAACCACTCATGTGACTCAGACCTTTCCCTCCCCACCCTCCTTCCCTCCCTTTTCCCTCCTCCCACCCTCCCCCTCCCTTTTTTCTGATATGGGTTGTTTACCCCCATATTCTCTAGAGCTGAGAGCATTTTACTTTGTTTTGTGGGGCACGCTCTGCACTCTCAGCTCTATTTATTGTGAGGCGGAGCTCTGTAAGACACCCTATTCCCCCCCTGCCTAAGCACTAATAGGGCGACCCCCTGTCCACTCCGTGAGTCCCTGTCTCCCTCTCCCTGCATTTTTGTTGTGTTTTACCAATCCTTTCACTTTCCTTTTTTCCCATCCCATCAACCCCAGCCCCCCCCCTTTCCACTCTAAGGCCCCTTGCACCGTTGTGTGGTATTTTCTCAGATATTAATTTCCTCGAGAGTCCACATCTTGATGTCTGATCCTTGAATTTACTTGCCACTGCAGGTCATCTCCTGCCGTTATTCGCTCCTGACTATTTGCGTATTTTTCCAGTTCTGGGGAGGGGATTTCTAGTTTGTTGCAAAAGTCCGGAATCTCCTCCACATGTCTTAGCCTCGCACTTATTCCGTTTTTCCTTGCTATTAGACATGCTGGAAAACCCCAGTTGTATTGAATGTCTTGCTCCCGGAGGATTTCTAATAATGGCTTTAGTATCCGTCGTCTTTTCAACGTTTCTTGAGATAAATCTGGAAATATTTGTAATTTACCTCCCGCAAACTCTATTTGTGTTTTCCTCTTTAGGTTTATCCAGATCTGTTTTTTTTCTTCCCATTTTTCAAAGCGTACGATTACATCTCTAGGTGTTTCCCTTGCGAACCTTTGAGGTTTTTTTACTCGAAAGACACTTTCTATTCCTATTGTGTTAGTTGTTTCCTTTCCCAAGATTTGGTTAAAGAGATTGTTCATTATTTCTATTAGATTTTCTGCTTGTTCTGTTTCCGGTAACCCACGTATTCTCAAGTTTTTCTTTTTATCTCTATTTTCTTGCTCTTCTATTTTATATGATTGTTCCTGTTGTTCCCGTTTTAATTTCTTTATTTCGTCTTCCAGTTCCTTTATGTTTTTTTGATGTAGGTCTGCTTTGATCTCTACTTCTTCCACTCTGTTTAACATATATCCCATATCTTTATGGAGTGTTGACATCTCTGCTTTTAGGGTATTCTCTAGTGCCGCGAACATTTTTTCCATATCCTGTTTTGTTGGCAACTGTGGCCCTTGTTGTCCTTCCTCCTTTCCTCTGTCTTCCTCTACCATTTCTGGCTCCATTCTGGGTTCTGAGAGGTGGCTGGTTTCTGTTTGTACTTTATACTGGCCTTTTTTATCCTTGTTGTCCTTCTCTTTTGTATCTATTTGTCTGCCCTTTGAACCCACTTGTTTCTCTCCTTCTCCGATTCCTTGCTGTATATACCTGTTCATAGGGCCTGGACTTGGGCCTAGGCAGGTCCTAGGTGATTTCGGTATTGCTCCCGCACTTCTTGTTGTTTTCCCCTTCATGTTTGTTTCTATGGCTGGATTTATCTTCGAAGCTGCCTTCCAGAATACCCCTTGATTGGGGTCTCTTAATGATGAAAAAATCTCCCAGCCTTCTTAAATTGACTTATTTTTACTAATATTTCTTTTGTTCCGTTCTCATACCCGGCATCCTCCCCACAATCCAATAATAGAAATAATTAATGAGATATGAGTAGTCCCCGTTTTCCAGAAGTTATGTTACTACCTTAAGTACATTAAGCATTCCTTGGTGCTGTTCAATTGTTTAAACCATAGTATTAAGTCCCCATGCACACGGACGTCTCCACAGCTGCTTTTCTGAGCCCTTTCTGCAGCTCAAAAAGGCCTGTCTATGTTAGTCTATGGCTTCATGCCCACCTAGGTGTCTCTGAGCTGCAAGTGGCATAGGCGTTCTTAAGCTGCAAAAAAAAAAAAACCCCAGGCCCAATAGGTTCTGAGAGACTTTTTTCAGCTGCAAAAATGCTCCAACGCTAAAAAATGCTCAAAAACGTCATCCACCAACGTCTTCCAGCGTCCCTAATCCATTAAAAAAAAAAAAAAAAAACGCTCAAAAACGCTATTGCAAAAATGCCGAAAAAAGCTGAAAAAAGTTTAAAAAAGTCACTGCAAAGACACTGGCGTTTTCACAACGTTCTCCCAACAGCCCGTGTGCATGAGGGCCCAGGTGCTCAGCAAAATAATTCAAATGTTTTAGCGATATAATGCAATCTAATTCAAGTATTCAGCAAGATGATTTATATATTCAGCAGTATAGTTCCAGTATGAGCTTATATGTTCCACATTTTGTTACTATGAAATTTCTTCTTATTCTATAGTTTGTACTATCGAGCCTATAGTTAATACCATTTGCAAAAAACAAAAACAAAAAAAAACAAAAAAACAAAAAAAATCACAAGAAAGGGAGATACTGCAGCAGCAGCAGCAGCAAGCAGGTGGGGTCTGGGAGACAACTCTTCCGTTGGCTTGTCTCTCTTTCACCTTCTCCTTCTCCCCTGTTCCCCCCACTGTTTTTATTGTTTTTCTTAGCTCACTTGATTCTACTTTTTCAGCTCTTTCGCCTTCATTTACTTTCATTTACTTTCGCTTTTCATTCCATTTTATTTCATTTTATTTCAATGTGTTCTTTCCCTTTCCCTTTCTTTTGTTCTATTACTTTTCCTTTGCCTGTTCACTTCAAGACAATTGCAATAGAAAAAAGCCAAAAGAGGAAAAAAAAAAAAAAATACGGTACTTATCTTTTAGTTGTTGTTGAAGTTGGGACAAAAAGGGATGCTCACTACTGCTTGTTGCTGCTCTCTGATGCTGCGAACGTTCTGGTGCTGTCTCTGATGTTATCAATCTGCCCAGGTCTGTCTGACCCACTGAAGTCTCAGCTGTTCTCTGCTCTCAGCTCTTCAGTGTCCGCTGCCGCTGCTCCTTGCTCCACTCACCCACCTTCCTGGCTCTCTCCTCCGAAATTCCCCGGTGCACTTCAGCTGGTTCCTCCGCTCTCCGCGGCCGGCAACCCCGCTGGGGACTTGAAACAGCCCCCAGCAGCGCACCGTTTTCCCTGCTGCCGTCGCTTCCGAAGCGCTCCGATCTCCGCGGGTTTCCCCGTTCTCCTAACCCCCCGTCCTCGATGAGCATTCTAGCCCATCCGACTACGGAGGGGTGGGGGGGGGATGCAGTCAGAAGCAGGTACAAACTTCCTCTGGCTTACACCACAAGACAGCTCAGTGAGTGATGAGCAGGGGGGGCGGGGAGGGAAGCTACCTACACCTTCTCATCAGGCCGATCATTCCTCTCAGCTGCAGGGAGAGGGTTCTCAGGATCCTCACGCCGTGCACAGAGCCATTACCAGGCTCCTCCCTCCTCATCACCCCCCATGAGAGTTCTAAGCCACATGGTAGCCTCACCCCTGGGAGGGAAATATTTGAAATCCAAGGAATAGGTAACCCACAACTGAAAGATATCACTAGAAATGGCAAAATAAGAACACGAGTAGAAATAGAGGAAAGGAATGGATGGAAGATGAATGAATGGAATTATACTCAACTAAGGCACCTAGTAAGTACAATACCACACCCACTGAGAGATGAAACAAAATTAACTGCACTGGAAAAGCTATGTAGCAATGAAACACCATTAAACACCAATAAAAAACAGAACATCAAAAATTTATAGTATACTGACAGATTTGGAAGCACAAGAAAGACCAGAATATATAAATCAATGGGAAAAAGAAATGAATTTAAAAATAGATAACCAAAAAGTGGAAAAAATGATAGAAATGGGATATAATAAGGCTTGGGACATGAAGACCATAGAAATGAATTAGTAATAAACTAGTATCAAGATGGTATATGACCCCAGTAAGAATACACAGATTCCATCAAGATAGAACCTCCTTGTGTTGGAGAAAATGTGGCCAAATAGCGACGATCACACACATATGGTGGGAATGCCCAATAATAATGGAGTACTGGAAGGAAGTGTTAAATAACATAAAAGAAATAACTGGAGAAGAAATAGAACAAAATATTTGGACTTGCCTCTTCCATATCTACAATAAACCTAAGAAACAATATAGAAAATCAATAATACCTAACCTCCTGAATGCGGCCAAGGCCTTAATTCCCAAGAATTGGCTAAAAAGTGGAAAACCAGACATTAGAAACTGGCTAAAGGAAATAGATTATCACTACAAAATGGAAGGAGGAGAGAAAGGGGATAATAGTAGATGGGAAAGTTGGAAAAACTACAAAGTCTCGGATATTTATTTAGATAGGATAAAAGAAAGAATAGGTGCAGAGCCAAGTGGATAAATAAACAACATAAAGGAACGGACCAGACACAGGGGAGGGGGAGGGGGGGCGAGGGGGAGGGGGGGCGAGGGGGAGGGGGGGCGGGGGGAAATAAGAGGGACTGAGAGAGACTAAGATAATAATAGGGTTTATAATTATAGAAGGCGTTTTGTCGTCGGTTTTTAAAATTATTTAAGAATATCCTAGAAGGGAAAAATAATAAAGATGTGACGGAAACAATCCACAATGATGTGAAAAAGGAGAAGAGATAAAGTTTGACACATAAAGTTGAAATAATGTATCTCGGAAAACTTTCGCTGAAGTGGATAAAAAAAAAAAAAAAAGAACAGGAGATGGTCAGAGACTGCAGACATAGTACAGGAGATGGTCAGAGACTGCAGACATAGTACAGGAGATAGCCAGAGACTGCAGACATAGTACAGGAGATGGTCAGAGACTGCAGACATAGTACAGGAGATGGTCAGAGACTGCAGACATAGTACAGGAGATGGTCAGAGACTGCAGACATAGTACAGGAGATAACCAGAGACTGCAGACATACTACAGGAGATGATCAGAGACTGCAGACATAGTACAGGAGATGATCAGAGACTGCAGACATAATACAGGAGATGGTCAGAGACTGCAGACATACTACAAGAGATGGTCAGAGATTGCAGACATGTTACAAGAGATGGTCAGAGACTGCAGTTCCTATGGACATTAGTACATAATGACCGATCGGCCCTCTAACCTGACCCAGCGATACAGCAATGCTTCCTCTGATCAGGAGTCAGCTCACTCTGAATTGCCCATGGTGACTCCGCTGGGTAGCACCCAGATCTGTATTCCAGCAATGACTCCATTCCTTTCTCTGCCAGGGATGGCGCTAGGCTGTGTGGCTTTCCCTCTGGTGGTGCAGGGCAGCGGGGTTCTCTCCCTGATGGCGTTTTCTCAACACTGTCCTCTCCCTCTGGAGTCCTGGGTGTACTTCCCTGAAAACTTTCCCAGGCTCCTGTCTCTCTCTCTCTTTCCCATTCAGCTGAGCATGCTGTGTGGGCTGCAGTTTCCATATTACAGTGGGGCTGCCAGTTCTCAGGACTATATGTCCCACAATCCTCTTCTCTGCTCCTTTTTCTATTCTGTTTCCTCCCTGGTTGATATGAAGGCGGGGGAAGAAACATAGTGGGCAGCTGTGCTGGCAAGCACCGCTCACTAGTACAGCAGCACGCAGGAGGAGAGGGAGGGGGGAAAGGAGAGCCCGCAGCTGCATTGGCTTCACTAGGGTTGGGGGTCACCCCCCTTCCACCAACTATAGTCGCCCCTCAGTACAGACCCCCCTCCACTACATATAGACCTCCCTCCATCAGTGCAGAACCCGCACTAAGTATAAATCCCTCCCTCAGTACAGACCTTACTCAGTACAGATCACCCCCAGGTAACCCCCCCTCTATTAGTACAGACCCCCACAGGACAAACCACCCCTCCATTAGTACAGACCCCCCAGGACAGACCCCCCCATTAGTACAGACCCCCCTCCATTAGTACAGACCCCCTCTATTAGTACAGACCCCCCTCCATTAGTACAGACCCCCCAGGACAGACCCCCTCTCCATTAGTACAGACCCCCCCCTCCATTAGTACAGACCCCCCTCCATTAGTACAGACCCCCCTCCATTAGTACAGACCCCCCAGGACAGACCCCCTCTCCATTAGTACAGACCCCCCCTCCATTAGTACAGACCCCCCTCCATTAGTACAGACCCCCCTCCATTAGTACAGACCCCCCAGGACAGACCCCCCTCCATTAGTACAGACCCCCCAGGACAGACCCCCTCTCCATTAGTACAGACCCCCCTCCATTAGTACAGACCCCCCAGTACAGACCCTCCCATTAGTACAGACCCCCCTCCATTAGTACAGAACCCATTAGTACAGACCCCCTCTCCATTAGTACAGACCCCACCTCCATTAGTACAGACCCCCCAAGACAGACCCCCCTCCATTAGTACAGACCCCCCATTAGTACAGACCCCCCCATTAGTACAGACCCCCCCATTAGTACAGACCCCCCGCCATTAGTACAGACCCCATTAGTACAGACCCCCTCTCCATTAGTACAGACCCCCCTCCATTAGTACAGACCCCCTCTCCATTAGTACAGACCCCCCCTCCATTAGTACAGACCCCCCTCCATTAGTACAGACCCCCCAGGACAGACCCCCTCTCCATTAGTACAGACCCCCCTCCATTAGTACAGCCCCCCATTAGTACAGACCCCCCCAGGACAGACCCCCCTCCATTAGTACAGACCCCCCAGGACAGACCCCCTCTCCATTAGTACAGACCCCCCCTCCATTAGTACATACCCCATTAGTACAGACCCCCTCTCCATTAGTACAGACCCCATTAGTACAGACCCCCCTCCATTAGTACAGCCCCCCCATTAGTACAGCCCCCCCATTATTAGTACAGCCCCCCCATTAGTACAGCCCCCCCATTAGTACAGACCCCCCCAGGACAGACCCCCCTCCATTAGTACAGACCCCCCAGGACAGACCCCCTCTCCATTAGTACAGACCCCCCTCCATTAGTACAGACCCCCCATTAGTACAGACCCCCCAGGACAGACCCCCCTCTATTAGTACAGACCCCCCTATTAGTACAGACCCCCCATTAGTACAGACCCCCCCTCCATTAGTACAGACTCCCCCTCCATTAGTACAGACTCCCCCTCCATTAGTACAGACCCCCCAGGACAGACCCCCCTCCATTAGTACAGAGATCCCCCCATTAGTACAGACCCCCCATTAGTACAGACCTCCCCTCCATTAGTACAGACCCCATTAGTACAGACCCCCTCTCCATTAGTACAGACCCCATTAGTACAGACCCCCCCTCCATTAGTACAGACCCCCCATTAGTACAGCCCCCCATTATTAGTACAGCCCCCCCTCCATTAGTACAGCCCTCCATTAGTACAGACCCCCCATTAGTACAGCCCCCCTCCATTAGTACAGCCCCCCCTCCATTAGTACAGCCCCCCTCCATTAGTACAGCCCCCCTCCATTAGGGTACATAAATACACCCGGGCGGCAGCTGAAGAGGAGAGGACAGTGTGCAGCCAGCCGCGCCGCCCGCATGGGGAGCAGAGCAGTTCAAAGCAGGCAGGAGTGGGAGACACAGAGAGGAGAATGTGTCAGGCACGGACCGCTCCTCCGGCCCCCCGCGCGACAGCACTGTGCGGCTGGTCTCTCTCCACACAGAGACCAGCCACTCTGCCTCCGATGTCATCTCCGGCTGGCAGCTGCTCTCTTTCTCTGAGAGGAGGAGGGAGGAGCTTGAGCAGCAAACACAGCAGCGCCTTTCTTCTTTTAACACCGGCGGAGAGCCACCACCGGACACAATCAAGAGGAGGAGGAGGAGGGAAGGGAGCACTCTGGTGCTTCAGTGCCCCCCACCTCTCTAGTGCCTGGGTGCATTGCACCCCGTGCACCCCGTCTAGGATCGGCCCTGGCCTTTCACCATCCTCATCTTAATTCAATTTCTCGCCTTATTCCAGCTATCTAGAAAGATGCCTCTATTATTCTACTTCTACAGGTATATAAGGTACGCCAACAAATTAATGGGCCCTTTAATGCCCCCTATGCTCAAAGACTTGACCTAGGGTGGGTTATAGTAGGAGAAGTTTGTCTAGGAGCAACACATCGGCCTGACAGCATCAACACTTCAAAGACATCTGTGCTAGTGAATGGGCGCACGTCCCTTTTTAGTCCATGTCAGAACAACTTTGTTGTTAAAGAAACCCTAAAACCATACTGGGACTCTCCTTCTAATTACAATAGAGACATTAGTAGTGGCATGAAGACTGACACTTTAGGGAACTCAGTGTTCCAGAGAACAAAAGATGTTAAAAAACAAGCAATGTCTATAGATGATCAAACCTTTCTCAATATCATGGATACAGAGACTTTCCAAGATGAAAACAACAATTGGGTAGCCCCTTTACCTTTTCGCACACCCAGGTGTTATTTACCTAGTAACAGACAGCAAGCCATGATGCGCCTGAACGCACTACGTAAAACTTTGCGAAGAAAACCTGAAGTGAAAAAAGACTTTACAGAATTCTTCAAAAGGATGCTTGACAATAATCATGCTGAAGTAGCACCTTCACTGGATGAAGGTAAAGAACACTGGTATCTGCCAATGTTTGGCATTTACCATCCACAAAAGCCAGACCAAATAAGAGTTGTGTTCTATTCCAGTGCTCAACATGAAGGTGTTTTATTAAATGATGTTCTGCTGAGTGGCCCAGATCTAAACAACATACTTCTGGGTGTCCTCTTACGCTTCAGGAAAGACTCTTTTGCCTTCACAGGGGATGTGCAACAGATGTTTTATTGTTTTCTAGTGAGAGAGGACCATCGTGATTACCTGCGTTTCCTGTGGTACAAGGATAACGACACAGATAAAGAGGTGACAGAGTATAGAATGAGGGTGCGTGTTTTTGATAACAGCCCTTCTCCTGCTGTTGCCATATACTGCATGTGCAAAGCTGCCCAGAAAGGTGCAGAACATTATGGTCAAGATGCTGAACACCTTGTAATGAGACATTTCTATGTAGACGAGGGACATGCTTCAGCTAACACACCTGAAGGGGCAATCAACATTCTCAACAAAGCAAAACAAATTCTGGCAGAGTCTAATTTGCGACTACATAAGATAGCCTCTAACAGCAAACAAGTCATGGAAGCTTTCACCACAGAAGACAGAGTTAATGTTCTTAAAGACCTTTGCCTGGGAACAGACGCCCTTCCTTTACAGAAGAGTTTAGGGAGAATATAGAGAAAGACTGTTTTGTTTTTCAGGTTTCTTCAGTAGAAAAGCCATTCACGAGAAGAGGAATCCTATCCACTGTGAACAGTTTCTACGATCCTCTCGGGTTTGTAGCACCTGTCACCATAAAAGGTAAGGCCTTAGTTCGTGAACTGTCAAGTGGAGAAAGAGAGTGGGATGCCTTACTTCCACAAGAGAGACTCCATGAGTGGGTCCAATGGACAGAGTCTTTACAAGCCTTACAATGTTTACAGATACCCAGATGTTATGTTCCTGTGTCATTGTCACAAGCCTGCAAAAGAGAACTGTACATTTTTTCAGATGCATCTGTTACAGCAATAGGTGCAGTTGCTTACTTGAAGGTAAACAATGAAGGAAATGTCTGTCATGTTGGATTTGTTATGGGAAAATCCAAACTAGGCCAGCACAAACAATTCCACGCCTAGAGTTATGTGCAGCTGTACTAGCGGTTGAACTGTGGAGAGCTAGTGAGAGATGAGATGGACCTAAGCCTAGATGCTGTGAAACTCTTTACAGACAGTAAAACAGTCTTAGGCTATATCTGTAACACTAGAAAGAGATTCTTCTTATATGTTTCCAATTGGGTAAATAGGATCAGACAAGCAACCTGTCCAGAGCAATGGTTCTATGTGCCCTTAGAACAAAATCCTGCAGATCATGCTACCAGGCCTACACAGATGGCTTGCCTTCAGAACTCTATATGGTTCTCAGGCCCACCTTTTCTGTATCAGACAGTTGTGGATAATGCTGATAACACCAATGTTTACCCTTTAGTGGAACCAGAAGCTGATCCTGAAATTAGGTCAGAAGTAGTAAGCTTCAGTACTAAAGCCTTTGACACTAGACTGCAGCTGCATTGCTTCGAAAAATTTTCCAACTGGAAGAGACTAAGCAGGGTTATAGCAAGACTAATTCATGTAGCAAAAAGCTTCCAGAAGAAAACCAATGATGATCGACCCGGAAGCTGGGAAGTTTTCCATGAAAGAGTCAGTTTAGAAGAACTTTCACAAGCCAAGACAGTCATAATTTCTTCTGTACAACACATATATTTCAGGCAAGAATATGACTGCATTGAACAACAAAAGACGCTTCCAAAACATAGCCGTCTTACAAAACTCAGTCCCTTTATAGATCAAGATGGACTATTGAGAGTAGGTGGCCGTTTATCCTTTGCCACACTGTCAGGTGAGGGGAAGCAGCCTGTCATCATTCCTCATGATTACCACATTGCTACTTTGATTGTAAGATATTATCACAATCAAATAGTTCACCAAGGGCGTCACATAACAAAAGGTGCAATCCGAGCTGCAGGTTTCTGGATTCTTGGTGGAAAAAGTCTAGTGTCTGCAATCATTCACAAATGTGTCATGTGCCTTAAGCTCAGAGGGAGATTGGAAAGCCAAAAGATGGCAGAGTTACCAAAAGATAGAGTAAATCCTGAGCCTCCATTCACTAGTGTGGGTGTTGATGTGTTTGGTCCCTGGGCAGTTGTAACACACCAAACTAGAGGAGGTAGCGCTGACAGCAAACGCTGGGCTGTTTTTTTCACATGTCTTTCTACAAGAGCAATGCATGTAGAATTGATTGAGTCCATGTCAGCATCCAGTTTCTTTTTTTTTTTTTTTTTTTTTTTTTATCACAATCAAAGTTTATTGAGAGCAAATTCAGTATACATGTTATATTATGATAAACTTCTGTTTAAGCATGTAACATTATGTCAGCGAACAACTAGACATTGCAAATATATTCTGAAAATTGAGTTTAAAAAATAATATTTCAAGTATTCTGGAAATAGGGTACAAGGGAAAAGGGAAGAGGGGGAAGGAAAAAAAAAAAAAGGGGGGGGGAGGAGGGTTTAAGGATGAGCAGGTAGCAATATGATACCATTTAGGATTGGTGTTGTTGGCTAATAATACATATGCATATAAATGAGTATTCTGAAACAGATAGTAAATGATAGCATCATTCAAGTTGTTGTGAATTCCTGAAGAAATATATTTTATATTTCCTGGCAGAAACATGAGAGATGCTAGCCCTCAAAAAACCAGATGAACTGTTGCCCTTTCATCGACCTTTAAGGACAAATTAGACGCTCTCATGTTTTCCAAGTTTTACTACTTCTTTAAATATTGAAGACTTTTACAAGCATGTATTGTAAAGGAAGCTGTTGGAACAAAGACTATTCCTGTCACAAAACAAGGAGATACTTACATGGTATCGTGAATAAACAAACACGGCCACAGGACACAAGGAGACATAGGCTTTTATAGCATAGAGATAGACTCACATTGTGTTCGAGTGGAAAGCTGTTTAAATAGCTAACACCTTGGCAAAGAGAACCCATTGTATGAACTTTTTAGGATGGTTTATACAAACAAGTCAGTTTTAAACACCCAGTGAGAATGTTCAAGGTCCCTCTCAACACATTAGTGAAAGTTGAATATTGTGCTAGTTAAAATAATATAAGGTATCAATAAGGTTATCATAAGTCATTTTAAACTATCTCTGACATTGTAGGTCACAGAGACATTATAATGTTGGCGTCGGCGGACCCAACAACTTTGCTATGAAGAAAATGTATATGAAAATGTGATTTTATAAGTAGAAGTGTTTTAAGTAACGAATTAGTATTAGGAAAAACATATAATCATAATTATAATCATATAAGGTTGTAGCCTACACTTAAGATAAACAAATGTTCAGTGGAGATACCAGAAGTTATACAGGTATCCATATAAATAATCATTTTATGTGGTATTGATGAAATATATAACAATGTGTGTGTTTCCTAGATAGACCAGTTTACAGATATACATTTATAGAGATACAGTTATATAACCAAGTTATGTAATGATGATTAATCAAACTTATACTGAGTGTATTTTACATTAGACCGAGTACCAGAATATTTAAAAGTATATACCTATCCTCACCATTATACACCTTATGAAAATAGAACATATTAACTTAAAGGGATAAACTCAACACACATGTGAGACACCTGGTGGTCGAAGACAGTATTACGCGAAATCCTTAAAATTTCCAGAGAAGTTAATCATTAGGTATCCTAATCCAATAGAAAGTGAGCCAGCCCTTCTGGGCTGAACTGATGATAATTTATTAGCTTATGATCCCAATGGGGAATAAAAGGTGGAGAAAAGAAAGAGAAGGGACACACAGACCCCACACTGGATATACTCCTGAGATCAAGAAATCCATCGATATTTAACCTTTTTGAGATCCCATTGGACTTTATGACGAAAGCCAATTGACGCGTTGAAAACTTTATCGAAATTCGGTTTTCCGCTGATTGGTAAGATACAAACACTAAAGTTATTTAACTTCTGTCCTTGAGATAACGGTTTATATGGTTGAGGTTATGTATTGATGTTTTGGACTGTCTGATATTGCCCATATCTTAGAGGTTAAGTATTGATGTTTATTGTTTGTTTAGGAGTGTAGTACTACCACCGTGTTTTAGGTAATTTAAACCAATATTTACATCAATTTAAATGTCTGTAGCCCAGGAAAGCTTTATAACTCCAATTAAAACTTTAGCTCTGTTGGTTTAATAAGTCATTCAAATGGGCAGTATGGTTCCATTGTCTCAGTGAGAGAACACTTTGAATTTCTTCCGGCCGGAGAGATTTGAAGAGGTTCTCCTCTAAGCAACGAGGGATACTGTGTTCTCGAAGACAAAGGGTAAAATTGCACCCATATTTTTCCAACAGACCACTGTGACTCCTCTGAGTAACAATAATAATTTTCCCCACTACCCCTATTTATGTTTGATAATGCATATGTAAAGTCTCAATCACCAGAAAATTATGTTCTGTATAAAATTGTATGAATATATCCGCGAATGAATAAAAGGGAGAGTTAGTAACCTCTCAAGTTTGTGGAACATATTTGATACTTTGGTATGAAAACCCCGTAAATAAATTAACTCAGGAAAGAATTGTGGTGTGTACCTAAAGTAGAACTAAATTTACAGAAATTACCGTAAGGTTGGAGGCACTGCAATAAATATTGAATCTTCATAAAGATTCCATATCACACTCACAACAAAGTTAAAAGTTCTTGGCAATTGAAACCAGGGTTTGTTAGTTCGGGATGGTTGCAGTTTTAAATTCGTCCAATAATGTAAACAGATACCAGGGTTGCCACATCTTGTTAAAGTTGGTGTTGTTTTCTTTTTTCATAGCTAAAATTTCTTCCATTTTATAGGTATACTGTACTTTGTCAAACCAATCTTTAACTCCTGGAGTATGTGTAGATTTCCAGTGTAATGGAATTAGGGTTTTAGCTGCGTTTAAGAGATGTCTGGTAAGGGACTTTTTGTACTTGCTCAGTGTATATGTGTTGACGTGAATCAGGCAGGCAGCGGCATTTAGGTTTATTTTGGTCTCAGTAATGTATTTTATCCAGCGTATTATTTTTCCCCAATACTCTTGGATTGGGGGACATGTCCACCATATGTGCATAAATGAGCCTGTTTCTGTTCTACATCTCCAGCATGTGTCTGAGGTTGTGGGGAACCACCTCCTGGCCTTTTGTGGTGTCACATACCATTGGGTTAATATTTTATATGATATTTCCTGAGCTTTTGTGCTTAGTGAACATTTATGAGCTAAGATACAAGCTTTTTCCCATTGAGCATCGCTAAGTTTGATTCCCAAATCTATTTCCCACTTCTTTTTATGATTATGGCTATCTATAGGAATCGGTTGGGTCAACCATTTGTAAGCCATGGAAGTGGATTTAAGATTCGGGGAATGTTTGTAGCAAATATGTTCTAGAGGTATCATTGGAAGGCAGTATGAAGCTTTATTTTTGCTGTTCAGCAGGAAATTTTTTAGTTGCATATAGAACCATAGGCCAGGAAATGATTCCCCGTATTCTTCATTAAATGATTCCAAGGATCTCATCTTATTTCCAAGAAAGCAGTGGGATGTTAGGAACTTTAAGCTGAGTTTGGGTCTCGGGAGACATCTTTGAGTCATCCCAGGTGTAAAATCTGGGTTGCCTTCAATTGGTGTTAGTGGGCCAGGTATTGAAGCGATATTATGCGTTTTAGCAATTTTGTGTAAAATGGCTATTGTGGTCTTAATCAAGGGGTGTTTTAAGTTTCTGAGGGATTTAGCATGATTTGTCCAAGGAAAATATAGTAATTGTCGTTTGTTGTAGGAGAGTTCCAGTTGGACCCAGTCTTTATTGTCGCCGTGGCAGTGCCAGTCTATCAGTCTGGTGATATGAGTTGCATTGTGGTATTTTTTGAAGTCAAGTAAACCGATTCCGCCTTTGTTTTTGGGAGAGGTGAGTAGTCTGTAATTCAATCTAGGTTTTTTTCCTGCCCATAAAAATCTTCTTTGTAAATCTTTAATTTTGGCAAAGAATGCGTTTGGGACATGTATTGGTAACGTGTTAAAGATATACAATAGTCTGGGGAGAATCGTCATTTTTCAGTATTGAAGCTCTTCCGAACCAAAAAAATAATTTTGTGGACCAATTTTTAAGATCTTTTTTTATTGAGAGTAATAGGGGTGTATAGTTAGCCTCATATATGTCATCTAAAGTTGTAGTGAGATTAACCCCTAGGTATTTAAGATGTTTTTGTACCCACTTATAATTATAGTTCTTTTTTATCATGGTCAATTGGTTGGGGGGTAGTGAGAGGTTTAGAGCCTCAGACTTGGTTTGATTAATTTTAAAATTAGAAATATAGCTATATGTCTTAAATATTTTATGGAGGTTGGGAATGGAGATATGTGGCTGCGAGATAAAAAATAAGAGATCATCTGCATAGGCTGCTATTTTGTATTCTTTTTTATTTATTTGGAATCCCTTAATGTCTGTGTTTAAATTTATACTTCTGATTAGTGGTTCTAGTGTAAGTATGAAGAGTAATGGTGATAAAGGGCAACCTTGACGGGTGCCGTTGCGGATGTTGATTGATTCTGATAATGTATTATTTATTTTAATTTTGGCTTTGGGGTGTTGGTATAAGGCTCCTATCCAATTTAACATGTTGTTTCCTAGTCCAATATGTGAGCAAGTGGAGAGCATATAGTCCCAGGAAACTCTATCGAAGGCCTTTTCTGCATCCGTGGATAGCAGAAGGCCTTCGATTTTGGAACCCCCGGCATAGTGTATTAAATTTAATGCTTTGGTTGTGTTGTCTTTGGCTTCTCTACCAGGCACAAAGCCTACTTGCTCTGGTCCAATGATTTTTGATAAGAGGGGTTTCAACCGATTCGCGAGGATTTTAGTGAAAATTTTTAAGTCAATATTAAGTAAGGAAATGGGTCTGAAGTTGGCACAATCCGTGGGGTCTTTATGTGGTTTTGTTACTACTGCGATATAAGCCATTAAGAGGGAGTCAGAGCTATGTTCTTGTTTTGCTAGATTATTATAAACAGATACAAGATGTTTAGAGAGGAGATGCGTGAAAGTTTTATAATATTGGGATGTAAAACAATCCGGGCCAGGACTTTTCCCAGGTTTACAGTTTCATCAATGCTCAAAGAAGATTGTTTTCTGTTCATGGTCCGGCTAAGTTAATTCGCTAGGATAGAGGTACTCATTTTGTAGGAGCATGCAAGGAACTGCATATATCTTCAAATGATGTAGAACTTCTAGACTATCTTGAAGACAAAGGATGCACATGGATCTTTAACACTCCACACTCATCCCACATGGAAGGTGCTCGGGAAAGGTTAATAGGTGTAGCTAGGCGCATTTTAGATGCAATGTTACTCCAAGCTAAACCTAACAGCTTGTTCAATTAAGCTTTGACCAAAAAAAAAAAAAAAAACTGGAAGCCGATTGGTTTCTATGCAGAACTGCACCAGATTTTGCACTCTCCAGTATTAGTAAATCAACCCTAAAGTGTCAGTCAAGGCAGGATGTGTAAAATGTGGGCAGTAATTGGCATAACCAATGAAGAAAATACCTTACAAATAAACTAAAACAAGAGTCCACATGCTAAAAATCCCTGCATGACTAGACTGTCAAATCAAGGTAAATATTTAAAAACCTATGGATAATAAAATACATCATACAAACTCCAATAAATGACATATATACAGTTGTGTTTATAAGTTTACATACCCTGGCAGAATTTATGATTTCTTGGCCATTTTTCTGAGAATATGAATGACAACAAAAAACTTTTATTTCACTCATGGTTAGCGGTTGGCTGAAGGCATTTATTATCAATCAACTATGTTTACTCTTTTTAAATCATAATGGAAACAGAAACTACCCAAATGACCCTAATCAAAAGTTTATATACCCCAGTTCTGAATACTGTGTATTGCCCCCTTTAACATCATGACAGCTTGAAGTCTTTTGTGGTATTTGTGGATGAGCCTCTTTATCTTCTCAGATTGTAAAGCTGCCCATTCCTCTTGGCAAAAAGCCTCTAGTTCTTGTAAATTCTTGGGCTGTCTTGCATGAACTGCACGTTTAAGATCTCCCCAGAGTTGCTCAAAGATATTGAGGTCAGGAGACTGAGATGGCCACTCCAGAACCTTCACTTTATTCTGCTGTAGCCAATGACAGGTCGACTTGGCCTTGTGTTTTGGATCATTGTCATGTTGGAATGTCCAGGTACGTCCCATGCGCAGCTTCCTGGCTGATGAATGCAAATGTTTCAGTATTTTTTTGATAACATACTGCATTCATCTTGCCATCAATTTCGACCGAATTTCCTGTGGCTTTGTAGCTCACACAGCCCCAAAACATCAGCCATCCACCTCCGTGTTTCACAGTAGGAATGGTGTACCTTTCATCATAGGCCTTGTTAACTCCTCTCCAAATGTTGCGTTTATGGTTGTGGCCAAAAGGCTCAATTTTGGCCTCATCACTCCAAATGACATTGTGCCAGAAGGTTTGAGGCTTGTCTCTGTGCTGTTTGGGGTATTGTAAGCAGGATACTTTGAGGCATTTGCTTAGTAATGGCTTTCTTCTGGCAACTTGACCATGCAGCCCATCTTTCTTCAAGTGCCTCCTTATTGTACATCTTGAAACATCCATATATATATATATATATATATATATATATATATATATATATATATATATATATAGAGAGAGAGAGAGAGAGAGAGAGAGAGAGAGAGAGAGAGAGAGAGAGAGAGAGAGAGAGAGAGAGAGAGAGAGAGAGAGAGAGAGAGAGAGAGAGAGATACACATTAAAAGTTACCAATAAAATCAACAAAAAAATTACATATAAAATGTATACCAGAAAATAAAAAATCCCATTAAGCCGAGGAGAAAAATTGACTGTGTGCTGGCTAATAATCACTAATAAGACAGTTTATATCCTGTTCAATAATTATACCTGCTGAGCCACATGTACCAAGGGTATAGATCCATTTTATTTCCCTCTTGGAGAGGTCCCTAACTCTATTCGAACCACTCCAAGAGGGAAACACACCTCAAAAATTGTAAACCATACACTATGTTGCTTACATCCCAGTTCAATATTGTAAACATTCTCAGCAATGCAGTTTTTTAAAGGGTGTTTTGTACGACGAATATATTGATGGCCACACGGGCATTGAAGAGCATATACTATATGAGTAGAATTGCAGGAGATAATTTCATGAATTTTGTACTCTTTTCCTGTGGTTTTAGAAATAAACACATCTCTCCTTCTTTTATTTACTGTACTAATAAGACATCCCCTACAACATCCACAGGAGAAAAATCTTATCTCCGAAACTCGGAACCTTCCTATACACAAATGTTGCTTTCTGACTTCTATTTACTTGTGGCAAGAGGCTGATGTAAAATGCAGAGCTTGGCAAGCAAGTGGCTTGAGCTATGCAGGGGTCGACAAAGAAGCTGCTAGTGAGATGTTAAGGACCACTAAGTAGACTGCAGAGTGGAACACAATCTACATGGCTGCTCTCTGACTTCCTTTGGTTTGTGGCAAGAAGCTGGTGTAATATGCAGAGCAAAGCTTAACAGGCAAGCGACAGGGAAGCTGCTGGTAAATGTGAAGAACCTCTGGAAGGATTCTCAGATGGAACACAAGCTTCAAGCCACTCTCTTACTTCCCTTTAGCATACGCTGGACGGGAAGATCGGCCTAGCTCCAGAAAGGTACAAGGATAACTTCACTTCATCAGGAGGCATTCCTACACATTTCAGGACAAAAAGACACACCCATTTGTCAAGCCAAAAGCCTTTGAGTCATTTGAGAATGCCATATTTGACTAAACAAGTCAGGGTGGGGTTGAGTACATGACTTAATCGCGATCTTGATGTGTCCTTCATGTTGATGTGATTATACAGCTCTGTATCTGCCTTTTTTCTATGTAAGTGCAGTTTCTAGTTTTTAATAAAATTGTGGTATCTGGTTTAAACAATGTGGAACATGGGGCTTCATTTATGCTTTTAGTGGCCAGTTTGAGGGAGTTTGGCCACAAAGGAAGTCCTGTTAACCGGACATACCTCTATACCTTTAAAGTGGAAACAATCGGACATCTTTGGGTGGTTTTGCATCTGAGCTACTATCAAGTTGTGTGTCCTACATGTGCCAGGAAGCCTCTATCCATGCTAGTTATGACCTTTCTATTCTATTTCTAGGTGATGCTGCCATTGTTGATGTACCTGACAGGACCGCAAGCACATTTTATGCTGTCTTCATCTGGCTTCATATATGGGACCACTTCTTTCCTTTTCAACTCAGCTAGTGGTCCTTTTTGAGATGTACTGACCCTTTCTGGGGTGATTTCCACCTGTGAGTTGATACCCCCTTTTTAAAATCCTGGATTTCAACCATCCTGGTTTTATTTGGACTTACATCTGTGGCAAGAAATAATATCTCCCTAAGGATTCTCATATTTCTGGATATCCCCCTCTATCAGCACTCTTCTCTGCAGTAATATTGGGTGTTAAAGCTGTAAATACAAAGTGGATCCCGAAGAAGCCCATCCTGGGCGAAACACGTAGATCGCGTCACCCTCTGTTTATTTTTAAGCGCTTTACTGGTATAATAGGCCTGGCAGCATTAATTACATGTTTTTAAAGTGGAAGTAAACCCATCCATAAAACAGTTTCATTTCCGGCTTGTGCCAGAAATGTAACACTTCCATTGGTTGTGCTCTCAACCAAACTGTCAAACCATCCAATGGCTGGTGTCATAACTGATCACATGTGCAGCATCATAGCAGTTATAGATTAAACAGAGGCAAAAATGGCAGCTTCCTTGGCTGAAAATAATAGGAGGGTTTACTTACACTTTGAATATGAAAATGTTTTAATGTTGGATAATAAACATTGTTGATTATATGGTAATTCTATTTTTGTACATGCTTGTATGTTTTTGTGTCACCTTTTGGCACACTAAAAGCAGGGGAGCTCTGGGGAGATCTCACCTTTTTTATTGTTTGCACCTGCAAATTGTGCCTTTTTGTTGGTACAAGAAGCCCTACCCAAACATTCCATGACCTTTCTATTAATTAGGAGGTCATGGAACTCTGGTAAGCCTCATACATCCATTTTTTGTGATGGTTTATTACACTAGTGGATGATGCACTGATTTATTTGATTTCTCAGTGAAGAATGGGTTTATCACATGTACTTTGAGTTACAAGTGGCCATTTTTTCACTTTTATATGCTTTATATTTTTTAATGTTAAATAGTTTCTTTGATATATCACTATTCTTTGCACTATAATTATAATGCAGCATAGTATTTTTGGTTATGTGTGACTAAGATGATATCACTTAGTGTGCATGCAGTTGGTTTTCACAACTATATTTGTTTGGTTTATTTGACTACTTGTGCGATTTACTATCACTGGATTTTTAATTCCCTATTCACTATTCACATCTCCCCACTCTATATGCCATGTTGTATGAGTGTGGGTGGGTTAAAATAGTTAGTTAGGTGCTGTCCTAGCTCGGAGGTCAGGAGTTAAGGTATTTCCCTGTTTTTTGGTCATTTTGGCAAGTTCTCTGCATCTGGCCCACTAATCCTGTTATATATAAATATGGGACAGTGGTCCGGAAGAGAGAAAACCCCCAGAAAGGTAGCTGGAGAGAGTCCAGGCATCCTTCTAACAAGAACCCCCGGAGAGATAGCTAGGGAGAGTTTGAACGTCCCTCTAAGGAGCACCCCAGAGAGAAAGTGTTCCCTTACAGAAGAGAAATTGTGTACTTATAAGGGAGAATGACATCCGTGAGGAACAGAAGAAGTCCAGCTACAACATCAGAATGTAAAGTCATCTTAACCTGGGGTTTGCCTTGAAGACCCCAGCACTGGAGTGTGCCACTGAAGAATTTGTATCTACTTAAGAGTGTCTCTAAAGAACTGTAATTGCTTGGACCACACCTTAGCAGGTATGCCAGGGTAGCACTCAAACCTGTAGTTAGAATCAGGTAACTAGGAAAGAATAATGCTTTGACCTGACTGTGAGATGTCTATTGCCAAACCAATAAATGCAAAACCAATCTATTAACATTCTATGAGGAGTTGAGCTGCCATCTAGATAAAGGAAGGCTCGTAGATGTGGTGTATCTGGATTTTGCAAAAGCATTTGACACAGTTCCCCATAAACGTTTACTATACAAAGTAAGGTCCGTTGGCATGAACCATAGGGTGAGTACATGGATTGAAAACTGGGTACAAGGGTCAGTTCAGAGGGTGGTAATAAATGGGGAGTATTTGGAATGGTCAGGGGTGGAAATTGGGGTCCCCCAGGGTTCTCTTCTGGGACCAATCCTATTTTTATTTGGTTCATAAACGACCTGGAGGATGGGGTAAACAGTTCAATCTCTGTATTTGCAGATGATACTAAGCTAAGCAGGGCAATAACTTCTCAGCAAGATGTGGAAACCTTGCAAGAAGATCTGAACAAATTAATGGGGTGGGCAACTACATGGCAAATGAGGTTTAATGTGGAAAAATTTAAAACAATGCATTTGGGTGGCAAAAATAGGAATGTAATCTCCTCACTGGGGGGAGAACCTCTGGGGGAATCAAGGATGGAAAAGGACCTGTAGATGATAGGCTCAGCAATGGCATGCTGTTGCAAACAAAGCAAACAGAATATCAACCTTCCTTTCAAAAGGGGATTAATTCAAGAGATAAAACTATAATTTTCCCACTCTACAAGACTGTGGTCCGGCCTCACCTGCAGTATGCTGTCCATTTCTGGGCACCAGTCCTCAGGAAGGATGTACTGGAAATGGCGCGAGTACAAAGAAGGGCAAAAAAGCTAATAAAGGGACTGGAGGATATTAGTTATGAAGAAAGGTTACGGGCACTGAACTTATTCTCTCTGGAGAAGAGATGCTTGAGAGGAGATATGATTTTAATTTACAAATAGCATACTGGTGACCCCACAATAGGGATAAAACTTTTCCATGGAAGGGGGTTTAATAAGACACGTGGCCACTCATTAAGATTAGAAGAAAAGAGGTTTAACCTTTGTAAGGATATTTTAGCTTGCTATCCACCATTTTAGTTATAAAAATATGTATCCATTTTAGAATAATATGTATATGTGACGTCTATCAAAAGTTAGTTTCAAATTCTTGTAAATGGTATGATTTCCCTGAAATGACGCATGAAGTTCTTTCTTGTTGACAGTTTCTGTATGAAGAAATTATGTTCTATTTTTGGTTAGTTATATGTCTGTATGTCTGTAAATTTGGCATATATTAATGAAGGGGTTGGACTTTTGTTGTGATGTCATGTTGGTTATATAAGTGAAAATGTGGAAGTAAAAGATTGGATCATTCTGAATTGCATGCCTTGTGTGTGTCATAATTTCTTGTCGGAATGATCTCCAGATCTGAATGGGTTTTTGGGGAACACTCTAATCAGGATATCATACGGGGGTTCACTTGCTTTTAGAACATACATGCACTCCCAACAGCTTGGTGTCAGAATGTGGGGCGGTCATTATTTAAGTCGGGTGAGTCTGATTTAATTAATATTATTTCTCTTGCCGTGACTTTAGTTTAAAAGACCGTTTCCCTATATGGGATTAACAGAAGGTGTAGTGTTAAAAACATTTATGCAAATGTATGAACCTCGGTAGAAGTCCGTTCGGGTGACGGAAGAAAGGGCTCTGAGAAGTCCAAAGGAACTCTGAGATAGTTCTAAAAAGAAAGGGCTCTGAGAAGTCCAAAGGAACTCTGAGATAGTTCTAAAAAGAAAGGGCTCTGAGAAGTCCAAAGGAACTCTGAGATAGTTCTAAAAAGAAAGGGCTCTGAGTAGTCCAAAGGGGTTCTGAGAAACCCAAAGTAATATAATACAGTACTGTAAGAAGTTTTATAAAGATATCTGATGGAGTGTGCCAGAAAAACCCAAACCTCTTTGCTTGCCTTCCTGTTACTTAGATAAAATAAGTAGATAAAATAAGGTCACCTGTTTGTCTGTGTGGAATTTGTCAGGTGTCATAAGGTACGATGACACCTTTCCACTGCATTGTATTATCATTGTATTATAATGAAACGTAGAGTGATTTTACAATGTTTGGTGATGTATTGATGCTGACTTTTAATGATTTATATATAAATGCTTTGAAAGTATAAGATATATATATATATATATATATATATATATATATATATATATATATATATATATATATATATATATATAGTTGGCAGGATGATTCTGGCATTGATGCAGTGAGTAAAAATATTTTATTTGCCTTGCTGTAATCAGACATTCAGTGTCATCTTAGGGAAAGTAAAAAAAAAAAATGTTTCAAAAGTGTCCTGATTGTATTACTGGTTTACACAAATTTGTGTTTCAAGAAAGATTGACAGTGCAAGGAGTAATGTCACTTATTGGAAGAGCAGGGGAGACTTATTAAGTCTGTCCCCGGTCTTTGAAGTATTGTGACATTAGGGACGTTTTTACCATTTAAAATATGGGTAGAGCATTAATAACACTTTTTTAAGGTAATACATAAATTTGTGAGGCTAACTTTTGATTAAAACATGCTATTTGAATAATTCTTTTGGCTACTGACATCTCTTGTAAAGGGGAAGTCAGGTGCACAATTTGGACATTTGGCTTTTTGCCAACAGGGTTCAAGTACTAATATCTCACTGACTGTAATAGATAGTGGGGAATTGTTTGCGACATTAGTACTACCGCAATTGAAGGCACTGTTTGAACCTGTTGGCATACTGCAAAAAGGAAAAAAGAGACTCAGTATCTAATTAGAATGTTTAGAAAGAAAAAATAAATAAATATATGTTGTGGAGATCGGCTGGACTGAGGCTCCCTATTGTATCCTAGCCCATACATTGTTCACGATGGGTTTAGCAGAGTCATGGGATGGTAAATTAAGGGTTAAATCTTACAAACCACAATGCAGAAGTTGAAAGCTGTAGAGGCTGCGCACGCCGTAGAGGGTCAGAATACAAAACACGTATTTTTTAAACAAGCAGAAAGCACGGAGGAAAAAAGAGGAAGTAACTACGCAGTTAGTTAATGCTTTAGGCGCTGGATTTAACACTTAAATGAAATGCACAGTCCTTTAAATACAGACTTATTAAAGTCTGTCTTAAAAAGAAGAAAAAAAAACGTTGATTGAAAAAGACGCAGCAGGATGTTTTGACATCCCAAAACAAACACCAGTATCAACACATTATCAAAATGATTTCTTAGGAAATCAAAGGGGAAACTTTTATAAAAAGAGGAAAGGGTGCAAGGACAAAGAGGGAGTTACATACAGAGAAAGAGTATTTTTTAAAGAAAGGAATCTTAAGGGAAATTGTCTCGTCTTACAATACTCCCAGTAAAAAAGGCAAATGGTGACAATAGGTTTGTACAAAACCTAAGGGACATCAATAGCCTAGTGGTACCAATTGCCCAAGTAGTGCCTGATGTGCCATCAATATTTACCGCCATACCATGCGATGCAGAGTATTTTGCTGTGATTGATTTAAAGAATGTTTTTTTTTCATCCCTGTAGACGAGGAGACATGGTCACTGTACTCCAAGCCACCCTTGGGCCCTGGACTACCCCTCATGGTTCTGTACTGTTGCAGTATGTTGGTGATTTTTTGATTTGTAGTTCTTCAGAGGAGGACTGCCGAGCTGATAGCCTATCTTTATTGAAATGGTTACATGTATGTGGTAAACAAAATGTTTAAGAAAAAGTTACAATGTTGTCAAAAAGAAAAAAAAAAAAACAGTTGAGTATTTGTGCTCACAAAAGGAGAAAGAAGAGTCAGTCATAAAAGAGCTGTGGCTCTGAATGGGTCTGCCCCGCCCACTTAATAGGAAGGACATGCTCACCTTCCTAGGTATGATTGGTTACTGCCGCCAATGGATACCGGACTGCTCTTTCAATGACAATATATTGAGTCAAGCAATGTCTTTGAAGCAATGTCTCTGAAATGTCTGATACTGTAAAATGGTCTGATGAAATGTTAAATGTTTTTGCCATGTTGCCATGTTTTGCCATGTTGAAATGTGTAATGGTTACCAGCCCGAGCCTCGGCCTCCTTGAATATGGCAAAATGTTTCACTTGTTTGCCAGGGAAAATTGCAGAACCATGGCGGGAGTACTGGCCCAGGAACATAGTGGGAGACTGTGCCCTGTAGTTTTTTTCTCAAAGATGGTCCCGGTGCGCTCAAGCGTCCTGTGCCATGGTGGTTGAGATGGTCACTTCTTTCACTCTGGGACATGACACCACACTTCACATCACTTACAATGTGTCAATCTTGTTGAAAAATGTACATACACAGCACATGTCTGCTCAGAGTTTGAGCGGATATGAGGTGATTTTGCTGTCCAATCCAAAAATTGCACATCAAATATGCTTCTCTCACTGCAGGGCCAGTGAGCACCCATTTTAAATGCCCTTTTAGGCTTAAAAAGGAGAACAGGATGAGGTTGTGCCATAACATGACTGCATAAATCTCATTCACCAAGACACATCACCCAGGTCTGATTTATCTTCCACAGCACTACCAGACACACAGAATGTTTTTGTGGATGGTTCTTGCTCTAGGCTATAGTACACTGCAGAGCATACACAGGCCAACAGACAGAGATAGCCAGGGGAAATGAGCAGGTCTGACTGACCTTGCTGCTAAATAAGCTGCTATCTCACAGACAGCAGACATCCAAATTGTTATGCTGATACCTGTCCTATCCCCTTTTGAACAGTCACTTGCAGATCCCCAGGATTATGCATCAAATTATGAGTTAAGGGACTGGAATGGAAAGGGTGTGTAGAGAGATCCAAGGTCTGGATTTCTCTGCAAAGAGGGGAAACCATGTATACTAACAGCAAGTGCATTCACAGTACCACGGAATAGGCCACGTAGGTATACAAGTCACGGCTGATTTCACACACAGGCCCAAACTAGGCAAAAGACAGGAATATCTTTTGATAATTGTGGACATATTCTCAAATGGTCCAGCTTTTATATCCAGGGTCTGCCAGGACTTGGTAAAAACTCTCAAGATAAAATGGAAGTTTCACATTCCCTATCACCCTCCACGTTCAGGAATAGAAGAAAGAATGAATAGAACAATAAAAGACAAGATAAGAAAGGCCACAGGAGGAACCTTTGCCAACTGGAGAAGGGTCCTCCCAGCAGTCCTGGCAGAAATAAGTTTTTTTTTGAAGTTTTGATAAGTAGATCTTTCCCTACCCCATAGGCCAGAGCACCTTTAATGGTAGAAAAGGAAGATTTAGACTTAATACAGGAAGAATATTTAAGAAAACTGGTTGAAATATTGGATACAGTCAAAGAAATGTTGCTCGCACCTCTCTTTTTTTCTTCACAGGAAGCTACTCACCTCTTCAAGGAGGGAGACACCGTGATGGTCCAACAGCTGAACAGAAATAAGAAGCAAGAGTATCCTTTTGGACCTCCTACTATGGTGATTGCAGTGATCAGAACGGCTATCCTGGTGGAAAACTGCTAGTCTGGGATCCATGCCAGCCGAGTGAAAAAGGTTGCCCAAAGCCCCAAGAGCAGGAAGGAGATCCTTAATACAGGAGGCCCTCAAGCAGAAGTCCAAGCAGATGAAGAAGGAGTTCCTGGAAAAGCAGGTCCGGCCAGAGAAGATGACCTCGCTTATTTCACCACAGATTTCTGGCAAAACATTTTGCTTCCTGTTCCTGAACACCCTGATAGTGTTCCCGCCTACTTGGATCATCACTAACTGTATTTGCCATCCTGAAGATTTGGGTGCCATTAAAAGTATTTGTGGGAACACACATACATAGGAGAACATTACAGTGATACAAGTTAGAAACAAGAGAGACATTGAGGATAATTTTTCTGATAAAATGCTTTTGCTAAAATTTAAATATGCTTATGTTTAGAAATCAGGATTTCAGAAATGTTGGATTTGTGGCAAATTGCACCTTAGCACTGTTAGGATACCCCTAATAACTATACCTTTAAATATTACTCCCCTTTTAAAAGGAAAGATTCCCTTTGACCTTTTGAATGTCAGCAGAAGAACTAATGACACCATTTCCTTTCACATCATCAATAGAAGTCATAATCCTACCTGGTGTTTCAATTTAGGGAATTCTACTAGAAATGCTCATACCTGTAGTCAATCGGTTTTGAAAATTTCTAATTGCTATGCCCCTAGTGGGAAGTTTTGTTCTTTATATCAAACACACCACGTTAAGGTCAGAGTACGGGCTGATTTTAAAAAGACTCTTGCCCCTGAAAATGATAGTAGTAAATTGGTACAGCATTTGTTTCAGATTCTGGCAATAGTTACAGCAGTAGATCAAGAGACTGCTGTGAATACGCCCTTCTCGTTTGGTAACCACACTTATGTTTGTTGTGGAAAGACTTGTTATCCCTGGATTCCACAAGAAGTCCAAGGCTGGTGTTACCTGGCCTCACTGGTGCCCATAATGGGGGTGGTAGGTGATAGTGATGGGAGTCATTTGCTTGAAGCTAGTATACACCCAAGGTATCCATTAAAACATCGTTAATCCTTGAAAAGGATATGGCCTGGGCATGGTTCCCTTCCTGGGCAGGATGGGGAATAGATTTGATGAAGAAAAGGTTTAATAATTATTTAGGAATTATTGATGAGATAATGGAAAAGAACTCTGATGACATTTCTAAACTTAATGTTGAAACTAGGGCTATTAGAAAACAACTAGAATTGCATGACTTAGCCATTGAAAGCATGAGTTCAGCCCTTACAGGATTATGTGAAATAACTGAGGATTGTGAATGTTGTACTTGGGTACACAATACCAGTATAGAGGTACCAGATTATTATGATGTGATAGCTTAGCATAGAAAAGAGGTGGTCAAGCTGCAACAAGAGGCTCGCAACATAGCCCAGACCTTGAGTCCTTTTGGAAATGTTAATTTTGGGTTTGGAGGGATATTCTCTTGGATAAGGGATATTCCCATAATTGTAATCATTATTGTGTTCTTTTTCCTTTCTCTTTATTTTGTGTGTAAGCTTATTATGTGCCTTATTAATAGAGCCACTCGCATTTCAGATCCCTCATCTCCCAATAAAACTTATCTCAGTATGTATCATCAGAAGTAGGCTGAGAATACCACCATGATAAGGAAGTGAGATCATACATTTATGATCAAAGAGGGGATTGTAAGGATATTTTAGCTTGCTATCCACCATTTTAGTTATAAAAATATGTATATGTGACGTCTATCAAAAGTTAGTTTCAAATTCTTGTAAATGGTATGATTTCCCCGAAATGACGCATGAAGTTCTTTCTTGTTGACAGTTTCTGTATGAAGAAATTATGTTCCATTTTTGGTTAGTTATATGTCTGTATGTCTGTAAATTTGGCATATATTAATGAAGGGGTTGGACTTTTGTTGTGAAGTCATGTTGGTTATATAAGTGAAAATGCGGAAGTATAAGATTTGGATCATTCTGAATTGCATGCCTTGTGTGTGTCATAATTTCTTGTCGGAATGATCTCCAGATCTGAATGGGTTTTTGGGGAACACTCTAATCAGGATATTATACGGGGGTTCACTTGCTTTTAGAACATACATACACTCCCAACAACCTTAGACTGCGTAGAGGGTTCTTTACTGTAAGAGCAGAAAAGATGTGGAATTCAGAGGCGGTGGTTTCAGTAGGGAGTATCGATAGTTGCAAAAAACTATTAGCTAAGCACCTGAACGACCACAACATACAGGGATATACAATGCAATACTGACATATAATCACACACATAGGTTTGACTTGATGGGCTTGTGTCTTTTTTCAACCTCACCTGCTATGTAACTATATAACTATTTTGCCTTTTCTTAAGTAAAATATTGAAACATTGTCGTTTGGTCTGAAGTTACTGAAGGGGGAGTAAAGCAAGTACCGGGCACACATAGTTCACTGAGTGGGTCTTGACGCATTGGGGTATGAAGATATCAGCGTGGAGTTAAGTAGTGTGAAGACACAAGTAAGTTACCCATAGTTACAGAAGTGTAGCAAGCAATCGATCGATAGATTGTACCTGTTATAGATGGAACTGCCTCTAGCAGCATGGGAGATGTTGTTGGCACTCCTTCCACCAGCGGTCTGAATCCCATACCAATGGGAGCATATTTACACCACAGAGGTTCCCATCCTGTACAGAGGTACGAAATTTCAAAAGTTACATTGGTAGGGTTGAAAAAAAAGACACCAGTCCATCCAGTTCAACCTGTTGTGTGTGAGTGTGCTTGTGTTAATGTCAATAGTACATTGTATATCCCTGTATTTTGTGATCACTAAGGTGTCTATCTAATAGTTTTTTGAAACTATCGACACTCCCTGCTGATACCACTGCATGTGGAAGAGAATTCCACATCCTTACCGCTCTGACAGTAAAGAACCCTCTACGCAGTTTAAGGTTAAAACCACTTCCCCCCTCCAACTTCAGTGAATGGCGGCGTGTCTTTTTTAATTCCCTTTTGATGAAAAGTTTTTTCCCTATGCTAGGGTCACCAGTACAGTATTTGTAGATCGCTATCTTATCCTCTCTCAAGCGTCTCCTCTCCAGAGAGAATAAGTTCAATGTTTGTAGTCATTCCCTATAGCTGAGAACCTCTAGTCCCTTTATTAGCTTTGTTGCCCTTCTCTGGACTCTTCCCTATTCCAGCACATCCTTCCTGAGGACTGGTGACCAGAACTGGATGGCATACTAAAGATGCGGCTTGACCAGAGTCTTGTGGAGTGGGAGAATTGTCGTTTTATCTCTGGAGTGAATACCCTTTTTAATGCATGCCAATATTCTGTTGGCTTTGCTTGCATAAGCTTGGCATTGCATGCCATTTCTGAGCCTGTCATCTACTAGAACCCCCCGTTCCTCTTCTTTCTTAGATTCCCCCAGAGGTTCTCACCCTAGCGAGTAACTTGCATTTGTATTTTTAGCACCCAAATGCATTACTTTACATTTTTCAACATTAAACCTCATTTGCCAGGTAGTTGCTGACCCCAATATTTTATTTAGGTCATATTATTTAGGTGCATGTGTGGAGCCCACACAGAGTGCACGGCGGGGCCCACTCCACTACTGGGAGGAAGTAGTAGAAAATGCTGGACAGGTGGATGTGGACACTGGCTCAGCGTGTCCCTCCTAATAGTACATACGAGAGAAAGAGTATATTGTCATGGGGAACCGAGAGTTAACTGGAGAACAGTCACAGTGTAAATGTGCATGGTGTACGTTCATCTCTAAGAGTGGAGGCCTGTCCTAATGTTGAGTATTCTCCCAGAGCAGCCTTGTTGTTGTTCAGTCATTTAGCCATGTCCAACTCTTCATGACCTCATGGACCATAGTGCGCCAGGCTTTTCTGTCCTCCACTGTCTCCCTTAATTTCATGCTCATTGTTTTTATGATGCTATCTATCCATCTTGTTTTCTGTTGTCCTCTTCTCCTTTTTACATCCATGTTTCCCAGCATCAGGGTCTTTTCCGATGAGTCCTCTCTTCGCATTAGGTGGCCAAAGTATTTGCGTTTTCAGCTTTAGGCTCTGTCCTTCCAGTGAATATTCAGGGTTGATTTCCTTCAAAATTGACTGGTTTGATTTTCTTGCCATCCAAGGAAATTTCTAGAGTCTTCTCCAGCACCATAGTTCAAAAGCACCAATTCTTTGGCGTCCAGCCTAACTTATAGTCCAACTGTCACAGCCATAGGTTACTACTGGGAATACCATAGTTTGACTATAAGGCACTTTGTCAGTAGGGTGATATCTCTGCTTTTTATAATATTGTCTAGGTTTGCCATTGCTTTCCTCCCAAGAAGCAAATGTCTCTTAATTTCATTGCTACAGTCACCTTCTCCCGTGATCCTGGAGCCTAGGAAGATAAAATCTGTCACCGTTTCCATTTTTTCTCCTTCTATTTGCCAAGGGGGGATGGGACCAGTTGCCACAATCTTAGTTTTCTTAATGCTCAATTTCAGGCCAGCTTTTGCGCTCTCCTTTTTCATCTTCATTAAGAGACTCTTTAGTTCTTCTTCGCTTTCTGCCATATGTGGTATCGTCTGCATATCTCAGGTTGTTGATATTTCTCTCAGCGATCTTAATTCCAGCTGGTGATTCGTCGATCCTGGCATTTTGCATGATGTACTCTGCATATAATTTAAATAAGTAGCGTGACAATATACATCCTTGTCGCACTTCTTTCTCAATTTTGAACCAGTCAGTTATTCCAAGTTCTGTTCTAACTGTTGTTTCTTGACTTGCATACAGGTTTTTTTAGAAGACAGGTGAGGTGGTCTGGTATTCACATTTCTTTTGGTATTTGCCACATCTTGTTATGATCCACCCAATTGAATGCTTTACTGTAGTCAATAAAGCAGAAGTAGACATTCTTATGGAACTCCCTTGCTTTCTCAATGATCCAGCAAATGTTGGCAATTTGATCTCTAGTTCCTCTGCCTCTTCGAAATTCAGGTTTTACTTGTGGTAGCTCTTAGTTCACATGCTGCTGAAGCCTAGCTTGTAGAATTTTCAGCATAACCTTGCTAGTGTGTGAGATGAGTGCACTGCCCTTTGGCGCTGCCCTTCCTTTGTTATCTGAATGTAAACAGACCTCTTCCCATCTTGTGGCCATTGTTGAGTTTTCCAAATGTGTTGGCATATTGAGTGCAGTACTTTAACAGCATCATCTTTTAGGATTTTCAAATAACTCAGCCGGGCATTAAGACAGCACAAAGCAAAACTACCTTATGTGAAGTGATGCTTCACAAGGTGTCAAGCATAACCCAGAAGAACCCACCCTGTGGTAGACCTCTCATTGGACCCCTGTTTGGCACCCAACGAGGAAGGAAACATGGGAGACATGACCAACAACCACCACCCTACCCTTACATATTCAGATTCCACACTTCCTTAACCACTTGAGCCCCGGACCATTATGCTGCCTAAGGACCAGAGGTCTTTTTCCAATTTGGCACTGCGTCGCTTTAACTGCTAATTGCGCAGTCATGCAATGCTGTACCCAAACGAAATTTGCGTCCTTTTCTTCCCACAAATAGAGCTTTCTTTTGATGGTATTTGATCACCTCTGCCGTTTTTATTTTTTGCGCTATAAACGGAAAAAGACCGAAAATTTTGAAAAAAAATGATATTTTCTACTTTTTGTTATAAAAAAAATCCAATAAACTCAATTTTAGTCATACATTTAGGCCAAAATTTATTCGGCCACATGTCTTTGGTAAAAAAAAAGTTAATAAGCGTATATTTATTGGTTTGCGCAAAAGTTATAGCGTCTACAAACTAGGGTACATTTTCTGGAATTTACACAGCTTTTAGTTTATGACTGCCTATGTCATTTCATGAGGTGCTAAAATGGCAGGGCAGTACAAAACCCCCCCAAATGACCCCATTTTGGAAAGTAGACACCCCAAGGAAATTGCTGAGAGGCATGTAGAACCCATTGAATATTTATTTTTTTTGTCCCAAGTGATTGAATAATGACAAAAAAAAAAAAAAAAAAAAATATTTACAAAAAGTTGTCACTAAATGATATATTGCTCACACAGGCCATGGGCCTATGTGGAATTGCACCCCAAAATACATTCAGCTGCTTCTCCTGAGTATGGGGATACCACATGTGTGGGACTTTTTGGGAGCCTAGCCACGTACGGGGCCCCGAAAACCAATCACCGCCTTCAGGATTTCTAAGGGCATAAATTTTTGATTTCATTCCTCACTACCTATCACAGTTTTGAAGGCCATAAAATGCCCAGATGGCACAAAACCCCCCCAAATGACCCCATTTTGGAAAGTAGACACTCCAAGCTATTTGCTGAGAGGCATGTTGAGTCCATGGAATACTTTCTTTTTTGACACAAGTTGCGGGAAAGTGACGATTTTTTTTTTTTTTGCACAAAGTTGTCACTAAATGATATATTTCTCACACAGGCCATGGGCATATGTGGAATTGCACCCCAAAATACATTTAGCTGCTTCTCCTGAGTATGGGGATACCACATGTGTGGGACTTTTTGGGAGCCTAGCCGCATACGGGGCCCCGAAAACCAAGCACCGCCTTCAGGATTTCTAAGGGCATAATGTTGTGATTTGACTCCTCACTACCTATCACAGTTTTGAAGGCCATAAAATGCCAAGATGGCACAAAACCCCCCCAAATGACCCCATTTTGGAAAGTAGACACCCCAAACTATTTGCTGAGAGGCATGTTGAGTCCATGGAATATTTTATATTTTGACACAAGTTGCGGGAAAGTAACACTTTTTTTTTTTTTTTTTTTTTTTTTGCACAAAGTTGTCACTAAATGATATATTGCTCAAACATGCCATGGGCATATGTGGAATTACACCCCAAAATACATTCTGCTGCTTCTCCTGAGTATGGGGATACCACATGTTTAGGACTTTTTGGGAGCCTAGCCGCGTACGGGGCCCCGAAAACCAATCACCGCCTTCAGGATTTCTAAGGGCATAAATTTTTGATTTCATTCCTCACTACCTATCACAGTTTTGAAGGCCATAAAATGCCCAGATGGCACAAAACCCCCCCAAATGACCCCATTTTGGAAAGTAGACACTCCAAGCTATTTGCTGAGAGGCATGTTGAGTCCATGGAATACTTTCTTTTTTGACACAAGTTGCGGGAAAGTGACAATTTTTTTTTTTTTTTGCACAAAGTTGTCACTAAATGATATATTTCTCACACAGGCCATGGGCATATGTGGAATTGCACCCCAAAATACATTTAGCTGCTTCTCCTGAGTATGGGGATACCACATGTGTGGGACTTTTTGGGAGCCTAGCCGCATACGGGGCCCCGAAAACCAAGCACCGCCTTCAGGATTTCCAAGGGCATAATGTTGTGATTTGACTCCTCACTACCTATCACAGTTTTGAAGGCCATAAAATGCCAAGATGGCACAAAACCCCCCCAAATGACCCCATTTTGGAAAGTAGACACCCCAAGCTATTTGCTGAGAGGCATGTTGAGTCCATGGAATATTTTATTTTTTGACACAAGTTGCGGGAAAGTGACAATTTTTTTTTTTTTTTTTTTTTTTTTGCACAAAGTTGTCACTAAATGATATATTGCTCAAACATGCCATGGGCATATGTGGAATTACACCCCAAAATATATTCTGCTGCTTCTCCTGAGTATGGGGATACCACATGTGTGGGACTTTTTGGGAGCCTAGCCGCATACGGGGCCCCGAAAACCAAGCACCGGCTTCAGGATTTCTAAGGGCGTTAAGTTGTGATTCCACTCCTCACTACCTATCACAGTTTTGAAGGCCATAAAATGCCAAGATGGCAAAAACCCCCCCCAAATGACCCCATTTTGGAAAGTAGACACCCCAAGCTATTTGCTGAGAGGCATGGTGAGTATTTTGCAGCTCTCATTTGTTTTTGAAAATGAAGAAAGACAAGAAAAATGTATTTTTTTTTTCTTTTTTCAATTTTCGAAAGTTTGTGACAAAAAGTGAGGTCTGCAAAATACTCACTATACCTCTCAGCAAATAGCTTGGGGTGTCTATTTTCCAAAATGGGGTCATTTGGGGGGGGGTTGTGCCATCTGGGCATTCCATGGCCTCCGAAACTGTGCTAGGCAGTGAAGAGTGAAATCAAAAATTTACGCCCTTAGAAAGCCTGAAGGCGGGGCTTGGTTTTCGGGGTCCCGTGCGCGGCTAGGCTCCCAAAAAGTCCCACACATGTGGTATCCCCATACTCAGGAGAAGCAACAGAATGTATTTTGGGGTATAATTTCACATATTCCCATGGCATGTTTGAGCAATATATCATTTAGTGACATCTTTGTGCAAAAAAAAAAAAAAAAAAAAAAAAATTTGTCTCTTTCCCGCAACTTGTGTCACAATATAAAATATTCCATGGACTCGACATGCCTCTCAGCAAATAGCTTGGGGTGTCTACTTTCCAAAATGGGGTCATTTGGGGGGGGTTTGAACTGTCCTGGCATTTTATGCACAACATTTAGAAGCTTATGTCACACATCACCCACTCTTCTAACCACTTGAAGACAAAGCCCTTTCTGACACTTTTTGATTACATGAAAAAAATAATTTTTTTTTGCAAGAAAATTACTTTGAACCCCCAAACATTATATATTTTTTTTAAAGCAAATGCCCTACAGATTAAAATGGTGGGTGTTTCATATTTTTTTTTCACACAGTATTTGCGCAGCGATTTTTCAAACGCATTTTTGGGGGAAAAAACACACTTTTTAAAATTTTAATGCACTAAAACACACTATATTGCCCAAATGTTTGATGAAATAAAAAAGATGATCTTAGGCCGAGTACATGGATACCAAACATGACATGCTTTAAAATTGCGCACAAACGCGCAGCGGCGACAAAATAAATACATTTTTAAAAGCCTTTAAAAGCCTTTACAGGTTACCACTTTAGATTTACAGAGGAGGTCTACTGCTAAAATTACTGCCCTCGTTCTGTCCTTCGCGGTGATACCTCACATGCATGGTGCAATTGCTGTTTACATTTGACGCCAGACCGACGCTTGCGTTCGCCTTTGCGCGAGAGCAGGGGGGGACAGGGGTGCTTTTTTTTTTTTTTTTTTTTTTCTTTATTATTTTTTTGCTTTTTTATCTTATTTTTAAACTGTTCCTTTCATTTTTATTTTTTTTTAATTAATTTTATTGTTATCTCAGGGAATGTAAATATCCCCTATGATAGCAATAGGTAGTGACAGGTACTCTTTTTTTAAAAAATTGGGCTCTATTAGACCCTAGATCTCTCCTCTGCCCTCAAAGCATCTGACCACACCAAGATCGGTGTGATAAAATGCTTTCCCAATTTCCCAATGGCGCTGTTTACATTCGGCGAAATCTAAGTCATGAAATGCTCGTAGCTTCCGGTTTCTTAGGCCATAGAGATGTTTGGAGCCATTCTGGTCTCTGATCAGCTCTATGGTCAGCTGGCTGAATCACCGGCTGCATTCTCAGGTTCCCTGTTGGGACAGGAAAGCCAGAGAAAAACATGGAAGACGGTGGGGGAGGGGGGGCATTCCCTCCCACTGCTTGCAAAAGCAGTCTAGAGGCTAATTAGCCGCTAGGATTGCTTTTACATGAAAGCCGACCGCTGGCTGAAAAGAATGATACCAAGATGATACCTAAACCTGCAGGCATCATTCTGGTATAACCACTCAAAGTCCAGCAACATACCAGTACGTTGCTGGTCCTTGTTAGGCATATATTGTAAACTTTTTTTTCATGCAGCCTGTGGGCTGAACGAAAAAAAGATATTGATCGGTGGGTATGCCCACCATTAGAATACCTCCCTTCATCCACCCACTTCTAATGATGGGCATACATGCACCATTTATATATGCCGAAGCATGGGGGCATCCTCCCGCAAAAGGCAGGAGCAAATCGCTCCTCCACCCACTACTGCCCCCACGCTTCGGCATATATGCTGAAGTATGTAACTGTGGTGGTGAAATCACCTCCGACAGCGTTGGAGTCACGGCTTTATATATCGTGGGAGCAAACGCTGTTGCTGTCAAGATAAATAAATCCGCGCTGCAACTGAATGGCGTACCTGCTAAGCAAATGATGGTTAACAATAAAACAAAGCAACATTACAGTATAACAGTAAGACTTACCATACCTGCAAAGCAAATACAAAAAAAAAAATAGTAAAAAATAAAACATTTAACGCAACCTGTGCCTAAAATATATATATGCCGAAGCATGGGGGCATCCTCCCGCAAAAGGCAGGAGCAAATCGCTCCTCCACCCACTTCTGCCCCCACGCTTCGGCATATATGCTGAAGTATGTAACTGTGGTGGTGAAATCACCTCCGACAGCGTTGGAGTCACGGCTTTATATATCGTGGGAGCAAACGCTGTTGCTGTCAAGATAAATAAATCCGCGCTGCAACTGAATGGCGTACCTGCTAAGCAAATGATGGTTAACAATAAAACAAAGCAACATTACAGTATAACAGTAAGACTTACCATACCTGCAAAGCAAATACAAAAAAAAAAATAGTAAAAAATAAAACATTTAACGCAACCTGTGCCTAAAATATATATATGCCGAAGCATGGGGGCATCCTCCCGCAAAAGGCAGGAGCAAATCGCTCCTCCACCCACTTCTGCCCCCACGCTTCGGCATATATGCTGAAGTATGTAACTGTGGTGGTGAAATCACCTCCGACAGCGTTGGAGTCACGGCTTTATATATCGTGGGAGCAAACGCTGTTGCTGTCAAGATAAATAAATCCGCGCTGCAACTGAATGGCGCACCTGAAAACAATAAAATGGTTACCAACAAAACACAGTAAACGGTAAAGTATGAAAAATCTGAAAAGGAAACATGGTAAAACATAATAACAATAAAACATTGCAGAATAGAATAGAGTAAAAAAGAGAAGAACAATAGAGAGAGAATAGAGAGAGAGAGAACAATAAAACAACAACTATTTTTGGTTTTTTTATTTTATATTTTTTTTGTGTTTTTATTTTTTTTAATTTTTTTTTTATTTTTTATTTTTTACACTTTTTTTAGTAACTTTTAACTTTTGTAACTTTTGTTCCAGGTTTGGGTCTCTCAAAATGCAATGGCATCTTGGGAGACCCTGTGTTAGTGTGCCTAGTCTGTGCAGTGCTGAACCCTACGCTAATACTCAACTAATGTATGGTAGCGTTCAAAGCATTCACCCATGCAAAGACCAGGATTGCCAGGACAGGAGGGACAATAAGACCGGGTGTCACGCCTAAATCCGCGCTTGCTGCAGACACGACATCTTTTTTGGGGGGCTCGTTGGGTAGGGGTACTCGGGATGGCATAAGGAAAATGCCGCTCATGCAGCCGGCTTACTGCATTTGGTTGGGGAAGGTGAGGTAGAGCACCGTCTGGAAACAGAAGGGCTCTGACGATCTCTTCCTGGAATTTAAGGAAGGATCCAGTCTGTCCTGAAGCTCTGTATAGCACATGAGCATTCAGCAAAGCCAATTGAAATAAGTATACAGACACTTTTTTGTACCAGCGTCTGGCCTTACGGGCAACTAAGTACGGCGCCAACAACTGGTCGTTGAGGTCCACCCCTCCCATATTAAGGTTGTATTCGTGGACACAGAGGGGTTTCTCCACAACACCAGTCGCCGTAGAAATTTGGGTCGTCGTGTCTGCATGAAGGGAGGTGAGAACGAAAACATTCTTCTTATCCCTCCACTTCATAGCGAGCAAATTATTATACTTCAAGCAGGCTCTCTCCCCCAGCCTAAGACGGGAATCTACAAGCCGCTGGGGAAAGCCCCGGCGATTAGGTCGCACGGTGCCACATGCTCCAATCTGCTGATCAAACAAGTGACTAAAAAGTGGCACGCTCGTATAATAATTGTCCACGTACAAGTGGTACCCCTTTCCGAATAAGGGTGACACCAAGTCCCACACTATCTTGCCAGCGCTTCCTATGTAGTCAGGGCAGTTTGTCGGCTCTACGTGACTATCTTTTCCCTCGTAAACCATAAATCTACATGTATAGCCTGTGGCCCTGTCACAGAGCTTATACATCTTGACCCCGTATCTGGCACGCTTGCTGGGAAGGTACTGTTTGAAGGACAAGCGGCCAGAAAACTTAATCAGGGACTCATCAACGCAGACAACTTGATGGGGGGTAAACAAGTCTGCAAAACGTTGGTTGAAGTGGTTTACGAGGGGCCGAATTTTGTAGAGCCGATCGTATGCAGGGTCTCCACGAGGACGACAGAGTTCATTGTCGTTGAAGTGCATGAACCGCAAAATCTGCTCGTATCGTGCCCTGGCCATGGAAGCAGAGAACAAGGGTGAATGGTAAATTGGGTCAGTGGACCAATATGACCGCAACTTACTCTTTTTATTCAACCCCATGAGGAGGGAAAGGCCCAGAAAGGTCTTAAATTCGGAGACCGTAATTGGTCTCCAATCTCTGGCAAGGGTGGACTGGGGCATAGTGGCGATGTATTGACCAGCGTATAAATTGCTTTGGTCCACAATAGATCTATAGAGATCTTCGGTGAAAAACAGTGAATAAAAATCCAGTGGCATAAAGTCAACTGTTTCCACCTGAATTCCGGGTTGGCCAGTGAAAGGGGGAAGTACGGGTGCTGCAGAAGTGGAAGGTTCCCAATTCGGATTGGCCAATGCAGCAGGAAGGGCACTATGGGCACGACGGGCCTGTCTTTGTCTTCTTGGTGGCAGCGGGACACTACTAGTGCTTGCCACCTCGCCAGCTTGAACTGCACTTATGGGACTCGCCACGTCACCACGTGATACTGCAGTGCTGGATGTACGACCAGGGTGTACTAGGCCGCTGGTGCTTGCCAGTTCACCAGAAGGAGTAGCGGCGCTAGTACTGCTCTGCTCCATACGAGAGCCCTGCGGTTCTTGCACTTCAAGGACAGAAGAAGATTGGGGTCTGGTACGCCTGACCCTAGCAGGGACCACAACTCTGTCGTCAGAGCTATCTGTCATGGAGCCGCTGTCCTCTACAGGATCGTATTCTGAGCCTGAACTTGACAGATGAGTGACTTCCTCTTCACTATCTGTCATACTCAGAAACGTGTAGGCCTCTTCACTAGTGTACCTTCTATTTGCCATTTTGGGCTCTAAATTTAGGGGTACACTAGTGAGACTCACAGGCAAAAAAGCTCCTGACTGTTGGCGACTGTATCAAAACGCTACCAAAAAACTGTTAGCGATCGCAGGGATCAGGCCTGACTCTGCGAACGCTGCAGTTATGTGTGCTTAGTGTTTTGTAAGTGTCAGTGATCGATCGATACTGCACTTGGGTGGGCTGGGCAGGGCTGGGCCGAGGAGCAAAACGCAGGTGCTAGCAGGTATCTGGGCTGATCCCGCTAACACTGCGTTTCAGGGAACCCTAAACTGCTGGGGAGTATAGATCTGATCGGATCAGATATCGATCCGTTCAGATACTATAGCACTAAGGGAGGTGTATGCTGCGTGCGTGGGTTTTAGCTGTACTGGCGCTAACCTGACGCTGCCTGGGGCGACGCAGACCTTATCAGATCCTAAAAACTATAAATCTATCACCGCCGGGCAATTAGGGGGTTAAACCTTTATAGGGTAATAAACGGCGGGTGCCCTAAAACTATAATAAACTATAATAAACTGTAATAAACTGTAATAAACTACAGAAAACAAACTAGCTAACCAGCGTCACCCGTAACACTTATACGGTGATCGCTGGTGAAAGGGTTAACTAGGGGGCAATCAGGGGGTTAAAACCTTTAGCAGGTAGTATATGGGGGTCCCTGTCGCTATAAAACACTGACAGCGAACCTATATACTTACCTCCCTAACTAGCGTCACCTGTGTCACTAATACAGCGATCAGAAAAACGATCGCTTAGCGACACTGGTGACGGGGGGTAATCAAGGGGTTAACTTTTATTAGGGGGGGTTAGGGGGGTACCCTGGACCTAAGGGGGGGTACCCTAGACCTAAAGGGGGCTAACCTAACTGCCCTAAAACTTTTAACTGACACAAACTGACACCAATGCAAAAAAAAAAAAAAATGCTATTGGTGTCAGAGTGACAGTGGGTACAGGGGGGTGATCAGGGGGTGATCGGGGGGTGATGGGGGGTGACAAGTGTGCCTGGCGTGTTCTACTGAATGTGTAGTGTTGTGCAGACTTACTTGGATGTCTTCTCTCCTCGGCGCGGCGACGAAAAGACCGGCTCAAGGAGAGATGACATCACTTCCTTTCCCTCTGTTTACATTACAGAGGGAAGGAAGCATTTTCATTCGCCGGGAGCGATCGGGAGGGGGTGGCCAACAATGGATGGCCGCCCCCTCACCTCTCATTGCCCGGGAAGAAATGGCGACCGCCTCGGGCACCGGGGGGGGGACCGATCGGACCCCCCACCCGCGGAAGGCAAATCACGTACATGTACGTGATTTTGCCTGTCCGTGCCACCTTGCCGACGTACATCGGCGTGAGGCGGTCGTCAAGTGGTTAATCTGTATACCATGCTTGTGCATTCCCTATTTCACACTGCCTCACTCTATGTGCCATGCTGCATGTTATCTATTTCATGCCACTTATATACACCTTGTTGTACACATTGTATTCTACAACAATGTCCTATACATTTGTTATTCTGCACTAACTTTACAGGCCCAACAGCTCTAGCATTTATCTGTATGTTTGGGTTAGCCAGAACTGGTGTATTCTATCACCCTCAACCTGACCCTTTTTGGAAAGTAGAAAAGACACCCTTAGGTGAGTAATGTGCAGTGTATGAGGGTTTGGTGTATTATCGTAAGGGTGCACAGCATAATGGATTAGGGTGTGCACCCTAAAGCTCAACTCACACGTGCCTTTCCTTGCAGCCTCAACTGCACTGGGCAGTGAATGAATGGGGTAGTGCTATGTAATGAGCGGCTTCCTGTTCATTCACAAACTGAAGCATAGTAAACACAGTTTACTATGCTTCCGTTATGAATGAACACAGTGAGTGTGTTCACTGTGTTCATTTAGAAAATGAAGGGGCTGATAAATTACATAATTACTAGCTTCCTCCCCCAGTCTCCATTCTGAAACATCCCCCACAGCAGTCAGGGGGGAGGAGGGAAGTCAGCACTGTGGGGGGGGCACAACACAGGGGGAAGCCCAGGCAATAGGGGTAATCGGCACCGCACACAATGATTGCATTTGTATGCATGTATATAGACAGCCAAAACTAATGTACTGTATTTATCGGCGTATAACACGCACAGGCGTATAACACGCACATTCATTTTAAGAGGGAAGTTTCAGGAAAAAAAACTTAAATTTAAATAAGGAACTTTGAAGCAAAATAAGGGTCAGTGCCCATCTGCAGCCTCACCATTGCCATCAATGCAGCCTGATCAATGCCCATCTGCAGCCTCACAAGTGTCACCATTGCCATCAATGCAGCAGCCTCACCATTGCCATCAATGCAGCAGCCTCACCATTGCCATCAATGCAGCAGCCTCACCATTGCCATCAATGCATCAGCCTCACCATTGCCATCAATGCATCAGCCTCACCATTACCTTCAATGCAGCAGTCTTGCCAATGCCATCAGTGCAGACTGATCGATGCCCATCTGCAGCCTAGAGGATACAGGGAGGGGGGCGGGACGAGCGCCGACAGATTACATACAGTGAAAATCTCCTATGATAGACAGAACAGTAGTCCAATGGCAGCCCAGGAGACGGGACTTCTTATTACAGAGGCCGCCAAGTAAACAGAAGATTCTCACTGTATGTAACGTGACGTCGCTCGTCCCACCCCTCCCTGTCCCCTCTGAGGCAGCTAAAATTGAAGTATTCACGTATAACACGCACGTGCTATTTGCACCCGATTTTCATGGTGAAAAAGTGAGTGTTATACGCCAATAAATACAGTAATTGCACCTCAGCTTACTGCAACACATGCACTTAAAAAAGTAAGGCAGATACATTTTTTGGCCATGGGCCTGTGTTGAAGGTCATTTTAAAACAATTGGGCTTGTTCCCACATGCGTTTTTTGCTCATTTTTCACCCTCTGAAGGGCAACAAACACCCAAAAGTAGCTGCAGAACCTTTTTGGTCGTGGAGCATTGGGTGTTTTTGCAGTGTGCATTTTAATGCGTTTGTAGCGTGTTTTGTCAGGCAACAAGCACGTGTCAAAACACATGTCTGCTATCATGCGCTTGGAGTACCATTAACAATTAATGCCACTGCAAGCATGACCCACAATTGCAGTGTATTTGCAGTGCATTTCTAAAATTGTTATTTTGTGTGTTTTGTCACCTTTTTAGGAAATTAATACATGTGAACGCAGCCATAAGGGGGTTCCCCCTCAATTTCAGAGATTTCCTATTACTTCCTGCTATGTCTCCAGTATAGGAAGCAAAGAAAAATCTCTTCAGTGGTGCACATTGCAAAATACAAACCACACAATGTTTGTAAACATTTTCAATTCTATCAAAAACTTAAAAGGAAAAATGTTGGCTTTAGATACACATTAAAATGATCAACTAATGGTAATAATGTTACCATTCATGTTATACATTGGATAATTGACGTTATTTTGTTCAGCCACCTAACAACTTGACATGGCTAGAGAGATCTTAGGAAAATACTTTGATGTAGTCTGAAATAAACAGTATGCCAACACATTTGCACTTTCTGTACTATGAAACTTTTGATGATGTTGGATTGACTATAAACAGGATTAGACTGACTGCCTGCTCGAGGCCATTTTCCTTTACTCTCTGATTATCTGCAGCCGTCATTTCTCCCGCAGAGACGGCAATGATGTATTCCTATTCTACCTCCCTCACAAAGCATCAGCCTTCCTTATACATGCATATTCAAAACAATTACTAACCCTGACTACACTGGGTACAAAATACTCATATTGCAAATGACAGATGACTTACTATTCATCTGCTAGGCACAACAACAAAAGTATGAAACAAACACACATACTGTAATCACTAGGTATACAAAAATCCAAATTGTTGCACTTTAAAATGATTGTAACATAGCAAAAGTAGAAGGGGGTCATGGCTGTTACATTTACTAAACAAAAGGCATAGGTTTATAATATTCATTAAGAAAAAAATTAAGCTAATGTGGTTGATTCACTGAAGAACTAGAAGCTGTTCTATGAGCAAAGTGAATATTCACTTTGCAAAGTTAAAGTGTTAGGAAATGATCACCTTGTAAAACAACCCATTCAGTTTAAAATAGAAATGAAAGGCAAAGCATTTTTGTATAGATATAAAAAAAATATATAAATAGCGTTTTGCCTTTTTTTGTAAGTAAACATTCCCTCTGTTCTCAGTTGCATGAGAGCTGCGGGAGGAGAAGCAGCAGCACACCGAGCTTCCCAGTGAGTGGCTGTGCAGTGTGGGCGAGTCAGAACAAGTCCGATCATTGGAGAGCAGGCTGAATTCCCAACATAGCTAGAGAACCTGTTTGTTCAGCCCGCCGAATGACCTCAATGCACTGCGCCCCGAATGACTGCAATGCACTGCGCGCCGCACAGTGCATTGGAAGCCCTGATTGGCTGAAGCAATGAAAGCTTTGCCCAATCAGGGCACAGAGCACTGTCAGAGCCAAGATTGGAGAATGTAATGGTGATTCTATCCAATCATGGCTCATTGCTCTTAGTCCTGCCCTAAACTATAAAAAATATTCACCCCAGAGCAGCCATTTGCAGTGTGATATTGGCATGGAAAGTAGGGACAGGATAGATGTGTGAGTCGAGCATCATCTGTTCGTTTGTTCGCAGAACAAATGAACATATGGGGCGCTTGTGGCAAGTTCACCCACCATGGTATGCCCCATAATGCACTGCAAGATCGCAGTGCATTGACAGCTGCTGATTGGCCAAAGCTTGCCCCTGACCTGCGTGCTTTGGCCAATCACAGCGCGATGTGCTGTGAGAGCCATGATTGGCCAAAGGCAGGGTGCCTTTGGCCAATCATGGCTCATGGGCTAAGTCCACGCCCCACACTATATAAGGCTGCTGCTTACATGGCGGCCATATACATAGTGAATGAATGGAGATTAGGCAGGTAGTGTAGTGTGCAGTCAGTCAGTGTAGTGTATATATAATATAGTTCAGGGTATATAGTGAAGTCGTGTAGTATATATAATACAGTTCAGAGTATATAGTGCAGTCCGTGTAGTATATATAATACAGTGGAGATTATGTAGTGCCATCAGTGTAGTATATATTATACATTGCAGAGTATATAGTGCAGTCAGTGTAGTATATATATTACAGTGGAGAATATATAGTGCAGTGCAGAGTATATAATACAGTGTATTGAAGTGGTTAAGGGTAAATCTATGACAGAATTAGGAAAAAAACAGCGTGGGGTCCCCCCAAAATCCATACCAGGCCCTTTGGGTCTTGTATAGATTTCAAAGGGAACTCAACGCCAAAAATCAGTGTGCGGTCCCCCCCAAAATTCATACCAGGCCAGGAAAGGGAGGGGAGGAGTGAGTACCCCCCCTGAACCATACCAGGTCGCTTGCTCTCAAAATGGGGAGGGTGCGTTGGTGTACCCCCAAAGCACCTTGTCCCCATGTTGATGGGAACAAGAGCCTCTTCCCGACAACCTTGGCCGGCGGTTGTCAGGGTCTGTGGGTGGGGGGATTATTGGAATCTAGAAGCCCCCTTTAACAAGGGGGCCCCCAGATCCCAGCTCCATCCCCCTATTTGAATTGGTATTGGGTACATTGTACCACTATCCATTCACCAAAAAAGTGGCAAAAATTAAAAACCACAAAAGACAGTTTTTGACAATTCCTTTATTGAAAAAAAAAAGTGTCCATTCATCTTCAATCACGCCACCTGATGGACCAGAAAAATAGAAGAAATTAAAAAAGCTCTGCCTCCGTGGGAGGCCTCCCGGCGACTGCTGCCTTTTCGCTTTGACAGCTCTTATATAGGCAAGGGCGGGGGCCACCCGCTAATGTAACCAGATGACCCTGGTCATCTGGTTTTAGGAAAGAGGCCCTTGTCCTCATCAACATGGGGACAAGGTGATTTGGGGTGTGGGGCACAGATGCCCCCATGTTGAGGCGCTCACTCATCCCCTCCTATCCTGACCTCCAGGCTGCATGCTCAGATAAGGGTCTGGTATGGATTTTGGGGAGGCATCACGACAATTTTTTAAAAAATCTTGGCGTGGAGTTCCTCTTTAAATCCATACCAGACCCAAAGGGCCTGGTACGGACTGGGGGGGGACCCCACGCTGATAATTTTCATTGATTTTACATCTATATTGCAGGTAGCCGGCAATTTGCTACAGCCACGAGGAAATTTAAACAAATTTTTTTCCTTTAGAATGTCATTATTGCTGCGGCACTGTTCTACACATCACACAGATGTGTCACTTTACAGGCAGACTAAGGGGACCCCTGAGGTATGATATTTAAAGGAATATTTAATTTTTATTGTTTCACTTTAAGCATTATTAAAATCACTGCTCCTGAAAAAACAATTGTTTTAAAAACTTTTTTTGCATTGATACATGTCCCCTGGGGCAGTACCCAGGCCCCCATACACTTTCTTTGGCAATAACATGCATATAAGCCTTTAAAATTAGGACTTTTGATTTTTCATGTTTGTGTCCCATAGACTTTAATAGGGTTTGCATGTTCGCTAGAAATTTTTGCCTGTTTGAGGTGTTCTAGTGTGAACCGAACCAGGGGGTGTTCGGCCCATCCCTCGTGGAAAGAGATAAAACAGGGCTCTGTTCAGTGCTGCTAGAGAGTTAGTGTGCTATAGTGTGCTATCATGCTTCTATTGTCAGTGTAGAACATCAGTTTAGCTGTGAATCTAGTGATAGTTCAGTGTAACCATTCATTTTTATTTTAGTGTCAGTTTTGTGAGTGTAGTGTGACCATTCCTTTTTACATTAGTGTCAGTTTAATTTGTCAGGGCAGGTTTCCTGCAGTATATCAGTGCATTACTGCATGTTTAACACAGTATATATCAGTGCATTGTGCATTACTGTACGTTTAATGCAGTATATACAGTATCTGTGCATGACTGCACGTTTAGCGCAGTATATATCTGTGCGTTACTGCACGTTTAACTCAGTATATCAGTGCATTACTGCACATTTAATGCAGTACAATTGAGTGTGTTATTGCACGTTTAACATTACACTAACTGTAAATACTAAATAATGATATTTGAAGCGCTTCATAATGTGCATAAAAATGAGTATATATGAATAAATATAAATAAATATAAATACTCAAATAAATCCAGCGGTGAGTAAAATTCCTAAAAAATCCAGCAATCAAAAAAGTGTAAAATTATTAGTGCCACCAAATGTCTAAAAAAATCCACATAAAAAATCAACATAAAAACAAATATATAGGGATGTATTCAGAAGGTTCAATTAGACAAGTGTAGAATCCTATTGGTATATAGCTTTGATCTGGTCCCACTAGCAAAGCTGTTTAAAAACACTTGCTTAATTAAGGTGCTCATTGACATATATAGTAACAATGTTTCTTTTGCTTCTGTTCACAACCAATGTGAGAATCATAAACAGATCTCATTTGACAGGCAGATAAGAGAAAAAACCAATCATTGTGCAATAGTTAGGATACCAAGGTACACAGGCAAACTTCAATCCACTCAATCCGATCCTTGAAAAAGTCACGTGACTGTGATGCAACGTGTGGGAGGAGCCAAGGACGCTCTGTGCAGATCAGCAGTATCACACAGTGTACTGCAGTGAATCTGCTCCTGTCTAAGGCGGCTGACTATAGTAAAACCTGCATATGCCTTATCATTATAAGGCACACGTGAGTGGATTGAAGTTTGCCTGTGTACCTTGGTATCCTAACTATTGCACAATGATTGTTTTTTTCTCTTATCTGCCTGTCAAATGAGATCTGTTTATGATTCTCACATTGGTTGTGAACAGAAGCAAAAGAAACATTGTTACTATAAATGTCAATGAGCACCTTAATTAAGCAAGTGTTTTTAAACAGCTTTGCTAGTGGGACTGAATCAAAGCTCTATACCAATCGGATTCTACACTTGTATAATTGAACCTTCTGAATACATCCCTATATATTTGTTTTTATGTTGATTTTTTATGTGGATTTTTTTACACATTTGGTGGCAATAATAATTTTACACTTTTTTGATTGCTGGATTTTTTAGGAATTTTACACACCGCTGGATTTATTTGAGTATTTATATTTTTTTATATTTATTCATATATACTCATTTTTATGCACATTGTGAAGCGCTTCAAATATCATTATTTATTCTTTTTAAGTGACTCTGAAAACCCTCTCTTTTGATAGCAGCCTCACTTGGTTTTATGTGTAATTATCAGCTATTTAGCATCACAGCGCTTTGTGTTTTATATATTCTTTTTAACTGTAAATACTGTAGCTGCCTGCCTGTGGTATTAATAGGATCAGAACACCACCAATTTTCTTCAGGTAGCTTTAGGTGCACACTGTGCAGAGGACACAGTATAGTAACTGTAAATACTGTAGCTGCCTGCCTGTGGTATTAATAGGATCAGAACAACATCAATTGCCTTCAGGTAGCTTTAGGTGCACACTGTACACTTATGCCCCGTACACACGGTCAGACATTGATCGGACATTCCGACAAAAAAATCCTAGGATTTTTTCCGACGGATGTTGGCTCAAACTTGTCTTGCATACACACGGTCACACAAAGTTGTCGGAAAATCAGATCATTCTGAATGCGTGCACTTTGTGCGTCGGATTTGTGTACACACGATCGAAATTCCGAGAACGGATTTTGTTGTTGGAAAATTTTATAGCCTGCTCTCAAACTTTGTGTGTCGGAAAATCCGATGGAAAATGTCAGATGGAGCCCACACACACTCCAATCTGACATTTTCCATTGGAAAATCCAACCGTGTGTACGGGGCATAACTGTAAATACTGCAACTGCCTGCGGTACTAATAGGATCAGAAGAACACCACCAATCTTCTTTAGGTAGCTTTAGGTGCACATTGTGCAGAGGACGCACTACACTAAATGTAAATACTGCAACTGCCTGCGGTACTAATAGGATCAGAAGGACACCACCAATCTTCTTTAGGTAGCTTTAGGTGCACATTGTGCAGAGGACGCACTACACTAAATGTAAATACTGCAGCTGCCTGCGGTACTAATAGGATCAGAAGAACACCACCAATTTTCTTCAGGTAGCTTTAGGTGCACACTGTGCATAGGACGCACTACACTAACTGTAAATACTGCAGCTGCCTGTCGTGATACTAATAGGATCAGAAGAACACCACCAATTTTCTTCAGGTAGCTTTAGATGCACACTGTGCAGAGTACGCACTACACTAACTGTAAATATTGCAACTGCCTGTGGTACTAATCGGATCAGAAGAACACCACCAATTTTCTTCAGGTATCTTTAGGTGCACACTGTGCAGAGGACGCACTATACTAACTGTAAATACTGCAGCTGCCTGCGGTACTAATAGGATCAATAGAACACCACCAATTTTCTTTAGGTAGCTTTAGGTGCATACTGTGCAGAGGATGCACTATACTAACTGTAAATACTGCAGCTGCCTGTCTGTGGTACTAATAGGATCAGAAGATCATCACCAATTTTCTTCAGGTAGTTTAGGTGCATACTGTGCAGAGGACGCACTACACTAACTGTAAATACTGCAACTGCCTGTGGTACTAATAGGATCAGAAGAACGCCACCAATTTTCTTCAGGTAGCGTTAGGTGCACACTGTGCAGAGGACACAGTACACTAACTGTAAATACTGTAGCTGCCTGCCTGTGGTACTAATAGGATCAGAAGAACACCACCACTTTTCTTCAGGTAGCTTTAGGTGCACACTGTGCAGGGGACGCTCTACACTAACTGTAAATACTGCAGCTGTGTGCCTGTGGTACTAATAGGATCAGAAGAACACCACCAATTTTCTTCAGGTAGCTTTAGGTGCATACTGTGCAGAGGACGCACTGCACTAACTGTAAATACTGCAACTGCCTGCGGTACTAATAAGATCAAAAGAACACCACCAATTTTCTTCAGGTAGCTTTAGGTGCACACTGTGCAGAGTACGCACTACGCTAACTGTAAAAACTGCAGCTGCCTGTGGTATTAATCGGAACAGAACAACAGCAATTGTCTTCAGGTAGCTTTAGGTGCACACTGTGCAGAGGACGCACTACACTTATGCCCCGTACACACGGTCAGACATTGATCGGACATTCTGACAAAAAAATCCTAGGATTTATTCCGACGGATGTTGGCTCAAACTTGTCTTGCATACATACGGTCACACAAAGTTGTCAGAAAATCAGATCATTCTGAATGCGGTGACGTAAAACACGTACGTCGGGACTATAAACAGGACAGTAGCCAATAGCTTTCATCTCTTTATTTATTCTGAGCATGCGTGGCACTTTGTGCGTCGGATTTGTGTACACACGATCGGAAATTCCGAGAACGGATTTTGTTGTCGGAAAATTTTATAGCTTGCTCTCAAACTTTGTGTGTCGGAAAATCCCATGGAAAATGTCCGATGGAGCCCACACACGGTCGGAATGTCCCACAACACACTCCAATCTGACATTTTCCATTGGAAAATCAGACCATGTGTACGGGGCATAACTTTAAATACTGCAACTGCCTGCGGTACTAATAGGATCAGAAGAACACCACCAATCTTCTTTAGGTAGCTTTAGGTGCACATTGTGCAGAGGACGCACTACACTAAATGTAAATACTGCAGCTGCCTGCGGTACTAATAGGATCAGAAGAACACCACCAATTTTCTTTAGCTAGCTTTAGGTGCACACTGTGCAGAGGACGCACTACACTAAATGTAAATACTGCAGCTGCCTGCAGTACTAATAGGATCAGAAGAACACCACCAATTTTCTTCAGGTAGCTTTAGGTGCACACTGTGCATAGGACGCACTATACTAACTGTAAATACTGCAGCTGCCTGTCGTGGTACTAATAGGATCAGAAGAACACCACCAATTTTCTTCAGGTAGCTTTAGGTGCACACTGTGCAGAGTACGCACTACACTAACTGTAAATATTGCAACTGCATGTGGTACTAATCGGATCAGAAGAACACCACCAATTTTCTTCAGGTATCTTTAGGTGCACACTGTGCAGAGTATGCACTATACTAACTGTAAATACTGCAGCTGCCTGCAGTACTAATAGGATCAATAGAACACCACCAATTTTCTTTAGGTAGCTTTAGGTGCATACTGTGCAGAGGATGCACTATACTAACTGTAAATACTGCAGCTGCCTGCCTGTGGTACTAATAGGATCAGAAAATCATCACCCATTTTCTTCAGGTAGCTTTAGGTGCACACTGTGCAGAGGACACAGTACACTAACTGTAAATACTGTAGCTGCCTGCCTGTGGTACTAATAGGATCAGAAGAACACCACCAATTTTCTTCAGGTAGCTTTAGGTGCACACTGTGCAGGGGACGCACTACACTAACTGTAAATACTGCAGCTGTGTGCCTGTGGTACTAATAGGATCAGAAGAACACCACCAATTTTCTTCAGGTAGCTTTAGGTGCATACTGTGCAGAGGACGCACTACACTAACTGTAAATACTGCAACTGCCTGCGGTACTAATAAGATCAGAAGAACACCACCAATTTTCTTCAGGTAGCTTTAGGTGCACACTATGCAGAGTACGCACTACACTAACTGTAAAAACTGCAGCTGCCTGTGGTATTAATCGGAACAGAACAACAGCAATTGTCTTCAGGTAGCTTTAGGTGCACACTGTGCAGAGGACGCACTACACTTATGCCCCGTACACACGGTCAGACATTGATCGGACTTTCTGAAAAAAAAATCCTAGGATTTTTTCCAACGGATGGTGGCTCAAACTTGTCTTGCATACATACGGTCACACAAAGTTGTCAGAAAATCAGATCATTCTGAATTCGGTGACGTAAAACACGTACGTCGGGACTATAAAAAGGACAGTAGCCAATAGCTTTCATCTCTTTATTTATTCTGAGCATGCGTGGCACTTTGTGCGTCGGATTTGTGTACACACGATCGGAAATTCCGACAACGGATTTTGTTGTCGGAAAATTTTATAGCCTGCTCTCAAACTTTGTGTGTCGGAAAATCCGATAGAAAATGTCCGATGGAGCCCACACACGGTCGGAATGTCCGACAACACACTCCAATCTGCCATTTTCCATTGGAAAATCCGACCGTGTGTACGGGGCATAACTGTAAATACTGCAACTGCCTGCGGTACTAATAGGATCAGAAGAACACCACCAATCTCCTTTAGGTAGCTTTAGGTGCACATTGTGCAGAGGACGCACTACACTAAATGTAAATACTGCAGCTGCCTGCGGTACTAATAGGATCAGAAGAACACCACCAATTTTCTTTAGGTAGCTTTAGGTGCACACTGTGCAAAGGACGCACTACACTAACTGTAAATACTGCAGCTGCCTGCAGTACTAATAGGATCAGAAGAACACCACCAATTTTCTTCAGGTAGCTTTAGGTGCACACTGTGCATAGGACGCACTACACTAACTGTAAATACTGCAGCTGCCTGCCTGTGGTACTAATAGGATCAGAAGAACACCACCAATTTTCTTCAGGTAGCTTTAGGTGCACACTGTGCAGAGTACGCACTACACTAACTGTAAATACTGCAGCTGCCTGTGGTACTAATCGGATCAGAAGAACACCACCAATTTTCTTCAGGTATCTTTAGGTGCACACTGTGCAGAGGACGCACTATACTAACTGTAAATACTGCAGCTGCCTGCGGTACTAATAGGATCAATAGAACACCACCAATTTTCTTTAGGTAGCTTTAGGTGCATACTGTGCAGAGGATGCACTATACTAACTGTAAATACTGCAGCTGCCTGCCTGTGGTACTAATAGGATCAGAAGATCATCACCAATTTTCTTCAGGTAGCTTTAGGTGCACACTGTGCAGAGGACGCACTACACTAACTGTAAATACTGCAACTGCCTGTGGTACTAATAGGATCAGAAGAACGCCGCCAATTTTCTTCAGGTAGCGTTAGGTGCACACTGTGCAGAGGACACAGTACACTAACTTTAAATACTGTAGCTGCCTGCCTATGGTACTAATAGGATCAGAAGAACACCACCAATTTTCTTCAGGTAGCTTTAGGTGCACACTGTGCAGGGGATGCTCTACACTAACTGTACATACTGCAGCTGTGTGCCTGTGGTACTAATAGGATCAGAAGAACACCACCAATCTCCTTTAGGTAGCTTTAGGTGCACATTGTGCAGAGGACGCACTACACTAAATGTAAATACTGCAGCTGCCTGCGGTACTAATAGGATCAGAAGAACACCACCAATTTTCTTTAGGTAGCTTTAGGTGCACACTGTGCAGAGGACGCACTACACTAACTGTAAATACTGCAGCTGCCTGCAGTACTAATAGGATCAGAAGAACACCACCAATTTTCTTCAGGTAGCTTTAGGTGCACACTGTGCATAGGACGCACTACACTAACTGTAAATACTGCAGCTGCCTGCCTGTGGTACTAATAGGATCAGAAGAACACCACCAATTTTCTTCAGGTAGCTTTAGGTGCACACTGTGCAGAGTACGCACTACACTAACTGTAAATACTGCAGCTGCCTGTGGTACTAATCGGATCAGAAGAACACCACCAATTTTCTTCAGGTATCTTTAGGTGCACACTGTGCAGAGGACGCACTATACTAACTGTAAATACTGCAGCTGCCTGCGGTACTAATAGGATCAATAGAACACCACCAATTTTCTTTAGGTAGCTTTAGGTGCATACTGTGCAGAGGATGCACTATACTAACTGTAAATACTGCAGCTGCCTGCCTGTGGTACTAATAGGATCAGAAGATCATCACCAATTTTCTTCAGGTAGCTTTAGGTGCACACTGTGCAGAGGACGCACTACACTAACTGTAAATACTGCAACTGCCTGTGGTACTAATAGGATCAGAAGAACGCCACCAATTTTCTTCAGGTAGCGTTAGGTGCACACTGTGCAGAGGACACAGTACACTAACTGTAAATACTGTAGCTGCCTGCCTATGGTACTAATAGGATCAGAAGAACACCACCAATTTTCTTCAGGTAGCTTTAGGTGCACACTGTGCAGGGGACGCTCTACACTAACTGTACATACTGCAGCTGTGTGCCTTGGGTACTAATAGGATCAGAAGAACACCACCAATTTTCTTCAGGTAGCTTTAGGTGCATACTGTGCAGAGGACGCACCACACTAACTGTAAATACTGCAACTGCCTGCGGTACTAATAAGATCAGAAGAACACCACCAATTTTCTTCAGGTAGCTTTAGGTGCACACTGTGCAGAGTACGCACTACACTAACTGTAAAAACTGCAGCTGCCTGTGGTATTAATCGGAACAGAACAACAGCAATTGTCTTCAGGTAGCTTTAGGTGCACACTGTGCAGAGGACGCACTACACTTATGCCCCGTACACACGGTCAGACATTGATCGGACATTCTGACAAAAAAATCCTAGGATTTATTCCGACGGATGTTGGCTCAAACTTGTCTTGCATACATACGGTCACACAAAGTTGTCAGAAAATCAGATCATTCTGAATGCGGTGACATAAAACACGTACGTCGGGACTATAAACAGGACAGTAGCCAATAGCTTTCATCTCTTTATTTATTCTGAGCATGCGTGGCACTTTGTGCGTCGGATTTGTGTACACACGATCGGAAATTCCGAGAACGGATTTTGTTGTCGGAAAATTTTATAGCCTGCTCTCAAACTTTGTGTGACGGAAAATCCGATGGAAAATGTCCGATGGAGCCCACACACGGTCGGAATGTCCGACAACACACTCCAATCTGACATTTTCCATTGGAAAATCCGACCGTGTGTACGGGGCATAACTGTAAATACTGCAACTGCCTGCGGTACTAATAGGATCAGAAGAACACCACCAATCTCCTTTAGGTAGCTTTAGGTGCACATTGTGCAGAGGACGCACTACACTAAATGTAAATACTGCAGCTGCCTGCGGTACTAATAGGATCAGAAGAACACCACCAATTCTCTTTAGGTAGCTTTAGGTGCACACTGTGCAGAGGACGCACTATACTAACTGTAAATACTGCAGCTGCCTGCAGTACTAATAGGATCAGAAGAACACCACCAATTTTCTTCAGGTAGCTTTAGGTGCACACTGTGCATAGGACGCACTATACTAACTGTAAATACTAAAACAACAAGAGAGAAATAATGAAACAAACACTTTGCTCTAGTTACATGTAGCTGTAGACAGATAGGGAGAATACCCAGATAGAATCTGCCTACATGTGCTAATACCTGCTAGCATCCAAACTAATATAGGTGGATGTGTTCCTCTGAATTGGAGAGCATAACAAGAAACAAGGATTGGAGGTACAAAGAATTCTTCAGTGAGGAACAGGCATGATTAGAAAAAATATAAATGTTTAATATAGAAAAAAATGATACCACATATACACCAGATTGAGTCAAGGATTGACAATAAGTGAACCAATACCAACTACTACCAATTAAAATTGACAACGTTGTCTAGAAACAAAAAACACAGCATGCAGATGGCCACCACAACACATACAGACACATATAATTGGCCAGCTGGACTTGAAAAGTCTCGTGTGAAGTATAGCTAAGTGAAAATTGAAAGCCAATAGGTGACGGTATATAGCCTTTAATGGAGGGGAGTCCGCATTGTACACTGCCGATAGCAAGCCCGGATTTGACTGCAGATGGGTATACAAACTTTGCTGGTAATAGCACTGACAGGTGAATGTCGGCTGCAGCAAGTAACATGCATGGACAGCTGTGTCAGTGCTAGGCAGGAGTGCAGGGGAGGATGGTGTGCCTGTGTGGCTATGGAAATATAACAACAGCGTGTGAAATGATGCGATCTCACCAAGCCATGGGTATCCAGGTACACCAGGTAAGTTGGACAGTCCAATCCTCCTCGAGCTTAATGATCATCTGGTCAAGATAAAGTGGCCGATGGATCCATGTAGGTAGACGCCCGCCAGGTGAGTGGAAGTGGGGGGACTAAGTGGCGTGCCGCCTGTTAGCGGAGTGGAGCCACAGTTGCTTCCTGGTTGCTTCCTGGTTCCGTGCTGCGGGGCTATTAACGGGCTTTCGGCCGGGCTTGAGTGACTTCAGCAGTGGCGAATCAAATCCCGGGCTGGTGGGTGGGTCTGTACGGGTGCTACAACAGACGTGATGGCGTCATGCTGACGCGTTTCATCCGTAAAGGATTTCTTCAGAGCATGCGCAGTAGTTGCAATAGGCGGCTTAAATAGCAGTAACAATTAAAGACGTAAATACGTCAGCTAGCCGCTAACTAGGCGCCTGCGCAACAGATAGACAGCCATTCAAGTGAAAAGACAACAACAAATAATAATAATAAAGTGGGCCAGTCCATGGGTGCAGCACCACCACCAGGAATGTTGTATGGATAGGGAGGGGGGGGGGAGAGAAGATGGGTTATCTGAGCTAGAAAATAATGATCAGGACTATAACGTAGAGACGTGAGGATTTTCCTCCGATGACTATGTTGTAAGGAATACTGATAAGTTGCATTCATTATTTAACCCATGTGGGGACATACTGTCAAGGGTATATATCCACATTTTTTCTTTCTGGCAGAGAATCCTGTCGAAGTCACCCCTCCTAAGGGGGAGGTTTAATTTATAAATACCCTTGACAGTAAGTCCCGTGGGGTCCCCACCATGATGATCAAGGAAATGTAGGGAGATGGGGCGCTCATCATCCTTACTAAGGATGCTCTGTACGTGTTCACTGATCCTGGTCCTGAGTTTTCTTTTTGTTTTTCCCACGTATTTTTTGCCACATGGGCAGGTGATCATGTAGACCACTCGTGTGGTATTACAGTTGATAAAGTTGTGAATTCTAAACTGTTTCTGACCATCAGAACCAGTGAACACGTCAGTGCGTTCCACATACTTGCATATACTGCATCTGCCGCATTTGAACATGCCTTTTAGAGGTGGAAGTTGAGTAAGCCAGTTTTGACTGTGTGACCTAAGGTATTCGGAATGGATCAGGTGATCCCTGAGGTTCCGGGAACGTCGAGCAGTAAGGAGAGGGCGTTCACCTACTATTTCACCCAGTACAGGGGAGTCTGAAAGAATGTGCCAGTGGTTACCAAGTATGGTCCGAATTTGTTTCCATTGGGAACCGTACTTGGTAATAATCCTGGGGGGCCCATAGTCATTATTGGAGGCCTTAGGTTTTTTTCTTCTTGTAAGGAGTTGTTGTCGATCGGTCTGGGCAGCTCTTTTCTTTGCTGTTCTAATAACCCCATGGGAGTAGCCCCTATCTCGGAATCTATCATATAGGTCCCTGGCTTCAATGTCAAAATCTTGTTGTGTGGAGCAGTTTCTGCGAATACGAAGGAACTGGCCCACAGGTATACCTCTGATCAGCGATCTAGGATGATCACTTGTTGCCTGGAGGAGCGTATTCGCTGCTGTGGGTTTTCTGTACGTTTTGGTACTAATCCTCCCATTGTTGGCGATAAGGGTGAGGTCCAGAAAGGAGAGGGTGTGCTGATGGGCTGTGTAGGTGAGCCTAATGTTTCTGTCGTTGATGTTGAGTTCATCCATAAATAGCACCAGTTCCTGTTCTGTACCCGCCCAGACCATAAATACATCATCGATGTACCTCAGCCAGAGGCGACTATGGCTGAGGTACATCGACGAATGGTAGACACATTCCTCCTCCCACATGCCAAGGTGGAGGCATGCATAGGATGGAGCCCACGGTGCCCCCATCGAGGTGCCTCTGATTTGTCGATAGTAGGACCCCATGAACTGGAAGCAATTATGCTCCAATAAAAATTTGAGCATATCACAAATAAACTCATTTTGATGTCCCAGGTCAGGAAATTTTTTATCAAGAAAGAAATGAGTTGCTTTCAATCCCCAAGTGTGGGGAATTGATGTGTATAAGGATTCAACATCAATCCCAACCAACATAGATCCCTCCGGTAGGACCACGTTCTCTAGATGGGATAATACATGCCCAGTGTCCTGTACATATGAGGGCAGGTCAAATACCAATTCCTTGATTAGTGCATCAATGAATTTACCCGTTTTTTCAAGGGGACCATTCACTGCCGACACGATGGGCCTACCGGGGGGATTTGTTAGGGATTTATGGAGCTTCGGTATAATGTAGAAGGTGGGTGTATTGAACTGGGACACCCTAAGAAAGTTAAACTCCCTTTTGTTAATTAGTTTTTCCTCCATAGCCAAACTCAACTGGTAATTAAGTTCATTGATAATATCGGGGAAGGGGTTTATATCAAGTTTGTGATAAGTGAGTTTATCACCTAGGAGTCTAAGTACTTCATTTTCGTATTGGTCCTCAGTAAGGAGGACTAAGTTGCCCCCTTTGTCACTGCCCTTAATTACAATACCAGGGGTCTCCTCTAGTTCTTTTAGGGCCTTTCTCTCATCTCTAGTAAGGTTATCTATGCCCCTATATTTCCAATTGACCATGGATAGGTCTCTTTTAACCTGTGCCAGGAAGAATTCAATGGCCTTGTGTTTGGATAGAGGGGGCATTTTATCCGATTTGATGGATAGGTTGGCGGGGCGGGCAAGGGCAACCTGCATTGGGGGCATCTCAGAATCAGAATCAGAGTCCTCATTTTCTAGAAGAAGTGAAACAAGTGCATCCAAGGCTTCCCTTTCCTCTTTATTCTGGGAGTCCTGTTTGGTTTTATTGTGTTTAGATAGATGCCAGTATCTAAAGAGGACTTTTCTTAGATAGAGGGAGATGTCCTTATACACTTCAAATTCATTCATCCCTGATTTAGGGGAGAATGAGAGACCCTTACTAAGTAGGGAAAGATGATGTTGGTTCAGGGGGAAGTTGGTCAAGTTAACTACCTTCATATCTGTGGATGAGTCCTCTATTGATTTCTGGATGCCTATGTCCTGTGTGTTTTCTTCCTCACCTGTCTCTGGCTTTTGCGAATTTCCCTTGTTCTTCCTTGATGATCTGGGAGTGAGTCTGGGGGTATTTTCCCTTTTCCTATTACTTGGTTCTTCCCTGTGGTAATTGGGGGGTTGTCTGTTGGTGACTGGTCCCTCTCTAAAAAAGTCACCGAGAGGTCCCTACGTTCACTGTCGCTATCCGTGGAAGAATATTGTTTACGGGTAGACTTGGTATTGGCTGAGCTGTTGCTCCTCCCTCTATTTTTTCGCGAGCGGCTCCTTCCTTTATGAATTGTGGGGTCAAACAGATCACCGCTTTCAAGGTCAAGTAGATTTTGTTTGAATTTTTCTCGTTTATGAGTTTTTAAATTTCTTTGAGTTTTCTCTACTTCTTTTTTAAGGAGCTCATTATGTTTTTCAAATGAGGAGTCTGTTTTAAAGGGTTCAAGTAAGCTGGCACTATTATTTATCTCCGTTTGAATTTCGGCAAGTTGGGCCTGTTCCTCATCAACAATCAGCTGCATAATTTCCAAACCACGCTTCAGACAGCTGGCCTTCCATGCCTGTATAAAGCGTGGTGTGTGAAGATGTCCAGCTGGGGTCACCCTTTCTCTCAGACCTCTGGGGATAATTCCATTTTCAATGTGAGATTTTAATGATGAAATGTCCCACTTCCTATTCAGGAATTTAATTGTTAGTTTTTTATGATTCCTGAATAGGGACTGGAGAGAGTCCTCACAGGCATTTGAGGCCGATTGTTGGGAGGAAAAGGCAGACTGGATTTCTCGATCAATGTCCTCGTCAAGAAGATAAGCCATATCACAGGGGGGAGAAATCAGGAGGAACAGGTGGGGGGAAAAAAAAAGGGGGGAGGAGGGAACGGGAAGGGGAAAAGGGAAAAGGAGGTGAGGTGCACCCAGGGACGGACCCACTAATAAAAAGTATGTGGTTATGGTAATACCTGGTGTAGGTGGTAGCAAAGTGAAGTTCATAAAGAAGGGAAGTATAATCCCACAAGGCAAAATGTAAAACAACAAGAGAGAAATAATGAAACAAACACTTTGCTCTAGTTACATGTAGCTGTAGACAGATAGGGAGAATACCCAGATAGAATCTGCCTACATGTGCTAATACCTGCTAGCATCCAAACTAATATAGGTGGATGTGTTCCTCTGAATTGGAGAGCATAACAAGAAACAAGGATTGGAGGTACAAAGAATTCTTCAGTGAGGAACAGGCATGATTAGAAAAAATATAAATGTTTAATATAGAAAAAAATACTGTAAATACTGCAGCTGCCTGCCGTGGTACTAATAGGATCAGAAGAACACCACCAATTTTCTTCAGGTAGCTTTAGGTGCACACTGTGCAGAGTACGCACTACACTAACTGTAAATATTGCAACTGCCTGTGGTACTAATCGGATCAGAAGAACACCACCAATTTTCTTCAGGTATCTTTAGGTGCACACTGTGCAGAGGATGCACTATACTAACTGTAAATACTGCAGCTGCCTGCAGTACTAATAGGATCAATAGAACACCACCAATTTTCTTTAGGTAGCTTTAGGTGCATACTGTGCAGAGGATGCACTATACTAACTGTAAATTCTGCAGCTGCCTGCCTGTGGTACTAATAGGATCAGAAAATCATCACCAATTTTCTTCAGGTAGCTTTAGGTGCACACTGTGCAGAGGACACAGTACACTAACTGTAAATACTGTAGCTGCCTGCCTGTGGTACTAATAGGATCAGAAGAACACCACCAATTTTCTTCAGGTAGCTTTAGGTGCACACTGTGCAGGGGACGCACTACACTAACTGTAAATACTGCAGCTGTGTGCCTGTGGTACTAATAGGATCAGAAGAACACCACCAATTTTCTTCAGGTAGCTTTAGGTGCATACTGTGCAGAGGACGCACTATACTAACTGTAAATACTGCAACTGCCTGCGGTACTAATAAGATCAGAAGAACACCACCAATTTTCTTCAGGTAGCTTTAGGTGCACACTATGCAGAGTACGCACTACACTAACTGTAAAAACTGCAGCTGCCTGTGGTATTAATCGGAACAGAACAACAGCAATTGTCTTCAGGTAGCTTTAGGTGCACACTGTGCAGAGGACGCACTACACTTATGCCCCGTACACACGGTCAGACATTGATCGGACATTCTGACAAAAAAATCCTAGGATTTTTTCCAACGGATGGTGGCTCAAACTTGTCTTGCATACATACGGTCACACAAAGTTGTCAGAAAATCAGATCATTCTGAATTCGGTGACGTAAAACACGTACGTCGGGACTATAAAAAGGACAGTAGCCAATAGCTTTCATCTCTTTATTTATTCTGAGCATGCGTGGCACTTTGTGCGTCGGATTTGTGTACACACGATCGGAAATTCCGACAACGGATTTTGTTGTCGGAAAATTTTATAGCCTGCACTCAAACTTTGTGTGTCGAAAAATCCGATAGAAAATGTCCGATGGAGCCCACACACGGTCGGAATGTCCGACAACACACTCCAATCTGCCATTTTCCATTGGAAAATCCGACCGTGTGTACGGGGCATAACTGTAAATACTGCAACTGCCTGCGGTACTAATAGGATCAGAAGAACACCACCAATCTCCTTTAGGTAGCTTTAGGTGCACATTGTGCAGAGGACGCACTACACTAAATGTAAATACTGCAGCTGCCTGCGGTACTAATAGGATCAGAAGAACACCACCAATTTTCTTTAGGTAGCTTTAGGTGCACACTGTGCAGAGGACGCACTACACTAACTGTAAATACTGCAGCTGCCTGCAGTACTAATAGGATCAGAAGAACACCACCAATTTTCTTCAGGTACCTTTAGGTGCACACTGTGCATAGGACGCACTACACTAACTGTAAATACTGCAGCTGCCTGCCTGTGGTACTAATAGAATCAGAAGAATACCACCAATTTTCTTCAGGTAGCTTTAGGTGCACACTGTGCAGAGTACGCACTACACTAACTGTAAATACTGCAGCTGCCTATGGTACTAATCGGATCAGAAGAACACCACCAATTTTCTTCAGGTATCTTTAGGTGCACACTGTGCAGAGGACGCACTATACTAACTGTAAATACTGCAGCTGCCTGCGGTACTAATAGGATCAATAGAACACCACCAATTTTCTTTAGGTAGCTTTAGGTGCATACTGTGCAGAGGATGCACTATACTAACTGTAAATACTGCAGCTGCCTGCCTGTGGTACTAATAGGATCAGAAGATCATCACCAATTTTCTTCAGGTAGCTTTAGGTGCACACTGTGCAGAGGACGCACTACACTAACTGTAAATACTGCAACTGCCTGTGGTACTAATAGGATCAGAAGAACGCCACCAATTTTCTTCAGGTAGCGTTAGGCGCACACTGTGCAGAGGACACAGTACACTAACTGTAAATACTGTAGCTGCCTGCCTGTGGTACTAATAGGATCAGAAGAACACCACCAATTTTCTTCAGGTAGCTTTAGGTGCACACTGTGCAGGGGACGCTCTACACTAACTGTACATACTGCAGCTGTGTGCCTGTGGTACTAATAGGATCAGAAGAACACCACCAATTTTCTTCAGGTAGCTTTAGGTGCATACTGTGCAGAGGACGCACTACACTAACTGTAAATACTGCAACTGCCTGCGGTACTAATAAGATCAGAAGAACACCACCAATTTTCTTCAGGTAGCTTTAGGTGCACACTGTGCAGAGTACGCACTACACTAACTGTAAAAACTGCAGCTGCCTGTGGTATTAATCGGAACAGAACAACAGCAATTGTCTTCAGGTAGCTTTAGGTGCACACTGTGCAGAGGACGCACTACACTTATGCCCCGTACACACGGTCAGACATTGATCGGACATTCTGACAAAAAAATCCTAGGATTTTTTCCGACGGATGTTGGCTCAAACTTGTCTTGCATACATACGGTCACACAAAGTTGTCAGAAAATCAGATCATTCTGAATGCGGTGACGTAAAACACATACGTCGGGACTATAAACAGGACAGTAGCCAATAGCTTTCATCTCTTTATTTATTCTGAGCATGCGTGGCACTTTGTGCGTCGGATTTGTGTACACACGATCGGAAATTCCGACAACGGATTTTGTTGTCGGAAAATTTTATAGCCTGCTCTCAAACTTTGTGTGTCAGAAAATCCGATGGAAAATGTCCGATGGAGCCCACACACGGTCGGAATGTCCCACAACACACTCCAATCTGACATTTTCCATTGGAAAATCCGACCGTGTGTACGGGGCATAACTTTAAATACTGCAACTGCCTGCGGTACTAATAGGATCAGAAGAACACCACCAATCTTCTTTAGGTAGCTTTAGGTGCACATTGTGCAGAGGACGCACTACACTAAATGTAAATACTGCAGCTGCCTGCGGTACTAATAGGATCAGAAGAACACCACCAATTTTCTTTAGCTAGCTTTAGGTGCACACTGTGCAGAGGACGCACTATACTAACTGTAAATACTGCAGCTGCCTGCAGTACTAATAGGATCAGAAGAACACCACCAATTTTCTTCAGGTAGCTTTAGGTGCACACTGTGCATAGGACGCACTATACTAACTGTAAATACTGCAGCTGCCTGTCGTGGTACTAATAGGATCAGAAGAACACCACCAATTTTCTTCAGGTAGCTTTAGGTGCACACTGTGCAGAGTACGCACTACACTAACTGTAAATATTGCAACTGCCTGTGGTACTAATCGGATCAGAAGAACACCACCAATTTTCTTCAGGTATCTTTAGGTGCACACTGTGCAGAGGATGCACTATACTAACTGTAAATACTGCAGCTGCCTGCAGTACTAATAGGATCAATAGAACACCACCAATTTTCTTTAGGTAGCTTTAGGTGCATACTGTGCAGAGGATGCACTATACTAACTGTAAATACTGCAGCTGCCTGCCTGTGGTACTAATAGGATCAGAAAATCATCACCAATTTTCTTCAGGTAGCTTTAGGTGCACACTGTGCAGAGGACACAGTACACTAACTGTAAATACTGTAGCTGCCTGCCTGTGGAACTAATAGGATCAGAAGAACACCACCAATTTTTTTCAGGTAGCTTTAGGTGCACACTGTGCAGGGGACGCACTACACTAACTGTAAATACTGCAGCTGTGTGCCTGTGGTACTAATAGGATCAGAAGAACACCACCAATTTTCTTCAGGTAGCTTTAGGTGCATACTGTGCAGAGGACGCACTACACTAACTGTAAATACTGCAACTGCCTGCGGTACTAATAAGATCAGAAGAACACCACCAATTTTCTTCAGGTAGCTTTAGGTGCACACTATGCAGAGTACGCACTACACTAACTGTAAAAACTGCAGCTGCCTGTGGTATTAATCGGAACAGAACAACAGCAATTGTCTTCAGGTAGCTTTAGGTGCACACTGTGCAGAGGACGCACTACACTTATGCCCCGTACACATGATCAGACATTGATCGGACATTCTGACAAAAAAATCCTAGGATTTTTTCCAACGGATGGTGGCTCAAACTTGTCTTGCATACATACGGTCACACAAAGTTGTCAGAAAATCAGATCATTCTGAATGCGGTGACGTAAAACACGTACGTCGGGACTATAAAAAGGACAGTAGCCAATAGCTTTCATCTCTTTATTTATTCTGAGCATGCGTGGCACTTTGTGCGTCGGATTTGTGTACACACGATCGGAAATTCCGACAACGGATTTTGTTGTCAGAAAATTTTATAGCCTGCTCTCAAACTTTGTGTGTCGGAAAATCCGATAGAAAATGTCCGATGGAGCCCACACACGGTCGGAATGTCCGACAACACACTCCAATCTGACATTTTCCATTGGAAAATCCGACCGTGTGTACGGGGCATAACTGTAAATACTGCAACTGCCTGCGGTACTAATAGGATCAGAAGAACACCACCAATCTCCTTTAGGTAGCTTTAGGTGCACATTGTGCAGAGGACGCACTACACTAAATGTAAATACTGCAGCTGCCTGCGGTACTAATAGGATCAGAAGAACACCACCAATTTTCTTTAGGTAGCTTTAGGTGCACACTGTGCAGAGGATGCACTACACTAACTGTAAATACTGCAGCTGCCTGCAGTACTAATAGGATCAGAAGAACACCACCAATTTTCTTCAGGTAGCTTTAGGTGCACACTGTGCATAGGTCGCACTACACTAACTGTAAATACTGCAGCTGCCTGCCTGTGGTACTAATAGGATCAGAAGAACACCACCAATTTTCTTCAGGTAGCTTTAGGTGCACACTGTGTAGAGTACGCACTACACTAACTGTAAATACTGCAGCTGCCTGTGGTACTAATCGGATCAGAAGAACACCACCAATTTTCTTCAGGTATCTTTAGGTGCACACTGTGCAGAGGACGCACTATACTAACTGTAAATACTGCAGCTGCCTGCTGTACTAATAGGATCAATAGAACACCACCAATTTTCTTTAGGTAGCTTTAGGTGCATACTGTGCAGAGGATGCACTATACTAACTGTAAATACTGCAGCTGCCTGCCTGTGGTACTAATAGGATCAGAAGATCATCACCAATTTTCTTCAGGTAGCTTTAGGTGCACACTGTGCAGAGGACGCACTACAGTAACTGTAAATACTGCAACTGCCTGTGGTACTAATAGGATCAGAAGAACGCCACCAATTTTCTTCAGGTAGCTTTAGGTGCACACTGTGCAGAGGACACACTATACTAACTGTAAATACTGCAACTGCCTGTGGTACTAATAGGATCAGAAGAACACCACCAATTTTCTTCAGGTAGCTTTAGGTGCACACTGTGCAGAGGACCCACTACACTAACTGTAAATACTGTAGCTAATAGGACAAATAGGATCAGAAGAACACCAGCAAATTTCTTCAGTTAGCTGTAAATACTGTAAAAACACCTGCCTGCCTGTCAGTAGGAAGAGAATAACAGGAACGGATCTAGCTAGACTCAATACAGTGTATATATATATATATATATATATATATATATACAACACCTAGGATGCATATATATATACACAATACACTATAAGTGCAGCTAACTGACTCGCCTGCCTACTTTAACTTAAATCAAATGACACTGTCTCTCTGTCTATCTCTCCGCCGCAACACACTACATAAGGCCACCACGCAGGCGGCATTATATAGTGTGGTGTTTCATATTCCCATCACACACGTTCCTGGTATAAGCTCTTAAAGGTCGGATGCTGCAGCAACAACCAGCTGGATACTGGCTCAAGTCACAATGTAGATATTTGCCAGCACACCAAGGATCAGCACACGGTGGCGTCCAAACGGTTTAATTTATTGCATGATCACAACACAAAAGGTGCAACGTTTCGGAGTCACGCAGGACCCCTTCGTCAGGCATGTGATAAATGTGAAAATATCAGTGAAGAGAATTTAAATAACCATCAACCAATCAAAAATCAAGGAAAAGTCAAGAAAAATTGAAACTCCTCCCCCCAGGGGGTATGACGTCACAAAACCCGCCAGAAAGACTCAAAAATAAACATAATAAAAGAATAGCATGTTTAAAACAGATCACCAAACATATGTAAATGAGGGGTTAAAAAAACTCCTGACATTACCTATATTTGATAAGTGAAATGGTGGATCCTGAGCCCATACAAGGACGAGCCCGTTGCTAGGGAACAGAACTATTTATAGCATGATTCAGTAAGGTGTCAATAGGCACTAGAACGGGGATGTGTAAGTTAACCTTGAATGGCAATCACCAATCGCGCATGTGCGATGTGGTGGCTGAACCAGGCAGCAGTAACACTGTAATGCCAGGGGCCGCCGATGCCATAAAATAGTATGTGATCGGTGCCAGAACGGCGCTCGTGTGGGGGTATTTTCATTTGACTAAGTAGACACCACCGGCCGTGCGTGCGTGATGCACGGGCGGTAGCTAAGCAACGGGAGACGCTGAATTGTCGGGGCTTGCTGGTGTCATAGAAACCAGTGACGCCCGCTGGCCCCGCCCACCAAGGCGGACGGCATCCAATCAGGGGAGGTGGGGAGGATGTGAGTAGTGTGAGTGAAGTGGACGAAAAGAGACAGAATGTGAAGGAAGTGAAGAAGGGAAAAGCACAGGGGGAGGAAAGGGGGAAAGATCGAGACCTAGGAGTTGAAAATAGAAAAGAAAGGAAAGGATTGAAAGAAGAGGAGAGAGAGAAGGGAGAAGGGGAAAAAGATGGTGAAAATTAGAGGTACAGATCATTTTGAAAATAGTAATGGTGAAACAAGGGAAAGAAAAAGAAAAAGAAATTAACAATAAATGAAAAAAAAGGTTGTAAGAGATGTAAATAATAAAATGAGTAGAATACCTAAGTCTATCGCGCTGAACATTACAGTCCCACAGGATACACTTAAACAGCTTTCTTCTAACTTTAACTTCTCCTGGGCACCCACAGATATCCCCTATTTAGGTATCCACTTAACTCCAGACATCCAAAAACTGTTTGACGCTAATTTCCCCCCCATGATCTGTAAATGTAAGGAAGACCTTGACAGGTGGGCTAGATGTGGGCTATCCTGGCTGGGCAGAATACACGCCGTCAAGATGACATTACTTCCCCGTCTCTTATATCTTTTTCGTTCTCTTCCTATTCCTATTAAGAAATCAACCCTCCTCAAATTTCAATCCGAAATCGTCCGCTTTATTTGGGGCCGTAAAGGGTATAGATGCCCCTCCAGTATGTTGACCCGTCCTAAAAGTCAGGGAGGCCTCGGTCTCCCTGACCTGTGGGGCTACTATCAAGCAGCTCAGCTCTCCCAAATTTTGTCGGCGTTTGCTCGAGGCCCGAAACCAAGTTGGCTGGCCATGGAAAGACAAGCAACCCCTCGGAACATGATCGACTATCTTCTCTGGTGTTCCCCTACTGATAGACCTGCTATACTATCTCCTACCCTATCCCACTCGTTGGCCTTGTGCACAAAACTCTTTTCACATAATAATCTTGTTTCACCTCTCAAACCTTTAGCACACTTATTCCATAACCCAGCTTTTCCACCAGGGATGGTAATCAGGGCCTTCAAGTGGTGGACGGACAAGGGCCTCTATAGGATTGGCCATTTCCTCTCCCCTAGGGGACCAATCACACTGAACCACTGTCGAAACGAGCTAGACATGCCACAATCAGAGTTTTTCAGATTCTCACAGATACACCACTACATTCACTCCATATGGAAGCAAAATCAAGGTAGGTCCTCTTTGACTCCATTTGAACAATGGTGCTCCACTTCAGAAGTCCAGAGGGGAGGAATCTCCATAACCTATTCCGCCTTAAAATCTTCAGCGGAGAAACCGAGATATGCACGGGCCTGGGAAGAGGATTTGGACAACTCCTGGACGTTAGAGGACTGGTACTCCAGGTTTGAACGATCATTCAAAGGTATTCTAAACATATCATTGATAGAAGCCAGTATTAAAGTCATAACAAGATGGTACTATGTACCGGCTCGTTTATCTAACATCTTTCCAGGATCTTCCCCTCTGTGTTTCAGGGGCTGTGAGATGGAGGGAACAATGATACACATATGGTGGACGTGCCCCAGAATCAGATCGTTCTGGGGTAAGGTCTTCCGCACGATCAGTTCTGTTTCACAGCAAAAAGTCTCCCCTGATCCTTCCATCGCTTTGCTTAATGGGAAGATCAGGACTTTTTCCAAATATTCACAGAAGCTAACTTTCTTTATACTCTTAGGAGCTAAAGCTTCTCTAGCAAAGTCCTGGAAGAAACCCAGCGTTTCAATAAAAGTTTTTAAAAGGAAGGTGTCGTGGATAATGGCACAGGAACAAATCGTTGCTAAAATTAATGACAAAAGCGAAACATTTTTCGCTATCTGGGAACCATGGGCCAAACACTGTAAGGTACCCCTGTTTCCGGTTTCATACCACAAGATACAGAGTAAGATAGAACCGTTTGCAGAGTACTCCCCCTCTCTTTCTACCCCTTCTCCCTCTTTCTTCCTCCCCTCTCTCTTCTGAAGACTCTCTTGTCTCCTTTGTTGGCTAACAAAGATCAAGCTCTCTCAGGTGAAGCCCGAGAACGGGCGGTATTGTTACACTATTTAATTTTCTTTATCTCATGTTTTTTCTGTTAACCCAGTTGCCTTTCTCGTAATCATTAGGCGGCAAGGCTGGATTTCATTCAAAGCGTCTAGTGCAGAGAACAGAGACAATCCTTAGACTGCTCTCAAAACACGATTAACTTAGCATGGTACAATTTTAGTTTTTGGGCAACGACGCAGGAACCGGGAACTCGGGCCCCCCGGACAGGCCACAGTGAGTTCCCATGGGGGTGGTCTGTCCATCGAGCGGCAGAGGTCTGAGTAGGAACCTATCGTTCCTGCGATAGTTCCCCAGGTTCATTTACGTTTATTTTTTTCTTTTAGCCTTGTTTCCTCTTTCCTGTTTTGTAGTCTACTCATCTGGCCTTTGTTCTTACGTAGAATCTAGGCCTCACAACCTTACTTTTGTGCTTTAATGATTTCGATAAAGGAAAGTAGATGTTTGTCACTTCGTTGATTATAACCTCTGAAACTGTATGAGATCCATGCCTGGAACTTACTGTTAAGCTATCTTTGTATAAATCATCCATTTTTCAAAATAAAAAATTATTTGAAAGTAAAAATAAGTAGAATACAGAATAAATAGACAAATAAAAAGAATAGAAAGAATAGAAAAAATCAAAAGGGAAGAAACGAAGGAGAAATAGGAGAGAGAAGAGAATGAAAACAAAGACAAATAAATAAAAATAATAATAAATGAAAAAATGAAAAATGAGAAAATGAAAAAAAAGTGAAAAAATTAAAAAATGAAAAAAATATTAAAAATAAAAATAATAATAAATAAAATAAAATAAAAATAGAAGAAAATAGATATAAATAAAAATAAAAATAAATATAGATACAAAGATGAAAATGAAAATAGATACAAAGGTGAAAATAATAAAAGTGAATATAGAAGTGAATATAAATAATGAACAAAAAATGAAAATATAGATAAAAAATAAAAATAGAAATGAATAAAGAATAAAGATGGAAAAATAAATGAAAAATGTAATGAAGATGAAAACTATTAGGATTAGAGATGAAAGAAAAAACAAAAATAAAATTAAGAATAATAAGTGTAAAGGTAAAATAATAATAAAAATAAACAAACATAAAAATAAAAATAAAATGGAAATAAAAATTAAATAAATATAATAATAGAAATAAATAAATAAAAATAAAAAATAGAAAATAGAGATAAATATAAATAATAAAAAAAATAAATAATAATAAATGAAAATAAAAATAAATAGAAGTGGTAATCGATGGGGGGGGGGGAGGGGAAATAAGAAGGAAGAAAAAAATTAAGGAAAAAAGGGGGGAAAGAAAGATTGGGAAAAGGGGGGAAGGGTAGAGGAAAAGAGGGGAAGAGAGAACACTCAGAGCCTGGTTGTGCGAGGCCTAGCTACTTAAGTTCAAAAATTGAATCGAAAGGTTCATTATTACGTTGAAAATTACCAGTGAAAAAATCACAACAGATCAAAATAGTCCTATATTATATTGGCATAAGGCCATCACACGGAACTGAGTGAACGTCATGAAAAGGAAGAGGGGAATAAACACAGAAAAAGAAAAACTCCAAGGTCAAAGAGAATTGGTCCGATCATCGTTCAAATAAAGTACAAAGGTCTCTCATTCAAAAAGCAAGTAAACGATAGGTTGGCGATAAGTCCTCCGGGATGGACCGTGCCCAGGGTGTGGATCCAATAGGCTTCGCGTTGTAGTAGTTGACGGTCATGGTCACCTCCTCTAATGGGTTGTCTCTCTAGTCATATCTCTCTTCACAAAACCCACTGACAGGAATACTCTCTTGCACTACCAAAGTGCCCATCCCAAACATCTTCTCAATAGTCTGCCAATATCTCAATTTATGAGAGTAGAACGTATTTGCTCTAATGAAGATGACAAACTACTGAAACTCAAGAAGATGTATGAGAGGTTTCGGGAAAGAGGGTACCGTGTAGAAGTCCTTGACCATGCATTAACCAAGATCGGGAACACCCGCACTAAGTCCTCAGGGCCTTTAGATCGACCGCTGTTCATCCACACATTCAACCGCAAATCTGACAATATCAGACAAGCCATTAGGAAAAATCGACGTATTCTACAGGCCGACAACTCATTGGCATATGAACTGAAAACGGGACCCATAATTGCACATAGACGGAACAAGACACTTTGTGACGTTCTTGTACAAGCTAACCCTAGACATAAATATGCTAAGAATACACCTAAAATTCCACAGAAGACTGGCTGCTACAAATGCCACAATTGCAATGTATGTAATTCCCTCATATGTGGTGAACACTTCAATCACCCACACAGGGGTAACCGATATCGCATAAAAGAGTACCTGAACAGTAACACTGACTACTGTGTTTACATTCTAAAATGCCCATGCGCACTCACCTATGTCGGCAAAACAACCGGCCCTTTCAAAAGGAGGTTTCAAAAACACATAAGCGATATTAGACTCGCTCTATCAAAAACAGAAGAGGACAAACAGATTGACCTCAACAAACAAGTGGCGGTGCATTTTGTCAAACACAGACATCAAACACACAAACTAAGGGGTATGGTTATTGAACATGTCCAACAACCCATTAGAGGAGGTGACCATGACCGCCAGCCTATTGGATCCACACCCTGGGCACGGTCCATCCCGGAGGACTTAACGCCAACCTATCGTTTACTTGCTTTTTGAATGAGAGATAGCTGACCTGTGTCCTTTATTTGAACGATGATCGGACCAATTCTCTTTGACCTTGGAGTTTTTCTTTTTCTGTGTTTATTCCCCTCTTCCTTTTCATGACGTTCACTCAGTTCCGTGTGATGGCCTTATGCCAATATAATATAGGACTATTTTGATCTGTTGTGATTTTTTCACTGGTAATTTTCAACGTAATAATGAACCTTTCGATTCAATTTTTGAACTTAAGTAGCTAGGCCTCACACAACCAGGCTCTGAGTGTTCTCTCTTCCCCTCTTTTCCTCTACCCTTCCCCCCTTTTCCCATTCTTTCTTTCCCCACTTTTTTCCTTAATTTTTTTCTTCCTTCTCCTTTCCCCTCCTCCCCCCCCCTCGATTACCACTTCTATTTATTTTTATTTTCATTTATTATTATTTTTTATTATTTATATTTATCTCTATTTTCTATTTTTATTTTTATTTATTTATTTCTATTTTTATATTTATTTAATTTTTATTTCCATTTTTATTTTTATTTTTATGTTTATTTATTTTTATTATTATTTTACCTTTACACTTATTATTCTTATTTTTGTTTTTTCTTTCATCTCTAATCCCAATACATTTCATCTTCATTCAATTTTTCATTTATTTTTCCATCTTTATTCTTTATTCATTTCTATTTTTATTTTTATCTATATTTTCATTTTTTGTTCATTATTTATATTCACTTCTATATTCACTTTTATTATTTTCACCTTTGTATCTATTTTCATTTTCATCTTTGTATCTATATTTATTTTTATTTATATCTATTTTCTTCTATTTTTATTTTATTTTATTTATTATTATTTTTATTTTTAATATTTTTTTCATTTTTTTTAATTTTTTCATTTTTTCACTTTTTTTCATTTTCTCATTTTTCATTTTTTCATTTATTATTATTTTGATTTATTTGTCTTTGTTTTCATTCTCTTCTCTCTCCTATTTCTCCTTCGTTTCTTCCCTTTCGATTTTATTTGTCTATTTATTCTGTATTCTACTCATTTTATTATTTACATCTCTTATAACCTTTTTTTTCATTTATTGTTAATTTATTTTTATTTTTCTTTCCCTTGTTTCACCATTACTATTTTTAAAATGATCTGTACCTCTAATTTTTCACCATCTTTTTCCCCTTCTCTCTCTCCTCTTCGTTTTCTTTCAATCCTTTCCTTTCTTTTCTATTTTCAACTCCTAGCTCTTGATCTTTCCCCCTTTCCTCCCCCTGTGCTTTTCCCTTCTTTACTTCCTTCACGTTCTGTCTCTTTTCGTCCACTTCACTCACACTACTCACATCCTCCCCACCTCCCCTGATTGGATGCCGTCCGCCTTGGTGGGCGGGGCCAGCGGGCATCACTGGTTTCTATGACACCGGCGGCCCTGACAATGCAGCGTCTCCCGTTGCTTAGCTACCACCCATGCATCATGCACGCGCGGCCAGTGGTGTCTACCTAGTCAAATGAAAATACCCCCACACGAGCGCCGATCTGGCACCGATCACATACTATTTTATGGCATCGGTGGCCCCTGGCATTACAGTGTTACTGCTGCCTGGTTCCGCCACCACATCGCACATGCACGATTGGTGATTGCCATTCAAGGTTAACTTACACATCCCCGTTCTATTGCCAATTGACACCTTACTGAATCATGCTATAAACAGTTCTGTTCCCTGCAATGGGCTCGTCCTTGTATGGGCTCAGGATCCACCATTTCACTTATCAAATACAGGTAATGTCAGGAGTTTTTTTAACCCCTCATTTACATATGTTTGGTGATTTGTTTTAAACAGGCTATCCTTTTTATTATGTTTATTTTTGAGTCTTTCTGGCGGGTTTTGTGACGTCATACTCCCTGGGGGGGAGGAGTTTCATTATTTCTTGACTTTTCCTTGATTTTTGATTGGTTGATGGTTATTTAAATTCTCTTCACTGATATTTTCACATTTATCACATGCTTGACGAAGGGGTCCTGCGTGATTCCGAAACGTTGCACCTTTTGTGTTGTGATCATGCAATAAATTAAACCGTTTGGACGCCACCGTGTGCTGATCCTTGGTGTGCTGCCTTATATAGTGTGGGGCGTGTGCTAAACCCCCTGAGCCATAATTGGCAAAAGCCACCCTGGCTTTGGCCAATTACGGCTCTCTGTACAGACCGCACTGTGATTGGCCAAGCATTCGGGTCATAGTGCATGCTTGGCCAATCATCAGACAGCAATGCACTGCAATGCCACAGTGAATTATGGGCCATGACTCGCCACTCGAATTTGGCGCGAACGCCCCATAACGTTTGAAATTCGACAAACGGTCGAACATGCGATGTTCGGGTGGAACATGGGTTCGACTCGAACTCGAAGCTTATCGCTACTCCCAGCCCACTACTCAGCGCTAAGCTGTTTGGGCCTTTTTTAGCACATGTGTAGCTGATCGCACTGTTGCAATTTGCAAACTTTCCCTCAAGCACATCAAGCGTGGCAAAAACACCAGCTATTTGGGTTCCACATGCTTCACAAGGCATTTAACTTCCCATCACTAATAGGATCAGAACAACACCACCAATTTTCTTCAAATAGCTTTAGGTGCACACTGTGCAGAGTACGCATTACACTAACTGTAAATACTGCAGCTGCCTGCGGTACTAATAGGATCAGAAGAACACCACCAATTTTCTTTTTTTTTTTTTACTTTAAAAGGTTTTTTATTGAGTTTTTCAATATCATACAGAGACAGGGTTAAAACAAATAAAAAGAAAAATGTAAACAAATATGATTAACAAGTATGAGTAGGAAGCACAGAGCCAGAGTGATCGTATTTAGAATTACAGTAATATATACTTACAGATACTTATGTATACTTGTATTTGCTAGTCCATAACACCCATTTGTCGAATTTATCGCCGTAAAGTGAGTTAATTGCTAAGAGACGTTCAAATGTATAGTTTTGTTACACTTTTCTGATCACATCATTTATATTGAGTGTTAGGGTGCTTTTCCAGTTTTGGAGTACCAGGGACCTAGCTACTAGTAGTATATGGGTGACTATGTGTCTCATGTTGTGCGGAATTTTTTCTAGCCCTATTAGTAGGATAGCCAATGTGGGATTTGGGGATGTGAGTATTCCTGTGATGGACGAGATTAGTTTAAACGTTTGATTCCAGAAGCTAACGACACTGGGGCACTCCCAGAACATGTGGAGAAGGAGGCCTTTATGTCCACATTCTCTCCAGCATAGGGGTGACATGTTGGGAAACATTTTTGCAATTCTGCATGGGGTGTATTGCCATCGGTTTACCACCCTTATTGAGGATTCCCAGTGGCTAATACAATGTGAGGCACGTTGTATAGTTTGAAACATGAATTTCCATTGGTCTTAAGTAAGCGTTTTTCCTATGTCCATGTCCCACCTTATATGTACTGCAGATTTTTTGAACACTCTTTTGTTCTGTAGCGTGTTGTAATACAGTGATATACCCTTATTGTTTTTTGAACCTTGGGTGAGGTGTCGCCATATGGAGGGCGGGAGTTTGAAGGTACTTTTTGGGTTTCTTTTCATAAAGTGAGATACTCGTAAGCATGTGAAAAGCATATGATGAGGCATATTATGTTTTTTCACAATGTGTTCTGCCGATTGTGGGGTGTTGTGTGTGAGAAGGTCATGTACTTTTGTTATCCCATGGGTGGGAAGCGCTTTCAAGGATATCATTGGAATATTAGCTTCAATCATGCTTAGAGGAAGAGTAAAATCTATTGTCTCGCTGTTACTAAGTGTGCGTGTTAGGAGGAATCTCCAGGCTTGTAATGATATGATGATAGTTGGGGGTAAATTTCTGAGGTTCCAAGGTATCCAGGTGTCTCCTAAAAGGACCGTCTGCAGGTCTGGTAAGGGAGCTAAATGTTTTTCTATGTCTACCATAGCGGACTATCCGTGGTCGAGAACCAATATTTGAGTTGGTCAAATCTAGTTGCCCACATGTAGTCGTGTATGTCTATTAGGCCTGCGCCCCCTACAGATTTGTGGGGTATTAGATTAGGTTGAGAGCATCTTGCTTTTTGGGTCCCCATAAAAGTTTATATTGAAGGTTAGAGAGGGATTTAAGATAATGTGCCGGAATAGCTAGTGGAAGCACTCTGAACATGTACAAAATTTGAGGGAGAATCAGCATTTTAAATGCTGCTAGCCTACCTAACCAAGATAATTCTCGATTGGCTATATTATAAGTTTGAGTTTCTATTTTGTAAATGAGTGACTTCATATTAGTGTCCATTAGTGAAGTAATATCATTAGTTAGGGTAATGCCCAGGTATGTTATACCTTTAGTGCTCCATGTGTATGGGAGGGATTGTTGTAGTTCAAGACAATCTGCATTTGGTACACCCAAGTTAAGTATGAGGGATTTTGAGAAATTCACCTTGTAATATGAGATATCACCAAAAGATTTCAGTATTTCGTGTGCTGCTGGGAGGGATTTTAGTGGGTTTGATAGCATCAGGATCACATCATCTGCAAATAAATTGATGACATGGTGGGAGGAGCCAAAATGGAATCCATGTATATCAGAATGAGTTCTAGAAGCCACCGCCAGGGGTTCAATCTTGAGGTTGAAGATCGTTGGGGATAAAGGGCAGCCCTGGCAGGTACCATTAGTTATCTGAAATGGTATGGAAAGCATACTGGATGTGTACACCTGCGCAGAAGGGCAGGAGTACAGGGCCAGCACTGCGTTCAGTATATGACCACAAAAAACAAATTTGGACAGAGTCATTGACATGTACTTCCAGTGTACCCTGTCAAACACCTTCTCTGCGTCAATTGAGAGCAGCAGAGAAGGTGTTTGATTTTTAACAGCATGGTGGATTATATTAACCATTCTCCTTGTAGCATCTGAGGTTTGTCTTCCCTTCTTGAAGCCCATCTGGTCGCGTTGTATAAGGGACAGAACACATTCTGCTAGTCTTTGTGATAAGAGTTTTGCGTATATCTTTATGTCTGTGTTTAGTAGGGAGATTGGACGGAAGTTAGGTGGTGTATTAGGTTCTTTGCCTGGTTTGAGTAACTATGTATGCCTTTAGCATTTCTGGGGGGAAGGATGATGTGTCTGCTGCTTTTGTAAAGACCTATTGAAGATATGGTGTAAGGCAGAGGTCTCAAACTGGTGGCCCTCCAGCTGTTACGAAACTACAAGTCCCATGAGGCATTGCAAGGCTGACAGTTACAAGCATGACTCCCTCAGGCAGATGCATGATGGGACTTGTAGTTCCACAACAGCTGGAGGGCCACCAGTTTGAGACCCCTGGTGTAAGGTGTGATTTGTATATTTTAAAGTATTCATTGGAGAACCCGTCAGGTCCTGGCGATTTGCCATTAGGTAGCGAGGCTAATGCATTTTCTATTTCGGGTATAATGAATGGAGAATTCAGTAAGCTAATTTGGGATTCCGATAAGGAAGGCAACTTCAGGTTGTGAAGGAAGTTTTGTATATTTGGTTGAGTTGGTTGGTGTGTGGTAGAGTCATCTTTAATATTGTACAGACTACTGTAGTAATTAGCGAATTGGTTGGCTATGTCCTGTGGATTAGTGATGTTATGTTTGAGGGTGGAGTGAATCAGATGTGTGATTCTCGATTTGGATTGTATTGCTTTTATTCTATTGGCCAAGTATTTGCCTGCTCTATTAGCATTGGCGTATGAGTTCAATTTCAGTCGGCGTAGGTGGTAGTCATATTGTTGGGTCAATAGATCTCTTAATTTGTTTCTCATTGTGGAGAGTTGTTGTGTGAGATTAAGGTCAGGCGTTTGTTTATTTTGTGATTCTAAGAAATGTATATCCGTCAGAATGGAGTTGATATGGGCTGTGCGTCGCTTCTTTTCCCTAGCACTCAGCTGAATTAGTATTTCCCTCATATATGCCTTATGGGCGTTCCATAGAGTAAAAGGGTTTTCTACCGATTTTGCATTATCATGAAAAAAATTGCTAAGGTGTTGAGATATGATTATGGATGTGCGGGGTTCTTGTAATACTCTGATGTTATTGCGCCAGATGGGTGGAGAAGAGGAGACAACCTGGTCATTGATAGTAATAGTAACAGCTGCATGGTCAGACCACGTGATATCGTGGATCTGTGCAGAGGAAACATTCTGTAATAACCATTTATCAGTGAGGAATAAGTCTATTCGTGAATAAGAACAATGCCTGTGGGAGAAAAAGGTGTAATCTCTAGCATTCGCATTTAGGCAACGCCAGGTATCAAAGAGTTCTGCACTGTGAATAGTTTTGTTCAGGAATGTGTTACTATTCATTTTGGTATTTGTCGTATCTAGTTTCGGTAATATCATAAAAAATACTGCGCTATCCCATAAGTGGAAATGATCCCCACATGTATATGATAAAAAACAAATATCTCAAACCAAAAATTGAAATGTAAAATGCTGCTGCAACCTTAGATGTGAAACAACCTCCACCTTACTAACTATACAATTTAAAGGCTGCGCTGCTAGTACAAACACATGATCATATTAACTGAAAACACCATAATTATGGATGAACACAAGTGAATTGTTTCATAACATAAAATGTGCACATAAATCGCATGCAAAAAATGATGAGTGGAACATTCAGTAAACAAAACAATTAGATTAAGTCCATTTAGTCATATATTGAAATGAACTGTAGGTCTTGTGGGTGTAGAAAATGGTTGGATAGAGGGAGAAAGACACCCTTCATTCAAGTGATATAAAGATTATCTCCGTAGGGAGCGTGATGTTAAAAAAGAGAGAAGTTCCTCCACCTCAAGTAAGGTAAGCCCCTTACCAGATCCAAAGATCTCCTGTCACAGAGATCATGCACACATGTGGCTGTGTCCCCCAGCCACTGGGTCTCTGTCAGTGCGTAGATCAAAAGCCACCTCTCCAGGGAATCAATCTAAAGGTGATTTATCCGCTCACAGACCATGGATAAATGGAAAAGAAATACTCCATAGCGTAATACAGTTAAAATCCACTTTAATGTATAAAAGAAAAGCACTTACAATTTGTGCAGTAAAGATCGCTTATAAAAACATGTAGCGCCGGCCGGCCGGCTTTAACTGCTGCCCGTTCCTTCCGGGTTCAGCATGGTATGGTGGTGACATCAGCACGCCGCTCCTCCCTACGCCGTTTCGACAAATCTGTCGTCTTCCTGGGGTACGGGCGGCATGCTGACACACCACCTATATGGGAACTCAAAGCAGAGGAACGCCCCCTTCTGTGATCAGGGCGTCCGAGGCCGCTGCCGCCATCTTTGTATAGGGCAAGCGGAACCTGTATGTTATTGATTCACTAAGATGTATACCGTCACAACACGGACAAAAAGGGTTATAACAGGGCGAATGGGATTATACGCTCCATTGTTGCCAACAGCGTATAGACCACAAGAAAAACGGGATGTCAGAGGGATGCAGAAACTCAGATCGGAAAATACCGCATCTGATATTAAATGCATGATATGCAAAAAATGAAAACAAAATTACAAACTATCTATTTATATAAAAAAAGAGACGGTGTGAAAAACCATCAGAGTATTAACCTGTAAAAATGCCCTGGTGGCCTGATATTACCATTGATTGGGGCTGAAACTAGGTAGATTCGCCACTAGGGACCCTAGTGAGCTAGTGACATTAATGCAGCATCAAGTCAAGGAAAATTTAACCCTTAGGCTCCAAGGTTTTCTTGTATAGAGTAACCCCTTGTGTTCTAATAAAAAATTAAATAAATAATAATAATAAAAATTAAAAACGGTCACACCGTCAGTGTGTACCTATACATAATGGTCCATCTCTGCAACAATGGAGCATAGAATCCAAAGAGAAATTTGATTATAGAATGCCCAATAGTGAGGCTCTGTCAAGGGCTTCAACTTGTTGCTTGGTTCTAACTAGAAGTTCTTTATCGTATCCTTTTTCCTCTAATCTTTTGGATATGATATCAGCCTGTACCCTGTAGTCTCTAATGTCAGTGCAATTACGCCTCATTCTAGTAAATTGGCTCTTCGGAATGGATTTAAGCCACGGATCATGATGGCAGCTCCCAATAGGGATAAAGGAGTTCCGATCCGTTTTCTTAAAAAAGGAAATGGTTGTAAACATATCACCCTCCTTAGGGATGGTGAGATCGAGGAAATGAATCCTCTCGTAGCTGCTCTCATGGACAAACCTTATCCCCCTATTGTTGTCATTAATTGCGGAGAAGAAGTCCTCAAGCTGAGAGGTGGACCCATCCCATAGGAGGAGGACATCATCTATATACCTGGCCCAAAACTTAAGATGGGGATTTCGGTCTTTATAGATGACGTCCTCCTCCCACTTGGCCATAAATAGGTTGGCCAAACTGGGGGCATATTTTGCCCCCATGGCCACGCCACGTTGTTGGCGATAAAACTGATGACTAAACCAAAAATAATTATGGCCAGCTGCGTATTCAAGCAATTCCAAAATATATGTCTGTTGTTGTTCCTGTAGGGTAGAGAACCTCTTCAGATAGTATTCCACGGCTGCCACTCCTAAATGATGAGGGATGATGGTGTATAAGGATGTGACATCCGCAGTCACTAACAATGTCTGGTCATTAGGCCTCTGTTCCGACAATAAATTGATTATATGTCGAGTGTCCTTCACATATGAGGGCATGGTGTGCACCAATGGTTGGAGGAAATGGTCTATATACTTGCCCACCCGGGACGTGATGGAATCAATCCCACTAACAATGGGACGTCCCGGGGGGCAAGTCAGACTTTTGTGAATCTTAGGTAGACAATACAAAATGGGAATTCTCGGGGCTTTAGGAATGAGGAAAAGTTTTTCTTTTTCGTTTAAAATGCCCAATCTAAAACCTTTATCAACTAAAGGAGTTAACGTCTTTTTATAGTCACGGGTTGGGTCACCTGGTAATCGGACATACGTGTCTTGATCACTTAGAATGTTCTGTATTTCCAGGAGATAAGCATCTCTATCTAAAATGACGATGCCCCCACCCTTATCTGCCGGGCGGATCACTATGTTTTTTTTATTACAGAGTGAATCCAGCCCTTCCTCAAGGGTCTTATCCATACGTGGGTTCGGATTCTTTATAAGTTCCTAGGAACTTTTCCTCATTCCTAAAGCCCCGAGAATTCCCATTTTGTATTGTCTACCTAAGATTCACAAAAGTCTGACTTGCCCCCCGGGACGTCCCATTGTTAGTGGGATTGATTCCATCACGTCCCGGGTGGGCAAGTATATAGACCATTTCCTCCAACCATTGGTGCACACCATGCCCTCATATGTGAAGGACACTCGACATATAATCAATTTATTGTCGGAACAGAGGCCTAATGACCAGACATTGTTAGTGACTGCGGATGTCACATCCTTATACACCATCATCCCTCATCATTTAGGAGTGGCAGCCGTGGAATACTATCTGAAGAGGTTCTCTACCCTACAGGAACAACAACAGACATATATTTTGGAATTGCTTGAATACGCAGCTGGCCATAATTATTTTTGGTTTAGTCATCAGTTTTATTGCCAACAACGTGGCGTGGCCATGGGGGCAAAATATGCCCCCAGTTTGGCCAACCTATTTATGGCCAAGTGGGAGGAGGACGTCATCTATAAAGACCGAAATCCCCATCTTAAGTTTTGGGCCAGGTATATAGATGATGTCCTCCTCCTATGGGATGGGTCCACCTCTCAGCTTGAGGACTTCTTCTCCGCAATTAATGACAACAATAGGGGGATAAGGTTTGTCCATGAGAGCAGCTACGAGAGGATTAATTTCCTCGATCTCACCATCTCTAAGGAGGGTGATATGTTTACAACCATTTCCTTTTTTAAGAAAACGGATCGGAACTCCTTTATCCCTATTGGGAGCTGCCATCATGATCCGTGGCTTAAATCCATTCCGAAGAGCCAATTTACTAGAATGAGGCGTAATTGCACTGACATTAGAGACTACAGGGTACAGGCTGATATCATATCCAAAAGATTAGAGGAAAAAGGATACGATAAAGAACTTCTAGTTAGAACCAAGCAACAAGTTGAAGCCCTTGACAGAGCCTCACTATTGAATGAGGCCCCCAAAGCCAATTTGGGGGGACCGTCATTACCGTTCATTACGGGCTTTTCCACTCAACATTATCAGATCACGAGGATCTTGCGAAAACACTGGCACCTTCTAGAAAATGACAGGATCATTAAGACAATTTTGCCCAATAAACCACAGATTGTATTTAGGGGGGTCCCTTCGTTGCGGGACAGAATTGCCCCTAATGTTGTGGACCCACCCACTCAAAAGGTATCCTTCTTCCAGAATTTATCCGGTTACCACCAATGTCGAAGGTGCCAGATATGCTCACTCAACAGAAGCAAACAGAGAAAAACAGAATCCTTTGTATCCTCCAGTACCTCTAGGGTCCATAAGATTGAACCTTTTGTCACATGTAGCACTAAAGGGGTGGTGTATTTATTGCAATGCCCTTGTGGGCTGCAATATATAGGCCGTACTAAACGCCCCATGCAGGTCCGCTTAGGAGAACATATTACTAATATCAAGAATGGATATCAATACCATTCGGTATCAAAACACTATGCTTTACATCACAATAGGAATCCTGCTAACACTCTATTTTTGGGGATAGACAGGTACAGTGCACACTGGAGGGGTGGATCCTTAGTCAGGGAATTGTCCAGATTGGAAATGACTTGGATCCATCGTGTCCGGTGTTACACCCCCTATGGTTTGAATATAGACACCAATGTGAACGCCTTCATTGATAATGGTTGATTGTTCATGTTTGCGACCTTCATCTGAGATCATGGTGTCCGGAGGTGGGCTAATGAGGTATGGGAAAAGAAAAACTCCCCATAGAACACTCTTCCCTTTTTCTGTCTATTTACTTTTATTATTGAATTTTGGGCATAGAGAGCTGTGTTTTTTTATAGAACATCATTCTCTATGTTCATTTTACATTTGGATTTTCATAGGGCATTCTATAATCAAATTTCTCTTTGGATTCTATGCTCCATTGTTGCAGAGATGGACCATTATGTATAGGTACACACTGACGGTGTGACCGTTTTTAATTTTTATTATTATTATTTATTTAATTTTTTATTAGAACACAAAGGGTTACTCTATACAAGAAAACCTTGGAGCCTAAGGGTTAAATTTTCCTTGACTTGATGCTGCATTAATGTCACTAGCTCACTAGGGTCCCTAGTGGCGAATCTACCTAGTTTCAGCCCCAATCAATGGTAATATCAGGCCACCAGGGCATTTTTACAGGTTAATACTCTGATGGTTTTTCACACCGTCTCTTTTTTTATATAAATAGATAGTTTGTAATTTTGTTTTCATTTTTTGCATATCATGCATTTAATATCAGATGCGGTATTTTCCGATCTGAATTTCTGCATCCCTCTGACATCCCGTTTTTCTTGTGGTCTATACGCTGTTGGCAACAATGGAGCGTATAATCCCATTCGCCCTGTTATAACCCTTTTTGTCCGTGTTGTGACGGTATACATCTTAGTGAATCAATAACATACAGGTTCCGCTTGCCCTATACAAAGATGGCGGCAGCGGCCTCGGACGCCCTGATCACAGAAGGGGGCGTTCCTCTGCTTTGAGTTCCCATATAGGTGGTGTGTCAGCATGCCGCCCGTACCCCAAGAAGACGACAGATTTGTCGAAACGGCGTAGGGAGGAGCGGCGTGCTGACGTCACCACCATACCATGCTGAACCCGGAAGGAACGGGCAGCAGTTGAAGCCGGCCGGCGCTACATGTTTTTATAAGCGATCTTTACTGCACAAATTGTAAGTGCTTTTCTTTTATACATTAAAGTGGATTTTAACTGTATTACGCTATGGAGTATTTCTTTTCCATTTATCCATGGTCTGTGAGCGGATAAATCACCTTTAGATTGATTCCCTGGAGAGGTGGCTTTTGATCTACGCACTGACAGAGACCCAGTGGCTGGGGGACACAGCCACATGTGTGCATGATCTCTGTGACAGGAGATCTTTGGATCTGGTAAGGGGCTTACCTTACTTGAGGTGGAGGAACTTCTCTCTTTTTTAACATCACGCTCCCTACGGAGATAATCTTTATATCACTTGAAGGAAGGGTGTCTTTCTCCCTCTATCCAACCATTTTCTACACCCACAAGACCTACAGTTCATTTCAATATATGACTAAATGGACTTAATCTAATTGTTTTGTTTACTGAATGTTCCACTCATCATTTTTTGCATGCGATTTATGTGCACATTTTATGTTATGAAACAATTCACTTGTGTTCATCCATAATTATGGTGTTTTCAGTTAATATGATCATGTGTTTGTACTAGCAGCGCAGCCTTTAAATTGTATATGTATCTAGTTTCGGGTCCACAATGGGATTAAAGTCACCGCATGTTATGAGGTTGCCATATAGGTGGGACTTCGTCTTTTTAAGAAGCCTGTGGAGAAAACGGGTTTGATGTGAATTTGGTGCATATAGAGACACCACCGTATATGGAGTTGAATTGATATCGCCCTTAAGGATGATATATCTGCCGTTAGCATCCAAAATGGTTTCCTTGTTTCTCAGTGCAATTAGAACTCCCCTTTTTTTATGGCCTGGCGTGCATGCCAAAAACACATGGGGGTACTCTTTGTTGGTGCATGTCGGGGCATTGGATTCCTGGAAATGAGTCTCCTGGACACATAGTATGTCTGCCTTGTGTTTTAGGGCCTCGGCCCACATGGAGCGCCTTTTAGCAGGGTGGTTTAAGCCCCTGGCGTTTATAGATAGGCAGTTAATTGGCATGGAGATAATTTCGGGGATTGTGCGGCGTCATTGTGCAAGATATATACTCACTGTGGCCAATTGTATCTTCTGGCACTGCAGAGATGATTATGTTTAATTCCGGATCGTAAATGGCGTCTACTACTGGTCGGCGTGCTTCCATCATAAAAAAGGTAAAAGAAGACAAATAATGGAGAAGAAACAAAGTTAATGTTGCAACGTTAACAAACTTATTAAGAAAGGGATCCATAAACAGATCCATATGCAGACGTTACTGCTGCTTAGGTGTTGGCGGAGAGAAAACAGGGATTGAACTTGGACACCCTGTATCCGGAGAGAAGGAATGTCATAACTCGTGTTACGTCTGTGCATTTCCACCGGCAGATTTCTTAGAGGAGCATTTGCGTGAAACCACTTCTTGTATTGGAGTAGGTGTAGGAGCTTGGACAAGTGGCGGAGTATGGGCTGGTAGTATGCCCCATTGTTGCAATGCTGCAATGCCTTCATCCAATGTGGAGATCAGGACTGACGTACCGTTATGGGTAACGGACAGCGTGGCGGGGTATTTCCACTTGTGGATAATGTTGTGGTTTCTTAATGCTTGGTTATTGTCGCAAGGTTGCGACGTTGTTGGAGAGTGTGTCTGGACAGGTCTGGTAACAGCTGCAGCTCAGCGTATTGCGTGTGTCTGCTGTTAGGTCTACGTGATACTATCAGGAGTTGTTCCTTGACATGATAGTAGTTTACCCTATGTAGCACATCCCTGGGAGTATTTTCTGGAAGGAAGGAAGGTTTGGGGATATGGTGGATGCGATCCACAATGAGGTCCTGTGGAGACAGGGATGGGATTAGGGTGGAGAAGAGCGCTTGGGTATACGACAGTAGTTGTGTAGCAGGAATAGATTCAGGTATCCCCCTAATCTTGAGATTGTTCCTTCTGGAACAGTCTTCCAAATCTGCTACTTTTGTTTTCAGCCATGCGATTTCTTCGGTGTGGTTGCTGTGTGCATCCACCATTGTATTGAAGGATGAGGTAAAGTCACTCATACTTTGTTCAATATAGCCTACTCTACTTCCCAAATCCTGCACTTCTCTCTGACAGTGGTTGATTTCTGCTGTCATATCAGCATGTAATGAGGCTTTTAGTGATAATACCATGTCCTTTAGGACTGTATCAGACACCGGTCTGTCAGAAGTGGGGAAAGCTGCTATAGGGTCTGGTGCATGAGTTGTGGCTGGCACTTCAGTGGTGTGAGGCCTGCTTACCTCCATGTCAGGGTCCATTAGCGGTTTCTCTGGGGAAACAGTCCTTTGTTTCTGCTTTACTGGGCTCCTGGTGGATGGACTAGATGTCCCAGAGGAAGACCCGCTATCCGTTCGGGTGTTTAGTGGCTCGTTCTCAGAACCGGAGCGGCTATTTTGTGTGGATGCAGCCCGCTGTTCTTTCTGGCTCATCCTTGCACCGGTGCCATTTTGGTGGTGATCGCGCGCTTGAAAGAAATCCTGCAGTTTCTGCGGATTCTGAGGATTTTTTCTGTGCCTAGGCATATCGGCGGGCACAGCGGGTTCCAGGGATTCCGTGGATGGGTTGTGAGGTTGGGATGATGCTGGTGTTCGTGGATGTTTTCGGATTCTCTCCGGCGGCCGAGTGGAGCTCTTACATTAAGCGTCCATGTTGGAGCTCGGTCGCCACGCCCCCCCACCACCAATTTTCTTCAGGTACCTTTAGGTGCACATTGTGCAGAAGACACACTACACTAACTGTAAATACTGCAGCTGCCTGCGGTACTAATAGGATCAGAAGAACACCACCAGTTTTCTTCAGGTAACTTTAGGTGCACACTGTGCAGAGGACGCACTACACTAACTGTAAATACTGCAGCTGCCTGTGGTACTAAGAGGATCAGAAGAACACCACCAATTTTCTTCAGGTAGCTTTAGGTGCACACTGTGCAGAGTACACACTACACTAACTGTAAACACTGCAGCTGCCTGCAGTACTAATAGGATCAGAACACCACCAATTTTCTTCAAGTATCTTTAGGTGCACACTGTGCAGAGGACGCACTACACTAACTCTAAACACTGCAGCTGCCTGCGGTACTAATAGGATCAGAAGAACACCATAAATTTTCTTCAGGTAGCTTTAGGTGCACACTGTGCAGAGGATGCACTATACTAACTTTAAATACTGCAGCTACCTGCCTGTGATACTAATAGGATCAGAAGAACACCACCAATTTTCTTCAGGTAGCTTTAGGTGCACACTGTGCAGAGGACGCACTACTCTAACTGTAAATACTGCAACTGCCTGCGGTACTAATAGGATCAGAAGAACACCACCAATTTTCTTCAGGTAGCTTTAGGTGCACACTGTGCAGAGTACGCAACTGCACTAACTGTAAATACTGCAGCTGCCTGTGGTACTAATAGGATCAGAAGAACACCACCAATTTTCTTCAGGTAGCTTTAGGTGCACACTGTGCAGAGTACACACTACACTAACTGTAAACACTGCAGCTGCCTGCAGTACTAATAGGATCAGAACACCACCAATTTTCTTCAAGTATCTTTAGGTGCACACTGTGCAGAGGACGCACTACACTAACTCTAAACACTGCAGCTGCCTGCGGTACTAATAGGATCAGAAGAACACCATAAATTTTCTTCAGGTAGCTTTAGGTGCACACTGTGCAGAGGATGCACTATACTAACTTTAAATACTGCAGCTACCTGCCTGTGATACTAATAGGATCAGAAGAACACCACCAATTTTCTTCAGGTAGCTTTAGGTGCACACTGTGCAGAGGACGCACTACACTAACTGTAAATACTGCAACTGCCTGCGGTACTAATAGGATCAGAAGAACACCACCAATTTTCTTCAGGTAGCTTTAGGTGCACACTGTGCAGAGTACGCACTGCACTAACTGTAAATACTGCAGCTGCCTGTGGTACTAATAGGATCAGAAGAACACCACCAAGTTTCTTCGGGTAGCTTTAGGTGCACACTGTGCAGAGGACGCACTACACTAACTGTAAATACTGCAACTGGCTGCGGTACTAATAGGATCAGAAGAACACCACCAATTTTCTTCAGGTAGCTTTAGGTGCACACTGTGCAGAAGACGCACTACACTAACTGTAAACACTTCAGCTGCCTGCGGTACTAATAGGATCAGAAGAACACCACCAATTTTTTTCAGGTAGCTTTAGGTGCACACTGTGCAGAGGACGCACTACACTAACTGTAAATACTGCAGCTGCCTGTGGTACTAATAGGATCAGAAGAACACCACCAAGTTTCTTCAGGTAGCTTTAGGTGCACATTGTGCAGAGGACCCACTACACTAACTGTAAATACTGTAGCTAATAGGACTAATAGGATCAGAAGAACACCAGCAATTTCCTTCAGTTAGCTGTAAATACTGTAAAAACACCTGCCTGCCTGTCAGTAGGAAGAGAATAACAGGAACGGATCTAGCTAAACTGAATACAGTGTATATATATATGTATATATATATACAACACGTAGGATGCATATATATACACAATACACTATAAGTGCAGCTAACTGACTCGCCTGCCTACTCTAACTTAAATCAAATGACATTGTCTCTCTGTCTATCTCTCCGTCGCCGCCGCAACACACTACATAAGGCCACCACGCAGGCAGCCTTATATAGTGTGGGGCGTGTGCTAAACCCCCTGAGCCATAATTGGCCAAAGCCACTCTGGCTTTGGTCAATTACAGCTCTCTGTACAGACGGCACTGTGATTGGTCAAGCATCCGAGTCATAGTGCATGCTTGGCCAATCATCAGACAGCAATGCACTGCGATGCCACAGTGTATTATGGGCCTTGACTCACCACTCGAATTTGGTGCGAACGGCCCATAACGTTTGAAATTCGACAAACGGTCGAACATGCGATGTTCGAGTCAAACATGGGTTCAACTCGAACTCGAAGCTCATCCCTACTCCCAGCCCACTACTCAGTGCTAAGCTGTTTGGGCCTTTTTTAGCACATGTGTAGCCGATCGCACTGTTGCAATTTGCAAACTTTGCCTCAAGCACATCAAGTGTGGCAAAAACACCAGCTATTTGGGTTCCACATGCTTCACAAGGCATTTAACTTCCCACCACTCAGCCCATTGGCAAGAGCACCTGAAAGCCACACAAATGGGATGCAATTCTGCTCCTCCTCACTCCTCCCCTTACCGGCCTACCATCCTTTTCCATCTGCTGCAGTGAAAACAAATACAGTCACTGCCAGACACATGCTCAGCATCTAAATTCAAGCTTGTTAAAGCTGCTGGCTTTACAACTCCTGCCTTTCCGTCTGGAGGATTCTGCCCCCTTTCGTGAGTTTGCAGAATGTGCTGTACCACAATGGCAGGTTCCCAGTCACTTTTTCTTTTCACATAAGGCTATTCCAGCTCTCCACCACCACTTAGAAGACAATGTTGTGGTATCATTGAGCAAGGCGATCAGCTGCAAGGGCTACGTTACTGCTGACACGTGATCCAGCTAGAGCGGTCAGGGACAATATATTTTGTTCACAGCACACTGGGTAACTCTGCTTGCCACTTGGAAGGATGCAGGACAGGGCTCAGTGCTGCAGCTTGTTGTGCCGCCATGTCTCCAAACAGCTATTGGTGATGACGCAGGATTTGTCAAATCCACCCCCTCCTCCTCCTCTTCCATGCCCTCCTCTGCTGAATTGTCCCATGAACTACAAGTTCAAGCTTTCAAGGGGATATTCAATGAGTCAGGCTGAGAGGTGCCATGCAGTGCTTCAGCTGGTCTGTCTAGAGCACAATAGAGATGAAAACAAAGGCGCCACTCTAAGTGCAATGAATTACATGCAGTTTAATAGGAACTATAAAAAGCGGTACTCACAAAAGTATATTGTAAAAAGGCATATTGGCAAGAAAATGCCGGGTGTCCTGGAAGTGTATCTAATCCGAGTATTGGATGGCGGTGGTCTCCGGTGGACAGGCTGCGCCGATGGATGCCGTCACTGCCTGTTGTTGGAACGCACGTTGACAACCAGGGAGATGAGATCACTTCCAGAATCGGGAATGTGTAGGCAACGCATTTGCAGAGCTAAGCTCCTTCCTCAGGCCTAATATGGGCTGTGATTGGACAAAGCTTATACGGCCAATGGATAGCGCTGATTGGTTAAAACCTGCTCAGTACATTGGATAATACTGCTATTACTCAAATTGGCAAAAACAATGACTGGTAAAGTTACATCAGATACCAAATAATTAAATTACATAATGCATTTCTAATACCAATTTAAAAACAAACAATAAAGGAAACAAAAATCAGAAGACTGTATATGTGTATGAAAAAATAAAAACACGGGGAACCAAATTTGGGGACATGTTTGGAGCACGGATAGTGCTATGTGGACCCATGGCCTGAACAAACAGTACATGATGCGGGTGGTCGGAAAGAAAGATCCAGAATAATGCAGAATGTAATGTATGGTTGAAAATATTGTAAGAATATTGAAATGGAAAAAATTATAATAATGGTAATTATATGAATATGAAAAAAATAATAATGATAATAATAAAAATAAATATAAAAATGAAAATAAAAAATAATAATGATAAAAAATAAAAATAAAAATGGGTTTGAGTTCCAAATGGAAATAAAAAATAAAAATAATAATAATAATAATAAAAAAAGATAAAGATGAATGATAGTAAATATAAAATAGGGGATCACAGCACCTGGTGTGACAAGTCCTTGGGGTGACCGATGAATATGATGTTGGACACTGCTCGAATGAAAATGTGGTGAGAAAATGAGGAGACCACAAGGAAAGGAAAGGGTGGTGAAAGTTGGCCAATGGTGGAACAATTCAACATGGGAGGTGAGGAAGAGTAGAGTAGTCAAATTAGGCTACTCACCTCTATTTCCTCATTCAAACCTCCAGGGGCAAGGGAGTCCAGAGTGTATATCCAGTATGTTTCCCTCTGACAGAAACGTTTAAAATGCTCTGCCAGTGGGAACGTACCAGAAATGGACTCAATGATGCAGACTCTGAGACCAGAGGATGAATGGTCGTGTTTTTGAAGGAAGTGTACGGGAACACTATGAGTGTCATCTCCTGCTTCTATGAGACAACAGTGTTCCCCAAATCTTTTTCTCAGAGTGCGTATGGTTCTACCCACATAGTAAAGCCCACACGGACAGGTTAAACAGTAGACTACGAATTCTGTAGAACAATTGAAAAAATTGCTAATCTGGTGGGTCTTGCCTTTGTTGGTAAACTCTTTTTGACCGTGTGTGATATAGTTGCATGTCAGGCATAGTTTTTTACGGCACTGGTACATCCCAACCAAAGGAATGAGACATGGAAATGCAAGCTTGGAACCTTGTTGGGATTTGAATTTACTGGGTGCTACCAGGTTTTTGATATTCCTTGTTTTCTGATACGTAAATTTAGGTTTGGGCGTGATAATGGATTTGAGTTGCGGATCCTGAAGTAAGATTGACCAATGTCTATTCAGAAGGCGTTCCATGGCTTTGTGTTGGGTATGGAACTGGGTCACAAATCTAACAGGTTGTGCCATGGACTGATCAGTGTCTCTGGTAAATGTGGGGTGCTCTGACAAATAAAAATCAAATGCTTCATCAATCAATTTAGATTGAAATGCTTTATCGATAAATTTCTGTTTCAAAAGGGGGACCCTTCTGCGATGTAATCCGATTCTCTGGTACAATTCCTACGCAGATGTCAAAATTGGCTTTTGGGGATGTTTGAAATCCACCTTGGATGGTGGCAGCTCTGGTGGTGTAAGAAGGAGTTGCCAGCTGTGGGTTTTGTGTAGTTTTTATCCAAAATTTTGCCGTCTTGGTAAAATAGTGTTAGATCTAAGAATGCAAGTTGTAGAGGATTATGCTCCGAAGTGAATGTAAGACCATGAACATTGTTATTACAATGTGTCAGGAAATCTAGAAAAAGGGGCTCTGGGCCATCCCCAATGACGATAATATCGTCAATATACCTCCCATAAAAAACTATATGGGAGGTAAAGGGATTGTTATGCCAGATGTGATTGGCCTCCCAGAACCCCATGGTCAAATTAGCGTAACTGGGGGCAAAATTAGCTCCCATAGCTGTACCCTTAATTTGGAAATAAAATTCTCCATCAAACTTGAAATAATTATGGGTCAGGCAGAATTCTGTGGCCTCCAAAATGAACTCTGCCTGGCCCGGATTTAGTAAAGGATCAGAAGAAAGAAAACTTGCAATAGCTCTAAGGCCTATTTTGTGTGGGATTGAGGTATAAAGTGAATTTACATCAAGGGAAGCCCACATATAAGTGGGCTCCCATGTGTAATGTTCTAATAATTCCAAAAGATGAGTGCCATCACAGATGTGGGAGGGAAGGCTGGTTGCAAGAGGTTGCAAAAATTGATCTATATACTGAGAAAATGGACTGGTGATGCTGTCTATGGCTGCAACTATAGGTGGAGGATTATGGGTGCTCTTGTGTATTTTGGGGATGTGATAAAAATATGGAGTGGAGTAGTATAGTTTATTGAAGAAAGCATATTCATGTTTGGAAATAATGTCATTGTTTTTGGCCTTATCTGTGAGCATTTTGACTTCTGTAGTGAAATTGAACAAAGGGTCACAGCGTAATTTTTGATATGTGTTGTCATCAGATAGAAGGCAGCGGGCTTCAGCCAAATAGTCACTGCAATTTTGAATAACAATGCCTCCACCTTTGTCTGCAGTTTTAATTACTATATCTCGATTGTCGGAGAGATGATTTTAGGCTGTTTTTTCTGAGGGGTTGAGGTTGAAGTGGTTGGAATGGCTGTCGTGTGTGTTGACATTGTTTTTGCAAGTCGGAGAAAACAACCTGATAAAAGGTTTGGAGATAAGGTCCCTTGGAACCTGTGGGATTAAACACAGATTTTGGCCTAAATTTACTGTATTGTACAGGAGGTGAAGTTGAGAGATGCTGCGTGAGGAGGAACAAGTCCTCATCTTCATCCTCACTCTCTATACTGTATAGATCTTTTAGAATGCTCAATTCTGGTGAATCACTAGTCCCTGGAAGGGAGGTGGATTCTACAGAACTGGGGAGCGTAAGACTATCAAAGGCCTTATGTGATTTGATATTGTAGTGACGTTTTAGGGTGAGATTGCGAATGAACATATGTAAATCTTTAAATAATCAAAATGAATTTGGGAGTGATGATGGAGCAAAATTGAGACCCCATTGTAAAATGGAGGCTTCAGCTGTAGACAAAATGTGGGAAGATAAAATGAAGATTTTTACTGTTTTTGGGACTTGGCCCTGTGGTTTATGACGTTTGTTTTCCCCTCGCTTTCCTCTTCTTCTAGTTTTCTTTTTCCTGTGGTTGGATGGTTGGTTGACGAGGGGGGGGAAGTACTAAAAAAAGAATCCTTTTGAATGTGGTCTGAGGAAACTTGTTCCACTGGAAATGCCGGATCCAGGCTGTGGAGTGATCCAAACGGCTGTATGTTAGGGTCCTGCGGCCCAGTGTGAAAGGGAGACCAAACTATAGGAAATGTAGAACTAGTGGGACTGACCAGAACAGGAATTGCAGAGGTACAAGGTGTGAGGGTGGATAATGTAGGATCTTGAATTCTATCATGGGATGTAGAATGGGACAATGGACTGGAGTGGGCACTCTTGTCCTGTGTGGGCCCACTGCTGGTAGTCGGATTTTGGTTTGTGTTAATGTTGGTGTTTATGTGGGAGTTGTGGTTTGGTTTGTCGTTATTTTTATTTTTATTTTTGTTGGTTACAGCATGATTCCTAGCTCTTTTAGTCGGTATTTGTTGAGGTTTGGGGGTAAGTGGACGTATCCCTAACGAAGAGGGAAAGAGTTGATGGAATGCACTGGGTGTGGTGGAAACGGAGGCCTATGAGAAGGCCATGGTCTGTGGCCTGGGGGACCTACAGTGCATTGCATGAAGGGCATGAAGTTAGTTCTAGAGTTGGGTGTGAAATTGGTAATGGGTGCACGGTGACTCTTATTCTAGTTGAAAACCCTGCCTAAATTGAAATCGTCCAGGTCTCTCCTTATTTTCCTAATTTCATCTGTATTAATGTATCTTCATCTTTTTTGCTGTGATGTTTAAGAGTGTTTAACCATGAAATGGGTAGGTTGGTCGAAAAGGTGCTGAGATGAGAGATGTTCAATTTAATTTGTTTAACTAAATCTAAATATTTTAATTCTCTTTGCTGCATAATAATACGCATCCACTTCTGTGTGCAAAATTCTGAAATCTGAGACCATTCATTGGACAGTTCAGGTGTCAAAAAAGAGCATGTTTTTAATATTCTTAAACCCCAAGGGGAAATGGAGTGGGATATGTATTGTTCTAAAAAGAACTTATCCCACCATTGATGGTTGGCAGAAATCATGAGATGCTCTAATTTCCTGAACTGTGTGCAACAATTCTTAAGAGTATGACCAGAGATGGTAAAACGATTTTTAAAAAACCCCGTTGGAAATAATGCGTACAGTTGATCTAATATGTCATATTTGGCCGATTCAATTTGTTCTAGCCACTCCATATTGGGGATGGCGTCTGTGAATGAGGTATTGGAGAGAAAATGTGTTCACGCTATACAAATAAGTGAATGTTCTCACTGATGTGAAAAGTTCACATGTAAGCTACCTAACTGTGTCCGGAAAGAAAACAATAATGAACCAGTATAGGAAGGAATTTGAGAAGTCAGGTACAGTGTTGTAACATATAGAATGGATTCTGAATCTAAAAAGATGGTATCTGATAATGAATCAACCGAAATGATTGAGTGGCAACTTGCAGTATATTGAGAGAACAAAGTGAGTCTGGAGAAATTGGAGCGGGATCAATGAATGACCGGTGTTAAGCAAAAAATGGTACTATATAGTTAAAATTCAAACTGTGTTGGGCTCAGCGCTCACCTCTATATGTTGTTACACTGTCTAGGGCACAGGAGCCACACTGGAGCAGAGATTCTGGCATCTATGCAGGGGCAGGCCTAGAGGTGGTTCCGCCATGCCAGCTGGAGCCAGGAATGGTACTGTGCGATAATGGCACAAGCCTCCTGTTCGCCCTTAGACAGGGAAAGTTAACACATGTGCCATGCCTGTGCCATGTTCTCAGTTTGGTGGTGCAACATTTTTTAAATAGGTACCCAGGGTTGGAAGATCTGCTGAGTCAGACCAGAAGAGTCTGTAGCCACTTCAGGTGGACATACACAGCCAGTGCTCAGTTGGCTGAAATTCAGTGGAAATTCCACCTGCCCGTAAACTGCCTGATTTGGGACATGACCACCAGGTAGAACTTGACTTTGACAATGCTGCAGCGGCTGCACATGCAGCAGAGGGCCGTCAACGAGTACCTGTGTGAGAATGGCACAACGACAGGTTCAGGACAGCTCTGCTTTTTTTCCCATGCCAATGTCTGCTGAAAAAGGATGCATGCACTGTACTGTCACCATCTGAGGAGGCCACAAGGATGGCGAGCCTTGACAATGCATGCATCAGTGACACCCTGTTGTGTTCCTGCTGGAGCAGACTCTGCGTGGCTTTATGGACAGGGAACTCAAGGCAAAGCAGTGGGAGGAAGAGGAGGACTTCCTTTCCTCTCAAGGCCAGCTTTATGCAGACACCATTCTTGCCACACCACAAAACACACAAGAGGAGAGGGAGGAGGAGATGGAGGATTCTGGCAGTTTTGGAGGCATTGAAGCAGAGCAAAACATATGTTGACCCTTAACAGATGGCTTTCCATCCCCAGAACCCTTAGGAGTGACTGGAAGAAGACAGTTCCAGATACTGTAGACGTCAGTGACCTAGAGGAGTCTGCTTCTCAGGCAAACTTGCGGTGCGTGGGCTTCCTCATTCTTCAAAACCTGTGAAAGGACCAGAATATGTGGCATCATGGAGAAGGATTGGAAACCCTCCTTGACCACTGTTACAAAGAGAAAGGTTCAGAACTCATCCTGTCCCCACAGAGGGAGCAGAAGATAAAATCTCTAAGGCTCTGTTCACACCTAGGTGTTTTTGGGTGTTTTTCTGCTCTAAGCCTCAGCTCTAAAAACACCCAACAGGACAAATCCCATTCATTTCAATGGCCCCTGTTCACATCTGAGCATTCTGTCGCCCAAAATGCCTGTCGCCTGGAAAAAGTACATGGGCTTCTTTTTTAGCAGATTACAGGCGTTTTACTGCTTTTACATTGGTGACCATTTAAGCTTGAAAACACCTGTACAAAAACGCTGGCAAAAAAATATGCAAAAATGCCTATAAAATAGCAACGCCTAGATGTGAACAGAGCCTTAAGGACACCTTAAAGAGGAGTTTATGTAACGCCTTTCCTGACTCTGGTAGGTTACAGACTGGTGGAAAATGTAGTTTTGAGGCTTCTGTTGGTAAAGAGAGGAGTGATGGAGAAGAGGGGTGCCTCGGTGATGCCTTTCAAATTTTTTTTAGTCCTCAGCATCCAAGGCTGCCAGCTTCCACATCCCATCAGCAGCGTCTGCATCATTTGGTGGGAGATTATCTAGGGGCGGAAACAGATATGGAGAGCTTTCCATTGGACGATCCACTTAGTTACTGGGTCATGAAAATAGACCACTGGCCAGAACTTGCCCAATACGCAATTGAGCTGCTGGGCTGCCCTGTATCCACCGTGCTTTATGAATGGGCATTCAGTGCTGCCTGAAGGTTTTGAGACAGATAAGAGAGCGCGTCTGTCTACAGACTCCATGGACTGGCTGACATTTATCAAAATTAATCAGTCCTGGATTTGCAGCAGCTATCGAGCCCCTGGTGCCAATGATGCTGATCAAGTGCTTTGTGGAAACTCTGAAAGACTGTCTAGGCTGCCTAACTTTGTGGGTTTTTATTTCATCTGGAAAAAATGTTTTGGTGTAGGTTTCATGGGCACAATTAACACCCAAGGACAAATTTTACCATACCTGTTTGAGAGGTGCATATCATTTTAATGTTTGACAGCAAGGCAAATTCTTGCTTATAGCAACAGTACTTCTTTAGGGTTACGGTATGAAGGCACCGATATCCAAAGACCAATTTTTCCGCACCTGTTTGACAGGTACATATCATTTAAATTTTTTACATTTAAGCCAATTCTTGCTTTTATCAAGAGTACCTCTATAGGGTTATGGTGGGAAAGCATCACTGACGCTCAAAGCCAAATTTTTCCACACCTATTATTCAAAGTCTGCGAAAGAGACACCAGAATTTATCCAAAAAATCTCTAATCTTGTTCCAAGTGCACAAAATTGTGGCCTCATCATACAGACTGGCTCCCCAAGCCGTTGTTCATAAAAATAAAGAAAGCTTGAATGTAAAATGTCATTTTGTGGCTTTATAAATATCATTATTGCTGCAGCAGACTCTATATGCGGTACAGGTGTTTCACACACAGACTAAGGGGACCCCTCAGGCACTATATTTAATGGAATTTTTCATTTTTATTGTTATTTCACATTTTTATGGTTTCACTTTAAGCATCAGTAAATCACTGCTCATTTAAAAAATTATGTTTTTGCTAACTTTTTTTTGATTGATACATGTCCCCCAGGGCAGTACCCGGACCCCATAACCATTGTATGCCCAATTACTTGCATATAAGCCTTCCAAATGGGCACTTTTATATAAATGAGCAAATGTCCCCCAAATAAATAATAGGACTTTTCAGGCAACAAGAAAAAAGGGGGTCTGAGTAAACATTAAAACTTAAATTTTATTGATATATAGGAGAAAATATAAAATTATTCAGCACCAAAAACATAAATCTGGCAGCATTTGTAAATCTCATAACCGCAGATCTCAAAAACATTAAGAAAAATAAATTTAGATTGACTGGTAATTTAACCAAAGAAGAGAAAACCGCGCTGCAATCGCTAAGAGACAGACATGACCTGACTATTAAACCAGCGGACAAGGGGGGCAACATTGTCGTAATGACAAATAACCAATACCAGGAAATGTGCAACAAGATCCTCCAAAACAGCACGTGGTATAAGAAAATCTCAAGGAGCATAACTGAAAAATACAAGGAAGACTTCTACTCTCTAGTAGATGAGGATTTCCACAATGGGGCAATCAATAGGGAAATATGGGTGTATGTACGCACGAAACATCCTAGGATCCCTACCTTTTATAGTCTGCCAAAAGTACATAAAAACACACAAACTCCACCGAGCACACCAATCATTTCAGGAATCGGAAGTATTACCGAGAACCTCAGTAAATTTGTAGATGCCCATCTAAGGCCCTATGTACAAAAGATTCCATCTTACATAAAGGATACGATACATCATGCAAAACCTAGAAGGTATTCAACTCACCCCGGAGACCCTACTGGTGGCTGTGGATGTTGAAGCGCTTTACAGCTCGATTCCACACCACCTGGGAGTCGTAGCTGTGAAGCATGTACTCTCAGAGTCCCTTCAGGACAACTGGAAAACTGGGCAGTTCATCACCACCTCTCTGGAATTCATTCTGTCACACAATTGTTTCTCCTTCAATGGCTCCCACTTCCTCCAGGTGCAGGGAGTAGCGATGGGGACTTGTTGTGCCCCATCCTACGCAAACCTGTACCTGGGGGAGCGGTCCCTCCTAAATGATGAGGATTTGGTTTCATTGATGTGCCATATCACTCATTGGTATAGGTACATTGATGATAGCCTCATCATCTGGGAGGGATCAGTGGATCTCCTTAACAGCTTTCTACTGGCCAAAGATAAAAACAACTTCAATCTGTTTTTTACCATGTCCTTTAGCAAAGAAACCATCACATTCCTGGATGTCACTATTTCCAGGAATGATGATGACACTCTCTCCAGTAGCTTGTACAGGAAGCCTACTGCGGGAAATACCATCCTAAATGCCTCCAGCGCACACTCTAGAGCTCTCATTCAATCCATTCCCTATAGCCAATACCTTAGGCTTAGGAGGAACTGTTTGACAGAAGAATCCTTTATAATAGAAGCTGACCAACTAAGGACAAGACTCTTGGACCGAGGCTACTCACGCAAATGCCTGAAGAGAGCCTTTAAACATGCAAGGGATCAGTCTAGAGCCAGTCTCCTTTTCCCGGAAACCCTTGAATCGGATAACACCACACCACAGACCACTCGTATTATTACGAGATATAATAGCCAGCACAGAACAATCAAGAAGATCTTTGAAAAATACTGGCACTTACTTACCATCGACCCCACTTTAAGACCACGCGTTCCATCTTATCCATCTCCGATGGTCAAATATAGCAGAGCTAGATCAATAACGGACCAACTGGTTCAGAGCGAATTTGTGGGAAAATTTAGATCAGACCCCTGCAAAAATATGGGCACCTTCCCCTGCGGCGGTTGCACTACATGCCGATATATGAATACCCAAAAAAATGTAATACTACCAAATGGCATGGTGTTCACACCATGACACTATGTCAACTGCAAGACTCCTGGGGTGATATATCTATTGATTTGCCAATGCAAATGTTTATATATATAGGATAAACTAAATTGGAATTCCGACAATGAGCAAGGCGACATATCACCAGCATGCTAACCCCAAATCCAGATTTGCCATTGGGTAGGCATGGAATTGACCGCCATGGGGGGATATGACCAAAATTAAATTTTATTATCCTGGATTAAATCCATCCTATCAGCAGGGGAGGAGATTGGAATAAACTCCTACAACGAGAGACCCGATGGATAGTGGACTTGAATGCTACTTCCTTCCCAGGCCTGAACACACAAATGAGCTTTAGGCCTTTTTTAGAAGGTTTTCAATCGGGGTATGTGAAAAAGACCTGTAGATATTCCAACCTCCTCAAATGGCTGGCTTATTCTGTCTAGCAAAAAATATCTATTGCATTGTTAAATGTGAGAATTCCCCTCACTATATACTATACATGTGTCATACAGCAACCTTTAAACCAACTTAGCAGAGACACTTATTTCACCATTGTTTCCGCTGTATTGTTCTCTGATGTACTGATGAACCTTCTACTGCGTGGCCCAATGTGCTAGACCCAATAATCCCTTGAGACCATTTTTGGGGGGTCACTGCCAATATATGTGACAACTGCACTTCTGTGCAACAGGTTGGTTCACACTGTGGGAGTCTTTTTCTCCAGTTATGCCAACTATGATCTAACTAGTGAGTTCAGTGATTATGACTAATTTATGCTCAGACCATAGACTTATATGATTGCTCTTTGCTTTATATGCACGCCTTGTGAAATGCTATTCCATGCTTATGGACTCTGCTACAAAGGATAATACTGTAATCAAATAAGTCTGTCCAGGCTAACTAGTATATGCCATCAATATTGCCTGTCAGCACCGCTGGTGCCTCTGTGTTGACTTCATAGCTGGCATTCCATTCACATGTGTCTTGTTTGCTGTCTCATTCGATCACAGGTTTGCCTCTCTCAGGCACCTCACTGTGTCTACAGTATGTGAACACATTCATCTGCTCTGCGGCACGGTCCCGCCTCCCCCCCCCTCATTCATTGTAGAGAGATGTGTAGGAGATGGATGACCTGCACTATGTACGCCACTCAGCCCGCCCTTCATACCCGCCCACAGATGACAGCCTTACACTATATGGGCTAACACTGATGCCATACTCCGCCCACACTACGTATCCTTGTTGACTCAGCGTGCAGAACATGGGACGCTGTGCACGCATAGGTGTCTCCCTATTTAAAAACACAAGCTTTCACTGTAGCATTAGCCTCTCTCACTTACATCCATACAGACGTGCTGTTGATGCTGCGGATCGCTTTGCACATGGTTGACTGCAAGGTTGGTAAATCATCTTGTTCTAATGTTGTAACATCCAGATTTTGATACTATGCTTAGTAAACTTTGCCTGCTTTTGATTTCTTAGACACTTTACTCACGGGTCACAAGCTAAACTAATGGACTTGATGCAGTGAGTTGATTCAATGCTATAGCAGATATGTATAGGAAGTATCTGTTTACTTTGTGTCAATTTGACATGTGTTATTATTGCTGATATTTATTTTTTCACTTCTTATTCTTTTGAAAATCCTTTGCTGCTTAACAGCATAAGGAACTATTCATATATACCCTTATTTGTAAAAAAATAAATAAATCTACATTTCAATGTCCTTACTCTTAATAATTAATTTTTTAATTTGTTGATTAGTACTATGAACATCTGTATCTGACAATAAATGCCTTTTCCTTTGTTATGAAAGAGAGGAAGGCAGGGTTTTTCCATAGCATACATTAATACTAATGAAGTTTCTGTAGTTGTAAATAAAAGCTACTGTTTACAAACTTCATATAATTCTAATATACCTTACACTTTTTTCTTGCAGACAGTTTATAATAGTGTCATTGTCTGCTTCAAACCAACCTGCAGTTAACCACGCAGACTCCCTGGTTCTACATAGCCAAGCAGTGATCTTCATACTACTCTACGGCCTTTTAATTTGTTATCCAATGAACGTACGGCAGCAACCGTCACGTTATTTGGAGGTGTACACACTATCAAGTTCATCTAATCGGTAGGTGATCTCCCAATCTTGGTCTCAGTGATGCTCCTGCCTCTTGCCCTTTGCCCATGATGTATATAGTGTGTGTGTGTTCCCACCCCCCCCCTTTTTTTTTTTTTTTTCAGTACTATTATCTTTCTATTTTTCTGTTTTACATTTTAGAATATGCTATGGTAACTCTACCTCATCTTGAACACCCTGATGAAGGGACCTCAAGTGTCCTGAAATGCATTGGGCTGAATGTCTACCACGCATTAACGATACAGTTTTTGTATACTTGTTTTTAACCTACTTCATTTTCAGTGGTGTCTGCACCTAAATAATTTTATATTTTCTCCTATATATCAATAAAATTTAACTTTTTAATGTTTACTTAAACCCCCTTTTTTATTGTTGCCTGAAAAGTCCTATTATTTATTTGGGGGACATTTGCTCCTTTATATTTTGTATTTGGGATTGGCAACATCCAGCCCCCCCCTTTTTTCAGTGGATCTCTTTAATCAAATGGGCACTTTTAATTTTTCCTGTTCTGGTCCCATAGACTTCAATGGGGTTCATTATTCAGTTTCGAACATTTGCGATGTTCAAAAGTTCTGCCTTGAACCAAACAGGGGTTCGTTTGGCCCATCTCTAATGCTGAATATGAGTGGTAACAAAGCTAGTTAGTAGGTTGAGTCTTTGTGGTTGGAGCTTCAAAGGGACAATACAAACAATAAAGATTATTTTTCTGTATTATTACATGACTATACATACAAGTCCATTGGACTTTTTTGTCATCACATACACTATTATTATTATTTATTTATTTTTGGTGGAAGAATTATATACCATTGGTTTACCAACTAATAGTATTGGGATGCCTGCCTTTACATGCATATGAACATTAATGGCATCTCAGTCTTAGTCCACATGGTTCAATATTGAGTTGGCCCACCCTTTGCAGTTATAACAGCTTCAACACTTCTGGGAAGGCTGCCCACAAGGTTTAGAAGTGTGTCTATGGGAATGTTTGACCATTCTTCCAGAAGAGCATTTGTGACGTCAGACTGATGTGGACGAAAATGCCTAACTCGCATTCTCCACTTGAATTCTTCCAAAAAGGTGTTCTATCAGGTTAAGCTCAGGCCAGTCAAGTTCCTCCACCCCAAACTCGCTCATCCACAATATATTGCCAAAAGTATTGGGTCATACCTCCAAATCATTTGGTGGAGGGAGGATTATGGTAGGGGTTGGGCTTGGCCCCTTAATTTCAGTGAAGGGAACTCTTAAGGCGTCAGAATACCAAGACATTTTGGACAATTTTATGCTCCCAATTTGTGGGAACAGTTTGGGGATGGCCCCTTCCTGTTCCAACATGACTGCACACCAGTGCAAACAGCAAGGTCCATAAAGACATTGGTAAGTGAGTTTGAGGTGGAAGAACTTGACTGGCCTGCACAGAGTCCTATTCTCAACCCAACTATAACACCTTTGGGATTAATTAGTGCGGAGACTGTGATCCAGGCCTTCTTTCCCACATCAGTGCCTGACCTCACAAATGTACTTCTGGAAGAACGGTCAAGAATTCCCATGGACACACTCCTAAACCTTGTGGACAGCATTCCCAGAAGAATTGAAGCTGTTATAGCTGCAAAGGGTGGGCCAGCCCAATATTGAACCCTAAACTGCCTGGCCAAGCCAGCCAAGAATCTTCCCTGAGGGAGAAAGTACCTGTCAGTTTCTGAGGGGAATATTCCCCCACCCCCCCCACAGACACACAGGGCTGCTCAGTCTGCATCCTCCCCTGTGTCCCTATTGACAAGAGGAAGAGATTAGACCTAGGAGAGAGGTGTTGCCTCCCAGGTCAGTCCACCGCATGATTACAGGCATCCACAGCAGTCAGGACATCCAGCCTTAAAGAGGGGGATCCCAGATGCATATCCAGACGCACCTGCACCAATGGTGTAAAGCTTTCCGGTGTGAGGTAACCAGTCGGGTCCCAAGAAGAGCCTGCCTGTTCCAGGACATTCGTTTGGGCATTGACTGCAGGATTGGGTGAGAGGGCTTTTGTCCATTTGCAGGAAACAAGGACACTGCACACAGAGTTAAATGGACACTGTATACAGACATCATTGATGTTAGTCATCTTGCTGACACTTGTTGTGCCACAGGGCTAAAGGATAAGGTCATCCATTTACAGAGATACTGTATACAGACACCATTGTCTTTTCACCTTGCTGAGGAAGATCCTGCATTCTTTACTTGATAATCCGAGCCAGTTGTGTTGTTTGGCCCTACTTTTCAAGAGTTTAAGTGCACCACGAGAGTGGCTAACTGAAGATACAAAGCCTTATCTTTCTTCAAAAGGACTGAAGCTACTAGTGCCATATGGGCCTCAAACACATACTCAGGGTTCTGTATATGCAGTTAGTGTGCGGGACAATTTATCTGGGCAGTTAAGCCATTAAAAAGTGATTTGAGTACAGTGTTTGAAGTTGGGCCTGTGGTGTCAGGGGACAGAAGAGAGGGGGCTGACATAAAGAGAGTCATTCCTCTGCTCTCCTCCTGCCTGGAATCATAGAGTGAACCTGAGTAAAGGTAACCAATCTGGTACAGATTGCCATATTGTGATTTACAATATCTCACAAAAGTGAGTAAACCCCTCACATTTTTTGAAAAAGATTTATTATATCTCTTCATGTGACAACACTGAAGAAATTATACTTTGTTACAATGTAAAGTAGTGAGTGTACAGCTTGTATAACAGTGTAAATTTGCTGTCCCCTCAAAATAACTCAACACACAGCCATTAATAGATAGTAAATAAATAAATGTAGCGCTATGTGTAAATATATATATAAATATAAAGTGCAAATCTCTAAAATAAATAAATCCTACATATAAATGAATGGTCCATAAAATGAAAAAATGAAGAAATGAAACATAAAAAACTCTTCTTGTGATCAGTGTATCGACACAATTCCACCACAGTGATTGTTTGTCCTCAAAAGTTTATCTTAGGTTATCTCATTTAAACATCACAATATGTTTTACTTGTGGCACTGATTGTTTCATCTTATAAAACACACAGCCATTAATGTCTAAACCACTGGCAACAAAAGTGAGTATACCCCTAAGTGAAAATGTCCAATTAGCCATTTTCCCTCCCCAGTGTCGTGTGACTTGTTAGTGTTACAAGGTCTCAGGTGTGAATGGGGAGCAGGTGTGTTAAATTTGGTGTTATCACTCTCTCTCTCTCTCATACTGGTCACTGGAGGTTTAACATGGCAACTCATGGCAAAGAACTCTCTGAGGTTCTGAAAAAAAGAATTGCTCTACATAAAGATGGCCTAGGCCCTAGGCTATAAGAAGATTGCCAAGACCCTGAAACTGAGCTGCAGCATGGTGGCCAAGACCATACAGCAGTTTAACAGGACAGATTCCACTCAGAACAGGCCTCACCATGGTCGACCAAAGAAGTTGAGTGCACATGCTCAGTGTCATATCCAGACATTGTCTTTGGGAAATAGAGCAATGAGTGCTGCAAGCATTGCTGCAAAGGTTGAAGGGGTGGGGGGTCAGCCTGTCAGTGTTTAGACCATACGCCGCGCACTTCACCAAATTGGTCTGCATGGCTGTTGTCCCAGAAGGAAGCCTCTTCTAAAGATGATGCACAAGAAAGCTCGCAAGCAGTTTGCTGAAGACAAGCAGACACAATGACATGGATTACTGGAACCATGTCCTGTGGTCTGATGAGACCAAGATAAACTTATTTGGTTCAGATGGTGTTAAGCGTGTGTGGCGGCAACAAGGGGAGGAGTAGGGATGAGCTTTCTGTTTGGGTTGAACATGAGTTCGACTTGAACATTGGCTGTTCGCCCATTTGTCCAAATTATGGGCCTTTCGCGCCTAATTCGAGCTGCACGTAACGCCCCATAATGCACTGCGGGAGCGCAGTGCATTGCTGTATGATGATTGGCCAAAGCATGCACCATGACCTACATGCATTGGCCAATCCCAGCACCCTCAGCAAAGAGAGCCATAATTTGCCAAAGGCAGGGTGCCTTTCGCCAATCATGGCTCAGGGGGACTAAGTCCACGCAGGGTGCCTTTTGCCAATCATGGCTCAGGGGGACTAAGTCCACGCCCCACACTATATAAGGCTGCCTGCACGTTGGCCCCATGTAGTGTGTTATTGGCGTGGACGGAGAGGGAGTGTCATTTAGATTGAGCAGGCAGGCAGGTTATTCAGTTAGCTGCAGTGTATTTAATATATATATATATATATATACAGACAGTCTTGTATATAGATAGATAGATAGATAGATCTTTACTGTGTCCAGTTTAGCTATATCTGACTGCAGGCCATTCCTGGTGTACTTTTTCTAATCTACTTCTGACAGGCAGGTTATTTAGTTAGCTGTAGTGTATTTAAAAATATATACAGACAGTCTCGTATACCTGTATATATATCTATATCTATATATAGATAGATATATAGATATATATCTATATATATAGATATATATATCTATATATATACCCACTGCATACAGTTTAGCTATATCTGACTGCAGGCCATTCCTGGTGTACTTTTTCTAATATACTTCAGGCGGGAGTACACAGTACACATACCGTGCACCCATAGTTGCTATTAGACTTCTGGTGGTGTACACAATACTGTGCACCCCTAGTGCAGTTGCTACTACTTTTCTGGTGGTGTACACAATACAGTACACCCATAGTTGTTATTACACTTCTGTTGGTGTACACAGTACCGTGCACCCATAGTGCAGCTGCTAGTACTTTTCTGGTGGTGCACACAGTACACAATACAGTGTAGTGTGTTGCAAAACAAAATCCCCATCATGTCCGGAAGGCCACCAAGGAGAGGCAGATGCTCACAGGCCACTAAAAGAGGGCAAGCAGGCTCTGTGTCTACAGTCCACAGTGCTGGTCATGGACATGGTTCATCTTCTGCAGGTGGCTGTGGGGCACGCTTGTCCTTTTTTTCTGCTGCTTGGGCAGGGGCAGAAAAATTTGGCTTTTGGAGGTGGTGGTGCCACAACACTGTAACCCCTCACAGATGCTCTTGTTAGGTGTAGGAACGGGCCCTGCTGTGAAATATTGGATCAAAAATTGTAATTATATGCCCCTGTTAAACAGGGACAGAAAAATTGGTCCTTAGGTAGTGGTGGTGGTGGTGCTCCTAAACCAAAAATATTGTTGGAAGCTAGCATCATCAAGATTGAGGAGGAATAGGATAGTCACTCAGCATAGGTAGTCTTCAAGGGATCCCACATCCATAGAAAAATCAATCAGTTACATTAGCATCAGGTGCTTGATAGCTGCTGCTGATCCAAGACTGATTGATTTTTATGAATGTGAGCCTATCAACGGAGTCTGTGGACAGGCGCACTCTTTGATCCATTACAAACCCTCTAGCACACTGAATGTGCTTTCAGAAAGAAAGCTAGATGCAGGACAGGCCAGTAGCTCAGTTGCATATTTAGCTAGTTCTGGCCAGTGGTCCATCCTCAAGACCCAGTAACAAAGTGAATGCTCTGTTGGAAGGTTCTCCAAGTCTGCTCTTGCCCCTAGATATTCCTGCACCATGGAATGCAGACACTGGCAATGGTTGATTGAACCGATCAGACCTTGGTGCTGAGGACTGAAAAATTGTCTAAAGGCATCGGTCAGCTGGCCACCTTCTCCACTGCTCTTCCTCTGACTGAACGAAGCCTCAGCAACACGTTGTCCAGCACCAGGAAATTGCAACCTCACAGAGTCTGGAAATGCATTGCACAAACCTTTCTTTGAGGCCTCCTGAAGATGTTTCATCCTCTGCTCCCTCTGCAAAGGCAGGATGAGTTCTACAACCTTACCCTTGTAAAGTGGATCAAGAAGGGTTGCCAGCCAGTAGGGATGAGCCAAACACCCCCCGATTTGCACGAACGTTAGAACCCCATTGACGTCTATGGGACTCGAACGTTCGAAATCAAAAGTGCTCATTTTAAAGGCTAATTTGCATGGTATTGTCCTAAAAAGGGTTTGGGGACCCGGGTCCTACCCCAGGGGACATGTATCAATGCAAAAAAAACTTTTAAAAACGTCCGTTTTTTCGGGAGCAGTGATTTTAATGATGCTAAAAGTAAAAAAAAAAAAAAGTGAAATATTCCTTTAAATATCGTACCTGGGGGGTGTCTATAGTATGCCTGTAAAGTGGCGCATATTTCCCGTGTTTAGAACAGTCCCTGCACAAAATGTCATTTTTAAAGGAAAAAATCTCATTTAAAACTGCTTGCGGGTTTAATGTAATGTTGGGTCCTGGCAATATGGATGAAAATCAGTGAGACAAATGGCATGGGTACCCCCAGTCCATTACCAGGCCCTTTGGGTCTTGTATGGATATTAAGGGGAACCCCGCACCCAAATTAAAAAAAGAAAGGTGTGGGGCCCCCAGGCCCTATATACTCTGAACAGCAGTATAAAGGTGGTGCAAACAAGACAGGGACTGTAGGTTTGTTGTTAAGTAGAATCTGTTTGTAATTTTGAACTGGTACATTTTTAACGTGTTTAGCTGCAGCCAAAAAATCTTTTTTAAGCTTTTTGGAAAACATAGGGAAGGGTTATCACCCCTGTGACATTTGTTTTGCTGTCTTTCCTCCTCTTCAGAAGATTTTAACTCACTTTTTGTCCCAATGACAAATGTTTTTTGAAAATTTGGGGTTTTTTGTGGAACAAGGATTGGAAAGCATCAGTGGAAAGGAGAAATGTTTTTCCCATATTAACTCTTACAGGAGAGAATTTCCCTTCCTAGGGGTAGATTTCATCTCACTTCCTGTTGTCTCCTTCCGTTTGCAAGTAGGAGTCGTTTGTAAGTTAGATGTTTGAAAGTAGGGGCCTGCCCTATATACTCAGCAGAAATTTGGGCCTTAGGTGTTGTTGTGGCCACAACACTGTAAGCCCTCACAGGGCCCTGCTGTGAAATATTAGATCAAGAATTGTAATTACATGCCCCTGTTAAACAGGGGCAGAAAAACTGGGCCTTTGGTGGTGGTGGTGCTGGTGCCACAACACTGTAAGTCCTCACTCGCTCTTGGTGGGTGCAGAAATGGGCCCTGCTGTGAAATATTAGATCAATAATTGTAATTACATGCCCCTGTTGAACAAGGGCAGAAAAATTGGGCCTTTGGTGGTGGTAGTGGTGGTGCTGGTTCCACAACACTGCAACCCCTCACAGACACTCTAGTTGGAACGCAGGAACAAGCCCTGCTGCAAAGTATTGCATCAAAAATTGTAATTACATGCCCCTGTTAAACAAGGGCTGAAAAATTGGGCCTTAGGCACTGGTGCTGGTGCCACAACACTGCAACCCCTCACAGATACTCTAGTTGGAATGCTGAAATGAGCCCTGATGCAAAGTATTGCATCAAAAATTGTAATTACACGCCCCTGTTAAACAGGGGCTGAAAAATTGTGCCTTAGGGACTGGTGGTGGCACCCAGAACCAAAAATGTTCTTACAAGCTTAGCGTGATCATTGAGGAGGAAGAGGATAATTACTCAGGGATAGTCACTCAGCATCAGCATAGGCAGTCTTTGAAGGGATCTGAGATTTCAACAAACATTATTCGGTTACTCCGGCATTAGGTGCTTGGTAGCTGGTGGTGATCCAAGACTGATTCATTTTTATGAAGGTCAGTCGATCGACCGAGTCGGTGGACAGACGCACCCTGTGATCGGTTACCACGCCTCCAGCAGCACTGAATGTGCGTTCCGAAAGAACGCTGCATGCAGGACATGCCAGTAGCTCAATTGCATACTGTGCAAGCTCTGGCCAGTGATCCATCCTCAAGACCCAGTAACCCAGAGGATTTTTGGTGGGAAAGGTGTCCAAGTCTGATCTTGCCCCTAGGTATTCCTGCACCATGTAAAACCGACGTTGGCGATGGTTGCTGGAACCGATCATACCTTGGGGCTGCGGACCAAAAAATTGTCTGCACGCATCGGTCAGACGGCCACCTTTTCCACCGCTCCTTCTTTGACTGACCGAAGTCTCAGCAACACGTTGTCCAGAAACAGGAGTTTGTAACCTCCCAGTCTCTGGGAACGCGTTGCACAGACCTTTCTGCAAGGCCTCCTGAAGATGTTTCATCCTCTGCTCCCTCTGCGATGGCAAGATAAGGTCCGCAACCTTACCCTTGTAATGTGGATCAAGGAGGGTTGCCAGCCAGTATTGGTCCTTCTCCTTGATACCACGAATACGAGGATCCTTACGCAGGCTTTGCAGGATCAGGGAGCCCATGCAGCGTAGGTTTGCTGAGACATTCGGTCCGGAGTCCTCTGGGTCACTAAGGATGACATGGTCCGCAGCCACCTCCTCCCAGCCACGTACAAGTCCATGTGTTTCTTGGGACTGATCCCTTAAAGACTGCTGCTGATGCTGAGTGCCAGGCTCCACCTCCATACTGACACAATCTTCCTCCTTCTCCTCCTCCTCGTCCTCTTCCTGTGTGATCGGCGGGAACGCAGGAACACTGTCTGGATAAAGGGGGCCTTAAGAGCTAAGGAAGTCCTCCTCTTCCTGCCTCTGTTCTGCCTCAAGTGTTCTGTCCATTATTCCACGCAGTGTGTGCTCCAACAGGTGGACAAGGGGGACAGTGTCACTGATGCATGCACTGTCACTGCTCACCATCCTCGTGGCTTCCTCAAATGGTGACAGGACAGTGCATGCATCCCTGATCATGGCCCACTGGCGTGGGGAAAAAAAAACAAGCTCCCCTGACCCTGTCCTGGTGCCATAGTCGCACAGGTACTCATTGATGGCCCTCTGCTGCGTGTGCAGCCGCTGCAGCATGGCCAACGTTGAGTTCCACCTGGTGGGCATGTCACAGATTAGGCGGTTCTTGGGCAGGTTAAACTCCTTTTGGAGGTCCGTCAGCCGAGCACTGGCATCATATGACTGGCGGAAATGCACACAGGCTTTCCTAGCCTGCCTCAGGACATCCTGTAAGCCCAGGTACCTGCCCAAGAACCGCTGCACCACCAATTAAGGATGTGAGCCAAACAGGGCACATGGGTCATTTGTCCCTGTCGGAGGGCAGAGAGGAGGTTGCTGCCATTGTCGCAAACCACCATTCCTGCCTTAAGTTGGTGTGGCATCAAGTACCTCTGAACCTGCCCCTGCAGAGCTGACAGAACCTCTGCCCCAGTGTGGCTCCTGTCCCCCAAGTACACCAGCTCAAGCACTGCATGGCATCTTTTGGCCTGCGTACTTGCGTAGCCCCTTGAATGGCTACGGAGCACCGCTGGTTCCGAGGACAAAGCACAGGAAGAGACCATGGAGGAAGAATAAGAGGAGGGGGTGGAGGAGAGAGGTGTGTCACAATCATTAGCATTTTGGAGGCGTGGTGGCGGAACAACCTCCAACACTACTGCACCTTGTCCTGCATCCTTCCCAGCTGCCAGCAGAGTCACCCAATGCGCCGTGAAACTTAGGTAACGTCCCTGTCCATGCCTGCCGGACCATGAGTCAGCGGTAATATGCACCTTACCACTGACCGCCCTGTCCAGCGAGTCATGGACATTGCCTTCCACATGCCGGTAGAGAGCCGGAATTGCCTTACGTGAGAAAAAGTGACGTTTGGGTACCTGCCACTGAGGAACCGCACATTCCACAAACTCACGGAAGGGGGCAGAGTCTACCAACTGAAAAGGCAGCAGTTGAAGTGCTAGCAATTTTGCCAAGCTAGCATTCAACCGCTGGGCATGTGGATGGCTGGGAGCAAACTTCTTTCTGCGGTGCAGCAGCTGGGGCAGGGAAATTTGCCTTGTACAATCTGACGTTGGTGTACCAAAAGCAGATTGCCCACAAGTACTTGGCTGTGACACACCTAATTCTACACCTTCATTCCTCTCAGTGCAGGTCTCAGAGAGGACTGAAGGTATAGTGGGGTTGGAGATCTCAGCTGATGAGGAGCAAGGAGAGGTCCTCTTTGTTCTTTGGTGTGGGTCTTTTAGATACGCTTGCCAACGAACTGCATGGCAGGTCAACATATGTCTGGTCAAGCATGTGGTACCCAAGCGGGAGATGTTTTGGCCACGCGAGATACGCTTGAGACATATGTTGCAAATAGCAGCGGTGCGATCTGATGCACTCGTCTCAAAAAAGGCCCACACCAAAGAACTTTTTGAATAACGCGCAGAGACTGCAGCGCCCTGCACATGTGGAGCTTTGGGGTGTGATGCAGTCAATGTGCTTTTCTTAGGCTGGCCCCTGGAGGGCATCCTGCCTCGTTGGTGATGTGCCACCTCCTCCTCCTCCTCTCTCCTATCAGGCACCCACATTGAGTCAGTGACCTCATCATTCCCTCCCTCCTCATCACTGGAGCAAACCTGGGAGTATGCTGCAGCAGGGGGAGCATGACTGCCAGATTGCTGTCCTTCTTGGGCACCCCCTCTGTCCGTGCTCATGTTACTGCCTTCATCGAGCTCAGTATCATCATCAGAGCGTTCCAAAGGCTGGGCATCCTCCTGGAGCATGTACCCAACACTGTGTTCAAACAGTTCGAGGGACTCCTCAGGAGGACATGGTGGGGCTAGGGAAGGAGTCACTGATGACATTGAGCCGAGGGAAGAGGCCGCTGCTTTGCCAGACAAAGTACCCTGGGCATGGGTGAGAAAGGATGAGGACGGCTTGGTCATCCACTCGACCAAGTCTTCTGCATGTTGCGGCTCAACACGGCCAGCTGCCGAAAAAAAGGCCAAGCGTATCCCACGGCCATGTGCTGATGGGGATGCACCGTCTCCACGACCAGCACTAGACACAGAGCCTGCTTGCCCTCTCTTATTGGCTTGTGACTGTCTGCCCCTCCTTCTTGGCCTTCCAGACATACTAATGGCCTGTAGCTGCACTAAGCTGGGATATAGATATATATATATATATATATATATATATATATATATATGTACTAATACTGCAGCTAGCAAAATCAACTGCCTGCCTGTAGTATGAGGACACCACCAACCTTCTACAGGTAGCTTTAGCTGAACACTGTGCAGAGCTCGCAAAAAACTAACTTGTAGCTTTTTTAGCTGCCTGCGGTAATGATAGGATCAGGAAAACACCACCAACCTTCTACAGGTAGCTTTAGGTGAACACTGTGCAGAGCTCGCAAAAAAATAACTTGTAGGTTTAGCTGAACACTGTGAGGTGGACGCACCACACTAACTTGTAGTTTTAGCTGAACACTGTGAGCAGGACGCACTGCACTAACTTGTAGCTTTAGATGAACACTGTGCAGAGGTCTCACTACACCAACTTGTAGGTTTAGCTGAACACTGTGAGCAGGACGCACAGCACTAACTTGTAGTTTTAGCTGAACACTGTGAGCAGGACGCACCGCACTAACTTGTAGGTTTAGCTGAACACTGTGAGCAGGACGCACTGCACTAACTGTAAATAGTCTAGCTGCCTGACTGTGGTACTAATAGGATCAAAAGAACATCAGCAATTTTCTTCAGGTAGCTGTAAATACTGTAACAAGACAAGCCTGCCTGTCAGTAAGAAGATAACAGGAACGAATCTAGCTGAACACTGTGAGCAGGACGCACTGCACTAACTTGTAGCTTTAGATGAACACTGTGCAGAGGTCTCACTACACTAACTTGTAGGTTTAGCTGAACACTGTGAGCAGGACGCACACCACTAACTTGTAGGTTCAGCTGAACACTGTGATGTGGACGCACCACACTAACTTGTAGGTTTAGCTGAACACTGTGAGCAGGACGCACCCCACTAACTTGTAGGTTTAGCTGAACACTGTGAGCAGGATGCACCCCACTAACTTGTAGTTTTAGCTGAACACTGTGAGCAGGACGCACCCCACTAACTTGTAGGTTTAGCTGAACATTGTGAGGTGGATGCACCACACTAACTTGTAAGTTTAGCTGAACACTGGGAGCAGGACGCACTCCACTAACTTGTAGGTTTAGCTGAACACTGTGAGCAGGACGCACCCCACTAACTTGTAGTTTTAGCTGAACACTGTGAGCAGGACGCACCACACTAACTTGTAGGTTTAGCTGAACACTGTGAGGTGGACGCACCACACTAACTTGTAGGTTTAGCTGAACACTGTGAGCAGCACGCACCACACTAACTTGTAGGTTTAGCTGAACACTGTGAGCAGGACGCACCCCACTAACTTGTAGTTTTAGCTGAACACTGTGAGCAGGACGCACAGCACTAACTTGTAGTTTTAGCTGAACACTGTGAGCAGGACGCACCGCACTAACTTGTAGGTTTAGCTGAACACTGTGAGCAGGACGCACTGCACTAACTGTAAATAGTCTAGCTGCCTGACTGTGGTACTAATAGGATCAAAAGAACATCAGCAATTTTCTTCAGGTAGTAACAAGACAAGCCTGCCTGTCAGTAAGAAGATAACAGGAACGGATCTAGCTGAACACTGTGAGCAGGACGCACTGCACTAACTTGTAGCTTTAGATGAACACTGTGCAGAGGTCTCACTACACTAACTTGTAGGTTTAGCTGAACACTGTGAGCAGGACGCACACCACTAACTTGTAGGTTTAGCTGAACACTGTGATGTGGACGCACCACACTAACTTGTAGGTTTAGCTGAACACTGTGAGCAGGACGCACCCCACTAACTTGTAGGTTTAGCTGAACACTGTGAGCAGGATGCACCCCACTAACTTGTAGTTTTAGCTGAACACTGTGAGCAGGACGCACCACACTAACTTGTAGGTTTAGCTGAACACTGTGAGGTGGACGCACCACACTAACTTGTACGTTTAGCTGAACACTGTGAGCAGGACGCACCCCACTAACTTGTAGGTTTATCTGAACACTGTGAGGTGGACGCACCACACTAACTTGTAGGTTTAGCTGAACACTGTGAGCAGGACGCACCCCACTAACTTGTAGGTTTAGCTGAACATTGTGAGGTGGACGCACCACACTAACTTGTAAGTTTAGCTGAACACTGGGAGCAGGACGCACTCCACTAACTTGTAGGTTTAGCTGAACACTGTGAGCAGGACGCACCCCACTAACTTGTAGTTTTAGCTGAACACTGTGAGCAGGACGCACCACACTAACTTGTAGGTTTAGCTGAACACTGTGAGGTGGACGCACCACACTAACTTGTAGGTTTAGCTGAACACTGTGAGCAGCACGCACCACACTAACTTGTAGGTTTAGCTGAACACTGTGAGCAGGACGCACCCCACTAACTTGTAGTTTTAGCTGAACACTGTGAGCAGGACGCACTGCACTAACTGTAAATAGTCTAGCTGCCTGACTCTGGTACTAATAGGATCAAAAGAACACCAGTAATTTTCTTCAGGTAGCTGTATATACTGTAACAAGACAAGCCTGCCTGTCAGTAAGAAGATAACAGGAACGGATCTAGCTGAACACTGTGAGCAGGACGCACTGCACTAACTGTAAATAGTCTAGCTGCCTGACTGTGGTACTAATAGGATCAAAAGAACACCAGCAATTTTCTTCAGGTAGCTGTATATACTGTAACAAGACAAGCCTGCCTGTCAGTAAGAAGATAACAGGAACGGATCTAGCTGAACACTGTGAGCAGGACGCACGGCACTAACTGTAAATAGTCTAGCTGCCTGACTGTGGTACTAATAGGATCAAAAGAACACCAGCAATTTTCTTCAGGTAGCTGTATATACTGTAACAAGACAAGCCTGCCTGTCAGTAAGAAGATAACAGGAACGGATCTAGCTGAACACTGTGAGCAGGACGCACTGCACTAACTGTAAATAGTCTAGCTGCCTGACTGTGGTACTAATATGATCAAAAGAACACCAGTAATACTCTTCAGGTAGCTGTAAATACTGTAACAAGACAAGCCTGCCTGTCATTAGGAAGATAACAGGAACAGATCTAGCTAAACTGAATACAGTGTATATATATATATATGCAACACCTGGGATGCATATATATACACAATACACTGTAAGTGCAGCTAACTGACTTACTGTTCTGCCTAATCTATCTAACTCAAATCAAATGACACTGTCTCTCTGTCTATCTCTTTCAACGCCGGAACACACACTACACAGGGCTGCCGTGTAGGCGGCCTTATATAGTGTGGGGCGTGTACTAAATCCCCTGAGCCATAATTGGCCAAAGCCTGCTTGGCTTTGGCCAATTACGGCTCTCTGTTCAGACGGCGCTGTGATTGGCCAAGCATGTGGGTCATAGTGCATGCTTGGCCAATCATCAGCCAGCAATGCACTGCGATGCCGCAGTGAGTTATGGGCCGTGACGCGCCACACAAATTTGGCGCGAAAGGCCCATATCGTACGCAATTCGGCGAACGGGTGAACAGACGATGTTCGAGTCGAACATGGGTTTGACTCGAACACGAAGCTCATCCCTACCAGCCAGTAATGATCCCTCTCTTTGATACCACAAATCCTAGGGTCCTTACGCTGCATGGCCTCCCTGATTCTGCAAAGCCTGCGAAAGTTTGCAGAGGTATTCGATTCTGAGTCCTCTGGGTCACTAAGGATCACATGATCCGTAGCAACCTCCTTCCAGCCACGTACAACTCCTTGGGTTTCTGGGGACTTAAAATCATCCCTTGAAGACGGCTGCTGAGTGTTATCCTCCACGTCCATGCTGACACAATCCTTCTCCTCCTCCTCTTATTCCTGTGTGTTTGGCGGACCTGCAGCAATAATATCTGGATAAAGGGGGCCTTGAGAAGTAAGGAAGTCCTCCTCTTCCTCCCGCTGTTCTGCTTCAAGTGCCCTGTCCATTATTCCATGAAGCGTGTGCTCCAACAGGAAGACAAGAGGGACAGTATCACTGATGCATGCATTGTCACTGCTCACCATCCTCGTGGCCTCATCAAATGGTGACAGAACAGTGCAAGCATCCTTTATCAGTAGCCACTAGGGATGAGCCGAACACCCCCCTGTTCGGTTCGCACCAGAACTTGCGAACAGGCAAAAAATTCATTTGAACACGCAAACACAGTTAAAGTCTATGGGACACAAACATGAATAATTAAAAGTGCTAATTTTAAAGGCTTATATGCAAGTTATTGTCATAGAAAAGTGTTTGGGGACCCGGATCCTGCCCCAGGGGACATGGATCAATGCAAAAAAAAGTTTTAAAAACTGCAGTTTTTTCGGGAGCAGTGATTTTAATAATGCTTAAAGTGAAACAATAAAAGTGTAATATTCCTTTAAATGTCGTACCTGGGGGGTGTCTATAGTATGCCTGTAAAGGGGGCCCATGTTTCCCGTGTTTAAAACAGTCTGACAGCAAAATGACATTTCAAAGGAAAAAAAGTCATTTAAAACTACTCGTGGCTAATAATGAATTGCCTGTCCGACAATAGACATAAAAGTTCATTGATAAAAACGGCATGGGAATTCCCCACAGGGGAACCCTGAACCAAAATTTTTAAAAAAATGACGTGGGGGTCCCCCCAAATTCCATACCAGGCCCTTCAGGTCTGGTATGGATATTAAGGGGAACCCCAGCCAAAATTTTTTTTAAAAATGGTGTGGGGTCCCCTTCAAAATCCATACCAATCCATACCAGACCTTTCAGGTCTGGTATGGATTTTAAGGGGAACCCTGCACCAAAATAAAAAAAAATGGCGTGGGGTCCCCCCAAAAATCCATACCAGACCCTTATCCGAGCACGCAACCTGACAGGCCGCAGGAAAAGAAGGGGGACGAGAGAGCGCCCCCCTCCTGAACCGTAACAGGCCACATGCTCTCAACATTGGGAGGGTGCTTTGGGATAGCCCCCCAAAACACCTTGTCCCCATGTTGATGGGGACAAGGGCCTCATACCCACAACCCTTGCCCGGTGGTTGTGGGGGTCTGCGGTCTGGGGGCTTATCAGAATCTGGAAGCCCCCTTTAACAAGGGGACCCCCAGATCCCGGCCCTCCCCCCTGTGTGAAATGGTAAGCGGATACAAAAGTACCAATACCATTTCATAAAAAAACTGTCAAAAATTTTAAAAATGACAAGAGACAGTTTTTGACAATTCCTTTATTTAAATGCTTCTTCTTTCTTCTATCTTCTATCTTCTATCTTCTTTCTTCTATCTTCTATCTTCCTTCGGTTTCTTCCTCCATCTTCTTCTTCTGGTTCTTCTGGTTCTTCCTCCGGTGTTCTCGTCTGGCATCTTTCTCCGCGGTGTCTTCTTCCCTTCTTCTCCTCGGGCTGCTCCGCATACATGATGGCATGATGGGAGGCTCCCGCTGTGTGACACTTCTCCTCTTCTGACGGTTCTTAAATAACGGGGGGGCATGGTCACCCGGTGACCCCCGCCCCCCTCTGACCGACAGGGACTTGACGGGGACTTCCCTGTAGCGTTCCCTGTGACGTCAGAGGGGGGCGGGGTCTTCTGACATCACGGGGAATGCCACATGTATGCGGTGCGGCCCGAGGAGAAAAAGGGAAGAAGACGCAGCGGAGGAAAATGCAGGATGAGAACACCGGAGGAAGAACCAGAAGAACCAGAAGAAGAAGAAGCTGGAGGAAGAAATTCAAAGGAAGATAAAAGAAAGAAGATAGAAGAAAGAAGAAGCATTTAAATAAAGGAATTGTCAAAAACTGTCTCTTGTCATTTTTATCATTTTTGACAGTTTTTTTGTGAAATGGTAGGGGTACTTTTGTACCCCCTTACCATTTCACACAGGGGGAGGGCTGGGATCTGGGGGTCCCCTTGTTAAAGGGGGCTTCCAGATTCCGATAAGCCCCCTGCCCTCAGACCCCCACAACCACCGGGCAAGGGTTGTGGGGATGAGGCCCTTGTCCCCATCAACATGGGGACAAGGTGTTTTGGGGGGCTACCCCAAAGCACCCTCCCAATGTTGAGGGCATGTGGCCTGTTACGGTTCAGTAGGGGGGGCGCTCTCTCATCCCCCCTCTTTTCCTGTGGCCTGCCAGGTTGCGTGCTCGGATAAGGGTCTCGATTTTTGGGGGGACCCCACACCATTTTTTTTTTTAATTTTGGCGCGGGATTCTCCTTAAAATCCATACCAGACCTGAAGGGTCTGGTATAGATTTTGAGGGGGACCCCACGCCATTTTTAAAAAAAAAATTGGCCGGGGTTCCCCTTAATAGCTATACCAGACCTGAAGGGCCTGGTATGGAATTTAGGGGGACCCCCCACGTCATTTTTTTTTTTAAATTTTGGTTCAGGGTTCCCCTGTGGGGAATTACCAAGCCTTTTTTATCAATGAACTTTTATGTGTATTGTCGGACCGACAATTCATATAGCCGCGAGTAGTTTTAAATGACTTTTTTTCTTTAAAATGTAATTTTGCTGTCAGACTGTTCTAAACACGGGAAATATGCGCCCCTTTACAGATGATTTACAGGTGAAATACATAAAATTGGTAATATTGCTGATAAAGAATGGCAAAAAATAAAAAATATAAACTATAAAAAAATATATATTAAAAAAAAATTATATTTTTTATTTTTTTGCCATTCTTTATCAGCAATATTACCAATTTTATGTATTTCATCTGTATTTCATTTGTATCTTTATTAATTTTAATTACGTTTTAATATTGGAAATGTGTCATCATTGTTGTGTACATGCCATCAGAATAATGCGCCCTGAAGAATAGTATGCGTTGACTTCACTTTCAATATAATGTCACCTTGTCCTCTGATTAACTATAATAGAGTAATCATTGCAGATGCACAAACATTCTCGGATATTGATGATAACAAGATTTTTATATCACTGACCCAGATTTCAGTTTAAACTTTATCATAGCAAAACAGACTGGTGGGTCAATACTAAGAAACATTTCCAATATCCGCACAATACGGGCTTCGGTCTGCAATATCTTCACCAAAATGGCCGCCGTTAGATAAAATGTGTGCAATCGCATTGAGGACACAGCATGCTATTTAAGGACCGGAGGTGTAGTAAGATGGACGCTCCTGTTGATGTCCGATGATGAAACGCATAGGGCGGGGGTTACGAACGTCTTGCGCCACCTCCGGTTAGATGAACACAGGTTTTCTGACGGCATTTATCCACTCAGTTTTTCATGCTTATACAATTCATACAAAATGTGAGTACCATCTTTGTCTAATTAATAAATAAAGTTTTAAAAACGGTTTTACGCTATGGCATCCCTTCTCTCCTACATGTTGAATATATAACAAGTCGCTAACAATATTCAAAGCACAGACCAGGGCTGCAAGGATTGTGGGGGTGAGGCTATTTGGTAAGTGCATGCACATTAGGAGCACGAATAAGAAGCACTATGACTAACCGGCACCTGGATAGGAAGATTTTAAAAATAATATTGTCTTTCAGCAAGCACTGGACTTCTCCTCGAGCAGAAGTCACTTTGTTTAATAGCTCACGTGTTAAACACCGCACACATCCTGAGCACTTAGCACTTTAATCAAATGTATTTATATTGAGTTTTTTTCACTTATATTAATCTTGTAGAATGCAATATTAATTTGACCCTATTCATAAAATCCCAGTCACATCATTGGGGGATAGTATATATCTAGTTTGTATCACAATTTTTCTCGTTTGCACCCAGCGGATGTAACACACTCTGGACACATTTTTCAAAAATTGAAGAGAGAGTATGCTAGGATACCCCTCTGGCTACCAACACCATAATGCTAATTAGCTGCCAGATGTTGTAACACAACCCAGATACACTTTCTCCATCTCCAATTAGCATCATAATTGGACAAAAGAAATTACCCCACACACCGGTTTTTATTATGAAAATTTAACATCAGTATTAGAAAACCATTATTGATGATTTCTATGTGCACATTCACTCTTTTCGTTTGAAATTTAGATATGTACATTAGGTGATTATACACCTGGTTTTGAAAGTGCACTACACTTTGGGGACAGCACATGTATCCTAATGTTGATATCCATTCACTCATTTCCTCTTTTGGCTTGTTTAACCATTAGAGGACAGCACTAGTTTATGGCACCACACCCTGTTGGATGTGCACATATACAGGTTTAAGACCACTGCTGATAATTTATAACTTACATTTTCTAAACTCTTCAATATTTTACATACAGTTTGGGAGAACTGTAGAGGGTGTAAAACACTCTCTTCCATCGGAACAGCACCACACCTACAATTGTTTTTATATTTATCTCAGTACATCCCACTTAGGTAGAAATGTACTTGTAGAGGCAGCAGTTCTACTTATACCCTTTGCGCGGATTTATTTACACATTGTTCCAGATCGGGTAATCAGCCAAGCCAGAGTTCAGTAACCAGATCGGGTCATCAGCCAGGCCAGAAGTCAGGGATCCAAGCGGAGGAACAGCAAGCTGGATAAGGAGCCAGAAGGGATGTCAGCAAGCCAGTCTTCAAACAGGAACGCAGGAGATGGTTTCTTGTGATGTGACCAAGGCAAAGGCAGGAAGGAAGTGAGCTGGACATCTTTTAGTAGGCGGGACTGACAAGCAGATTACACAACAGCTGTTTAACTGTGGAGAGAAAAGAGAGCTGGCGATTAGCCGACAGCTGAGCGGCCAGCTCAGAGAAGGAAGAGCTGAGCCAGCCCTGACAGTACCCCCTCCTCAACGACCCCTCCCCCTCAAGGTCCACTGAGCTTGAGGGGAAAATGTCCATGGAAATCACAGAGGAGGGCAGGGGCATGTATGTCCGAGGATGAGACCCAGGAGCGTTCCTCCGGACCGTACCCCTTTCAATGCACCAGGTATTGTATGCGCCAACGGAACCTATGGGAGTCAACAATGGATTGTACCTCATACTCCTCATGGTTCTCAACCTGTATAGGGTGAGGACATGGCACCAAGGTGGTAAAGCAGTTGCAGACCAACGGTTTCAATAAGGAAACATGAAACACATTACAGATGCACATACTAGGAGGAAGGTCCAATGCCTAAGCCACTGGGTTAATCCTGCGAAGGATACGGAAAGGCCCAATAAACCAAGGTGTGAACTTCAGTGAGTGAACACGAAGTCGGAGGTTGCCAGATGACAGCCAGACCCTGTCCCCAATCTGGTAGGAAGGCGCAGGCAGGCGTATGCGGTCAGCATGGGGTCTGTACCTATCATTAGCATGATGCAAAGCCTCCTGGACTTGTGCCCAAGTGGAATCAAGACCATGGAGATGCTCCTCAAGCGCAGGAATACTCTGGGGAACAAACGAGTCAGGCAACATGGAAGGTTGGAAACCATAATTCACCGTAAACGGAGACAATCGGGAAGAGGAATTCAAGGCACTGTGGTGAGTAAACTCTGCCCATGGTAATAGGTCTGACCAGTTGTTGTGATGGTCAGAAATATAGCAACGTAGGAATTGCTCCAAGGACTGATTGGCTCGTTCTGTGGCCCCATTAGACTGCGGGTGATACGCAGAGGAGAAAGCAAGCTGAATTCCCAGCTGTACACAAAAGGCTCACCAGAACCGGGACACAAACTGACTACCCCTGTCCGAGACAATCTCTTTGGGTAGCTCATGTAAGCAAAAGATCTCTTGAGCAAAAATGGAAGCCAGTTCCTTAGAAGTGGGCAACTTTTTAAGAGGAATACAATGACACATCTTTGAGAACCGGTCAACCACCATAAGGATAACCGTGTTGCCTTGGGAGTTGGGCAACTCCACAATGAAATCCATAGACAGGTGGGTCCAGGGCCCCTCTCCATTGGGTATGGGTTGTAGGAGGCCCACTGGAAGGTGTCGTGGAGTCTTACTCTGAGCACGCACGGAACAGGCAGCTACAAAGGCAGTTACATCAGCACGTAGACTAGGCCACCAGAATTGTTGGGAAATGGCCCAAATGAGTTTATTCTTCCCAGGGTGGCCAGCTGCCTTGGGAGAATGGTAAGTCTGGAGCATGGCAGTACGGAGACACTCAGGGACAAAGCAGCGGTCACAAGGTTTCTAAGGAGCATTGACCTGAGCAGCAAGAATTTTGTCACCCAGAGGAGAAGTAAGACTGGTGCGAACCGTAGCCAGAATACGATCAGGAGGAATCATAAGAACAGCAACCGATTCCAACTTGGAAGTGGAGGAAAATTGTCATGACAATGCGTCAGCCCTTACATTCTTAGCACTGGGTAAGAATGAGACAATGTAATTGAAACTTGACAAGAAAAGAGCCCATCGCGCCCTTCTGGGAGAGAGGCATTTAGCCTCAGACAAGAATGTGAGATTCTTTTGGTCAGTAAGAATGAGAACCGGCACAGTGGTACCTTCGAGGAGATGTCTCCATTCTTTCAGGGCTAAAATGATCGCCAACAGCTCTCTGTCACCAATCTTGTAATTGCACTCCGCAGGTGACAATTTCTTGGAAAAGTAGCCACAAGGATGCATAGCACTCTCAGAGGTAGAACGTTGAGAAAGAAAGGTGCCAACACCAGTCTCAATAGCATCAACGTCAAGGATAAAAGGTAACGTAGGATCAGGATGTGCCAACACAGGAGCAGAAACAAAAGCAGCCTTGAGACTTTCAAAGGCCTGAATGGACTCCGGAGACCAACTCTGTGGGTTACCGTTCTTTCTGGTCATATCGGTCAGGGGCTTGACCAGAGACGAGAAGTTACGAATAAACTTCTGATAATAGTTGGCAAAACCCAGGAAACGCTGCAGAGGATGTAACCCCATGGGTCGAGGTCACTGTAGGACTGCCGAAAGTTTTGAAAAACCAGCAGTGGAAATAACATAGCCCAGGAATTTAACCTGTTCCCGATGGAACTCACACTTCTCCAGTTTACAATAGAGATTGTTCTCTCTTAATTTCTGAAGCACACGGCAGACATCTGTGTGGTGGCTCTCCAGGGACTTGAAAAATATGAAGATATCATCGAGATAAACCATCACACATAACTGCAACAAATCTCGGAGGACATCGTTAATAAATTCCTGTAAAACTGTTGCGGCTTTACAAAGGCCAAAAGGCATTACAAGGTACTCATAATGGCCTGTTCTGGTATTAAATGTAGTTTTCCATTCTTAATCCTCACAAGATTGTAAGCCCCTCTCAGATCAAGCTTAGTGAAAACCGCTACTCCCTTGAGGTGGTCAAATAACTCTGTAATCAACGGGATCAGGTAGGCATTCTTGATCGTGAAACGATTGAGACCCCTATAATCAATGCAAGGTCTCAGTTCACCGCTCTTCTTCTTCACAAAGAAGAAACCAGCACCAGCAGGAGACAAGGATTTGTGGATGAAACCTTGAGAAAGTGCATCTGCAACATACTCCTCCATGGCTTTATCTTCCAAAACTGACAAAGGGTAAACCTGACCACGAGGGGGAGCGGCACCAGACTGAAGGTCAATTGCGCAATCATACGGCCGGTGTGGAGGCAAACTACCGGCTTGACCTTTGTCAAAGACATCGCTAAAATCACGGTACTCCTCTGGCAGGGAGGAGGGTGAAGAGGTACACAGGACCTTGGCTACCTTCCGGAAGCATGTTTCACTGCATTGTGGTGACCAGGAGAGAACCTCAGCATAGAGCCAATCAAAAGAGGGTGTGTGCCTCTGTAACCAAGGATAACCAATAACCAGCGGAAACTTAGAGAGGAAGTCACTTGGAATTGGATTATCTCATGGTGAAAAGTGCCTACAGCCATGGACAATGGAACCGTCTCATGAGTCACATGGGCAGGCAGTAGAGGTCTTCCGTCAAGAGCCTCAATGGCAAGTGGAGTGTCATGCAGCTGCAGTGGAATCAAGTGCTTTGATAGAAAGGCAGCATCAATGAACAGGCCTGCAGCCCCAGAGTGGATTAGAGCATATATCTCGATAGACGACTTAGCCCAAGAAAGGGTGACCAAAAGCAGGGACTTATCCTTCTGGATAACTGGAGATGACACAATACTACCTAAGGTCTGTCCATGACAGGACCTCAAAGTTCGGGTGTTCCCAGGGCAAGATTTCAAAAGGTGACCTGCCTGGCCACAATAAAGGCACAATCTCTCCCTCCTCTTAAAGGCTCCCTCATCTGCAGAGAGACGCGTGAAGCCCAAGTGCATGGGTTCATCTTCACTGACCGACTCAGTACCAGGAGGCATGGGAGGTAAGGGAGGCACGGGTGGGACTGCAAAGCTGGGAGGCAAACATACAGGAGGCTTCCGCAAGCGCTCCTTTAAAAGAAAGTATTTCTCTGAGTCTGGAGTCAATGAGGATGGCAAACTAAATCAAGCTCTCCAGCTCAGTGGGTATATCTCGGGCTGCTATCTCATCCTTGATGGAATCTGAGAGACCATGAGAAAAAGCAGCCACGAGGGACTCATTGTTCCAAGCAACTTCTGCTGCCAGAGTACGGAACTCAATGGCGTAGTCGGCAACAGTTAACGTACTCTGTTTGATGGACATGAGGCACTTGGCAGCAGAAGCGGAGCATGCAGGAACATCAAATACCCTTTTAAAGGAGGCCACAAACTCAGGGTAACTCAAGACAACAGGTTTTTGCGTCTCCCATAGAGGGTTAACCCAGGCCAAGGCTCTCTCAGAAAGCAAAGATATCACGAACCCTACTTTGCTTCTGTCCATGGGAAACGCCTAGGACAGCATCTTAAAGTATATCTCAACTTGGTTGAGAAACCCTCTGCATTGAACTGAATTGCCCCCAAATCGCTGGGGAAGTGGGGTGGAACCAGACATACCTCTTATAGAGGTAATACTCAAGGCTGGTGCCTGCACAGAGACTGGCGCAGCAGCAGGGACGGCCTGCAACTCAGGTTGTACTGGAGCAGCCACAGTGAGGGATAGGAATGAGCTTCGAGTTTGAGTCAAACCCATGTTTGACTTGAACATCGCCTGTTTGACCGTTCGGCTTTTCCCGATCACGACCGGAATCGGGAATCAGCTGTAGTGTGTGCTCGTTTTTGATTTTACCAATGTAAGTGGATATTTTAAATACATTTTGTTATTTTTAATACTACACCATGAAATATTCCTTCCCCTTTTTTTTTCCTGCTTGGCTAATTGACCGGGGTGCCCTGGGAGCGGAGTGCTGTGTCATAACAGGAGACCCTTAGGAGAGTCCTTTTGCGGAGGATCGTGGAGCTGTCCTTTCATCTGTGTTGTATTAACTGGGCTGTAATCGATCAGCCTTAAGGTGAGAGGCTGGGGAGACCACATTTTGGCTGCACTGAGGAGTTGCTGGTATCAGTATTTTCACGATTCCTGGAGATTGTCACAATCTGGATTGCACTGTTTATGGGACCTTTTATCGAGGGCACGATTTTTGCATGAATTTATTACTTTTTTTATATATATTGGACTGCAACCTTATATATCTTTATCTCACTTGTGTGGACTTTCACATGTCATTATCATTTCTGTACATATATTGTTATTACACAGAATCTATTTGCACTGTCATTACTCATCTTTATTATTTTGTACCATATTTATTGTTTGCATTTTTATTTGCACAGTGGTCTGATGTACTCATTAATGCACTCTTATTATTAAGCTTTGCTTGGATTCAGTCACTTTTTAGATTATTTGATGATAACCCTCGTTTTTTGGATTTATGTATGAGGCTCATTAGTGATTTAGAAATAGGGAAACCTACACCTAATTTTTGTTGTAGCAATGGTTTATTATAACCTTTGGTACACAATATGATGGTAGATTAATTGTTTTTGACACAATTATCATTTGGATCTTCTTTTAGAATCTCCATTTACGTGGTTGTTTTACATTATCATCATATTTAGTAACTAACTTTTTCACACCATCTATTTTGTATTGCATACTTTTTTTGGATTTAGCGCCACATTACCTATTATTATTTTGTCAGCCTTTAAAAAAAACGCTTTTGATTTTGAACACTCGAGTCCCATAGACTTCAATGGGGTTCTAAAGTTTGCCTGAATTTTCGGTCCTTTCGCAGGTTCTGGTGCGAACCAAACTGGGGGGTGTTCGGCTCATCCCTAGTGGGGGATTCCAGGTGAGTCGTGCTACTCAGGAGCATTTGTAACGCAATGGCAAACTGATCCATGCAGTGATCTTGCTCATCCAATCTGGAAAAATATTACCAATAAGTGGATTGACTGTATCTTCTGAATTCATGGCCTTCACCTACTGTCAGAAACCATGAACCAGACCGAGACAGAAGTACAGTTAAATCACACTTGTTTATTAATAAAAAATAAAAAGGTAAATAGAGTAAGCGTAGTCAAAGCATAGCCAGAGTCCAGTAACCGGATTGGGTAGTCAGCCAAGCCAGAGTTCAGTAACCAGATCGGGTAATCAGCCAAGCCAGAATTCAGTAACCAGATTGGGTGATCAGCCAGGCCAGAAGTCAGGGATCCAAGTGGAGGAACAGCAAGCAGGATAAGGAGCCAGAAGGGATGTCAGCAAGCCAGTCTTCAAATAGGAATGCAGGAGATGGTTTCTTGTGATGTGACCAAGGAGAAGGCAGGAAGGAAGTGAGCTGGATGTCTCTAAGTAGGTGGGACTGACGAGCAGATCCACAACAGCTGGTTAACTGTGGAGAGAGAAGAGAGATGGCAATTAGCCGACAGCTGAGTGGCCAGCTCAGAGAAGGAATGGCTGAGCCAGCCCTGACATAGAGTCAGTGACCTCATCATCCCCTCCCTCCTCGTCACTGGAGCAAACTTGGCAGTATGCTGCATGTGGGGGAACATGACTGCCAGTTTCTTGTCCTTCTTGGGCACCTCGTCTCTCTAGGCTCACGTTACTCCCTTCCTGAGCCTGGGAACCAACATCCGAGCCTTCAAATCGCTGCACATCCTCCAGCAGCATGTACCCGACACTGTGGTCGAATAGTTCGGGGGACTCCTCCATGCATGATGGTGGGGCTACGGAAGGAGTGACTGTGGACAAATAGCCGGTGGAATAGGCGGCTTTGGCAGCTGCATAGGAAGGAAAACTACTCTGAGCCTGGGTGACAGAGGATGAGGAGGATGAGGATAACACGGCCAGCAGCAGAAAAAAAGGACAAGTGTGCCCCACGGCCACCAGCAGAAGATGCACCTTGTCCATGACCAACACTGTTGACTGTACACCCAGAGCCTGCTTGCCCTCTTTTAGTGGCCTGTGAGTCTCTGCCTCTCCTTGGTGGCCTTCTGGACATGATGCAATTTTTGTTTTGCAACACCGCACTACACTGTATTGTGTACTGTGTACACCACCAGAAAAGTAGTAGCAACTGTACTATGGCTGCACTGTATTGTGCACTGTGTACACCACCAGAAAATTAGTAGCAACTGCACTATAGCTACACTGTATTGTGTACTGTGTACACCACCAGAAAAGTAGTAGCAACTGCACTATGGCTGCAATGTATTGTAATTACAATTTTTGATCTAATATTTCACAGCAGGGCCAGTTCCTGTGCCCACCTAGAGTATCTGTGAGGGGTTACAGTGTTGTGGCGCCACTGCATAAGGCCCAATTTTTGTGCCCCTGTTCAACAGGGGCATGTAATTACAATTTTTGCTCTAATATTTCACAGCAGGGCCCATTCCTGCGCTCAACAAGAGTATCTGTGAGGCTTTACAGAGTTGTGCCACCAACACCACCACCGCCTAAGGACCAATTTTTCTGCCCCTGTTTAACAGGGGCATGTAATTACAATTTTTGATCTAATATTTCACAGCAGGGCCCATTCCTGCGCCCACCAAGAGTATCTATGAGGGGATACAGTGTTGTGGCATCACCACCACCACCGCGTGAGGCCCAATTTTTCTGCCCCTGTTTAACAGGGCCATGTAATTACATTTCTTGATATAATATTTCACAGCAGGGCCCATTCCAGTGCCCACCAAGAGTAACTGTGAGGGCTTACAGTGTCCTGGTACCACCCACACCTAAGGCCCAATTTTCCACAGAGTGCAAAGGGCAGGCCGTATAGTATATACAGGCGGTCCCCTATTTTCAAACATCTGACTTACAAACGACTCCTACTTACAAATGGAGGGAGACAACAGGAAGTGAGAGGAAATCTACCCCTAGGAAGGGGAATTCTCTCCTGTAAGAGTTAATATGGGAAAAAGGTGTCTCCACTGATGCTTTATCATCAATCCTTGTTTCCCTAATAACCCAAAATTTTCAAAATTCAATTGTCATTGGGGCAGAAAGTGAGGTGAAATCTTCTGAACAGGTGTACAGACAGCAAAACAAATGTTACAGGGGTGATAACCCCACTCCTATATTATCCAAAAAGCTCAAAAATAGATTTTTGGGCTGGAGTTACACTTAGAAAATGTACCTGTTCCAAATTACAAACAGATTCAACTTAACAACAAACCTACAGTCCCTATCTTGTTTGTAACCCAGGGACTGCCTGTATACTGCTGTTCAGAGTATAAAGGGCCTGGTACATAGTTACATAGTTAGTCAGGTTGAAAAAAGACACAAGTCAATCCAGTTCAACCTGAAAAACAATAAATAAATAAAATAAAAAATGTCGTACAATCCAATATACCCAATTTTATGCCCACAGTTGATCCAGAGGAAGGCAAAAAACCCCAGCAGAGCATGCTCCAATTTGCTACAGCAGGGGAAAAAATTCCTTCCTGATCCCCAAAGAGGCAATTGGATTTTCCTTGGATCAACTTTACCTATAAATGTTAGTACCCGTTCAGGGATTTTTTTGCTGACTTATACACAATGACAGCCCCCACCGAGACCCAATCTATGTCTCTTTTTCTTGAAAAGGTTATCTTCCCACAGCTGACAGAAGAACAGATAGAATTACTAGAAGCACCACTTACTACAGACGAAATAACAACTGCTATAGCTAGCTTTGCTAGGTCTAAATTTCCTGTATCAGACGGACTCCCAATAGAGTTTTATTCCCAATTCAGTGAAATACTAACCCCTAAACTATTAAAGTTATACAATCATCTCTTTGAAACTGGGACTCTACCCCCATCTATGACAGAGACAACAATAGTCCTCATCCCCAAACCCGGTAAAGACCTGGGATTCCCAGAATCCTATCGTCCAATATCACTCCTACAGGTATGATATTAAAATATTAGCCAAAGTACTATCCATTAGGCTCAATCAGGTAATATTAACATTAATACATGCAGATCAGGCTGGTTTCATGCCTGGACGCAGCACCTCGTTTAACCTTCAGAAACTATATATTAACCTACAGGCTACACATGAGGAGGTTGGTTCGCGGGTTGTTGTGACCTTAGACACAGTGAAAGCCTTCGATTCGGTGGAGTGCAGGTATCTCTGGAGATGCTTGGAGGGCTATGGATTTGGCCTGAAATTTATTAAATGGGTCCAATTATTATACCAAGCACCTAGGGCCAGAGTGGTGGCTAATGGGTGGTCGTCCCAGTTGTTTGACCTCAGCAGAGGCACGAGACAGGGCTGCCCCTTATCCCCATTGTTGTATGCCCTAGCGGCAGAACCCCTGGCGATATCCATCCGAGCGAACCCAGAGATTAAGGGACTCAGAATGGGCTCCTTGATTGAAAAAATTAGCATGTATGCAGATGACACACTATTATACTTAGCAGATTCGGGCCCATCATTATGTACTGCACTCCACACGATCAAACAATTTGGAATATTTTCAGGACTGAAAATCAATTGGGACAAATCCCAAATTCTGCCAATTGACAGCTTCCCATCCCCTGAATCCCAAGCCAGGCTTTCGCTTCAGAGAGTTGATGTTATTAAATATCTAGGGATTCATATAACCAGATCCCCTGCGGACTATGTATCCCTAAATATAGATCCTCTCATTTCCACGGTTAAAAATAAAATACGAGTTTGGTCCAAATTAACATTGGGAATCTGTGGTCGTATAAATCTAATCAAAATGATCTTACTACCCAAAATACTTTATGTTTTATGGCACACCACTGTTTACTTACCCTTGAAACATTTCAAATCTTTAGAGTCCCTCCTAAAGTCATTTGTGTGGGGTAATAATAGACACAAATTAGCATGGCAAACCCTCAAGAATCCGACTGATCTTGGTGGCACTGCTCTCCCCGATTTTAATCTATACTACATTGCAGCACAGTTGTCCCAGCTTTTCCACCTAGATAAAACGGACAGCGAGAGATTTCTCATGCTCCTATGTCTGATGTGGGCACAGTACACCAAGGACCCGATATACGCAATAGCAGCGGGCTTGGGAGGGATGGAACTAGGAGAAAATAGACATACCATGCTATACCACTATAGGAAAATAATTGAATTGAAATAATTGAAATTCCACAGTTTAACGATTACACGCCACTATGGCATAACAAGAATCTTCCTGAGTTTAATAAAATTCATGACACATTTATATGGTCCATACAGGGAGTATTTTACCTACACCACCACACCACATATTAAAAGATGGACAGCTTAAAACCTTTGATTTACTTAAAGAAGAATTTACAATCCAAAACCAGATGTTCTTCAGATTTTTACAAGTCCGTCATGCGATACAATCACAATTCCCTGATTCCTGCCCAAGTCCTACACCTAATGTTCTTATAGCCATAATTAAGAGCACAGACTCTCATAAATTGATCTCAGCTTTTTATAACATGCTTTTAACCCCTGTAGCTACCAAAATAGCATATGATCTCAAACCAAGATGGGAGAGAGAGGTGGGACCGGTGGAGGTGGAGGAGGAGGAGTGGGTGGAGGCATTGGAGTCCTGCAAAACTGTGTCTCCCAAGCTATCAGACCGACTGACGCAGCTCTACTTTCTCCACAGGGCATATCTTACACCCCTTAGAGTGGCAAGATATAAGCGTACACAAACCACCATATGTCAGATGTGTGGGAGAGAGACAGGCACTTTTTTCCATGTGCTCTGGACATGCCCTAAGATAAAAGGATTGTGGGAACAAATTGTGACATTTTTACATGACACAATGGGCTCACCTCTAGCTTTAGACCCCAAACAATGCCTTCTGGGTGTAGTTCCGGACACAACTGACAAATATACCAAAACATTTTTACATGAAACACTCTTTGCAGCAAGAAAGGTTATAGCCAAAAAATGGATGAGGCAAGAGTCTCCTAAAATAGTGGAATGGAAGGTGGAGATAAATAATACATTACCGTATAAGAAATGCATATATATTAATAGAGGTTGCCCAGCCAAGTACAATAAGATCTGGGATCGATGGCTCCAAGAATCTTCTACCTGTGTCTAATCTAATCATATAGGCACAGAGTGATTTAATAGATATAGGTATGGATGTGCAGTTTATATAAACCAAATATATACGCTCTGAATATCATCACACGTCAAGTATGTTTGTACTAAATATCATTTATATTTAAGATACAACAATTATTGTATTGTTACAATGTTAATGTGCTAAAGTAATCATATTATGTATGCACCAGTTACTCTATAAAACTTTGTTTGATTTAAAAAAATATATACCGTATATATTAGTACCCAGTTATATTATGTACATTTAGGAAAGTATCCAGGCCTTTTTTAAAGCAATCTACTGAGCTGTCCAGAACCACCTCTGGCGGGAGTCTATTCCACATTTTCACAGCTCTGACTGTAAAGAAACCTTTCCGTATTTGGAGATGAAATCTCTTTTCCTCTATACGTAAAAAAGTGCCGCCTTGTCCTCTGTGACCGTAAAGAGAATAACTCAACACCAAGTTCACTATATGGACCCCTTATATATTTGAACATGTTGATCATATCCCCCCCTTATTCTCCTCTTCTCAAGAGTGAATAAATTCAGTTCCTGTAATCTTTCCTCATAGCTGAGCTCCTCCATACCTCTTATCAGTTTGGTTGTCCTTCTCTGCACTTTCTCCAGTTCCCCGATATCCTTTTTGAGAACTGGTGCCCAAAGCTGAACTGCATATTCCAGATGAGGTCTTACTAATGATTTGAACAGGGGCAAAATTATATCTCTCTCTCTGGAGTCCATACCTCTCTTAATACAAGAAAGGACTTTGCTCGCTTTCAAAACCGCAGCTTAGCATTGCATGCTATTATTAAGCTTATGATCTACCAAAACCCCCAGATCCTTCTTCATTACGGATTCCCCCAGTTGTACTCCCCCCTAGCATGTATGATGCATGCATATTCTTAACCCCCAAGTGCATAACTTTACATTTATCAACATTAAACCTCATCTGCCACATAGTTGCCCAATTAGTGCATTGAGGTCGGCTTGTAAATTGGAGACATCCTGTAAGGACGTTATTCCACTGCATAGCTTGGTGTCATCTGCAAAGACAGAAATGTTACTTTTGATCCCAGACCAAATATCATTTATAAAGATATTAAAAAGTAAAGGTCCCAGCACTGAACCTTGGGGTACACCACTGTTAACCTTAGACCATTCAGAGTAAGAATCATTAACCACTACTCTCTGAATTCTGTCTTTTAGCCAGTTTTCTATCCATTTACAAACTGATATTTCCAAGCCTGTAGACTTTACCTTACACATGAGCCGCGTGTGGGGAACTGTGTCGAACGCTTTTGCAAATTCCAAGTATACCACGTCCATAGCCACCCCTCTGTCCAAGGTTTTACTTACCTCTTCATAAAAAGAAATCAGGTTTGTCTGACAACTTCTGTGTTTCATGAATCCATGCTGTCTGTTGCTTAAAATATTTTTTTCCAGCAAGAACTTGTCTATGTGGTCTTTTATTAATTGCTCCAGTATCTTTCCGATTATAGAAGTTAAACTAACAGGTCTATAGTAGGGATGAGCCAAACACCCCCCTGTTCGGTTCGCACCAGAACATGCGAACAGGAAAAAAGTTTGTTCGAACACGCGAACACCGTTAAAGTCTATGGGACACGAACATGAATAATCAAAAGTGCTAATTTTAAAGGCTAATATGCAAGTTATTGTCATAAAAAGTGTTTGGGGACCTGGGTCCTGCCCCAGGGGACATGGATCAATGCAAAAAAATTTTTTAAAAACGGCCGTTTTTTCAGGAGCAGTGATTTTAATAATGCTTAAAGTCAAACAATAAAAGTGTAATATCCCTTTAAATTTCGTACCTGGGGGGTGTCTGTAGTATGCCTGTAAAGGGACGCATGTTTCCTGTGTTTAGAACAGTCTAACAGCAAAATGACATTTTGAAGGAAAAAACTCATTTAAAACTACCGCGGCTATTGCATTGCCGACAATACACATAGAAGTTCATTGATAAAAACGGCATGGGAATTCCCCAAAGGGGAACCCCGAACCAAAATTAAAAAAAAAAAAAGACGTAGGAGTCCCCCTAAATTCCATACCAGGCCCTTCAGGTCTGATATGGATATTAAGGGGAACCCCGGCCAAAATGAAAAAAAAAATGACGTGGGGTTCCCCCTAAATTCCATACCAGACCCTTCAGGTCTGGTATGGATTTAAAGGGGAACCCCGCACCAAAAAAAACAAAAAACGGCGTGGGGTCCCCCCAAAGATCCATACCAGACCCTTATCCGAGCACGCAACCTGGCAGGCCGCAGGAAAAGAGGGGGGGACGAGAGTGCGCCCCCCCCTCCTGAACCGTACCAGGTCACATGCCCTCAACATTGGGAGGGTGCTTTGGGGTAGCCCCCCAAAACACCTTGTCCCCATGTTGATGAGGACAAGGGCCTCATCCCCACAACCCTGGCCAGTGGTTGTGGGGGTCTGCGGGCGGGGGGCTTATCGGAATCTGGAAGCCCCCTTTAACAAGGGGACCCCCAGATCCCGCCCCCCCCTGTGTGAAATGGTAAGGGGGTACAAAAGTACCCCTACCATTTCACAAAAAAACTGTCAAAAATGTTAAAAATGACAAGAGACAGTTTTTGACAATTCCTTTATTTAAATACTTCTTCTTTCTTCTATCTTCCTTCATCTTCTGGTTCTTCTAGTTCTTCTGGCTCTTCTGGTTCTTCCTCCGGCGTTCTCGTCCAGCATCTCCTCCGCGACGTCTTCTATCTTCTTCTCCTCGGGCCGCTCTGCACCCATGGCATGGGGGGAGGCTCCCGCTCTTCTCTTCATCTTCTTCATCTTCTTCTCTTCTTCTTTTCTTCTCTTCTTCTCTTCTTCTCTTCTTCACTTTCTTCTCCGGGCCTGCTCCGCACCCATGCTGGCATGGAGGGAGGCTCCCGCTGTGTGACGGCGCTCCTCGTCTGACAGTTCTTAAATAACAGGGGCGGGGCCACCCGGTGACCCCGCCCCCCTCTGACGCACGGGACATGACGGGACTTCCCTGTGGCATTCCCCGTGACGTCACAGGGAAGTCCCGTTAAGTCACCGTGCATCATAGGGGGCGGGGTCACAGGGTGGCCCCGCCCCCCGTTATTTAAGAACTGTCAGACGAGGAGCGCCGTCACACAGCGGGAGCCTCCCTCCATGCCAGCATGGGTGCAGAGCGGCCCGGAGAAGAAAATGAAAAAGAGAAGAAGAGAAGAAGAGAAGAAGGTGAAGAAGATGAAGAGAAGAGCGGGAGCCTCCCCCCATGCCATGGGTGCGGAGCGGCCCGAGGAGAAGAAGATAAAAGACGCCGCAGAGGAGATGCTGGACGAGAACGCCGGAGGAAGAACCAGAAGAACCAGAAGAACCAGAAGATGAAGGAAGATAGAAGAAAGAAGAAGTATTTAAATAAATGAATTGTCAAAAACTGTCTCTTGTCATTTTTAACATTTTTGACAGTTTTTTAGTGAAATGGTAGGGGTACTTTTGTACCCCCTTACCATTTCACACAGGGGGGGGCGGGATCTGGGGGTCCCCTTGTTAAAGGGGGCTTCCAGATTCCGATAAGCCCCCCGCCCGCAGACCCCCACAACCACCGGCCAGGGTTGTGGGGATGAGGCCCTTGTCCTCATCAACATGGGGACAAGGTGTTTTGGGGGGCTACCCCAAAGCACCCTCCCAATGTTGAGGGCATGTGGCCTGGTACGGTTCAAGAGGGAGGGGGCCGCACTCTCGCCCCCCCCTCTTTTCCTGCGGCCTGCCAGGTTGCGTGCTCGGATAAGGGTCTGGTATGGATTTTTGGGGGGAACCCCACGTCATTTTTAAAAAAAAATTTTGGCCGGGGTTCCCCTTAATATCCATATCAGACCTGAAGGGCCTGGTATGGAATTTAGGGGGACTCCTACTTCTTTTTTTTTTTTTAATTTTGGTTCGGGGTTCCCCTTTGGGGAATTCCCATGCCGTTTTTATCAATGAACTTCTATGTGTATTGTCGGCAATGCAATAGCCGCGGTAGTTTTAAATGAGTTTTTTCCTTCAAAATGTCATTTTGCTGTCAGACTGTTCTAAACACAGGAAACATGCGCCCCTTTACAGGCATACTATAGACACCCCCCAGGTACGAAATTTAAAGGGATATTACACTTTTATTGTTTGACTTTAAGCATTATTAAAATCACTGCTCCTGAAAAAACAGCCGTTTTTAAAAAAAATTTTTTTGCATTGATCCATGTCCCCTAGGGCAGGACCCAGGTCCACAAACACTTTTTATGACAATAACTTGCATATTAGCCTTTAAAATTAGCACTTTTGATTTCTCCCATAGACTTTTAAAGGGTGTTCCGCCGGCATTCGAATTTGCCGCGAACACCCCAAATTGTTCGCTGTTCGGCAAACTTGCGAACAGCCAATGTTCGAGTCGAACATGAGTTCGACTCGAACTCGAAGCTCATCCCTAGTCTATAGTTACTTGGTAAAGACTTTGATCCCTTTTTAAATACAGGCACCATGTTCGCCCTCCGCCAATCCAGTGGTACTATTCCCGTCATTAATGAGTCCCTAAAAATTAGATACAATGGCTTTGAAATTACAGAGCTCAATTCTTTTAGGATCCGTGGGTGGATGCCATCAGGTCCAGGTGCTTTATCCACCTTTATTCTGTCTAAATATTTCTGGACCATATCACTTTTGAGCCATTGTGGATTAATTCGGGGCTGTGTCAATACCACCCCCATTATGGACATGAGCTCCCCCATGCTCTTTTGTATACACAGAGCTGAAGAAAGTATTTAATGAATTGGCCTTCTCTTTGTCCCCAGTCACCCACTCTAGATTATTTTGTAAAGGGCTTACATGCTCAGACCTGGTCTTTTTACTATTAATATATTTGAAGAATTTTTGGGGGTTTGCCCTACTATCTTTTGCAATCTGTCGTTCATTTTGAATTTTTGCATCCTTGATTTCCTTTTTACATATTCTGTTAAATTCTTTGTAACATTTAAACGACACTAGTGTTCCTTCATTTTTATATTTTTTAAAAGCTCTTTTCTTATTTAAATTTTTTAACTTTCACCGTGAGCCACATAGGTTTTGTTTTTAGCCTTTTAAACTTATTGCCTATGGGAATATACTTTGCAGTGAGGTCCCAAACAGTCTTTTTGAAGAATTCCCATTTCTGTTCTGTGTTTATCGTTGCAAATATTCCCTCCCATTCTAAATCCTGGAGAGCAAACCTCATCCTTGGAAAATTTGCTCTCTTGAAGTTAAGTGTTTTTATCTTTCCCGTATGTATTTCTTGTTTACAGCTAACATCAAATGAAATCATGTTATGATCACTGCTACCCAGGTGTTCCTGGACACTAGTAATAAGCTCTGCATGGTTTGAGATTACCAGGTCCAACAGAGCTTCATTTCTAGTTGGGGCCTCAATAAACTGGACCATAAAATTGTCTTTTAATAGGTTTATACATTTTTGCCCTTTAACTGTCCCAGCAGTCTCCCTTCGGAGACTGGGCCACAGGGAAGTATTCCAACATGATAATGACCCCAAACACACCTCCAAGATGACCACTGCCTTGCTAAAGAAGCTGAGGGTAAAGGTGATGGACTGGCCAGGCATGTCTCCAGACCTAAACCCTATTGAGCATCTGTGGTATATCAGCAAATGGAAGGTGGAGGAGCGCAAGGTCTCTAACATCCACCAGCTCCGTGTTGTCATCGTAGAGGAGTGGAAGAGGACTCCAGTGGCAACCTGTGGAGCTATGGTGAACTCCATTCCCAAGAGGGTTAAGGCAGTGCTGGAAAATAATGGTGGCCACACTAAATATTGACGCAAATTTACACTGTTATACAAGCTGTACACACACAAATTTACATTGTAGCAAAGTGTCATTTCTTCAGTGTTCTCACGTGAGAAAAGATAAAATAACATATTTACGAAAATGTAAGGAGTGCACTCACTTTTGTGGGATACTGTATTGTTATTGAAATGTTTGCCTCTGCTCTTGGGGTTATTCTCAGGTTTGGAATCCCCTGAGAGCAGCCTGAATATAGTATTGAGCTATATTGCTCCTAATTTCAGTTATTGATTACTTGAATATATTTACTGTTACTGTTTGTTACTTTCCCACAGAAATATTGCAGTAAAGACAATTTCTGTGTTTTATCATAATGTGTGTGTTTCTCACTGGTTCTTGCACTTACACTATTACCAGGTGTGCCAGGGGCTGGGGCTGTTATTGGGGTTGAGAGGCAGAGTACGGAACCAAAATATACGTAAGCAGCTCCTGCGGGGTAGCATATGAGTGTATATATATATATATATATATATATATATCCTTGTCTAGGATGGATATGTATGCAACTAACCACTGTGTGCATGCTATGCTTTATTTACAATAGATTTGAAAATCTGAAATCAAAATCAAAATGATCTAATACAGCCAAGCAGTGGTCATTTCCCATATTAATAAGGTAATCTGTTCTTCCTAGTCTAAATGAAATGACATGCATATGTACAGCTCCATAAAGCAATGCAGTTCGGAGCTGTACAGAGACTACAAATGACTTTCTGCCTTGACAAAGACAAACATGCTCAGACACTAACACATGCACACACCAGACAGACTTGCAGAAATCACAGTTACCCTCAGCATGCACTGTCGGGTGCCATTGAGGCAAAAGCCATTTAAACCCATCCAACCAAGAAAATAACCCACTGTGTAGATAATAAATACAGACATAATCAGCATGGCCTGCAGTCAATATGTGCACTGCAGGATCAGAGCCGGCTGCTGCACTGCCAACCTGTCTGCGTGTAAAGGAAGATGTATGCCTCCTTCTGCTTCATACTCACAAAGATGAGTTTTCATTGGAAACTATTTTGTCCTAATCCTGTTTTAGAGGACACATTAAATATATGCGAATGCAGCAGTGACTTCAAACACAGATGGCAGGCAGAAAACTGTTTCTTCAGTGAAGATAGCAAATTTTGTACTTCATAGATCTGAGGTGATCAGCGCTCAGGGCGGCTTGTGGTCTTTCTGCCCTATTATCTGTGAGTTTGTGCTTGTTATGTTCCACACCTGGGGAGAGCTGTCAGTGTTGGCAAAACATGTGATTATTAGCAGTTTGTTACTACACATAGCACATTATCCCATTGAAATGCCCAAGTGAGAAGTTGAGGGCTCAATTTTAGCACAGATGCCAACTTTCATGTTATGCAGATCACAAATGCTACAAGACTGGATTTCATGCTGGAACATAGCCACAAAGCACCCCTAAAGAGTCTGGCATTAACAAAAGCCTAAAGAACAGATCTGATGAATAGAAAATATAAGACAGGGACATTGATGATACTTTTAAAAAAATCTGTTTTCTTGTTTTGTTTTATAAAGTAGATCTAATCCCTAAGTGAATGACATTTAGTTTATTTAGCTAAAGCACAGTGTACCAAGTTTGCCATTTTCCCCATTTATTACTATTTTTATCTAATTTTCCACCCTTTAGCAGGGGCTGGCCGAGATTCGATCCATGTATGGGCAGACTGAATGTACTGAAGTTGATCAACTGATCGATTTGGGTACAACTGGAACACTGGAAGAGAACACATTCGCCTACTGAGTGTAGCTTTGTAGAACTTTTATAGATAAAAAAGGAGGAATGTTCTACAAAGCTACACTCAGTAAGCACTTGTGTTTTCTTCCCGTGTTCTCCTCCAGAGTTGTCTTCTTGCTCCCACACATAGCTGCCTGCTTGGTGTGGTCCTTATGGAACTTTATGGACTCAACTGACTTTTCATTATATATGGACTAATTGTTTTTATTTTCCTTCACATTTACGATTGCCCCCTTCTCTTCTAGCCTATGACCCATACCCAATGCCTACATTTGCGCTAATTCCTCTTCCTTTTTTCCTTTTTGACGCTAATTCCTCTTCCTTTTTGCCACTTCAGCAGACATATCCGAGAGACTTAAATCAACTCTGCAGTTCATCTTTTCTGTCCCACTCGTTGTCTCATCATAGTAGCTCATATTGTATCAAAAGATTTATATAAGTTAACATACCCCATGCAGCTAAAGATATGGGCTGCTCTTAACACAATTATTTAGCCCCCCCCCCACAACCCACCCTCCCCTCACCCCGCTCAACCTCAGCGTGCCCATCACACCCACTCTCCATAGTCCTATCTCAGCCCGTCCTCCTACTCTAGACCTGGACTTTCAGTTCCTTAGCATAACTCCAAGATTTTTTGAATTTTTTCCAACATTCCCATTTGTCAGTGATCCTATTGTTAGCTTCGCCTAGACTACTCCCCAAGCACTCCATGTTATATGTTTCTTCTATCCACTCCCAGGTTGCTGGGCCCTCCTCCTTTTGCCAGTTCTTGGGTATCAGTCTCTTTGCTGCATTTATCAGGTGAGAGACCAGCGACCCACGGGTCTTCCACCATGTCTGTCCCAGTGATTGCCTTGATCAAAGATAGAATCTTCTTCCAAAATTTTTTAATTTCGACTTTGCTAGATTTATTTTAAAGCTAGAAACCTCCCCATATTTTCCCACGGTTTTTAATAACTTGGGCATAGTAGTCAGTGGGTTTGTGATGTAAAACAAAACATCGTCTGCGAATGCTGCGAGTTTGTGTTCTTCCTCTCCCACTTTAAAACCACTTATGTCGGGGTCATTGTGTATCGTAGCCAAAAGTGGTTCTAGGGATTGGACAAATAGTAATGGGGACAGGGGGCACCCCTGTCTCGTCCCATTGTTCATCGCAAAAGGTAGGGACATTAAGCCATTAACTTTTATTGCTGCAGTGGGGTGATGATATTTAATCCATTGGATCATTCTTGGGCCAATTCCCATAATTTCCAAGGTCTGTATCATGAACCCCCAGTCTACCCTGTTGAAAGCCTTTTCGGCCTTGATAAACAGCAGTAGTCCTGGGGGTCCACTTTCCTTTATCTTTTGGAGTAAGAGCAACGTTTTGACCCCATTATCTCTCCCCTCTCTTTTAGGAGTAAATTCCACCTGATCCGGATAAACCAGGGTGTTCATTAGCCCTTTTAGCCTGCCTGCCAGTACTTTAGCATATAATTTTATATCGGCATTAAGCAAAGAAATTGGCCAATAGCTAGAGCACAACGTTTCATCTTTACCTTCTTTCAATATGACGGTAATGGAGGCCATTAGTGCCTCCCTACTAATGTCATATTCTGCCCCCAGACCGTTCATATATTGGCATAACTTTGGGACTAAGATTTCTTTATATTTTTTATAGTAAAACAGTGTAAATCCGTCCCGGGTGCCACCTCGAGCAGAGCCTTTTTTATTTCCTCTCCTGTAATTGGGGCCTCCAAGGCCTCCCTGGCAAAATCGGAGATCTTTGGTAGTCCTGCTTTCTTTAGGAACTTAATGTTTTTCCCGCTCTTCCCTCCTAGCTGGGCACCCCGCTGTTTTACAGAATATAATTCTTGATAATAGTTTTTAAAAATGTCTGTTATTCCTTTTGATGAATACACCATACGTCCGTCCTTAGTCTGTATTTTCTCAATAAAGTTAATGGCTTTTTTCTTTTGTACCATTCTCGCCAGATGTTTACTTGGTTTATTTCCCCATTGGTATCTTTCTCTTGCAATCCTATTAAATATTTTCCTTGTTTCTTGTTCCATAACCGTTTTCAACTCCGCCCTTTTATTTACTACCTTTTGGTATAATACCTGATGGTGGCCCTACTGTTTTTAATGTTCTTGTTTTGCCCTAGTTATTTCCTCTATTAATTTTTGGGATTTCTCAGTTCTCTCCCTTTTCTTCCTAGCTTCTATTTGTATCAGGATCCCCCTGATGTAGGCCTTTTGGGCCTCCCACAGGGTGGACCTTGATACTTCCCCAGTATTGTTTGTAGAAAAATAATATTCCAACTCCCTTCCGACTCTAGCAGACCCCTCCTCATCTCAGATTAGCTCCTCATTTAGGCGCCACTTCAAATGTTGACCTTGCCCCCCAGGGACGGTCACTTTCATCGTCACAGGGGCATGATCCGAGAGTGCAGAGATTTCTATCTTAGAGTCTATGACCTCATCAATGTCTCTATGTTCCACAAAAATAAAGTCTATCCGAGAGTAGGACCCGTGCACAGTGGAATAAAACGTATAATCTTGTATTTTAGGATGCTGAATCCTCCATATGTCCACCAATTGGCTGAGATACAGTTTTTGTTTTACCTCTTTTAATTGCACATTATTTATCCCCTGTGCCCAGGTCGAACTATCCAGACCAGGATCCATACAGAAGTTCATATCTCCAATCGGAATCGTATGTCCCTTCTTGAAGTCCCTCAACTTTTCCAAAAGGTTCATAAAATTATTCATCAGATTCTTATTGGGGGCATAGATGTTTGCCAGTGTATACTCCCTCTCATATAGTCTACCCTTAAGTAGAGGAAGTCTACCTCTGCCCTGAGCCTTTTGAGCTCATTTAGTATTTTCTGTCTTTTGTTGGGCATGTTTAGTGCTCTTACATTATAGGTCATAAAATTTATTGTTGTCATCACTGTATTCCCGCTATCCTCTGTGGGGCTCGTTTCTTTTGTCTATGGAGAGGTTTACCCACTCTTTTGGCTGTTATAACTGAGGTGTCCCCCCTTCGTTTCCCCCCACCCCCCCCAACCCTACCCTCCTTCCTTGGTCCCAGCTGGACCCCTAGATCCTTGAGGACGCAGGAGCCCCTCGCAAGTCAGGAACAGAATCCGATCAGCAGCTCCAAACTTAAGCAAAGAAGTGTAAGAAAACAGTGTCTATAAATAAAGTGTTCATCATGCTTCTCCTGATAAGTGTCCAAATCACAACAAGCTGGATGTGCTCTCCCGTGGTCCCCCACTTGTGCTTGCGCTCACCTCTATTCATGTGACACGGTAGTTAAACAGTGTCAAACACGCATTGGGGCCACTCCTGGGCTCACTGAGGATGCAATGATGTATATCCAATCCTCACAGGTAAAGCCAAAGCATCATTCATAAAAGAAAAAAAGAAACCTCCATAGTGTAATATAGTAAGGGATTTATTTAAAGTAAAAGAAATTCCTCCAGGAGGGTACTCACAGTATGCGGGTGCTAAAGTGCACCAAACTATACAGGTGTGTTTCGTTTAGCAGCGGCTCGTATGGCGTGTGGTGTGGTGTATATTAACCTCCTTCCCTGCTGACAGCTCCGTCCTACCCCTCCCCGACGTGTATTCGGCACAAGGATCACGTGCCTTCCTCTGGGGGATATCATTGGACGGACTCTCAATGTGAATTTTATATGCTGACGGCGGCCATTTTGCCGAGGACCGCCGACAGCACTAGTGTGAGACTGCAGCTGAAATGAGCGGCCAGTGGTCATTTTGCCTAGGACCAACAATCTGTATTGTAATAGGCTCCAGCTGTGTGTAATATTATAATGAAGAGCCATGTTTAACATCACCCATCATCCAATAGAGCTATGTCGGCGGCCATTTTGCCTAGGTCATAAAGGAAAAAAAGAAACCTCCATAGTGTAATATAGTAAGGGATTTATTTAAAGTAAAAGAAATTCCTTCAGGAGGGTACTCACAGTATGCGGGTGCTACAGTGCACCAAACTATACAGGTGTGTTTCGTTTAGCAGTGGCTCGTATGGCGTGCGGTGTGGTGTATATTAACCTCCTTCCCTGCTGACAGCTCCGTCCTACCCCTCCCCGACGCGTATTCGGCACAGGGATCATGTGCCTTCCTCTGGGGGATATCATTGGACGGACTCTCAATGTGAATTTTATATGCTGACGGCGGCCATTTTGCCGAGGATCGCCGACAGCACTAGTGTGAGACTGCAGCTGAAATGAGCGGCCAGTGGCGATTTTGCCTAGGACCAACAATCTATATTGTAATAGGCTCCAGCTGTTTGTAATATTATAATGAAGAGCCATGTTTAACATCACCCATCATCCAATAGAGCTATGTCGGTGGCCATTTTGCCTAGGTCCGCAGACAGCTCTAGTGATGGACTACATTGATGAACAGCTAATTAAATAAATCAGCCAATAGAGCTATGTCGGCGGCCATTTTGCCTAGGTCCGCAGACAGCTCTAGTGATGGGCTACATTAATGAGAAGCTAATAAAATAAACCAGCAACTAACAGCGCTAAAAGTTTAGATCCATCACAAAACAAACGGCCATGAATACCATAACAGACAGTGATGGTATATGAAAGTGATCCTATATAATTATATTGTATATGATAATCAAGGGAAGAGCTGTGCATCCAGGAGTCATATTTATGTCATATACAATATAATTATATATAATTATATAGGATCACTATCATATACCATCACTGTCTGTTATGGTATTCATGGCCGTTTGTTTTGTGATGGATCTAAACTTTTAGCGCTGTTAGTTGCTGGTTTATTTTATTAGCTTCTCATTAATGTAGCCCATCACTAGAGCTGTCTGCGGACCATCCAGGAGTCATATTTATGTCATATACAATATAATTATATATAATTATATAGGATCACTATCATATACCATCACTGTCTGTTATGGTATTCATGGCCGTTTGTTTTGTGATGGATGTAAACTTTTAGCGCTGTTAGTTGCTGGTTTATTTTATTAGCTTCTCATTAATGTAGCCCATCACTAGAGCTGTCTGCGGACCTAGGCAAAATGGCTGCCGACATAGCTCTATTGGATGATGTGTGATGTTAAACATGGCTCTTCATTATAATATTACACACAGCTGGAGCCTATTACAATATAGATTGTTGGTCCTAGGCAAAATGACCACTGGCCGCTCATTTCAGCTGCAGTCTAACACTAGTGCTGTCGGCGGTCCTCGGCAAAATGGCCGCCGTCAGCATATAAAATTCACATTGAGAGTCCGTCCAATGATATCCCCCAGAGGAAGGCACGTGATCCCTGTGCCGAATACGCGTCGGGGAGGGGTAGGACGGAGCTGTCAGCAGGGAAGGAGGTTAATATACACCACACCGCACACCATACGAGCCGCTGCTAAACGAAACACACCTGTATAGTTTGGTGCACTGTAGCACCCGCATACTGTGAGTACCCTCCTGGAGGAATTTCTTTTACTTTAAATAAATCCCTTACTATATTACATTATGGAGGTTTCTTTTTTTCTTTTAAGAATTATGCTTTGGCTTTACCTGTGAGGATTGGATATACATCATTGCATCCTCAGTGAGCCCAGGAGTGGCCCCAATGCGTGTTTGACACTGTTTAACTACCTTGTCACACGAATAGAGGTGAGCGCAAGCACAAGTGGGGGACCATGGGAGAGCACATCCAGCTTGTTGTGATTTGGACACTTATCAGGAGAAGCATGATGAACACTTTATTTATAGACACTGTTTTCTTACACTTCTTTGCTTAATTTTGGAGCTGCTGATCGGATTTTGTTTGGACACTTGATTGTCACAGGATTTGCACTTATTTATTAGGTTTATATTCATGCATGATGCACTTTCAGCATTTTATAGAAGGATTGCACTTTTATGTGGATGCACTTTGTGAATTTTATATATAAGGATTGCACATTATATATTTATATATGTATGTTTTTTTTTTTTTTTATTAGCATACTAATTATGGTTTAATATTTTTGCACATATATCTCTTATTTAGTTTATATATATTTATATACATTCTTTTCAGTTTATATATTTTTTAGCGCGGGCACAATTTTATTTATATTTAACTACACGGAATGAAACGCGGTGAAGTGTTTGCTGCTTAAAATATAGTTTTTTTACTCCTTAGAGGCATTGGTCCACATGTGGCTCGCAAGAATCCCTCTTCTAAGTCAGGAACAGAAGCAGCCGGGAATCTATTAGAAAGTACAAAAGATAATATTATAAGTCTGATCTGGGGCTATTTTCTATATATAATATAACAATAGCCATAAACACATCATAGTAAGGGGTCGTCATACCAAATGTGTAGCTTCAGTAGACAGCCAAAGATTGCTCTGATAGCTTAGCCAGCATATGCTATAAAGAAAGCAGAGGGGGTAAAAATGTGTCTCAATCCATATGGATAATAATTCTAGTCTCTAGGGATATACAGTATCTCACAAAAGTAAGTACACCCCTCAAATTTTTGTAAATATTTTATTATATCTTTTCATATGACAACACTGAAGAAATGACACTTTGCTACAATATAAAGTAATGAGTGTACAGCTTGTATAACAATGTAAATTTTCTTTCTTCTCAAAATAACTCAACACAGCCATTAATGTCTAAACCGCTGGCAACAAAAGTGAGTACACCCCTAAGTGAAAATGTCCAAATTGGGCCCAAAGTATCAATATTTTCTGTGGCCACCATTATTTTCCAGCACTGCCTTAACCCTCTTGGGCATGGCGTTCACCAGAGCTTCACAGGTTGCCACTGGAGTCCTCTTCCACTTCTCCATGATGACATCACAGCGCTGGTGGATGTTAGAGACCTTGCGCTCCTCCACCTTCCGTTTGAGGATGCCCCACAGATGCTCAATAGGGTTTAGGTCTGGAGACATGCTTGGCCAGTCCATCACCTTTAACCTAAGCTTCTTTAGCAAGACAGTGGTCATCTTGGAGGTGTGTTTGGGGTTATTCTCGTGTTGGAATACTGCCTTGTGGCCCAGTCTCCGAAGGGAGGGGATCATGCTCTGCTTCAGTATGTCACAGTACATGTTGGCATTCATGGTTCCCTCAATGAACTGTAGCACCCCAGTGGCGGCAGCACTCATGCAGCCCCAGTCCATGACACTCCCACCACAATGCTTGACTGTAGGCAAGACACACTTGTCTTTGTATTCCTCACCTGGTTGTCCCCAAACACGCTTGATACCATCTGAACCAAATAAGTTTATCTTGCTGTCATCAGACCACAGGACATGGTTCCAGTAATCCATGTCCTTAGTCTGCTTGTCTTCAGCAAACTGTTTGCGGGCTATCTTGTGCATCATCTTTAGAAGAGGCTTCCTTCTGGGACGACAGCCATAGAGACCAATTTGATGCAGTGTGCGGCGTATGGTCTGAGCACTGACAGGCTGACCCCCCACCCCTTCAACCTCTGCAGCAATGCTGGCAACACTTATATACTGTATATATTCCCCAAAGACAACCTCTGGATATGACGCTGAGCATGTGCACTCAACTTCTTTGGTCGACCATGGCGAGGCCTGTTCTGAGTGGAACCTGTCCTGTTAAACTGCTGTATGGTCTTGGTCACCGTGCTGCAGCTCAGTTTAAGGGTCTTGGCAATCCTCTTATAGCTTAGGCCATCTTTATGTAGAGCAAAAATTCTTTTTTCACCCCATATTGACAGAAAAACACAGAATTGTTGACATTTTTGCAGATTTATTAAAAAAGAAAAACTAAAATATCACATGGTCCTAAGTATTCAGACCCTTTGCTCAGTATTTAGTAGAAGCACCCTTTTGATCTAATGCAGCCATGAGTCTTTTTGGGAAAGATGCAACAAGTTTTTCACACCTGGATTTGGGGATCCTCTGCCATTCCTCCTTGCAGATCCTCTCTAGTTCTGTCAGGTTGGATGTTAAACGTTGGTGGAGAGCCATTTTAGGTCTCTCCAGAGGTGCTCAATTGGGTTTAAGTCAGGGCTCTGGCTGGGCCATTCAAGAACAGTCATGGAGTTTTTGTGAAGCCACTCCTTCATTATTTTAGCTGTGTGCTTAGGGTCATTGTCTTGTTGGAAGGTAAACCTTCGGCCCAGTTTGAGGTCCTGAGCACTCTGGAGAAGGTTTTCGTCCAGGATATCCCTGTACTTGGCTGCATTCATCTTTCCCTCGATTGCAACCAGTCGTCCTGTCCCTGTAGCTGAAAAACACCCCCACAGCATAATGCTGCCACCACCATGCTTCACTGTTGGGACTGTATTGGACAGGTGATGAGCAGTGCCTGGTTTTCTCCACACATACCGTTAGAATTAAAGCCAAAAAGTTCTATCTTGGTCTCATCAGACCAAATAGTCTTATTTCTCACCATCTTGGAGTCCTTCGGGTGTTTTTTAGCAAACTCCATGCGGGCTTTCATGTGTCTTGCACTGAGGAGAGGCTTCCGTCGGGCCACTCTGCCTAAAGCCCTGACTGGTGGAGGGCTGCAGTGATGGTTGACTTTCTACAACTTTCTCCCATCTCCCGACTGCATCTCTGGAGCTCAACATCAGTGATCTTTGGGTTCCTCTTCACCTCTCTCACAAAGGCTCTTCTCCCCCAATAGCTCAGTTTGGCTGGACGGCCAGTTCTAGGAAGGGTTCTGGTCATCCCAAACGTCTTCCATTTAAGGATTAGGGAGGCCACTGTGCTCTTAGGAACCTTAAGTGCAGCAGAAATTTTTTTGTAACCTTGGCCAGATCTGTGCCTTGCCACAATTCTGTCTCTGAGCTCTTCAGGTAGTTCCTTTGACCTTGTGATTCTCATTTGCTCTGACATGCACTGTGAGCTGTAGGGTCTTATATAGACGGGTGTGTGGCTTTCCTAATCAAGTCCAATCAGTATAATCAAAGACAACTGGACTCAAATGAAGGTGTAGAACCATTTTAAGGATGATCAGAAGAAATGGACAGCACCTGAGTTAAATATATGAGTGTCGCAGCAAAGGGTCTAAATACTTAGGACCAGGTGATATTTCAGTTTTTCTTTTTCTAAAAAAAAATATAAAATAAACCTGCAAAAATGTCAACAATTCTGTGTTTTTCTGTCAATATGGGGTGCTGTGTGTACATTAATGAGGAAAAAAAAATGAACTTAAATGATTTTAGCAAATGGCTGCAACAAAGAGTGAAAAATTAAAGGGGGTCTGATTACTTTCCGTCCCCACTGTAGATAGCACAGAAAGAGCAGAGTGTCAACTCTACCTTAAATTCCAACCAAATACTGTATGTCAGTAGCAAAACGGAGGCAGTCATACAAAGCAGAGAGGTGAACTCTCTCAGCTGTGTCAGGTCCACGGATAGATATTAGACTGAATGAACCAGCTGTCAAGCCATTCCATAAAGATCTGTTAAATAGTGTATAAAGCATATAAAGCACCAGTAAATATGGATAGCAACACAGCTAACAAGATAAGCATCATTACGGTCCAGCTAGCTCACCTTGTAATTTGATACTGAGGAATACTTGCATCAAGCATTCAGTAAATAGCCATTGTGTTCACAGGGAAGTCCCTAGATGAAAGATCACATATATTCCATGTATATTGTGCCCAATGCCTCCAAAGCTAGATAGTAAAAGACACATGCAGCCGGTACTTACTAGTCATCTTGGAAGGAAAAAAGAGAGACCCAGCCGTGTTGCAGCAGCATGTACTGTGTTCACAGCAACCCTTCCTTATCTGTAGAGGGCTCCTGGCTGGCACCGCCCTCATGCCAATTGATGAGTGACGTCACCAGACCCGGCCCCGCAGAGCGCATGTGCAAAGATTGCACATGCGCAGTGTCTCCAAAACAGACATTAACACGTATACGGATGACATCGGTGCAGTGCGTTGCCATTCAAACAGCGAAAACGAGGGCAGCATTCCCGCCGCCCCGCTCTCCCTGCAGAGCCGCATGCCTGACCAAATCAAAGGACCACAACCCAGGAAATCACCCCAGGAATGGACAGAATCCATGGTGGCAATGTTGGATAAGGGCAGGTCCAGTCAGAATGAAAGACGGTGACACCTAGTGGCTAGTGCAAACATTGCATAGCAAAACTCCAGGTGTGTTCCAAAACAGGAAATGTGGATAAGCCATGGAAACACCTAAGGGAAAGGACACCATACAAGCCACAAGTTAATAAAATACATAGAAAGAAAACATAACCTAAATATACATAATTTAGAGTTGAATTCATATAAACAATTATTTTATAATGAACATCATAGATCAAAAATCACATTTAAAAACATTTTAGGGGTGTTTGTGGTAAAGCACTACTATGGAGCTGATAAAATACCTAACAATGTATTTTATCAGCTCCATAGTAGTGCTTTACCACAAACACCCCTAAAATGTTTTTAAATGTGATTTTTAATTTAAATTCAGGCAGAGTGCCAGAGGCTTTTTTTAGGGGTCCCCAAATCATTTGTAACCCTCCCTCCCCCCAACTGCTAAGTCAGCTGATATAAAATTCTCTATCTATCCTCAATCATCTATATGGTGACTTTGCCAAACCCATACACACTATACCCATCTCTTTCAGATTTATGGAGGAATTCCCCAAAGCATGTAGTGCAAGGGCCTGCCTGTATACTTTCAAATGGTACTGTTTCAAGTTTTTGTATACTATTATTATCTTGATAGGTAATAGCAGAACGTCCAAATGTGCTAAAATGTGTACAATGTGTATTTATATCTTTGTATCATGACACTTCTTACCTGTCCAGTGGGCTGCCAATAGTGTAACTAAGGAGGGGCTGGCCAAAGTAATACACATTATTTAGGCATTCATCTCTCAATGAAGTGGAGAGGGTTACCTGTCCAAGAGCTCCCCCCCTATAATGTTAGAAATGGCCCAGGAGAGGGGGGATATGATAGGTGTACCTTATACTTTGGTGTTTAAAAATTCCCATTAATAAATGTTATCTTGATGTTGGCGTGCCATCCTGCCAACTATGCTGGCTCAGTTGGGCCTGAAGCCGGAATTCAAAATGAACCAACCCTGACGGCGCTTGAAAGTGGCCGTCCTGGCTTGCCCTCCCTGAGTGCCCGTGATGTCCGGCTAAGATACCTTGAATTCTTTGCGGGTAGGGGGGCTATCAATATGTCAGACAATGTGTGAAACCTTTATGAAATAAAAAAAATTAAGCAAATCTTTGGTGACATTTACTGCTTGTGTTTGTTTTAGCTCACCCTGACAGAAATGTGGTGAGTCCTGAAAATGGCGTGATTGTGTAACCTTATACAAAACACTGTTGGGTGTTATTTACTAAAGGCAAAGACACTTTGCACTACAAGTGCACTTGAAACTGCACTTGTAGTGCAAAGTGGAGTTGCCCTTATGAAATAACACCCATTGTCACAGAAAGCAGCAATTAGGAGCACCACAAAAGTGTTCTAGCTTTGAGACAATAATCCACACATTCTTGATTAACAATCTTTTTAATACCAGCACAATCACATGTGCATTTTGACAAGGTTTTTAAAACAAACCAACATGTTTGTTGTATAACAATTTTTGGGTGGCATTAGAAAAAGTAGAAATGTCCATTTAAGATAAAACAGGCATGTTTAAAACCAACAAGAAAGACACAAATCTTGAACTTACAAAGTTCACATTTGGTAGAACTTGAAGGCAATATCAGACATGAGTTTGATATTGCGTTGAGATGGGGTGAAGTCACCCCAGGAAAAGCCAAATTTTGAAGATGCCCACCAATTTACAAATGTCAACATGTGCTAGCTGCCATCACGGGGGATCAAGGGATGTGTTTTGGGGGAGCAACCTCTTCCTCTCAGCTACTTTATTATTAAGGAAGGGGTTGCACCCCCAAAACACGTCCCTTGATCTCCCGTGATGGCACATAGCACATGTTGACACACTGTGTGCCTCTTCAAAATTTGGCTTTTCTACAATTCAACAAAAAAAATTAAAATTGTAGCACACCATAAAAGAAAGAGCTTTGGAGGGGTTTTAAACTCTCCCCAAAACATCAATGATGTTCTTATTTTTTTGAATAACATCATTGATGTTTTTCTTGATGTTTTCCAATGCAACATTACACCCCATGATCTCCCCGATCAGGATCTGGGCACTTTCAGAGGTGAAAGGATCAGGATCCACAACATCACGATCACCTAAAAAGATAGAAACCAAAAAAAACATGTATTATAAATATGCCGGCATCCATCTCTTACCTGAGCCTGTGGTAGCAGACACTCACCTGTTGTGGTGACAATTTCCACCACATCTTCCTCCTCCTGCTCTGCTTGTCTTTGTGGGATTTCCCTTTCTTCCAGAGGTGGGGGGTCTCTGGTCTCCTCGGATGAGGGGTGTCCTCCGAGTCTTTTCTCCCCTATGTGAAAAAAAAATGGTATACTTAGCACACAGATATTTTATGGCAGAACTATAAATATGAAACATTGCTTGGAAGTGGGGTACAATTGTTGATTTTGGGAGAGTTCCAAGATGTAGAATTTTTTGGGTCCTTTGTTAAACTTCAATACTTTACCTGTTTTGCACAAGCTTCACAGATGGAGACACCCCTATAGTATACACTGGAGCACCTGTGTGGGCCCCCTAATAAATATGGTGTTCTTGTGTCCCACACTAGTGCTCCTGTGTCCAGATGTGTAAACAGCTTACACAGAATCTAGTTTGCATTTCATTCTAGTAACAAACCCATCTACACAACCAAATTATTTTCAGACAAGTGGGCCCTAAAAAATGTGGGCAAATGCATATGGCCAAAACAATGGTGTTTTATAGGCCGAAAGAAAAATGTTTGATACGAACGAATAATGTGCCCATGAACATGAAAGTTGCCATTTTAAACTGTACAACAGTTCAGAAAAGCACATGGATCAGCACGAACGTAATAAACACAAAAAGAATAGGAACACAGCACAACTACTTACTTTTTTGCTGCACTCTCCTGATCCTTCTGTACTGCTCATGCTCTCTTAATTTCAGGTCCGACCACCGCTTCCTTAGCTGATCTTTCGATCATCGTACCCTGAAATTCCGGTGCAGACTTTTGACCACTTTCGCCATGATCTTGGCCTTTCTGACATTGGGGTTGGGGTAAGGTCCATACTTTCCATCATAGTCGGCCCTCTTCAGGATGTTGACCATCTCCAACATCTCCCCAAAGGACATATTTGATGCCTTAAATCGTCTCATTCTGGATCCAGACATTTCCGGCTCCGGCCTTTCCTCCCCCTCCTCCTCGTTGCTATAATTAGCACGCACCTGCTGTGTCTCCGCCATGTGCTCTTCCCCCACTGCGCCGAACGAAAAGGGGCGGGGAATAGACTAGAAAGAACATCAGGGGCAGGCGGAGTTACACGCATGTGCAGTGTGTATAAAGCGTAACACGCGTGCATAGTACGTACGATCTGTGAGTGAAGGAAGGAGTATAGGAGGCCCCGATCGTGATATTGAAGGTAAGATCTAAACTTGGGCCTATACTGCTTCTAGATTGAGGCCTATATTGTAACAAGATTAGGAGAGTTTTGCCTGACATTAGGGTTTATCTTGTGTTGTGTCTTGCAGATAAAATGGATGGCTTCAATGACCACAACTTCCTCCCGCTGTTCATAGACAAGTACTGTACCCTGTCTGTGGCAGGTGAAACACCCGCATTATAATCATAAACAAAAGAGGCAGGCAGCGCTGGAGAAACTGCTGAAGTTGGTGACGCCAGTGGTCCCCACAGCCACCATCCCTTATTTAAAAGCCAAAATTGGTGGCCTGAGGAGCACTTATCTAAGGGAGCGCAAGAAGGTCACAGATTCCCAGAGATCCGGAGCTGCAGCAGATGATGTTTAAGTCCCCAGGCTGTGGTACTATGAGAAACTGTGATTTCTGTCAGACCAGACTGAAGTCAGGGAATCCCTCTCAACCCTTCCTTCCACTATTCTTTCCACCCCAGCTGAGGCTTCCGATGTCCAACCTGGGACTTCCAGCCAGGAAGAAGTGGAGGAGCCCAGATGGAGCCAGGTATAACATTGTTCTACAGATTTCTAGTCAAGAAATAAATGATCTTTACTAGATGTCATTATTGATCACTAATTGCTGATTTAATAAAGTATTTTACATATCAATAGACAGTAGTGGGCAAAAATATTTGGGACAAGAATGAAAAATGCAGGGCTCAGAATGATCATCAGTTATATTTGTTAACATTCAATTTGCAACAGTCATGAGGTGACAATTGTGTGTGACTGATAAATAAAAAACTAAAACTATGTCCCTTTTTCATACACAGGAAGACCTCAGCCAGGAGGAGGTTGTGGAATGTGGCAGCCAGGAGGAGGCGGGGCTAAGTTGCAGCCAGGAGGAGGCGGGGCTAAGTTGCAGCCAGGAGAAGCCTGGGACCAGTCGCAGCCTGACAGAATCGCAGGTTCCTCCCCTCCACCTTCCATACAAAAGAGCGAGGAAGGTAACTCACATGCAGGATTCAGCGCTCAAGCTCATTCAGGAGGCTTCTGCGTCCCTCAGAGCCTTACCCACTGAAGAGGCCTTTGCCTTCATGGCTGCCACCAAACTGAAGTGCATGCAGGAGGGTCAATGCCTCATGTGTGAGAAACTAATTTATAAAGTCCTAAATAAGGGGGTGAGTGGCGAAATCACACCCAAGACCGACGTGATTTAGTTGGACCATCCTCCTCCTCCTCCTCCTGCTGCCACAACTCCACCACCAGAGCCACAACGTGGAAGGAAGCGTGGAAGGAAGACCAGACAGTAATGACCTGGGTTCAGTCTGATCTGGCCAAAGATGCAGGCTCTTGTATGACCACAGCCTGGGGACACAGATGTCATCTGCTGCTTTCATGATCTCTGTTACTTCTGGACCAGACTGCACTACCTTACATATGGACTCCTCAGGCCACCAATTTTGCAGTAAAATAATTGATGTGTGCCCTGGGGGCCAAAGGCTTCACCAATTTCTGCTGTTTCTCCAGTGTTGCCTCCCTCTTTGTTTGGTTGTGAGCCCTTAATAAAGGCATTTTTGGTTCAATTAGACTCGCCTATGTGTGTTTTCCTTCAAAAAGGAGAGTTTGTCTGTGAGGAGGCAGGTACATTTCAAAAATACAATGTAAAATTAACAAGAGACACCAACACCAAACAACCTCCTTGAGATTAAATAATACAAGATATCAATGGTGATGTGGTAACTTGACACACAAAACACACACAAAATAATACAAAGCATACAAAATTAAAAAAAAAAAACAGCCTTGAAAAAAATTTTTTTACAATTAAAAACAAACAAAAAAAAATTGGTCAGATGTGACAAATCAAAATATATTGAGGGAATCACGATAAATAATAAAGAAAGAAGTTTGTGAGAAGTCTGTGTGAATATAAGCAGCAAAACTACTTCATTCTTCTCACATTATAAAGAAGAAGAGAGTGCGCTGTATTAAAGCATTTTTTACATTGCAGCGTGATGAAAGTGCTGTATCCATTCCGAACGCTAATTTTACCAGACCGAGCTGTTCCATCTCAGAATTTCTTCTGAGCATGCGTGGCACTTTGTAGCCTGCTCTCCAACTTTGTGTGTCGGAAAATCCAATGGAAAATGTCCGATGGAGCCCACACACGGTCGGAATGTCCGACAACACGCTCCGATCGGACATTTTCCATCGGACAATCTGACCGTGTGTACGGGGCATAAGAGTGGTCGCACGTCTGAAAATCAATTCAGGTGTCTGTTTTACATATTTTGAAATAGTGTAGTCTTCCGAAAGAAAGTGACAATTTTTGGTGATCGTGATTCATTTGTGGAATAGCGTGTAACAAAACTAACGGTTTGTTCACGCTGTTTAGGGGTAGTCCCATACAATAAAGAAGTTCTAGATCTGGCCTTAGCTCTATTGAAAGAATGCCTCAATAGAGTTCTGGTATAGCCCCTTGCTGAGAGTCTTTCTTGTAGAAGATCGGCTTGTTTCTGAAAGTCTTGGTCTGATGTACAGTTTCTTTGCAATCGTATGTATTGGCCGTAGGGATGAGCCGAACACCCCCCTGTTCGGTTCGCACCAGAACATGCGAACAGGCAAAAAATTTGTTCGAACACGCAAACACCGTTAAAGTCTATGGGACTCGAACATGAATAATCAAAAGTGCTAATTTTAAAGGCTTATATGCAAGTTATTGTCATAAAAAGTGTTTGGGGACCTGGGTCCTGCCCCAGGGGACAAGGATCAATGCAAAAAAAGTTTTAAAAATGGACGTTTTTTCAGGAGCAGTGATTTTAATAATGCTTAAAGTGAAACAATAAAATTGTAATATTCCTTTAAATTTCTTACCTGGGGGGTGTCTATGGTATGCCTGTAAAGGGGCGCATGTTTCCCGTGTTTAGAACAGTCTGACAGCAAAATGACATTTCAAAAGAAAAAAAGTCATTTAAAACTACTCGTGGCTATTAACCACTTGACGACCGCCTCACGCTGATATACGTCAGCAGAATGGCACGGGCAGGCAAAATCACGTACCTGGTACATGATTGCCTTCCCGCGGGCAGGGGGTCCGATTGGACCCCCCCGGTGCCTGAGGCGGTCGCCTTTGGTCTGGCAGCTATCAGAGATGAGGGGGAGGCCATCCGATCGTGGCCCCCCCTCGCGATCGCTCCCAGCCAATGAGATGCTTCCCCTGCCTTTGTGTAGTACACAGAGGATGTGATGTCATCTCTCCTCGGCTCGGCAGTTTCCGTTCCGGCGCCGAGGAGAGAAGACATCCAAGTGAGTGCACAAACACAACACATCCCAGTAGAACATGCCAGGCACACATAACACCCCCTTTACCCCCCCGATCACCCCTGATCACCCCCTAATCACTCCCCCTGTCACACTGACACCAAGCAGTTGTTTTTTTTTCTGATTACCGCATGGTGTCAGTTTGTGACAGTTACTGTGTTAGGGCAGTTAGTATTAGCCCCCTTTAGGTCTAGGATACCCCCCTAACCCCCCCTAATAAAGTTTTAACCCCTTGATCACCCCCTGTTGCCAGTGCCACTAAGCAATCATTTTTCTGATCACTGTATTAGTGTCACTGGTGACGCTAGTTAGGGACGTAAATATTTAGGTTCGCCGTCAGGGTTTTATAGCGACAGGGACCCCCATATACTATCTTATAAATGTTTTAACCCCTTGATTGCCCCCTAGTTAACCCTTTCACCACTGATCACTGTATAACTGTTACGGGTAACGCTGGTTAGTTTGTTTATTTTTTATAGTGTCAGGGCACCCGTCGTTTATTACCTAGTAAAGGTTTAGCCCCCTGATCACCCGGCGGTGATATGCGTCGCCCCAGGCAGCGTCAGATTAGCGCCAGTACCGTTAACACCCACACACGCAGCATACGCCTCCCTTAGTGGTATAGCATCTGAAGGCATCAATATCTGATCCGGTCAGATCTATACTAGAGTCCCCAGCAGTTTAGGGTTCCCAAAAATGCAGTGTTAGCGGGATCAGCCCAGATACCTTCTAGCACCTGCGTTTTGCCCCTCTGCCCAGCCCAGCCCAGCCCATCCCACTCAAGTGCAGTATCGATCGATCACTGTCACTTACAAAACACTAAACGCATAACTACAGCGTTCGCAGAGTCAGGCCTGATCCCTGTGATCGCTAACAGTTTTTTTGGTAGCATTTTGGTGAACTGGTAAGCACCAGCCCCAAGCAGCGTCAGGTTAGCGCCAGTACCGCTAACACTCACGCACGCAGCATACGCCTCCCTTAGTGGTATAGTATCTGAACGCATCAATATCTGATCCGATCAGATCTATACTAGCGTCCCCAGAAGTTTAGGGTTCCCAAAAGCGCAGTGTTAGCGGGATCAGCCCAGATACCTGCTAGCACCTGCGTTTTTCCCCTCCACCCGGCCCAGCCCAGCCCAACCAAGTGCAGCATCGATCGATCACTGTCACTTACAAAACACTTACAAAACACAAAACATAACTGCAGCGTTCGCAGAGTCAGGCCTGATCCCTGCGATCGCTAACAGTTTTTTTGGTAGCGTTTTGGTGAACTGGCAAGCACCAGCGGCCTAGTACACAACGGTCGTAGTCAAACCAGCATTGCAGTAACACTTGGTGACGTGGCGAGTCCCATAAGTGCAGTTCAAGCTGGTGAGGTGGCAAGCACAAGTAGTGTCCCGCTGCCACCAAGAAGAAGACAAACACAGGCCCGTCGTGCCCATAGTGCCCTTCCTGCTGCATTCGCCAATCCTAATTGGGAACCCACTACTTCTGCAGCACCCATACTTCCCCCATTCACATTCCCAACCAAATGCAGTCGGCTGCATGAGAGGCATTTTCTTTATGTCCTCCCGAGTACCCCTACCCAACGAACCCCCCCAAAATATATAGGCCTGACACCGGCTATTATTGTCCCTCCTGTCCTGACAATCCTGGTCTTTGCATTGGTGAATGTTTTGAAAGCTACCATTCACTAGTTGAGTATTAGCGTAGCGTACAGCATTGCACAGACTAGGCACACTTTCACAGGGTCTCCCAAGATGCCATCGCATTTTGAGAGACCCGAACCTGGAACCGGTTACAGTTATAAAAGTAAGTTACAAAAAAAAGTGTAAAAAAAAATATATATATAAAATTTTAAAAAATAGTTTGTCTTTATTGTTCTCTCTCTCTCTATTCTCTCTCTATTGTTCTGCTCTTTTTTATTCTATTCTATTCTGCAATGTTTTATTGTTATTATGTTTTATCATGTTTGCTTTTCAGGTATGCAATTTTTTATACTTTACCGTTTACTGTGTTTTATTGTTAACCATTTTTTTGTCTTCAGGTACGCCATTCACGACTTTGAGTGGTTATACCAGAATGATGCCTGCATGTTTAGGTATCATCTTGGTATCATTCTTTTCAGCTAGCGGTCGGCTTTCATGTAAAAGCAATCCTAGCAGTTAATTAGCCTCTAGACTGCTTTTACAAGCAGTGGGAGGGAATGCCCCCCACCATCTTCCGTGTTTTTCTCTGGCTCTCCTGTCTCAACAGGGAACCTGAGAATGCAGCCAGTGATTCAGCCAGCTGACCATAGAGCTGATCAGAGACCAGAGTGGCTCCAAACATCTCTATGGCCTAAGAAACTGGAAGCTACAAGCATTTCATGACTTAGATTTTGCAGGATGTAAACAGCGCCATTGGGAAATTGGGAAAGCATTTTATCACACCGATCTTGGTGTGATCAGATGCTTTGAGGGCAGAGGAGAGATCTAGGGTCTAATAGACCCCAATTTTTTCAAAAAAGAGTACCTGTCACTACCTATTGCTATCATAGGGGATATTTACATTCCCTGAGATAACAATAAAAATGATTAAAAAAAAATGAAAGGAACAGTTTAAAAATAAGATAAAAAAGCAAAAAAATAATAAAGAAAAAAAAAAAAAAAAAGCACCCCTGTCCCCCCCTGCTCTCGCGCAAAGGTGAACGCAAGCGTCGGTCTGGCATCAAATGTAAACAGCAATTGCACCATGCATGTGAGGTGTCACCGCGAACGTCAGATCGAGGGCAGTAATTTTAGCAGTAGACATCCTCTGTAAAATCTAAAGTGGTGGCTTTTAAAGGCTTTTAAAAATGTATTTAGTTTGTCGCCACTGCACGTTTGTGCGCAATTTTAAAGCATGTCATGTTTGGTATCCATGTACTCGGCCTAAGATCATCTTTTTTATTTCATCAAACATTTGGGCAATATAGTGTGTTTTAGTGCATTAAAATTTAAAAAAGTGTGTTTTTTCCCCCAAAAATGCGTTTGAAAAATCGCTGCACAAATACTATGTGAAAAAAAAAAACGAAACACCCACCATTTTAATCTGTAGGGCATTTGCTTTAAAAAAATATATAATGTTTGGGGGTTCAAAGTAATTTTCTTGCAAAAAAAAAATAATTTTTTCATGTAAACAAAAAGTGTCAGAAAGGGCTTTGTCTTCAAGTGGTTAGAAGAGTGGGTGATGTGTGACATAAGCTTCTAAATGTTGTGCATAAAATGCCAGGACAGTTCAAAATCCCCCCAAATGACCCCATTTTGGAAAGTAGACACCCCAAGCTATTTGCTGAGAGTCATGTCGAGTCCATGGAATATTTTATATTGTGACACAAGTTGCGGGAAAGAGACAATTTTTTTTTTTTGCACAAAGTTGTCACTAAATGATATATTGCTCAAACATGGCATGGGAATATGTGAAATTACACCCCAAAATTCATTCTGTTGCTTCTCCTGAGTACGGGGATACCACATGTGTGAGACTTTTTGGGAGCCTAGCCGCGTACGGGACCCCGAAAACCAAGCACCGCCTTCAGGCTTTCTAAGGGCGTAAATTTTTGATTTCACTCTTCACTGCCTATCACAGTTTCGGAGGCCATGGAATGCCCATGTGGCACAAACCCCCCCCCCCCAAATGACCCCATTTTGGAAAGTAGACACCCCAAGCTATTTGCTGAGAAGTATAGTGAGTATTTTGCAGACCTCACTTTTTGTCACAAAGTTTTGAAAATTGAAAAAAGAAAAGAAAATGTTTTTTCTTGTCATTCTTCATTTTCAAAAAAAAAATGAGAGCTGCAAAATACTCACCATGCCTCTCAGCATGTAGCTTGGGGTGTCTACTTTCCAAAATGGGGTCATTTGGGGGGGGGGTTGTGCCACCTGGGCATTCCATGGCCTCCGAAACTGTGATAGGCAGTGAAGAGTGAAATCAAAAATTTACACCCTTAGAAATCCTGAAGGCGGTGATTGGTTTTCGGGGCCCTGTACGCAGCTAGGCTCCCAAAAAGTCCCACACATGTAGTATCCCCATACTCAGGAGAAGCAGCTAAATGTATTTTGGGGTGCAATAACACATATGCCCATGGCCTGTGTGAGTAATATATCATTTAGTGACAACTTTGTGCAAAAAAAAAATTATTTGTCACTTTCCCGCAACTTGTGTCAAAATATAAAATATTCCATGGACTCAACATGCCTCTCAGCAAATAGCTTGGGGTGTCTACTTTCCAAAATGGGGTCATTTGGGGGGTTTTGTGCCATCTGGGCATTTTATGGCCTTCAAAACTGTGATAGGTAGTGAGGAGTGAAATCAAAAATTTATGCCCTTACAAATCCTGAAGGCGGTGATAGGTTTTCGGGGCCCCGCACGCGGCTAGGCTCCCAAAAAGTCCCACACATGTGGTATCCCCGTACTCAGGAGAAGCAGCTGAATGTGTTTTGGGGTGCAATTCCGCATAGGCCCATGGCCTGTGTGAGCAATACATCATTTAGTGACAACTTTTTGTAAATATTTTTTTTTTTGTCATTATTCAATCACTTGGGACAAAAAAAAAATATTCAATGGGTTCAACATGCCTCTCAGCAATTTCCTTGGGGTGTCTACTTTCCAAAATGGGGTCATTTGGGGGGGTTTGTACTGCCCTGCCATTTTAGCACCTCAAGAAATGAGATAGGCAGTCATAAACTAAAAGCTGTGTAAATTCCAGAAAATGTACCCTAGTTTGTAGACGCTATAACTTTTGCGCAAACCAATAAATATACGCTTATTGATATTTTTTTTACCAAAGACATGTGGCCGAATACATTTTGGCCTAAATGTATGACTAAAATTGAGTTGATTGGATTTTTTTTATAACAAACAGTAGAAAATATCATTTTTTTTCAAAATTTTCAGTCTTTTTCCATTTATAGCGCAAAAAATAAAAACGGCAGAGGTGATCAAATACCATCAAAAGAAAGCTCTATTTGTGGGAAGAAAAGGACACAAATTTCGTTTGGGTACAGCATTGAATGACCGTGCAATTAGCAGTTAAAGTGACGCAGTGCCAAATTGGAAAACGTCCTCTGGTCCTTAAGCAGCATAATGGTCCGGTCCTTAAGTGGTTAATGAATCATCTGTCCGACAATACACATAAAAGTTCATTGAAGAAAATGGCATGGGATTTCCCCACAGGGGAACCCCGGACCAATTTTTTTTTTAAAAATTGGCGTGGGGGTCCCCCTAAATTCCATACCAGGCCCTTCAGGTCTGGTATGGATATTAAGGGGAACCCTGTGCCAAAAAAAAAAAAAAAAAAGATGGGGGTCCCCCTCAAAATCCATACCAGACCCTTCAGGTCTGGTATGGATTTTGAGGGGAACTCCATGCCAAAATTAAAAAAAAAATGGTGTAGGGTCCCCCCAAAAATCCATACCAGACCCTTATCCGAGCACGCAACCTGGCAAGCCGCAGGAAAAGAGGGGGACAAGAGAGCGCCCCCCCTCCTGAACCATACCAGGCCACATGCCCTCAACATTGGGAGGGTGCTTTGGGGTCCCCATGTTGATGGGGACAAGGGCCTGTTCTGCAGGCAGGGGGCTTATCGGAATCTGGAGGCCCCCTTTAACAAGAGGACCCCCAGATCCTGCCCCCCTGTGTGAAACGGTAAAGGGGTACAAAAGTACCCCTACCATTTCACAAAAAAAGTGTCAAGAATGTTAAAAATGACAAGAGACAGTTTTTGACAATTTCTTTATTTAAATGCTTCTTCTTTCCATCTTCTTTCTTCTATCTTCCTTCAGTTTCTTCCTCCACCTTCTTCTTCCTCCGATCCTCTGCTTCTTGCTCTGGTGTTCTCGTCCGGCATCTTCCTCCGTGGCGTCTTCTTCCCTGCTTCCAATAATGGGTGATCCCACGTCACGGGGAAAGCCTCAGGGAAGTCCCCGTCAAGTCCCCGTGCATCACAGGAGGGCGGGGTCACCGGGTGACCCCGCCCTCCGTTATTTAAGAACCGTCAGAAGACAAGAAGCGTCACACAGCAGGAGCCTCCCATCATGGATGCGGAGCAGCCCGAGAACGAAGAAGGGAAGAAGACGCCGCGGAGAACAAAATAATTGAGTGGCCAGGTGTTCCTATCCTGCTCCATGAGAAAGGACTTTGTTACCCGCATGCCCCACTCATGCGAGATACTAGAATACAAAGATTCTATATCGATGGCAATGAGTAAGGCGCCCGGGGAACGTGAGTCCCCTCTACCACCGTGATTACGTGATCGTTTAGAGGGATGTGCTCTTGATGAATGAGAATTAGAAAATAAAAATAAGCCTGTGAAGAAACACAAGCTCTATTAGAGGAATTAGATTCTGTAGTGTCTTCAGCGTGAGATTGTGCATGAAAATTATTGTGTCTAGACATATTTCTGTGATTTGTTTTCCCTGTCCACTTGTAAGAATATCCCTCAGCAAATGCTAGTTTGTCTAGATTAAACTTTTTCTGTTTATTGGTGACAATTTCCCTGTTCTTAGTTTCCAGATGGTCCCTAATTTCCTTCCATTTGGAAGGGAAAGCCAGGAGATCAAGAGCATGTTGGTATTGGGCATTATGAGCATTGATTTTTGCATCTAAGAGCTTTGGATTATTGGCATAGTGATTGACCAATAAGGTCATCACTTCCTTACTGCATTTAAAGTTCCTTCACAATATTTTTTAAAAGCCTCTGAGGGTTTTTTATGGTGAGGAAAGTACGAAAGCGTAAGTCCTGGGGGTTAATATCCTCTTTGATGTAATGATGGAAGAATTCGCTATGCCAGTATAGATGTGATTTGCATCTGAGCAATGCTCTAATTTTTTCCAAATATATAGCAAGATAATTGTCACCCTTTTTATTATTGGTAATACATCCAGTCTCTATTAGGGACATAAATCCTGCCCAGGCAGTACCATTAGGGTCCATAGCAGTATACAGGGAATCAGATATTCACAGCGGTCTATTTTATTTCCTAATTACATTTTTTTTTTGCTGAACAGAAGTAATTAAATCATAATAACAAAGATAAGGCACTGATAATTTCCCTCCGAGAGTGTTGTCCACCCAAAATGAATAGTTGATTGAAGTGTCAAAAATTTCATAATTTGACCATTTTGACCAATCACAGCTAATCACAACAAAACAAACTGAATGAATCAGTTGTATTCAGTACAATGCTTGCTTATAGCAATGTAATTCACTGCTATAAGCAATCAAAAAAAAAATCCTGATCACTTCCCTAGAGTAGTACAATGTTACTATGATATTGATTAGTTGATTGGAGTGCCAAAAATGTAATAAAAATAGAACAGGGTACCTACGTCGTATCAAAGTGGAAACATTTGAGGTTGAGGGTAGTGGACTTCAATGGTACCGTAAAAATTTAAGATACACAAGAGTATAAAACAAAGTCGATTTTCATTAAATTAACATCACCATGTTAAAACATACATATTTAAAATAAATAAATAAATATATATATATATATATATATATATATATATATATATATATATATATATATATATATTTATATTTATCTCTGTCTATTCAATCAAGGGGGGTACACTCTTTTCGGACTGCGGCCTGTGTTGCTGCCCTTGGTAAGGGTCATGTCCCTCCCAAAATGTGATCATCATATTTGCCACCATTATGTTGCTATTATCTGGTTATGTGATGTTTTATCATGTACATTATCATTAACCTGATACTCTTTTCTTCTATTATCTCTGTAGTATTAAATATTGTCTCTGTTCTTATAACATCATAGTATGCAAACAAAAGCTCCTGAGGAAGTGGTGAACATCCGTGAAACATGTCGAGCATGCCAATTTAACTGACACAGGGTGAACTGGTACTGCCATCTTTTTCAGTTGTACCCCCCTTGATTGAAAAGACAGAGATATATTTTTTTTAAATATGTATGTTTTAACATGTTGATGTTAATTAATAAAAATCTACTTGTTTTATACTCTTGTGTATCTTAAATTGTTACAGTACCATTACAGTCCACTAGCCTCAACCACAAATGTTTCCACTTTGATAGGACCAAGGTACCCTGTTCTATTATTATTACATTTTTGGCACTCCAATCAACTAATCATCGTAACATTGTACGACTCTAGGGAAGTGATCAGGATTTTTTTTTATTGCTTATAGCAAGGAATTACATTGCTATAAGCAAGCATTGTACTGAATAAAACTGATTCATTCAGTTTGTTTTGTTGTGATTAGCTGTGATTGGTCAAAGCTAATCACATGGTACAGATGGGCTGTGATTGGCCCTGTCTGTACCATGTGATCACATTGTCCATTCACAGCTAGCAACACAATTGTACACAATGGATGGCATTAAGAGAAAGCCTTCCATTGTTTACAGCTGTCATGTGACCTGCTTTAATTGATCACATCGGTCACATGGTACCTGTAGTGAACCGGTACACTGATCAGTCATCAGCTGTGTTTGATGGACACAGCCGGTGACAGATTGCTCTGCTGGGCAACTGGCACTTTCTGAAAGGATGTCATATGATGTGCACTCAAAACTGTAAAGCCACCGCCCGTCATTCTGCTATAGGCCAGGTGGGAAGTTATTAAACTATCCTTTTCTTCTTTTGTTAACTTTGCCACGCATTCCGGATCAGTAAATGAATAGGGCCGGGTCACATCACTGGCTGCGAAGACATGGAGGGTGCTTACGTAACAACCATTGATAGTGGAGGAAGGAAGCTTTCATTTATAGTAGCAGGAGAAAAATCCACTACTATATATGATGTTCAGCTTCTGTTCAATTGGCTGCAAGTCCAGCATTCAGGCAAATTCCTGTTCAAGTAAGATTCGGCTGAACTTGTGCTCAGACTAAACCAGGAACTCATCCTTAGTCTATATTGAAGAGATGTGCTCTTACTTAAAGATTGGGAATTAAGAACTGACCCACAGCAGAAAAACATTTACTTTTGTCTAAGCATTTGTTAGAAATATTTGTATATAATGCTTTATATGTCAAAGACAATTCCAAACCATATTGTATCCCAGCTGATGAAAAGTCTGTTTCCAACGTATGGTCTTTTGAAGGCACTTGACAAGTTGTTCCCATGAAGAGCAAAAGGCTGAGAAATGCATTGAGAATGCAACATTCAGAACATTTTCTGAACTCTACTAGAAGTAATGCATTTTCTAAGTTTGTAACATTTTGCAATCATTCAAATAATATTGCACCGAGTGAAAGCAGTGCCTAAATATTTATAAGAAATGATTGGCCTTCAGCTACCATTGTGCTGTGCTGGGCTTCTGGTCTGTTTCCATGCCTTTAAGGAGGAATGGGCTGCCACCAGGCATGCCTGCCCTTAATTATACATTGCTATAGATACTCCCAACATTGAGGCTCTCATAGAATAGCATTAGGAATGCATTATACAGTGGCTTCCACATATATTTATACATGTTGTGCAACTAAAACCTTTGTTTTTAGACACAAATTGTTAGTGTAATTAGATTTTTTTTGCTATCTAATGGGTAAGTGTGCTGAGAAATACATTGCGTTTGCTCTGTGCAAAGCCCTTTCATGTGCATTTTACTAAAAATGTGTTATAAATTAGGGAGGAGGTTGCCATTTTTGTTTAGCAAACCATTCAACTGAGTTGAAGAGCAAAATACAGAGATGCAAACATTCCATACATTTTCTGATCTCTGTGTAATGTAACTTGCATGGGAAAGGGTTCTATTAGAAGCAATGCATTTTTTCATATCCAAATGCCTGCATATGTATGATAATACATTCAGAACCAACTATGCCTAAATTCTCATAAGCAGTGCAGACATGGTTATTTCTATCTGCGTGTGAGGCCTAATCTAGAGAAAATTTTGCTTGGGGTATCTTTTGTTTCCATGTTGAACATAAGAGTTAGAGGTATAGAAAATATTTGTAGACAACTCACAGATGTTGTATGTCTTTATATGTAACCTATATATGTCATAGAGCTCAGGGGTCTTTGGGCCAGCATACACAAAAAAGACCTTGGTGCTTCTGGTTCTGGCGCTACATGGTGTAGAGGTGAGACAGCTTGGCTCCCACTAAGCCCATGTAAATCTGACTATAAATCCGCTCCAGGAGCTCACCTGCAGCCAACTCACCTGGCACAAGTGCTGGGCTCACTAATGGATCGGTTCTTTGAGCGATCCCGTCTGCACACACAGCCCAGCCAGACTGTCAGTTCAGAGAAACCCGCAGAGAACAGCATGGTGGGACCAGCGGCCATGGAGGATCTCCCTGAGGAGAACTCCCCCCTCCCCCTCAGCTCTGAATCGCTCATCTCGGCAGTTTTTTGCGCCCTCACCATCTTCTCAGCAGTGGAAGTGACTGTCACACAGGGCATAGCTCAGCTTCAGAAGGAGCTGGGAAAGCAACTACTGTGTATACTGGAATCAGAGCCCTGGCTCTGTTTCAGAACCAACTATGCCTAAATTCTCATAAGCAGTGCAGATGTGGTTACTTCTATCTGCGTGTTAGGCCTAATCTAGAGAAAATGTTGCTTGGGGTATCTTTTGTTTCCATGTTGAACATAAGAGTAAGAGGTATAGAAAATATTTGTAGGCAACTCACAGATGTTGTATGCTCTTTATATGTACTAATGTCCGATCAAACTATAACCTGTATATGTCATAGAGCTCAGGGGTCTTTGGGCCAGCATAAACAAAAAGACCTTGGTGCTTCTGGTTCTGGCGCTACATGGTGTAGAGGTGAGACAGCTTGGCTCCCGCTAAGCCCACGCAAATCTGCCTATAAATCCGCTCCAGGAGCTCACCTGCAGCCAACTCACCTTGCACAAGTGCTGGGCCCACTAATGGATCGGTTCTTTGAGTGATCCTGCCTGCACACACAGCCCAGCCAGACTGTCAGTTCAGAGCAACCCACTGAGAACAGCATGGTGGGACCAGTGGCCATGGAGGATCTCCCTGAGGAGAACTTCCCCCTCCCTCTCAGCTCTGGATCACTCATCTTGGCAGCTCCATCTGCCCCTACAGTGACTAATCCTGCATATACCCAAACTGCTGAAGCTGTGGCAGCCTTTCCCGCCCCCACCATCTTCTCAGCAGTGGAGGTGGCTGTGACACAGGGCATGGCTCAGCTTCAGAAGGAGCTGGGAATGCAGCTACAGTGTATACAGGGAACAGAGCACCAGCTCTCATTCATGGAGGAGGAAAAGCTTCAAGCATCCAATGCTGTCCATGCTCATGATGAGGCTTTACAGGCTATCCAGGATAAGTTAGGAGACCTGGAAAACCAATCCAGGTGGAACAATTTGCACGTCAATACACAGTGTATTTCAATACACAGTGCATAGTGGAAAGGGCGCATAGGCTGGGTTGAAAACAGAATGTCTTCAAGGCCAATCATTGCCCGCTACCTGAATTACGCAGGCAAACAGCTTATACTACAATAGTTTAGGCAACAACGCACCCTGCAAGTTGACGGTCATAATCTCTTATTGTTTGCAGACTACTCTGCAGAGGTGTCCCACAAATGCAAAGCTTTTCGCCAGGTCTGCTCTGTTCTATTTCAGCACCACCTCAAATTTACCCTTTAGACCACCATCCTAAATCTCACGAAATTAGAAGGTGAGCACCTAACATTTCACTCCCCTTTAGAGGCGGGGCAGTACCTCAGATCTTTAAATCTACAGTCTTCAGGGCAAATGACACCAGCCAGGAAAGCATTCTTCTCTTGCAAGGATCAACACAGCCCTAGAACAGATGCTCCCAAGAAGATTAAGTCTGGATCTTCTTCTAGCAGCAGGTGAATATCCTGACTCTCAGAGGGAGCCCAATGTCAGCCCCTTATGTTTTTGACCCAGGTCTACCCACAGATCTGGTAATCTCTTTGCAATTCTGATGTTGCTGATTTATTGGGCCTGATGATCTGACTAGAATCTGAGCCTCTGTTTCTTGGTTATTTAAGTTAACTATTACCTCTATATTATCCTGTTCATGGCACTGGAAGGGATGCTCTACTTGAGGGTGCAGTCCATTTACAGTGGTTATGAAAAGTCTACACACCCCTGTTAAAATGTCAGGTTTCTGTGATGTAAAAAAAAAAATAAGACAAAGATAAATCATTTCAGAACTTTCTCCACCTTTTTTGTGACCTATAAACTGTACAACTCAAAACAAACTGACATCTTTTAGGGGGGAAGTAAAAATAAAAAAATAAAATAATGTGGTTGCATAAGTATGCACACCCTCTTATAACGGGGGATGTAGCTGTGTTCAGAATTAAGCATACACATTCAAACTCATCTTAAATAGGAGTCAGTAAACACCTGCAATCATTTAAAGTGCCTCTGGTTAACCCCAAATAAAGTTCAGCTGTTCTAGTAGGTCTTTCCTACCATTTTCTTAATCGCATCCTACAGAAAAAGCCATGGTCCGCAGAAAGCTTCCAAAGCATCAGAGGGATCTCATTGTTAAAAGGTATCAGTCAGGAGAAGGGTACAAAATAATTTCCAAAACATAAGATATACCATGGAACACAGTGAAGACAGTCATCGTCAAGTAGAGAAGATATGGCACAACAGAGACATTACCAAGAACTGGACATCCCTCCACAATTGATGAAAAGACGAGACAAAAACTGGTCAGGAAGGATGCCAAGAGACCTATAGCAACATTAAAGGAGCTGCAGGGATATCTGGCAAGTACTGGATGTGTGGTACATGTGACAACAATCTCCCGTAATCTTCATGTGTTTGGGTTATGGGGTAGAATAGCAAGATGAAAGCCTTTTCTTACAAAGAAAAACATCCAAGCCCAGCTAAACTTTGTAAAAACACATCTAAAGGTCTCCCAAAAGCATGTGGGGAAAATGTGTTATGTAGAGAAGGGAACAAAGAGAAGAAGTGCCACTTAAGTAAAGCCGAATAGTTTTAATGAACAAGATGCTTTAAAACACTCACATGGAGGTATCTTTCTAATGGCATAATGAGATCCAGTGGAACGTCAGTCTCCTGTACTAGCTGGCAACATCAAGAATATTCCTGTAGGGCCATGTGCAGCCGAGCTGACGTCCTGTTTGCTCGATTACTTCCGTCTTTCAGGCGGGAACCAAAGCGAGGTCTGGAACGCAGTCAGCAGGCCTTGGAAGAGGGCCTGGAGCGCATTGTACGACAGGATGTGATGCAATGCATTTCAGAGCGTGCGCAGTGGTGAGATGGAGGCACTGCATGCTCCTTTTTCAAGCAGATCTGCTCCATACACCAATAGAGGCTTACAATTATGGGGGCAAGGATAAAACTACAAATAAAATAAATTACATATAGATAAAATTACAATGTTAGAACAATATATATATATATGCACACATTAGAATATTATATGAAATAAATATGTAGAAAAATAAATGACATAATAGAATAAAAGGTCCAATTATATAAAAATGAAAATAAATGCTATAATATAAATATAAATATATATATATAAATATATATATATATATATATATATATATATATATATATATATATATATATATATATATATATACCCATATACTGGGAAACAGCTGTAAAAATAGCTTATAAAAATTATATAGCCGATAAAAGATGTGTGAATGACGAATATACATATATTTATATATCGCTGATGGAAAATACCCAGAAATGGATGTTTGCATGGGGAAGGACACGACATGGAATATTGGGAAAAAAATTTAATTAATAAGATCAATAAAAAAAAAAAAAATGAAGCATAAAAATAAATGTGGGGTAAATATATTAATTAAAGGCATGTAATAGTAAAAAAACACAATATCAATGATCATATAAGAGAGAAAAATAGATACCTGTATAAACATACATATTTTGTATATATATGCATACACATATTGGGGAACATATATATAATGTATGAAGAAAAAATGGGGGAGAAAAAATAGGATTTTTTAAAACAGCTTACCTGTAAAATCCTTTTCTTTCGATGGACATCACGGGACACAGAGCCACAGTAATTACTGATGGGTTATATAGGCTATCACTGGTGATTGGACACTGGCACACCCTATCAGAAAGTTTAACCCCCTATATAATCCCTCCCCTTGCAGGGATACCTCAGTTTTGTAGCCAAGCAATATAGTGTATTATAAGAGGGGCGGGACCTCTGTGTCCCGTGATGTCCATCGAAAGAAAAGGATTTTACAGGTAAGCTGTTTTTAAAAATCCTATTTTCTTTCTCGAACATCACGGGACACAGAGCCACAGTAATTACTGATGGGATGTCCCAGAGCAATGCTATCTGAGGGGGGAACCATGACCAAGTAGGGTGCAATCAGACCTGAGGACCCTGTACTGTGCCTGCAGCACACTACACCCAAAGGCAATATCCTCATGCCTTCTCACATCCACCTGATAGAATCTGGTGAATGTATTGACTGAAGACCAGGTTGCGGCCTTACAGATTTGAGCCATAGAGGCCTGGTGATGCACTGCCCAAGAAGCACCAATAGCCCTTGTGGAATGTGCCCTGATCTGAAACGGAGGAATCTTCTCTTTCAAACCGTAAGCCTGAATAATCAACTGACAAATCCATTTAGAAATGGTAGCTTTTGACGCTGCCTGTCCTCTATTGGGACCCTCTGGCAGCACGAACAAAACATCCATTTTGTGAATCTGAGCAGTTGCCTCGAGATAGGCCTTGACTGCTCTTACTACATCCAACGAATGTAGTGATCTCTCTTCCGGAGAACAGGGATCTGGAAAAAAGGAAGGCAGAATAATGTCTTGGTTTAAATGAAAATCAGAAACCACCTTTGGTAAAAAACTAGGATGAGGGCGCAGTACCACTCTATCCTTGTGTACAATCAAATAAGGCTCCTTACAGGAAAGAGCTGCTAACTCTGAAACTCTTCTAGCAGAAGAGATGGCTACCAGAAAAATTAACTTCCTTGTCAACAAGACCAAAGGAATCTGACCTATTGGTTCAAAAGGCTGTTTCTGTAACACAGCCAGGACCAAGTTTAAGTCCCAGGGGTTTAGGGGCGCCCTAACCGGAGGATTAAGATGCGTCACCCCCTGTATAAAGTTTCAGACCAAAGAATGCGAAGCAAGTGGCCATTGAAATAATACTGATAAGGCCGAGACCTGGCCCTTGATGGTACTCAAGGCCAGCTTCCTCTCTAAACCCAATTGTAGAAAATCAAGAATTCTACCTATCACATATTTTCTGGGATGCCAACCCCTGGATTCACACCAGGCTACATAAGCTTTCCAGACTCTATGATAAATCATTCTGGAAGCTGGCTTCCTTGCATTGATCAAGGTAGATATCACAGGACCTGAAAGCTCACGACTCTTCAGAACGTGGGTCTCAATAGCCAAACCATCAAATTTAGCGTTTGTAAGGCAGGATGGAACACTGGACCTTGAGATAACAGGTCTGGGCGTACCGGTAGTGTCCACAGGGAACCCACCGTCATCCTTACTATTTCCGCATACCACGTCCTTCTGGGCCAAGCGGGGTCCACCAGAAGTACAGACTTCCTTTCCTGCCTGATCCTGCGAAGAAGTTGCGGCAGCAGCAGAATAGGTGGGAATGCATAAATCAGTGAGAACCGATGCCACGGAGTCACCAAAGCATCCGTCCCGCATGCAAGAGGATCTTTTGTCCTTGCCACAAATCTGTCTATCTTTTTGTTGAATCGGGATGCAAAGAGATCTACATCTGGGACTCCCCATCTTTGGCATATGGCCCAAAAGACGTCGGGATGTAGAGACCATTCCCCTGGAAGTAACTTCTGGCGACTTAAATGCCAGTTCTCTATTCCTGGAATGAAGACTGCCGATATGCATGGCACATGCCTCTCTGCCCAGACTAAGATCTGGTTCACCTCTTTTTGAGCAGCTCGGCTCCTGGTGCCTCCCTGATGATTGACATAGGCCACTGCTGTGGCATTGTTGGACTGGATCCTGACCCGGCAACCCTGTAGCCTGATAGTCCAGGCTTTTAGGGCTAGATATACTGCCCGGATCTCCAGAATGTTGATGGGTAAGTGTAGTGATCGAATATATTAATATATACTGGGTGATATGATGTAGAGTGGGTATGATAATTAATTAGTAAGTACTCTTCCGCAGCAACCCAATTCTTCCAGAGAGATGCACTTTATTGACTTCAAACACAGAACAAAGTCCAAAGTCCACAGATGACAAAGAAATCCGACAGAGGAAATATAATTCAGAAACCCATCTCCTAGGTCTGTGTCTTCCCAGCCATACACAGACAAGCCTCACCTCATACACAGACAAGCCTCACTTCCAAAAACACTAAATGCCAGCTTGAATGTCCTCCATCAAATACTAGTCCACTAGGAGGGAGTTTCTGCTAGGTCAACCCAAAATACTCTTTGATCTTATTGTTACCCCGTCAAGTCTAATTACCATCAATAAATACTTCTACTATGGTCCTTTAAACAATGTACCCTTTGAAATGTTCAATTAGGTTTCCAGACCATACCTCACCTCACACACCTAGGTAGACTTGCATGAGATCAACACATCAAAGAGTCTTCAGCTGTCCCCTTGATATGTTAAAATTCAGTTGGACAAATCAACCAGTCAATTGAATTCTGGCCTGGTCAATATTGACTGCATGTGTACATACACACAACAATGTCCCACATAAATCGGTGAACATATTACAACACATACAACATATACCCCCACTTGGGTCGGTTCTAACTACTAGAACTGACCCATAAATCAAACAACAACAAATATCATTACGATTTAAGGTAATGGATGCTTTACAATATAAAATATGAAGTTGAAACTTGTTACATCTCTCTTCGCCAGCCTCTAAAATATCCCCATGAAACAGTTATTAGATAATATAACTTTTAGACCATGACTGGAAAAGGATTTGGTAAACATCAGTGGCCCATATAGCTGTTAGGCCTTATATCACATCAAGATCTTGAATATTGCGCAAAGATGAGCTGATGTCACAGTCCATTCTTCGGTCTGACTTCATCGCATCTCTCACCATCTCACTGAACGTAAACTTGGTATGCTCTGGGAACTCCAATCCACATAAGTCCAGGATTTTCTCATCTCCAGGCTCAAGCTTTCCATTTTTAAAGATACTTTTACGCAAACACTCTACTTTCATCTTTATAGTAAGAAGAACCATCAATGTACCAGCACTCACTTTCAAGGTCAAAAGGTTAACCGTACTGCAAACTATTTCCTTGCACTTGACATTCATGAGTCCATCTTGCAAGCATTTTACAATTCACATCTGCTTCTTTCCATTTCCTATTTGAACAATGATGACTGGGATGTGTACCTGTCAAGTATCAGAATTTGTTGATTGCCAGCCACAATTTGCTTTTGTAATTTGCTGTAGGCCGACCCCTCATTGCCTTCAATAGAGCAGTTACTTGGATCATTCAGTTCATAATTTCACTTGAATGGTATACCAACATATACATATACCCCCACACGATGGTTCAGATAGAATCAGCTTGACATCAGTGTTCATCAGATCTTCTATCCAGACAAAGCGGCAGTGGAAATTCTTGCTAGTATCTTCACTAGGGATGAGCTTCGAGTTCGAGTCGAACTCATGTTCCACTCGAACATTGGCTGTTCGCAAGTTCGCCGAACAGCGAACAATTTGGGGTGTTCGCGGCAAATTCGAATGCCGCGGAACACCCTTTAAAAGTCTATGGGAGAAATCAAAAGTGCTAATTTTAAAGGCTTATATGCAAGTTATTGTCATAAAAAGTGTTTGGGGACCCGGGTCCTGCCCCAGGGGACATGGATCAATGCAAAAAAAAGTTTTAAAAACGGACGTTTTTTCAGGAGCAGTGATTTTATTAATGCTTAAAGTCAAACAATAAAAGTGTAATATCCCTTTAAATTTCGTACCTGGGGGGTGTCTATAGTATGCCTGTAAAGGGGCGCATGTTTCCCGTGTTTAGAACAGTCTGACAGCAAAATGACATTTGGAAGGAAAAAACTCATTTAAAACTACCCGCGGCTATTGCATTGCCGACAATACACATAGAAGTTCATTGATAAAAACGGCATGGGAATTCCCCACAGGGCAACCCCGAACCAAAAAAAAAAAATGATGTGGGGGTCCCCCTAAATTCCATACAAGGCCCTTCAGGTCTGGTATGGATATTAAGAGGAACCCCAGCCAAAATTTAAAAAAAAAATTGATGTGGGGTTCCCCCTAAATTCCATACCAGACCCTTCAGGTCTGGTATGGATTTTAAGGGGAACCCCGCGCCAAAAAAAAAAAAAAAAACGGCGTGGGGTCCCCCCAAAAATCCATACCAGACCCTTATCCGAGCACGCAACCTGGCAGGCCGCAGGAAAAGAGGGGGGGACGAGAGTGCGGCCCCCCCCCTCCTGAACCGTACCAGGCCACATGCCCTCAACATTGGGAGGGTGCTTTGGGGTAGCCCCCCAAAACACCTTGTCCCCATGTTGATGAAGACAAGGGCCTCATCCCCACAACCCTGGCCGGTGGTTGTGGGGGTCTGCGGGCGGGGGGCTTATCGGAATCTGGAAGCCCCCTTTAACAAGGGGACCCCCAGATCCCGGCCCCCCCCTGTGTGAAATGGTAAGGGGGTACTTACCCCTACCATTTCACTAAAAAACTGTCAAAAATGTTAAAAATGACAAGAGACAGTTTTTGACAATTCCTTTATTTAAATGCTTCTTCTTTCTTCCTTCATCTTCTTCTTCTTCTGGTTCTTCTGGCTCTTCTGGTTCTTCCTCCGGCGTTCTCGTCCAGCATCTTCTCCGCGGCGTCTTCTATCTTCTTCTCCTCGGGCCGCTCCGCACCCATGGCATGGGGGGGGAGGCTCCCGCTCTTCTCTTCATCTTCTTCTCTTCTTCATCTTCTTCTTCATCTTCTTCTTCTTCTTCTCTTCTTCCTTCTTCTCTTCTTCATGTCTTCTCCGGGCCGCTCCGCAGCCATGCTGTGGCATGGAGGGAGGCTCCCGCTGTGTGACGGCGTCTCTTCGTCTGACGGTTCTTAAATAACGGGGGGCGGGGCCACCCGGTGACCCCCCCCCTCTGACGCACGGTGACATGACGGGACTTCCCTGTGGCATTCCCCGTGATGTCACAGGGAAGTCCCGTCAAGTCACCGTGCGTCAGAGGGGGGCGGGGTCACCGGATGGCCCCGCCCCCCGTTATTTAAGAACCGTCAGACGAAGAGACGCCGTCACACAGCGGGAGCCTCCCTCCATGCCACAGCATGGCTGCGGAGCGGCCCGGAGAAGACATGAAGAAGAGAAGAAGGAAGAAGAGAAGAAGAAGAAGAAGATGAAGAAGAAGATGAAGAAGAGAAGAAGATGAAGAGAAGAGCGGGAGCCTCCCCCCCTATGCCATGGGTGCGGAGCGGCCCGAGGAGAAGAAGATAGAAGATGCCGCGGAGAAGATGCTGGACGAGAACGCCGGAGGAAGAACCAGAAGAGCCAGAAGAACCAGAAGAAGAAGAAGATGAAGGAAGAAAGAAGAAGCATTTAAATAAAGGAATTGTCAAAAACTGTCTCTTGTCATTTTTAACATTTTTGACAGTTTTTTAGTGAAATGGTAGGGGTAAGTACCCCCTTACCATTTCACACAGGGGGGGGGCCGGGATCTGGGGGTCCCCTTGTTAAAGGGGGCTTCCAGATTCCGATAAGCCCCCCACCCGCAGACCCCCACAACCACCGGCCAGGGTTGTGGGGATGAGGCCCTTGTCTTCATCAACATGGGGACAAGGTGTTTTGGGGGGCTACCCCAAAGCACCCTCCCAATGTTGAGGGCATGTGGCCTGGTACGGTTCAGGAGGGGGGGGGGCGCACTCTCGTCCCCCCCTCTTTTCCTGCGGCCTGCCAGGTTGCGTGCTCGGATAAGGGTCTGGTATGGATTTTTGGGGGGACCCCACGCCGTTTTTTTTTTTTTTTGGTGCGGGGTTCCCCTTAAAATCCATACCAGACCTGAAGGGTCTGGTATGGAATTTAGGGGGAACCCCACGTCAATTTTTTTTTTTAATTTTGGCTGGGGTTCCCCTTAATATCCATACCAGACCTGAAGGGCCTTGTATGGAATTTAGGGGGACTCCCACATCATTTTTTTTTTTTTAATTTTGGTTCGGGGTTGCCCTGTGGGGAATTCCCATGCCGTTTTTATCAATGAACTTCTATGTGTATTGTCGGCAATGCAATAGCCGCGGTAGTTTTAAATGTGTTTTTTCCTTCAAAATGTCATTTTGCTGTCAGACTGTTCTAAACACGGGAAACATGCGCCCCTTTACAGGCATACTATAGACACCCCCCAGGTATGAAATTTAAAGGGATATTACACTTTTATTGTTTGACTTTAAGCATTATTAAAATCACTGCTCCTGAAAAAACGGCCGTTTTTAAAACTTTTTTTTGCATTGATTCATGTCCCCTGGGGGAGGACCCGGGTCCCCAAACACTTTTATTGACAATAACTTGCATATTAGCCTTTAAAATTTGCACTTTTGATTATTCATGTTCGTGTCCCATAGACTTTAACGGCGTTCGCGTGTTCGAACGAATTTTTTTCCTGTTCGCATGTTCTGGTGCGAACCGAACAGGGGGGTGTTCGGCTCATCCCTAATCTTCACCATGAAAGGTAGACAGGTCTTTTTCATCCATATATGTCATAGCCTTTAGCATATTATAAACAACTGATTCAACAAAGTTACTAAAATTTATGCTATGCCAAGCCATTGTGCAGCATCTCACCTTAGATGTCAAATATATTGATCAATATACATTGTGTAATATGTACAGATGTTATGAAAATTATTTTAGGTTAAAATGCTTCTCTTTGGTTTTAAGATAAAGTTCAAGAAATAAAACATAAAGAAAATAAAAAAATGAAAAGCAAAATATATCAGGAAAAGGGAGAAAAATTTAAAATTAGGGCGTTGAAGAAAAAAGAAAAAAAAAGGTCCATTGCTTGATGAATTTCGAGAGAGTCCATGAATACTTTATAATTCCATGTAGTCTATTCAGCATTTCTTCCACAATTCTTCCACACTAGCCAGCAATTTCAGACTGTGCTTCTGCTATTCACCGTCATTTAAATGTCAATATCTGAAAGACAAAAAACTCTCCAACAAAACTAATTAGCAAGGTCCTTAAACATTGTTTGAAGTTAAAACAAAACACTATTTACACATATACAGTTTGAAGCTAATTCACCCCCACTGCTAGAGAAGTGTCATCTGCATTCAAAAACAGATCTGGAGAATGTACATCTTCTGCATTTATGACACCCTGTACCCCCTTCAACTGCTGTAATAATTTATCACGTTCCCCTCTCATCTTGTCATACTCAATTTTCAGGTGGTCATATTTCTGTTTTAACTGAGAAAACGGTATCCAAGTCTTGGACCTTTTCTTATTATTATTTTGGTCAGCTCTGTTTTTCATATTAATATCACCTATGTTTGACCCGGAGTGTCCTCTCTGGGTGTTATCATAGGATATTATCTTCTGATCTTTATGTTCAGTATTTGTCCTAAACAATGTGGCTAAATCAATTTTAACAGCTTGCTCATTTGACTTTCTCCATAAATGGTCTGCTCTCAACAATATGTCTTTTAAATCATGAGGATTTGGGGTAACTAATAAAATATTTTGTTTGATATCTTCATGCAAAGCATCTAGAAACATACTCATATGTATCGAGCCCCCACGCTCAAATGCAAGATTATTACAGACCAATAATTCCATAATAGTTGCTATCCTGTGTGACAATTCATAGGGGGATTCACTTTGCATTTGTTGGATTTCCCCATGAATAGTAACATCAGAACGTACACCATACAAAACACATAATAATTCCAGTAATATGTCCCTTGTCCTCAGAGGCTGAATACAGATTTGTTTAATTCTCATCCAAAGACCACTTCCTAAAGAATGTTGCAAAACTCTTTCTAAGTCAGATGGGTTGAGATTGTACATATCTCTGACTTGCTGCACGTCACAAAACCATTTTAAAAATCTGTTTAAATCATGGTATGGAACCATTCCTATTTCTTTAAGAATTGCGTCTAATAATTTTGGTTTCAATGGCTTCATTACAAGCTGAACTTCACCTGTATTATTATTATTGTTATAAACTGTGGTAGTCACAGTGGGGGCAGCTGGTAATGAATTATCAGATTTAATATGAGGTTCTGTTTGCTGCAGATTGCTGAATCCAAGATTTGATGCATATCTGCATTCCTGAGATCTCTTCTCTAATTGCATAATTCTTAATTTTAATCTCTCATTTTCCTCTGATAATTCATCACAACGTTTAGATTTCTCAAGTAAAGCTTCTCCAATGGTAACTGCATGCAATTTTAAATTTACTGTCTCAGTGTCTGATTGGTTTTGTAACCTCTCACAAACATTGTTGCTATTATCAACTGCCTTCTGTAACTGGGTAATTTCCTCAACCTTATAATTCAAAGAACTTTCCATTGTTAAACAGCAAGATAACAAGCCCTGTATAATACAACCTTTTCTTTTACTTTCTGAAATTTTGCTATCAAAAACATTTTTCTCTAAAAATTCCTTCATCATCGTCCACGTCTGCTTACACTTTTCTGGAATTTCATAAGGACCGCCATGGCGCTTAATACATTTTAATACCCATCTGTTAATTTTATCAGAACTGACACTAGCTTCACACTGAGTAAGCATTTTGACTATATTACTAATAATTTAAAAAAAGGAAATATTTTACTCACCGCATTAGTTACTCCTTCAGCTTCCAGTTCAGGTCTTCTGGTACACGACACAGTCCTTTTTTGTTGTTTCCGGTCTCCAGAGAATAATTCTGGGGTTCCCAACTTGTTAAATTTTGTAGATTAGACTCTCTTATGTCACAACCAGACATTAGAGTCACAGCACAGCTCTTGGTTCTTCATCAGACTTCTGTCCACCTCACAGGATTGTTGTCACCACCGACTTCTGTTACTAAGTCCGAAAATGCTCTTCTGGTCACATGAACGGCACCAGTGTAGTGATCGAATGTATATTAATATATATTGGGTGTATAGATGTAGAGTGGGTATGATAATTAATTAGTAAGTACTCTTCCGCAGCAACCCAATTCTTCCAGAGAGATGCACTTTATTGACTTCCAACACAGAACAAAGTCCAAAGTCCACAGATGACAAAGAAATCCGACAGAGGAAATATAATTCAGAAACCCATCTCCTAGGTCTGTGTCTTCCCAGCCATACACAGACAAGCCTCACCTCATACACAGACAAGCCTCACTTCCAAAAACACTAAATGCCAGCTTGAATGTCCTCCATCAAATACTAGTCCACTAGGAGGGAGTTTCTGCTAGGTCAACCCAAAATACTCTTTGATCTTATTGTTACCCCGTCAAGTCTAATTACCATCAATAAATACTTCTACTATGGTCCTTTAAACAATGTACCCTTTGAAATGTTCAATTAGGTTTCCAGACCATACCTCACCTCACACACCTAGGTAGACTTGCATGAGATCAACACATCAAAGAGTCTTCAGCTGTCCCCTTGATATGTTAAAATTCAGTTGGACAAATCAACCAGTCAATTGAATTCTGGCCTGGTCAATATTGACTGCATGTGTACATACACACAACAATGTCCCACATAAATCGGTGAACATATTACAACACATACAATAGTAAGGTCCTCTCTGTCTTGGACCATACCCCCTGAACGGCAGACTGTTCCAGAACTGCTTCCCAACCTGACAGACTGGCATCTGTTGTTACCACCGTCCAGGTAACCAGTAGAAAGGATTTCCCCTTCTGCAGGTTTTCGGGTATGAGCCACCAATTGAGGCTCTGACGCACCGCATGGACAGGTGCATCGGAAAGTCTAACGCCTGAACCTTCTTGTTCCAGGCCAACAGAATACTGTAAACAAAAGGGAAAACTAAATGGTGGGACTTTAAATGAAGCAGCCACTACGTAATATAAACCAATCAATATACCAATGTTTATTAATTGCAAGGTTTGTACATAACCCAAGGGGTAATAAATAGTAAATAAATATAGCAATGCACTAAAGGGTCTAAATGAGCGGATCTGGGCAATACAAAGTAGAACACGGTAGGTTCATTAACAAGAAAGTAATATATAACAGTATAATATGTTAATGAACAGTTGTTGACAAGATCAGGACTAGGGATGAGCTTCGAGTTCGAGTCGAACTCATGTTCTACTCGAACATTGGCTGTTCGCAAGTTCGCCGAACAGCGAACAATTTGGGGTGTTCGCGGCAAATTTGAATGCCGCGGAACACCCTTTAAAAGTCTATGGGAGAAATCAAAAGTGCAAATTTTAAAGGCTTATATGCAAGTTATTGTCATAAAAAGTGTTTGGGGACCTGGGTCCTGCCCCAGGGGACATGAATCAATGCAAAAAAAAGTTTTAAAAACGGCCGTTTTTTCAGGAGCAGTGATTTTAATAATGCTGAAAGTCAAACAATAAAAGTGTAATATCCCTTTAAATTTCGTACCTGGGGGGTGTCTATAGTATGCCTGTAAAGGGGCGCATGTTTCCCGTGTTTAGAACAGTCTGACAGCAAAATGACATTTGGAAGGAAAAAACTCATTTAAAACTACCCGCGGCTATTGCATTGCCGACAATACACATAGAAGTTCATTGATAAAAACGGCATGGGAATTCCCCACAGGGCAACCCCGAACCAAAATTAAAAAAAAAAAATGATGTGGGAGTCCCCCTAAATTCCATACAAGGCCCTTCAGGTCTGGTATGGATATTAAGGGGAACCCCAGCCAAAAATTTTTTTAAAAAATGACGTGGGGTTCCCCCTAAATTCCATACCAGACCCTTCAGGTCTGGTATGGATTTTAAGGTAAACCCCGCGCCAAAAAAAAAAAAAAAAACGGCGTGGGGTCCCCCCAAAAATCCATACCGGACCCTTATCCGAGCACGCAACCTGGCAGGCCGCAGGAAAAGAGGGGGGGGGCGAGAGTGCGGCCCCCCCCCTCCTGAACCATACCAGGCCACATGCCCTCAACATTGGGAGGGTGCTTTGGGGTAGCCCCCCAAAACACCTTGTCCCCATGTTGATGAAGACAAGGGCCTCATCCCCACAACCCTGGCCGGTGGTTGTGGGGGTCTGCGGGCGGGGGGCTTATCGGAATCTGGAAGCCCCCTTTAACAAGGGGACCCCCAGATCCCGGCCCCCCCCTGTGTGAAATGGTAAGGGGGTACTTACCCCTACCATTTCACTAAAAAACTGTCAAAAATGCTAAAAATGACAAGAGACAGTTTTTGACAATTCCTTTATTTAAATGCTTCTTCTTTCTTCCTTCATCTTCTTCTGGTTCTTCTGGCTCTTCTGGTTCTTCCTCCGGCGGTCTCGTCCAGCATCTCCTCCGCGGCGTCTTCTATCTTCTTCTCCTCTGGCCGCTACGCACCCATGGCATGGGGGGGAGGCTCCCGCTCTTCTCTTCATCTTCTTCTTCACAGCTCCCGCTGTGTGACGGCGTCTCTTCGTCTGACGGTTCTTAAATAACGGGGGGCGGGGCCACCCGGTGACCCCACCCCCCTCTGACGCACGGTGACTTGACGGGACTTCCCTGTGACGTCACGGGGAATGCCACAGGGAAGTCCTGCCGTCCGAGCCACAATGTGTGCTCGGTGTTTGGCGCCAGAATGACCCCCGTAGAATGCGCGGATGGACAAACGTGTCGACGGAATGGCGTCCGGAAGTGACGTCATCCGTAAGACACGTGGGCGCGGCGTCAACCCACAGCGTGTGCCTATCCCGCCCCCCACGGAGGGAGGGGAGGGGGAGGTCGCGGTGTGGGTCGCAGCTTCCGGGTGTGACAGGGCATACCTCACCCCAAGTTAGTAAACATGGTTCCTGATGGAGGAATTGGCGTGGTGGCTAAAAGGTCACAGATTGTAATAAAGTAGATGTAATGTTTTAGTGATCTGCTCCCATCCCTGGTTGTATACAAGAATAAATTAAACCTAAGGCTAAAGTGGGACTTTAATTGAGGCAGTGAACTACACATACGCCTCCATCCCCGATACATTGAACAAAAGGGAAAACTAAATGGTGGGACTTTAAATGAAGCAGCCACTACGTAATATAAACCAATCAATATACCAATGTTTATTAGTTGCAAGGTCTCTTACCTGGGATACTATTGACATTTATATATATTTTTATACTACAATAAGGTGAGAATGTTTGGGACCCCCCCTTTTTTGTTCCCCTTCTTATACATTTTTTACAATTGTATATTTTATATTATACTCATTCTGGTAATTATTTCATTATAGATACCCCCTATTACTGCATCTGCTCCTGACGAGTGGTATAACCACGAAACACGTAGAGCTTTCCTATGATGCGTTGTCACAGTATCTATGTTCAATATTTGTATTGTACTTTATTTACTTTTATGAATCAATCTACCCTTGCTTTTATACCCTAAGATTGCCTTTGTTACTATTGGAGTTCATAGACCTAAGTTAAAATTATGTACACTGTTATATCAGCTTTACATTGATATGGAATGTCCTGATTAGGGATGAGCCGAACACCCCCCTGTTCGGTTCGCACCAGAACATGCGAACAGGAAAAAAGTTCGTTCGAACACGCGAACACCGTTAAAGTCTATGGGACAAGAACATGAATAATCAAAAGTGCTAATTTTAAAGGCTTATATGCAAGTTATTGTCATTAAAAGTGGTCATTCTACGGGGGTCATTCTGGCGCCAAACGCCGAGCACACATTGTGGCTCGGACGGCGGCGCCGCCCCCCTTGATTACGCTGTGTGACGTTGATGGTTGCCTCCAGAGCACGGCTGCTATTTAAACCTCCTATATTTTTTCACGCTGACACTAGCAATGGCTTCTTTCACCAAGCATTTCTTGCTGCACGGTTTTCGGATTTTAAACTATTTATACCTGTAGATGCAGGTACCTATGCTACACTACACTCTAAAAAACATATCCTAATCACATTCTTATATTTTATCCCAGTTCTATTCTTTCCTATTTCCATACTTTCCACACTTTTTCATTTTCATCCACCTTGTTACCTTTTCACACACTTCATTCTTGGGGAGGTTTTTTCTCCAATTTTTCTAACTGTGGAACTGGTTTACCCTATTGTCTTACCATTTTTTATGTAATGACTCCCACAGATGCCCTTGGGAATTAGCTACAAGACAATCTATACTAAACATCATATGTACCACAGTTAAAAATTGGGACATCCTATCATACAATCACAACTGGTCACTGTTCTCTTGCCGTGCCTTGAGGTTATCCATCTCAGCTTCCGGGGTTGACGTTCCCTATAATGTCTCTTACCTGGGATACTATTGACATTTATATATATTTTTATACTACAATAAGGTGAGAATGTTTGGGACCCCCCCTTTTTTGTTCCCCTTCTTATACATTTTTTACAATTGTATATTTTATATTATACTCATTCTGGTAATTATTTCATTATAGATACCCCCTATTACTGCATCTGCTCCTGACGAGTGGTATAACCACGAAACGCGTAGAGCTTTCCTATGATGCGTTGTCACAGTATCTATGTTCAATATTTGTATTTTACTTTATTTACTTTTATGAATCAATCTACCCTTGCTTTTATACCCTAAGATTGCCTTTGTTACTATTGGGGTTCACAGACCTAAGTTAAAATTATGTACACTGTTATATCAGCTTTACATTGATGTGGAATGTCCTGATCTTGTCAACCACTGTTCAATAACATATTATACTGTTATATATTACTTTCTTGTTAATGAACCTACCGTGTACTACTTTGTATTGCCCAGATCCGCTCATTTAGACCCATTAGTGCATTGCTATATTTATTTACTATTTATTACCCCTTGGGTTATGTACAAACCTTGCAATTAATAAACATTGGTATATTGATTGGTTTATATTACGTAGTGGCTGCTTCATTTAAAGTCCTACCATTTAGTTTTCCCTTTTGTTTAATGTATCGGGGATGGAGGCGTATGTGTAGTTCACTGCCTCAATTAAAGTCCCACTTTAGCCTTAGGTTTAATTTATTCTTGTATACAACAGAATACTGTGTTGTAGTAGTCTTGAATGGAACTGAGCATAAGAAACTGCTTCGAATGAAGACACCATCTTCCCTAGCAGCCTCATACAAAGGCGGACAGAAGGACCCTTATTCGTCCTGACTGCCAGAATCAGCTCACTTAAAGCAGTGATCTTTGCCTGAGGTAGAAATACTTTCTCCTGGCTTGTATCTATGATCAGACCTAAATACTCCAGTCTTCTTACTGGTTTTAGGAAAGATTTTTCTAGGTTGAGGATCCAACCTAGGTGTTCCAGATACTTGACTGTGGTTCTCAAGTTCCTGTTCAAGGCGGCTAACGACCGGTCTATCAGTAGCAGGTCGTCTAGGTATGCTATAACAGCTATACGCTGAGCCCTTAATCTGGCCAGAGGAGGGGCCAAGACCTTTGTGAACACTCGAGGTGCAGTGGCTATCCCAAAAGGCAGAGCCACAAACTGGAAATGGAGCCCTCCTATCTCGAAGCGCAGAAACTTCTGATGAGCAGGAAAAATGGGCACATGCAGATATGCATCTCTGATGTCTATCGATGCCAGAAATTCTATTGTCTGAATTGATTCCATGCAGAAGGACTGAATCCTTAGGAACCGGTTCAGATCCCTTAAATCCAGAATGGGTCTGACATCCCCATTTGGCTTTTGGACCGTAAAAGGTTGGAATAGAAGCCCAATCCCTGGTCTTTTGCGGGAACCATCATAATGACCTCCTGCGACAAAAGTCGCTCTAATGCTAGAAGGAGCGACTGCTTCTTCTCTGGGTCTCTGGGAACACTTGATCTGAGGAACTGAGGAGAGGGAAATTCCTGAAACTCCAGCTTGTACCCTAAGGTTACTGTGGAGATTACCCATCTGTCCTGGAAGTCCTCCTGCCAGAGCTCTGAGAACTGTCGCAGTCTTCCCCCCACTCGAGCGAGCGGGGGCACCCCTTCATGAAGAGGTCTTAGTGTTTTGCCTAGTAGGCTTCTTCTCCCAGGACTTCTTTTGTTCCTGGGGCTGACGCTTGTTTCTGAACCCAGACGGAGGAGGCCGTCGAGACTGCCTGGAGGCTGAAGCCCCTGGCGCTGGGGAAGGAGTCCGTTTGAAAGAGGGACGCTTACTCTTCTTCTTGACAGGTAAGAGAGTACTTTTCCCACCAGAGATTTTCTTGATATAGTCATCCAAGTCTTCTCCAAACAACCTTGCACCACGAAACGGAAACCCAGCCAGCAGCTACTTACATGGTACTTCGGCTGACCAACTTTTCAACCATAAGATTCTACGTATATGCACCAACCCCAGTGAAAGACGAGAGGTTTGCACGATAGAATCTCTGATGGCGTCAACAACGTAACATAAGGCCGCAGGAAGGTTAGCCAACCCCTGGGCCTGCTGTTCAGGTAATACTTTGATAACCTGTTTAACATGGTCTCTTAAGTATTGACAGACTCCAATCGCTGCAACTGTAGGTTGAGCCACTGAACCTGCCAAGGAGAAAACATCCTTCAATAGGGATTCCTTTTTTTTTATCTACAGGATCCCTGAGCATCTGAGCATTGTCTACAGGACAGTCAGACTATTATTTACGGAAGAAATGGCAGCATCAATGGCCGGTATTCCCCACATTTTGATAAACTTTTCTTCCATCGGATAAAGTGTTGAAAACTTTTTCAGCAGAAAAAAACGTTTGTCTGGGTGATCCCACTCAGAACAAATGAGCTTTTCAAGTAAACTATCAACAGGAAAAGCATGTGCTGTTTGAGGAGGCTTCAGTGACCCCAAAGAAGAAGAGGGTTCTTTAACTGATTCAGATACAGGCAACCTGAATGTGGAGCGGACCAATCCAGTAAGGATCTGCACTAAGACCTTCTCCTCCTGAGAAGTTGCAGAGGGTCCCTCTCCACCTGATTCCTCTGAAGAGGAATCATCCGTCCCATCCTGATCCTCTGAAAGAAATTTGTCTCCCTTATCCCAGGGCTCCTCTTCCTGAGGGTCTTGGGAAACAGAGGAAGGTCTAGTGCGTTTTCTTCCACTGAGTAAAGATGTAATCAATTAATCTTTCCTCTAAACCACTAATAGTTGAGGAAAAAATGTCCTGTGTAATGTATACAGGGGCTGAAGTGCCGGAGGCAGGTATAGCCCCTGACCCCAATGGCTCCCCCTGGCTAGCCGTCCCTGGCCCCTCAGGGGGGGGAGGATGCTGCAGAAAGGGGGTCCTCAGAACCCGACCGAGATCCCCTAGAGTCTCTGGTTCTTGGGGTGTTTGAACCTCTTCTACCCATAGTGCAAAGCAACAAGGTGGAAGTATCACAAAATGAACACTGACTGCTGAGTGATGTAGTCCGGATTAAAGCCCTGCTACCAAATGCCCAGTCTGGTGTTGCCTTAGTAAATGCTGCCTAGGAGAATGCCTGTGTCCCACCTTACATGCGACCGTCAGCTCTGTGTCCCTCCAAAGGCTGTGTGCACCTGTACAGAGTGCTTTGAAATAGCCTGCAGCTGGCCTGAGTGGGCGTCTAAGCACCTGTGCTGACGCCCCGCCCCCCCCCCTCGAATTTCGAAAAAACGAGCGCTTCCCACGCTGGCCGACCCATTGGAAATAATATGGAGGAAGGCTGGGGGAGGGGGAGGCAGGAGAGAGGCCGGTAGTGATGGGGCCTGTGTAATGGCGGCAATGGCGGCGGCGGTGCTTGAGCAGTGTATAACCGCTTTTCAGACCCCTGTGGCCTCCCCCTAGCCTGGGGGGAACATTCATGCATGAGAAATCCCCCCATCCCATCCTACCTGGAGCCGGCCGGAGATGCTGTGCAGCATGAACACTGAGACAGACAATCCAGCATGTGAAGGTATGTGCTCTTGGCAGCCCCCGGTGGTCACAATAGGCATAGCATGCATTTACCTTAAAGGAGAAAAACTACTAGAATTAAAAAATTCTGTGGAATCTCCTCTTACCTTATCCAGCCACAGGGTTCTGTTATACAGACCCAATCTTCACCTCTCACGGTGGGCTCCATTTGGAAAACCATCAGAGACTGGGGCCCCCTACGAATAGGGGGATCCTGCAGTTCTGGACCTGTAAAGCACCCAGCTAGAAATTAGGCTAGAAAAACCATTTTCTAATCTGCGGGGTCCAGCTCTCTAAAAAGAGAAGCGTTACAGGTAAAACCTCGTTTCTTCGGACACGAGGCCCGGGTACCATCCAATTTGACCATGAAAGGACACTTTGAATGGATCCGGTTCGTCTGACTTGCCCCAGTATAGGATATGGGATATTCCCCTTGGAGCTCAGCACAGGACATCTTTACACGTCCATCACCTAAGACATTGGCTTAAAAACTGAGGTATCCCTGCAAGGGGAGGGATAATATAGGGGGTTGAACTTTCTGATAGGGTGTGCCAGTGTCCAATCACCAGTGGTACCCTATATAACCCATCAGTAATTACTGTGGCTCTGTGTCCCGTGATGTTCGAGAAAGAAATTAGATTATTGTGGAATTCTAGAGCAGTTTATTGCAAAACATATCCCTTAACATTGAATAAAGTAAAATAGATGTTATTTGTTACACACATGTGCATATATACAGTGGGGATGGAAAGTATTCAGACCCCCTTAAATTTTTCACTCTTTGTTATATTGCAGCCATTTGCTAAAATCATTTAAGTTCATTTTTTTTCCTCATTAATGTACACACAGCACCCCATATTGACAGAAAAACACAGAATTGTTGACATTTTATTACTTTTATATATTTATTTATTATTATTTATTACAGATTTATTAAAAAAGAAAAACTGAAATATCACATGGTCCTAAGTATTCTGACCCTTTGCTGTGACACACATATATTTAGCTCAGCTGCTGTCCATTTCTTCTGATCATCCCTGAGATGGTTCTACACCTTCATTTGAGTCCAGCTGTGTTTGATTATGTTAGTTTTCCTAAAATCTGCTGTTTAGTATATTCCTATTCTCTTGGCAAATAAATGTAACATTGTTTACTAAGCAGATGTGTTTGGTATATCATTGTGCTTATCAAACTCTTTAGACTAGCTGATTTATAGGGACAGGCAATTTAATATATGTATGCAATAGTTATATAGGGTATATTAGATTCTATATTATTGCATAGATTCCTTCAGCGGGGAAAGGCAAAAATAGATGACAGGGGCAAATGAGGCCATATACCACAAAGTCTGAGCAACAGTTAAAAAATTCTCCTAGTTTTTCCTTTGGTGGTAAATTGTTTTTTACCAAGTTTCACAAAGGTTTTGCATAGAGACCTTTTACATTGAAACATACCTTTAAGGGGAATCAGGCAAGTATGTGGTGAGTGGGCTGGTTTAGATGATTTTAGTTTGGAAGGTGCTATTTTATTCTTTAAATTGGGAGCTCTTTGATAAGTTATTCTTGGGACATCAGGCAAAACAGATTTGAAGTGAGTGTCCTCTAGCAATGAGGACCAATGTTTTTTAAAAATCATCTCCATTTTTTTGGAGTCAGTATGAAATTTAGTGATGAAGCTAGTAGATTGATCAAATTTTTCTTTTTGTGTTGTGGAGGGTAAATCTTGTTGTGAATAATGTTTATATGCTCGGTCTACCAGAGACTTGGGTAACCCTTATCCTGTAGTTTGTTTCTCAGGATGGAACTTTGTTCAGTGTAATCTGATATTTTGGTAGAGTTTTGCCTCAAGTGACAAAACTGTCCTTTGGGAATGTTATTTGTTCATTTATGATAGTGGCAACTCTTATAATGAAGTAAAGAGTTGCCTGCCGTAGGTTTAAAGTAATTTTTGGCATGTATCTCCCCATCCACATGGTACAGATCCAAGTCAAGAAATGCAAGCCTTTCTGGATCTGAGACATAGGTGAAAGAGAGACCATACGTATTACCGTTACAATTATTGACAAAGAAATCGATGACATGGTCATAACCCTCCCAGATGATGATATCATCGATGTACCTCCCATAGAATATGAGGTGCTTCAAAAAGGGATTATTGTGCCAGATGTGCCTATGCTCCCACAGGCCCATGGACAGATTAGCGTATGATGGTGCGAAATTAGCGCCCATAGCTGTTCCTTGTACCTGCAAATAGTATTGATCATCAAAACAAAAATAATTGTATGTCAAACAAAATTTAGTACATTCCAGAGAAAATGGTCAAGGCTGCCAGTCCAAATTTGTGGGGTATGGATGTATAGAGCGAGTTGACAACCAGAAACATCCAGATGTAACCGCTCTCCCATCCATATGGTTTAAGGAGATCCAATAGGTGGGTTTCATCACGGATGTAGGACATCAGCCCCTGAGCCAACGTTTGCAGGTGGTGGTCAACATATTTTGATAAGCCTGAGGTAATGCTGTCCATAGCAGCAATAATAGGTCTGCTAGGGGGATTTGTAAGATTTTTTATGTATTTTGGGAATATGGTAGAAATAGGGTGTGCGATAGTAATCCCTACACAAGAAAGAGGCTTCAATTTTGCTAATGATATTGTGTTGGAGTGCTTGATCAATAAGTTTGTCAATTTGCAATTTGTATTCAGGCACTGGGTTGGAACTCAATTTAGAGTATGGTAAATGATCTCCAAGAAGATGTTCAGCATCCATGATAAAATTAGTGTGATACCCTCCACAACACAAAAAGAAAAATTCTACCAATCTGCTCGCTTCATCACCAAATTTCATACTGACTCCAAAAAAATGGAGATGATTTTTAAAAAACATTGGCCCTCATTGCTAGAGGACACTCACCTCAAATCTGTTTTGCCTGATGTCCCAAGAATAACTTATCGAAGAGCTACCTATCTAAAGAATAAAATAGCACCTTCCAAACTATAACCATCTAAACCAGCCCCCTCACCACATACCATAGCCTTTGTGAAACATGGTTAAAAACAATTTACCGCCGAAAAACTTATATACAAGGAGAATTTTTTAATTGTGGCTCAGACTTTGTGGTATTTAGCCTCATTTGCCCCTGTCATCTATTGTATGTGGGACGTACTATACGACCACTCAGACAAAGGTTCATTGAACATAGGAGGAAAATAGAGGTGGGTAAGGACAAACATAGTGTCCCCGGCATTTCGCTGAACACCATCAAAAATCAACTCATGGTTTGGAAGTCTGGATTATCGAACAGATCCTCAAAACACTCTTAGAAGCTGAGAGATTTCATAGATTATGCAAAAGAGAAACACACCGGATCTATTTGTTAGATACTCTTAACCCTGGAGGTATCAATGAAGAACTTGAAATATCTACCATACTGTAAATTATATATAACTTTTTGCCTTTCCCACCCCTTTTCTTTCCCCGGTTGATGCCCTATGTGTCTATTGAATAGCAGTATACTATTGATTTTGGGGGTGGTGGGCCACTACATGATTTAGTAAGTAATCCCTCCTTAGAATAAATTTCCACCCCTCTTTCCTTTTCCCTCCCTTAGTTCCTCTTTTCCTGTCTTCCCCTCCACCCCTTTCCCCCCCTCCTTTCCCTTGCCCCTCCTTTTTTTCCCTCCCTTCTTCACCCCCCTTCCCTTTTCCTCCCTCTCCAAACCCCCCGCCCCCCTTTTTTTCCTTCAATAACATTAACAGCACATCTTGATTCTAACAAGATCATTTGGGAACAGACTTTTGGTTTGCCTGTCACGGAGCCCCATGTGTATATATATATGCCCATGTGTGTACCAAATAGCATCTATTTTATTTTATTCAATTGTAAGGGATATGTATTGCAACATACTGCTCTAGAACTCCACAATAATTGCTTTTTTTATAAAGGAATATATATATATATATATATATATATATATATATATATATATATATATTTTTTTTTTTATCTAATTTTTCTCCCCCATTTCTTGATCATACATCACAGGACACAGAGTATTCATTACATAGTGGGTTAGATAGGCACCATCGGTGATTGGACACTGGTTAACCCCAATTAAGGAGAATTCCTCCCCTATATAACCACTCCCATATGGGGAGGACCTCAGTTTTTTCACCAGTGTCTAAGGTGGTTGGTCACGTAAAACATGTGCTGTGAAGAAAGCTCCACTTTGGTCCCTGCGGGGGCTTAAAGGGCTATGCTGACCGGATCCATATCTCGGGCCAATATTTTGACTCCTAAGATGGTATGGTACCTGGGCCTCGTCATCCGAAGAAGCGAGGTTTTGCCTGTAAGTCTCTCTTTGGAGGACTGGGCTCTGAGAAAACCAGGCTTGGTGTACTATTAAAACAGTGGCACGAAAGTTTCTGGCAGAGTCTTTTACAGGTTCAGGTAAAGAGGTTTCTCTGAGTAGGAACCCAAAAAACCCTGAAGGTTGGCACAACGCTACCTGCCGTGATGGGTGAAGGCTGGAAACTGTCTGTTCTCAGCAGTTCCTGCGGCGGGGACAGGTAAGAGAAGTCAATCCTATATATATATTTATATTACAAGTGGATTTTCTTCAATGAGTTCATGTCTTATCTGATTTCCACCACTAGAGGGAGTAAAGAGCAAACTTACGTGCTTTTCAATGAAGCTGGTATCCAATCATTCCCTTCCTCCACTGCAGGTGTGCACGCCAGGTGGCTAATTTAAAAGCCCCGAGCGTTCATTGCTCTGTAAACAGATGGACACAGAGTCTGGGCAGTGAGCATCTTAAAGTGGTCGGATCCAGGCTAACCTAAGACACCTACTCGGCATCAGGTTTGTGCAGTATTAAACATATATGTACCGTATTTATCCGTGTATAACACGCACCCCAAGTTTAGGAGGGAATTTTAAGGAAAAAAACTTTTAGGAGTAAAGTTTAAGGAAGAAAAACTTACATTAAAATGCCCATCAATGCAGCGTTATTGGTGTCCATCTGCAGCCTTGTCAGTGTCAGTGCAGCCTTGCTCCAGTGTCTATTGCAGCCTTGTCAGTGCAGCTTTGCCCCAGTGCAGAATTGTCAGAGCAGCCTTGTCAGTGCAGCTTTGCCCCAGTGCAGAATTGTCAGTGCAGCCTTGCCCCAGTGTCCATTGCAGCCTTGTCAGTCCAGCTTTGCCCCAGTGCAGCCATGTCATTGCAGCCTTGTCAGTGCAGCCTTGCCCCAGTGTCCATTGCAGCCTTGTCAGTGCAGCCTTGCCCCAGTGTCCATTGCAGCCTTGTCAGTGCAGCTTTGCCCCAGTGCAGCCTTGTCAGTGCAGCCTTGTCAGTGCAGCCATGTCAGTGCAGCTTTGCCCCAGTGCAGCCTTGCCCCAGTGCAGCCTTGCCCCAGTGCAGCTTTACCCCAGTGCAGCCTTGTGTGATCGCCGCGACCCCTGCTGACATACACAGCCGTGTGTAAATTCAAATATGGCGCAGAGACTGCAGGGACTTGGCGGAGCCGAGATACACATACCCGAGTGTCCTCTGCTTTTCTCGGCGCCGCTTGGGCAGGACTGTAAGCGGCGCCGAGAAAAGCCGAGAACTCTCGGGTATGTGTATCTCGGATCCGCCGAGTCCCTGCAGTCTCGGCGCCATATTTGAATTTACACACGGCTGTGTATGTCGGCGGCGATCGCGACAATCGCCGCGATTGCTCCGATCACACAAAATTGGCGGGGATCGGCCTATAATACGCACCCACGATTTTCCCCTGATTTTCAGGGGAAAAAAGTGTGTGTTATATGCCGATAAATACGGTATATTGTGAGACTTTTAGCACAACAGTGATTGCATATGTACTAGTACCTCTGCTTTGTAGCTTGGGACTATGTCTCCTCATAAGAGCGTCTCGGGGGAGGTAACAAAGGCACAAGAAAGTCACCGCCTGTGTCTAGGGGTCCTAAAGATGCCTGCAGATTACCATCCCCCCTGAAAGATTGGAGCCAGCCTCACAGGATGAGTCAATGCCCCTGTCAGGTTTTGCAGCCCCTCCTAATGTTACAGCCCCAGCATATGTCACAGAGGATTCCCTTAGGGCTACATTGGAGGGTTTTGAGGGAAGAATTATGAATTTTATTTCAGCTTCCTTAAAAGATAGCAGAAAAAGGGGGTAGATCCCCTTCCTCTGCTGCACTTTCTCTTTCAGATGATTCTTCTGACAATGAGGAGAGATCCCTACCCAGAGATAGGGATCAAGAGCAGTCTTAGGATTCAGAGGAAGAGGAGAGAGCTTATTCCTCTTAGGTACTCAAGAAGCAGGTCCAGTATTATATTGAACTAGTGCATTCCACATTTAAAATGCCCTCTGCTGAGGCTGCTACATCCTCTGTTTCTTCCCTGGGGGTCAGAAGGATCCCACAGACTGCATTTTCCTTTCCAATTCATCCTATAATGGATAAATTGTTGTATGAGGACTGGGGACATCCCCATAAACTGTTTACTCCTCCTAAAAGGTTTTCTATGCTTGAAAAAAGGAAGACACATATAAAAAGAGACAAGAAAGGCTGCACACACCGAAATTAGATTAAAGAAAAATTATTTTCCCCATGGGGCTTTAAAACAGCAATGCACATAATGAAAGGAAGTTCTTAATGGATGTATAAAAAGTTTTATCCAATATCATGGTTTGAAGTACAGTATAGAGAATCATCTGGTACAGTAACACACATCTTATTCCCCAGTGCAGTAACAAACACATATTAATACACATAGTTAGGTTACATAATGTTACATAAATAGCAAGCCCCGACGCGTTTCGACCTGTATATGGTCTCTTCAGGGGGACAGTTGGATCCAACTGTCCCCCTGAAGAGACCATATACAGGTCGAAACGCGTCGGGGCTTGCTATTTATGTAACATTATGTAACCTAACTATGTGTATTAATATGTGTTTGTTACTGCACTGGGGAATAAGATGTGTGTTACTGTACCAGATGATTCTCTATACTGTACTTCAAACCATGATATTGGATAAAACTTTTTATACATCCATTAAGAACTTCCTTTCATTATGTGCATTGCTGTTTTAAAGCCCCATGGGGAAAATAATTTTTCGGTTTTCTATGCTTTATCCCCGGGAGGAAAGCTTCACCAAGAAGTGGGAGGTCCCATCCGTGGATGCGGCTGTCTCTTGTGTGAATAAAAACCTGGCCTGTCCCTTGGACAATGCTCAGGCGTTTAAAGATCCAACTGATAAAAAGCTGGAAACTTTATTAAAAGCCTCCTTCTCCATGACTGGCGCTGTAGTCCAACCTACAGTCGCAACTGTGGGTTTGTGTCAATTCCTCAAGGAACAGGTTAAGCAGATGCTTGGCCTCCTTCCCAGTGAGGAAGTGGAGAACTATGCAGACCTGCCACAGGTGCTGTGTTTTATGATTGATGCCATTCTGAATTCTGCCCAGCAAGCATCTTGTTTGTCTCTCCTGTTGGTACACATGCGCAGGTCCCTTTGGCTTAAAAGTTGGGCAGCAGAGCTTTCATGCAGAAGATTTTTAGCTGGCTTACCATTCAAAGGGGAACGCCTATTTGGGGATGACCTAGATAATTTTATCCAAAAAATTACAGGTGGTAAATCTACACTCCTACCAGAGAGAGGAGTAAACATCCACCATTCAAACGGTCTCTTTCCCCTTCCCCTGAAACATCAGGCTCTAAGCAGTGGTGACGGCCTTCCCAATCTACTTTCAGAGGAAAGGGGACGAAAGCCTGCCAAGCAGAGCCCGAAAACATCCCTGTGAAGGGGCACCCCCACTCGGCTGAGTGGGGGGAAGGCTCCTACAGTTTTCAGGAGCCTGGCGGGAAGAGGTTCAAGACAAGTGGGTGGTCTCTTCAGTATCTCTAGGTTACAAAATAGAGTTCCTAGAGCTTCCACCAGCTCGTTTCCTAAGGTTAAGAGTTCCCAAAGATCCAGTAAAGCAAGAACCGCTACTACTGGCCTTAGATCGCTTACTATCCCAGGGAGTGATAGTAGAAATGAACCCAAAAGATCAGGGTTCAGGGTTCTACTCGAATCTCTTCGCCGCTCCAAAGCCAAATGGAGATGTCAGACCCATCCTAGATCTAAAGGATCTGAATCCGTTTCTACACATTCGATCCTTCCGAATGCAGTCAATTTGTTCGGTGGTCTACACCCTGCAGGGGGGAGAATTTATGGCATCAATAGATATCAAGGATGCATATCTTCATGTGCCGATTTTTCCCGCTCACCAAAGATATCTAAGGTTCATGGTAGACCAGCGCCATTTCCAGTTTGTGGCCCTTCCTTTCGGTCTCGCTACAGCTCCTCAAATTTTTACAAAAATTCTAGACCCTCTCTTAGCAAATCTAAGAGCTCAGGGCATAACTGTGGTAGCTTATCTAGACGATTTGCTACTCATAGAGCAATCGGTGGCACACCTGAACGGCGCTGTCTTCAAGACAGTAAGACATTTGGAAAGACTAGGCTGGATAATCTACCTAGAAAAGTCTTCTTTGCAACCTTCAACAAGGTTGGAGTATCTAGGCATGATCATAGACACCACTCAAGGCAGGGTGTTTCTACCAGAGCCAAAGGTCAAGGCCGTAAGAGCTCTAGTCCTCTTAGTATTAAGCAAAAAGTCCATCCATTCGGCTATGTATGAGACTGTTAGGAAAGATGGTTGCCACTTTCAAGGCTGTTCCATTTGCCCAGTTTCACTCAAGGCCCCTGCAGAGAAGCATTCTCGCAGCCTGGAACAAAAAGACTCATGCCTTGGATCTTCCGATGTGCCTATCCCCAAGGATACGCAAAAGCCTCAATTGGTGGTTACGAACCAAAAATCTTTTGAAAGGCAAAGCCTTTCTTCCACTACAATGGAAGATCGTAACCACAGATGCCAGTCTGACAGGCTGGGGAGCCGTTCTGGAAGAAACATGCACGCAGGGAAGATGGTCTGCAAACGAGAGACGCTTGCCCATCAATATTCTAGAAATTTGGGCAATTTACTTGGCCCTCATGGACTGGTCTTACAGGCTACAGGGTCATCCTATTCGGATACTATCCGACAATGCCACGGCTGTGGCTTACATCAATCACCAAGGAGGTACCAGAAGTCTGGATGCCCAAAGGGAGGTGAATCGCATTCTTGCATCGGCAGAAAGCTATGTTCCCTGCCTGTCTACGGTATTCATCCCAGGAGTGGAAAATTGGCAATTGGATTAAGTCGCCGGCAATTATGCTCAGGAGAATGGTCCCTACACCTCGACTATTTCCAGACCATATGTCAAAGGTGGGGAACACCAGATGTGGATCTATTCGAGTCCAGATTCAACAGGAAGCTGGACAAATTTGTGTCCAGAACAAGGGATGTACTTGCTCAGGGGTCAGATGCTCTGACAATCCCATGGGATCAGTACAATCTAATGTATGCCTTCCCTCCGAACCCACTTCTTGTGCGGTTCCTGGGAAGGGTCAAAAGGGAAGCAAAGTCGGTCCTTTTTGTAGCCCGGCTTGGCCCCGATGACCTTGGTATGCAGAGATCATAACGATGGGAGTGGGCAGGCCTTGGATCCTCCCATTCCGGCCAGATCTGCTCATACAGGGTCCCATTTGCCATCCTGCTTTACGAAGTCTAAATTTGACGGCTTGGCTGCTGAGACCCACATTTTAAAAGACTGTGGGCTCTCGGAGTCAGTCCTTTCCACTCTTGTCAATGCCAGAAAGCCGGCCTCCAGGCTTATTTACTACAAATCTGGAAGGCATATGTTCCTGGTATGAACCCAGGGGATGGCATCCTAGAAGGTATATGATTAGCAGAATCTTGACCTTTCTTCAGTCAGGCCTAGAAATGAGACTGGCTTTGAGCACTATCAAAATCCAAATTTCGGCTTTGTCTGTATTTTTTCAGAAGCCAATTGCTTCACATTCCCTTGTCTGGGCCTTTATTCAGGGGGCACTGCTGTTGAATCTGCCAGTCAAACCTCCAGTTTGCCCATGGGATTTGAATTTGGTGTTGTCGGCTTTACAGGGGCAACCCTTTGAGCCACTGCACCTGGCTTCTTTAGCGCTTTTGACTAAAAAATTAGTCTTCTTGATATCCTCTGCTAGGAGAGTATCAGAATTGTCAGCTTTTTCTTGTAAAGAGCCATATTTAATTATTCACAAGGACAGGATTGTTATGCGTCCTAATCGTTCCTTCTTACCTAAGGTGGTTTCAGGATTCCATTTGAATCAAGATGTAATCCTACCATCCTTTTTTCCAGATTTGCAGTCCCCGGAGGAAGAATCTTTGCACACTCTTGATGTGGTTAGAGCAGTCAGTGTCTATCTGCAGGCAACCGCTCAGATACGGAAAACTGATTGTTTATTCTGCCGGATGGCCATAAGAAAGGCCAAGCAGCGTCGAAATCCACTCTTTCTAGATGGATTAGACAGGTTATTTTTCAGGCTTATGATATAAAGAGGAGGACTCCTCCTTTTCATGTGAAAGCGCACTCAACTAGGGCTGTTAGTGCTTCATGGGCAGTGCATCACCAGGCCTCTATGGCTCAGATCTGTAGAGCTACGACTTTGTCTTCAGTCCATACATTCACTAGATTCTATCAGGTGGATGTAAGGGGGCAAGAGGATACCGCCTTCGGGCACAGTGTACTGCAGGCTGCAGTTTAGTTCCTCTGGTCCGTTTGCGGTCTATTTTCTGATCTGTGTCTCCCTCCCCTCAAATGAGCATTGCTTTGGGACATCCCACTATGTAATGAATACTCTGTGTCCCGTGATGTATGATCAAGAAAATAGGATTTTTAAATACAGCTTACCTGTAAAATCCTTTTCTTGAGAGTACATCACGGGATACAGAGCTTCCGCCCTTCTATGGGTTTTACATGGTTACCTATTGCTTTGCTACAAAACTGAGATCCTCCCCGTATGGGAGGGGTTATATAGGGGAGGAATTCTCCTTAATTGGGATTAACCAGTGTCCAATCACCGATGGTGCCTCTCTAACCCACTATGTAATGAATACTCTGTGTCCCGTGATGTACTCTCAAGAAAAGGTAAGCTGTGTTTAAAAATCCTATTTTTCCCCTCATACATTATACATATGTTCCCCAATATGTGTAATGCATATATATATACAAGATATGTATGTTTATATGGATATCTATTTTTCTCTCTTATATGATCACTGATATTGTGTTTTTTTTTTTCACTATTACATGCCTTTAATTAATATATTTACCCCACACTTAATTTTATGCTCCATTATTATAAAATTGATCTTATTAATTTACATTTTTTCCCAATATTCCGTGTCGTGTCCTTCCCCATGCAAACATCCATTTCTGGGTATTTTCCATCAGCCATATACACATATATGTATATTCGGCATTCACATATCTTTTATTGGCTATATAATTTTTATCAGATCTTTTTACAGCTGTTTCCTAGTATATGGGTATTATTATTTACTTTCAGTCAAGTGTATATATAGTATTTATTTTCATTTTTATATAATTGGATCTTTTATTCTATTTCATTTATATTTCTAAATATTTATTTCATATAATAATTTTGTGGGTTATATTCTAATGTGTGTGTATGTATTATATATATATATATATATATATATATATATATATATATATATTGTTTTAACATTGTACTTTTATGATCACTTGCCAGTCTATCTCACATGTTTTATCCTTGCCCCCGTAATTGTAAGCCTCTGTTGTTGTATGGAGCACTATTACAATTATCCCTACAAGGTGGCGATACCACTAAGGCATATAAAAGGCTGTTCACATCCCATACAGATCTGCTTGAAAAAGGAGCGTGCAGTGCCTCCATTTCACCACTGCGCACGCTCTGAAACGCGTTGCATCACATCCATGACGTCATCCTGTCATACACTGCGCTCCAGCCCTCTTCCTAGGCCTGCTGACTGCATTCCAGACCTCGCTTTGGTTCCCGCTCGAAATACGGAAGTAACCTGGCAAGCAGGATGCCGGCTTGGCTGCACATGGCCCCACAGGAATATTCTTGATGTTGCCAGCTAGTACAGGAGACTGACGTTTCACTGGACCTCATTATGCCGTTCGAAAGATACCTCCATGTGAGTGTTTTAATGCATCTTGCTTATTAAAACTATACAGCTTTACTTTAGTGGCACTTCTTCTCTTTGTTCCCTTCTCTACATGTTTTGGAGTTTGCTTCCCTTGCAAGGCAGCCCTAAGTACAAAAGACTGTTTTCTCATACCAGAGCAATACAGCTCAAAGGACTCCAGTTTGGACTTACATTTACATTGTATGCCACAGTATTTGCGCCACTACCCTTGTATGTTTATGGGATAATGTGTTATGGTCTGAGGAAACCAAGGTTGAACTTTTTGGCCATAATTCCAAAAGATATGTTTGGCGCAAAAACAACACTACACATCACTAAAAAGAACACCACACCCACAGTGAAGCATGGTGGTGGCAGCATCATGTTTTGTGGCTGTTTTTATTCAGCTGAAACAGGGGCCTTAGTCAAGGTAAAGGGAATTATGAGCAGTTTCAAATACCAGTCAATATTGACACAAAACCTTCTGGCTTCTGCTAGAACTTCATATTTCAGCATGACAACGACCCAAAGCATACATCCAAATCAACAAAGGAATGACTTCACTAGAAGAAGATTAACGTTTTGGAATGGCCCAGCCAGAGCCCAGATCTGAATCTGATTAAAAATCTGTAAGGTGATCTGAAGAGGGCCCTCACAATCCTATGGATTTGGGGTGTTTTTGCAAAGACGAGTGGGCAAATATTGTGTCAGGATGTGCCATGCTGATAGACTCATACCTAAAAAGACTGAGTGCTGTAATAAGATCAAAAGGTGCTTCAACAAAGTATTAGTTTAAGGGTGTGTACACTTATGTAACCATATTATTTTATTTGTTTATTTTTACTTCCCTCCATCTAAAAGATTTCAGTTTGTTGTTTAACTGGGTTGTACAGTTTATAGATCACATTAAAGGTGGAAAAAGTTCTGAAATGATTTATCTTTGTATCTTTGTTTACATTATTTATTATTATTATTATTATTATTATACAGGATTTATATAGCGCCAACAGTTCACGTAGCGCTTTACAACTTGAGGGTAGACAGTACAAAAACAATACACTTTGATACAGTAGGAATCAGAGGGCCCTGCTCCTTAGAGCTTACAATCTAAGAGGGAAGGTCAAAAGATACAAGAGGTAATAACTGTGGGTGATGTGCTGATTGAGAAGATAAATGTACAGTTTTTAGGTGGGGGCCAGATAGGCTTCTCTGAAGAGATGAGTTTTCAGGGATCGTCTGAAAGTGGATGAAGTAGGAGAAAATCGGACGGATTGGGGTAGAGCATTCCAGAGGATGGGGGAGGCTCTGGAGAAGTCCTGAAGGCGAGCATGGGATGAGGTGACAAGGGAGTTTGAGAGCAGGAGGTCTTGGGGGAGCGAAGAGAACGATTAGGTTGGTATTTTGTGACTAGGTTAGAGATGTAGCTGGGGGCTAGGTTGTGTATGGCTTTGTAAGTTATAGTTAGTATCTTGAATTTAATTCGGTGACTAAGTGGCAGCCAATGGAGGGATTGGCAGAGGGGTGTAGCAGACGCTGAGCGGTTTGTGTGGTGGATGAGCCTGGCAGCAGCGTTCATGATGGACTGAAGTGGGGATAGCCTATTTACAGGTAAACCAATGAGGAGGGAGTTGCAGTAGTCGAGGCGGGAGATGACCAGGGAGTGGATTAGAAACTTTGTAGTGACATTGGTTAGGAAGGGGCGTATCTTGGAGATGTTGCAGAGATTGAGGCGGCAAGCTTTGGATAGTGATAGAATGTGGGGTTGAAAGGTTAGTTCACAGTCCAGGATTACACCTAGGACCCTGGAGTGGGGAGATGGGTTGATAGTTGAGCCGTTGATATTGACAGGGAAAGCAGGGGAAGTGGCACCTGAGGGAGAAAATATCATGAGCTCGGTTTTGGATAGGTTGAGTTTGAGGAAGTGATGTGACATCCAGGCTGATATGTCTGCTAGTAAGTTGGTAATGCGTGAGGAGACAGATAGAGAGAGCTGGCGGGTGGAGAGATAGATTTGGGTGTCATCAGCATAGAGATGATATTGAAAGCCATGGGAGGCAATCAACTGACCCAAGGAGGTGGTGTAGATTAACCACTTCCCGCCCGCCCTATAGCGGATTGACGTCCGGGAAGTGGTTGTGTTATCCTGACTGGGCGTCATATGACGTCCAGCAGGATAACATGCCGCAGCGCGCCCCCGGGGGCGCGCATCGCGGCGATCGGTGGAGCGGTGTGTCAGTCTGACACACCGCTACACTGATCTTGGTAAAAAGCCTCCGGCGGAGGCTCTTTACCACGTGATCAGCCGTGTCCAATCACGGCTGATCACGCTGTCAACAGGAAGAGCCGTTGATCGGCTCTTCCTCACTCGCGTCTGACAGACGCAAGTAGAGGAGAGCCGATCGGTGGCTCTCCTGGCAGGGGGGGTCTGCGATGACTGTTTATCAGCGCAGCCCCCCCGCAGATCACCCCACTGGACTACCAGGGATGCCACTAGGACCACCAGGGAAGGGGCAACGTGGATGGCCAGGTATGTACCCCATGGCCATCCACACGTGCCCAATCTGTGCCAATCAGTGCCCACAAATGGGCACTGATTGGCACTATTATGCCAATGATATGCCCAGGATTTCCATAGCAATCCCCAGCAATGCTATATCAGTGCCCAGCAATGCTATATCAGTGCCACCTGTCATTTCCCATCTGTGCCACCAGTCATTGCCCATCAGTGCCACCTGTCAGTGCCCATCTGTGCCCATCAGTGCCCACCTATCAGTGCCCATCAGTGCCACACATCAGTGCCACACATAAGTACCCATCAGTGCCACCCATATATGCCAATCAATGCCACCTACGAGTGCCCATCAGTGCCGCCTATGTGTGCCCATCGGTGCCACCTATGAGTGCCCATCAGTGCCGCATACCAGTGCCACCTATCAGTGCCACCTATCAGTGCCCATCAGTGCCGCCTATCAGTGCCCATCATCAGTGCCCGTTAGTGCCACCTCATCAGTGCCACCTCATTGGTGCCACCTCATCGGTGCCCATCAGTGCCGCCGTATCAGTGCCCATCAGTGCAGCTATATCAGTGCCCATTATTGAAGGAGAAAGCGTACTTATTTACAAAAAAATTTAACAGAAACAAAGAAAAACTTGTTTTTTTTCGAAATTTTCGGTCTTTTTTTATTTGTTGCGCAAAAAATAAAAACCGCAGAGGTGATCAAATACCACCAAAAGAAAGCTCTATTTGTGGGAACAAAATGATAAAAAAATTGTTTGGGTACAGTGTAGCATGACCGCGCAATTGTCATTCAAATTGCAACAGCGCTGAAAGGTGAAAATTGGGCTGGGCGGGAAGGTGTCTAAGTGCCTGGTATTGAAGTGGTTAAGAAAAGGAGAGGTCCAAGAACAGAACCTTGGGGGACCCCAACGGAAAAAGGAAGAGGAGAGGTGGAAGTAGAGTTGTAAGTGACACTGAAGGAGTGGTGTGATAGGTAGGATGAGAACCAGTGAAGAGTACAGTCACGGAGACCAAAGGAGTGGAGTTTTTTGAGGAGGAGGGGGTGGTCCACTGTGTCAAAGGCAGCAGAGAGATCCAGGAGAAGTAGTACAGAATAGTGTCCATTGGCTTTAGCCATTAGTAGGTCATTTGAGAGTTTAAGGAGAGCAGTTTCCGTGGAGTGTTGAGGGCGAAAACCGGACTGGAGGGGATCTAGAAGTTTATTCATGGTCAGATGGTCGCTTAGTCGGTTGTAGACCAGTCTTTCAAGAAGTTTGGAGGAGAAGGAGAGTAAGGAGATTGGACATAAGTTGTTGAGATTGGTGGGATCCAGTGAGGGCTTTTTTAGAATGGGGATGACTAGCGCATGTTTTAGAGAGTTTGGGAAGATGCCACAGGAGAGGGAGAGGTTGAAAATGTGAGTTAGAGAGTGTAGAATCGAGTCAGAGGGTGAGCGTAGCATTTGCGAGGGAACAGGATCCAGGGGGCAAGTGGTTAGATGGGTGCTAGATAAAAGTTTAGCAACCTCAGTAATAGTAACAGGGTTGAATGAGGTAAGTAATGATTGTATCTGTGGACATGGGGTGTTGCATGGGGGAGGTTTTTGCGCATTGGTGATCTCCTCATGAATTGTATCAATCTTAGTTTTGAAGTGATTGTGTTTACATCACAGAAACCTGACATTTGAAAAGGGGTGTGTAGACTTTTTATATCCACTGTATACGCTATGCTTCACACCACTCCTGTTGAGTATCTTCTCTACATGCCAGTGGACAAAGGCTTTAGGGAGCTAGAGCCTAGTGACACATCGTGTGGAAAAAAGTGAAACCAGTGATACTGATGTTTTATAGTTTTGTTGTTTATTTTCTTTTATTGACCTTTCGGAACCTCCCCCCACCCTCTGCTGGATTTTCTCATCTACCTAGCTTTCCCCTCACTTTTAACAGGTAGCATCCTACCCCTCTTCTGCCCACAGTATCTGTCATCTGAGAGTATCCATTCCACTAGCTAAAAACCCATTACCCCTCCCAATGGCCGCAATAAAAATAGTCTCCTGGAATGTCAAAGGTCTTCGCTCCCCTATAAAATGCATGAAGGTGCTACGCCACCATACAAGTTTACAAGCCAATATCACCCTACTCCAGGAAACCCATTTATCAGAAAATGACTTCTTCCATATGAAAAAACTTTGGGTGAGGGAGGTGGTGGGGTCCCCAGTTGTAGGCTGCAAAACAGGAGTTATCATACTGCTGCTCAAAAACCTTCCTTGTACTATCCAGTCAGTAATTAGTGATTACCTTGGTCATAAAGTCTCCTTAGGCCTTCAGTTTTCATCACATATCATCACCTTCATACACAGAATCATTCATTCCCAAGAAGCCTCAGCTGTTGTTATTTAGTTACAGTTCACCCAAACAGACACGCCCTGAAGAACCCAGGATGTGTATATCTTAATGAACCCTCCTCTGCCTCCTGGCGGCCCGTAAAAATATTCTGAAAGTATGGACTACCTCTCACCCACCTACCATTTTTGTAGTCAAGAAAAACCTCACAACACTGCTCTATTGAGAAAAACTGGACACTACTGCAAAACTATGTTCCCACTAAGCAATTCTTTAAATAGATGGCGTTCATTTATTGAGCATACCTTCTCACAGCCCGAAATTAGGACCTTAATGACATCCTTACAATACACCGAATTATATTTCAAGGCCAACCTGACCGATTCCCTGGGCAAACTGAAACTTGTAGGCCAATAATGCCTGGTAATATACATGACTGTTCTGTATTATTCCTGATTCCTAATGATCTATACTGTTTATAGCATTTTTTTTCTGTGAGTACTCTCAGGTTTGTTCTGCTAAGAGTCATCCAACCCTCCTATTAGGTTTCTCTCCACGTTACATACGTGAAAGTTTTACTATATGATAGTTAACGTGCTACATTTATTCTCTACATCATTACACTTGTTATTGAACAAAATCCAGCTATACTTCTTATATTTACCTGTGCTTGTCCAAGTGTCATGATATACTATTCATCTATTTACACTACCACTGCATATTTTATGCATTAAACTCCAAATAAACTTAAATAGAAAAAAAAAAGACCTTAGTCATTTATCATTATGGGACTGTGCATCCCGTACGGAAACAAACAGCAGATAAACACAAAGCAGGCATCCTGCCCATTTTATATACAAGTAGATATTGCGTCAGTGAGATTTGTGCACCATGAATGTCTAAACAACTTTAGCGAAAAACAGCCAATAACTAGGCCATGTATTGTCGCTATAAGGATTCATTGACATCTGCATCATCTTGTATATGCTAATGTAACCTGGACTCTAGCTGATAACTGCTTTGAAACTTCTTCCTTTGTTGCTGCTGTACTATCCCTCTCAAGTGTGGACAGGATGAAACTGAATATTCATGAATGCAGCAACATTGCACAAGTTCATCTGTTTTCTGTGGGAACTGTTGTGCTTTCTTTAAGGGCCCCAACTTTGCCGGACAATTTTTTTTCATCAATCACTAGGCAGTGGGACAAAATGGGCACTGTTATAGCAAGTTGGGACTGTTTTATATACTGTTGCTAGGTAAATGCAGTTCTATTTTGTTAATTTCGGATAGTCAGTAGTTAACAAGTTTTTACCACATCTCTGTACACTTGCTAATCCTCTCTTCATTTAGGCTACGTTTGGCCTAAATAATTATTTAAAATAAATCAAGGTTAGTACACTGCTTTTGGGAACCAATCATGAAAATTCATGCAAAATTATCTGAACGGGACAAGCACAAAATTTTCCGTAGGATACCAGATCTTATGATTTTCGTTTAATCAGTACAGTTGTCGTCAAAAAATACAATGCATTACATCACTTCCGAATTTTTGTTTGGTCGTGAGGGAACTTTCGTAACTTTAGTACCCTCTTTTATTTTAATTATTGTTCCATAAAGTTTGGGGTTTGCAGCAGATAATAAAGTCTGTCTCAGTTAATTTCCTCCTCTTGCTTTTTAGGCAACAAAAATGCATTTCCATCCAGCAACAATCAATTCTCTCATCCACCAACCAATCTTGCATGCTTCTTGGAAATAATAAGCAATCAGCTCAGTGCACAATAAAAAAAAAAATCTTCCTACATGTTTTTTGTTTTTTAAAGTAAATATCTTGCTTTTATTGCTGCAACCCTTTTATCATCCCCACATCACAAGGGAACATCGACTTCATTAGATCAGAATTAAACAGCATGCTATAAGGAAGTTTGGAAGAAACAGAGATGAATGGAACATTTAACATGGAGTAGAAAGAAGCAGCTGAATGAAAATTGCACTAAAACAGGACAGCGAAATAGCACAGCTGATAAGTAATTGATCATAGCAGAGGTTGTTGAGAATATCCAATGGAAAGGAAATTGTAAGAAATGAGAGGAGTGATAACAGACACACAGCAAGAAAAGGAGAAAGAAAATAAATTGAAAAGGGTGAAGTGAGATTAGAAAACATACATGCAAGTGGGGGTTGTTTGCACAAAATTGATGATTACAGAAGCCAATGAAACAAAAGGAGCTCTGGGTATTTGTGCCTGTCATACAACAGAAGGCTCACAGCAATATCTGCAGTAAGCATTTTGCAAAGAATAAAGCTTGCAACAGACAAGGTGCTTCTGTACCACCTTGCATAATATAAAGAGGAAAGGACATTTTCTGTTTTCTGCTGTTTTCTGTCAATAGTACTGGATGGTTCTTATACATATTTTGTTTTATATCCCCTGGGAGCATCACCTTTTTCTCTGTCTCTATATTTGGCTACTCCTCTCTACCATCATCCTGAGAGTTCTGTTCTACTCCACTAGGGCTCCTTCCTCCTTCTCTTTGTGTTACAATTAGTATGCTACCAATACATCTGTATTGTTACACTTTTCCAATGTGGTTCCTACTTCTTTTGCCTCTTTGCTACAAATTGTACTCTATTATCTGCATTGTTTTCCCTCCTGAATTATTGCTTTTCCTTCCCTTTCCTCTGGGCTACAGACTGCATGCTATGATTTGCATTATTCAACATTTTCGCTGTGGCTCCCTTCACTCCTTTACGCTATGAGTTGTCATCTGCTCTGTTCCACTTGCTCACATGTGACCTCTTCACCCCGTGGCTCTGTGCTGCAAGCTGTGTACTGTCATTTTCACTGTTCCACTCCTCTACTGTGGATCTTTCAGCCCCTAGCTCTGTATTACAGAGTGTGCGCTGTCATCTGTACTGTTCAAGCTCCTCTAGATGGGCAGCAGTACCGTCCTCTGAAAAGTGTTCTACAGTGGATTGATTTTCAGAGGTAGGTAGAGCAGACATTCAGGAGATCATCATGCCACATCCTGCATTTTTTTCCCCAAATCCTGAGAGAGAATTTGTAATAAATGATTGCACTGCAACCACAATCCAAGCTTTGGGCTCGGGGTTGGGGTATGCTCCCACTCACCTTGGCATGTTTAACAGGCAGTGGCACCTGTCAAACACTGCAAGCTGAGTTAAAATTGCAGCAGCAATGAAATAAACATCATGGCTGCAGTATATGTACAGCTCAACTTGGCTGCAATAGTAGAATATAGCTGGGTGGTCAGGGGGTAGTAATCCCACAGCTCAACTGCTTGTTTTTCACCACCCTCTGGCCATGTGAAAGAGCCATTTCAGTCATATATTAAGACTCTACCTATGAGCCCCAGTCTACACTTTTTTTGATCCTGCTTCAACTTAGTCTTTTTTTTTGTTAATGGCCCTGACTTGTGTGGGGTGTAATGCATATAAGCAGAAGGATTCCAACTACTGTGTTACTCCAAATGTATCCAGACTGCAGAATTCCATGGAAGAATAGCAAGCTTTTCCTTCTCAGTGTGCAAGAGAAATGTTAGCATTATAAAGATGCAAGGACCAGCAGTTTCAAATTCCAGATTTACTTGGCTAATCATTTCTCTAGTATTTAGCAGAAATCCTGAAAGAGTTTAACACTGGTGCAAAACTCGAGTTTACTTTGTCTAGGAGGATCTTAGAAACAGAAATAAGTACCTTAATCCACAGTCCTGGGGCAGCTAGTAGTGCAATCTTCTTCACTCCTGCCTAGGAATGTGGGTTGACCCACAACAACATCCCATACAATGTAGGACCATCACTGTGATGATGTCAGCGAGGAGAAGGTGACACAAACTTGAATGGTATAGCAACTTCAGGGTATCAATGAAGAGAGAGCTTGCAAGACTATGAACTAAGGTTTGTATTTATTAGAGCTCACCCTAGACAAATCATGCAAACCGCCATGATTATGATGGGTGGTGGGCAACACCCACATTTACATTTTTGGCTCAGCCTGGAGTTGGACTACACCATTAACCATTACAAAGCAGATATTCCCTTGGCTTCTCAACTGAAGACTGATTAGGGCATGTAGAGTTTGCCATACAGGTTCTCTTTATGTGGGTGGATTTATTGCTTTTTACCAGAAGACCATACCCTTAAGCAGGGCTTTTTTTCAGCAGGACTGTGGGAGAACGCAGTTCCAACACCTCCATAACTGAATGTATGTAATGGTAAGGTGTGCTGGAGAGTCCTGGAATCTATTTTTCCTGGAGGAGACCTATTTTTACATGGTGGTCTATTGTTGCTGGGGAGGTCTATTGTTGCTGGTGGAGGATTTATTGTTGCTGGTGGACAATTGTTGCTGGAAGAGATCTACTGTTGAGGGAGGGGTCTATTGTTGCTGGCTGCTGGGGGATCTATTGTTGATGGAGGGCATCTATTTTTGCGTGGCAGTCTATTGTTGCTGGTTGGGATCATGTTGCTAGGGGGTCAATTGTTGCTGGAAGGGATCTACTGTGGAGGGCAGGGTCTATTGTTGCTGGCTGCGGTATTGATGCTGGGCTGGCTTCTGGGAAATCTGTTGTTGCTGACATTGTTGTCAGGGCCCATTGTTTCTGGGGAAATCTATTGTTGCTGGTAAGGGTCTATTGCTGCTGGCTGCTGGGGATGTATTTTACTGCTTTCCTATTATTAACAAGTTCCATACAAATTACTTACCACCACAAAATTTTACTTGGTACTGTATTCTTTAAAAGGGGCAGTACTGGAAGGTGGGTAGGGGGTGGAAGCAATGGATGGTGCTTGGAGGTGGGTAGAGGCGGGAACAAGAAGTGACTGATTTTGTCTGTAGGACTTAGTCAGCTATAGTTCTGTGTGTAGGATATGCCTTTAAGGTTCTGGTAGCAGAAAAGACCAGGTGAGGGGTACATTGGAACAGCCTTGGACCCTGGAAGTGGATATTGGTAAAATGAAGATATTATATTTATTGTAAAAAGAAAAAAAATCACAATTCCTTGCATCGTCTGGTTATGAAGAAGGTTGTGGACACCTAGTTATCCCTAGGACAAGGGGGATGTCAAATAAACCTAATGCTGAGATGGGATGCCCTTTTTTGGTATCCTTCCTAAAGTATCCTTCAAATGCTGAAAAATAGGCAAGCTGCTATCAGCACAACATTCCCAGATGCAATTAGGAAGGCTTTTATGAAAAACTAAATTGAGAGGTTTCCAGTATAGAAGGGATAAAGTCAGACCTCAGGGCCATCACTTGTCATGGGTTCTTCTCTTTGCAGTAAAAAAAGCATTTGATTAGCTGTCTTAGTGTAAATAGTGTAAATGTATTTCCTTCTGAACTTCTTCAACAGACTGAAATTAATCTTGTGTGCCTGGTGCAGCTGAAAATTTCAGAATGTTTCTTCAATTTAACCTTATAGGACAAGTGAGGTTTGTAGTTCTACAAAATTGTTTAAAAAAGCTAGAGATTTAGGATGATTGTGTATTATAGAGCAATTGTGGGCTGGAACATGAATATTTGATCAAAATATAAAATATCATTATTATTATTACTATGAATATAACTTTTGTCTACAGCTGACAGCTCTCCTGCTTCCTGTCCTTGAGTTGAGTGTACTTTGTTAAGATCAATAATACATGTGGCCCCAGTTGACACTGCCAGATATTACAGAGGAAGTTAGCCAGGAATGTGGGAGGAATCGCAATTTTGCTATAGACCCAGCAAAATCTTTATAGATATATCCAAAGAAGTAATTTCAGCTCTAGTCATTAAAAAGGATTGTATCATACTCTATGTGGATTTCTGAAAAGTGTATGCATACTCTTCCTATAATCAGCCTTATAAAGGGATTAGCATGTCAACTTTCACTGTGCAGATATGCTGTATTACTGCAATGCCTTGACATATGGGCTGGATTATTAGTACATTTCTTGCTAAAAATTAGGTCAAGGAAGGACAGAGAATAAACCAGTGAACACAAACAAACCTTCATTTTGCCAGGTACTGGCCTGCCCCCTATGTGATGTGAAAGGGGTATGCAGTTCTCCTACTCATTCACAAAAAAAATGTAGTCATGTCATGTCATCCATCGATGTAGATCCACATCAATCATGATGTTTGACAAAGGAGACAGAGGTATTTCTTTTTATAAATGTGTGCGGCCCCCAAATTCCTCTACTCACCACCAACACACATCTGTGCTCCTGTCGCTTCCCTCATCCCCCCTTTCCTGGCTATGCTTCAATAACAGTCTGCTGTTAAATTTGGAGGGAGGTACCTTGCCCTGGTTTTTTTGTGTTTCTTTTGCTTGGGGTCCCCCTTAAAATTCATACCAGAGATGAAAGGTCTGCTATGAATCATAGAGGAACCCCCTCACTATTTTTTTTAATTATGCCTCACTTCTTTGTTTAACTGGCTTGGAATTCCCTTCATCTATACCAGACCCCTATTCTAGATGATGGTCTGTTATAGATGGGGACCCCCACACAAAAAATAAACAGCAGAAAGTGTGTCTCCACATCTGATTGCATTTATCTTCTAATCACATTCACTAAATGTGCACTGCTGCACACACAAGAATGAAAAAAAGATATCCAAATCAACACAAGTAGATTCTGATTAATTTCTACAAAATAAGATTAATACATGTAATTTTAATTAAAAGAATGAATCCCATTCCTTTGGTTTTAATTGTCCTTTTGTATGAATACTCAAGTACATTCATAACAAGGTACAATCCGTGCCAGGCTTCTGATAACCCTTTGGGGTGTGTCTACAATTCAAGTAACAGTGTTATTTTTCTCTAAAAGGACCAATAGATGTACCTTTGGACAGAGTGTTTTTTTTTTTAGCATGTGTTATTAAAATATAACTCCAGCCAAAACCTTGTTTTTTGATAGTGTAAGGGTGGGTTAGAATTTCTGCCTGGCTTTTATTGCTATATGTATCCTTACTAATGAGGTTCACCCCCTCTGTTTATTCTGATGACAATTGTTACTGAGCCAGAGAGTGATAGGAAATCCATACTATTACAGCTGTCACCAGAACAAGAATAGAAGGAAAAGCTTCCAGTAGGGACACGTATCCCACAACTATACTAGGTGGGATGTACTATAATAGGAAGCAGCCCACCACTGTTTTGTTAGGTATAACAACTTTATTGTTCCAGCACTGTTGAGGACTGTGACGGACTCCGGACACCCTGTTGGATATTTCCTCCAAGAAGCTGCGTCCCAAGTCCTGGAACACAAGACCAATGGATCTGGCTATAGAAATCACAAGGACCAGACAACACCAGTCTTGGAATACACCAGAAAATGAACTGCTTTATTTTTTGGATCAGACTAAATTTATACAGCAAACCATCAGATAAGGGCTACTCCCATTATCTCAGACAGAGGTCACCTTACACAGTAGAGCTAGTCCTATTATCATAACAATGACCTCCTTACACAGTCCGACTCCCCGGACTAACTTGAATAAGAAGCCACAAGCAATTAGTGACCAGCTCTGGATAACTTAAGAACTCATTAAAGCACAGAGTTCTCCAGGGAATGGTTCTCCTGCAGCCCAAAGTCCGTGACAAGGACACTTCACTGAGCTCATACATCTGATGTGTTTTCCCTGTACTGGGGCCTAATGGCAGAGTAAAAAGATATGGGGAGATAGGAGTGTTTATATACTCATACAATTTAAGTGTAGCACCCTCTAGCTAGTTGTTAGTGTAGGTAAATTGGCTTGGCTGAGAGTCAGGATTGGGTTGTGAATCTGGGCCAGGGATTAGTGACTCAGGGGCTGGATGACTCATCCTGACAGATCTTCCGGTGCCTCCCCCTGTTATTTGGAACATTGGAGAATATTCCAGGGGGTGGAAGCTAGGAGAGGCTGTTATAGATATTTATGATAACCTCAGCCAATCCTCAATAAAGAGCTGGCAGGGGGCAAGCCTCTTCATAAATAGGCATGAGTTGGGTGGAAGATGGAGATGGAGTGCTAAGACGGCTGTCAGTGACTTTTGGGGGTGCCCCTTAGTCTGGGGTGGGGGGTGACCACGGGCCTGGGGCTTGGGTGCTGAAAGATTCCCCCTTCAACACATGGAGGGAACCCTTCCTGGAGGCATGGGAACAAGTGAGAGGACAGCGGGAGCAGGTCAGCATGTCCAGGAGATCTCCTGAGAGGGGTGGGCTTGTGAGTGTCAGTCTGAAGGACTGTGGGGAGGAGTTAGCCTGGAGGCCTAGTGAAATACTCTTGTTGGATGCAGGAACTGGCCTTGCTGTGAAATATTATATCAAGAATTGTAATTCCATGACCCTGTTAAACAGGGGCAGAAAAATTGGGCCTTGGGCGGTGGTGGTGCCACAACACTGTAAGCCCTCACAGATACACTTGTTGGATGCAGGAACGGGTGCTGCTGTGAAATATCATATCAAAAATTGTAATTATATGCCCCTGTAATTACATGCCCCTCTAATTACATGCCCCTTAGTCCCCCTGAGCCATGATTGGCCAAAGGCACCCTGCCTTTGACCAATTATGGCTCTCTTAGGTGAGGGCGCTGTGATTGGCCAAAGCACGCAGGTCAGGTGCATGCTTTGGCCAATCACCATACAGCAATGCACTGCAATCTCGCAGTGCATTATGAGGCTCGAATTTGCCACAAATGCCCCATAATGTTTGCTGTTCAGCGAACGGGCGAACACCCGATATTCTAGTCAAGCTTATGTTCAACCCGAACATCGAGCTCATCCCTATTAAGAGGGACCTGCTCATAAGATCTTACAAACTGATAGGGTGGGGTAGGTGGTACAAAAGATAAAAACTGTGGGGGGGGGGGTGAGCTGATGGAGAGTTAAACGTTCATTTATTCGTTAAAAACGGGATAGGCTTCCCTTAAGGAGATGAGTTTTCAGAGAGGTGGGTAGAGTATGAGACAGATTGAGGTAGAGAGTTCCAGAGGATGGGAGATGAGCATGGGAGGAATGGACAAAAGAAGTAGAGAACAGGAAGTCTTGAGATGAGTAGGGAAGATGGTTTGGGTGATATTTGGAGACAAGATTGGAGATGGGGTAGAGTTGTGAATGGCTTTATATGTTGTTGTTGGTATTTTGAATGTAATTCTCTGGGCAATCGGAAGTCAGTGGAGGGATTGGCAGAGAGGGGTGGCAGTCATGGACAGACACTGAGCAATTGATAAGGTGGATGAGTAAGACAGCAGCATTTATTTGGCATTCCATCCAGTGATAGCATGTCTCTCGTTGCTCCTGTCTCCTATTTACATCTAGTTTTTACCCTTTTTTCCTGTAAGTGTGTATTTGGCTTTTTATTATTATTAATTATCTAATGATACTGCACTGAATGGACCCTGTGTGCACCCTTGTGTTCCTTTTTATTTTGCACATTATGGCTATGCTACATGGGGAATTGTAATATCTTGCTACTGAGAGATTTAGACCTGTTTCACAGGGTCTTCAGCTTGTATAAGAGCAGTGTGAACAGCAAGTTTTGACAAAGCATTTGCAGAGCTTTCAGCAAGCTTTGTTGAAGCTTTTAAAGTACCATTCAGCTGCTGCAGAATAGGTAAGTACAGCAATTTTTGCTTTACAGGGCTAGATAGATTAGTCTTAGAATATGGCATAGAGTAGGATTAAAGTTAAACTTCTACTTTAGATGATATGTCTGGGGGGTACCATGACCCTGCTTGTGAAGTGGCACATCTATGTGATGTATACAACCTACTACAGTGACACTGACATTTAGAAAGAATGCGTAACAAAGAAAAAAATGTGTTTGAATTGCTGGCAAAATGACAGCCCCCAGTCACTTTGTTCTGTTTGTAAACAAAGCAGCTGGATATTCCATTTTCTATACCAGAACCTTTATATAGATGGGGGCTGATTTAGAAAATAATGGGGGCCCCCCACACACAAAAAGATTGACATGGGGTCTCCCCTAATTACTTCCAGGCCCTTGAATTTTAAGGGGACCCCACAGAGTGCCCTCCCCTATATTCTATACCAGACCCATAGAGAACCCTGTGTAGATATAAAGAAAAAAAGCATGGGATTATCCCCCAAAAATCTATACCAGACCCTTACAAAGCATGCAGCCTTGAAGGCCAGGAAAGGGAGGGAGTCCCCAGGCCCCTTCCTTCTGATCAATACTACACCCACAACATGGGGGGAGGGGGGACCCTGGTTAAGCACCATTTTCCCTTGTTGATAAGGACAAAGGACTCCACCCACAACCCTAGTCCAGGAGTTGTGTGGGTCTATGAGCAGGGAGTTTATTAGAATCTGGAAGACCCTTTAACAAAGGGGGCTCCCAGATACCAGTTCCCACTATAGGAATGGGTAAGGGTTACAAAGTGCTCCTACTCATTCACACAAAAGAAATGTAAGCAGCAAATCCTCTAATAAAAGAAATACCCAAAATGTCCATCCACTGTCAATCATGTCACCCAGTGTTGTAGATCTACATCAGTCACAATGCCCAACATTTCAAGAGAAAAACAAGCTGCCTGCTGGCTTAAATGTGTTACATGTGTTCCCGTTGCTTCACACCAGCTGAATTACAGGTCTGGCAAATGACAGCTGATATAAACAATGGGGGGGGGGGGTCCCAGGTGACATCATTGACTGATATAGACATTAAAATATTTGGTCAATGATACCACTGGGATGCATATGGTGTCATTGCCCGAAAACAGCCATGTCCATATTTGGTGAGAGATATCGCTTCACTTCTTATGTAATACAGTAAATGATTTGTCATCTCCTGGACTTGCCATTCAGCAGGTGTGAAGTGAATTGACCATGTGTTCATCAGCAGGTGGCTTTTTATCTTCAGTGGGTCTGCAAGCGTTGGGCAGCATGGTTGGCATGGATTTACATTACTGGATAATGTGACAGTGAACAGTAAATGTACATTGTGGGACATTTTTCTTTCTTTTTTCTGTGTTTTTTTTTTTGTTTACAGCTTTTTTATTGTATGAGTAGGGGTACATTATACCCTTCTCAATTATATGAGGATGGTGGTATTTGGGACAGTAAATTTTACAAACTGTTATAAGCAAAACAGCCACTCATTTTCTACAATGTTTACAGATCTGTCTTAATGTAATTTGTGAAAGAAACAAACACATAACAAAATGAAGTTGTTAGAGTGCTTTTATTAATTCTTTTATTATCTATGACTTTTTTCTTTAAAAAGTGCCCCTTTCTTCTCCATGTATTACATAACTAAATTAAAATGCCACTTCAATCAATTCCATGGTATTGCTAAACATCAGTATCCCCTTTTAATTGAATATCCACTCACATGTTATTGTCCTGTTGCAGTTTTACATAACTTCAGATCACATTTGTATGTGAATGCAGTGAGAATTTCAACAATTAAATCAACAGTGGTATAGTCATGGTCTTAACAAAAAAGTAAAACACACGCTGATCTTGATTCCAAGGATTTTCTGTCACTACATTTGGGTCTGCATCTACAAAACTCCATCTAACATACATATATACTTGTGTTTGTTCTGCATTACCCAGTGACCATGCAGCTAGTGAGGGACCTGATCTGCCACTCCACAGTGCTACGGTAATAATTCTGTTTTTTTTTTTAAGGGGTATTTAAGGAGGTGTCCAATGACCTCTGTTACAAGCATGAATTACTGTAATAATAATTATTATTATTATTATACAGGATTTATATAGAGCCAACAGTTTGCGTAGAGCTTTACAACATGAGGGCAGACAGTACACTTACAATACAAATCAATACATGAGGGATCAGGGGGCCCTGCTCATTAGAGCTTACAATCTAGTCCATATATTGAGGCTCCCATCCTCGTAACAATGATAACATCATGTTAGAAATGTTGTGACATCATCAGATTTATTTTGCGATGTCAAAATCTCAAACGTGGCCTTGTCATCTTGTCAATACAAGGGACCATTGACACTTGTACTGGCTTTTGGGTACAATTTATTATAAAAGCTGAATAGAATATAGAGATTACATTAACCTGAACGACAAAGTGAACAGTCTGTGTAGTCACCATAGAGTTGATTGGCAATTTGGTTGAGTTTGGTTAAATTGTACTGAGTTTCACTATATGGAAATAGAGCTAACTACAGCTCAGAGGGCCAATGCAGAGCAAATACCTGTATAAAAGCCCTACATCTAGAAGTCAGCCAGTTTCATTAATGGGATGACTTATGTGAACAAGTTTGTAACCATACAACGAATTATAAAACAACTACACTTTCTAAACACTGGACAACAGAAAGTATTTTGCTGATCACATAAAAACATTTATGATCAACTGCTAAAGGACACAATATTGGCTGATCTGAATATATAGGATATTGGCTGCATTAGTATGCATGAGAATGTTTTCCCTGTTAAATCATCTTCTTTGATTTCATCATCTAATGTCGCGTGTACATAAACTAAACATTTGAATTAATATAGCTAATGTGCCTCTGATTCAATTACTGTACAATACTGTACATTTCTTAAAATATTAGGGAAATATAATTGATATGTAAGAATTTGTCATCTTCTCAGAAATAAGAGTGCACATAGATCAGTCAGCTGTCTGGCAGGCTAAGTATATAATGTATTGTATAATCTTAGTATGTGGTGAAAACTCCATTCAATACCCATAGGGAAAACAAGATAAAAAATCTGCTTATGAACTGCCCTTGCCCCGAAAAGAAGTCAGCACAAGTTACAGTACATGTAAGTTTGGCTCAGATTTAGGGATATATTAGGGTTGAATTGTAGATTTTCATACTGTGCTGTTAGTTTTCAGTGAGTGATAAACTGTAAATGGTGGATGTTATTACAGAACAATAAGAATTTACTAAAAAGATTTCCTAGAGACAGATGTTGGAGTTGCCAGTTGCCTCACTTACCACAATATGGGAGTTGTAGTGGAACAGCATTTTGCAACTACACTGTTGTAGCATACTGGTGAAAGAAATTGGAAATGGCAGAAAAAGGGAATAGGGCTTTGTAGCACCATACCCTACCATGTTTATTACATTTCAGCTGAGCAAACACATGTAACTCTACGATGTGAACCTTCAACTGCCATACTGATGTAGTGCTGATACAATGACATATCTGTAATTATAAAAACATCTGTGTGTAGGAGGACATCATCTGTACTGAACAAGCAACTGGTAACACCAAACACCTTTATACAGTACATCTACCACATGTGACCACAAAAAATCTTTTTTCCTCTTCGAAAATTCATGGATTTGTCCCCTCAATACTCTATATGTAAAGCAGATATTCTCAGTTTCACGTCTGCCTTTGGGTAGCAACAGGCTATCGGTGAAACTACCCTACCCAGTTCATCACCTTCTTCTGTCCCAACTACTCTGTCAGTCTATTGAAGGGATCTGTTTTGGCAGAATCAGACATTGCTAACCCAATGCCTAAGTTAACACTTAATCTGGATTTAAGAAATGTTTTTACCCTCTTTATTTGATTTAAAATTATATTTCTATACAATATATAATTTCCAGATACCTTAAAGAATTTCAGTAGAAAAGCACTGTATACCAGATAAAGTGTTTAGACTTTTTAGTTATTGTAACACCCAGAAAATATGTCAAAAAGTGCACAATGTCTATGATAATAATACCACTTTGTATGCAGTTTACAATTGCAGAATCCCTGAACATTTTATTTGGCCTTCTTATATAAAGAAGGCTATTATATTAAATAATGTAATCAAAAATACAGCACAGTCTGCATTTGTTCCACACCCAGTTTAATCAACTATACTCATTTTCACTAAGTCCCACCAAGAACTACAGCTGAGTAGGCTATGAAATAATATTTTTATCATAGTGTAGCAGCTGTAGCTTGTCATTATACTAGGTCCTGGCTAAATAATTGGCTCTTTTTGGCTGGCATGGTGAGACTTTTGTGACAGGCAATATCCTTTAGTAGAGTCATGAGACCAGGTTCTTACCCTGTCTTCTGGCACATCAGCTGCCCCCTTCATTATGGCAATTGGGAAAACAATGCAGGGATGTAGAATATGCACCCTACCCTGTATTTCTTGTGTCTGCAGCAGAAGGAAAGGCAGCTATTTATGGTAGGTGGGCTTAGTGTCAGTGGGTGGGGCTCAGTAGCAGATGGTGGAAGGACTGGAATGCACTATTTGTCTTCCCTGCAGAATACCAACAAACAATCAGACATTGTTATTCATTTGTTCCTCCCATCTCCATCTCATATTATATTGATGGCATAGGTAGAATTTGCTGTACCACTGAGCTAAACTAAAATGACCAAAAGCAGGTCCACTTTAAGGCTTTTTTCCTCTAATGTTCCTTCTTTATGTATGTTCTGAAGCTTAATGGAAAATACCATGTTACAATACAGACTTTTGGTATGTCATGATCATTTTCGCATTCTCCAACATAAACGTAACTAACATATTAACAAGTAACATTATTAAGCACACAGTGTTAATCATACATCTACGGCACATTGACGTTACACAAGACAAAACGTTTTTACAAATTAAAGTGAAGAGTGGAAAGGAGGAATGCAATGACAACCAATTAGTATGCTTCTCTTGGATGTTATTGAGGCACATTTAAAAAGCAAGTCCGTTTTGCCCTTGATGATAAATGTAAAATGTCATTACATCCCATTGCGTTCATTGTGGCAAGACGCATAAGAGTTGATTACAAAACAAAAAAGTACATGAAAAACCAAGACAGTCCAAGAAGTTCCTGAGCATTTTAATGGCAATATGAGCAAAATGTCCACAGATGTGTAGAGTTGGCACCTTGGGGACAATTGATGTGACGGTCTCCGTTCACAGCAATGCATGTCTTATTAAAATGAACTGAATGATTATACACAGCATTAGTTACACAGCTTGGCTTTCGTAGATAAAAAAACAACTTAAAAAGGTGGAGGACATCTTGTACATTTATTTCCACACTCTAGTCAGCTCTATGCTATTATAAAACAAGTTTCATCTCTTATTGGAATTTCTACAGAAAGCTAGAGGGTCTAATGGTTAAATAATATTAATGTTACCACAAAAGAAGATAAAATGAAACAGCAGAGAGCACTAGAAAAAGCTAGTCTTTGGATATAGAAACTTAAGTTCTGAAAATGTATATTTTATTAAAAGAAGAAAACATGGTTTGCTATGGGCTTCAGTAGGCCTTCAATTAAGTATGTCATTGCTGCTCCACATGTGTACACTAAATCTTGAAACAATATCATGTCTTACATAGGTGCTGTCAAACCAATGGAAACCTGCCTTGGAGTGTACCTGCTTTCCTTGGTATGCTTCCACCCCCATTCCTGTAGCATTATTTCTTGTTAGCTTCTTCACTGCACAAATGAACTTCTGACTTCTTTAACAGCCTCATTTTTTTTGACAGCTCTAATGCAGCTTCTCAGAAATGTACGCATATTCTGTCACTTTACTCAATCAGACAAATACAACACAAAACCTGTGTCAAAGTAAGTTTAATCTTGCTGTTTTCTAAAACTGCGCTGACAATGAAAACTTTTTAGTACTGAAACTCATAAGATTTTTCATAACTATTCAAAACACATGGGGGGGGGGGGGTACTAAAGGAAAATAGACTGTGCACTCTGCAAGTGTAGTTGAACTAATTTTCCCTAGAACTTTGTGAATGTGGTGAAGCTTTGCATTGTAAAGAATATCCAATCAGGTGCAAGGAAAATAAAAAATGGCATTTTTGCCTGCACATGATTGGAGGCCCCAAACTGTTCCCCAAACTGTTCCCACAAAGATGGGAGCATGCAATTGTCCAAAATGTTTTGGTATGCTGACGCCTCAAGAGTTCCCATCATTGGAACTAAGGGGCCAAGCTCAACTCCTGAAAAACAACCCCACACCATAATCTCCCCCTCCACCAAATGATTTGGACTGGTGCAAAAAGCAAGGTCAATAAAGACATGGATGAGCGAGTTTGGGCTGGAGGAACTTGACTGGCCTGCACGGAGTCCTGACCTCAACACGATAGAACATCTTTGGGATTAATTAGAGGGGAGACTGCGAGCCAGGCCTTCTCGTCTACATCAGTGCCTGACCTCACAAATGCGCTTCTGCAAGAATGGTCAAACATTCTCATAGACACACTCCTAAATTTTGTGGGCAGCCTTCTCAGAAGAGTTGGAGCTGTTATAGCTGCAAAGGGTGGGCTCAATATTGAACCCTACAAACTAGGACTGGGATGCCATTAAAGTTCATGTGCGTGTAAAGGCAGGCGTCTGAATACTTTTGACAATATTGTGTATGTATGAATGCTGTTTTGAGCCTTTGTATTGTCTGCATCATTGCCTCTGCAGTATTAACTAATTTGTGCACCTAGGAATTTTTAAGTAAGGGCAAGTGTCAGTTACAGCTATTTTTTGTGGGTAATTGTAATTTGGGCTTATTCTTTTTACCAATTAGTCTGAGCTGGAAAGAAATATGTGGCAAGCCTTTCTTGAATTATATTTAAGAGAGATGTTGAAAACATAAGAGACCTTTTTAAACATAGTACAGTGATACTGATAACATCACCTTCGGTACATTATGATAAAATGGTGAGGGATACTTTCAAGAAGTGACATTTTCAGCTACATTTTGAACTATTTAAAATATCCATTTCTCTTGCTGCTATATCTGTATTTATTTATTTATTTTTTTCATGTAAGTAGAGATGAAGTACTTAAAATGTACTAAAATGTATTTAAATTCTAACTTAAATATATTCCACACCATTGTGCAGATGGCTAAAAAAAATTTTGTTGTGGTGTTTAAGAAAATATGGTGGTAAGGACAAAATGTAAAGCTATACCAGTAGTAAATCATGGGGTCAGATTAAGGGTTCTCTTCTGGTTCTAAAGTAGGATACACCTATAATTTGACAAGCTAATTATTTTGGTTAAAGGAACAAATACTGAAAATCATAATCTCACACAAACCACATCCACATCTTCTTACACATATACAGTACCATCTGCTTTAAAGAAAAAAAATGACTTTTTGGGGCTAGAAATCATGGCAATCCAACTAAACCAAGAGCAGCTGGAAACAACCTTAAACAAATCCCTGCCAATATATTGTATACTTAAGGGTTATATACATATGTGTGCTCTCTGTTTGTGCCCTCTGTATGGGGGGCCTGATTCAAAGTCCGCACTAATTTCCTGACTCAGTAAACTATGCCACTGGGGTCCACAGTAATGAAAATGTAATAAGTATCTACAATAAAAGCAGCTATGCATAAAGTATTTTGCTGTCTGAAGCACATCCTTTACAGCATAGTCAGTTTTCTGTCTGTGCTTGGAGCACAGCCCGTCTGTCCTCCAATGATCAGATTTGTGCTGACCCCCCCCCACACACACACACACACACACACACACACACACACACACACACACACACACAAACACACACAGCCATTCACTAGGGAGATCAATGTGCTGTTGTTTCTCCACCCCAAGCTCTTTAAGTAACTGAAATCAGAGATTGTGTGAAAAAAAAAAGCATTAATAATAATAATAATAAATATATATATATATATATATATATATATATATATATATATATATATATATATATATATATATACACATACACATATACATACATACATACATACACACACATACAAATGGCCTTTCTTTCATTTCTTTTTAAAACTGAATGGGTTTAATACAAGGTAAGGTTTCACATATACTTTAATAGCACTAAGAGTTTGGCACATTTAAAACATATATGTGCAAATGCAGGTCCATTACTAGCTCTTGTTTGCCACATTGGGACAGTGTAGGGAAGCAAACATGTATGACATGCTATGTAAAGTGTATGTGTGTTAAAGTGTGCTGTTTGCATTGAAAATTGCTGGTCAGAAGATCTGATGCCTTCATATGTTGCCACTACTATATTTCAAACTCCCTATTCTCTCTATTCTCAGTTACTTCTCAATAGTTTGTAATCTCCTGGAGAAAAGACCATGAGGGACAAACGTTCAGTTGTTTCCCTTAGGTAACTAGATGGTTATATTTTCCAAAAACATAAAAGGTAACAACTGACTGGTCACTATGGGCACAAATTCAACACTTCATACTACATTCCATACTGTATTTTATAAATAGATTCCTAGATGCCAACTGCAGAAACAGAATGGCTATTTTATAAGCAGCTATGTTTTTTAAAACTTAATCAGTTAATCAAATTAAGAAATATAGCAAAACTGTATGTGCGTTACATTTAACTACAAACAACATTTTTATTGATTGAGACCTACTGAAGCTAAATAATTTAATATGGCAATAAAACACATGAAATAAATTCTTCCCTTGCTATAAAATGCATAAATGGAGAACTATGCTATACTGATTGTCAAAGTCACAGAGATTAGTTTGGTTTGAATTATAGGCATTATATACTGTACTAGTATTTAAACATGTGCAACTAGAGTGTATGATGTAGTACATATGATATGCATCAAGTACATGAAGTACCTAAGATATTTGTCTTAGATTTGGGACACTGGGTTTCATTTAGCAGTGGTTTACACTGGATGGAGGAAAATGGACGATTGGGATTGCATCAATTTAAGATCAAGTTGTGAATACCATGAAATATACAGTACCTGGCTAAACCAGCTACACCCCTTTTACACTATAATTATTTACATGAACAACAACACATTGGTATATTCCTATAAAGGGCGCAAAGGAATCAGTACAAAAGTCAAATGTCAAATTAATAATATACACTGTGTATCTAATTAATAAAGTGCACAACAAAATAAACCATCAGCAATGTCCATAATAATCATATTTGAACAAATCTTCTTGTGTATGCTCCAACACCATAAAATAAAGTGCAAATGTGCTTCAATAAACTTGCTTAAAGTGCTTCACCCGAAGTGATAACAAAATGCGCTCACCAGATCGCCTTGTCCACACAGTGACCTCAAAGCATGACTAATGGGAAGGACTCCTTCATTCAATGCTGTAGCTCCTTTGTGCATCCCATTCCAATCAAGCCATCATATATGGAGGAAGCTGGATCCCAATCCACTTTGCAGGTATAGAAATTTAGGTGTCTTCACCTTATAACATCTCTCCACTGCATATATCAACTTGCATCAAGTAGGTCTGTGAAATAGCTCCCCAACAAAGAGCCACAGTAATTGCTTGCACTGTGCAAGCAATTGCTGTGGCTCTTCATTGGGGATCTATTTCACAGACCTACTTGATGCAAGTTGATATATGCAGTAGATGCAAGTTGATATATGCAGTGGAAAGATGTTATAAGGTACAGACACCCACATTTCTATACCTGCAAAGTGGATTGGGATCCAGCTTCCTCCATATATGATTGCTTGATTGGAATGGGATACACAAAGGAGCTACAGCATTGAATGAAGGAGTCCTTCCCATTAGTCATGCTTTGAGGTCACTGTGTGGACAAGGCGATCTGGTGAGCGCATTTTGTAATCACTTCGGGTGAAGCACTTTAACCACTGCAGGGCGCGCGGTGCGCACGCTGTGATCACCGAGTCATGGAGACTCGGATGATCACAGATCTGAGCAAGGGGCCAATCCCGGCCCCTTACCATGTGATCAGCTGTCAGCCAATGACAGCTGATCACATGATATAAACTAAAAGCTTGGTAATCGGTTTCTTTTTCTCCTCACACTGACAGCATGAGGAGAAAAAAAAGCCAATCACTGGCTTATGTTAAAGGGACATCGGTCCCGAAGAGGAAGGAGGCACATGTGCCTCATCTGAGCCTGCCAGTGCCATCTGTCATTGCCACCTGCCAGTGCTCAGCAGTGCCACCTATGAATGCCCACAAGTGCCACCTATCAATGCTCACAAGTGCCACCTATGAATGCCCACCAGAGGTGCCAATCAGTGCCACCTAGCAGTGCTGTCATCAGTGTAAGCAATCTGTGCCCATTATTGCCACCCATCAGTGCCTATCACTGCCACCCATCAGTGCCCATCACTGCCACCTATCAGTGTCCATCAGTGCCGCCTCATCAGCGTACATCAATGAAGGAGCAAAATTACCTGTTTGCAAAATTTTATAACAAAATATAAAAAATATATACATATTTTTAATTCGGTCTTTTTCAATTTTTTTTAACAAAAAATAAAAACCGCAGAGGTGATCAAATAACACTAAAAGATAGCTCTATTTGTGGGAAAAAAATTATAAAAATGTATTTTGAGTACAGTGTTGTATGGCTGCACAATTGTCATTCAAAGTGCGACAGCGCTAAAAGCTGAAAATTGGTCTGGACAGGAGGGGGGTTTAAGTGCCCAGTAAGCAAGTTTATTGAAGCACATTTGCACCTTATTTTATGGTGTTGAAGCATACACAAGAAGATTTGTTCAAATATGATTATTATGGACAATGCTGATGGTTTATTTTATTGTACACTATATTAATTAGATACACAGTGTATATTATTAATTTGACATTTGATTTTTGTACTGATTCCTTTGCACCCTTTATATATATATATATATATTTGCATTGGTATTAGTTTCTACTAATTTTAGGTGCAGCATTGGTAAATTATCAACTAATTGTTTTGTATTTTGGCGTCAACACCCAACACTCTCCCCCTCACATTGGTATATTCCTAATTCAACTTTGTAAAAGATCTAAACTGACACACTGTAGCTAAATGTGAGGCAGATTACCACTGAAGGCATTGTAGTATTACAATAATTGTTGGAACTAATGCAGACATATCTGCCAACATTTCAAATCCAAACATGGGGAAACCTAATGTGTAAACCTTGAGAAAATAGGTCTGCATCCCACTGAAGCTGTCTATAAGGATTTTTTTTTTTTCTCATTAATACTCTTTGTGTCTGAATCAGTTCCATTGTGTAAACTTTTTTCATGCACACCAATTTTTTATAAGCCACCATTGCACACCCCCTTTCCCCCAGGACTATGCTCTCAAACAGTGTTCCTACAGATGAGAGTGTAATTTGAACATGTTTTTTTAACTTGAAACTGGTCCATCACAAAATAGAAAATAACCCTTCTCTCAAATAGCCAGAAGTAGGCAGGGAAAGTAGGTGCTTAAAAAAGCACACATCTAATAATTTAGTATCACAAAAGGATTGGTTGATGTTTCAGTATTGCTTGTGTTGCCTCTCTTGAATCAAAGAGAATGCATCTGGCAAGAAGGAGTATCTTTTACCAAGGTCCCCTTACCCCAGGCTAAATAGGCTGTAATGGTACCAGTAGTTGTATTTTCCTGTATTTATTAACTAGTTCAACAACATTATTCAGCTAAAAGGTATCCTATTTGGAAAAAGTTCAAAGACCTTTCATGAACTAAAAAAACAGTTTTGTTCAGATAGATAAAAAATACAACTCTTATGAACCACAAAGCTTGGTGATTTCCACCAAATGTAGATTATGTGTATGTATATTATTGTCACTGGCAATTAAAGTATAAGAGAACAGGTAGGCATATTGCAGTGTTTTTGCTTCATCCTTATATTGTGGCAATTAATATCTGCATACATATTGATAAGATCATTGAATGCTAAAAACTGTCCTCAGTAATACATTCTTCAGCATGGAAACTAATAAACGAACAGCCTCATCAGCTCTACACCAAGGTTTACCATTTGAAATACACATTCTCCTTACCTCTATTTGAAAGCTAGAAATTGCTTTCACCATTTTAAATATTACAATTTCCTACAATATATCCAAATACTGAATTCTATATCAACGCTAGCCAAAGTTCCTATTTGAATGTTGCCTTTAAATGTTAGTACGGTATATTTATCTTGGCACGGTGAGTCAGGTAGTGGGTGTATTGTAGTTATTCCAAGTTTAATTACCTAATAAAGTATCCCCTATGATAATAACAAAGAAACCCCCCTAACATTTAGTCCTTCCATACCAGACCATATAATATTTAGCCAAGTTCTTGGAATGAACCCCCAGCCCCTAATCTGCTATTTGACATTTAAAGTTGACCCAAGCTCAAAAAGTGAAGATTTGCTATCTCATAGGCAACATCTAAAAATGTTAATTGTGGCTAAGCAGTACCCTAAGAAAAACTACCTTTGTTTTTATTCCTCCTAAAAAATAGCAGTGCACTTCCTGACATGTGACTTTGCCTAGGCACTCCTGTGCAGATGAAGTCACTATGGTTCTGCTCACTGTTCTCATTGATAGAGTGAAAGCTGATTGGCTGAACTCGGTTGAACAGATTGATTAAACTGGATGGAATTGAGTCTTTTTTCAACCAGACTAACTAATGTAACTATGTAGCTGCAGTGTAATGATCTCCCTGATTCTGCTCCATAGAGTCTGTGCTTCTGAAATAATCCCTCACCAGTTAACAGATCATAAAGCATTAGGGTGACAGCTCTGTTATGAGAAAGCAAAGGCTTGGTCCTCCACCGAGATGGCTACCTTCATACAAAGATACAGCGCAGAATAAAGCACAGTAAGTCAGTAATGGTAAAAGATCAGCTGCAGGTATACTACAAGAAATATTGGTGACTGATCTTTTGTTCTATGTTTGTTTTTTTGGGGGCCTTCACAATTTAGGTCCTTTTTTATTCCAAATAACATGACCCTTAATGTAATGTAATCTCTAAATTCAGATTTTTAACACCATTTTTAAAAGGTAGTATGGGGAAAAAAATATTTTATTAACACCTGACAATGGTCTTAAATCTATAGGCTTGCTTATTTGGGTGGAATAAAACTTTTAAAAAATCCTTTCAATATACTCTAAATTCCCAGAAACCCACAAATATGCTCAAAACCTGACATTCATTTGAATTTTGTGGCACTTAGGGAATCACAGTGCTAAAAGTGTAAATTAAATCAGGTACAGATAGCAAAAATATTGCAAGTACATTTTTTACCACCTTTTTAGTATTTCAGCAGCATTATAAATGTTTATGTTTATAAGTTTGCTGTAGAAATAGTGGACACAGAATTATGAATTTGCTTGTGTGCGATGTTACATAGATTTTTATTGTCTAGTAAAAACTGTACCTTGTATAGGAGGGATTTACACATGCGCAAATCTTTCTAAAATTTATTATGGATAGTCAAATGTACCACGTAGTCCCATATAATTAGTCTACACTTAAAATATGTGAAAATGTTATGCATAATTCAGGCTCAGTTGTTTTTAAATGTAATACTATTCTGTAGTGCAAGTATGGTGGATATTCAGTATACCAGCAGCCTTAGCTCCCTACAACACTATAGGCAATCAATGGCAGGAATGCAAAATGGTGTGTCTCCAATGTGAGCATAGAGCAGAAGCCAAAGCATCTGTCAGCTTAAGAGCCACATGACATTAAACTAGGTATGAAAAAACAGCAGTCTAAAAATCTTTGCTAAAGATAATTGGAAAAATTCAGTGGAGTACATCAAACCTACTATTTTTGTGCTACATTCAGATAACATATTCTGCCTATATGTGTACTGGAAAGGGTGCACTATAAGAATGAGTTCTGTATCAGTGAAGCTGAATGTATTCAGCTGCATTGACAATGGCCCTCACCACCTCAGAACCTGTACACAGGCAGAATATGCATAGTACATAACTGGATTTTCAGCCCCTCCTTTAGGTAGAAGAGGAAAAGAGCAACACTTCACCTGTGCACAAAGTGCTATGTCTCTATTGCTTTTTTAGGAGGTGGCTGATTCTGTTTAAGCTACATATTACCTGCCTGGGTTGCAACCTGTATAATGTGTGTAGCACACAGATTTTTGAGCAGGCGGGTACTGAGTACCCACTGAAATTCTACTGTAAGAATCAAGGGAAGTTAAGAGCCACATTTTGCTCCATGAGCTACTGGTAAGGGACTACTAGAAAAAAAAGTCAGAGGATTCACCTGGAAAAGCCAATGGCTTTGAATTCTACCAGACTAAATGACAATAATATCTCTACTCAACTGCTGTTTCATGGTCGAAAAAAAAAAAAAAAGAAAAATTTCATCAAGACTGCATCTGCCTTTCAAAAACTAGACAACAGTAGTCTTATTACCCTAACAATAACAATGCTACAGTGTGTACAATATGTTAAAACTAAAATATGTACTGTGATTTTGACAAAGGAACTTAGGGCTATTTAAAATCTTGGATCTTCCACTTAGAATTTATATATAGATATATATCACAGTTTTGTCTCCAAATTAAAAATGAAAATATATAAAAAAGAATCTTTACAGCTAACATATCTTACTTTATATATTTGATATTATACATTAAAATGTCAGTTCTGAAGCTAAGAAGCACAATGCAGCCAAATGACTTTTCTTGTCTTGGCTGAGAAATAACAGAGAAAAGAAAAGATTATCTAAGAATACTATGACTAAATAATTATATAAGTTTACTAATAGTATCTAGTCACAACTATTTATGTATCTATTGCAGTGTGCTTAAAAGTGTTACAAATGTTTAAATAAGCCCTTAACATTTGGTCAAAGTAAAAGCAGGAGAGTCTAATAAAATGGTGTCCACAGTTTCAATTTCCTTAATTTGACTCCACCCCTCACACACCTTTGTACCAAATCTCAATGTCCCCAGTACACTGAGCAAACAGATTGATGACAATAGGCTACGTGGCCTTCAAGATGACCTTTTTGAGATGCTGGTTGAACCATCCTGTTTTTTTCAGCGCACTTTTCCCCACAACCTGGTTACAAATGGGTCATTCTGCTGGTCCAGCCAGAAAGTATTAAACATAAGGTTCTTGGAAAACATCTTCCACTTTATGCAAAGCTGCAGTTGAACTTTGCAATCAAAAATATTCTTGGTGTTTACTTAGGAAATTCTAGTTCAGTTTTGTAATCTAATAATATGGCCCACATAAACATGAAGTCTTTCATAACTGTATCTCAGTTTATTATAAGTTTTGGTTTCAACTTATATAGAACATAGATATGTTTCCCAACATTAAACATGGGTGGTCTTCAAATGCATTGGTTCCTCCTCTAGTCATACTTCAGACTCCAAGCTAGAGAAGTGTGCAGACCCCCTTCTTTTATAAAGGGTTCCACTATGACTTGACCTAGGTTGGCATTCTGGAGAAAAGATGTGTCTGTGACACCTCAGATGACATCTGCTTAGGTCCTCTAAACTGCGGGAAGTGGGATGTATTGGGGCTAAGTCACAAGAGTGGTGATGGTGGTGGAGGAAAGAGCAGTGACCTCCACGTAAGTGTTCCCAGTCTAATCGCCTTTCAAGCTTTTCATCTGAGCAGCTGAAGTATCTTGGCTCCTTGTGGCAGTGTGGTTGCAACACTTCCAAACTACTGCAATAGCATGAACCATGGCAAGTGGCTGGAAGATAATCTTTGCTCAACTGGCGATGTTTACCAAGCTTATCCACTGACCAGTACCTCATTGGTTTTCTTGGTGCAGAGGAGGTTTGTCGTTCTCTAGATGGGTATGTGCAGAAGTAGTTTGGTGAGTACCAACAGTTATGTCCAATGTCAGATTTCACACATGGTGGTTCCCTCTCACACACATCTGAATCAGAATCTGAAAGATCAACATATTTGTTTTTGCTTGGGCTCATAACAATAGGGTGAGAATGGCTCCTGCACATATGAGATCGATTCGATTTTTTGTGCAGAAGGGGTTGGGATTCCATGTCCATTTCCTCTCGATGATGATGACAATCTCTTCCACAACTTCTCTCATCTTCATAAGTAAACCTTGAATGACCGCCATAATGGGTTCCATCACATACCTCCACATTGGCTTTGTTAGGACGATTTGTGCTAGCATTCTGACCTCCACCACTATATACCTCACATTCCATTTCACATGTGCTCTTTTGGTAACTACTGCCCAAGTGGTCAAACTTTTTTGCTGTTGTTTCAGGTGTTCGACTACCCCGTGCGCCACCTGTAGACTTTGGAGTCCTTTCCTTTCCTGTTTGGTAGTTTTCATAAAGACCACGTGAAACTTTTGACTGCCATCCTGGTGGTTCTGGAGCATCTTTTTCTCGCACAATGGCAAAATAAGATGGTGGGTTTTCTAGGAAGTCTCTTTGAATTGGAGGTGACATCTGACAGGGTGCCATCTTTTTGTCTTTGCTAAAAGCTTGTCCAGACTCCACCAGATGATCAGAGAGACCTTCAGGCTCAATGGGACCATAATACCTATGAAATCCATCAGAAAATGCGTTCTTATGAGAATGGCGAGGGGGAGCTGCCTTGCTGCTGGGGTCAAGGGCAGACCGAGTTGGAGTATACATATCTTTGTAGCAGTTAGGGCTGCGAGCATGTCGCCACCTCTCAACTATCCTCCTTTCCCGTGGCAAAAAGTTGGAACATGGTAAAGGAGCAGATGGTGGTGGAGGTGGAGCAATGGAATTTGATAGGGCTTGTATTCTTTGTGGTGGATAGCAATGATTCAAAGTTGGAAGTTGTTGGTCTATAGCCTTTGGATCCTCAGCACTGCAACAGCTATACATGCCCTGTGGGGACAATAAAAATGCCAAAGTCATTTATATGCTTGTTACACATGCAACATTTATCAAAATTAAGTGCAATTTTTTTTTCATTATGGTGCACAAATATTCCACTATCTAAATATTTGTCTACCAAAAATGCCTTAGGCTGTTTAGTCAGATAAATGGGCTACTTTAACACATGGCACAACAGGCTTTAATGATACAATGTCACAATACAGTGAAAACCTAGGCCTTCTTTCATTATCTCGGCGCTATGGAAATATTAGATCTTTGAAATATAGACACAGTAATCACAGTGATTCGATCTATCACAGCGATTCAAAGTGTCAGCTGCTGCTTCAGTTCAAAATGCAAAACAATAATCCATACAATGTAGTAAAATGTCCATAGGTACTCCAAAGGTACCTCTGATTACTAAAGCGGCGCTACTGTCATTGCTTATTATGACCAGCTTTCATATGGTAATGGCACATGAGAAAATTGAAGAATGACAGATGGTTATAAAAGTCCAGGAAGACACAGATGGTGGTCCTTATGTGGTATAAAAGTTGTGCGCCTCACACCAGAATCCACAAGCCGTGCATCACACTGAATGGGGTTTTATTTCATCATTCCACTCACAATATAAGGAAATCTATTTTTAAGGCCCTTTGGCATATCCTGTGTTTAGATAAGACCCTTTAACCAGTTTTACCCCCGATCCCCAAGTTTATTTACCGTAAGGCCCCTAATGTGGGAGACAGGGTAGTAAAAAAAGTTCTATATCCCCCTACCAGACCTTCCACATTTTGGGACAAGGATGGTTTCTACACATTCCAAAAATGTAAGGCATGTAGAGAGATTGCTGCCCCTATGAGAGGTCTAGTTAAATTTACCTCAACCGTGAACAATAAAGATGTCAGGGATCTACCAGCGCCAGACCTGGGCGCTTGCATGCGCCTATGCACCGGCGCGCCCCTGTACAGACGCGGCATCAAACTGCTGCTGTTTCTGTGCATCAGCGCGGCACTCGGGCGCGCGCGGGTGCGCGGCGCGCGTGTGTACGCGCGTTCGCGTTAGCGCCGTTTTGGCGCCAATGAGCACATAAAAGTTCCCCTGTTCCATGGGTGCATTGCTGCTTCGTCTCAGCTCAGTGATTCCTGTTTGAACCTGCATCTGATTGTCTGCTACCTGATTTGACCCGGCTTGTTTGACTATCCGTCCTGCTCCAAACCCAACCCGGCTTGCCTGACTACTCTGCTGCCTCTACCTGATACCGTTGCCAACCTCTGCTCATCCACCGACTCTGCCTCTGCCTGCCGTGATTACCTGTCTTATCTACCTGCCGACCCGGACTGTCTGACCCTGCTTGTGCCTGCTGCTTGCTCCTGCTGTTGCACCTCCAGCTTCAGCTCCTGTGATCTCTCACCTCCAGTGTGTCAGTCTGCTGCTTCCAGTCTCCACCTCACCTGCAGTCCAGCCATCCCTGGAGGGATCTCTACCTCAGCATCAGAGACTATACTTCAACAGGCACTCCTACCCCACTACGCTCAGGAGACCACTGTCCCCACTCCAGTGGCTCCTGAACCAGCGTTGTATGAGAGGTCTTCTCCTACGAGTCAGGCTCTACTATCAGGTACCTAACAGTACGAAGCAGCCATGACCGAGCCTGGAGGAGACACCTCTCCGTTGAAGGAAATATGCACACACCTTGCGGCCCTCACTCAAGCTGTGCAATCCCTCCAGGATAACTACAACAGATTGGAGGGACAAGTCCAGAATCTTGCAGGGCCTAACCCCCTGGCCTCCTCTTCAGCCGCAACTCCTGCACAGACTGCTCCAGCTCCGTCAGTTGTGATGCTTCCACCTGAACCAAGGGTCCCCATCCCTGAGAGATTCTCTGGAGACCGGGCCAAGTTCCGGGCCTTTCGCAACACCTGCCAGCTCTTTTTAGCACTACAGCCCCGAACCTTCTCACTGGAAGCCACCAAGGTGGGGATTTCCCTCCTACAAGGGGAACCTCAGACCTGGGCTCATCAATTACTTGAGGGGGACTCAGCCCTAACCCAATCTTTGTCATCTTTTTTTGAAGCCATGGCGCAACTATACGAGGACCCTCAACAGACTGCCACAGCTGAATCAGCTCTGTTCGCGCTCCAGCAAGGCCGCAGACCCGCTGAGGACTATGTCACTGACTTCAGGTGTTGGAGCGCAGACACTCAGTGGAATGATGCGGCCCTGCGTCACCAGTTCCGCATGGGCCTATCTGAAGGACTGAAAGACGAACTTGCTCGAGTGGGTATACCAAATACTCTTGAGGCCTTGATTTCCTTGACTATTCAAATTGACCGACGTCTCCGGGAACGTCGATCTGAATGCTCTGCCTTACAATCCCGCCCGACCTAGATGACAGCAAGAGCACCGGTTCCTGCAGCACGCTACTTACCCCCACCTAGTTAATGCCACGCCTGACACTTCGGAACCTATGCAATTAGGACTGATGCGACCTGCCTTGTCGTCTGAAGAATGTGCTCGATGTCGACAACTCAATCTGTGCCTCTATTGCGGTGGAACTGGGCACTATGTCCTTAACTGTCCAGTGAAAATAAGTAAGTGCCCATCTCCTGTGTATACCAGTCTCTCTGCTCTGTCTGTGAATTCTACCCACCTTGCCCTTCCTCTCTCATTACAGCTCCAAGAAGGGATAATACCGGTCAACACCATCATTGACTCCGGAGCATGCAGCTGCTTTATTGATTCAACTTTTTCCAGCCAGCATAACATCCCATTACGGACTAAAACCCATGGACTCTCTGTATTTCTAGCTGATGGATCCTGCATCAGATCAGGACAAGTAACTCAGGAAACCCTGCCTCTGTCTGCTACCACTTCCTCCCAACATAAGGAACTGCTGGTTCTTGATGCCATCACCTCTCCTATGTTTCCCATCATCCTGGGCATCCCCTGGCTGCAGGCCCACAATCCACACATTCACTGGACATCTGGAGAAGTAAAATTCCTGTCATCTTACTGTCAAGAACACTGTTTAAAGAAAGATCTGGATCCCTCAGCCACTCTGCTTTGTCTGGACACTGACCAGAAACTTTGCCAGGTCATACTTAAACAATACCATGAATACATTGATGTTTTCAATAAGAAGGGGGCAGACTCCCTTCCACCTCATCGCCCCTACGACTGCCCCATCGAGTTGCTGCCAGGATCCGAAATTCCATTCGGACGCATTTTTCCGTTATCAGAAAAAAAACAAGAAGTACTAAAGACGTATATAGATGAAAACCTGGCCAAAGGCTTCATACGCCACTCTACCTCCCCAGCTGGTACCGGAATATTTTTTGTCACCAAGAAGGACAAGTCTCTCCGTCCATGTATAGACTATCGAGAACTAAACAAAATCACGGTCAAGAATCGGTATCCCCTACCCTTGATACCTGAACTATTCCAGAAATTAAGGACTGCCGTCATTTTTACTAAACTTGACCTAAGAGGGGCATATAATTTGATCCGTATCCGGGCCGGGCATGAGTGGAAGACAGCGTTCCGAACCCGATTCGGGTATTATGAATACTTAGTTATGCCCTTCGGACTCTGCAACGCCCCTGCGACCTTCCAACACCTGATTAACGATGTTCTCAGGGACTTTATAGATGTGTTTGTGATTGCATACTTGGACGATATCTTGATTTTTTCAGAATCCCGTGAGCTGCATCGAGAACATGTCTGCAGAGTGTTGGGTCATCTCCGCTTACACAGACTTTATGCAAAAGCGGAAAAATGCGAGTTCGAGCAACAGAGCATTCAATTTCTGGGGTTTATAATCTCTTCAACTGGCATCAAGATGGACCCACAGAAGGTTTCCGCTGTTCTGGACTGGCAGGTACCCCTGGACAAGAAGGGAGTTCAGCGGTTTGTTGGGTTTGCCAACTTTTACAGGAAGTTCATCAGGGGGTTCTCAGCCATAATTGCACCCATCACGCAGTTAACCAAACAGAATACCCGTTTTTCCTGGAATCAACTAGCCCAAGATGCCTTCGAAAATCTCAAAAGACTGTTTAACTCAGCACCAATCCTCAGTCATCTTGAACCATCTTTACCGTTTATTTTAGAGGTTGATGTCTCTGAGATTGCGGTAGGTGCTATACTTTTGCAACGTAAAGGTAGCAAAGATTTAATGCATCATGTAGGGTACTTCTCCCGAAAACTCTCTCCTGCGGAGAAAAACTATGACGTTGGTGACCGAGAGCTTCTCGCTATTAAGACTGCACTGGAGGAATGGAGGTACCTGTTGGAGGGGGCTATGCATCCAGTACTAATTTACACTGACCATAAAAACCTGGAATACTTACGATCTGCTATACGGCTGAAGCCTCGACAAGCCCGCTGGGCTCTGTTTTTCTCACGTTTCTCCTTCCATATTACTTATCGTCCAGGCTCAAAAAATATTAAACCGGATGCACTATCACGAATGCATGACAATCCTAAGGACTTATCTACTCCTGACACCATCTTACCTGCAAATAATTTCTTACTCCTACAAACAGATTTACTCTCCCAGATTAAGCAAGCATCCTCTGAGTCAGCCAGGCCTACAGGGATTACTTTGGTAAACAGAGATGGTCTGTTCTGGAAGGGAAGCCAAATTTTCGTCCCTTAAGATGTTCGGGTCAGGGTTTTGACGCTTCTTCACGATCATCCACTGACGGGCCACTTTGGAGTTCGCAAAACCCTGGAACTAGTGCAGCGTACATTCTGGTGGCCCAATCTGAAAGACTTTTGCGAAAAATATGTCAATTCCTGTCCCATCTGTATCCAGAATAAGACATCCAGGAATCGAGCTTGGGTCCTGTTAAAACCTTTACCTGTACCCGACAGACCGTGGAAAATGATTTCTATGGATTTTATTGTGGAGCTTCCATGTTCTGAGGGGTGCTCAGCCATCTTTGTGGTAGTGAACCGTTTAATCAAGATGGCTCATTTTCTGCCTTTAAGGGGAACCCCGTCTGCCATCGAAACTGCTCGTATATTTGTCAAGGAGATCATCAGACTTCATGGAGTTCTTGTAAACATAGTTTCCGATAGAGGGGTTCAATTCACCTCACGTTTCTGGAGAGCCCTGTGTGAAACCCTAAAAATTGAATTGGCCCTGTCCTCGGCCTATCATCCTCAAACTAACGGGCAGACAGAAAGGACCAATCAGACCCTTGAACAATACATCAGATGTTTTACATCTTTCACACAGGACGATTGGGTATCTCTGCTACCCTTAGCAGAATTTGCTTACAATAACGCCAAACATTTTGCCACCGGTCAATCCCCTTTTTTCGCCAATTATGGCTTTCATCTAACCTTTCTACCTGATTTCCTTTCAGAGTCTTCGGTTCCAGCAGTACAAAGTACAGTGGATTTCCTCAGTCACAACAACCGGTTGTTGCAGGAAGCAGTATCCAAGGCTCAGGCAGATGGTAAGAGAATCTTCGACCAAAAAAGAAGAGGGGAGCTGAACTTACAGATTGGTGACCAGGTATGGCTTTCTACCAATAATATCAAATTAGCATGTCCTTCTAAGAAGTTGGCACCTAAATTTATGGGACCTTTTCCGGTTAAAAGGAAAATCAATGAAGTTTCTTATGAACTGACTTTACCTGATTCGCTTAAAATACACCCGGTATTCCATGTATCTCTGCTTAAACCTGCTGTACCTGATCCCTTCCCTGCTAGAGGAACGAGACCTCCTGAACCTATTGTAATTAATGGCAGCGAGGAGTTTGAGGTTGAGGCTATCCTTGATTGTAGAAGAAGGCAAGAACAAAATCAATTCTTAATCAAGTGGAAAGGCTACGGCCCAGAAAGTAACTCGTGGGAACCGGACAGTAATGTTCATGCCAGGCGTTTAGTTTGCGCCTATTTTTCTACACATCCTGAGAAGAAAAGGCTTTTAGGCATCCGGAGGCTGCCCCTTGGGGGGGGCAATGTCAGGGATCTACCAGTGCCAGACCTGGGCGCTTGCATGCGCCTATGCACCGGCGCGCCCCTGTACAGACGCGGCATCAAACTGCTGCTGTTTCTGTGCATCAGCGCGGCGCTCGGGCGCGCGCGTGTGCGCGGCGCGTGTGCGTATGCGCGTTCGCGCATTATCGCCAATGAGCACATAAAAGTTCCCCTGTTCCATGGGTGCATTGCTGCTTCGTCTCAGCTCTGTGATTCCTGTTTGAACCTGCATCTGATTGTCTGCTACCTGATTTGACCCGGCTTGTTTGACCATCCGTCCTGCTCCAAACCCGACCCGGCTTGCCTGACTACTCTGCTGCCTCTACCTGATACTGTTGCCAACCTTTGCTCGTCCACCGACTCTGCCTCTGCCTGCCGTGATTACCTGTCTTATCTACCTGCCGACCTGGACTGTCTGACCCTGCTTGTGCCTGCTGCTTGCTCCAGCTGTTGCACCTCCAGCTTCAGCTCCTGTGATCTCTTACCTCCAGTGTGTCAGTCTGCTGATTCCAGTCTCCACCTCACCTGCAGTCCAGCCATCCCTGGAGGGATCTCTACCTCAGCATCAGAGACTATACTTCAACAGGCACTCCTACCCCACTGCGCTCAGGAGACCACTGTCCCCACTCCAGTGGCTCCTGAACCAGCGTTGTATGAGAGGTCTTCTCCTACGAGTCAGGCTCTACTACCAGGTACCTAACAAAAGAATTTATAATCAAAGAATGAATTACATGCGATATAATGCATGTAGTGCATGTCTTGGAGTGCCCTTGGATGTTAATGTATGTGGGCCGCACTAAAAGACCTTTGAGGGTTCATATTGCAAAACACATACAGAACATAAAACTTGGGTTTAGGGACCATAATGTGTCTCTGCATTTCAAACGTCATTATAATCAAGACCGCTCAGGTCTGAAATTTTGTGGAGTAGACCATGTGAAACCAGTGTGGAGAGGTTCCAATATGGTAAGGGAACTCTCCAAGTGTGAAACATACTGGATTTTTTAAATTGACACTCTCACCCCTAAAGGGTTAAATGTTGAGTTGGATATAAACTGCTTCATCAGCGATTATTGAAGCTATTCTGCACTAAACTTTGCATTTTTTAGTTTACATTCAGAATTGTCTTTGTCAGAATTGTAATATGTAAGTATGTATAGTCTTTGGTCTCTGCTCTAGACTTAGTATGGTCCCTTTTTCCTGTGTATAGGATTTTACATGTAATTTTATGTGATTTATATGTATGGTCTTATGGATATATTTTTTTTATGACCTTTCATGTATATAATTTTATATTTTTATATTGTTAGATAGTGTTATATGAGTTTTGTAAAAATATGAGATTTTAAATATATAGATTAATTTTAAATAATTGTGTATTCTAGTGTTGCACGAATTGCAGTGGATATGAATTATATGCATTTTAAATATAGGGATGACAGCAGTAATATAATGGCCCTATAACGCACTAGTAATGAAATCAGATGTTTATTTTAGTAATTTGCTATAAAAAGGATGCACAGTGTATGTTACATTCAGATATACAAGTCAGGTATACTTTTCATATAGATTGTATACTGATCCCCAAGTCAAGTAATGATGGCCACCAATGTGCACTTGTTGATATGAGCGGTTTTGTATTTGAAGGGTTAATATTTACACTGCAATGTGTTCATATGCTGCACCATAAGGCCACGCCCAAAAGGAAGTCGTGATGATGAAACGCATCAGCGCATGACCTTACGGTGACCGGCAGTGACGTTTGTGTTCCACAGCCAGGAAGAGACAACCGGAAGCAAGCGGTCTTCCTTAGTTTTGTGAGTCTCATGGGTCCTGTGCCATGTAGAACGCTTTTTTAAAAAAATGTTAAATGTTTATTATGTTTCACAAGAAAAATAATAAACAAAAACATCGCCAATTGGGCATACCCTGGCGTTAATTTGCGTACATAAAAGGCAAATGAGAACAAAGCATGAGGAGTACTAACATGTAGCTTCTACTAAGCTACATTAAAACTAAAGGGATTAGTATTAAACAAACGGTATAAAACAGACATGTAGATAGGCATATAATATCACTATGATGAACGGTTAGAGTACTGTGGAGGAGGTCTCCAAAGGGTACAAATAGTGGTGTCGTAAACAATAAGAACTGTTTTGAGTATCATAACAAGATATTTGTAGGTATGTGGAGTAGGAAGGAAGGGAGGTAGATGACCTGCTCCAGGAAAGGAGGGACAACTAAAACAATGGTGCACTTCTAGAGACAGAGATCCAAAGTTCCCAGGCTTTGTTAAAACGGATTGTGGCTATGTTGGCTTTGGCAAAAGAAAATTGCATTAGGAAATGCAGGTTAAGTAGTTGGATGGTATCCTTCAGTAAAGGAGGGTGTGTTGATTTCCATTTTTTCGCAATCGCCAGTCTTGCTGCTATTAGGATGTGTGTCACCAGAGTTTGTAAATGTTTAGGCCATGTGGGAATAGAGAGTCCCAGGAGTAGATCAAGTGGGGACATGGGGAAGGATATACCACACAAAGAAAAGATTAGATTCTTCACTTTTTCCCTGAATCTCTTGATGAGGGGGCATTCCCACCAAATGTGTGAGAGGGATCCAATGCTTTTGCAGCCTCTCCAACATTTGGGTGAAGTATTTGGGTATATCTTCGCCAGCCTTTCTGGGGCAAAGTACCATTTGTGGAACAGCTTCTGCAGTGATTCCCAGTGGGTAAGGCAGTGAGATAGGCGTAGGGGTATTGTGAGGGCTTTCTGCCAATGTGCAGACGGAGGTGGCTGGTCTAACAAAGAGGACCAATAATGTGTGGAAAAGGAGATTAGGTCAGGAGATGGCTTGGTAAGCAGCTTGTACACTAAAGAGATTCCTTTGGTTTTGGATACATCAAGGTTGTAGTACTTTATCAGAAGGAGCGAAATAGAGTCTGAATTTGACCAGCGCATTTTTGATAGACTGATCCAAAAAGTAGAGAAAAAAGGTATGGTTGGATAGGCCAAACTGCTGCACTAGATGGGCGAAGGTATGCATTCCTGACTCTGAGAAAAGCATTCCTATGTTGGTGATGCCGGCCTTGGTTCATTCCGATAGGGGTAAGTCTGGGGAGATAAGGTGCAACACTTCAATGGGTATTGTTGACAGGGTGTCCAATTGATATCCCTCCTGTAAGTTGTGATATTGCAGCCCAGACTCTTGTGGAGGTTGTGATGGTATCTAGTGGGTAGCGCTTAGGGTTGAGGTTAAGCCATGTGGTGGCTAGGAGAAGTTTAGGGTTTGTAAGTAGTGTGATGGCTTCTATTTGTTTCCAGGTTGTGTGGTGCTTGTCTGCCCACCAGGCTTTCATTGGTCTAGTATAGTTGCTCGGTATTAAGCTAGGATGTCTGGAGCGCCTAAGCCGCCACGTTGAACTGGAGTTAAGAGTATGGCATTTTTCACTCTAGGGCGTTTCTGTTGCCAAACAAACCTGTTGATGATTCCCTGGAGCTTTTTGATCTGATTTTGTACTAGTGGGAGAGGTATATAAAATATAAGACAAAATATAAGACATGCGGAAGTACCGGTAGATATATTTTTGCCTAAGCCACCCTTCCAGCCCAAGAGGCCGGAACCTGGCTTAGTTCCTTTACTAGCCATGTGAGCCTGCCCACGAGGTCTTCTAGGTTGGTTCTCAGTAATATATGGCTTGTGAATGTCAGATTAATTCCTAAATAGGGAAGAAAAGAGTTGGGAGCCCAAGCAAAAAGGGGAGTTAGAGGAGATGGCTTTAGAAGTTTGAGGGTCTAGGCCGAGATTAAGCATAAAGGGATTTACTGCGGTTCAGTTTGCACCGAATATTTCTAGGACTCATTGGACTGCCGGTAGAGACACTAAGGGATTAGTCAGGGCTTTAATCACATCATCCACGTAAAGGCCAATTTTATGGTCAACAGCTCCAATTTTTATACCCGAGATCGATGGATTAGACCTTATGGATTTTGCTAAAGGTTCCATTACCATGGCAAATATTAGAGGGGACAGTGGGCACCCTTGTCTGGTGCCGTTGGTAATTTGGAAGGGGTTGGAGACAACGACCGAGGTCCAGATGGCAGTAAGAAAGGTGCCCGATATTCCAAATTTACGGAGTACTGCTTCCATGTACGGCCAATAGACCTCCGTCCATTGGTTAAGGTCAATAAAATGTCTGGTTCCATCTGAGGCCTGCCTGCCGGGCACAAATCCAACTTGGTCAGGGTAAATTATCTGGGAGATGACAGTGGAGAGGCGTTGTGCAAGGAGTTTAGCATAAAGTTTTGTATCCGTGTTCAGGAGTGAGATTGGAGATAATTGGTGGATTTGTCTGGAGCCTTTCCCATTTTAGGGATGGTGACCACTAAGGTATCAAGGGATTCCTTAGGGATTGTACCCATGGTAGCAAATTGGTTTTGCATGTTGCAGAGATGGGGGACTAAGGGTTGGGCAAATCGTTTATAATAATCATTGGGCAGTCCGTCAGGGCCTGGTGCTTTATGTAATGGTCATTTTTGGATCAATTTGTGAATTTCAGTGTGTGAGAGCTGTTAGGAGGTCAAGTTGTTCTGGGGAGATAGAGGGGAGGGAGATAGAGGATAATAAACTTGATATGTCTGTTTGGGTAGGTGTGGGTAGGGGATCTGTTTCCGTAACGTTGGAGAGTTTTGCGTAAAAGTTGCTAAATTAATTGGTAATATCAAGCGGATTAGTTACCGTATTTATCGGCGTATAACACGCACCGGCGTATAACACGCACCCCAATTTAGGAGGGAATTTTAAGGAAAAAAAACTTTTAGGAGGGAAGTTGAAGGGAAAAAAACTTACATTTAAATGTCCTTCATTGCAGCCTTGTCAGTGCAGCCATGTCAGTGCAGCCTTGTCAGTGCAGCCTTCCCCAGTGCAGCCTTGTCAGTGCAGCCTTGTCAGTGCAGCCATGTCAGTGCAGCCATGTCAGTGCAGCCATGTCAGTGCAGCCTTGTCAGTGCAGCCTTGTCAGTGCAGCCATGTCAGTGCAGCCATGTCAGTGCAGCCATGTCAGTGCAGCCATGTCAGTGCAGCCATGTCAGTGCAGCCTTGTCAGTGCAGCCTTGTCAGTGCAGCCTTCCCCAGTGGAGCCTTCCCCAGTGGAGCCTTCCCCAGTGCAGCCTTGCCCCAGTGCAGCCTGGGATCCCCTGTCCCTGCTGTCACATCTTCAAAATCGCGGACCGCGATTTGAAAATGGCGCCGCCGGCGCCGAAGTACACAGAGCCGGTCCTCGGCTCTTTCCGGCGGCTCTCGTTTACTTTCGGCTCCACTCGTAGTCCCGAGCGGAGCTATCCGAACCTACTCGGATAGCTCCGCTCCGGACTACGAGTGAAACCGAAAGTAAACGAGAGCCGCCGGAAAGAGCCGAGGACCGGCTCTGTGTACTTCGGCGCCGGCGGCGCCATTTTCAAATCGCGGTCCGCGATTTTGAAGAAGTGACAGCTCGGATCGCAGGGGATCGGCGTATAACACGCACCTGCAACTTTCCCCTGATTTTAAGGGGATAAATACGGTAATTGCTTACCTTGGGAGTTAGTGAGATGTGTGAATTTTTTTGTTGGAAAGTTGCTTCTCGAATTGTCTGGCCATAAATGCCCCTGGTTTATTGGCTGCTGAGTAGGTTTGTAGTCAAAGTCTTTTGATATAATAGTCAAAATTTTTGCGGAGGTGGTCACTGAGCTGGAGTCTAAGGTTTTTAAGTTCCGAAGAGATAGTATTCGAAGGGGATCTTTTGTTCTTGAGTTCTAGGGATCGAATCTGTTTTAGGAGGGACTCTGTGATGGAGGAGTGGTTTTTTTTGGAGTGGGCCCCAAGTTTTATGAAAAGACCTCGTAGGCAAGCCTTATGAGCATTCCATGTTATAGCATGATCAGTTACAGAGTTTACATTTTGTTGAAAGTAAGTTTCAATCTCGGACTGTATTTGAGTCTCAAAGGCGGGATTGTTGAGAAGGGAAGTGTTTAATCCCGAAATCGCTGGTAGTTTGGGGTGGGGAGGCTAGCTTGATTGTGACCAGAGCATGGTCAAACCAAGATATTGTTCCTCTGTGGGAAGCAGTGATAGATTGGAGTAGGTGTTTATCTGTTATGAATAGATCAATCTGAGAGTAAGACTGGTGTGACAGGGAGAAATAGGTGTAGTCTCTCTCCATATCGTGCATGCACCACCAGGAGTCATATAGATCCTCCCGCTTAAGCAGGGTGGATAGTGCTGAAGGCCTACATCTTGAAGCATTAGAGGTATCCAGTCAATTACCTCATTGAAGTCTCTACAAATTATCAAAGGTGAGGATCTATAAGGAGTCAGTTTGGAGAAGAGGGTAGCATAGAATTTTTTTTAGGCTGTGTTGGGGGCATAAATGTTGACTAAGGTGAGGGGGCGGTTATCAAATGTGGCTGACAGGATTAAAAATCTGCCATCTTCATCATATTCACAGTGGTGTAGAATGAAATTTACTGCCGCATTATGGCAATCATTACACCTCTCTTCTTTTTTGGGGCATTCGCAAAGAAGCAGTGGGGGTATCTTTTGTGGTTACATTGGGGTTAAGTTTAGAAAAGTGGGTCTCTTGTACACAGAGAATGTCTGTATGTTGATTTAATGCTTCTTTCCAAAGAAGATTGCTTTTAAAAGGTGAGTTTAGGCCTTGAGTGGCTTGAGAGTGGCTTCTGAGGTGTGGGCAGGGGGAGAGAGACTACACCCACTAGTTATACTTAAGAAATATAAAAACAAGTATATCAATGCCGTATTTGCAGGAGGTAAATGAAAAGAAACTGTTTAGCTACTAACACACAAAATAATTGCAATTATGAAAAAGCAATAAAACAATGGTTGAATAATTTGTACTGATAACAAAAGTCACAGAAACGTGTGCCTAGCACAGTTTTAACCTGAGGGGTGGAGAAGAAAAGGGAAAGGTGTATCACCCAGGCTAGATTTAAGTAGGCTGAGGACCTGGGCTAAGACAAAGGTCATATTTTTTTGATCGTTTTAGTTGTTATATTCCTGGAATCAGATGGCGTGCAAGAGGTACTTTTTTGTTTCACGTCTCCAGAAGCGATGGGTAGGAGTCCCCAATTGGTGAACTTTTTGTAGCCATCCTTTGAAATAAGGATAGGGACGATCTTTTTTTTGGTGAGAGACCAGCAACTTCATTGGGAAACCCCATCTGTACACAATTTTTTTTCTGTTGGAGAATAGAGGTAAGGGAGAATGCTCTGCGCATTTCCATTGTGGCAGGAGACAGATCAGTGAACAGCTTAATATTAGCGTATGGGGCCGGCAAGGGTTTCGAAGATCTGGCGGCGGAGAGAATGTGTTCCTTAACATGGAAGAAATGTATGCGAGCCAAAACATCTCTGGGGATGTTGTTTGGGAAGTGCGGTGGTTTAGCAATTCTGTGGGCCCGATCGATCAGTGTATCACGAGCATTGAGGCGAGGGAGGGAGTAAGGTTGAGATGAGTTGTTGCAAGTATGGTGTTATTTCGTTCAGTTTTATCGACTCTCGGGTGCCTCTGAATTTGATATTGTTCCGCCTAGAGCGGTCTTCTAAATCAGCTAATTTCCTTTTGATGTGATGGATTGCTCCTGTGTGATGTTCTTGCGCGTCTAACAATTCGTTATGCGCTTTGGAGTATTCTTGCAAGTTATGCTCCAGAGCATCTGTACGTTCTTCTAGACAGTCTATTCTATCATGCATCTGGAATATAGAGGCTCCCTATTTAAATCTTGCTGTAGCGTGAGGAGCATAGATTTTAGTATTGCTTCTGAGACAGTGTTGTCAGTGACAGGGATAGCAGCCAGGGAGGGAGCATTTTGGGATCCATGTGTCCCTGCAACAACAGAGGACCATAGTTGCTTTTTTGCATGTGGCTCCTTGTTGGGGGAATGTGCAGGAGAGGTAGCCAGCTTCTTACCTCTGTCTGTGTGAAGTCCTCCTGGGGTGTCTTCTGGAGGAGGGAGAGTGTCCATAATTTCTTTCATGGGAGCGGTGGCTGTGTCTCCTGGTGGATGCAGCATTGCTGAGCTGGCAGGCGGTCTTGCAGAGTCAGTGTGGGAAGTAGTGCTTGCATTAGCGCCATCTTGGGGCCTTTGCATGGCGACGGCCTGTGGGTAATAGTTGGTTAAACGGCGGGGATTTAACGCGTTGTATTGCCGCCTCGACATGCCCTGCAGTGTCCCCGGTCCTTCCCCGCTCTGGTAGTGTGAGCTGCAGGGAGGAAAGTAATGGTGGGTTGCCGTAATCCAGGCCGTGGAGCAGAGCTTGGACTTCAGGCAGCCATCCTGGTCCACAGCAGGCCATGCCCGTAGAACACTTTTTTAATGCTGATAATTTTAAGCACTGATTGACTGGCGGATTTTATGGAACATGTCATTTCGAGTTTAAAATAAACGAGAGAGAAAGCCCCTTTTTTCTGTCCAAGTACCTGTGGGAGATCCAGCACAAGCTCTGACACCCTCCATGACATGGAAGACAGCCGTAGTTAACATATCAAAGCATGATGTGTTCATCTTTCTGGTGAGTGAGAACCCCTAAGGGGAGTGTGATGCATGGCTTGCGGATTCTGGTGTGAGGCGCACAACTTTTATACCACATTAGGACCACCATCTGTGTCTTCCTGGACTTTTATCACCATCTGTCATTCTTCAATTTTCTTATGTGCCATTACCATATGAAAGCTGGTCATAATAAGCAATGACAGTAGCGCCGCTTTAGTAATCAGAGGAGTACCTATGGACATTTTACTATATTGTATGGTTTAATGATACATTGGTGAATTAAAGGCTGCAAAAATGTGAGTATTTTATATCTCCTTGGAGTTAAGCTTTAAGCAAATAAACCTTTGACTTGATATCCTTGCATATGTTATCTGTAGGAAATGGAAGCATGCCATAAGAATAGCAACCTATTAAAACTATAGTAGATCAAAACATTTTGACTTAATACATTAGTGAAGTGAAAATTGCAGTGATTAAAGAGGAGGTCGAGGTATAGGGGGGGGGGGGGGGAGGTCTTGCGCTAACCAAAAGAAAGCTGTAAATCTCTGTCTGTATTCAATTAATAAAATGACATAAAATCGCATAATAAATCGCATAAATCGCATAAATAAGTGTTGACACTAAAAACATTCAAGTCTTAATAATCAGCATCATGTGTATGTGAAAAAAAGTGCAAAAAAATTATTTTCAGTTGGTATATACTAAATGACAAAAAAAAAAAATTGCATGTAAAATCGCATAAATAAGTGTTGACACTAAAAACATATAAATCTAGATAATCATGTGTAGGTGCACAAAGGGACATAAACACTACTTCATGTGAATAATTCTAATAAAAATACATAGAATAAATCAGAAATAACCATCAAAAACATATCCTTATAAATGGTGCAAAACGTACAAAGTGCCAGTGCTTAAAGGTGATCTAGATATCGCAAATAAAACACATCAATCCAACGCAATATGGATAATAAATAATATAAATAAATGTCCCAATAATAGTGATATAAAATATATTGTGCTGGCCTGCGAAACAAATGACCAATGACATGCCAGTAAGTGCAGCAAACTTAAAGTGCCAGTGTAAAAGTCATTGAAGGTGCAAAAGCAAGTTCTGGTGTATTCAACAAAACAACAGTGGGGTGTCTGGGATGCAATTCACTCAGTGTCCTCTTCGTGCATAAAACACTAATGTAAGCAGTGGCCCCTTACCTAGCGGTGCTAGGTCAACCGCATGAATTGTAGCTAAAACGCCAGGTCCTGAGCCTCCATCGCGTCCCTATATCCACGCTTGCCGGTGTTGGGTTATCCTAATGGCAGCTGATTACAAGTGGCTATGGTCCTATCAGGGGTACTGGACCAGCGCGGATCCTAGCTCAGCCTCCACATCTCAGGTATGTATGTACAGGAATATGCAGGACAAAGGTACTTGATAGTGAAGTATGTCTTAACCAGGCAATGCTTTATTAAAAAACTTTAAGTAGATGTACTCACATAAAAACAATGCAGAGCAAACCTCTCTCCTACGAGCAGCGAACTCGTTCTGTGTTTAGCAATGTGAAACAGCGTATTCCGTCCCTACATGTGTCATCACCGATCACGTGACTTCTTCAGGGAATGAGCAAAATAGGCTTATTGTGGTCTTAAATAGTCTCTCCCACAGTGATTAATGGGCGGCCATTTTCTCGTAGCCACGCCGGCCATTACTGGGTCTCACATGGGCGCGGCCATTTTGTAGGTTAGAAACGACACATGGGTCTCACATGGGCGCGGCCATTTTGTAGGTTAGAAATGACTACCTGATCTTAACAAAGCTAATAACTAGGTGTCTGATGGGCGCGGCCATTTTTATAGGTTAGAGAAGACTTTATACTCATACCAAGGCAAATAGATACCGAATTGGCTGTATGTCTATGTAACGATATATTGCGTTGCTCATAAATATGGCTTAATGATATACAGAGGGGCTAACTGGCCAGAGACGGACGCATAGGTGGACATATATTAAAAAAGAGAGAGATCCCGCTGTATTGGAAGCTAAAAAATGCCAAATGGTCGGAGGCTACCACTAAAAGTGCATACATGGAAATTTTAGTTCGTAAAATATATTGAAAGGTAATAAAAAGGCTAAAATTAAATTATTTAATAAAATATGATTAAAATATATGCGGGGTTAAGGTGCAAATAGCTGGAATATCCAGTAAAATTCAAATTAAAATAGCCGCGGAGGGATGATGGAATGGGCTATTTCATATCATGTATACTCGTATAAATATCACATGGAATACCTACAATCTCAACTACAGTGCAATCATAAGGAAAAGGAGGGAAGGCAAACCGGGGGGGGGGGGGAGAGGTGGTGGGGGAGAGGGGAAAGGGAGAGGGGGGACGGGGAAGGGAGGGGGAAAAGGAGGGGGGAGACGTAAGGAGGTAATGGAAGGAGGGGGGGCGGGGGGGTAGCGAATAAATCTATAATGATAAATCACAACATGTACTAATAATAACAAATATCCAAGGGCATAAGAAGAGGCAGAGGGAGGGCCAAAACATATTCTTAAAAAATAGAAAAAAGAGCTGGTAATGTACACTCCTATTAAAAATCGCTTAAAAAGCAGTTCAAATCAAATTCGATGTTCAAACCTCTGGGTGCAAATGTATCTAGGGTGAAAATCCACTTAGATTCAAGCTGGCTGAGGGTCCTAACCTTATGTCCCCCCCGCCAGTGTCTGACATATGGTTCAATTCCCCAAAATTTTAGTTGTGTGGGGTCTTTGTTGTGACACAGCAGGAAGTGTTTAGAAACACTATGTTTGTCATACCCATTCAAAATATTCTTCACGTGTTCTTTGATCCTAACTCGAAGGGGTCTTTTTGTGCAGCCTATATACTGTAGGCCGCAACTGCATTCTAGGGCGTATACCGCTCCTTCCGTGTTACAACAGATAAATTCTTTTATTTCATATGTCTCCCCTGTACTAGTCGATGTAAAGTGGGACTTCTTCTCATTGGGGCGCCTAGTTCTCAAACATGCAAAGCACCTTTTGCAAGGGAAGAAACCATTCCGGGTAAAGAAGGAGATTACTTTCTTTGGTGGATCAATTATGTTTTTCACAATTTTGTCTCTAATGCCGCGTACACACGGTCGGACTTTTCAGCTACAAAAGTCCAACGGACGCTGACGGACTAAAGCTGGCTGGTAATCCGATCGTGTGTGGGCTTCTCCGGACTTTCAACGTACTTTTTTAGCCTCAAATCCGACGTACTTTAGATTTGAAACATGCTTCAAATCTTTACGTCGTAACTACAACGGACCCCGAAATCCGCTCGTCTGTGTGCTAGTCCGACGGACAAAAAGCCACGCTAGGGCAGCTATTGGCTACTGGCTATGAACTTCCTTGTTTTAGTCCGGTGTACGTCATCACGTACGAATCCGTCGGACTTTTGTGTGGTCGTGTGTAGGCAAGTCCGTTCGTTAGAAAGTCTGCAACAAGTCCGCCGCAAGTCCGCCGCAAGTCCGCCGAAAGTCTGTCGGACCGGCTGTCGGACTTTTGTAGCTGAAAAGTCCGACCGTGTGTACGCGGCATAAGGGTAGGTGCTTTCTTGTAAATGAACCTGGGATTGGGGGTAACTTATCCTGTAATTCCTTATCTGCCAGAAGTATATGCCAGTGTCTCGTGATAATCTTCTCAATTCTCTTGTGTTGGGCGTTGAAGTCCAAGATTATCGGTGCTACCGCTAATGTCGTTTCATTTCTGGTTTTATCTCTGATTAATTCTTTTCGGTCCATTTCCTTGACTTCCAGTATTTTGTCTCTTATGAATTGTTGGTCGTAGCCTTTCTTGGCGAATCTCTGCGCAATCAGTTCTGCTTGTTCTAGATAAATATTAAGGTGGGTACAGTTCCGTCTTACCTTCATAAGTTGACCTTTAGGGACATTAAACAGCCACTTCCTGTGGTGGCAGCTTTCAATAGGGAGATAACTGTTCCTGTCCACCTTTTTAAAGTGCGTGCGTGACCATAGTATACCGTTTTCTTGTATAATGTCTAAATCTAAAAATGTCACTTTTTCATCACTGGCCTCCCAACATAAAGATAAAATTAACCCACCATCCCCCCTCTCCCTTTCCCCTCTCCCCCACCACCTCTTCCCCCCCCCCCCCCCCGGTTTGCCTTCCCTCCTTTTCCTTATGATTGCACTGTAGTTGAGATTGTAGGTATTCCATGTGATATTTATACGAATATACATGATATGAAATAGCCCATTCCATCATCCCTCCGCGGCTATTTTAATTTTAATTTTACTGGATATTCCAGCTATTTGCACCTTAGCCCCACATATATTTTAATCATATTTTATTAAATAATTTCATTTTAGCCTTTTTATTACCTTTCAATATATTTTACGAATTAAAATTTCCATGTATGCACTTTTAGTGGTAGCCTCCGACCAGTTGGCATTTTTTAGCTTCCAATACAGTGGGATCTCTCTCTTTTTTAATATATGCCCACCTATGCGTCCGTCTCTGGCCAATTAGCCCCTCTGTATATCATTAAGCCATATTTATGAGCAATGCAATATATCGCTATATAGACATACAGCCAATTCGATATCTATTTGCCTTGGTATGAGTATAAAGTCTTCTCTAACCTATAAAATGGCCGCGCCCATCAGACACCTAGTTATTAGCTTTGTTAAGATCAGGTAGTCGTTTCTAACCTACAAAATGGCTGCGCCCATGTGAGACACATGTGTCGTTTCTAACCTACAAAATGGCTGCGCCCATGTGAGACCCAGTAATGGCCGGCGTGGCTACGAGAAAATGGCCGCCCATTAATCACTGTGGGAGAGACTATTTAAGACCACAATAAGCCTATTTTGCTCATCCCCTGAAGAAGTCACGTGATCAGTGATGAAACACGTAGGGATGCAATAGGCTGTTTCATATTGCTAGACAAAGAACAAGTTCGCTGCTCGTAGGAGAGAGGTTTGCACTGCATTGTTTTTATGTGAGTACATCAGCTAGGATCCACGCTGGTCCAGGACCCCTGATAGGACCATAGCCACTTGTAATCAGCTGCCATTAGGATAACCCAAAACCGGCAAGCGTGGATATAGGGACGCGATGGCTCAGGACCCGGCGTTTTAGCTACAATTCATGCGGTTGACCTAGCACTGCTAGGTAAGGGGCCACTGCTTACTAGGGATGAGCCGAACACCCCCCCTGTTCGGTTCGCACCAGAACATGCGAACAGGAAAAAAATTCGTTCGAACACGCGAACACCGTTAAAGTCTATGGGACACGAACATGAATAATCAAAAGTGCTAATTTTAAAGGCTAATATGCAAGTTATTGTCAATAAAAGTGTTTGGGGACCTGGGTCCTGCCCCAGGGGACATGAATCAATGCAAAAAAAGTTTTAAAAACGGCCGTTTTTTCAGGAGCAGTGATTTTAATAATGCTTAAAGTCAAACAATAAAAGTGTAATATCCCTTTAAATTTCATACCTGGGGGGTGTCTATAGTATGCCTGTAAAGGGGCGCATGTTTCCCGTGTTTAGAACAGTCTGACAGCAAAATGACATTTTGAAGGAAAAAACACATTTAAAACTACCGCGGCTATTGCATTGCCGACAATACACATAGAAGTTCATTGATAAAAACGGCATGGGAATTCCCCACAGGGCAACCCCGAACCAAAATTAAAAAAAAAAATGATGTGGGAGTCCCCCTAAATTCCATACAAGGCCCTTCAGGTCTGGTATGGATATTAAGGGGAACCCCAGCCAAAATTAAAAAAAAAAATTGACGTGGGGTTCCCCCTGATTCCATACCAGACCCTTCAGGTCTGGTATGGATTTTAAGGGGAACCCCGCGCCAAAAAAAAAAAAAAAACGGCGTGGGGGCCCCCTAAAAATCCATACCAGACCCTTATCCGAGCACGCAACCTGGCAGGCCGCAGGAAAAGAGGGGGGGACGAGAGTGCGGCCCCCCCCCCTCCTGAACCGTAACCCATTGGGGGGATTCAATTTATTGTATTTTTTATTTTATATTTTACTTCACTTAATGCAGCAGTGTCGTATGCACTGAGGTTACGGCATTGGCTTTTTGTTTTTTGTGTTTTGGTTTTTTCATTTTGTGGTTACTTTTGTACAATTTGGTGAGATTGCACTATGAACATTTAGTTCAGGTTATGTACCGTAATAGGATATAGCACCCAATTATATTGAGGGCAGCGCCGTTTTTATTCCCTTTTTACTACTATACTTTATTATTGGATCTCTTGAGATACCAATTAGGAATAGGCAGCAGCTCTCTCACTGTCCTGAGCGCGGACCCCTCTATTTAGATCTATATATACCACTCTTGGGTGGTTTTTTGTCTGCAGCTATGGACATCTTTGGTTATTTTAATACTAGAAATATAGATGTAGAGGCGATTTTCAGCCAAGAGCAGGTCTCAAACAATAATGACATGCATGGGCTGCTCAAACAATTAAAACACACCCTGGAGAAACAATTGAGGGTGTGGTGGGACATCTCTACGCTGGAAATGTATATCACAGAAAAAATTACCCCCAGAAGGCTCAGGTGGGACATGCATCCCAATGATGGGATAGATAATACTGATCTCATGCGAGACTGGTACTCCCTATTCAACAAGTGTGAGGGAGAATTGCTCCAGAATATTATTAAGAGAAGACAATTTAAAATGCGTATGATAGAGAACAACATCACTGAAATAAAAAATCTACTCCTACCCTTTACACATTTGAAGGAATATAAGGATAGGGAAAAGGAACTACAGGAGTCCATCAAGAAGTATGATAACAATATACAGGCCAAGAAACAGAAGAAATTTAAAAGAGACGTAATGGATTATAAAAACTCTAAAGTCTACAAATGGCAAACTAGTGGAGAAGAGGATGATGATCCACTAGAGGATCCTTCCATGGAGGAGGGATCAGAGGAAGCAATACCCATCCCATCCCTTAACACACCAAGAAGAATAGACAACCCTCCACACAGCCCAGCTGTGTATAATATCCCCAATGCACCAGCGGATAGAAGGGATAATAGAAGGGATGTGTATAGAGGACCTCCCAATTACAGGACCCCAAATTATAGATATAATGTACCTGTGAATAATCGCTACTCTCCCTTGAGGGAAGAGTATAGAAGACCACCCCTGAGGGATGAGTATAGAAGACCATACTCAGAATATGGAAGAGGAGATAGTGGAAGGAAGGTTTTTCCCAGAGTCACCTATCAAGACAAACCTCCAGGCAGATGGAGACCTCGCATACCATACAGGAACAATGGATGGAGGGGACGCAACATGGAAAGAGAATCACGACAGGAAGACCGAAATTGGAGTCCAAGGGGAATAAGAGACCGCAACGCATATCAGGAATACGATACCAATCCCCGGACCGAAACCAGGAGGGAATACCCACAAGAGATGAACACAGGACCAACATACAGATACACAGAAAGAGAAAACACACAAGAGGGAAACGAGGAGGCAAGAAGAAGAAAGAGGCCCAGAAACTATTAGAACATGGTATTTTTAATCTGAGCAATGCGACGTTCACGCAAGAAGAGCTGAGGGTGTTAGGATTGGGGCTAAAGTATGCCCCTAACAAACCTTTTGATCAATTTGAGGCTTTTATAGATTTACAAAAGTTTTTAAGAAAACTAAATATAAAGAAACATTATGCGATGAACCTGGGAGAAATAACAAAGGTTGAGTCAGAATTTGAACAAACGAATCTTAAAAATAACTCTGTTTTTAATCCAAAAACACCAGGGAACCAATGTATTAACGCTTTTAAAAAAATGGTAGAGGAAGACATCAAAATAATGGGCAACAAAAAGAAAAGACCTAATAACATCTGGAATACCATCAAAAGCATAGCAAAAAAGCATGAGGTAGTAATTAGGCCTGCTGATAAGGGGGGAGGCCTAGTCATCCTGAATAAAAAGGATTATCAAGATGAGATGAACAACTTGTTGAGTATAGAAAACACCTATAAAACGCTCAAAGGAAACCCAAAGAAAAAATATGAAAAGAAGCTGAAATCCTATGTAGAAAAAGGGAAAACCAAAGGTATTTTAAATTGCAAAGAAGCTGAGTACTTAATATCCAACTCCACCAAAACCCCTGTCATATACCACACACCAAAAATCCACAAAAGGTTGGAAAAGCCACCAGGAAGGCCCATAATTAGTGGAATTAATTCCATTTTTTCCAGGCTGGGAGAGTACCTGGATAAATTCCTCAAACCTTTAGTGAAAGAAGGGAAATCTTACCTGCGGGACAGCATGCAACTAATACAGGAATTACAAGAGATCAAGGGAGCGGAACAATGGCTGTTGGTTGCGGTAGATGTTAACTCCCTGTACACCAGCATAGAACAGAAGGATGGCTTATGTGGTGTGGAGAGAGCTCTACACATGAATACAAGTATGAAGCAGGAGCAAATTGGCTATATCCTTGAAGGCCTAAAAATGGCCATGGAATGTAACTATTTCTGGCATGATAAAAAATTTTATGTACAAACAAAGGGAGTAGCAATGGGAGCACGCTATGCTCCTAGCGTAGCTAATTTATTCATGGACCTTTGGGAAGACAAATACATCTACAGTAAGAACATACCCCAGATCAAGATGTACAAAAGGTACATAGATGACTTGTTCATCTTATGGAATGGAACACCAGAAAGCCTCACAAAATTTCTGGATAACCTTAACAATAATAAATATGGTATTAAGTTTACTGGGAAGTGGAGTTCGGAGATAATTGATTACCTAGACCTAGAAATTTTTAAAACAGGAGACAAGCTATGCACTCGCACCTTTTTTAAACCGACAGACAGAAATGGGTACATCCCGACCTCCAGCTGTCATCACCCAAGATGGAAAATGAATGTTCCCAAAGGGCAGCTGTTACGGATACGTCGTAATTGTAATCGAGTTGAGGATTTTAATAAACAGGCTGACATTTTAATTAATAGATTCCAAGAAAAAGGGTATGGCAGGGAGAGACTTCTGAAACTAAAAGAAGATATCATGAGGCTGGACAGAACCTCCCTGTTCCATAAAAAGAATAAGAAAGTTGAGAAGGGACCAGAATTAGCCTTCATTACGGGGTTCAACAGTCAATATAGAGATTTTGAGAAAATAATTAAAAAGTACTGGGCCATACTTAAGGAAGATCTCATTCTAACAAAACTACTACCGGTTAAACCTAAATTTATATATAGAAAAGCACCGAATTTAAGGGATCACTTAGTAAAGAATGTTACTGACCCTCCAAAGTCTATCAAAATATGTCCAGAATTGAAAGGTTTTTTCAGGTGCCAGAGATGTCTACCGTGTAAAGTAGCTAAGAAACAACCCAGGAGAAAGAACACATTTAAGTCGTGTACTGATCACAAAGAATATAGAATTAACCAGCTGATCACCTGTAGAAGTACACATGTTACATATGTTGTGGAATGCCCATGTCACCTCCAATACGTGGGTAGGACTACCCGTCAGTTGTTCGTCCGTATCCGGGAACACATTAAAAATATTAGGAAGGGGTTCCCAAATCATAGTCTATCCAGACATTTTGATGAGGTCCATCACAGGGATTCAAGTGGTCTCATCTTTTACGGTATTGACTCTGTCCAGGAACACTGGCGTGGAGGAAACAGAGAAACTTCAATATCCAGAAATGAAACTAGTTGGATATATCGATTGGGTTCCCTTGCCCCCAAAGGGCTTAACCTGGATATAGATTTGAACTGCTACATAGCTAACCCCTGAATAATAGTAAGATCTGTTCCCCAGCATATATAATAACTTGATAGTGAATATCTGAAATAATTATCCTTTTTCACTGGTTTCTCTATATTAGCCTCTATTCTGTCATGACTCTATTATTTTTCTAGCTCCCTATTACTTTCTGACTCTAGTAACATCTGATCATAACCATAATTGGTTTATGGTTTTGTCCCAATATTTTTGAACCTTGTAGAGCATGATGTACCCAAGAGAGCAAGATGATAAGGTGCAAACTGTTTTACCCAGAGTTTGTAGTATGGGTGTCCCACCCATGCTACATAGGCTCTCATTCTTGATTAACAATATCTTTTTAATAACATCAACTTTGATGCATAGGTTTCTACTCTTGATTAATAATATTACCCTTATAATAAAAATTTATGTACACAAAATTCACCATACCAATATTATTTTAATAGCCTCTATTCTGTCGTAACTTTATCACTTTCCTTGCTCCTTATTACCTCCTGACTCTAGTAATATTTGATCATAACCATATCTGGTCTATGGGTTGTCCTAATATTTCTGAACCTGTTGAGCATGGTGTACCCAAGAGAGTAAGATGACAAGGTGGAAACTGATTCACCCACAATCTATAGTATGGGTCACCCATGCTGTATAGGTCCTTAATTTGCGATTATTAATATCTTTATATTTCTTTACTTACACCACCCAGGATGTATAGGTCTCCATTCCTGATTAATAAAGAACTTATGTATTTACACACCCATCATACCATCTATACCATACTACTACTACCTCTAGATATATATATATATATATATGTACATATATATATATATATATATATATATTCATATATATTTTTAATATTTTTTATATATTTTTTATGGAGTGTTTATTACGTTGATATATGCACATATAGGCTGATATAACACAGGGTTTTTTATTTTGTTTTTATATAATGTCTAATAAATTTTGGGGATCTTATATATATGTATTTAATTTTTTTAAAAAATGTTGTTGTAGGTCCTTTAGGAATTGTAGATGATACATACCCGTCTAATACTGGGGACCTTATTAGGATATGCTCTAAATATAGATTTTAAATTTATGTATTTTATTATGTATTTACGATTTATAATATAGTTCCACAAAGACAGACCAAATCTATTTTTTTATTATCATCACCTAACTACAATACAAATTATTTACCGCTAGTTGCTCTAACATATACACGTATATTAAAGGAGGTTTATTCCTATGTGACCACATATCACTGCTCTGTATATAACAGAATATACTGGGGGCCGATACTGCAGTGTATGATTGGATCATGGATAGCGGTGTATAGCCAGGTTATGAGAGGTTAATGCCCAGACCTGCATTGATAGGAACACACAGTTGATGTCTAGCGGCCGTATCACATCCTCCCCCTGAGCGATATTACCATATTAAGGGGAGTGGTTAGGTGTATTGTGGAACTATATTAGAGTGTGAAGCGTAGGCGTTGACACTGCCTTTGAAAACGTCCTATGACGAAACGCGTAAGGCGGAGTCACGCTCACACGTCATACCCGGAAGTGCTGGCTGGAACGCAAGGTGGAACGCATGACCATTACTCGCTGCCGGTTCCAACCCTGCACACAGCGGTGCCTGTTTTAGATTTTATTTCGGTTTTTTCGGCCTGGAGCCTGTGAACATTTGTAATGATCGGTTATGTGCAATAAACTTTATATAACGTACTTCACCAAGGAGGCCCCCTTGTGTTTCTTTTTCTCCGGTATACTGGAGAGTTGAAGCTGGAAAACTGTTGGAATATCCTGACCATATGAGAACATATCTGATTCCTGGAGTAGCTGTCAGAATCGTAAGCTGTAGAGGAAGGGAAGCATACCTGGAGTGAATATCACCTGCCCTGGAACACCCACTCTCTTGCTCGGTACCCCTGCAGGGGTGATCATCTGTGGTGAGTGGGGTATCACTGGGGGGTGAGCACCTTAAAGTCACCGTCTTGAATGTAAGGCACGGAAGTCACTTGAGTGTGTCCCCAAGGATACAAATAACAACTTTTTTATTATTGGACTCTGTCTTTCCCATCTGGTCATTTATGTATGACCCCTTGCATGGATTTTATAGGAGTTAATGATTATTGCATATGCATTTGTCAAACCTATTTAAGGCTATTGTATGCTGTTTCATATAATCGCATTTAACTCACAGGGAGTGTGCTATATTGTGTCACAATTAAGTTTTTTATGGTTCACAAAAGTTGTTTTTTGGTTTAAACACGCCATGGTGTCTCAAAACTTTTGGAATGTGCAGCATCATATTTTATACACATGCTAACGACACATGGAGATTATAGTAGCACTACATATATACTCTTTAACAATTTTTCTATCACTTACTTCACAGCACCCCTGACGCCATTTTGTCCCAAAACTTTTGAATTTTGAGAAAACCCACAACACATATATTTTTACCAAATTACTGTTCACGCACACTTTATCATTCTATTTTAACCCATTGGGGGGATTCAATTTATTGTATTTTTTATTTTATATTTTACTTCACTTAATGCAGCAGTGTCGTATGCACTGAGGTTACGGCATTGGCTTTTTGTTTTTTGTGTTTTGGTTTTTTCATTTTGTGGTTACTTTTATACAATTTGGTGAGATTGCACTATGAACATTTAGTTCAGGTTATGTACCGTAATAGGATATAGCACCCAATTATATTGAGGGCAGCGCCATTTTTATTCCCTTTTTACTACTGTACCAGGCCACATGCCCTCAACATTGGGAGGGTGCTTTGGGGTAGCCCCCCAAAACACCTTGTCCCCATGTTGATGAAGACAAGGGCCTCATTCCCACAACCCTGGCCGGTGGTTGTGGGGGTCTGCGGGCGGGGGGCTTATCGGAATCTGAAAGCCCCCTTTAACAAGGGGACCCCCAGATCCCAGCCCCCCCCCTGTGTGAAATGGTAAGGGGGTACTTACCCCTACCATTTCACTAAAAAACTGACAAAAATGTTAAAAATGACAAGAGACAGTTTTTGACAATTCCTTTATTTAAATGCTTCTTCTTTCTTCCTTCATCTTCTTCTTCTTCTTCTGGTTCTTCTGGCTCTTCTGGTTCTTCCTCCGGCGTTCTCGTCCAGCATCTCCTCCGCGGCGTCTTCTATCTTCTTCTCCTCGGGCCGCTCCGCACCCATGGCATGGGGGGGGAGGCTCCCGCTCTTCTCTTCATCTTCTTCTCTTCTTCATCTTCTTCTTCATCTTCTTCTTCTTCTTCTCTTCTTCCTTCTTCTCTTCTTCATTTCTTCTCCGGGCCGCTCCGCAGCCATGCTGCGGCATGGAGGGAGGCTCCCGCTGTGTGACGGCGTCTCTTCGTCTGACGGTTCTTAAATAACGGGGGGCGGGGCCACCCGGTGACCCCGCCCCCCTCTGACGCACGGGACATGACGGGACTTCCCTGTGGCATTCCCCGTGACGTCACAGGGAAGTCCCGTCAAGTCACCGTGCGTCAGAGGGGGGCGGGGTCACCGGATGGCCCCGCCCCCCGTTATTTAAGAACCGTCAGACGAAGAGACGCCGTCACACAGCGGGTGCCTCCCTCCATGCCGCAGCATGGCTGTGGAGCGGCCCGGAGAAGAAATGAAGAAGAGAAGAAGGAAGAAGAGAAGAAGAAGAAGATGAAGAAGAGAAGAAGATGAAGAGAAGAGCGGGAGCCTCCCCCCCCATGCCATGGGTGCGGAGCGGCCCGAGGAGAAGAAGATAGAAGACGCCGCGGAGGAGATGCTGGACGAGAACGCCGGAGGAAGAACCAGAAGAGCCAGAAGAACCAGAAGAAGAAGAAGATGAAGGAAGAAAGAAGAAGCACTTAAATAAAGGAATTGTCAAAAACTGTCTCTTGTCATTTTTAACATTTTTGTCAGTTTTTTAGTGAAATGGTAGGGGTAAGTACCCCCTTACCATTTCACACAGGGGGGGCCGGGATCTGGGGGTCCCCTTGTTAAAGGGGGCTTCCAGATTCCGATAAGCCCCCCGCCCGCAGACCCCCACAACCACCGGCCACGGTTGTGGGGATGAGGCCCTTGTCTTCATCAACATGGGGACAAGGTGTTTTGGGGGGCTACCCCAAAGCACCCTCCCAATGTTGAGAGCATGTGGCCTGGTACGGTTCAGGAGGGGGGGGCCGCACTCTCGTCCCCCCCTCTTTTCCTGCGGCCTGCCAGGTTGCGTGCTCGGATAAGGGTCTGGTATGCATTTTTAGGGGGACCCCACGCCGTTTTTTTTTTTTTTTTGGCGCGGGGTTCCCCTTAAAATCCATACCAGACCTGAAGGGTCTGGTATGGAATTTAGGGGGAACCCCACGTCAATTTTTTTTTTAAATTTTGGCTGGGGTTCCCCTTAATATCCATACCAGACCTGAAGGGCCTTGTATGGAATTTAGGGGGACCCCCACATGGTTTTTTTTTTTTTTTTTTTGGTTCGGGGTTGCCCTGTGGGGAATTCCCATGCCGTTTTTATCAATGAACTTCTATGTGTATTGTCGGCAATGCAATAGCCGCGGGTAGTTTTAAATGAGTTTTTTCCTTCCAAATGTCATTTTGCTGTCAGACTGTTCTAAACACAGGAAACATGCGCCCCTTTACAGGCATACTATAGACACCCCCCAGGTACGAAATTTAAAGGGATATTACACTTTTATTGTTTGACTTTAAGCATTAATAAAATCACTGTTCCTGAAAAAACGTCCGTTTTTAAAACTTTTTTCTGCATTGATCCATGTCCCCTGGGGCAGGACCCAGGTCCCCAAACACTTTTTATGACAATAACTTGCATATTAGCCTTTAAAATTAGCACTTTTGATTTCTCCCATAGACTTTTAAAGGGTGTTCCGCGGCATTCGAATTTGCCGCGAACACCCCAAATTGTTCGCTGTTCGGCGAACTTGCGAACAGCCAATGTTCGAGTAGAACATGAGTTCGACTCGAACTCGAAGCTCATCCCTACTGCTTACATTAGTGTTTTATGCACAAAGAGGACACTGAGAGAATTGCATCCCAGACACCCCACTGTTGATTTGTTGAATACACCAGAACTTGCTTTTGCACCTTCAATGACTTTTACACTGGCACTTTAAGTTTGCTGCACTTACTGGCATGTCATTGGTCATTTGTTTCGCAGGCCAGCACAATATATTTTATATCACTATTATTGGGACATTTATTTATATTATTTATTATCCATATTGCGTTGGATTGATGTGTTTTATTTGCGATATCTAGATCACCTTTAAGCACTGGCACTTTGTACGTTTTGCACCATTTATAAGGATATGTTTTTGATGGTTATTTCTGATTTATTCTATGTATTTTTATTAGAATTATTCACATGAAGTAGTGTTTATGTCCCTTTGTGCACCTACACATGATTATCTAGATTTATATGTTTTTAGTGTCAACACTTATTTATGCGATTTTACATGCGTTTTTTTTTTTTTTTTTGTCATTTAGTATATACCAACTGAAAAGGATTTTTTATGCACTGTTTTTTCACATACACATGATGCTGATTATTAAGACTTGAATGTTTTTAGTGTCAACACTTATTTATGCGATTTATGCAATTTATTATGCGATTTTATGTCATTTTATTAATTGACCACAGACAGAGATTTACAGCTTTCTTTTGGTTAGCACAGCACCTCCCCCCTATACCTCAGTTTGATTTTGGGCTTATGTCTGACCCTTGCTTCGGTGCATGCAGCTGTCCAGTCGCATATGTGCGTTTTTACTATTTTTCTGAGTTCTTGTTTTCTTTTCTTTTTTCAATTGGGTAGCGCAGGAATATTCTTATTACAAAGAGGAGGTCGAGCCCAGGTGAAAAGAAATTAAAAGTAAGCAGCTACAAATACTGTAGCTGCTGACATTTATATTAGGACACTTACCTGTCCAGGGAGCCCGCAATGTCGGCACCCCAGCTGATCTTCAGATCGACTTCCGGGTGCTGCCATCACCATTCCTGGTAAGGAAACTAGGCAGCCTTTCGGCTTCACTTCTGGTTCCCTACTGCGCATGCACAAAGCGTTCTGCACTTTCTAATTGGCCTGGCGGAGGGGGGTCGAACTTCTGGGAGATCTCTAGAAGTGGGGAGGGAGACCTCTCTAAAACAGGTTTCACATCCCCCTCCCCCCTGAAAGGTGCCAAATGTGGCACCGGAGGGGGGGGGGGACGTATAAATGAGAGTTCCACTTTTGGGTGGAACTCCGCTTTAAGTGCAAAGTGTACACAACTTTAAAAAAATTAACTAGATTTCACATTTCTTTAGTCAGGACAATGAGTTGATTAATTAATGATTGCTAATGGTTACAGCAATGTGCTCTTTGTCTTAATAAATACAGTACAGTATGTCTGAATGACTTTAGCTTTACATATGTCCAAAAAAGAGGGGAAGGGGATTGGGGCTTTTTATCTACATATACACATAAACATTATTATTATATTGTTATTGTTCACATAAGTATTTAGCTGTTTAGGGCTATTTAGGTATTTAGCTATTTAAGGCTTACACACAGAAGTAGACTTTCCCTGTGAGAGTTTAACAGTAATTTGGAAACTAGAGAAAATGTGGTATTGAAGAGGTTAGGTAGGTAGGTTGGGGTACTTAGTTGTAAGAGTAGTAAAGCATTCCCCAGCACACTCTTCAGCTGGTCAGCACGAAAAGCTGTTTAAATAGTTTCAGCATTTAAGTTACAAAAAAATTAAAAACATTTTTGCATATTTTTTTGCTGTTGCTATACTGTATATACTTTTTGCAATAACACAATAAGTCAATCTGCCCTTCAAGGCAACTTTTTAAAGCTTGCTCCCTAACTCTAATCTATTTGAGCTGCCAAAGCAGAACACACATATACTGTGTGTGAGTGTGTGTATAAACATATATAGATATATGAAGAAGTACCAGAAGAACCAGAAGAAGAAGAAGATGAAGGAAGATAGAAGAAAGAAGAAGCATTTAAATAAAGGAATTGTCAAAAACTGTCTCTTGTCATTTTGAACATTTTTGACAGTTTTTTAGTGAAATGGTAGGGGTACTTTTGTACTTTTTTTTAAATTTTGGTGCGGGGTTCCCCTTAATATCCATACCAGACCTGAAGGGCCTGGTATGGAATTTAGGGGACCCCCACATCATTTTTTTTTTAAATTTTGGCCAGGGTTCCCCTTAATATCTATACCAGACCTGAACGGCCTGGTGTGGAATTTAGGTGGACCCCCCACGTCATTTTTTTTTAAAATTTTGGTTCGGGGTTCCCCTGTGAGGAATTCCCATGCCGTTTTTATCAATGAACTTCTATGTGTATTGTCGGACCGGCAATGCATTAATAGCCGCAAGTAGTTTTAAATTACTTTTTTTCCTTTAAAATGTCATTTTGCTGTCAGACTGTTCTAAACATGGGAAACATGCGCCCCTTTACAGACATACTATAGACACCCCCCAGCTACAAAATTTAAAGGGATATTACACTTTTAATGTTTCACTTTAAGCATTATTAAAATCACTGCTCCCGAAAAAACGGCCGTTTTTTAAACTTTTTTTTGCATTGATCCATGTCCCCTGGGGCAGGAACCAGGTCCCCAAACACTTTTTATGACAATAACTTGCATATAAGCCTTTAAAATTAGCACTTTTGATTATTCATGTTCGTGTACCATAGACTTTGACGGTGTTTGCGTGTTCAAACAAATTTTTTGCCTGTTCGCATGTTCTGGTGCGAACCGAACAGGGGGGTGTTCGGCTCATCCCTAATCTATATATAGATCTATCTATCTATCTATCTATCTATCTATCTATCTATCTATCTATCTATCTATCTATCTATCTATCTATCTATCTATCTATCTATCTATCTATCTATCTATCTATCTATCTATCGATCTACAGTATATATATATATAGTTCTATATACATATATATAGATATATATACATATATCTATATATACAGTCAGGTCCATAAATATCAACACAATTCTAATATTTTTGGCTCTATACACCACCACAATGGATTTGAAATGAAACAAACAAGATGTGCTTTAACTGCAGACTTTCAGCTTTAATTTGAGGGTATTTACATCCAAATCAGGTGAATGGTGTGGGAATTACAACAGTTTGTATACGTGCCTCCCACTTTTTAAGGGACCAAAAGTAATGGGACAATTGGCTGCTCAGCTGTTCCATGGCCAGGTGTGTGTTAGTCCCTCATTATCCCATTTACAAGGAGCAGATAAAAGGTCCAGAGTTCATTTCTAATGTGCTATTTGCATTTGGAATCTGTTGCTGTCAACTCTCAATATGAGATCCAAAGAGCTGTCACTATCAGTGAAGCAAGCCATTATTAGGCTGAAAAAACAAAACAAACCCATCAGAGAGATAGCAAAAACATTAGGTGTGGCCAAATCAACTGTTTGGAACATCCTTAAAAAGAAAGAACGCACTAGGGAGCTCAGCAACACCAAAAGACCCGGAAGACCATGGAAAACAACTGTGATGGATGACCGAAGAATTCTTTCCCTGGTGAAGAAAACACCGTTCACCACAGTTGGCCAGATCAAGAACACTCTCCAGGAGGTAGGTGTATGTGTGTCAAAATCAACAATCAGGAGAAGACTTCACCAGAGTGAATACAGAGGGTTCACCACAAGATGTAAACCACTGGTGAGCCTCAAAAACAGGAAGGCCAGATTAGAGTTTGCCAAACAACATCTAAAAAAGCCTTCACAGTTCTGGAACAACATCCTATGGACAGATGAGACCAAGATCAACTTGTACCAGAGAGATGGGAAGAGAAGAGTATGGAGAAGGAAAGGAACTGCTCATGATCCAAAGCATACCACCTCATCAGTGAAGCATGGTGGTGGTAGTGTCATGGTGTGGGCATGTATGGCTACCAATGGAACTGGGTCTCTTGTATTTATTGATGATGTGACTGCTGACAAATGCAGCAGGATGAATTCTGAAGTGTTTCGGGCAATATTATCTGCTTATATTCAGCAAAATGTTTCAGAACTCATTGGACGGTGCTTCACAGTGCAGATGGACAATGACCCGAAGCATACTGCAAAAGCAACCAAAGAGTTTTTTAAGGGAAAGAAGTGGAATGTTATGCAATGGCCAAGTCAATCACCTGACCTGAATACGATTGAGCATTCATTTCACTTGCTGAAGACAAAACTGAAGGGAAAATGCCCCAAGAACAAGCAGGAACTGAGGACCGTTGCAGTAGAGGCCTGGCAGAGCATCACCAGTGATGAAACCCAGCGTCTGGTGATGTCTATGCGTTCCAGACTTCAAGCTGTAACTGACTGCAAAGGATTTGCAACCAAGTAGTGAAAAGTGAAATTTTGATGGATGATTGTTAATCTGTCCCATTACTTTGGTCCCTTAATAAGTGGGGGGCACATATACAAACTGTTGTAATTCCTACACCGTACTGTGTGGGTATGTGTATATATAGATTTATATATATATATATATATATATATATATATATATATATATATATATATATATATGAGAGAGAGAGAGAGATGTATCTAGATATAACTAGATCTAGATATACAGTAGGGACAGAAAGTATTCAGTCCCCCTTAAATTTTTCACTCTTTGTTATATTGCAGCCATTTGCTAAAATCATTTAAATTCATTTTTTTTCCTCATAATGTAGACACAGCACCCCATATTGACAGAAAACACAGAATTGTTGACATTTTTTGCAGATTTATTAAAAAAGAAAAACTGAAATATCACACGGTCCTAAGTATTCAGACCCTTTGCTATGACACTCATATATTTAACTCAGGTGCTCTTCATTTCTTCTGATCATCCTTGAGATGATTCTACACCTTTATTTGAGTCCAGCTGTGTTTGATTATACTGATTGGACTTGATTAGGAAAGCCACACACCTGTCTATATAAGACCTTACAGCTCACAATGCATGTCAGAGCAAATGAGAATCATGAGGTCAAAGCAACTGCCTGAAGAACTCAGAGACAGAATTGTGGCAAGGCACAGATCTGGCCAAGGTTACAAAAACATTTCTGCTGCACTTAAGGTTGCTAAGAGCACAGTGGCCTCCATAATCCTTAAATGGAAGACATTTGGGATGACCAGAACCCTTCCTAGAGCTGTCCGTCTGGTCAAACTGAGCTATCGGGAGAGAAGAGCCTTGGTGAGAGAGGTAGGTAAAGAATAACCCAAAGATCACTGTGGCTGAGCTCCAGAGATGCAGTTGGGAGATGGGAGAAAGTTGTAGAAAGTCAACCATCACTGCAGCCCTCCACCAGTCGGGGCTTTATGGCAGAGTGGCCCGACAGAAGCCTCTCCTCAGTGCAAGACACATGAAAGCCCGCATGGAGTTTGTTAAAAAACACCTGAAGGACTCCAAGATGGTGAGAAATAAGATTCTTTGGTCTGATGAGACCAAGATAGAACTTTTTGGCCTTAATTTTAAGCGGTATGTGTGGAGAAAACCAGGCACTGCTCATCACCTGTCCAATACAGTCCCAACAGTGAAGCATTGTGGTGGCAGTTGCCAGTTCTTATCGTCTGCTAAGGTGATTGTTAATTAGAACTACATACAACTTAAAGCGGAGTTCCACCGACTTTTACAACTTTGTCTTAAAGGAATGACAACCCCTCCACCGCTCGATTTTGGATATTTATTTATTTTTTCCTTTATTATCTTTTATGAAGTACCTTGTGTACTTCCGCCTCAGCATCGTCGCGGCCCAGTGCGTCACATCCTCCTCTCCCCTGCTGCCTTCTGGGACCTTTGTGTGTCCCAGAAGATGACAGGGCCATTCAGGAAGCGATGCACGACTCGCGCATGCGCAGTAGGAAACTGGCAGTGAAGCCTGAAGGCTCCCACTGCCGGTTTCCCTTAATTGGAATGACAGTGCCTGCACCCGATCCAATGGGCGGATCAGACTGGAGGGGGCATTGCGGGCTCCCTGGACAGGTAAGTGTCCTTATTAAAAGTCAGCAGCTACAGCGTTTGTAGCTGCTGACCTTTAAAAAAAATTTTTTGCAGCTAGAGCTCAGCTTTAAATTGGGTCTCAAATCATTGATTTCCGGCACTTGGAAATCAGGTACACAGCAGCATTTAAAAGGAAAAACAATTCAGTGGGGACATTATTAAACATAGAAGAGGGGATTATTGCAAGGTTGTTTGCACTGCTTAACCACTTGCTTACAGGGGACTTAAACCCCCCTCCTATCCAGACCAATTTTTAGCTTTCAGCGCTGATGCACTTTGAATGACAATTGTGCGGTCATACAACACTGTACCCAAATGAAATTTTTATCATTTTTTCCCCACAAATAGAGCTTTCTTTTGGTGGTATTTGATCACCTCTGCGGTTTTTATTTTTTGTTAAAAAAATTTAAAAAAAATCCGAATTTAAAAAAAAAAAATTTTTTTTTTTTAATATTTTGTTATAAAATTTTTAAAAAGGGTAATTTTTCTCCTTCATTGATGTACGCTGATGAGGCGGCACCAATGGGCACTGATAGGTGGCAGTGATGGGCACTGATGGGTGGCAGTGATGGGCACTGATTGGTGGCAATAATGGGCACTGATCTTGTACACTGCTAGGTGGCACTGATTGGCACCACTGGTGGGCATTGTTAGGTGGCAATGGTGGGCATTGATAGGTGGCACTTGTAGGCATTGATAGGTGGCACTTATAGGCATTTATACGTGGCACTGGTGGGCACTGTGGGCACTGTGGTGTGGCAATGTCAGGTGGCACTGGCAGGGGGTACTTGTGGTACAATTGAGGCATTATTGCCTCCTCCTCTTCGGGACCGATGTCCCTTGCTGGTGAGCCGGTGATCTTTTTTTTTTCTCCTCGCACTGTCAGCGCGAGGAGAAAAAAAAACGATCACAGAGCTTTTGTTTTGGTCATGTGATCAACTGTCATTGGCTGACAGCTGATCACATGGTAAGGGGCCGGGACCGGCCCCTTACTTGGATCGGTGACTCGGTGATCACAGCACGCTCCACGCGCGCCCTGCAGGGCGCGCGCAGGGCACGTGCACAGGGGAGGCCGTCATATGACGGCCTCCCGGGAATTCAGGTCCACCCTGTAGCCGTCATTCGGCTATAGCGCGGATGTCAAGTGGTTAACAACCACTTTAACAGTTTTAAAAAACACTTTGGTCATGCTCTCAACCAAACTATCAAACCATCAAATGGCTGGTGTCATAGCTGATCACATGTGCATTATAATGACAATTGAAAATCATACAGAGGCCAAGATGGCAGCTTCCTTGGCTGAAAACAATACTAAGATTTAGTTTCACTTTAAGCCAGCTATAGACAAGTGATTATCTGCCAAAGAGTGATGGGAGAGGAGACAATTTCCATCCTCACACTATAATTTCTGGCACCTCCTGTGATGCTTGCTCTTCTATGCTGACCACAACACATATCCAGTATTTTAGATCTTCCATAGAAGAATTAGGGATCAGGAAACTGTAAGCATCATTCGCTGTTATTCAGCCATCAATAGCACTACAGTCTAATAACAAAAATCTAGTTCATGTAATACTGTTTCATATAATTTAGTAGAATCAGAAGTATGCAATGAACAGCATGCAAAGTCCTCCTGCCCAAAAGTGTAACATTAAGACATTTTTTGGAAGTTGGGAGAGCATGCAGCTTCACAATACTCTCCCAAAACAGCTCCTGAACTAGAAGACCTGGAAGTGCCCTTCCCACCACATACAGGCAGCTCATCCTACTCCTGGAGATGGTGCTCTCCTGTCATTAGGTTTGGTGACACCTGGTGCGATAAAACATGGTGTCACCCCCCCTCCCCACACCATACTGTATGTTATAAACACTGGTCTGTATATAATATACAGTACAGTGTCAGGGTACAGACTAGACTGTATATAATTTACAGTATGGTATCATCAGGGTACAGACTGTACATTATACTGTATGTACACCATACTGTATATTATATACTGACCAGTCTGTCCCTTAACACTGTACTGTACCTGTTATATTGACCAGTCTGTACCCTGGTGACACCATACTGTACAATATATACAGATCAGTCTGTACACTGACACTGTACAGTACATCATATACACTGGTCTGTATATAATGTACAATATAGTCATCATAGTACAGACTGGCCTGTATATAATGAGAAGAGAGATATGGGAGAGAGAGAGAGCAGGGGGAAAAGAAGGGTTTGCAGAGGGAGAGGGAGGCAAAGATAGAGAAAGTGAGGTGACAGAGGAGGAAGAGTGAGAGGAGGGGAGAAAAAAAGAGGGAGGAGAAAGAGGAGGGGGGAAGAGAGAAAGGAGTGGAAAATATATGTGAGTGGGAGAAAGAGAGAGAGCAAAGGGGAGAGAAAGCAATGGGAGGAGAAAGAGGAGGGAGATGGAGGGAGGAAAAAGGGGTGGGGGCTAAGGAGGAGAGTGAGGAGGGTGAGGGGGAGGAAGAAATAGGGACTGAGGAAAATGGGAAAGACTGCGGGGGGGGGGGGGGCTAGGGGAAAGAGAGATAGAGGATAAAAAGAGAAAGAGACTGGAGAAAAAGAGAGGGGGAGAAAAAACTGAGGGAGGGGCTAAAGAGGTGAGACAGGAGTGTGAAAGGGAGGAAGAGAGGGGGTGCAAGAGGGGGGACAGTGTAAGGGAAAAGGGAGAGGAGAGAAAGGGAAGAGAGAGAGGAGAGAAAGGGAGAGAAAGGGAAAGAGGAAGGGGAAAAAGAGAGAGGGGAAAGAGAGAAGGGTGAAGAATGGGGAGAGAAAAAGAGAGAGAGGAGGTAAGAGAGTGAGGGGGATGAAAGAGAGAAAAGGAATGACAGAGGGAGAAAGGGGAGAGAGAGAGGCTGGAGCAAAATAGGGAAGAGATGAAAAGAGGAGGGTGGGGGGGAGGGGGATAAAAGAGGAGAAAGAGTGTGGGGGGAGTAAGAAGGGGAGAGAGAAAGAAGAGAGGGAGGGAGAAGGGGGGAAGGGGCCGAGCAACAGGTGGTGGGGAGAGACAAGGTGGTTGTTCTGTGTGTGAAAGGCTCGCTTAATAATTATGCCTTTCCCCACTCAGGCCGGTTCCCCCTTAGGCAGCTATAGCAGCTATTGTTTCAGATCTCCCACCCAGCTGCTCACAGAACCCCTTTCACAGCACACTGCAGGCATTGCATGCAGGGGGTTGGAATGTGGTTGGGGTTGGGCGGACACAAATGGGAGGTGGAGTGTGGTATTGGACAGGTGATGGAGTGAGGGAGGGGCTGAGAACAGTAGTGATAGGATAAGATAATAACACTTGCGGCCTGACTCTCAAGTAGAGTCCGTATCTGCACTTAGAACCTATTGAGGGAGTCAGAGCGAGGCAGAGCTAAGATACTGCACTGGCCGATATCGCCGCCTGCACCTCCGATAAGCCACAGCTCCTACCTCCTCTGGGGCCCCACTGGTGGGCAGCTCATGCTTATAGTGGTGCTGGCCCTGGTGTCACCCCTCTGGTGGGTGTCACCTGGGTGTGGTCCACACCCCCCGCACCCCCATAGTGACTTCACCAGCATTCTCCAAATTTGACTAGTGACAATGAAGAAGGTGAGCTCACTGGGGATTTTATGAAGTATTTCTCTGTATTACCTACCAAGAAGGACATGGAAAGTCTTTTTGCCAAAATAGAAGAGTCGCATAAGAGGAATATGACTGAATTTAGAGATGGCCTGAAGCCCTTTCACAAACACCTTGACCGTATTGACCCACTTTCCCATGGCTGAATGTATCAGTGAGCTTCAGAAGTTTAATATACATACATATGCAGGTTCAACATAAATACATTCATTCAACCTGGACAATTTAGATCATCAACCCCACCACAACAACATCCACCTCAGGTCTTTCCCTGAGGCAATGAGACCTATTGCAAAGGAAACTTGTTAGGCAGTGAGCCCTATGTCATGCCTTATGTTTCTACTTGTACTCCAGTTTATTCCCTACTCTTTATATGCTACCACCTATGGTCAGTTCTACCCTATGGATCCTTAGTGCTTCATGCTCTGAACAATACCTCTGATTGCTATGGGCAATGTTTTGATTACCCTCTTGGCCCAGTACTCATTTCCCCATAGACACATATGGATCCTACACCTAAAATGCCTAATTCTAGTCCCTCGACATTGGTTACTTGGCTCTCCCTAAAGGGTTCCCTTGTTTCCCCAATACTACTGTCATCGCTCTCAGACCAAAGACCCATTATGAGACCTGTCACACTTCAGAACTAAGGTCTCTTCATAAAGCTGTTTTTTCAACTTTACTAAGCAGTTTTTTGTTATTTTCTTTGGCCCTATTTATCTGTTTTATATGTCAATTTCTTGCTATTTTGTACATGATCACTACTTTGATCATGTACAATAGACATGTGCACACTGAAATATTTTGTTTCGGAATTTCGTTTTCGTCCGAAATATAAATTTATTTCGTTACTCCCGAAATTAGTTTTTATTTATTTCCTTTTTCGTTAAAAATTGCATTAGTCCAAAAATCCAAATTAAGGTCGAACCTGTCATTGAAGGCTTATGGTGTCTGTCGAATGTTCAAAGAAGATTCGACGGAGCAGCTAAACTGTACGACGCTGTAAAGTTTACCTGCTCCGTCGCATCTTCTTAGAACTTTCAACAGACACCATAAGCCAAAGTACGTGTATACTTAGTTCTAGCTATTTTACTGCTCCTCCTCTTTGGTTACAATCAGCCAATAACATTCATCATCATCATTATTTTTATGTATATTTTCTCCCCTACGTCGAATCTTTTCTCCCCTACGTCGAATCTTTTCTCCCCTATGTCGAATCTTTTCTCCCCTACGTCGAATCTTTTCTCCCCTACGTCGAATCTTTTCTCTCCTATGTCGAATCTTTCCTCTCTATGTAGAATAATCTTGGACTAATAGAGTTAAGGTTAGGCACATTCGACCACAGGTTTGATGGACACAGATTGTTATTGTCATCATCATGTCGAATCTCCTATCTATATCGAACTGTTGTAGCAACGAAAACTAAAATAAAGCATTTGTTTGTTGAATCTTTCGTTTTTTGGATTCTGCACCTTCGTTATCGTTTGTTAAAATGATAACGAAAATACCTGAAATTCGGACGAAAATGCATTCGGACGAAAACGAATGCACATGTCTACTTTGCAGACCATGCAAGACTGCATTCTTTTTGGGGTTTCCCAATATGCTTTTTAGCATTCATCTTTGATAGCAGAGGAGTCATTCCTTTGCCATACGCCTTGCTGCACTGCTAGGCGTAGGCAGAGTTATGTTTTGTCATCAAGGGATGTCTGTAGGTGTCCAATAATGTTCATTAAAGATTGCATTCAAAACAGTTATGTCTCGTTATTTTTCCCTGCTTCTCCCTTCCTCCTGGCAAGGACTGCATATCTAGCAGAGATAAACCATCTTTGTTCATGAATCATATGCTCCTATTTAGGGGACTCTGCAACTCTCTGTGGAATAATGCCTTGCCTGCTGGGAAATTGAGATGGTGGGGTAATAAATAGAAGATTTCCTCTTGGGTTTACCCCCATCATTTTTTTTCTGAATAAGCTAAAAAACTTCTTAAGCATATATTTACAGCAACAAGATGTTTAGTAGCTCTAAAATAGACACACACTGAACATCCTTCACTAGTGAATCTTCTCTCAAGGATTCAAGATGTTAAATTGATGGGTCATCTAACAGTTCTGTAACTTGTTTGGTAAACATTATAAAGACTTGGAACTGTGGCATCTAACAGAAACTGCAGCAACACATATTTTACTCCTCTAGAATTTTTTTAGGGCTGCTTCCTGTGGCAATGTGAGACTGGATCCTTGAAGTGGTAAGACCATCCCCCCCCCCCCGTCTTCATTTCCCAATTTCCCTTATCCCCAAATCCTTTATGCCCCTTCTCTCTCTATTTTTACTCTACCTTCTTTATAGTTTTAGGCTGTACTATCGATTTCATTTCCATAAGATTGGCATTGTAGGACTTGGATCGGACTATGAGGCCACATGCTGAGACCTATTAGACTTACACAATTTGTTGTAGAGAACATGCTCTATTAGGTCTAAGGTAGGGCCATGAAATACTGACATTAAAGTGATTGTGATACATTATGTGATACTTTATGCTTTTATCTTTTCTTATGATGAATAAAGTGATCTGTCCCATTTCAACATGGTGCTTTTGGTTTGGAGCATTACTCTCCTGATGTATTACATGTATAGTTTGTATTCCTCTTTATTATGGACCTTTCATATAAAAACAAATACAAGTCGGTTGTACAAAAAAAAAAAAGAAAAACTGTTGGTTTGATGCTTTGCTAAATAGAAAGCAAAGAAAGACACACCTTCTTGGACTCTTCCTGTGTGTCCCTATCTTCTGTTTGATTTATTGCTGCCTACCAATAGCAGTTGAGCCTGTCCCCCTTAATATGTGTACATAGTATATCTGTACATGTCTTGCTCCCTTTACAAACTCCAAAATTAGGGAACATTTAGGATAGTGGATGAAGCCATGCAAAACATTTCTTAATGTCCTTGGACCGACTATGTATCCAAACTTGCTGGTTCAAAGCACAGATACAGACTAATATTACAGAGCCACTTATTCCAAATTGTTTCCAGTTTGTTGGCCAATGGCCATCATCTGTGCATGGAAGGAATGACTTCTGTGACTCAGGGCTAGGGGAGCAATGAGAAAATATAACTTAACCGGTTATGACCAGGCCATCCAAAAGCAACCAAAAAGCAATGGGACCAGTGAGAAGCACAGAAAAGTCTCTTTAGAACAGAAAACATCTACATGCCTAATTTCCATCAAACCCCCAAAATAAGATAATCATTTATGGATATTCTGTGCCTTTAGATTGCTCTGCATTTACAGTATATTAAGCCTGTATTTCTAAAGAAAAAAACACAAATATTGTGTATTGACTGAAGTCTTATTTTAATGTCAGTTCCACCCAAACAAGAAATTCCAGTTTGATGTAGCCAACATCATGGTAAATTCATTACAATAACTGAGTCTTGTAATTAGCCAAATATTCTGATGGTGACAAGAAATCTGAGTCACCATGTAACTCAGCATTACAGAATTATGTTGTAAAATAACATTTTGAGTTGGCCAGTTCATCTTAGAAAAAAGGCAACTTGATTGATGCATGTATCATAGCCCACATGTGTACTAACATTTCTGCAGCACACATTGGAATTTTTGTTTATACTATTAATTCAAAAACTGTGTATATGAATGATATCCTTGCAGTTGAAAATGCTTAATACAAGCATGACATTGAAGAATGCAACCTGTAATCCCTCTTTAGCTACTTTGTATTCTCATTTTGATTCATTTACTGACATAAGCGGGATAAAAATAGCTAGAACACAGCCTGCAGTATCGACATGATATTGACATGCATGATAGCAGTGCCTTTCTTAGAAAAATGTAATGCAGATGTCTATTTCAGGATATTGTTACAAGGACCAAATACTGTTTTTCAGAAGAGACCTATTTTGATGCTGTTTGCTAAGGGTTACCTTCTTAGCTGCACAAGAAATACAACAATCAACATATATTTAAGCAGCCTAATCCTTCAGCTATATACTTCCATGTACCATATACTACCAGCAAGTCCTTTTTTTAACAGTGATTCTGCCATTGTAGATTAGACACTCAGAACTAATATCGGATTGGTTGCTGAGAGCAGCAAGAATATTTTTCTTACTTTTTGCATTAACACAAGGTACAGATAACGTAATCCTATTGGTTTCAAACACAAACCTAAATCAGTTATCAGCTATATGCAATGTACTGTAATTGGGTGATTTCTTTTCCAAAACTAAAGGAAAATCCCACCTAACCTCTTGTTTACTATGGTATTGGGATTCAGGGGGTTAAGGCAAACTCAGGGCTGTGTCAGCCAAGAGCTTGGTGTTTTTTTTTTTTAGAGCCAGTGATGGGCTTTCAGGTGAAAGTCATTTGGGTGACTCTAGAGGAGGGGTCCCAAACTACAAGTCCCATCATGCCTCTGCCTGTAGGAGTCATGCTTGTAACTGTCAGCCTTGCAATGCCTCATGGGAGGGTAGTTTTGCAACAGCTGGAGGACCGTCAGTTTGAGACCCTGCTCTAGAGCCACCTGATTTTATTTGAAGGTGCACCTCACCCCCTTTGCTGGCTCCAGCAGTGCTTCCCAAGCTCTTTTGTTCCATGAGCCCAGGATTGCAGAAAGCTGCTTAGACTTACAGAGCAAGAGGAGATCTCAGATCTCCCCTGTGACTAATGAACCATGAAGTATTGTGTATTATCTCACTTCCAAGTTCAGAGCTGTCATTCCCCATCTACCGTAGCTAAGGTAACAGCTAATAGAGCATGATCTGTGCTTAAATAGATTCAGTGGAGGGCAGGGAAGACATTAGGAATCTAATAGACTACTAGGGATGAGCCCGATGTTCGAGTTGAACCGTTCGCCGAACAGCAAACCATATGCGGCGTTCTCAGCAAATTCAAAAGCCGCGGAACGCCGTTAAAGTCTATGGGACACTAACATGAAAAACCAAAAGTGCTAATTTTAAAGGCTTATATGCAAGTTATTGCCCTAGAAAGTGTTTGGGGACCAGGGTCCTGCCCTAGGGGACCTGTATCAATGCAAAAAAGTTTTAAAAGCGTCCGTTTTTCAGGAGCAGTGATTTTAATAATACTTAAAGTGAAACAATAAAAATGAAATCTTCCTTTAAATATCATGCCTGGGGGGTGTCCTTAGTATGCCTGTAAAGTAGCGCATCCCATGTTTAGAACAATACCACAGCAAATTGAGATCTGTAAAGGAAAAAATGTCATTTTGAAACTACTGTAATGTATTGTCGGGTCCCAGCAATATAGATAAAAATCATTTAAAAAAAAAAGTATGAGTCCCCCCAGTTCATTACCAGGCTTTTTGGGTCTGGTATAGATATTAAGGGGAACCCCGCACCTAAATTAAAAAAAAAAATTGCGTGGGGGCCACCCCCAAAATCCATACCAGGTCCTTCAATTCTGGTATGGATATTAAGGGGAACCCTGCACCAAAATTTTTTTAAAATGTCGTAGCGTCCCCCCAAAATCCATACCAGGCCCTTCAGGCCCCCCAAAATCTATACCAGACCCTTATCCGAGCACACAACTTGGCAGGCCGTAGGAAAAGGGAGGGATGAGAGAGCAGCCCCCCTCCTGATCCGTACCAGGCCACGTGCCCTCAACATAGGAAGGATGCTTTGGGGTTCCCCCAAAACACCTTTTCCCCATGTTGATGGAGAGAAGGGCCTTATCCCCACAACCCTTGCCTGGTGGTTTTGTGGGTCTGCGGGCAGGGGGCTTATCAGAATCTGGAATCCCCTCTTTAACAAGGGGACCCCCAGATCCCGCCCCCCTATGTGAATGGGTATCGAGTACATTGTACCCCTACACATTCACAAAAAAAAGTGTCAAAATGCTAAAAATGACAGTAGACAATTTGGGACAAGTCTTTTATTAAAAAAAAAAAAAAAACCCTGTCCCACGATGTCCATTCACCTTCGATCACAGCATCCGATGACCCGATAAAAAAAGAAAAAACGGAAAACATTCTGCCTCCATGGGAGGCTCCAGCTGATAGAAGCCTCTTCACGATGACATCTGACATCATGTAACATCAGAGGGGAGTGGGGTCACCCGTTTACATCACCGGATGGCCCCACCCTCAGCTATATAACAGCTGTCATCGCGAAGATGCTTCAGTCAGCGGGAGCCTCCCATGGAGGCAGAGTTTTTTTGTTTTTTTTTTAATTGCCCTTTGTGGCAATAACTTACATATAAGCCTTTAAAATGAGCACTTTTGATTTTTCGTGTTCGTATCTCATAGACTTTAACGATGTTTGCGTGTTCATACACATTTTTTTCCTGTTCGCAAGTTCTGGTGCAAACCGGACCAGGGGGTGTTCAGCTCATCCTTATAGACTACTGATGTCTCTATAAAGAGGACCTGTCACCTGCTCATTGCTATGACATGGAGGGGTTGTTAGCTATGCAATACCAATAATGTTAAATGAAGAAAAAAAAAAACATAAAAAGTGACAAAAAAGTATAATTAAAGAAAAAAATGAAAAGCTCCCCTATTGCCTCTGTACACACCCAATGCAAATATAAAGTGCAGGGCATGCATGTGTATGTAAACAAATTGGAAGAGGCAGAGGGATAGCAACAATTCCAGGATCATTATTCACTGGTAACTCTAACTGATAAACTATAGATGCTTGTAAACATCTCCTATGAAGAATTTTGGGTAGCATAGTTTTTTATGATTTTTTGTGATTTCATGGGCATGTACAATTTTAAGGCTTTACATGTTTGGTTCAACACAATCCCATATTTTATACTTTAGCAAATATTGTGTATTATATTGTGTTTGCTTGCAATATAAATTTATTTTAATGTGTTTTTTCCTGGAAATATGCGTTTGATAATCAGCTGCATAAATATTGTGCAATGTAAAGAACGCAACTGCCACATTTTTATTCTACAGGGTCTCCGCTTTTCGGAAAACATATAATTGGGGGTTTAATTTATTTTCTTAGCAAAAATACAGATTTTAAAAATGAATTAGTTAAAAATTGCCTCAATAGGTGGTCACATGTTACAGTCTGTATAATCTCCTTTAGATCTACCAACAATTCTGTAGTCCACTTGGATGCAAATCAATTGGTTAGTTTAGTTAAGTCCTCATATTACATTGTTTTGGTACATTTTAAATTCGTTGTGCAACATTTTAATGGTCATATTGTAAGTTAACGTTTATTGTGAGTTTTAGTCAGTTGTCACTGGAACAAGTATTCACTAGGGATGAGCTTTCTGTTCGGGTCGAACATGAGTTCAACTCGAACATTTGCTGTTCGCCCATTCGTCAAAAACCGAACATTATAGGCCGTTCACACCAAATTCGACACATAACGGCCCATAATGCACTGCGGGAGTGCAGTGCATTGCTGTATGATGATTGGCCAAAGCATGCACCATGACTTGCATGCTTTGGCCAATCCCAGCACCCTCAGCTAAGAGAGCCATAACTGGCCAAACTCATTGTGCCTTTTGCAAATCATGGCTCAGGGGGACTAAGTCTACGCCCCACATTATATAAGGCTCCCTGCATGTCGGCCCTGTGTAGTGTGTTGTTGGCGTGGAAAGAGAGATTCATTTAGATTGAGCAGGCAGGCAGGTTATTCAGTTAGCTGCAGTGTATTTAATATATCTATACAGACAGTCTCATAGGTCAATATTCAACAAGGTGATTCAGATATCGACTCTTGGTTTAAATATTTCAACAAAGTTGGAATCACTTTATAACAGGTTAACATCATTGGACAGGGAGATTAAAGAACTTAGAGATAAACTTCTGTCATATAAAACCTCCCCTGAATACAATTCACTCACCTCTAATCTCCAGAGTTTTTTGGAAAAAGAGGATAGAGACCAAAAAAATAAGAAACAGAAAAAATACACCAGGGATGTTGACTACAAAAATGGAACTGTCTTTGGTTGGCAAAAGCTTTTTGTTGCTGATCCAACCACAGACACTAACTCTCTTGCCCCCCCAACGTCTCTGCCATTAATATTACCCATATCTGGTATATCTGATATGAGGGTTCCACCTCCTGCTAATCCCGTTAATACGAGTAGCAGAGACTTGCGTGGGGGCAACAAGCTTTCACAGCCCAGAGTACATCATTATAGCCCACATACACCCACTACTCCTAGAAGAGATAGAAGTCACAATAGGGGTAAAAGAGGTGGTGGAGGTCAATGGGGTGCCAACCCTTACAACTCTTATCATTCCAATTCTGATTACCCCCGGGACTATTATAATTATCATAGAGAGGCTTCCCCTGCTAGTCATAGAGAACATTCCAATTCTTACTATTCTAATTCCCACCACTATGGGCAATCCTCTGTGGCCACTCATAATAGGTTCTCCCCCCTCATGAACACACGTGAATACTCATCCGACCGAAGGGACATTCATGAACAATCACCCTATAGATATAATCAAACCAATCCCAACACACACGGTCAGGTTTTTCACGTGGATCCATTTACATGCACAATGGGTCCAGTCCGAAGAGGGGTACAAGAGGGGGGAGGAGAATTCAGAGGAGAAAAAAGAAAGCGGACTTGATGGGACAAGGCGTATTTAATTTGAGCTCTAAAACATTCACCAAAGATGAAATGTCCATCCTGGACAAGGGTCTCAAATTTGCCCCACCCAAACAATTGGACAAATTTAATACCTTTATCGATGTACACAAGTACATACGTAAACTTAATATACAACGTTATCTTATTTCCAACCCATATAGGAGTGGCGGCAGTACCACCAACTCTGGGACGGTACATTCAGGATTAGCAAATCTATCACTGTTCAACCCACCTGTTCCTGTGGCTCCAGCCATTAATATCTTCAAAGACCTTGTACTTAAGGATTTGGCCGATTTACCTGTTAGGCGCACCTGCCATCAACCAGTATCCAGTATTGGTTTAAAGTCTCTATGTCAACAGAAAGACTTAGCAATACGTCCGGCCGACAAATGAGGTGGCATTGTCATTTTGGACAAAAGGGACTATGAACAGGAAATGTATAGGATCTTGAATGAACCTAATACTTTTAAAGCATTACCCAACAATCCCACTTATACATACAAAAAACTTTTGAAGATCATCACAAAAGGTTTTGAACAAGAAAGAGAGAGCTTTTTTAGTTCCTTTAGCTCCCAGAATACCTACTATTTATTATTTACCCAAGGTTCACAAAGACCCCTTCCACCCCCCTGGTCGACCTATCATGAGTGGCATTAATTCCGTCACATTGCGTATAGGTCGTTATATTGATTTTTATTTACAGCCTTTGGTCAGACAGACACCATCCTATCTTAAGGACACTGGAGCCACAATTAGACTATTGGAGGGCTTAGATGTACAGGGAGACTACAATTATGGCCACTGCCGATGTAGCCTCCCTCTATACTTGCATACCACACGAGAGGGGTATCAAAGCTGTCAAACATTTTCAAGACAAGGAACCATCCCTTGCTTCCTTTCAATGCTAATTCATAATGTAGTTACTACAGTTTGCTACTACACATAGCTATTTTTGGTTTAACCAACATTTTTACCTCCAACTTTGTGGAGTGGCGATGCCAACCTATTCATGGTCAAGTGGGAAGAGGATGTCGTCTATGCCCTCGGGAACCGGTCCTTCATTCTGTGGGCACGTTACATAGATGACATCCTCCTCCTATGGAATGGCACTACAGACTCACTACAGGCTTTATTGATCTACTAAACAGGAATGATAGGGGCATTTCTTTCACTTATAATTCTAGTACTGATAAGATCAATTTTTTGGATCTAGAGATTTGGATCGTGAACAGACAGTTTGAATTTCAAACCTTTTTCAAATCAACAGATAGAAATGGTTTTATCCCTACAGACAGCTGCCATCACCCGTCTTGGCTCCGGTCTGTTCCACGTAGTCAATTTCTGCGGTCATGTAGAAATTGCACAAATATAGAAACCTTTAAAGCACAAGCCAATATACTCAAAACTCGATTATTGGATAAAGGATACAACTATATGGACGTGGACTGGGAACTTTCGGGTACTATGGAAGTTGATAGAGAATCTCTATTGGCTATCAAGCCCAAACGTGATACTGATAATGACTTTAGGTGGGTTATGATGACCTCGTTCTCCACCCAGTATCGCCAGATCAAAGCCATTTTTGCTAAACACTGGAATATTCTTAAAAATGATCGTATCCTTAGCTCATCTTTACCTGACCAAGCTAAAGTTGTCTTCAGAGGAGTGCCCACTTTACAAAGTAGAATAGCTCCGAACATTATTAATCCCCCGTCACGTCTGTCATTTTTCCATGAACTGGCTGGCTTTTTCCCTTGTAGAAAATGCACAGTGTGTCAGCATAATTCAGGAGTGAGATGTAGGGTAGTTGACTTCAGATCTTCCGTCACCAACAAGCAATATTCTATTAAACATTTTTGTACCTGTGCGACTCATTATATAGTTTATTTAATCACCTGCCCTTGTGGGAAGCAATATGTGGGTCGCACCATCTGCATTTAACCAAGAGTGGTGACACGAAACACACCGTACCCAGACACTATAAGTCACATCATGATTGTAACCCTAAAGGAACCACATTTTTGGTGATTGACAGGTACATTGCCCCTTGGAGGGGAGGGGCTAAAACTAGAGGGGTCTCACAACTCGAGAACTACTGCATTTTTGAGCTGCATTCTTATTTGCCTTTTCGTATGAATATAGACTGGGACATTAATTCCTTCATTAGCAAAGCTTGATATTACCCACTTTTCATTTTCCATATTGATTATTACTCTTTTCATCTCTTTTCTTTCTCTTTTTCGTTTGAAACGTTGTTTGAAATATTGTTGTATTATATGTATATATGATCTCACATGAGAGTCCATTCCATGAGTGGTAATACATAACTTATTCCATATCTACCCCAAGCCTACCACTTTAGGTCACAATCTCCTTGGTAAGGCAAGAATAGTTATATTGTATACCTCCATAGAGACGACCGAAAATTAAAGTTTTGTTATGTTTAATTGGCGGTTTTTATACAATTATTAATTTTGCAATTGAGTCCACATAATAAGGCACAATTTTATTTTTAATTTTTATTTTTACATTTTAATCTTCATGTTTTTTTGTTAAATATATGCTTCCCATTAAAATAACTATTCCTTGATAACACTAAGGGATGACATTTATGTATCATTTTTATTTTATTTATTTTTTGCATTCAATTTTATTTTTTAATGCATTTTTATTTATTTTATTTTATTTTTGCATTCAATTTTATTTTTATTTTGCACTTTGGGATGGTATGTCCCCCTGATTGCTGAGATGTTATTCTCAGCATTTCCTGTTTCCAGTTTGCAGTGCGCATATGCAGTCACACGCACGCCTGTTAACACGCCTGTGCGTGTGACCTCACCACACTGATGCGGATATTCGTACCATCATTTCATGGCGTGGTATGCACGCTGATGCACCATTCATGGTGTGGAACGCACACCATTTAATGGTGTGGAACACACGCTGATGCGCTATTCTTTCGATCTGCCCTTTTTGGTCACGCACACGCCTGTTGGTCCGTTCGGGCGTGTGATGTCACCATATGTGTGCTTTGATTGCACATCGGAGAATTCAAACCCATGTTGAAACTGCCCCCTTTTTAGCATTGTTCCCTTTTAATGGGTTGACATGATTAAGCTTGGAACGCACACTCATATTGTTTAGTGTGTGCTGTGGAGCGCACGCTAGGGCGCCATTTTCACCAAACCGGAAGTACTTGCAATACATGCTGCAAACGCTTGTGGGCTTGGCTCTCATGATGGGGGTCATATTCCTTATACATTTGTGGAGGGCAGCAGTGGAGGGATACCCCAGACGATGTCCTTGGAGACAAAGCGCATCGGGAAGGTCTCCACTGCTGCTAATTGGCTCTTTACAAGCGCTGTTTTTTCTTCAATCATGTGAGTGTTTCCATTTTTATTAAAATTTCATTTTTATTTACGGAATTACACTATGTGGTTCCCTTTTGTTTCCTCCTCTGTTCCTCCTCTGTTATCCTTTATACATTTGTGGATTTCTGAGTATTGGTACGCATGAGATGTCATTGTCCATATGTTTCCACCTGGCTGAGAATCAAGAATCCTGGTCCTAGGATACTGACTGCTCCAGAGTCCATTCACCTTAATACAAGCCTGTTTGGCATGCAGAACATATGTTTTGGCGTGTCCAAACAATCTGGTAAGCCTCCTCTTCATATGGTGGTGGTTTCTTCACAATCACATATCCCAGCTTTTGGAATTAATTCCCCACATTGGAGTTCTTCACTGATGAGTTCACATCTTCAACCATATACAACCCCTGGCAAAAATTATGGAATCACCAGTGCCTGAGGATGTACCTTCAGTTGTTTATTGTTGTAGAAAAAAAGCAGATCACAGACATGGGCAAAAAACTAAAGGCATTTCAAATGGCAATTTTCTGGCTTTAAGAAACACTAAAAGAAAACAAGAAAACAAATTGTGGTGGCCAGTAACAGTTAGATTTATAGAACAAGCACAGGGAATAAATTATGGAATCACCCTGTAAATTTTCATTACAAACACTAATGCCGCGTACACACAAGCGGACTTTATGGCAGACTTTGCCCGGCGGACTGGATTTCGTCAGACAATTCGATCGTGTGTGGGCTCCAGCGGACTTTGTTTTCTCAAAGGTTGGACGGACTTAGATTTGAAACATGTTTGAAATCAACCCGTCGAAATCGAGTCTGGTCGAAAAGTCTGCTCGTCTGTATGCTAGTTCGACAGACAAAAAGCCACGTTAGGGCAGCTATTGGCTACTGGCTATGAACTTCCTTGTTTTAGTCCGGTCGTACGTCATCACGTTCGAATTCGACGGACTTTGGTGGATTGTGTGTAGGCAAGTCCGTTCATTCAGAAAGTCCGTCGTAAAGTCTGTCGAAAAGTCCGCCGGGCAAAGTCTGCCGTAAAGTCCGCTCGTGTGTACGCGGCATAACACCTGCATCAGATTAAATCTGCTTGTTAGTATGTGGGTAAAAAGGAGTGATCACACCTTGTAGAGCTGTGCAAGTGGACTGACATGAAGCATGGCTCCAACACCAGAGATGTCAATTGAAAAAAAGGAGAGGATTATCAAACTTCTTAAAGAGGGTAAATCATCACGCAGTGTTGCACAAGATGTTGGTTGTTCACAGTCGGCTGTGTCTAAAACATGGACCAAATACAAACAAAAACAACATAGGAAGGTGGTTAAAGGCAAGCATACTGGTAGACCAAGGAAGACATCAAAGCGTCAAGACAGAAAACTTATAGCAATATGCCTTGAAAACAGAAAATGTACAACAAAACAAATGAGTAAAAAATGGGAGGAAACTGGAGTCAACATCTGTGACGGAACTGTAAGAAACCGCCTAAAGGAAATGGGATTTACATACAAAAAAACTAAAAGAAAGCCATCTCTAACACCTAAACACAAAAAAACAAGGTTACAATGGGCTAAGGAAAGGCAATCGTGGACTATGGATGATTGGATTTCTGTCTTGACGCTTTGATGTCTTCCTTGGTCTACCAGTATGCTTGCCTTTAACCACCTTCCCATGTTGTTTGTATTTGGTCCATGTTTTAGACACAGCCGACTGTGAACAACCAACATCTTGTGCAACACTGCGTGATGATTTACCCTCTTTAAGGAGTTTGATAATCCTTTCCTTTTTTTCAATTGACATCTCTGATGTTGGAGCCATGCTTCATGTCAGTCCACTTGTTGCAACAGCTCTCCAAGGTGTGATCACTCCTTTTTACCTACACACTAACAAGCAGATTTAATCTGATGCAGGTGTTAGTGTTTGTAATGAAAATTTACAGGGTGATTCCATAATTTTTTTTCCTCAGAATTGAGTGATTCCTTAATTTATTCCCTGTGCTTGTTCTGTAAATCTGTTACTGGCCACCACAATTATTTTTCTTGATTTCTTTTAGTGTTTCTTAAAGCCAGAAAGTTGCCATTTGAAATGCCTTTAGTTTTTGGGCATGTCTGTGATCTGCTTTTTTTCTACAACAATAAACAACTGAAGGAACATCCGCAGGGACTGGCGATTCCATAATTTTTGCCAGGGGTTGTAGACTGGGACTGAATACACATTGAGTTTTTTACACTACTATCTGTGTGGATTTTTATTGATTCACTTTATATACATATATGTTTGTCAAACGTAATTTCATTTTTTGAGGTTTTTTAGTGCCATTTGGGCTTAGAGCCCATATTGTCCTTGGCACATTACTCCTTAGCGCTACACTTTTTGTTTGTTTGCCATTTATCTAATTTGGTGTGTCAGCTGCTAAATTTTGGGGGCAGTGCAAAATTATTTGTTTACACTGGGACAAGTATTCACTAGTGATGAGCTTTCTGATCGGGTCGAACATGAGTTCGACTCGAACATTGGCTGTTCACCCGTTCGTCAAAAACTGAACATTATGGGCTGTTCGCACCAATTTGACATGTAACGGCCCATAATGCACTGCGGGAGCGCAGTGCATTGCTGTATGATGATTGGCCAAAGCATGCAGCATGACCTGCATGCTTTGGCCAATCCCAGTGTACTTTTTCTAATCTACTTCTGGCAGGCAGGTTATTCAGTTAGCTGCAGTGTATTTAATATATATATATAGATATATATATATATATATATATATATCTATATATATATATATATATATATCTATATATATATATGTATATATATATCCACTGCATACAGTTTAGCTATATCAGACTGCAGGCTGTTCCTGGCATACTTTTTCTAATATCCTTCTTGAGGCGGTGCAGTAGCTACTACTTTTCTGGTGGTGATGGTACACAATACAGTACACCCATAGTTGTTATTACATTTCTGTTGGTGTACACAGTACCGTGCACCCATAGTGCAGTTGCTACTACTTTTCTGGTGGTGTACACAGTACACAATACAGTGTAGTGTGGTGTTGAAAACAAAATCCCCATCATGTCCAGAAGGCCAAGAGGAAAGGCAGACGCTCACAGGCCACTAAATGAGGACAAGCAGGCTCTGTGTATACAGTCCACAGTGCTTGTCATGGACATGGTGCATCTTCTGCAGGTGGCCGTGGGGCACGCTTGTCCTTTTTTTCTGCTGCTGGGACAGGGGCAGAAAAATTGGGCCTTTGGTGGTGGTGGTGCCACAACACTTTAACCCCTCACAGATACTCTTGTTGGGGGCAGGAACGGGCCCTGCTGTGAAATATAAGATCAAAAACTATAATTACATGCCCCTGTTAAACTTGGACAGAAAAATTTGGCCTTAGGCAGTTGTGGTGTTGCCCTAAATCAAAAATATTGTTGGAAGCTAGCATCATCAAGAGGAGGAATAGAATAATCACTCAGCATAGGCAGTCTTCAAGGGATCCAACATCCACAGAAAAATCAATCAGTTACATCAGCATCATATGCTTGATAGCTGCTACTGATCCAAGACTGATTGATTTTTTTGAATGTGAGCCTATCAATGGAGTCTGTGGACAGGTGCACTCTATGATCCATTACAAACCCTCCAACAGCACTGAATGTGTGTTCAGAAAGATGCAGGACAGGCCAGTAGCTCAATTGTATATTGAGCTAGTTCTGGCCAATGGTCCATCCTCAAGACCCAGTACAGTGGATGCTCTGTTGGAAAGGTCTCCTCTTGCCCCTGGATATTCTTGCACCATGTAAAGCAGATGCTGGTGATGGTTGCTTGAACTGATCAGACCTCAGCGCTGAGGAAAGAAAAATTGTCTAAAGGCATTGGTCAGCCGGCCACCTTCTCCACTGCTCTTCCTCTGACTGAACAAAGCCTCAGAAACACGTTGTCCAGCACCAGGAAATTGTAACCTCACAGGGTCTGGAAATACATTGCACAAACCTTTCTTCAAGGCCTCCTGAAGATGTTTCATCCTCTGCTCCCTTTGCGAAGGCAGGATGAGTTCTGCAACCTTACCCTTGTAACATGGATCAAGAAAGGTTGCCAGCCAGTAATGATCCCACTCTTTGATACCACAAATCCTAGGGTCCTTACGCTGCATGGCCTCCCTGATTCTGCAAAGCCTGAAAAATTTTGCAGAGGCATTCAATTCTGAGTCCTCTGGGTCACTAAGGATCACATGATCTCCTCCCAGCCACGTACAACTCGGTTTCTGGGGACTGAAAACCATCCCTTGAAGACTGCTGCTGAGTGTTATCCTCCATGTCCATGCTGACACAATCCTCCTCCTCTTCTTTCTGTGTGTTTGGCGGGCCTGCAGGAATAATATCTGAATAAAGGAGGCCTTGAGAGGTAAGGAAGTCCTCCTCTTCCTCCCGCTTTCTGCCTCAAGTGACCTGTCCATTATTCCATGAAGCATGTGCTCCAACAGGAAGACAAGAGTGACAGTATCACTGATGCATGCATTGTCACTGCTCACCATCCTTGTGGCCTCATCAAATGGTGACCGGACAGTGCATGCATCCTTGATCAGTAGCCACTGGCATGACAAAAAGAAGCTAAGCTCCCCTGACCCTGTCCTGGTGTCATACTCACACAGGTATTCATTGATGGCCCTCTGCTTCATGTGCAGCCACTGCAGCATTGCCAACATTGAGTTCCACCTAGTGGATATGTCACAAATGAGGAAGTTGGTGGGCATGTTGCATTCCCTTTCAATTTCAGTCAGCCGAGCACTGGCATTGTATGACCATTGGAAATGACCACAGACTTTTCTGGCCTGCCTCAGGAGATCTTGTAAGCCTGGGTACCTGCTCAAGAACTGCTGCACCACCAAATTCAGGTTGTGTGCCAAACATGGAACATGGGTCAAGTGTCCCTGTTGGAGGGCGGAAAGAAGGTTGACGCCATTGTCGCATACAACCATTCCTGGCTGAAGCTGGCTTGGCGTCAACCACCACTGAGCCTACCCCTGCAGAGCCGACAGAATCTCTGCCCCAGTGTGGCTCCTGTCCCCTAAGCATTGGTTTAACCTTAAACTATGTAGAGGGTTCTTTACTGTAAGAGTGGCAAGGATGTGGAATTCCCTTCCACAGGCAGTGGTCTCAGTGAGGGGCATCGATAGTTTCAAGAAACTATTAGATAGGCACCTGAATGACCGCCACATATATACAATGAAATACTGACATATAATCACACACATAGGTTGGACTTGATGGACTTGTGTCTTTTTTCAACCTCACCTACAATGTAACTATGTAACTCATGCACCGCATGGCATCTTTTTTGCCTTAGTGCTTGCATAGCCCCTTGAATGCTTATGGAGCACCACTGGTTCAGAGAACAAATCTGCAGAAGAGGCCATAGAGGAAGAATAAGAGGAGGGGGTGGAGAAGAGAGCTGTGGCAGAATCACCGCTAGCATTTTGGAGGCGTGGTGGCGGAACAAGCTCCAACAATACTGAACCCTGTCCTGCATCCTTCCCAGCTGCCAGCAGAGTTACCCAGTGTGCCGTGAAGGAAAGGTAACATGAGTCTGCGGTAATATACACCTTACTGCTGAACGCCCTGTCCAACAAGAGAAAAACATTGCCTTCCACATGCCGGTAGAGAACTGGAATGGCCTTCCGTGAAAAGAAATGGCGTTTTGGAACCTGCAACTGAGGTACAGCACATTCCACAAATTCATGAAAGGGGGTAGAGTCTACCAGCTGAAAAGGCAGTAGTTGCAGTGCTAGCAATTTGGCCAAGCTAGCATTCAGATGCTGAGCATGTAGATGTCTGGGACCGAATTTCTTTTTACGGTTTAGCAACTGGGGTAGGAAAATTTGCCTGCTAAAATCACACTGTGGTGTACTGCTAGCAGATTGTCTGCAAGTACTTGGGACACCTATTGCTATACCTTCATTTCTCTCAGTGCAGGTTTTCAAGAGGACTGGAGGTATAGTAGGGTTGGAGATCCCAGATGAGGAGCAAGGAGAAATCTGCCTTTTTCTTTGATGAGGGTCTTTCAAATGCTGTTGCCTTATCAGTTTATGTGAAATCTACATTTATAACTGTAAAATATTGGAATTATGAATATATTTGATTTAGCTTTTATCTATGTAGGGCGGAACAAATTATCTTCACAAAAATCTCTGGTAGACCAGACAAATTGGTGCCTAGACTTGTGTATACAAACAATGGGATCCAAACCTCATTATTTTACACATACTCACTTCAAAGGATCCCATGCTGGGATATGCAATGAAAGGAGGCCAACCCATAATCAATACTTAACTTAAATTCAAGTTAAGCTCCTGCTCAGAATAGTCACAAGGATTTGCATTAAAGGGGGCTGACTTATGCAAAGTATAGGGATTGGAGATGTAGCCAGTCCTTAACCAGGAATAGGGAAGCTCACCAATCAGAGCCACGCTATGCAAACCAATTAGGCATCAGCATGTAATGATATACACAGACTGGATGAGAGGGAAACACACACTTTTATGGGAGAGCAACCATCAGAATGGAACCTTGGTGCAAAGGGTAATTATGAGAAAGGTCTGCATTTTACTTGGAATTAAATATGTTTGTAGATTAATGTTTTCAAGAATATACTCTGTATTCCTTCATGTAATTCTCTTATTTTAACCTAATATTTTCTTCCTTGGTGTAGACTATAGATAGATGGTTGTGTATTAGATAGACTTTCAACTACTCACCAATAAATGTTGTTATTGTGTTAAAGCTTTCACTCATGGTCAAAGAACTCTCATTTAACCCAAATCATATCTGAGAGATATTAAATCTCAAATATAGTATATGGGAAAAAGACTGCATGGGAGGTCGTCATATGTCTGGTCAAGCATGCCCAAGCGGCCATGCTTGATCCACTTCAGACATAGGTTGCAAACAGCAACGGTGCGATCTGCTGCACACGTGTCCAAAAAGGCCCACACCAAGGAACTTTTCAAAATCAGCAGGGAGTCAGCAGCGCCCTTGTCACGAAGATCCTGCCAGTAACTGGCGTCCCAGGCACACGGGAACCCGGCCACGGGTCCCATTGTGCATGCGCGCGCGTTCACGGGTGCGGTCACGCACGGGCACGCGCGCGCACTCCCGCTGGTGTCAGACGGGCTATTTAAACCTGCCTGTCACACTCCATCCCCGCTGTCTGCTCTACAGCGTTCTGTGAGTGTTACCTGATCTGATCTGTGTTTCCTGTTATCTGACCCGGCTTCCTGTTTGACAATCCTGCTATCTGCCTGCACCAGGCCCTCTTGGCTTGCCTGACCATCCCTCTGCATTACCCCTGGTACCTCTGCTGTCCAAACGTTACTGACCACCGGCTTGTTGACCCTCCGCTGTGTTTATCAGCTTCCAGTCTGCTATTACCTGCTGTTGTTCCTGGTTCCAGTCCAGCTTCCAGTCTGCTATTACCTGCTGTTGTTCCTGGTTCCAGTCCAGCGTTCCAGGCTACCTTCTGCTGTGTTCCAGCCCAGCGTTCCAGGCTATCTTCTGCTGTGTTCCAGTCCAGCGTTCCAGTCTATTACCTGCTGTTGTTCCTGGTTCCAGTCCAGCGTTCCAGGCTACCTTCTGCTGTGTTCCAGCCCAGCGTTCCAGGCTATCTTCTGCTGTGTTCCAGTCCAGCGTTCCAGTCTATTACCTGCTGTTGTTTCTGGTTCCAGTCCAGTGTTCCAGGCTATCTTCTGCTGTTGTTCCAGTCCAGCTTCCAGTCTGCTATTACCTGCTGTTGTTCCTGGTTCCAGTCCTGCATTCCAGTCTCTGTCCTCAGTCTACTCCTCAGACTACTGACTCCAGAGGGTGCCACCACTACTGAACTTTCAGCAAATGTTGATCCTGCCAGGCACCCATACCACTCTTCACTCCTGGCCCTCTGTCTCCATTCCAGGGGAACGGGAGTGGGAGCTGTAAGGGAGGTCTTTTCCTGCACTTCAGGCTCACAACCTACCAGGTACGTGACAGCCCTGCACCTGCGAACCTCTGCGGTGTGATGCAGTAAGGTGACTGCCCTTAAGCTAGAGGACATCCTGCCTCGTTGATGTTGAGTCTCCTCCTCTTTTCAATCAGGCACCCAAGTAGAGTCAGTGACCTCATCATCCCCTCCCCCCTCATCACTGGAGCAAACTTGGCCTTATGCTGCAGCTGGGGGAACATGACTGCCAGTTTCTTGTCCTTCTTGGGCACCCCCTCTCTCTAGGCTCACGTTACTCCCTTCCTCAACCAGGGAAACAACATTGGAGCCTTCAAATCTCTGCGAATCCTCCAGCAGCATGTCCCTGACACTGTGGTAGAATAGTTTGGGGGACTCCTCCATGCATGATGGTGGGGCTACGGAAGGAGTGACTGTGGACAAGGAGCCGGTGGAATAGGCCGCTTTGGCAGCTGCATAGGAAGGAAAACTACTCTGAGCCTGGGTGACAGAGGATGAGGAGGATGAGGATGGCTTTGTTATCCACTTCACCAACTCTTCTGCATGTTCTGGCTCAATAACATGGCCAGTAGCAGAAAAAAGGACAAGTGTGCCCCATGGCCACTGGCAGAGGATGCACCATGACCAGCACTGTTGACTGTAGACACAGAGCCTGCTTGCCCTCTTTTAGTGGCCTGTGAGTGTCTGCCTCTCCTTGGTGGCCTTCTGGACATGATGTATATTTTGTTTTGCAACACCGCACAACACGGTATTGTGTACTGTGTACACCCCCAGAAAAGTAGTAGCAACTGCACTACGGCTGCACTGTATTGTGTACTGTGTACACCACCAGAAAAGTAGTAGCAACTGCACTACAGCTGCACTGTATTGTAATTACAATTTTTGATCTAATATTTCACAGCAATGACCATTCCTGCGCTCAACAAGAGTATCTGTGAGGCTTTACAGTGTTGTGCCTCCACCACCACTGCCTAAGGCCCAATTTTTCTGCCCCTATTTAACAGGGGCATGTAATTACAATTCTTGATATAATATTTCACAGCAGGGCCCGTTCCAGCACCCACCAAGAGTAACTGTGAGGCCTTACAGTGTTCTGGTACCGCCAACACCTAAGGCCCAATTTTTCCCCTTAATATCCATACCAGACCCAAAGGGCCCGGGAATGGGCTGGGGGGGGCAACATTACATTACAGCCGCAAGCAGTTTTAAATGACTTTTTTTCTTTTAGAAATGTCATTTTGTGCAAGGACTGTTCTAAACACTTTACAGGCATACTATAGATAACCCCCGGGCACGATATTTAAAGGAATATTACACTTTTATTGTTTCACTTTAAGCATTCTTAAAATCACTGCTCCCGAAAAACGTCCGTTTTTAAAACTTTTTTTTTGCATTGATACATGTACCCTGGGGCAGGACCCGGGTCCCCAAACACTTTTTATGACAATAATTTGCATATTAGCCTTTGAAATTAGCACTTTTGATTGTTCACATTTGAGTCCCATAGACGGTGTTTGCGTGTTCGCACAAATTTTTTGTCTGTTTGCATGTTCTGCGGCGAACTGAACCAGGGGGTGTTCGGCTCATCCCTAGTATTCACACCTAAAGATTAATACCAAAGAAAATGATTAAGCTATTGCACTGACTAGAACCCAACCAACATTTAACAGGACATTTAGTAGGGAACACCAGGTGAAGTGGATGCAGCTCCTCTCAGATTAGATCTTGAGATCCTAATGCGCATATAAAAAACAATCTCAAGAGATCACCTCCATCTAGGTGTAGTGATTTATTAAAAAAGTATAAAAGACAATAAAAATGCACTCACTAGACAAAAGTGGATCAAGGCTTATCATAAACCCATATGGACCGCCATATGATCACCATAAGGCTGCAGAGCTCTGCAAGCATGTGGCTAGTTGAAGCAGGGTTCTTGATGGAAGTACAGCTGTCAGGCTTCAGGGCAGACAGGAACGCCTCTTTATCAAACCACACTAAAGAGAAATAGTTTCCTATGGTTTGATAAAGGGGCACTTCTGTCTTTCCTGAAATATGTAGCCACATCCCCTTCACTTTCTGTCATCATTACCCAGCCGAGAGAGGTGCTGTTTGGAGCTGCAGCCATCTTTCTACTTCTGGAAGCTGCTGTTGCTTATGTTCCAGCCTGAAGCCTGACAGCTGTACATCCATTAAAAGCCCTGCTTCAACTAGCCACATGCCTGCAGAGCTCTATGGAGGTCCATATGGATTCATGACAAGCCTTGATCCACTTTTAACTAGTGAGTGCATTTTTATTGTCTTTCATACTTTTTAAATAAATCGCTACACCTAGGTGGAGGTGCCCTCTTGTATTTGTTTTTTACACTAAAAGATTACCCTCACCTCTTGTTCAATTGATAATTAACATGTTGGACTTTCCTTCACTTTCTCTCTTAGTGGCAATGGCCACCAGAACCAATAGAGAGGGTCACTTTCCCCAGGAGGTCTTAGGAAGAGAACCTGTCACTTTGCGCTAACCAATGGTCTGTCAGACAATTTATTCTTAAATACTGTAGGTGCTTCTGATCAGATTATTATCCTTTATTTCCCAACACTTCAAATATAACACCAACGTGCACACATTATAAATGAGTCTACATATTCATTGCATATTCAAAATACTAACATCTGAATAGGCTGTAGCCTGGATACAACCATTATTAAACCATTTATCCATTGTAAGCCTTATTTTTTTCTCTGCATTGCATTTGCTTTTATGTGACTGGGATAAAAGTCTTCAGGAAACTTCACAGATGTAATAAATCAGCTCTGAGACCGCAAAGTCTTTCTTTTAGAAGCTGTTTCTGAAGTAGCTACTTTTGCAGTCTCAAAGCTCATGTATTACAGAACCCGTGAAGGGTTTAAAAAAATCTTCACAGGTTCTATAATGCAAAAGCTTACAAACAGTAATTTGCAGAACCTTAGTTGTTACTGTTTCGCATTAAAAGCTATTTAGTTTCAGCAATACAGGAAAGATACCATTTCACAGCACAATTTGAGCATCAGTTCTTAGAACTTTAAGTCACACATTAAATAGTTATGTTATTAAGCTTAGTTATTTTGTAAACTTGACAAAATATTCATCAAGCAGCTCTGGGCTGCACTGCATTTGCAGTCATGCTGCAGTGCAAAGAATATGCTATTTGGGGGTGAGAGCAGAGAGAGAGAGATGACCTCATCAATCTGCTGCTTCTCTTTACACTGTGCAACCACAAGGTAGGGGTATAAAGGAGACTTCCAGATTTAACTTAAATGCAACAATGAAAAAATCACTCAGAAAAGGCTGTGCTGTGTTGGAGAAATGTGTTAATCTCAGAAATTGATACACATAAATACAAATCCTTTCATAGGATAACATTTATCTTTTATGTATTTCATTAGTGTATTTTGCTGTTTCCTTAGAGATCCACTTTCAGGCATAGTATATCGTACGCCTATGCGATGGCTCTGTTTGCATGCATGGGGGTGCACAGGTTTTCTGTGCATCCCAGTGCCGGCAGTCCCATTCATGTCAATTGAGATGCAGTAGCTGCACGTACACAGCCGTTGCTCCCAATTTGACAATGGTGCGGGTCTGCATTCAGAGCTCTGCACGGTTTGTATATGCATTATCAGATACTCACAGATTCCTGAATATCTATATATCTATAGGCTTTTCCAGACTTTGAACAAATGTTTTGTATGCTTTCTCTGAAAATGTAAAACTTTTTCCAGATACCCAAGTGCCCATTTATTTTTAACATCGGTACCTACTACATCTTTTTTTTCTAATAAGAATTAAGATAAGGAGTAGGGGATATATTTCATGTGATCTGACATAACATACCAGAACAACTGGGTAAACTATTAAAACTATAATTTAAATGCCTTAAAATACTTGCTAAACAATGAATGAATCTATGAATGAATTGTTCTGAGTATCTGCTTAAGGCCTCTTTCGCATGAACGATCCATTCAGGTCCGCCTGTCAGTTTTTTAGGCGGACCTGAACGGACCCTCTATAGACCTCTATGGAGCGTCGGATGTCAGTGGTGACATGTCCGCTAACATCCGACCCGCTCCGATCCAAAAAAGTGTAACGGAGGAAAAACCTACTTTTCCATCCGTTTTCGGATCAGATCGGGTGACGATGGACTCTACAGTCCGTCATCATCTGATCCCCCATAGGGGAGAGCGGCACTCTGACAGGTCCGTTGCTGCACAGTGTGCAGCGATGGACCTGTCATCTGCCTGCTCAGCGGGGATCCACGGAGCGATCCCCACTGAGCAAACAGATGTTCACGGGGCGGATCATCATGGATCCGTTCCGTGTGAAAGGACCCTAATAAACAGGCAAAGAATTTAAAATACCCTTTTAATGATTAACAATTGCAATGGGTAGCTAGCATATTTGTGTCCAATGAAGGCAACTTACCTGTCACCCAGTAAAACAAAAAATGTTAAAGAACCAAATGCAGATCAGGTAGTATATTTACATTTCAGTGCTATCATTTTTAAGATAAATAGCTTTGGCAACATTTCATTTTAGCTGAAGCCCTTTCCTATCCTAGGATTCTTCTGGTTCCAAAGTCTTCTCTATTATTCACCCACAGATGATGTTACTCCCACACATGCACACAGGTCTTCCTGGTACCTCTCTCTTACTCCCCATATTTGTATTGTACACTCAACTATGCATATCAGTGTACATTTAGAAAACAATTTTTCAGGCAATGAAAGAGGTTTTATGGCAAAAGACACAGTACATAGAGATTGATTTAGGCAAATAGACTGTACATTTTGCAAGTGCAGTTGCAATGATTTTCCCCAGACCTTTGGGAAAAGGGTGATGCTCTGCTGATTTCCATCATCAGAAGACTGTGGGGGAATAAGGGGGGGGTGAACTTCCGGCTTAGTTAGCCGCTGTAAAAACCAGGTACCCTCCCAAAAGGTGCCAAAAGTGGCAGCGGGGGGGGGGGGGGGGGGGCAGACAAGTGGAGCTTCCCATTTTGGATGGAGCTCTGCTCTATATAGGATTCAAAGTTCTCTCACAGCACAAGGCAAATTATTTGAACACAAGGCGTTTGCTTTTTATTATTTTATGCATTGATACTAGTACATTATTATTTATTTATTACTTATTAAAGGTACTTATATTATAGTGGAATTTTCATATTAACCCATATATTTCATAGTATTGATATTAAATTTTCCTCATCATCAACATATATAGCACAAGTTATGCAGAGCTTTGCATATATATTGTACATTCACATCAGTCCCTGCACTCAAGGAGGACCTTACAACCTAAAGTCCCTAACTCATATTTATACTAAAATCAGTTTACATTTTGGTAAACATAAAGGGGTTTTTTATAGTAAATTCGAATGATTCCTTTTTAGTGAATTTTGGTTTGATATTTAAAAATCTTTAGAAAAATAGTAAAATAGCCACAGTAATACTTTCATTTGCTTAAGAACCTGATGCAGCAAAGCAGTACAGAAAGGGTTATCACAAGACATTTTTTCAGACCTTGTACACAATGATTAAGCAATGTGTACTAAATATATTCAAATTCCTTCTCTCCCTCTGTCTCCCTTATCTGATCTAGTCTTTTCTTTCTTCATAGAATGATCTGTTATGTCTTTGTTTGTCCTTGTTTTAGGTCATTAATTTTTGAGAAACAGTAACAAGATGAGGCAATCTGGGAGAAGAGGGAGGATGGTTGGAGAAATAAGATGGAGAGAGATAGAAGCTGAGTACTTTGCCAGGAATCACCTGAGAAACCACAGTGTGATAAAAAGACACATTTTTCAGGCAGCTGTTAATGTGGCTGGCATGTTAATTACATGGCTGCTATCACATCAGAGATCCGAGAATGAAAGCACAGTGCATAAAAGGGGCTGCTTGGGAGGCTATAAATGTACACTTTATAGATCATCTTTCTACATAGGTAAGTGAATGGAGATAAAAGAATGTTGCACACTGACATGAAAAGCAATTTGCAAGAAATGTACATAAACATACAATTGTGGTTAACATGACGTCCCAAAAAGGCAAGACTAATCATAGACATGTGTTTTAATGGATTTTGTTCCATTTGCAGGCTGAGGAGGATGTTAATCATTGTGAAGTGCTTAGATCGAATGGTTTCCTACATTTTCATTAGAATACTATTTTACAGAAGCTGGTCTTGGAATGACTACAGGAATGTTACGTTAAATGCCTACACTATATCTAATTTTATCCATTTATTAAACCTGGCAGAATTCTAAAGAAATATAAAATAGTACAAAGGCCTAAACTTTTAAAACAGAAACACATCTGTATAGACTGCTTTAACACAGAAGTATAAGCAAATATTTTCAATACAGCTCAGGTTCAGTGATGTTTCCAGCTGCATCTTCTAGGTTCATGTGCGCCACTTACCCAAAATTTAAGATGGGGAAGTGCGCATAGGAACCTGAAGCATGTGTACACCTTCATTCATAAAACTTCCATGATGTGGTGATGCTGCTGGTGCCGACATGCACTTGCAGCCTGAAAGGACACAAACAAGGCATGTCCTACACTCCTCTTCCAAGGAAGAGATTGACAGTAGCTCCCAAGAGAGCACCTCAGAACCCACTTGTTAATCACTTCCCAGGAAGAGGAGCACAGGGCTTGTGTACTATGTGAATCCTCTAATGCCGCGTATACATGCCCGGACTTGCCAACGGGCTAAACTCTGTCGGCATTTCCGACTGAAAGATTTAGAACATGTTCTATATCTGAGTCTGTCGGAAATACCGACAGAAAAAGTCCAATGGGGCATACACATGGTCGGAATATCCTACCGAAAGCTCCCATCTGACTTTTTCTGTCGGGAAGTCCAGCCGTGTGTACGCGGCATTAGGCTTCCTTTGCATATCAGCACAGGCAGCATCATCACATCAATCTTAGTCAGAGCCTAGGAAGCGAACACAGAAGGGTGGCTCCATAGAACCCTGTGAAGGAAGGAATCCACCCTGAAACAGTGTGGCTAACACAAAGAAATAAGGCTTTAATATCACTTAAATTAAAACACCAAAAGACCTTCATTTAAAGAGACAGCATGACTTTGCCCATTCAAAATGACAGTGCCTCCGGACAGCCCACCTTACCGGCAGTTACAGTATATCACCAGTATATCACCATCACATGACCTTCTCTATGTGACAGTGCTTAGCCCAATCATCAAACCCCAATGCTGTCATGTGGGTGGCCAGTGATGGCATCGCCCTATCTTAACTCTGTCACCAGATGACACATAAAGTTAGACAGAGAGACGTGGCGAGGGAGTAGTAAATATAAAAGGTTGGGGGGGTGTATCTGTGAACACTTATGTCACTTTACCCTGTGGAGAGTATCTTTTAATGAGACACAAATCATGATGTAAAATTAAGTGCACAGAAGCAACCAGTTAGAAAACTTGTTCTACTGGTAAGATTATTCTGGGCAGCAGAAATGTGAAATCTGGATGATTGCAATAGGCATTGCTCTTTACGTCATGTTTTCAAGTGTCTTACCTATACACTTTAATACCAGCTCCACAGTTGCTTACATTTATCTACCATTTGCTTCCTTGCTGCTCTGTTTACTCACGGATAGAAACAGAATACTCCATTGGTAAGCTCTAAGACCCCATTCACATCTGAGCATTTTATAGCTTAAAGCTCATAGCTACAAAACACTCAACATTAAAAATTCCACTGTTTTAAATTGTTAGGAATCTGTCATTAGACACCTGCCACTTAAAAAAAGGACAAGAGCTTCCTTTCAGGCAGATTTGGGTATTTTTTGAGTCCCATATACTAATGGGAGTGACTGATAAAATGTGCAAAAATGTGTGTTATGTGCGTTTTTCAGGATCTCCCATAATAAGTCTCTGGGGACAAAAATGTCAAATCCTGCCTCAAAGAAGCTCCTTGATGGCAAATTGCTCAAAATGCACAAACAAATGTAAATAGCTTGAATATGCTATACCCAGTTGTGAATGTAGCCTTAAGTATAATTTGGTGCTTACATAGGACTGAAGACTTTCTTCCCACCCCCAAGTGACAGCACATACAGTACAATAATGTACAGTGCTCATTGCCAGTCAAGACTTTCTGCAACTAATTAGAAGTTATTTTTTTTTTCCTCACAGAAAACATAATTTCTCTGTACTTTTTAGCCTTTGAATCCTTTTTTTAAGAAAAAATGTCAGCCTTATGAACTCTTTCCTATTGATTGGCAACAAGGCCAGAGGATCTCTCAAAACTCATAATTTGGTGTGAGAAAAATGCCTGCCTACATGTAGCTTTAGAGAACCTTACAGATTTGGTTTAATGTCTTAGCTTATTTAGCTTAACTCAAAGCGAACAATCAGAAATCATATTTCATTACTTTACCTTTGCTACACTTCCAAAAGTCGATTAACTGATGTAAGCCAATTTTCTATTCCTCTACTTAAATTGCTCTACTCATTTTAAATAAAGGCCAGTGGTTTATTTATTTTGATATTTTGTAGGTCACAACTATTTATTCCCAAGTAGAAAGCACGTGATATTTAGTAATGCAATCACTCTTTTTTCTCTCCAATGACAAAATATGATGCACTTCACATGATGATTATCTTGCCAAATGTATGATTTTTTCCTATGATTATACAGAACATAAAATAAATAAAAACCATAGTAAGGACTGTAGATATGTATCCACTTTAAAAAGCCTAACTAAGCTAATGTATTGTTGCTATGTGATATCTGAAACAGGAAATACAGCTTTGTCTAATAAAAGAGATGGATAAACAGCATTGCTTCTACCGCCTTGAGAGGTTCATGAATCAAATACTGCTATCAGGCTATAAATATGCATTGGTTTTGAAAGTAAAACAAATGTAAGGGACATCTATGAAAACTCATGACCGTCACTATCTACTGCAATGTGAATATTTTAGAGTGAGTTGCAGAATAAAGCATGAAACAAGATGTAATGATAGTTCTCCAGGGAACACGTATAAATGAAGGAACCTGTAAGGTAAAGGTCAAAGTATTTTAACTGACTGATAAAACTAGACACCCCTTAAATTTCACAAGCTGAAAATCCCCACTGTTAAAGAAAAACACATTTTCACTAGCTGAAGAACCCCACTATTAAAGAAAATCACTATTTAAAAATAAAGCATTTTTATATGGTGCTAATTATACTTTTAAATTAAATTGATAAGTAGATCAATATCATACACAGACACAGAGGGGGGGGGGGGGGGGGTTTACTAAAATTGGTGTACAAAGGATCTGGTGCAGCTGTGCATGGTAGCCAATCAGCTTCTAAATTCAGCTTGTTCAATTAAGCTTTGACAATAAAACCTGGAAGCTGATTCGTTTCTAGGCAGGGCTACACCAGATTTTGCACTCTCTAGTTTTAGTAAATCCCCCCCCACACACACACACACAAAGCTATTAGATTTTATATATAAAAATATTTAATATTTTAATTATGTTTTTTTTTTCTGTTGTAAAAAGTTTATAAAAAATAGCAAAAAAGAAGTATACAAATATGAAAACCCTTTATCTTTTCCAAGTGCCCTGTAAGCCAATGTCCTAAAGTGTGATCATCCTCACAGTACAACAGTTTGGAGCCTATTTGTAATAAATGTCTAAATAATTTGTATAAATATGGTCTCACCATGGGCGTGGCCTAGACTGCAAAAATAATAAAATGTCAAATATAAAATATAGCAGAGTATCAAAAGACAAACAAAAGAGCCTGAATTTATGCACAAACTGTTTAAAATAGGTCAGAAAAATATGGAGGTCGGCATGCTTTTAAAATGATTTGCCAATTATGGGTTATAGTTGCTTTCAAAACTCTCATTTTACGCACACAAACTTATTATTAATCTGTATACACAAAAAATAGAAAACATAATGACATATTTACCCTGCTAATTGCCATCAAGAAGTCCAATCTCCCAGAATGTCTCATGCAGTGACGTAACTTCCAGTATATAAGATGCTCCCATGCGAACACCAGCAAACTCAATCCCATTGCTACAAGGAGCATGTAGAAAACACCCGCCATATTGTCAATGTCTAACTTGCTGCTCATCACTTCAATCTTGTCATTGTGGCAAATTCCTGATAACCAAAGCCTTTCCAGCATTTCAATCTCATCTGTAAAAACAAAATGCACTGTTCTTATTCACCCAGGAAAAAAATAGAATTCCATTGCAACATGTAGTAGTAATAAAGTATTGTACCCTGTTAGTCATCAATAAAATTAGGTCTTGTTGATGTGGTATATTGGATATGGGTAAGAAACCCTGTGGACCAGAAACTGATCCTTACGGATGCTTTGGATTATAGCTAAGCATTCATATCTATTGTTCAAGTAGAGTTTGATTGAGATCACTAAGCACTTACCTTTCTTTAAAGAGGAGTTCCCATTTTAAAAACAAAATTAAAAGTCAGCAGCTACAAATACTGCAGCTGCTGACTTTTAATAATCGGACACTTACGTGTCCCATGGTCCAGCGATGCGGGGGATAGAAGCTCCGCTCATCTCCCCCTCCGTTCGGCGGCGCCAGTGGCATTGCAACTGTGGGCGCCGGCTGTGGCTTCACAGCGGGGCACACACTGCGTATGCGCAAGTGGCGCCATGCGCCGTAATTGGCCACTCAGTCATCTGGGACCTGAAATGTGTCCCAGATGATTGGCAAGAGGGAGGGGGCAGAGCTGAGCCCTTCCTGCACTGAGGGGAAGTGATGTCACCAGCCCAGGCACTGAAGGAGGCAGACTACGAGGGACCCCCTAGCAACAGCCATTTAGAGGTGAGTAAAAGAAAAAAACATTTCCAAATTTTAAAAAAAATTTTTTTTAGGAACATTCATGCTTTTTTTTTTTTCAGTGGAACACCACTTTAACTTTTAGCAATTTGTACATACAAGTGATACCATGGGAGACATCATAGTGTTCACATGGGTTAATGGCCACTTATAAAGTAAAACTTTATGACTGTGGATATTACAGTTGCAATATTTCACCTCTAAAAAAATAAACTGACTAAATATAAATCTGTTTCCACACAGTGGATTAAGACAACAGCAAGTATCTCTGTGACACCAAGATAAAGTGTTTGCCTATGGAAATTTGAGTGTTGCTATGTGATACCTCTAATCTACACATGTGAGGAATCTCAGTATAACCTACTCTCTAATGCACCTGAAGCAGGAATTTACAGCTTGTTGTTTGGGACAATTATGTATTCATATATCCTCAGGATGACTGCTTTGAAGGAAAGATTGTGAATAACAGAGGTGGTATACAATGCTCAGATGTAAGAGGATCATCCTTCTTTAATCATCTCTGGGGGTGTCTAGGTTGGGCTTATGAGCTTAAGACCAGCTCACATTTTTAAAGTGCAGACAGTACAAACTAATGACTTTTGACTTAGATAATTGTGCATTATTCAGCAGAAGAATGACCTTGGAAACACAAAGAAGATATGTACTGTGATGTTTTGTGGACGTTCAAGTATTTGAGTGGTGCATTTCTGTCATCAGTTTGGCTCAATAGATGAATAACTTATATATTGAAGAAATGTGTTTGATGGCAATTTTGCTATAATTGATGGATGTATAATGGTATATGCTGCGTGCACATGAGTTGACTTGCCAATGGGCTAAACTCCGTCAGCATTTCCGACGGAAAGATTTAGAACATGTTCTATATCTGAGTCCGTCGGAAATGCCAACAGAGAAAGTCTGATGAGGCATACACATGGTCGGAATGTCCGACCAAAAGCTCCCATCGGACTTTTTCTGTCGGGAAGTCCGGCCGTGTGTACGCGGTATTAGAATATATCTCAAAAGCAAGTTAATCAACTGTTCAAAATATTTTTAATGTGAATGGTATCTGATTTTAAACTGTGGATAAATAAACAGACCTTTTATGGGAAGTAAGCCAGTAATACTTTTTTGAGCATTGAATGTGATGTAGATAGTATTTAGAAATACTTCTGGTCCATAGAAGGCAACAAGATAGGGTTCTCTTTTTGAGGTAAGCAGTCCAACTATAAAACCTAAACACTAACACAACATACTTAGCCATTCACGATTCTGCACCAAGCTACTTTATTGTCCTCATCTCAAAATAATACCCAAACTGTCCCCTCCTCTCCTTCCAAGACCTCTTGGTCTCTACCCCCTCTTTACCTCCCCCTGTGCTTGTATCAAAAACTTCTCCAGAGCCTCTCTCTGCCTTTTTGAATTCATTACCCCAATCTATCTAGCTATTTCCTATTCTGTACGCCTTCAGGCAATCTTTAAAAACTCATTCCTTCAGGGAAGCTAATCCTGTTTCCACCTAAAACTAAACCTTTACTTTCTCCATTAGCTCATCCCTCACATGTAATGCCTTTTGTATCAATTGCGACTCCCTTTGTTATAAGCCCTCATGCCCTCCTAGCCCTATTGCATTGAATTGTTTTGTAATGGCACTGTCTCCTTATTTTGTAAACCACTGCACAAACTATTTGTGCTTCATAGATGTTGAATAATAATTGGTGCTTCATAGATGTTGTATAATAATGGAAGCCTTGTCAATGTTTGATATTTTCATTTGATAAAGTAGTGAGTTTTCCAATATCTTATTAAAGATTAGAGATAGCCTTGTCATCCATGTTTAAAGTAGCTCTAAAGACTGAAGGTTTTTTTTAACTTCATGCATTATATGCATGAAGGTAAAAACCTTCTGTGTGCAACCCCCCCCCCAAATCCTTACCTGAACCTCCTCTGATCCAGCGTCAATCACAAGAGCCTTGGTTGTATAGGGAATCTAAGACAGCAGTGGGAGCCCATTGGCTCCCACTGCCGTCAATCACAGCCAGCGAGCCAATGAAGAGGGGGGGCAATGCGTGGCTCTATGTATATTTTTGGATGCATAGAGCAGCGGTTTGGAAGCAAGCATGCAAGGGTGGCCCCAGGACAAGCGGATTTCTCTGGGGGCACTGCTCGAGGGGGAGGAGTCAGGAGCACTGGCAGGGGACCTGAAAAGAAGAGGATCGCCGCTGCTCTGTGCAACACTACTGCACAGAGCAGTATAACATGTTTGTCGTTTTTTTTTCATTTTTTATTAAGCTTTAATATCACTTTAAATTTGTCATGGACACTGTCCTGTGTAACCCCCCCCCCTTAAGAAACAAAAAAATAAATAAATATATATATATATATATATATATATATATATATATATATATATATATATATATACACATTGTTAGCGTATAATATAAGGTCCCATTTAAATTCCTGGATGCATAGCATGTAAGCAGTTACAGACATGTGGTCTCAGAGGAATACTAAACAGGAAGACTGTGCACTCTCAGAAATATTTAGGACTTGTCAGGGATCACTTTGTTCTTCCAGCCTAGATATGTATATAAGTCTCATTTGAATACTAAGCCATACTATAAGTGGATCATTTTATTATTTATTCTAATTAGCTAATTTTCAGCTTTGTTAATAGCGAGTGATTGGGCTATTTTTTGGATTAGCATAAAAAAGGCTGATTGTATTTTAAGCAAATTAAGTTGACATTTTCAAGTGGTTTGTATATGTGATAAGGGATTATTGGTTAGAATGTAGAAAATTAAGTGCAAAAATAGTTCATGCAACCAAAAACTTACCAGGCCTACTGAATATTAATGAAATGCTTTTAGCTTCAGCTTTTCAGATAAGCAAAAGAAGCTTATTTATTTCAATATAATGTGCACAAAAAAAAAAAAAAATGTCTTTATTGTGCTGGACCAAAGAGAGCTAAAATGGAAATGTACCGTATATACTCGAGTATAAGTCGTTCCGAGTATAAGTCGAAGCCCTAATTTACCACAAAAAAAATGGGAAAAACTTATTGACCCGAGTATAAGACGAGGGTGAGAAATGCACAGCTACTGTAAGTGGAAAAGAAGGTCAACAATGCTCATTTGCAGCATCACTGTGCCCATTTGCATGCCTCACTGTGCCCATTTGCAGCCATAGGTCCCCTAAACTTCAAACTCGGTAGTTAAGGGTTCCTAGATGCCCCCTAGCTGCAGCCAAAATTTGGGGTCTCTGAACCCAAAGGGTCCCGAAATGACATTGCTGCAGATAGACACAGTTGACCGAATTTGGGGCCCCGTATCTCGGGGCCACTTAGTGCTAAGAATCCCAAATTTGGTGTGCAAACCCAGTGGAACTAGCCCCATAACATTTCCAAAGCTGGGGTTTTTAGCACCAAGTGGCCATGAGATACAGGGCCCCAAAAATCAGTTCAGAAAATGTCAAGCATTTTTCTGCAGCAGAGAATGACATTTTCCGAACCAGTTTTGGGGCCCCGTATCTCAGGGCCACTTGGTGCTAGGAACCCAAGCTTTGGATATGTTATGGTACCAGTTCCACTGGGTTAGCACACCAAATTTGGGGTTCCTAGCACCAAGTGGCCCTGAGATATGGGGCCCCAAAGTCGGTTCAGAAAATGTCAAGCACTTTTCTGCAGCAGAGAATGACATTTTCCGAACCGATTTTGGGGCCCCGTATCTCGGGGCCACTTAGAGCTAGGAACTTCAGCTTTGGATATGTCGTGGTACTAGGTCCACTGGGTTTGCATACCAAATTTGGGGTTTCTAGCACCAAGTGGCCCTGAGATACAGGGCCCCAAATTCGGGTGGGAAAATGAATTTTTTTGCTGCAGAAAAGTGCTTGACTCGAGTATAAGTCGAGGGGGGTACTTTCAGCACAAAAAAATGTGCTGAAAAATTCGACTTATACTCGAGTATATACGGTATGTGTTGTATAGTCACCAGAGGCTCTGTTTATTATTTAAAGCTGATCTTCATGCAAAAAGTGAACTATACAGTTGAAATATACTGTATATATATATATATATATATATATATATATATATATATATATATATATATCTTACCTGCTGTAAGATTTCTGCTGTTCAGTTCTGGGATTTACACAGCCTTGCCCAATTGTGCAGTCAACCTGGTGACCAATATAATTTTTTTATCTGAGTATCAAGACTAGGCAACCTTCCTGCCTCCTGCCGGTGATTAATTAGTAAAGGGACTGCGACAGACTGATGAAATCATCTCTGCTCTCTATTCCTGTCAATTCGGTCCTTACCAGCACATGTGGAAAGAAGACACTGGATTGTCCCAAAGTATTGGCTCTCCTCATCCAGACATAGTATTGATGTGCATGGATTTAAAAAAGACTGAAAACATGTTGGATTCACTTATACTAGTTGATTTTTTTTTTTTTTTTAATATAGCAGGGATCAGTTTAAATCTGGTATGTAGGTATTAAGGAGGAACTCTAATGCCGCGTACACACGAGCAGACTTTATGGCAGATTTTGCTTGGCGGACGGGATTTCGTCAGACAATCCGATCGTGTGTGGGCTCCAGTGGACTTTGTTTTCTCAAAAGTTGGACGGACTTAGATTTGAAACATGTTTTAAATCTATCCGTCGAAATCGAGTCCGGTCGAAAAGTCCGCTCGTCTCTATGCTAGTTCGACGGACAAAAACCAACGCTAGGGCAGCTATAGGCTACTGGCTATAAACTTCCTTGTTTTAGTCCGGTCGTACGTCATCACGTACGAATTCAACGGACTTTGGTGGATTGTGTGTAGGCAAGTCCGTTCATTCAGAAAGCCTGTCATAAAGTCCGTCGAAAAGTCCGCCGAGCAAAGTCTGCCGTAAAGTCCGCTCATGTGTACGCGGCATAAGACCACTTTCACACTGGGGTGGTTTTCAGGTGCTTTAGCTAAGTGCCTGAAAACCACCACTCATTTATTCCAGTGTGACTTTTCACACTGGGTCTGTGCACTTGCGGGACGTTATGAAATCCACCCTCAAACAGCTGCAGCACTGTCTCCAGTGTGAAAGCCCGAGGGCTTTCACACCGGAGCGCTGCGCTGGCAGGACGACAGGAAAAGTCCTGCCAGCAGCTTCTTTGGAGCGGTGAAGGAGCGGTGTGTTTACCGCTCCTCCACCGCTGCTCCCCATTGAAATCAATGGGGCAGCGCTGGGATACTGCCGGCAAAACGCCGCTATTGCGGTGCGTTGCGGGTGGTTTTAACCCTTTCTCGGCCGCTAGTGGGGAGTAAAAGAGCCCCGCTAGCGGCCGAAATGCGCCGCTAATCCGATGGTAAAATGCCGCTAAAAATAGCGTCGTTTTACCGCCGACGCTATGGGCGGCTCGGTGTGAAAGGGCTCTAAAAGTCAGCAGCAACAGTGTTTGTAGCTGCTGACTTTAAAAAATAAATAAATTGCGGGTGGAACACCGCTTTAAGCTTCACCTCATTTACTAAGCCCGGGAGCAAAATTGCTTGCAGAGTACAACTGCACTTGAAAAGTGCAAAATCTACTTGCCTTTGGTAAAATAAACAAGAAAAGAAAGAGAGGGAGACAGAGCACCACTAAATGAGAGCAGTATTTATTATTTTATTATTATTGTAGTCAATAAAAATGAAAAATACACATTGCACTCACATGTAAAATTTATGTATGAGCACCTTTATCAAGATGACATCATATGATGTCAGATACTATGAAGTATAAGATTCTTTCTGGTGTGCTCCTTGGTATACTTCCTGGATTCCTGAAGTTAGCGAGAGACAGCACTGGACTGGTTTAACTAGAGACTGGTTACTGATAGATAGCTCCATCAAGAATGTCAAAGAATTCAATTCCTGTAGGTTGTCACCCAGTAGTGGATGGTGGTTATAGACTCCCTTGGGGCCTGAGGCTGCTGCCTGCTCGGTGTTAAAAAAAATTCTCACTTGAACTGTTAATAAGTTTATTGAAGATGCTTAAGTACAAGTAGAGCCAACACTTTTCGTGGGAACAGCCTCCCCTTCTTCAGGGTTTGTATGCGAAAAACAAATATGTATAATCAGATAAATACAATAAATGGCTGAAAAAAAAAGGAATATTAATAATAAATAAAAATGTTATTATTTTGTTTTATTTTTTACTTTCTATTTTGATCTTCCACTTCAAATCTATTTTGCAGCTATTTAACTATGTATGCATTTTGAACTGAAATGTATCAGTTATACCCATTGCCGATGTCTATGGTATGTATCTGATTGTACATATTTTTTATTCACATACTAGCCCTGAAGAAGGGGGAGGCTGCCCTCCCACACACACCTATACATCTTCAATACTTTTTTAACAATTCATCAAGTGAGACTTTTTTGACACCAGGTGCTCCTTCATATTCATCCAAGTGGATCCTGGTATCTGACATAATATCCTCCTAGAGGAGTCTGCTGCAGTACCGCTGGCCATCTGGTATACTGCCACCTACTGGAGACTTGACAAATGTGCTCTTAGATTTATTTTACATGTGAGTCCAATAGAATAAATGTAATAAATGTACTCAGCCACACCATAAAATAACATAAAGGAAGATGAATACTGCACACCTGTGGGACATCTTTTCTCACAGCCAGACCACTGTAAGAAAGACTGTATGAAAGACTTTTTTTTTTTTAATTATGAATAATAATACTTGACACAAGGAATAATAAACTAAATGTGGACAGTTTCTTATGTCACTATCCAACAGTTTTAGGACCACTTACCTCTGTAACTCTTACTACCCCTACTACTACTACTACTACTAATTTGAATGGGCTCAAATTGTGCCACATTGCACAAAAGTTGTGCAGCACCTTTTGAAACTGCACTGCAACTGGATTTGCAGTGCAACTTTGCGACCTGCATGTTGGGTCTCATTAAAATTGCACTGACACCCACTTTGAATGCGGTGTGGGAAATGCACATGGATGGTGGGTTTCCTGCACCGAGTTCTAGTGTGAACTGGGGCTAAGAGTCTGGTGTGTGAGGGCCAGGTCTGTCTATGCCAGCAATCACCAGGCAGGATGGACAGGACAGATTCCTGAACCTCTCATCTTTGTGTACTCCAGGCCTGGCCAGTGATCAGGGATGGTAGATCAGAGATGACTGAAAAGTGATTTGTACAATCATGGAGCATCTCCCCCTCAGAAATACAAAAAAAGTAGCAGCAATAAAGAATTGCTGCTACTAATAAAATAAGTTACCTTGCGAGATGTAGCATGAATTGACGCCAATATAAAAATATAATACATTTATTGAAATTCATCTAAAAAACAATGTGTCACAATGACTATCAAGAATAAATATTAAATATTAAATTTTCTACACCACCCCCACTCAAGACAACATCGTCTTAAAACACAATGAGCCACTAAAAAACATCAGTGCAGCACACTCATTGTATGTAGGCTGGGGCTGTCACATCCGTATAGACTACCCACCTAACCCTACAATCACAGAGATGTCCTATTGTATTTATACCTTCTGGAAGAAATTTTAAGTGGATGCAGTGGATCCATGATCTCAGTCTGTGTTTGCAGCAAAGCAAACAATGCAAAGTTGCATGTAGTGTAAAGCACACATAAATCCTCTAAAATTAGAACAGGAGGCAGCAAGTAGCATAGGTCTGTCAACCAGTGCGAGACAGTAATACTATATTTGACACATGTGCAGAGTGCAGTTCAGTCAGTATTAGCTGATGCTATGAGCAATGCTACCATCACTCTAGTTGTGTCTCACCAAACCTTTGTGGATCTGTATGCCAGCCGGAGCGCTGAAGCAGTGACAAGACATCCTTCACAAAGCTGCAGTCTGCTTCTTAATCCCACTACACAGTCCACCCAGATTTCCCCCTCCTCCTCCCTGCACCTCTGAGTGTCCCCTCTATCACCCAGGCACAGTCCAGGCATCTCTTCTCCCCGGTCCCGAATGTCCCTCTCTCTGTATGTGCAGATCCCCGGCCACCCCTGGTGTCATGATTCCTGGCTCAGACCTTGTAGATATGGTTTGCCTGATGACATGTTTGTCAGCTACCTTCTTCTGACTGGGCTGCAGCACCAGGCAGGATATGCTGCCTGTTCTCACAGGCTCCACTACAAGTGCCGGTGGCATCACTAGGAAGATAATGGAGCTGAGGAGAAACAGCAGAGATCTCAATTTGCCTGGGGGAAGGAGGAAAAGGGAGGAGGGGTTTTATCCCAGCTCTCTTCCCCTCCTGTTCTCACTACTGCTTGGGCTGCACAGTTGTCTGAAGACACATACTAAAGTCAGACTTGGCTGGGGATTAAGTAGCTTACCAGCAGGGGGATTTTGACAGTGTTGTCCCAACGGGAGAGCGCTCTGATCCCGCAGAGTGCCTGCACAGCCGAGGCTAAAAGTACTGAGCCCTGGACATAGCTGGAAAGGCTGAGAGAGGGGAAGATTCTGAGTTGCAGGGGAGAAGACAGGGCAAAACCCTGGCGGCCATAGGGCGGTGATATGGGCGGCGCCCCTGACTGATGTGCACTCTAGGCTTCCGCCTACCTTGCCTAGCGCTGGCCCTGATTGCTGTGTATGTGTTGTTTCTTTCCACAGAGATTGGTCTGCTTACATTTTACTAAAACTTTGTGCATTAGTACTTCTTGGACTGAGAAGAGAGGAACACCATGAAACTTTGTCCTGAAAATGTAAATCTTAGCACATAAAAAAAATGTGGCCCCTTACTAGTTTTCTGTTTTGGAATGACAGAAGCTGCTGTAGCCCCATTCAATTTCTGATTATTTATAAAAGTTCTGTTTATCTGGACATCCATATTCTACAGCAGTTTCCTACATTCTCTCATTCTCAGTGGAATGGAACTTAGAATTGTGTAGAAAATAATACATCCTATCCATGGTATACTCCAATTTAGTGTTCATTATTGATTGCTTCATTCAAACACGAGAATGCTCTCAGACTAAAAAATATATAGTGAATAAATACAACAAGGAGAAAATATGACCTTATTTCTGAGTCTCCTTGGAAAAGGGTTAAAACTACATGCAGATGGTCAGTTGAAGACTGCAGCATACATACCCCAGCATTTAGTATGAAAACAGCAGGGATGACTGAAGTGGAACTAAATATTAGTAGAACATACTGATATAAGTAACATAATGCTTAAATGTAAAAAAGGTTTTAAAAGTAAAAGGGGAAGTGTAGTCGTTTAACAGTCGACAGATATGAAAGGCATGCTGATAGGAGGAGACAGCAGAGTAACATAAAAATGAGCTACTCAGTCTGCTGTTCTTTTTTTACTGTCCAATCAAAGGCTGAGGTGGATGGAAACCCTAACTGCAGCAGATAAATATCTTATCACTTGCCCTGCCAGACAGAGCTGCATAAACAAGACCTGATGGCCAGAAAAACACATCCTTTGGCAGGTAAAACAGCTCTCATATACAGTATATATTTTTTTGCATATTTAGCTGTTTGGCTTTAAATGCCATTTAACTTCACCTATGAAATTGATCAACAACATGTGTAAATGTATTAACCACTTAAGGACCTGCATGTTAAACCTCCTTCCTGCCCAGGTCATTTTTGAGTTTTCAGTGCTGTGATACTATGGCTGACAATTACTTCATCACTTAGTCATGCAACACTGTACCTAAATGCATTTTATATCATTTTGAGATAAATAAACCTTTCTTTTGATGGTATTTTATCGCCACTGTTTTTTTTTAAAACAAAAAGGTTTTCCTTATATCCTGTACACACGATCAGACTTTCATTTGTTGTCGGAAAATTTTAGAACCTGCTCTCAAACATTTGTGTGCGGAAATTCCGACAGCAAATGTTCGATAGAGCATACACACGGTCGGACTTTACGACAACAGGCTCACATCGAACATTTCCCGTCGGAAATGGTGTGTACGCGGCATTACTCTTTCTTAGAACACATTGCAAATAAATAATCTTTCTTCATAAATTTATGGCAAAATATATTCTGATATATTTCTTTGGTAAAAAGAGGCATGGTGAGTTTTTTTAGGTAATATTTTTTTGCTCACATTTTTAACCGGTTCCCGACCGGCGCACGCCGATGTACGTCGGCAGAATGGCACGGCTGGGCAAATGGGCGTACCTGTACGTCCATTTGAATTCCCCGCCGTGCCATTGCGTGCGCACCGCCGGCGGTGCGCACCGGCCGGGAACTCCGTGAGGCAGGTCACGCGGACTCGATCGCCGTGGGGATACCCGCGATCGCCTCATGGAGAGGACGAACAGGGAGATGCCGTTGTAAACAGCATCTCCCCGTTCTGCCTAGTGACAAGTGTCACTCGATCTCTGCTCCCTGTCATTGGAACAGAGATTAGTGACGTCACAAACAGAGCCCATCCCCCTGCAGTTAGTAATCACTCCCTAGGACACACTTAACCCCCCCGCCCCCTAGTGGTTAACCCCTTCACTGCCAGTGTCATTTACACAGTAATCAGTGCATATTTAATTGCACTGATCGCTGTATAAATGACAATGGTCCCAAAAATGTGTCAAAAATGTCCGAAATGTCCGCCATAACGTCGCAGTCACAATAAAAATCGCTGATTGCCGCCATTACTAATAAAAAAAAAATATTAATAAAAATACCATAAAACTATCCTCTATTTAGTAAACGCTATAATGTTTGCGCAAACCAATTAATAAACGCTTATTGCGATTTTTTTTTTAACAAAAATATGTAGAAGAATACGATCGGCCTAAACTGAGGAAAAAAAAAATTTTTTTATATATTTTTGGGGGATATTTATTATAGCAAAATGTAAAAAATAATGCGTTTTTTTCAAAATTGTCGCTCTTATTTTGTTTATAGCGCAAAAAATAAAAATCGCATAGGAGATCAAATACCACCAAAAGAAAGCTCTATTTGTGGGAAAAAAAGGACGTCAATTTTGTTTGGAAGCCACGTTGCACGACCGCGCAATTGTCAGTTAAAGCGACACAGTGCCGAATCGCAAAAAACGCTCTGGTCAGGAAGGGGGTAAAATCTTCCGGGGCTGAAGCGGTTAAGGAAAGTAAATAAAAGTAATTGACATTTGATTTTGCAGAAAGTTGTAATTTTAACAACTTATTTCTCCCAACAGCATGGACATAGCTAAAATAACACTACAAGACACATTTTTCTTACCCTCCCCGAATATGGGGATACTGCATATGCGCAATTTTTTCTGTTGCCTGAATGCATAGGGAGGCCCAAAATCCAAGGAGCACCTTCAAACTTTAAAGGGGCCTAAATTACACATATGATTTTCTGACTACCTATCACATTTTATAAGGTCTAGAGTGCCAGGACAGTGGAAACCACAAAGTTAAATGTATTTTTCAAAAAGTTGTAAATTAAGATATTAAAGCATGAACATACTCAGAATTACACCCCAAAACAAATTCTGCTACTCCTCCAGAGTATGAAGATACCACGTGCTTGAGACATTTTGGAAACCCGTCACCTCTATGGTTGGTGATATAGTACACCTTTCTCTTTTAGCAAGGAAGTCTTCAACCTCTGAGCCAGAAATGGTTGTTAATGAACCTCTGGGAACCTCTGCTTTTTTGGTACTGGCTAATACTAAGTACCAGCCCTTCCCTATGCTGGTACTAAACCCAACCCACTTCCTTCAACAGTCCCATGCCAGCACCCCAACTGGTTACTGGCAGTGAACTATCTGAGGCGTATTGCTCACATAGGTAGAACTCATGGCCTTATTAGCCCTATTCAGCCTGGGGCTAAAATCTGGGGCTCCACAAGAACTCCACACAGGTATTTACCTGAAACTTGCTCCCCTTTCCACCCCATTCATCTGATCAAAATCCTCAAGTATGTTCAAGGTTTTGTCTGGGTCAGAGCTTATACAAACATCTCTCAGAGCTGGTGGCTTTCCACTCAGCCACTGAGCACTGCATATTGGGAAGAAAGGAGTGAGTCTTATGCTCTCTCATACCTGGAAGTACTGCATTTTTTTAATACATACACATTTTTTACAATATATTATGGGGGTAAATTGGTAGGCAGGGCAGCATGTAGAAAGTAAGCACCAACATGCATGCATTTAACTTGTTTCTTTGCCCTTAATAGGTAAAGAACAGGTTAATTTAAAGGTCTTACACTCTAATTTAAATGTCATTATAAAGTCATTATAAATGTACAACAAGATGGTGGTGGTGGTAGTAAGATTTATAATTGATTATAGCAGATAGTAACTAATCACGAGGAGGAAAAGGAATGCAAATAATGATCTGGGCAGTGGGCAATGATGATAATGATAATCATTTTAGTTCAAAATTATTTATTCTTCTACAAAGTCTGTAAGGTTCCTGTTAAGAAAAATCACAGTTATTGTACAGTATATCTAAACCAAAACGTGTTTTTTTTCATTTAGATAAAGCAGGGGATAGGTAAAACACATGTCAGTTTTACCGATTATGTTCCATTGACAGGATTTCCCTTTACTGTCTGCCCTGTAGCCACAACTGGAAGTGAGAGAAATCTTTTCAAAGTAAGGGAAATTCTCTCTCTTACAGTTGTCGCAGCAACAATCAGGAATATTTCTCACTTATTTCTGTTGGCAACTCAGCTTTCCAAATGTTTTCTTCACTTTCTCTCTCAGTGATAAGGGTCACTAGGGCAAAAAGAAAAGGTGAATTTCTCTAGTCGTTGAACAGACAGCAATAAGAACCTGACAGGGGTTTTAATTCTGCCTTAATATAGTCAAAACTATAAAAAAAAGAGCCTACCTGCCACAGTAAATATGTGGTAGGCGGTCGGCAAGTGGTTAAAATTCATCTCCACTTTTCCAGTCAAATTTGAGAAACACCCTTTGTATGTTTATTATGTGTTCCTATTCACATGGCATACCTAAAATTGGATTTTGCTAATTATCTAAAAAAAAATAATAAAAAAGTATACAATCAAGCATTATGTATGATATGCACTTCAGCAAAAGTAAATACTATTTATTTAGGAGGTGTGCAGTGTCTGCCTGAAAGAACTGTATAGGATTGACTGTTAAAGGGTTAAGCCAATAGTGCCATGCTGCAGATGCCTACAGTGTGCTGACTGGAACAGAATACTGTTCATTTTTTTATAAAAAAAATAAATGCAAATCATGCATATTGCTGGATTTTTATTCTGTGTAGGTTTTATAATCATCTCCTAGAGGAGGATGTCGTAAAACCAGCACCATCCAAAATCTGAGCGATTTGCTTGCTCTATTTAAATAATAAAAAAAGATTTATTTACTCACAAAATATTAAAATATACACTGCATGGTAATATTATACTGTGGAAAAATATACTCAAGCCATGAAGTGGCTCATGGTTTTCATGATAAGGGGCTTTTATCAATGTTCCCAACGTATTACTCTGTCCCTAAAGATAAGGCAAACAGCTAAATGCAGAGATGAAATACACATATTATATAATAACAAAGTTCTATCCAACAACACAATCCTGACTAGCAGGGAAGGGATCCTTCTCTGCTACAGTTTCACTCGTTTATCACGAGATACTGGAAGAGCAATCTATCACCTAACTGTTCAGAAGCTGTTGAGACAGTTAAAACTCATTACACATATAAACGCATTCTAACTGGAAAACAGGGTGCTCTGTAAACCTTTAATTATAAATGAAGCCCATGGAATACTTGGCTTGGAGCACACTAGTTATTTTGATTGATTTTATGTTACATGTAGGTTATATGACATTCTTTCAATCGTACTGCTTTTCTAACAATTTTATGTTTTTCTTTCAGTTTTATAAACCTCTGTAATGCCTTGTCTAGCGTTTCTATATTCCGTCTCTTTATGTACACTACCTATGTACCCTTGCTTAATTTGAAAACAATAAAAGCACAACGAAACAAAACATACATTTAATGATGTGTTAACGATTACAGAGTTGCCCTAATTTTTGCCTTTTATATTTGACTGGGGTTCAGCTTTAAGTCAACACAAACCAACAATGTACAATTATGAAAAAGAAGACATTATATTAATCTCTATGTGATCTCTATCAATAATATAAATAAAATAAGAATAATGTTGTACTTTTTTTTTTTTTTTTTTTTAGATTAGTAACAGGCCAGTGTAAAAGGGACAGCTGTTACAGATAAGGCAGGGGTCATCATATCAAAATGTAAAACATAATTGAAGATTAACCAATTGGATTGGTTAATGTGTGTGACAATTGAACTAGGCTTATATATTAATTATATGTTATCCAGAATTACCAGTTTCTTGCACCTTTAAAATACAAAAGGATTGTGGCAGAATACCCTAAAGCCAGGCAAAAACATTTTGGGGATGTAAAAGGTTGTTTTTAAAAGTTCTTTTAAAAAGATCTCAGTGGAACCTCTGATTTTTAAATATTAAGCAATATGATTTTGTTCCCATCTAAAAGTATCTCTAATTGATTATAATTCAATATAAAAAATAACTCAAGATCCTTTCAACTCATTTTAAAACAAAGCTGTCGTTCTCTTTTAAAACGAATTTCCACAGCTGCTCATCCTTGCCGAGAAAGTGTGTCAGTTCAGTTAAACACAATAATCACTGGGAAAGGACTTGTCACAACGAAGGAAAAAATGATTACATTGCAAACTAGCTTTTAAGTGTCAATCCCTGTTAAATAAAGGTTTGATCAAGTAGCGTAACATATACTTATGGATGTGTAAAGTTGTTCAAAGTAACACAACATTCTTTATTTTTCACATACGCTCAGAAAAATCAATAAACTCATCTGCTGGAAAAAAGGCTAATTTTCTCCCTTGTTCCATTGCCTTTGAAAATGTCCAATAACTGAACATAACAACCTCAAAGGGCTAGCTGATTGGCTAGTTCTTCTTTTAACTATTAGGCCACAGGCTGTGAACTAGATGAAGAAGCTCAACTGATTTATTCATTTGTACTTTTTTAATTTTCTGTACACGAAGCAAGCATTTCTATTCAGGCAGAATGTATAGGGTAGATTGAAAATGCTGTATAGACAAACGTATAGCAGTTCTGACAGCTGGTTAAGAAGTAGACATTATTAAAACAGCTGTTGCAGATTGCTTTTTCGCTCTCAATATTGGATACCTCTGCAAATAGCATTTTCCTTGTTCTTGCAGATTGAAAATAAAGATGATCTTTTTTTTCCAACCCACCAAGTTAACTATTTAAAGAGTGGTAATTGTGCATGATTTAATTCATGAAGTAATTCATGAAGTAATTCACTGTTTTAACTACCTAGTTACTTATAAATAATCGGGGATGCGGGGCTCCCCTCTCTCTCTCCTAGTACAGAGTCAGTCTGCAAAAGCTTCCAGTGCTCCTTAAGCCGGCCATAGATGGTTTGAATCTCAGCCGGTTCAGCAGGGACCAGTAGAGATTCGAACCAAGTATGGGCAGGCTGATTGTACCCAAGTTAATCAATCAACTTGGGTACAACCATGCAATTATTGCCAGCGGCAATAATCGCTGTTTGTTCCTCCAGCGGGGACTGCACCCCCCCCCCCCTGGGAGAACACGATAGCTCTGTGGGAGGGATTCTCCCATCAACACAGACTGTGTTGATGGGGAAATCAAGTCATGTACTTTCCTGCAACTAGTGGTTGCAGGAAAGAAAATCACACCGTCTATGGCTGGCTTTAGAAAGCCCAGAATCATGCTTTGAAAGCTAAGAATCAGTGATGGAGCCTGTAATAAATACTTATGTGTTAAGTAAAGAATGAAAAGAACAATTATAGTAAAACAGACCCAAAACCAGCATAATTTACACGTTAACAGTCAGTCTTATCTTCCTTGAGCTGATGCTTGCCTTGTGCAAGTGATGGCAGAGTTAGAAATAGCTGTTCAAGACAAGCACCATGTGTCAGAGAAAAGTGTCCTGTCTAATATCTTAACTAGTGTTGCAGGGAAACTAGAAAGATGGGACAAAGTACTACATGCAGTTTTTTTCCAAAAAGACCTAAATTCTATAAAATAAAAAAGTGTTACTTTTTTTTTTTAAACAGATCCTTGTACAAGGATTGTCTTCATATTATTGTGTAATAATTGGTTGTAGTTTAGGCATACATTTCCATTATGCCATACAGCTCTTATCTTCTTTTCTTTCTCTGACTTTCTTTGGTATTTAAATCTTTCATGACATGAGGTCATTGGTGGGTAGATGCCCTGACTACCTGACTATATATTGACACCTCTTCATAAGTGTCTTTGAAAGTCCAACAAATCCCAACTATCAAGCATCTAATGGCTTAGGAATAGGCATACCTGTCTAGCCTCATTTAAGCCTAGCCCCAACTTTTTGATGGTATAATCAGGTATAAAGCTTTGCATTCAGGGATGCAGGATGGTGTCTTTTCATTCCCCATTACCTGGAAGATGAAAGTACTTACCGTCTCCTAGAAATTGCAGCAATGCAAGATCAATAGGGCGTTTCCACTTGGAACCTTTCTGCAGAGCAATGCCATAACCTGTAGTGGCAAAGACTTTTCCACTGCCAATGGTCACCAGTTTACATCCTTCATCTTTTCGAGCCATGTAGTTCAGCACTGCCGCATCATAAATAAATGCATCCAGTTTCCTTTAAGAAACATACATATACGATAAATAGATAAATAAATAAAATACAAAAATATTTTATTTTCTCAAGGTACAAACACTTAATTTTGATTTCAGCTATTTCTTATTAAAACATCCATTATATGATGATAGACTTCATAATTTTTTAAAACAAATGATTTATCAATACTCCAAACCAAAGTTCACAAGAAACTCAAGATCAACTCGTGTCCAACAAGCAAGATTTCTAAAAAGTATAAATGAGGGTTCATACTGCATGGGCAAAGCACAAGTATATGCTTTACATATACAAAGAATATGTAAACCGAATCACCGATCCATATAATATTTAGCATGATCATAAGGACCTTGTTCTGGCACTTGCTGTTATATGGTGACAATGCCTATTCCCATTAGCCTTGTGCTCCTGTGTTGTCACCCTATCAAACAGGCCTCCAATGGAAGCTACAAGTGATCATATCAACACACATTAGAAAGACATAGTCCAGTGTTGTCACCGTTAGGAAACCTGCCCTGAGAAATGTCATGCAGCCATCCATGGAGTGCATATAGACAAAGCATGAAAAAAAGTAAAAATTACAGTTCTTTATTATGCACAATGCTTTAGCAAACTATATGTCATTCAGAGTTTATATTTCCTTAATGAAGGCCTCTTGAACCCTCACTAGGGAAAGAGAGCCTTGACTGATGGGGGCATGGCTAGGTCCCGGGACAAGGAGAATGAATGGTCAAAATATGGGGGATGGGATGGGCCTGAGCTCAGGGAACGTGTGCCCCCAGGGAATTCTGGGTCTTTTGGAGAAGTCGTTGGAAGAGCTGCCCACCCTCCCCCCCTATTTTCTTTTGTTATGGCATGTCACAGCTTGCTGCAGTTTTCTTGACTTTGCCGGCAGTTAATGTTGCTGTAATGGGCTATGCCCTTGATGGAAAATTGGAAGTAGGCTGTCTGTCCAGCACTTATGGTAAGGACAGGCCCCTACTTACATCTTTTGGTTGAGTGCTCACAGTACGACTGTGACTGGCACTGGTTAAATATGTTTACATGTTATGTGTTGGAGTTAATAAAGCTGTGGCCTTGCCCTTTCCAACCTAATGGTCGTAAGTGTCTTTTTTAATGGGTTAAAGGGTAAGGGGTGGTGGGGGATTTGATCCCATGGTGTTATGTTAATTGGGACCTAGGCCCATTGCACCTCAGCAGTTAAGTTGATCTGTATAAACTTTAAAGCTGTAAGTTCTCTCTCCTTCTCTCTCTGCCCACAATCCTCTGGGACTTGTCACAGATGGCTGCTGGTCCATTCTCAAAGCACAGCATGACTCGCCCATGCACAGTGGGAAGCTTGATGTGAAGCCACAAGGAGTCACAGGCAGTTTCTGTTAGTAAACATGCCAGCACCGAGGGCACGATGACCATCATAAACAGCCCAGGTGAGGACAGCGCTGGATCCTTGGAGAGATGAGTGTACTTTTTTCTCAGCAGCTAAAAATACAAGTTTTTACTTTTTTTTAAGACTGAAGAATGGCTTTAAGGAGCAGCAGCAACACAAAGATGGTGTCATCTCTCCTTTATCCCATCAGCATGTTATTTTTCAGTACATTGGTAATGTATAAGGCCCCAAATTAAACCAGTTTGCTGTCAGCAGCTACCCATTCAATAAAAAGGTGCTTCCAATTGGATTCCTTCAGAAGGTCGGTTATTGTTATTCATAAAAACAGGTTAAAACACTATAAGCACGTTTCACGGCTTTTTAGTGGCCACTTTGTCAGGAAAAGGTGTACAATACAGTGAATAAAATATATTTTTCAGTACACGTGCATACAGTAGGGTCAGATTGATATTACTGGCCCTCCCTCTCCTATTCTGGGTTCTGCCATACAGCATATTACAAGAGACTGATATTAAGACAGATCCAGGTACTTATATTATTACCATTTATATTATATTTAATAAACTCTATATGAATAATGGATAACTGGATTAAATAGTATTTTTATATATGCCTGAAGTTCAGCTTTGATAAGAGTTCAGAATGTCACTTATTGTACTTGGTCACTGTTTACTAAAATTAATTTACCTGTATGGCTGTTTTAGTTTCCATTGTTTTGTGCCTGTTATACAATGATGTTTGAATTATGATATATCTTTTGAATTATAAACCATTCCAGTATTTTCTCTCTCCATTGTTAACACTGACCACATTTGCAAAACTAAACTGTTATTTCAGTAATGCATGAATTACATTTTATATTGAATAATAATAGAAAAATAAAACAATAATTTTAGAATGAAATAATTAGCTTGACAATTCATTCAATATCAATCCAATAGGGATGGTCCCGATGTTCGTTTGTTCTTAGAACAAACGGACATATGGGGCGCTCGCAGGACATTCGCCCACCACGGAGCGCCCCATAATGCACTGCGAGCTGCTGATTGGCCAAAGCATGCACATGACCTGTATGTTTGGCCAATCACAGTGCAATGTGCAGTGAGAGCCATGATTGGCCAAAGGCAGGGTGCCTTTGGCCAATCATGGCTCAGGAACTAAGTCCACGCCCCACACTATACAAGGCTGCTGCTTACATGGCGGCCATATATAGTGAATGAATGGAGATTAGGCAGGTAGTGTAGTGTACAGTCAGTCAAAGTAGAATATAAATACGGTTAAGCGTATATAATATAGTGTAGTCAGTGTAGTATATATGATACAGTTCAAAGTATATAGTGCAGTCAGTGTAGTATATATAGTACAGTTCCGAGTATATAATGCAGTCAGTGTAGTATATATAATATAGTGGAGAGTATATAGTGCAGTCAGTGTATTATATATATAACACAGTGGAGAGTATATAGTGCAGTCAGTGTAGTATATATAATACAGTTCAGAGTATATAGTGCAATCAGTGTAGTATATATAGTACAGCTCAGAACTTATAATGCAGTCAGTGTAGAATCTATAATAAAGTGGAGCGTATATAGTGCAGTCAGTGTAGTATATCTAGTACAGTTCAGAGTATATAGTGCAGTCAGTGTAGAATATATAATAAAGTGGAGAGTATATAGTGCAGTCAGCGTAATATATATAATACAGTTCAGAGTATATAGTGCAGTCAATGTAGTATATATAGTACAGTTCAGAGTATATAATGCAGTCAGTGTATTATATATAATACAGTGGAGAGTATATAGTGCAATCAGTGTAGTATATATAATGCAGTGGAGATCATATAGTTCAGTCAGTGTAGTATATATAATACAGTGCAGAGTATATAGTGCAGTGCATAGTATATAATACAGTGTATGGAAGTGATTAAGTGGAACTCTATGACAGAATTAAGAAAAGAAACGGCGTGGGGTCTCCCCAAGATCCATACCAGGTGCTTTGAGTCTGGTATGGATTATAATAGATATAGATAATAATAATAATAATATAAGAGCTGTCAAAGCCAAGAGACAGCAGTCACCGGGAGGCTTCCCATGGAGGCAGAGCTTTTTCATTTTTTCTATTTTTCGGGTCCATCGGGCGTAGTGATTGACTGTGGATGTACATCACGGGACACTTTTTTTCTTTTTTAAAAAAGGAATTTTTGGTGAATGAGTAGGGGTAACTTTAGAAATGTCATTATTGCTGCAGCACTGTTCTACACATCGCACATATGAGCCAATTTACAGGCAGACTAAGGGAACTCCCAGGCATGATATTTAAAGGAATATTTCCTTTTTATTGTGTCACTTTAAGCATCATTAAAAAAATCACTGCTCCTGAAAAAAACAATTGTTTTAAAAAAATTTTTTTGCATTGATACATGTCCCCTCAGGCAGTACCTGGGTCCCCATACAATTTTTATGGCAATAACTTGCATACAAACCTTTAAAATGAGGACTTTTGATTTTTCATGTTCGTGTCCCAAAGACTTTAATAGTGTCCGCACTTTCACTAGAACTTTTTGCCTGTTTGAGGTGTTCTGGTGCAAACCACACTGGGGGGGGGGTGTTCGGCCCATCCCTAAAATCCAATGAGTGTAGGGCTAGTGAATTGCAAGAATATAAGACAGGATGAGCAAGGTTGAATTTCAGTCAGCTGCCCATCCCTTCATCTATATACAGGTATGGGTGGAGAGGAGTTAACTTTTAAAAATCTGCCCCCAATTAATTGATCACTAAATTCATCTCACCAAGCTTTAAAAAAAACAAGAAAACATTCTGTTATTAGACTCTTAAAAAATAATGATCAGGGGCGCATGCGCGACTCTGAGCGAGATGGACGTCTGAGACTGTAGCTCCGTCCAGCCCGGGAAGATAACGGCTATAGCAGGGCCAATATCAGCTTTATTCTCAGCGATCTAATCACCCCTCGAGCCCCTTATACTTGGTGCATGCCTGGGAGAAGGAGAAAACCCAGAGGATCGGCGCAGCACACCCTAACCCACTATCTCCTCCGCGCCCGTGATCTTGGCAGCATGTCTCAAAATGGCGCTGCGGGGAGAAGCAAACCTCCGTCTCCTGCCTCATCACCAGGATATCCCACGGACCGGACACCTCCCCTGGATCCTAGCCGTGAGTACACAGCCTCTCTTACCAAGTTAGATCTAGAAAGCAGCCTGGAGGCCATGTACGCAAGGCTAGCTACAAAGTTCCAGATGGAGCTGCACAAAACTTCTCACACACTCTCCCAGGAGATTGCAGCCTTAGGCTCCAGGACAGAAAGACTGGAAACTAAGCACGACGAGCTGGCACTTGCATACAGTGACTTATCCAGAGAACACGAATCCCTAGCCACGGCCTTTTCCCAAATGCAATCCCAAATCGAGGACCTCGATAACCGCAATAGACGCAACAATCTGCGCATAAGAGGTATACCGGAATCCGTTACGGATCTCATCCCCACAATAATTTGCCTATTCAAATCTCTGCTCCCGGACACCGATGCCGGAGCTTTTACCTGTGATCGTATTCACAGAGCCCTCAGACCTAAACCTCCAGATGACAAGCCCCCCAGGGATATTGTTCTTTGCATGAAGGACTTTTTAATTAAAGAGGAGATTCTCAGAGCTGCTCGCAATCAACAAAGCATCACTCTGGACGATCGTACCATCCAAATATATCCTGATATTTCTCCCGCCACCTTGGACAGGAGACGTGGCCTGAAAGAGGTTACATCTGCCCTTCAAGCTGCACGCATCCGCTACAGGTGGGGCTTCCCTTTTAAGCTTGTAATTCCCCACAATGGCACCACTTACTCTGCCACATCACTCCTGGAAGGCCAAGAGGTTTTGGTCAAATTGGGCCTTTTAGATCCAGATGTCATTCGCCGGCCCCCTTCTACGCCTAGACCTTCACCCATCTGGCAGACCCCCCCAACCAGGAGAGACAGACGGAGGATCAGATACGACATCGGAGAGAGATTGGAAGATCCCTTGATCGTCTCAGCGTAGCCGACAACTACAAGATACCCCAAAAACTTGCACCCCGCACCAGATTACAATGACCCGGACGTCGGTCCCTTGGAGCTGCGACATGCACACCCCACCCAGCAGAAGCCTGCAGATTCTGACATTTTCTTTTATTTTTGGTTTGAGTCATTACTGCAGGCCTGTTCTCTTTTTATTTTTTTTTGGATTTATATCCGCTTGATCTGCAAAGTTCAGAACATTTTCCTGGCTGGGTTCGAGACCTCGCAGTCTCGGGAGTTGATATTTTTCTTATCAGGTTTATTACAATTACCTGATCCGGTTTCTAGTTATGAAGACATTTGAGTTACTATCAGACCTATGTTTTTTTTCCTTATCTTTTTCTCCTTTTATTTTTTTGTTTCTCTTTTTTGGCCACAGGTTTTGTTCCACCAGTAGTCTATGTTTGCATCGACTCTTTATTGCAGAAATATTTTGCAGGGTACATGCCTTATTAAGCCTTTATGGCTTACATGTTTGTATGTCACACTCTACTACCCTCCAGTGCTCGAGTATGTCGGCCCTCTGCTTGACCCCTGAAACAATAGATACCTGTCTTAGAACCCATTTGGCTCCTATTTATCCCCAGACCATAGTGTATAAAAACATTTACCATGGTAATTAAATGTGTATCACACAATGTTAAGGGATTTAACTCCCCACCTAAAAGGAAGAAGGCTTTTGCCTTTTATAAACAGCTGGGAGCACAAATTCTCCTTTTACAGGAGACAAACTTTGCACATTCCTCACACCCTAAATTCCTCCACAGAGGCTTTCCTCAGACTTTTTGCTCTCTACACCAGACAAAAAGTAGGGGAGCCGCCATACTCTTGCACAGATCTTTCCCAATGGAAGTCAAACAGGTATTTAAAGACAAAGATAGTAGATATGTAATAATCAAAGGCCAGATTCATAACAGAGAACTTACTATTGCCAGTATTTATGCTCCAAATGACTCCCCTGCCTCTTTTTTTCACTCCTTCTTTGACCGCCTTTCTCATTTCCATTCACCACACATGATTATTGGAGGTGACTTCAATATGGTTGCCAACCCTAACCTTGATAGATCCATATTGTCCCCATCCGCCAAAGCATTTCCCCGCTCTCTCTCCAGTGGACTACTAGAACATCAGCTAGTAGATTCCTGGAGAGCACTCAATATTGGTACTAGAGAATACACATTCTACTCCCATCCTCATAAAAGTTATGCAAGATTGGATTATATATACACTACCCCAATTATTCTTGCTAACACCACAGAGGCTAGCATCCACCCCTGCACCTGGTCTGACCATCATGCCACTGCCTTCACCACTACTTACATTAGGCTTGCACCTACCTCCTACTCTTGGCGACTAAATGAGGCCCTCCTCTCAGATGCAGTGGTGGAGGCAGAAGTCGCACAAGCCATTGAAGAATATTTTAATCTCAATGCCATCCCAGAAACTCCCCCCGCCGTGGTTTGGTCGGCACATAAAGCAGTCCTTAGGGGCAAATTAATTAGTCTTGCCTCAGCCCAGAACAAAATTGACAAACAAAACATTTTAACCCTTACTAAAGACCTAGATAATCTCTACAAAAATACCAATCTCCTACACTTAGATTCCACCAGACAGCTGATTGATCAAAAGAGATTAGAGTTGGATGGCATCTTGTCGAAGAGGGTGGAAAAAGCTCTGCGTTGGTCTACAGCCAAATTTCTCCTTCATGAGAGCTCGGCCTCTACCCTCTTCTCCAGAAAGTTAAATCACTCATCTCGTCCACCCCACATATATAGATTAATGACGCCCTCAGGACATCTCACTTCCCATCCCCTAGAGGTCCTTCATATCTTTGAACAATTTTACTCCTCTCTGCTGGCCCCTTCCCAATTAAAACCCTCACCAGCAGATGAGGCCTGGTTTCAGAACATTCCTCTACCACATCTTACACCTACACAACTTGATAAAGTGAACATCCCCATCACATCAGCAGAGGTTTTGAATGTAATCAAATCCTTAAAATCAGGCTCAGCCCCAGGCCCCGACGGATTTTCCTCTATATACTATAAAAAATTCTCATCCCTCCTCACCACTAGGTTGGTTCATTTATTTAATTGTGTCCTACAGGGAGGTAGTTTCCCTGAAGAGATGTTACTAGCCAATATGTCCCTGATACCGAAACCTCACAAAAACCACACCCTACCCCAAAATTTCCGACCTATCTCGGTCATTAATAATGATTTAAAAATATTTAGCAGGATCATGGCAGACAGACTGGCGGGGGTTATCCCCTCTTTGATTTCCCCTTTTCAGTCGGGATTTATACCCCATAGACTTATCACCGATAACATTCATCTTGCGACAAATATAATACAAGATGCCAACCTTTTTTCACGTAAACTCCTCATGCTTAGCCTGGACATACAGAAGGCATTTGACAGCGTCTCATGGACATACATCACCACACTCTTACAACGGATGGGATTCCAGGGAGCTTTCCTACTAGCTTTCTTGGCCCTTTATCGTAACCCGAAAACCCAGATTAGGCTCCCTGGCTGTAACTCTAGGTTTTTTGACCTGGGCAAGGGTACGAGACAGGGGTGCCCGTTGTCACCTTTAATTTTTGCGTTAGCTCTCGAACCTTTAGCCATAGCTATACTCCAAGATCCTGATATTTCGGGTTATATGAAGGGCCATTCGACATACAAATTTGGAATGTATGCTGATGACGTTCTAATGTTTCTCACCAACCCTCTGGTCTCTCTACCGAACCTATTTCAGACACTTTCAAAGTTTGCAGAGATCTCAGGTCTATCTATTAACATGGCTAAATCAAGCGCCCTCCCTATAGGCTACTCTCCTGGAGAACTGCATCATCTTCAGTCAGTCTATCCCTTTATTTGGGCAGATTCTCACTTTCTATATTTGGGAATTAACCTGACTAAGGATTACTGCAGACTTTTTGAAGTAAATTTCCCACCTATGGTTTCTAAATCAAAAGGTATCCTCAAACTATGGTCACGCCTCCACATTTCATTCCTGGGCAGAATCACTGCTCTCAAGATGACTATTCTCCCTAAGCTTCTCTACCTTTTTAGATCCCTGCCTCTTAAAATATCTAAAACATACCTCCACACTATTCAGGTGTTGCTTAATAGATTCATATGGAAGGACAAACCCCCACGCTTTGCCAAAGAAGTCCTGTACCGTTCTTCCAAAAGGGGAGGTCTAGGGGTTCTTCAAATATGGTTTTACTACTTAGCCAGTAGATACACCCAACAAGCGCAATGGAATATTCAGAACTCCAGAGTCCCTTGGGTGCAGTTTGAAGGCGAATCCATTGCCCCTCTATATCTCCCTGGCCTTATGTGGTCAAATAATCAGAATAGATCAGAAGTAGGCACTAAAAATTTGATTACACAAGCCGGCCTTCAACTCTGGGACACATATAAAAAAACATACAATCTCATTTCAGCTGTTCCTCTGGGTGCCTCATTTCTAGGAGATTCTAGATTCCCATTAGCCTTTGACAGACCCTCCTCTTTCCAACTCTGGATTGACCTAAAACTAACTACGTTAGATACATTTTTTATAAACTCAAAATTTATCTCCTTTTCTCAGTTGCAATCCTCATACCAGATCCCAAACACTGAATTCTATCACTTTTTACAAATACGTCACTTCTTCCAAAAGCACTACACTGGCCCTGCTGCGACCTCCACCACTCTATATGAGGACATATGCCACAACTCACCCCGCCAAAAAGGTCTGATTTCACTAGTCTATGTCAATCTGGAAGCTAACTCAGAGGTCACAACCCTAAAATATAGATCCCAATGGGAAACGGAATTAGACTCTGAGGTCGATGACATTGACTGGGTGAAGGGCTGGCAGAACTTACGCAAATGCACTAAATCCATCATGGTTCGTGAAACTGCTATTAAGCTAATAACACGCTGGTACTACACCCCAATGCGTATTCACAAGATCTACCCACAATCATCCCCTCTCTGTTTTAGGGGATGCATGCAACAAGGCTCATTTCTCCAACTATTTTGGGACTGCGAGAAACTATGTCCAACATGGAATGAGATCCTGAAAGTAATAGACAAATTAGCGGGCAAACCTCTTAATATATCATACCAACACTGTCTATTATTTCAATCCCCTTCAGACACCCCTAAACCTTTGGTTAAACTGATCCACTCTATCTGTATAGCTTTTCATTGGGTGGTTGCTCTGCATTGGAAATCGGCCTCAGTACCATATTCTCAAGTTATTGCAAGAATAGACCAAATGATGTTGGCGGATAAAATCTACCACACCCTACATGACACTATCCCTCAACATGATGCCATCTGGAACCCGTGGTTCTTATTTAGGCTCCAAACCTGACAGATTTATGGTTTTCTTTTCTTTTCATTTTGATTTTGTAAGTTTTATCTTCCCGCTTCGGGCTTTTTTTTTTCTTTTCCCTTTGATTTGGTCTCTAGATATGTTTCATTTATTTAGCTAAATCTCAGACTTTCAGAATAGGTCGATAGCTCTAACAGATGTGTATAACTCAACAGTATATATTTGTACTTTGTCTTTTCATATAATCTGTATCCTTACACTCTTTGCATTCATTCCACTGATTGTCTTGGATTTGTAACCCTTTCTCTGTTATTCTTAAAAACAAAATAAAAAACTTTTTGAAAAAAAAAAAATAATAATGATCGATTGTTCGGCCTGATGAAGCACAAGGAGATGATTGATCTCAGAATATTTCAAAGTACAACTGAATCACAGGTCTGTACATTGAATCTTCAGGCATGTGGAAATTCTGTGTAGTCTGTGATCAGGATTCAAAATTATTTGATTTAACTTTTAACTATGCAATACAACAGAACAAGTATGGAGGTGATTGGGGAGGACATCTCACTTCCATTCTCAGTGACTATTTTCTCTGAAGATCCCACACACTGAACAGTTTATCCATATTTTATCTTGCACATCATTTATTGCCTCAGCATCTTTAAGAGTGGGAAAGGGTTAAAATTCTGTTAGAACTGTTAGGACAGTTTTTTTTTTTTACTGCTGTCAACATTGGGATTAATGTGTTAAGAAAGCAATAAAAACTAAAAGAGGGTCTAACCTCTGTTCACACTACTAAAAAAAGTTTTTATTTCCTTCACTGTCTGTCTCTCCAATTGATATATTTCCCATCATCCCATCAATATACCTTTGACCCTCTGTTAGAACTTTGTTTAGATTCCAGAACTTTTTTTTTTATGCAAACACTCTGAATAAAAGTATTTGCATGCATAATAGTATATGCATGCACAACTGCAAAACTATTTGTATTCTGACTTTTACAGAGGATCTCCCAGCTACTGTACAGGCACAGTGCCGGACCAGGCAAAAATGCTCAGAGGTCATAGTATTTCCAAAGCTCTCTTTTAGCATATCATTATACCTATATTTGTATAAGGGGCATATACCATCACTACACAGAATTATATGGCTTTCCAGTCTTGCCCTGTATTATCTCTTCTTGTTTGTTGACAGCTGGCTTTTTTAATACAGTTAGCAAGTGAGTAAATTTTAAACACACTACCCACCAAGGAGGTATTTCTCTTCTTCCTCCAGGGGACTGCTGTGGTAATCTTTTCCACCTATCAAAAGCAATTTTAAGTATGCTTAACCACTTCAGCCCCAAAAGAATTTACCCCCTTTCTGCCCGGGCCATATTTTGCGATATGGCACTGCGTCGCTTTAACTGATAATTGCACAGTCGTGCGACATTGTACCAAAACAAAATTGATGTCCTTTTTTCCCACAAATAGAGCTTTTTTTTGGTGGTATTTGATCAACTCTGTGATTTTTATTGTTTGAGCTATAAACAAAAAAAGAGCACCAATTTTGAAAAAAAAAAAAAAAACACGATATTTTTTACTTTTTGCTATAATAAGTATCCCATTTTTTTTTTTATATTTTTTTCCTCGGTTTAGGCCGATATGTATTCTTCTACATATTTTTAGTAAAAAAAATCACAATAAGCGTATATTGATTGGTTTGCACAAAAGTTATAGCGCCAACAAAATAGGTTATTGATTTATGGTATTTTTATTTATTTATTTATTTTTTACTAGTAATGGCGACAATCTTTTTATCGTGACTGTGACATTGCAGCAGACAGATCAGACACTTTTGACACTTTTTTGAAACCGTTGACATTTATGCAGCGTTCAGAGCTTTAAGTAGCCATTGATTACTGTATAAATGTCACTGGCAGGGAAGGGGTTAACACTAGGGGGTGATCAAAGGGGTTAATTGTGTTCCCCCACTGTGTGTTCTAACTGTGGGGGGGATGGGACTGGCTGGGGGAGGAGACCGATTGGTGTTCCTATATACTAGGAACGCATGATCTGTCTCCTCTCCCCTGACAGGACGTGGATCTGTGTGTTTACACACACAGATCCCCGTTCCTGCTCTGTCATGAGCGTTCGCGGGTGCCCAGTGGACATTGTGGCTGCCTGGCACGTGCATCAGCTCCTCAGTGAAGCGGTGCGTGTGCCCCCTATACCAGCGTTAAGCTGAGGACATCATATGACGCCAGCCCAGGATGGGAGATCCTATCAGCGGACGTCATTTGACTATAGACGGGAAGTGAAGTGGTTAAAGCCAAATCTTTTATGTATGGAATGTACTGAATAGTTAAAATCAGCTCTGCTCTGGAAACATGGGGGTTGTGTTATGTGGAATGTTGTGAAACTCTACTTTGCAAAGAATACCCAATCGTGTGCAAAGAAAATAATAAAATAATGTTTGCTTGCTCATGATTGGATGATGGAAGTCAGCAGAACTTTGCCTCATTCACTAAGCTCTGGGGGAAATTCATACAACACATTTTAAAACATACCCTGTTTTCAGATTCTGTAGAGCATCTTCTACATGTCGCTGGTTGTACTTAATCATGTAGGCATGCATGTCTGGGTAGTTACTTCGAATATTCTTCTCTGTGCTCCCATTGGGTACTGTGCCAAACTTCAAAGGTGGGTACTGCTCATGAGGTCTCTGAAACTGATGTAGAAATACATGAAATTAAAATCACATACTATAACATTTCCATTAGGTCCAGGTTTGTTTTACAATGTCATTTTATAAGGGAAACTATATAGTGTATTTGCAGTAATTACACTTTATGACTCACTACTGCTAAGTTTACCTGACAGTAACCTTAGATGTGCATTCTAGGGAGAATACATTGGTTCACTCTCAAGTGTATATTTGTATGTCAGACAAATGCAGCTAGTTACCTAGCCAAAAAACAGCTAAAAAGGGAACAAAGTCTTTACCAAGTAACTATAGACCTGTTAGTTTAACTTCTATAGTCGGGAAGATACTGGAGAGTTTAATAAAAGACCACATAGATGAGTTCTTGCTGGAAAAAAATATTTTAAGCAACAGACAGCATGGATTCATGAAAGACAGAAGTTGTCAAACAAACCTGATTTCTTTTTATGAAGAGGTAAGTAAAACCTTGGACAGAGGGGTGGCTGTGGACGTGGTATACTTGGATTTTGCAAAAGCGTTTGATAGAGTTCCCCACACCGGCTAATGTATAAGGTAAAGTCTACAGGCTTGGAAATATCAGTTTGTAAATGGATAGAAAACTGGCTAAAAGACATAATTCAGAGAGTAGTGGTTAATGATTCTTACTCTGAATGGTCTAAGGTTATTAGTGGTGTACCCAAGGTTCAGTGTAGGGACCCTTACTTTTTAATGTCTTTATAAATGATATAGGTTCTCGGATTAAAAGTACCATTTCTGTCTTTGCAGATGACACCAAACTATGCAGTGGAATAACGTCCTTACAGGATGTCTCCAATTTACAAGCCAACCTCAATGCACTGTCTAATCTATGTGGCAGATGAGGTTTAATGTTGATAAATGTAAAGTTATGCACTTGGGGGCTAAGAATATGCATGTATCATACATACTGGGGGGAGTGCAATTGGGGGAATCTGTAGTGGAGAAGGATCTGGGAGTGTTGGTAGATGAAAAGCTCAATAATAACATGCAATGCCAAGCTGCTGTTTCCAAAGCGAGGAAAGTCCTTTCTTGTATTAAGAGAGGTATGGACTCCAGAGAGAGATATCATTTTGCCACTGTACAAATCATTAGTAAGACCTCATCTTGAATATGCAGTTCAGTTTTGGGCACCAGTTCTCAAAAAGGATATCGGGGAACTGGAGAAAGTGCAGAGAAAAGCATTCAAACTGATAAGAGGCATGGAGGAGCTCAGCTATGAGTAAAGATTAGAGTAACTGAATGTATTCTTTCTTGATAAGAGGAGATTAAGGAGGGATATGATCAACATGTACAAATACATAGGGGGTCCATATAGTGAACTTGGTGTTGACTTATTCACTTTGAGGTCATCACAGAGGACAAGGGTGCACTCTTTACTGCTAAAGGAAAAAAGATTTCATGTCCAAATACAGAAAGGTTTCTTAACAGCAAGAGCTGTGAAAAATTGGAATAGAATCCCTTCAGAGGTGGTTCTGGCCAGCTCAGTAGATTGTTTTAGGAAAGGCCTGGATTCTTTCCTAAATGCACACAAAATAACTGGGTACTAACATGTATAGGTAAAGTTGGTCCAGGGAAAATCCAATTGCCTGTTGGGGGTCAGGAAGGAATTTTTCCCCCTGCTGTAGCAAATTGGATCATGCTTTGCTGGAGTTTTTCACCTTCCTCTGGATCAACTGTGGGTATAGGATTGAGTATATGGGATTGTTTGATATTATTATTTATTTATTTTTATGATTGAACTAGATGGACTTGTGTCTAAGCTAAGATGAGCTAAGATAAGCTAAGTATGTAGCTAAGATGGATGATTGATGCCTGGTTCACATCTGTGTGCTGCTTTACATTTTGGGAGTGTTTTACGTGCATTTTAGTTGCATTATCACTGAGCTCTAGAATGCATGTTTTGATGAAAGCACATCAAAAATGCAGCATGCAAGACTTTTTTTTAATGCACTACACCTATGCTGCACATAAAACACACAGGGATGAATGGGGCCTAAGACGTGGTAGCCTAGATAATAAGAATAACTTTCTACAAATTTGTGGCAGTGTTGAATTGTAAGTCTGTTGACTTGCTGCACATTTTCACTGGCAAGTTGGACACTGGAAGAGCACTTGAAGCATAAGTTCTAGTTGACACTTTTGCAATTTGTAACACATTTGCATGGCAAGTCTCTAGCAAGAGCAAACGTTGCAGTGGTGAGTCTACAGCAGGAACTATGCAAGTCTACAGCATGAAAATTCAGCAAAAGTGTCCCGCCTATGCGGTGCATACTAGCTCATTATGCCTTTGCCTTACAGGGTTTTTTTTGTCAGGGCATACAACAGCTTGAAAAACCCTGTAACATACACTTTGCCTTTTATCTGACATGGGGCATACATGCAGGTTTCAGGTAATTTATTATATTTAAAATAATCCAAAAGTAAGCTAAATTACATTTTTTTATATTTCTACCTGTAAATGGTCTTTAATTTCAGAGAAAATATCTGGAGCTACATGTAGCAAAAACAATTTAAAGCAAGGACATTCTTTCCCCTTGACTGTCTCTGCTATTGATCTCCAAACTACAGAGAAATTATGAGAACCTTATAAAATTGATCCAATAGTTTCTCCTTTTCTGGAATAGGCTGAATCTCATTTAGTATTGTGCAGTTAATCTCCGCGCACATCTTCCCTTCATAATTAAATATCCGCCCCAGAATAGATTGGGGATGAATGACAACATTAGATTTATTAAGATGCCGCTTGCACTTTGATGGTGTCAGTTTTGGGGCTGGTTCTTCACTCCAATGATCATAATGAGAAATAATGTCTTCCAGGAAAGGACACAGTTCACAGGACACACCTGACAATGACTCATTCTCCAGCAATTCACTTGTCACATCTCACATTTTCAGCAAACAGGTTTGTAGATCGTGAATCAAATGGCTTTGAACCAAAGCAAAGCTACCGTAATAATATAGAAATTCTACTAAAAATGTTTAAATGTTGTTAATTTTCTTAAAGTGAACTTGACATTGCCTGTAGAAAGCAAGGTCACAGGTTCTCTTTGTGGAAGGCACAAAAAGCATGATGCTACATTCCACATTCCCCTGCTGCCCTGATATTCTACAAGTATCCTCAGAAATACTGATGTAAATTTAAACTTCCTGTTCAAGTCAAAACTTATGAATATTACGTACCCTCTGCCACACACACAGACACACACATCCACCTGTTCTCTGACATGGCACTGGAGATTGGCCAACGAGTTGTATTGTGGGGGGCAGGGGGTAGGAGTACATGTATATAACTCACATAAATCCATTATAGTCCCCTTTAAAGGAGTCATTCTTTGCACATTTTCGACTAGGGTCAAAGAATATGCACCAAGCCTGACAAGTTTACTAATCACTTATACACATATATGATTTCTTTAAGAAAACTGATATTTACAAACTTTTTGTATACCTCTTATAAAACTTTGAAAACTCCAATAACACATTTTGACATTTCCTTGGAGAAAATCGAAATGGTTCCAAAAACACAACCTGTTATCAGAGAAATCACAACATCTACTAAGAGAGGTAAAGACACCTATTTAAGATTGACACAACTAGTAATGTTGATTGAAGGAGCTGATTACGCCATGATTATCTCAGAAAAAAATGTATGATTTCAGCATCAATTAAGTTCTTTCCACTTTTTGTAAGTCTATATTTAGACTTATTTTTAAATCAATCTGGAAGGTATATATATATCAAAAACACTTTCATAATTAAATCTGTTCAGAATTTATTTCAGTATTCATGATTCAAATTCTCTTAAATAACTATTTGGTTTTAAAGGCTATTTTAAATTCAGAATGACTAACCCTTGGCTTTAAAAGCTGCAACATTATTTTTTCTTTTTTCCTGGTACCATGTGGCTTCATTGAAGATTGTTCTATGGTGTCTGCGTGCACCTGTTCAAATGAGGCCAATGTCGCCAACCAACTGCTATAGTTGACACTTATTGCCATGTTTAATGATAGGCTGTATTGTTCTGCTTACAATATCATCTGCCAGCTGCCTGTTTAAGGCATGATGTCATTGCTATCTAAGTTGGCTTAATCAAGGAAACCTGAAACTATACTTGGCTTTTTTGCTAACAATATTTTAATTATATACTAATTGTTAAATTGTTTCTAATTCCTTTACCGCTCAGAACCCAACAGTTGCTTTCTGATGAGAACGAAACTGAGCTTGATTTACCTGGGGAAAATGGAAGTGCCCCCAGAGTTTTCACTTTGAATAATGTCAGAAATTACACATCAAAATAGTAGCGTTCCCAGGATCATCAGAAGCAGATCCAATTGCAAACATTCATTACAGTGGAGAGACACAACACAAAGCATACAAAATAAAGAACACCTCTTTTCAGGCTATCAGGTAGAAAACTAGGGCACGTCTCACAGATATCTTTTTTAAAGTTTTTTTTTTCTTTCTTTTTAGTTTGGAATTATTTTAACATAACTCAAGTGTTGTTGTTTACTAACTTTATATAAGTTTGGATACATAGATGAAGAGAGCACAGCAAGAGTTTTGAAACCAGGATAACTAAAAACATTTTTATTTTAGTGCTGAGAATTTCAGTGCAATTCAACACTTGGAAACCTTTCCTAATTATATACATTTATTTGATATTTTATTGCAGCTCTTATAAATTGGTTCTGCTCTCTAAATAATGCATATTTATACAGTATATGTGGGGTTGTAGTTGATTTGAATGTGCTATCACAGTTTTCCAAGGTTAGAAATATGTGCAGTCTTAAAGTGAACTACATGGATTCCCATGTGTTGCCCCAGGTATCATTCTTACATTATAAAGATAAATATCAGAAAAAACAATTGGATTCACAGCACACCTTGCTCAAATGAAACCTTGGCAGTTTACTTCCAGGTGTAGTTTGAGATTCCTGTCATCTGGCTTCCCCTAACTTGCCTAGGTCTCCTCCTTAGCTTTATAAGTAAATCTTTGATAATACTTTGCATCTCCTGACACCGAAGTTGACATTTCTGAAAAGTATGTATAATCCAGCAGAAAGACATCTTCTTGTGCATACTGATTATATTATAGGGTTATTCTCCGTATAGTTGCCACTTCTGGCTTTTGTCCTGTTTTCATACAATCTAAATACAAAGAGTTCATCCAACTACCACCACTACATACCCTCATTGACACCAATAAAAGGTGTTTGGTGTCTCTAGCACAAAAGTAAGGGGCGTGTTTACTTCTATTGACACCAATGTAAGGGACATTCTTCCTCCCTTCAACACAAATATAAGGGGCATTTCTTCTCCCATTGTCACCATAGCTGGAGTATTCTTCCTTACATTGGCCACCAATGACATTAATGTAAGGGAAATTTTTCCTCCCGCTGACTACTATGTAAAGGATATTTTTTCTTCCACAGGCCACCAATGTAAGTACAGTCTTTCTTCCACTGACCACCACTGTAAGTGCAGTCTTCTCACACTGACCACAAATGTAAGGAGCTTTCTAGAGGCTTTCTAAACAAAGCCTCTAGTTAACAGAGTTAAATAGCTGAAGTTCAAATTACATACACATCCAAATATGACAGAGTTTTGCATTCATTTCTGCTCTTCTCTGTTCACAAAAGTAGATTCCATTTGAGACAGATAGTTACAAAGGAAATCTTTGTCCAGTCTTTAAAAAGCCCAGAATGTTCTCTAAATAAGGTGCACCCTATAATACTGTATATATAAAAATCCAAAAACAAAAATGTAATTCCTTGCAGTTTATTAGTCCTTAGTTGTTGTGGCTGTTTGGGATGAGCAAACCAGGCAAAGTTCAGTTTAAAAGGGAGTTTCAGTGAACCCAGCTTAAAGTCTGCAAAACCCCACTAAGGTCTCTGTAAGCTGAATCTTGTCACAAGAAAAAACGACTAGTACTTGGTCCACACCAAGGAATAATACTAACTTTCATTTTTTATTGTACACATTAAAAAGATTAAAATCAGACATATACAGTAGGTCCTGTTTGAAACAATTGCAGTTATGTGTCATGCCAGTAGTTGATAACTATATCCCAATGGGTCAGAGGTGATGTCTCATAAAATTCCTGACACCTTTCGCACAACAAAGCACTCTTCCTCAGGTAAATCTGGCATATGTCTATAAAGTTACAAACAAAGCCACAATGAGCTTCAATACATACCAGATTACATACATCATACAATCAGTACAGGACATATCTACACATATATATTACATGTATATTGCTGTAAGGGCTCACATTACAATTAGCTTTTTCCCCAGAGTTAAAGATTGTATCCACCACACAATAAAGGGACCCAACCGGTAAAGAGAATTGAGATTATGTGTAACATATATTTTTTTTTCTTAGGTCATATATCTGCTCCTTTCCATATTGCATATATAATCCATATAATCTCCAATCTCTTGAACAGTTGGGCCCCTTTCTTGTGTGGCAGCTACGCTCCTTTAACTCTGGAAACAAGCTACATGTAATGTGAGCCCTTACAGCAGTTCACATTAATGTGTAGATATATACTTTACTGATTGCATGATGTATTTGATGCTGTATGTATTGATGCTCATTGTGGCTTAGCTTTAGAGATATATGCCAGATCTCCTTGAGGCAGCAGGCTTTTGTCCTGCGATTCCCTATGACCACCTTGGGATATGGCTACCAACTACTGGCATGACATGTAACTGCCATTGTTTCAAATAGTACCTATATATGTCTGGTTTTGGTATTTTAACCTTTTTAATGTAGTGTACAACAAAAATATAAGTTTTTATTATCCTTTGGTGTGGTACCTTTAAAGTCCTAGTCATTTTTTTGTGAGGGATTGTTTTGTTTTTCAGTGTCTTGTTATAGGGGAGCTTTGTTTAGTCTCCTACCCAGTTCTAGTATACCGTACTGAATCTTGTCACTTTTTGGTGCTTTTTGAAGGCTAATTTGCATGCTATTGTTAAAAACAGGCATGGGCAACTGGGCACTACCATGGGAAACATTTGATAATGCCAAAGCAAATGTTTTAAAATAGGGTAGAGGGGAGAGGGTCTATTGTTGTGGTTTGAAGGGCAACACTAAAAATATAGGCATCCTTTGAGGGATGCCTTAAAGCTGCATGTGAAGTTATGGAGTCAACCCTTTCAAAATGATATTAGAAAACAAAAATGATACCAAATACCAAATTCCTGGCCAGCTGGTTACATAGTTAGTCAGGTTGAAAAAAGACACAAGTACCAAAAAAAAATCATACAATCCCATATACACAATTCTTCCCCCACAGTTGATCCAGAGGAATTATTCACCCACAGAAAAAACCCCAGTAAAGCATGCCCCAATTTGCTACAGGAGGGGAAAAAGTTCTTTCCTAATCACATGAGAGGCAATCGGATTATGTACATTTACGAAAGAATCCAGGCCTTTTTTAAAGCAATCTACTGAGCTTGCCAGAACCACCGCTGGAGGGATTCTATTCCAATTTTTCACAGCTCTTACTGTTAAGAAACCTTTCTGTATTTGGACATGAAATCTTTTTCCTTTAGCAGTAAAGAGTGCATCCTTGTCCTCTGTGATGACCTCAAAGTGAATAACTCAACACCAAGTTCACTATATGGACCCCCTATGTATTTGTACATGTTGATCATATCCCTCCTTAATCTCCTCTTATCAATAAAGAATAAATTCAGTTCCTCTAATCTTTCCTCATAGCTGAGGTCCTCCATGCCTCAGATCAGTTTGGTTGCCCTTTTCTGCACTTTCTTCAGTTCCCCGATATCCTTTTTGAGAACTGGTGCCCAAAACTGAACAGCATATTCCAGATGAGGTTTTACTAATGATTTGTACATAATGATATCTCTCTCTCTCTGTAGTCCATACCTCTCTTAATTCAAGAAAGAACTTTGCTCACTTTGGAACCAACAGCTTGGCATTGCATGCTATTATTGAGCATTATGATCTACCAAAACCCCCAGATCCTTCTCCATTATGGATTCCCCCAGTTGTACTCCACTTTACATTTATGAACAATAAACCTCATTTGCCACTTAGTTTCCCAATTAGACAGTGCATTGAGGTTGGCTTGTAAATTGGAGAAATTCTGTAAGGACGTTAATCCACTGCATAGCTTGCTGTCACCTGCAAAAAAAGAAATGGTACTGTTAATCCCAGACCCTATATCATTTATAAAGATATAAAAAATAAGGGTCCCAATACTGTACCTTGGGGAACACCACTGATAACCTTAGACCATTCAGAGTAAAATTCATTAACCACTACTCTCTGAATTTGTTTTTTAGCCAGTTTTCTTTACATTTACAAACTGATCTTTCCAAGCCTTACCTTACATATTATTATTATTATTATTATACGAGATTTATATAGCGCCAACAGTTTACGCAGCGCTTTACAATGTATAAGGGGGACAAAACAATTACAGTATAGTTCAATACAAAAGGTACAGGAGGGCCCTGCTCATAGAGCTTACATTCTAAAGGGAGGGGGTGGTGGTACAAAAGGTAATAGCTGCAAAGAATGATTTGATGGGGGTGGCTCAGGGACAGTTATGTGGGTGTGGGATAGGCTTCCCTGAATAAATGAGTTTTCAGGGATCTCCTAAAGGTGGACAGGGTGGGGGCTGATCGGACATACTGGGGCAGGGAATTCCAGAGGATGGGAGAGGCTCTGGAGAAGTCCTGAAGGCGAGCATGGGAGGAGGTAACAAGGGAGCTAGAGAGCAGGAGGTCCTGGGAGGAGTGGAGGGGGCGATTTGGGCGATATCTGCAGATGAGGTTGGTGATGTAGATGGGGGCGATGTTGTGAATGGCCTTGTATGTTATGGTTAGCATTTTGAATTTTACACGGTGGGGTAGGGGAAGCCAGTGAATCTAATTCACCCTACCCCCTACAATCCTAGTTTAAATACTCCTCAAGCCTTCCCATAAACCTCTCCCCCAGCACAGTAGACCCCCTTCCATGTAGGTGCTAACCATCTTTAGCATACAGGTTACCCCAATGAAAAGTCAGCCCAGTGCTCTAAAAACCCAAATCCCTCCTTCTTACACCAGTTCTTTAGCCATGCATTCAACTCTCTAATCTCCCCCTGTCTTTCCTGTGTTGTGCATGGCATAGGCAATATTTCAGAGAATATTTCAGAGAGTATCACCTTGCAGCCTAGTTCTGTAAATTGGTTCTTAACCACTTGCCTACAGGGCACTTACACTTCCTTCCTGCCCAGACCATTTTTCAGCTTTCAGTGCTGTCACACTTTACAATTGCGCAGTCATGCTACACTGTACCCAAATGAAATTTTTTTATCATTTTCTTCACACCAATAGAGCTCTCTTTTAGTGGTATTGAATCACTGCTGGGTTTTTTATTTTTTACAAAAAAAATTAAAAAGACCAAAAATTTTTTAAAAATATTTTTTTTACTTAGTTTCTGTCAATAAATTTTGTAAATAAGTAATTTTTCTCCTTCCTTGATGTGCGCTGATAAGGCAGCACTGATGGGCACTGATAGGCTGAACTGGTGGGCATTGATCAGGTGGCACTTATGGGCACTGATGACGCAGGACTTATGGGCACTGATTAGGTGGCAGTGATGAGAAGGCACTAATATGCCGCACTTATTAGCACTGATAGGTGGCAATGATATATGGCACTGATGAGCACTGATAGGCAACACTGATGTGCACTGTTAGGCGGCACTGATGGGCACTGATAGGTGGCACTGATGGGCACTGATAGGTGGCACTGGTGGGCACCGATATGCAGCATGGATGGGCGGCACTGATGGGCATTGATGGGTGGCACTGATGGGTGACACTGATGGACATTGATGGACAGCAGTGATGGGTATTGATGGGCAGCACTGATAGGTGGCACTGATAGCCAGCACTGACTGGCATAACTAATGGGCACTGATTGGTGGCACTTGTGGGCACTGGTGCACACTGATTGCTGGCACTGGTGGGCAATGGTGGACACTGATTGGTGACACTGTTGTCACTATAATGTAATCAGGGCATGGATGATCAGTGCCCTGATTACATATTTTGCATCTCCCCTGCAAGGAGATGCTATTGATCGCCTCTCCTCGCCACACACTCTGTCAGTGTGAGGCGAAAAGCGACGATTGTCGTCATCTCTGTGTCTACATGTGATCGGCTGTGATTGGCAAGAGCGGCCATTCTGGGACGCCATCAATTGATGGCGTCCCACAACGAGAGCCGCACCACCCCACCGTCATTTGACGCAGGCGGGCGGCAAATGGTTAAGGAGCCTCCACCTTCCATATATTCTGTCATTGGTTCCAATGTGGACCAAGACAGCTGGGTCATGCCCAGCCCCTCCCAGTAATTTATTAACCCGGTCCACCACATGCCAAACCCTGGCAGCAGGCAGACAGCCAACCATTTGGTTGAGGCGATCCTGGCGACAAATCATTCTATCAGTCCTTCTAAATATAGAATCCCCTATTACCACCAACTGTCTAGGCCTACCTGCACTCCCCTCACCACCCCTACTAGATGGGCTGCTCTCCAAGCTATTAGGGGGAGCAGTGACATCTAGGGCTGCCACCTCTGAGCTTGATACCCCCACATCTTCACACATCTTGGCGAATCCATTAGGGTGCTCAAACCCAAGGCTGGCCTTCCTTTTCTGTGAGCTTCTAATGCCGCGTACACACGAGCGGACTTTACGGCATACTTGGTCCGGCGGACCAGAGTCTGTTGAACAATTCGATCGTGTGTGGGCTCCAGCAGACTTTTTTTCCCCAAAAGTTTGACGGACCTAGAAATTAAACATGTTTCAAATCTTTCCGACGGACTCGAGTCCGGTCGAAAAGTCCTTTCATCTGTATGCTAGTCCGACGGACAAAAAACGACGCTAGGGCAGCTATTAGCTACTGGCTATGAACTTCCTTGTTTTAGTCCGGTCGTACGTCATCACGTACGAATCAATCGGACTTTGGTTGATCGTGTGTAGGCAAGTCCGTTCATTCGGAAAGTTCATCGAAAAGTCCGCCGGACAAAGTCTGCCGTAAAGTCCGCTCGTGTGTACGCGGCATAACACTTCCTCTAACTACATTAACCCATCTTCCTACCCGATAATCCTGATTTACCCCTCCACCCTCCCCATTAACCCTACTAAGCACATGCTCAGACCCCCTTCAAGGTTGTCAGTTCTGCCCAGTGTTGCAATTTGCACCTCCAGATCTCTAATGCGAGCTTCCAGAAGGGCAACCTGCTCACATCTTTTGCAGCGGTATCAATCCTGGAGCTGTTGCTCCATTGTTGTATACAAGCGGCAAACTGTGCACTGCACAAAACCTTCAATCTTGCTAGCACATATTTTCCCAGTTACAAAAGTAATATTACTAACAGGAAATTTCAGATGTTACTTACAGGTTTGATGACTCCTGTTATAATCTGATGTTTTCAACTCTGGTTTTTAACTCACCACTTAGTCCAGTTCCACTTGGTCTAAGTTCCAGCAAGCCAAAAGGTGGCAAGCTCAAGGATGAGCTAGCTCAGAAATGAGTTCTACAGAAAGTTATATAGGTACTAAAGGACCTGTACCAAGTTAACCACTCCCCTAATTAGTAGTCTGAGGGAAGGAATGAAAAAAAAAAGGCTGTATAAAAAATGACAGAAAGGGTGTTTAAAAGCTGCAAGGAAAGATGCCAAAAATAACCTAAAAACGCAAACACAGCAATCACCAGCAGTCAAAAGCAAAACTGGTTTTCACTCTCCATTCAAGTTTCCCACAGCTTGAGATTACAACCAGCAAATCTGGCTGGTGTTTGTAAACTTACCAGCTGGAGGCCCTAATCAATGACAGCACCCAGAATTCCTAGCAGGTCAAAATCAGTGGGCAGTGGGGTGTCATGTAAGTGGGACAACATTGTCAGGCAGCAGATCATCATAGCACTACCAGCACAAAATGACATATGCCCATATGGTTTGTTTACAAACAGCAGCCATCAAGGGACCTGTCATATTGAGGCAGTAGTGCTACCTTTACTAAAGAACAGATACCCAGCTTGTTGATATTTGTAAACAAACAAAGAGATTCTGGATGACACCATTGATCAAATATAGCCATCACTATATTTGGTCAATGATATCATTCAGGATCCCCAACTGGTTTGCTCTCAAACAGCAGTCAGTTGGGGATCGTTCATTTTATGGTGGTAGTTTGGTTGGTCAAGATCATCAGGGTAGCCGGTTCTCATGGTGGCAAATCATCATGATTGACACCAGATCTACAGTGTTGGATTATATGATTAGTGCTGAATTCATAACGGGGTACATTGCATACCTTTTTTAAAGGAATGTTTACTAAATTATGTCAAGGACATCACCCAGGATCCCAGGCTGCTTTGTTTACAAGCAGAAACCAGCTGAGAATCTGTAATTTTGTGGCAGTAGTGCACCACAGAAATATTGTCATGTGGCAGGGGACTGTAGAGGTGGGGCAACATCACAAGCAGTGGGTCATTGTGGTAGTGGGTCATGGTAAGCGACACTGTATTTAAATTGTTGGACAACATAATTAATGATGGATTTACCATCACTAAAAGACAGATCCCTGCCCAGTTTTTGTTTACAAACAGCAGCTGGGGATTTGTGTTGATGATCTGACTAAATCTGTCCAGACTTAGGTAAAAGCGCATCCCTAGTGGAGCATTAGTTTTCTTGTTTTCAAACTTCTTTCTCTTTATTTTGACCTGGTAAAAACACTCCCTATCCCTGGTTAGCTATGTTTACTAATTCACTGTATCTATTGGGGAAACTATGATTGTCACCCACGCTGAACATTAAGGATGTCTACTTTTGTTCTTTTCCATCATAAGTAGGGTGGTAACATTAGTAGTTTACACTAAAAAAGATATTATTTTTGCTTCCTGTTCAGCTTACAGAAAGTGACAAAGTCACTGCATTTCTTGCAAGATCAACTGGTATTTTCAGTTCTTGTTAAAAACATTTTAGTTAAGGAAAACGAATACAGCTAATACATCATAAACAATAAAGATTGATAAGCTGCAAATTATGAACATTTTGTTATTGAATTTAGAAAACGTTTAAATGCTTACTTATAGGTTTAAAATTTTATATAAATAACAAATAGTAAATTAAACATCAGTTTTAAAATTTGTATAATTAAATGTAATGCAAAACATGTGTAGCGCTGGTAGATTTGCGATCTACCATCTGATAGGTAAATTTAGTAAATTGCTCGTTAGAGGAAGTTGGATTTGCCTCTGTTCCAGCTTAGCTGATGTTGCATGTGTTTCCATAATGGGCCAGTGGGTGTCATTGTTACTACTGGCTGGTGTTGGAAAGGCAACGTGTCAAAGCGTATGGATGCTCTTCTGTCCAGGAAACATCTCGGTGGAGGTGGTCCTCCGAGTTGCATTCTGGGAGAGGGTATTTATGGGACAGATGCCATTTTTAGGTTCATTTTACAGCCACCTGCTGGCCCTCCTGGCCGACAGGTATGCGTTAGAGTGCTACCTCGTGGTCCTCCGTTCTGGAGGCCCACGTCGCTGCGGCGCATGGGTGGGCCCAGAAGCTTGTCTGGGGCCTACCACAGCAGCCGAGGAATGGTCCTGAGCTGTCTATCCAGAGTGAAGAAGCTGGACAACCGAGGAGATCCCAGGGGAGGACCCGTCATGGAAGGATCATGCAGAGTGCTGGTATGGAGAGGGGCCTGGTGACTTGGTTGGAGGACGTATCCTAAAGTAACTTTACAGCATAGTGTTGCTGGGTTTGGCTTAAAGGTTCAAGTACTGTGACTGACTTTCACCACAAAACCAATACATCCTGTGTTCATCCCAAGCAAGTCTGTGGCAGAGACTTTTGTTCGTGCTACGTACTGGCTGCTAGGCAAGTGAGAGGGGCCTATCCAGGTGAGCAAAGAGTGTGTCCCACGAGGGGAGCGCATTGTACTATAATATTCAACTCTAAAGGACATTTGTCAAGAATCCTACAGAAAGGGTATTTGAGCTTTCCCTGCAGTTTCCCTTCTGCCTCTTTCCTGCTACTTCATTCGTTAATTGTTCAATAAAGCATTGAAAACGTACTCAAGTGTTGGTGCTTGTATCGTCCGGAGGTAAACTCTAGACCCGGTGCCGGTGAAACAGAGGGAAGGAGAGTGAAGGTAACAAGCCCGCTTTAAACCAGCAGCTCTGCCGAGAGTTATTGCTACATGTGGGGTCATCGTCTGGGATTTGTTGACCGTCAATTCTCGCAACCCAGAGAAGTGTTTCACTGGGAGTTTACGGTGAGAGCTGGACTTTGTCAAAATTTTGCAGGAAGAGAAGGGGTTAAAACTGCAGGACTTTATTTCTGAGTGCGTAGGCGGCGGGCGCCAGTGAAAGCCCCGGAGCTACGTGATCAGAGGAACAAGTGGGAGGAGCCTACCCTACTTGATACCGCGTGGGAAGCGTGTATGTGTTTGGCGCCAGAGAAAGAGAGAAGCCTCATGATCGTGCTGAGAAGATCAGAGTGTGGCTATGTCTTTTCCGACGATGCAGCCGATTATGGGACCGAGAATGTTCCCTGCAAACACCGTGTTGAATACTGTGCTGACCGAAACCCTGCTTACGGATACTGGAGTTCGTTTGAAGCCACAGAGGAGGTTTGTTCTGTATACCTCAGGAGATATTGAGGGACTGGGCATGATCTGCCATCGATGTGAAGGACTGGCCGTGCATCTTCGTCCGTTTGGCCAATGTCCGTAATGTGGAGAGTATTTGTTTGTGGTGGAGCAACCTACCACGTCGCCCCGTGCTTATTGCTACACATGTATGGTTTCTTGCAGGTTAAGACAGTTGGTCGGACAGCATACAGGTAGAGCTGGGCATTTTAAACTGAGGGTAATGAATGCACCCTGTAATAATTATTAAATGACAAATAAAAAAATCAGTTTTGAAACTTGTAAACATTAAACAAATAATAAAACATGAAACATACAATTATCATTTCCCTTTAAGATAATGTGTTGAGTTATTGGAAGAATAACTAAAATCCAAATTTAAATAGGTTATGAATAGGATTTTCTCCTCCTTGTTACTGATAACATGGTATAATATTCTTTGCCTCTATCAAACTTCTCCTTTCTGCCTGGACAGCTGAAAGATCTTTCCTGTCTATAAAAGTTTGATGGTTCCTTTATTCGTTCAGCAATCAGTTATCAGCATGTCTCAAAGACTATCCTCTTGACAACTGCTACTTTAAAACAGATTTTTTTCCTATATAATCAGCATAGACCACCAAGTTCTACTTTGTTTTGTAAATTTAATGAAAATCAACAACACAAATTCTTAATCCCTTACTTTTTTATCACTGAGTCCAGACACGGTATCCACGTACTCCTCCTGGATCATAAAAGCAGCAAGGTTGGCAGTGTAGCTGGCCAGAAATATTACTGCAAAGAATGCCCAGATGAGAACCATGATTTTACTTGTGGTACCTTTTGGGTTTTCCACTGGCACAGAATTGTTAAAAACCAGAGCCCAGAGTAGCCAGATGGACTTGCCAATAGTGAACTTTGAACCTCCTGTACCTAAAAACACAAATAAATGAGTTTTAGTATTTTGCATTTTTTGTGTTTACAAGCTGTTTATTGGGAAAGCATACACATCCAATACATAGCATCATTACAAGGCATATACAAAAGAGAAGAAGATTAATATGTATACGTAATCCATTAAAAAACAACCAAGAAGCCCAGTGTGAGCAGCAAAATTACCATATAATGCAAGGTTGTATCAAGAAGTCAGAAAAAGTATTGAACAACAGGTAGAAGAGCCAATACGACTCCACTCTAACATACCATAATAGAAGGTATCTATACAGAGGCAAAACCTGAAATCAGGATATAAACATATGATGGTGGGTAGTCCAAGCATCCAATTTAAGAGAAAACAGGTGCATTCTATCTTGTAGAGTATAAGGGACCCTTCCATTAGCATAACAGCATCAATTCTATTTATTACCAAGGGGACAATGGATATTCACTGCAGGGCAATGGCCCATATTGTCGCTACACAAATGGTATGGATAAGTCTCTGATCCCTATGTGGGATAGAAGCACTAAGAAGGAACATCGGCATTGTTAGGCTAAGAGGATGGCCAAAAATTGCAGAAGTTATAGAAGAGATTTTACAGCAAATTAGTGATAATTTCTCACAATCCCAAAATGTATGTTTTAAAGATTCACTAAGTGAACATATATGAAAGCATAAGTCCAAGACTCCTGGGTAGATAATGTGAAGTTTAGAGGAGGTATATTATCATTTGGTAGGTAACTTAAAGGCAGTCTCCCTGACCAAAAGTGATTTCGTACATTTGCGCAAAGTTTCCAACATAGTGTCCTAGCCTTCAGGAGAAAATTGGGTGGCACAATCAGTCTCCCACTTAGACATAAAAGAAAGGAAGTTGGGAAAGGAAGAAAGGATAGAGTTCCGAAATAAGCCCTTTTGAGAGCCACTGCAAAGCCTTTCAAAGTGTGTGATTGGTGAAGTTGTAAGAGTAGAAGATGTTATAGCTTTAGGCCGGGTACACAAATTTTTTTTTTTTTTTGCGTTTGGCTGAGAGCACTGATCTGGAGTCGGTCAAGTACTGGTTTTCCAGCATGCACGTACGATAGAAGCTGGCTGAACAAACCGACTTACACATGGGCCGAATATCTGCGTTTTTTTTTTCACCAGCCGCTGTCTCACATTCGGCCTGTGTGTACCCAGCTTTAGTTATATATGCTTGTAACAATGTTAAAGAAGAATTCAAGTCAAATAATAAAATTAAACCTGTATGTGAGTCACTTACCTGGCTGTGCTGTGTGGAAAATGTTTGTAAATCACAAGATTTACTGAAAAAAATACAAGTAATTTGGCAGGAAAACAGAAAATATATGTATTTCAGCCCTGTATTGAGCTGTTTCCTTGAGGTTTTGCTTTAAAACATGCTTTGAATATAGAAAATAAATAATTTATTTTTTGTGAAGCCAGTCCTTAAACTGATATTAAATCTTTATTTAAGCACTTTAAGCTGTGGATGTAATCACTTATTGGGCATGTAGCTTCTTTATCTTCTAACCCTTTCAGTGCCAAGTTCATGCAGCGTACAGACCTACAGAACCACTTCCAGCTGTCCAGTTCAGTATGCTGTATGGACATGGCATTCCTCCTCCTGCTATAAGCTTATGGTTACTTCTGTGTTGAACAAACCAATAGCTGTAATCGGCAGCTGACAAGCTGTTGATCTCAGGTATTTACCATAAATATGCCCCTTACCACTACTGATCTGCCCTGTGTCACCCCTGCTTCCTGACACTCTATATACAATCCCCACAGCACCACTGATTCTCCCCAAGTTCCAATACCTCGGCAGTACTGATCTCATGTGGCTCCCCTGCAGCTGCCGGCTTCTCTTCCTCCCTCCTCCTGATGGCTTCATGTGCTGCAGGGCAGCTACAAGTGGATTTATCTCAAATAGATGCCCCATATCAGGAGGGAGAGGCAGGTAAGCATGCCCTGTGTTCATTCATCACTGAAGCATAGTAAACTGTGTTATATGCATGGGTGCATGTCTCTGAACTCATACTATCTGCATTCGGGGCCGTACACGCGCACCCACGCAGATATAGGATTGGGAGCAGCTGCTGTGTCCATGCAGCTGCTGCGTCCCACTGACATCAATGCGACTGCCTGCACAGAGATGGTTTGAGCACCTGTGCATCTCCACATGGCTAAACAGGGACAAATGTACACTTTAGTACGTCCTATGTGAACGAAGCTTATTAGGAGTTTTGCAGAAAGTTATGTTAAGTTTATGAATGCTAATAATAATTTTAGTGTAATTTTAGTTAAAATAGGGATCTGATAAACAATTAAAAAATAATTAGCACATTTTTTTTATTCTTAAGACCATGTGCTTTCAGAAAATCTATGCGTTGGGGGTCTTTTACAAACTCTGAATGCTGTTAGTAAAAAAATGATAACCTCCAGATTTTTAAATCAAATTGCTTATTTACAGTTTTGCGCACCCTCTATTTTCACTGTTACGCCACTTTCACACCAGCGGATCGATCAGGTCCGCCTGTCAGTTTTTCAGGTGGACCCCCCTTTGTTCTCTATGGGGAGGTGAATGTTAACATTGTTAATTATTTTGAGGAATTTTTAGCAAGAAAATAATTTTGACATTTGCACAAATATCACAGGTCCTAACAATTAGTAATCAGTAGCACTTTCTTTTTTTTCTACTACTCCTATGCTTTCAGGAAATGTATGGTTTGGGTGGTCTTTAACCACTTCAACCCCTGGAAGATTTGGCTGCTCAATGACCAGGCCGATTTTTGCGATACGGCAGTTCATCGCTTTAACTGACAATTGTGCGGTCGTGTGACGCTGTACCCAAACAAATTTGACGTCCTTTTTTTCCCACAAATAGAGCTTTCTTTTGGTGGTATTTGATCATCTCTGTAGTTTTTATTTTTTGCGCTATAAACAAAAAAATTGCAACAATTTTGAAAAAACACAATATTTTGTACTTTTTGCTATAATAAATATACTCAATTTTTTTTAAAAAAAGCTAATTTTTTCCTCAGTTCTACATATTTTTGGTAATAAAAATAAGCGTATATTGATTGGTTGATTGGTTTGCGCAAAAGATATAGCATCTACAAAATAGGGGATAGATTTATGGCATTTTTATTATTTTTTTTTTTTTGTAGAAATGGCGGCGATCTGCAATTTTTATCGGGTCTGCGATATTGGACATCTTTGACAAATTGGCAGGGAAGGGGTTGACACTAGGGGGCGATCAAGGGGTTAACTGTGTTCCCTAGGTGTGTTCTAACTGTAGGGGGATGGGACTGTCTAGGAGGAGAGAGAGAACGGTGCTCATACTTAGCATGAACACACAATCTGTCTCTACTCCCCTAAAAGAACCGGGTTTTGTGTGTTTACACACACAGATCCTGATTCTCACGCTGTCACGAGTGATCGCAGGTGCCCATCGGTCATCGTGTCCGCTGGACACTCGCACCAACTCCGGGCACACGCTGCGGGCACACCTGCCTCCAGTGGCGCGCGCTCGCCCCTAGTGGCCAAAAGGCGAAGCGACATGAGGTAACATCGTTTCGCCCCAGCCGTGCCATTCTGCCACAGTAAAACTGCGGCGGGTGGTCGGCAAGCAGTTAACAAACTCTGAAAGCTGTAGATGGAAAAAAAATGAAAAAAATTCAGCATCTTATGGAACCACCCTTGCATGCAGGAATTCCCTACACTGTGTGTATCAATAGAAACAAACAGCCCCATAATCTAGGATGGCAAGGCATTCCCCTACTCCTCCTTTCTCCAAGCTAACAGACTGACTGGAGACTGCACTGTTCACTGTTAAAGTGTTACTAAACCCATAACAGTAAAATGAGTCTGTATATGCAGTAAGGCATGCTTGTTATACTCACTGTGGAACCTAAGGGGTTAATCCTCCACATTTTATAAAAAGTCTGTTTGATCCTGTCTTCTCAGATCCTCTCCTTCTTCCACTGTCCCCAATTCATCTCCTGATATAACCAAGCTTTGGGGCACTCTGCACATGCTCAGTTTGGTGTGTATTGCCAGAGAGTTATTTTTTTTTGGGAGGGTGCATGTGATCAGCACAGGGCCAATCAGCACTCTCCAGCCAGAGGGTCAGGGGTCCTGCATTCTCATAGGATAGTCACAGTAGAATGAAAACTCCTCCTACAAGCTTTAACCAGACACTCATAGAAGTCATAAGACTACTGTATACTGCTGATAAGAAAAGGTATCTAACCGTTTATATTTACTAAAATAATTGCATTTCCACGCTCTTTGTACTGTGGGAGACCAGACTGAATGCAGGGTCCTGGGTTTAGTAACACTTTAACTTTTTCCTGTAAACACTGGAATTTTAGGGAAGCAGCATTGAGAGAGCAGAAACCAACAACATTGATAAGTGTGTAAATTGCAAATGCTTGTGTAAGACTTTTAACAAATAGTTTATTGGACAATGTTTATTTCGTTGCACTCATGTGTTAAACTAAAAATGCTCAGGGTTTATTACTACGTTAACGTTTATCTAAAGCTAATACTTTTTTATCTTTCATAAAGTATGGGAGGGTTAAAAACCGCAAACAGTTTTTTTTTCTATAGACTCAACAGAAGGTGAGAGGATAGTTTTCCAATGTGCGGGAAATCCCCCCTTGCAACTTAACATGCAAAACAACAGCTTTACCTGATGCATGATATTAAGGCCCAATTCACACCTATGCGACCAGCGTTAACATGTTTTTTTTAAGCATTTTTTCATGGTTTTTTTTGCATGACAGTTGAATGGGCTGCCTTACATGCAGCAAATGCACCAACGTAGCTATTGTACCTTTTTTAGGGGCAGACCTTGGCCCGTTTGTTTGTCAGGCATTTTAATGCATTTGCCATGCATCTTAGAATATTTTTGTGCATTTGTTTAATAGGAAGGGGTAAATTCCGCCTCACAAGGCTTCAAATATCATTTTTGTTGCTTGGTTGTTTTGCAGGCTGGCTGGTAAGTGTGCTGGGAAATATTTTGATTGTTTGTGATATGCGTTGCCCTTACATGTGATCCTTTCTGCAAAGGCTAGTTATAGGTTGGGGTGGGTACCATTTTTTTGCACAGTTAGTTGAATTGGATGTGGGGATGTACTGGAAGCCTTCACTGCCATTGTGCTTTTGCTTAGCGTCATATGTGTCCCTGTGCCTTTAAGGAAGGGTGTGCTCCCTCCAGGCAAACCTGCCCCTAATCTTTCCACTGCTATATGTGCTCCTATTTAGGAGACTCTGAAAATTATAGCGTTAGGACTGCAGCATTCATAAGAGCCTTGTTGTGGGCACTGCAACTTATGCATATTTGCAAATGTGTACAAACAAAGCCCTTTTTTTGTTTTTAACCACTTACCGACCACCTCCTGTACATATACATCAGCACTTTGAAGGTGGATATCTCGGTAACGGCAGCAGCTGCTGCCACAACCGAGGTATCCACTAGGGATGAGCCGAACACCCCCCTGTTCGGTTCGCACCAAAACATGCGAACAGGCAAAAAATTTGTTTGAACACGCAAACACCGTTAAAGTCTATGGGACACGAACATGAATAATCAAAAGTGCTAATTTTAAAGGCTTATATGCAAGTTATTTTCATAAAAAGTGTTTGGGGACCTGGGTCCTGCCCCAGGGGACATGGATCAATGCAAAAAAAGTTTTAAAAATGGAAGTTTTTTCTGGAGCAGTGATTTTAATAATGCTTAAAGTGAAACAATAAAAGTGTAATATTTCTTTCTTGGGGGGTGTTAATAGTATGCCTGTAAAGGGGCGCATGTTTCCCGTGTTTAGAACAGTCTGACAGCAAAATGACATTTCAAAGGAAAAAAAGTCATTTAAAACTACTCGCGGCTATTAATGCATTGCCGGTCCGACAATACACATAGAAGTTAATTGATAAAAACGGCATGGGAATTCCCCACAGGGGAACCCCGAACCAAAATTAAAAACAAAAAATGATGGGGGGGTCCCCTTAAATTCCATACCAGGCCCTTCAGGTCTGGTATGGCTATTAAGGGGAACCCCACGCCAAAATTAAAAAAAAAACGGCATGGGGTCCCCCCAAGAATCCATACCAGACCCTTATCCAAGCACGCAACCTGGCAGGCCGCAGAAAAGAGGGGGGACGAGAGATCGGCCCCCCTCCTGAACCATACCAGGCCACATGCCCTCAACATTGGGAGGGTGCTTTGGGGTAGCCCCCAAAACACCTTGTCCCCATGTTGATGAGAACAAGGGCCTCATCCCCACAACCCTGACCGGTGGTTGTGGGGGTCTGTGGTCGGGGGGCTTATTGTAATCTGGAAGCCCCCTCTAACAAGGGGACCCCCAGATCCCGTCCCTTCCCCCTGTGTGAAATGGTAAGGGCCATTTCACTAAAAAACTGTCAAAAATGTTAAAAATGACAAGAGACGGTTTTTGACAATTCCTTTATTTAAATGCTTCTTCTTTCTTCTTTCTTCTATCTTCTATCTTCCTTCATCTTCTTCTTCTTCTGGTTCTTCTGGTTCTTCTGGAAGATGAAGAGAAGAAGATGAAGAGAAGAAGATGAAGAGAAGAAGATGAAGAGAAGAAGATGAGGAGAAGAGCGGGAGCCTCCCTCCATGCCATGGATGCGGAGCGGCCCGAGGAGAAGAAGGGAAGAAGACACCGCGGAGGAGATGCTGGACGAGAACACCGGAGGAAGAACCAGAAGAACCAGAAGAAGATGAAGGAAAATAAAAGATAGAAGAAAGAAGAAAGAAGAAGCATTTAAATAAAGGAATTGTCAAAAACTGTCTCTTGTCATTTTTAACATTTTTGACAGTTTTTTAGTGAAATGGTAGGGGTACCCCTTACCATTTCACACAGGGGGGAGGGCCGGGATCTGGGGGTCCTCTTGTTAAAGGGGGCTTCCAGATTCCGATAAGCCCCCCACCCGCAGACCCCCACAACCACCGGCCAGGGTTGGGGGGATGAGGCCCTTTTCCTCATCAACATGGGGACAAGGTGTTTTGGGGCTATCCCAAAGCACCCTCCCAATGTTGAGGGCATGTGGCCTGGTACAGTTCAGGAGGGGGGGCGTTCTCTCATCCCCCCTCTTTTCCTGTGGCCTGCCAGGTTGCGTGTTCGGATAAGGGCCTGGTATGGAATTTAGGGGGACCCCCACATCATTTTTTTCTTACATTTTGGTTTGGGGTTCCCCTGTGGGGAATTCCCATGCCGTTTTTATCAATGAACTTCTATGTGTATTGTCGGACCGGCAATGCATTAAAAGCCGTGAGTAGTTTTAAATGACTTTTTTTCCTTTGAAATGTAATTTTGCTGTCAGACTGTTCTAAACACGGGAAACATGCACCCCTTTACAGGCATACTATAGACACCCCCCAGCTACGAAATTTAAAGGGATATTACACTTTTATTGTTTCACTTTAAGCATTATTAAAATCACTGCTCCCGAAAAAACGGCCGTTTTTAAAACTTTTTTTGCATTGATACATGTCCCCTAGGGCAGTACACAGGTCCCCAAAAACTTTTTATGACAATACCATGCATATAAGCCTTTAAAATTAGCACTTTTGATTTCTCCCATAGACTTTTAAAGGGTGTTCCGCGGCATTCGAAGTTGCCGCGAACACCCCAAATTGTTCGCTGTTCGGCGAACTTGCGAACAGCCCATGTTAGAGTCAAACATGAGTTCAACTCGAACTCGAAGCTCATCCCTAGTATCCACCTTTACAGGAGCCGGTCATGTTTCCGATAATGGTGGTCATTGCGGCGGGTTTGCCGCGAGATCACCGTTATCGGCGGCGGGAGAGGTGCCACCCCCCTCCCACCACTCTCCCGCGCCCTCCGCCGCTTACCCGAACCATTGGTAGCGGCGGAGGGGATCGGGACCTGTCACTTCCTCGGTATGGAGACGAGTGAGGCTAAGATGGCCCCCACCCATCTCCATACTATAGGAGGGCGGAAGCGACGTCATAACGTCAGCTCCGCTCATTTGCCTTAAAAGCATATATTTTGTTATAATTTTTTTTTTTTGCATTTAAGTCCAAATATGAGATCTGAGGACTTTTTGACCCCAGATCTCATATTTAAGAGGACCTGTCATGCTTTTTTTCTATTACAAGGGATGTTTATATTCCTTGTAATAGGAATAAAAGTGATCCAAATTAAAAAAAAAAAAAAAAACAGTGAAAACATAAATTAAATAAAGTAAAATAAATAAGAAAAACATTTTTTTTAAAGCGCCTTGTCCCGACGAGCTCGCGCGCAGAAGCGAACGCATGCGTGAGTAGCGCCCACATATGAAAACGTTGGTCAAACCACACATGTGAGGTATCACCACGACCGGTAGAGCAAGAGAAATAATTATAGCCCTAGACCTCCTGTGTAGCGCAAAACATGCAACCTGTAGAATTTTTTAAACGTCGCCTATGGAGATTTTTATGGGTAAAAGTTTGACGCCATTCCACGAGCGGGCGCAATTTTGAAGCGTGACATGTTGGGTATTAATTTACTTGGCATAACATTATATTTCACAATATAAAAAAAATGGGCTAACTTTACTGTTGTCTTATTTTTTTATTCAAAAAAGTGAATTTTTTCCAAAAAAGTGCGCTTATAAGACCGCTGCGCAAATACGGTGCAAAAAAAAGTATTGCATTGTACGCCATTTTATTCTCTAGGGTGTTAGAAAAAAAACAATATATAATTTTTGGGCGTTCTAAGTAATTTTCTAGCAAAAAAACCTGTTTTAAACATGTAAACACCTAAAATCCAAAACGAGGCTAGTCCTTAAGTGGTTAACATAAATTGTTATACAGGGTTAATTGGGTTGTTTTGTGGCCTTGTTGGTAAGTGTGCTGGGAAATCGTTTGTTTGTGATGTAAATGCAGCCTCACAGGCTGCAAATGTTTTTTTTTATTTCAATAATGCCTCAAAAGGAAATCTGGCCTGTACATGAACTACAAGACTAGCAAATGTGTACAAACAAAGCCCTCTGTTTTTAACATAAATTGTTATACAGGGTTAATTTGGTTGTTTTGTGGCTTTGTCCACTTACTGTGGAGACTGTGCCCTTCAAAACTACTTACAGAGCTTAAACAGATCCAGTAATTTATGGGCCTCATACGACTGCCTGAGCAAAGCGCTAATAACAGAAACTCAAAAACGTATAAAACAAAGGTCCTATTAAGATTACAGGAAAGAAAACCAGGGGCTGTGTTAACTAACTGTTTTACCTTCTTTCATCAGCCTGCTCAGTGCATCGCCCCTCATGTAGACCTTACAGACTGAAACTGAGCTAACATTTTCTGCCTGAGAGGGATATACAGTATGCATAAAGATTCTTTGAAATGTCTACTCTTGACTGGTTCTCTTTAACCACTAGGCGTCCGCGCTATAGCCGAAAGACGGCTACAGCGCGGACTCCAATTGCCGGGAGGGCGTCCCTGGACGGCCTCCTGTTCACTTCCGCAATGCGCGCTCCCAGGAGCGCGCATCGGGGAAATTCTGCTCCCTTGGACACAGCCAGTCACAGATCGCCGTGAACGGCCACTCACAGCGGCCGTTTACAGCGTGATCTGAGCTTCCAATGAGAGATGATCTCAAATGTAAACATATGAGATCATCTCTCATTGCCGGCTTTCTCTCCTCACACAGAGACCGTGTGTGAGGAGAGAGAGCGATCTGTCATTACTGTGAGTTGCCGAGCCTTCAGTGAAACACCATACAGTGCCCATACAGTGCCCATACAGTGCCACATCAGTGCCACAGTGCTTCAATCTGTCATCAGGGCCATCTGTCAGTGCCATCTGTCGTTAGTGCCACCTGTCAGTGTCACCTGCCAAATCAGTGCCACCTGTCAGTCTCACCTGCCACATCAGTGCCACCTGTCAGTGTCACCTGCCACATCAGTGCCATCTGTCAGTGTCACCTGCCACATCAGTGTCACCTGTCAGTGTCACCTGCCACATCAGTGCCACCTGTCACATCAGTGCCACCTGCCACATCAGTGCCACCTGCCACATCAGTGCCACCTGTCAGTGTCACCTGCCATGTATCAGTGCCACGTATCAGTGCCACGTATCAGTGCAATCTGTCAGTGCCATCTGTCGTCAGTGCCACCTGTCTGTCACCTGCCACATCAGTGTCACCAGTGTCACCTACCACATCAGTGTCACGTATCAGTGCCATCTATCACCAGTGCAATCTGCCAGTGTCATCAGTGCCACATATCTGCCATTTTTCATCACTATGTCACAAAGAGTATATTCAGCCGAGGAGGCATATAAAATTCTTGCGGCCGACGAGAGCAACGGGGAGCTCTCCACTTCAGATTCCTATTCAGATTCTGAGTCTGACGTGACTTCGAGCCTGTCCTCAGCAGTCGTACACTGACAGCCTCAGAGGAGGATGAGAGTCCACCCGCCAGACGAAGACGTACTAGTGAGGATGCAGTGCCATCCACCAGCACTGCAATGCCATCCACTATCACCACAATGCCATCCACTATCACCGCAATGCCATCCACCAGCACCGCAGTACCTCGACAAAGTCCACGTACCAGTGGGGTGTCACCTCAGGCCCAAAGGGTTAGGTCCCATGCCAGCCTTCCCTACTCCCTTGAGAACCCCTTATGGCTGCCACCCAATTCAGGAGAAGCTATCATTCCTCCTTTTACTGCCCAGCCAGGAGTCCAGGTGGATACAGAAAATTTTTCACCATTAGATTTTTTCAACCTTATTTTTACTGAGGACATGCTTGCATCGATTGTGGCCCAGTGCAATCTATATGCCCAACAATACATAGCAAGTAACCCAACGTCCTATTATGCCCATCCCTACGAATGGAGAGCCCTAACAGTGGAGGAATTTAGAATTTTTTTGGGCCTCACATTCTGTATGGGACTAACCAAAAAAATGTATTACGTTCCTATTGGTCTACCCTCCCTATCCACCACATGCCCATCTTTTCCTCTGTAATGCCCAGAACCAGGTATCTCATGATTATGAGATTCCTACACTACAATGACAATACCCAGTGCCCTCCCCGAAATGACCCACGATTTGACAAGCTATATAAAATTTGCCCACTACTAAAATATTTTTCTGATATCTTCCCCCAGTTATTTACCCCAGACCAGCACATATGTGTGGATGAGTCCCTGGTCAAATTTAGTGGCAGATTGGGCATAAAACAATTTATTCCCACCAAAAGGGCCCGCTATGGGGTGAAAATGTATAAATTATGCGACCGAGCTACAGGATATACCTATGCCTTCATGGTATACGAAGGGAAGGACACCCAGCTACATCCCCCTAATTGCCCAGAATATATCGGATCGAGTGGGAAAGTCGTTTGGGAACTCATAAACCCACTCCTGGAAAAAGGCTACCATCTATATGTGGACAATTTTTATTCTAGTCTGCCCCTGTTGCGAAATCTTCACAGACAGAAGACTCCAGCATGTGGCACCATAAGGAAGAACCGGAAGGGCTTTCCTCAAAGCCTCATGAACAAAAAGCTAAGAAGAGGGGAAATGGCGAGCTTGAGGAATGAGGAAATTCTGGCTGTGAAGTGGAGGGACAGAAGGGACGTCTACGTGCTTTCATCAATCCACAATAACACCGTCGTGGAGATAACCAGGAGGAATGGGGTAATCCAAAAGCCCACATGCATCTTTGAATACAACAAGTATATGGGGGGTGTCGACTTCAACGACCAGATGCTCGAACCCTATCTTGCCACGAGAAGAACATACAAGTGGTATAAAAAAGTTTCGATATATTTGTTCAATTTGGCCATATATAACAGCTATGTTATTTATCATAAATCCACTGCAAGCCCCAAATCCTTCCTTGGATACCAGGAGGAAATCATCACTGCCCTTATATACCCGAATGGCCCAGCAGAAACCATTCTATCCGATGTGATTAGTAGACTGTCCAAACGCCACTTTCCCGAAAAAAATCCCCCCCAGACCAACAGGCCAAAAACGGCAGAAAAAATGCCGGGTGTGCACCAAAGGAGGAGTGAGAAGAGACACTACTTTTTATTGTCCCCAATGTCCTTCCCAACCAGGCCTCTGTATAATTAACTGTTTCCGCCGTTACCATACTTCACTAAATTATTAGTGAAGTATGGTAAACATAACCCTCACTTCCTGCCATTTACCTTCACACCCCTTATGCCTCTGCTTGCTCTGTAACTGACCCTGGCTTGTTTTTCGACCACGCTTCTGCCTACCGATTCTGTTTATATCTCTGCCTGATCTGGAACTGACCCTGGCTTGTTTTTCGACCACGCTTCTGCCTACCGATTCTGTTTATATCTCTGCCTGATCTGGAACTGACCCTGGCTTGTTTTTCGACCATGCTTCTGCCTACCGATTCTGTTCATACCTCTGCCTGATCTGGAACTGACCCTGGACTGTTTGACCATCCTTTTTGCCTGCCTCTTGGACTGATCTTGTACCCTGCTACTGGACTAGTGGGATTCATAACACAGGGGTCTCACATATGTGAGGGGCTCCAGAATTGTTTTTCTGGATGAAGAAAACATTTTTTTTGTTTTCTCGTTCCTAGATTAGGGTCTGGAGACTCGGAGGCTTCAAAGAGATTTGGGTGGGAGAAGCCTCTACCCCTGTCCCCATTCTGTCCTGAACGAGGCCCTACTTCTGCCTGCTGCCTGTAGGACCTATGCCATCATGCCTCTGCCTGTCGCATGAACTGACCACACCACATGGATGGACCATGTTCCTGCCTACTACCAGGATCAATATTTTGGCACTGCTGACAATCTCTGCCTGCACTGACCCTGGACTGTATATGGACAGTATCCCTGCCTGCTGCCTGTACTGACTATGGACAGTGTTCCTGTCTGTTGCCTGGACAATTGCGTTCGCTTTTGCTGACCAAGTCCCTGCCTGCTGCCTGGACCAGTGCTATCCTCCTGTGGACAACTGTGCTACTAAAACCACAGGTAATCTTTTTTTTTTTACCCTTTGCTCAGCAGAATGTATTTTGGGGTGTAATTCTTGGTATGTGCATGCTATGTGTCCCTAGAACACCTGACGGTGTTCCTTGTATGTGGCCAGGCTGTGTAAAAGTCTTACACATGTGGTATCGCTATACTCAGGAGGAGTAGCAGAATGTATTTTGAGGTGTCATTTTTGCTATGTACATGCTATGTGTTGGAAATAGCTTATAAATGGACAACTTTGTGTAAAAAAAAATACGTTTTCATTTTTTTCCACATTTTCCAAAAACTTCTGGAAAAAAATGAACCGTTCAAAAGACTCATTATGCCTCATAGATTATACGTTGGGGTGTTAGCTTTCCAAAATGGGGTCATTTTGTGAGCGTTTCCATTGTCCTGGTGCTCCAGGGCCTTCAAAAGTGTAATAGGTGGGTGAGAAATGAGATGTGTAATTTATGCTCCTAAAACCCTTGAAGGTGCTGTTTCAATATTGTGCCTCTGTATGTGGCCAGGCTGTGTAAAAGTCTCACACATGTGGTATCGCCATACTCAGGAGGAGTAGCAGAATGTATTTTGGGGTGTCATTTTTGCTATGTACATGCTATGTGTTGGAAATAGCTTATAAATGGACAACTTTGTGTAAAAAAAAATGCGTTTTCATTTTTTTCCACATTTTACAAAAACTTCTGAAAAAAAATGAACCGTTCAAAAGACTCATTATGCCTCATAGATTATATGTTGGGGTGTTAGCTTTCCAAAATGGGGTCATTTTGTGGGCGTTTCCATTGTCCTGGTGCTCCAGGGCCTTCAAAAGTGTAATAGGTGGGTGAGAAATGAGATGTGTAATTTATGCTCCTAAAACCCTTGAAGGTGCTATTTCAGTATTGTGCCCCTGTATGTGGCCAGGCTGTGTAAAAGTCTTACACATGTGGTATCGCTATACTCAGGAGGAGTAGCAGAATATATTTTGAGGTGTCATTTTTGCTATGTACATGCTATGTGTTGGAAATAGCTTATAAATGGACAACTTTGTGTAAAAAAAAATGCGTTTTCATTTTTTTCCACATTTTCCAAAAACTTCTGGAAAAAAATGAACCCTTCAAAAGACTCATTATGCCTCATAGATTATACGTTGGGGTGTTAGCTTTCCAAAATGGGGTCATTTTGTGGGCGTTTCCATTGTCCTGGTGCTCCAGGGCCTTCAAAAGTGTAATAGGTAGTTAACAAGTTAGATGTGTCATTTATGCTCATAGAACACTTGATGGTGCTCCCTGCATGTTGGGCCTCTCTATGTGGCTAGGCTGTGAAAAAGTCCCACACATGTGGTATCGCCATACTTAGAAGGAGTAGCAGAATGTATTTTGGGGCATAATTTGTGGTATACACATGCCATGTGAGAGAAATAACCAATTACAATGACAATTTTATGGGAGGAAAAAAAAAAATCTTCATTTTGCAAAGAATTGTGGGAAAAAATGACAACATCAAAAACCTCACCATGCATCTTACTGAATACCTTAGAATGTCTACTTTCAAAAAAGGGGTCATTTGGGGGGTATTTGTACTGTCCTGACTTGTTCGAGTCACAAGAAATGAGATAGGCCACCAGTACATCAGGTGTGATCAATTTTTTATGATTTGCACCACAACTTGTAGACTCTATAACTTTCACACAGACCAAATAATATCCACTAATTTTGGTTATTTTTACCAAAGATATGTAGCAGTATAAATTGTGGCCAAAATTTATGAAGAAAAATTAATAATTTGCAAAATTTTATCACAGAAACGAAGAAAAATGTGTTTTTTTTCTAAATTTTCGGTCTTTTTTCATTTATAGCTCAAAAAATAAAAAGCCCAGAGGTGATCAAATACCACCAAAAGAAAGCTCTATTTGTATGAAAAAAAGGACACAAAATTCATTTGGGTACAGTATTACATGACTGAGTAATTGTCATTCAAAGTGTGAGAGCGCTGAAAGCTGAAAATTGGTCTGGTCACGAAGGGGGTTTAAGTGCCCAGTTGTCAAGTGATTAAAATTGATGTGTAAACAACAACAACGTGTCTGTAAAGGTTATAAATTAACCAAGCCATGGTGTACCTGTTAGTAGTTGGTCATATTTAAAGTGGTTGTAAAACCTCTCACATACCCAGTGAAGTGAATAGCCTCAGATGATACACAGAGACTAAACAAATTCTCCTACATAAGTTTTATTTGTATATGTGCTGTCTTCTCCTCTCTACATCCTTTCAAAAGTGCAGAATTGTGATAAAATCCTTCTTCATCTGTCAGGAGCACAGAGGAGGGAGTGGAATGCTGCAGTTAGAGCTCTTGCACATTGAGTGAGGGCTGCTTGGAGGAAAGGGACACACACCCCTTCACACAGATACGAAGGAAGGATACAGAGCTGTGTCCTGAATAGACAAGCTGTGTGCTGAGTTCTCCTCCCTATCACAAATGTATCTCAAGCGGGGAAAACTTCTCAGAAGTGACACATGCTGATAACAGTGGCAAAACAATGGACAACAACAATGGAACAAAGCACCAGAGAGAAATTACACTTAGAGCTTGGAGTTAGACAAGTAAACATTACAGATATACAGTGCTTTGTTCAAATTTCATAACTTAGGTTACAGCCACTTTAACTTGACTTGTTCTGTAATGTTGAAGAGGTTCTACCCCTATTTAAGCAGCTCCCTTATTTCTGATGAGTGCCAGGAACATACCCCATCATTTGAAGCCATACCATTAATGTAGTTGCCTTAATTAATTTTCCATGGAATGTGTTAAGGCAAATTTGTTTTTGAACAATCAACATCTACCGTGACACATTTCCATAGTAAAAGGATTGAGTAAATGAGTTACCTGCCTGGCTGCAAATGATGGGATATGTTCCTGACACTGTTTAGAGGAAGCTTTTTGGATGAGAGGTGAATTGTTTTAAGCATTACAGAACAAGTCCAGTTGAATGTTACCAATTACTACAAGGTAGACCTGCAATCAAAACATATTTTTACTTTTTCTTCCTCTGTCAAGTTTGTAATGCTTAATTTGTTCTTGGTTGGAAGGTTTCCTTTTAGCTAGTTGTACCTGGGACAGGAGGTGAGAGACAGAACTTACTTATACACAGTTTATCTAAAATAAACTAAATTATTTTACATTGAGTTCCAACTACAATTGTGACATCTCCATGAACATGGTGACAGGATGGACGCAATGTCAGAAATAGGAGCACTAAGCCTAAGCCTTTGAAGGCCCATTATGACAGCTGTATTTGTGGAATGTGCATTATTAAAACAATAATATTACTTGTACCTAGGATAGTATACAGCATTTCATAAAACACAACACCAGACACTGCCCTTATTTCTTTTATTTATAAACTGAAGATAGCTTGCTGAGGGCAAATTATCATCTAATAATTTTAAACTCTCCAACAATATATTACCATGATAAGCTTTAGGTTTTCTTTTCTATTTCTTTTCTCTTGAATCAGCTAAGAGTATAATAATTAATAAGCCTCCAAAAGCTTTTCAGTACTTTAGATTAACATGCAATAAACTGAAAGAAAAGGAATACAGTATATTCCTGCTAAAATGTAGCCCTAGCATTGATCCAATAGTAGGTGGGTGTAAATGGACATGTGTCCATTTACACCCACCTACATCCAATCTGATCTGCTATAAACAGATGGATGGGGATCTGTTCCCTTTCCTTTTAGTGTATGTGAAGGCAGTCGGGTGTAAACAGACAGGTAATCTGTTTACATCCAACTGCCCATAGAGGAGAGCAGGCTGTGTCTGTGTCCACTCTGCAAAAGTGCAGCGGACATAGACCAGCCATCTGGACAGATCCCTCCTGACAGGGGGGCATAATATGCAAGGTATAGTGAGGGACAGCAACAAAGTCATCATCTTACATCGATTGAACACCTTTAAATGGATGAAAGGTGTATTTTCTTAGTTACTATGGGCTGATATAGAGAGATTCAAGCCCACTTTGCTCTCCAATGTGGGAGAACACCACACATGTCACACATATTGCCTGTGTTCACCTTTAAAAGGACCACCTTAGAAACATTCTCTTCAGAGCACACTGCTTTCCACAGAAGATCTGTACATCCCAGGGTAATAAGCAGCCTCTGATGTTTATCACTGAGCTCCTCTTTTAGTGCTTCCTCCTCCTCTAAAAATATTTTCTCTGAATTTCCCTTGGCCCCAGGCCCCCTTCTATATGGTAACTAGGACAACAAAAAATGAAAGGTTAGGGTCTGGGCACCCCAGATCTTCCCCGAGCTGCTGGAATTCAAGAGGCACTTCATGGGGAGTCCTCAGTTAAAAAGCATTACTCATTTATACATATAATACAGAATAACAAAAAGGTTACAAAAAGTAGGAGTCCCCTGGGGGGTGTTGCATTTTTTTAAATTGGTTTATTCAAATTAGAGGAATTGTTTTAAACAGTACAGTGTCCAGAGTGGTTCAATGACAATGCCAATATCAGCAAAACAGTGTTTACAAGGCATTACAACATCCAGGATAAATAAGCATACCCCTGGGTCAATAAGGACAACATAATAGACATGGTATATTGCTTTCTACAGAAGGTAGGATATCCATACAAGCAACTCTAAAATGTTCTTCACCCCTCACAGAAGGACTGTGTCTACTAAGTTAAGAGGGCTCAGCCCAGGTGTCTCTCCTGTTTGTTTTATCCATTCTGCTAGAGTTGGTGGCTCTGTAGATTTCCAATGTATTTAAAATAATCTGCAAGCGTGGAACAAGGCTCAAGCTATGGCTTTCATACATTGCTCCTGAGCAGGAGGATCACAACAATTTCCCAATGCACATTGTTTATGATCCTCCCTAAGCATGCTTTGAAATAGTCCTGACTCCCGTTTAGTAAATATACAGTTTGGGACTTAGCCACAATAGGTGGACCAAGTCCCCATGGTCTCTACTGCATCTACTGCATGCAGGGTCAGCTAGTACACCAATTTTGTATTGCCGCAGGGAAGTGTAATGTAAACAGACTGTATAATTGTGCAAGTTTTTGAGATACATTGAGTGAGGAGAATTGCACAGCTTGAGTAGATTCATACCATGGGTCCTCCTCGAAGATATTGATATCTTTTTTTCATAAGCTCTTTGTTTAAAAGGGATGATTGTCAAGAAAAGCAGATAAAAGTATTGCATAACATCTAGGGATGAACCCCTTAGTATTTACATTTTTTTTTTGCATAAGGTTGAAAAGTGGGGCAGGTGATGAGTGCTACCATAGTGCTGCAGTGTATCACATTGTAGTCTAATCTTATGTTGAAGTTGTAGGTAATGGAAGAGCAGCCCTGGAAGCCCAGGTTCTGTATTTAGAGAAACAACTGTCAACACTGAAAAGAATCACCATCCCAAAGGAGAGCTGGGAACGTACCCAGCAGGTGCCGGCAGGGGCCAGCACAGAGGTGGGTGGAGATAAAGTTGTGCAGGCACCAGAGAAGAGTTGATGGGTGACAGTCAGGAAGGGTCAGGATGGGTGACAGAGCGAGAACCAGGATCTGTGTGTGTAAACACACAAATACCAGTTATGTCAGGGGAGAGGAGACTAAGTAGGAACACCGATCAGTCTCCTCCCCTAGTCAGTCCCATCCCCCCACAGTTAGAACACATCTAGGGAACACAGTTACCCCCTTGATCGCCCCTAGTGTTATCCCCTTCCCTGCCAGTGGCATTTTTACTGTAATCAGTGCATTTTTATAGCACTGATCACTGTATAAATGTCACTGGTCACAAAAATGTGTCAAAAGTGTCCAGTTTGTCCACTGCAATATCGCAGTCCTGATAGAAATCGCTGATCACTGCCATCACTGGTAAAAATAAAAAAAATAATAAAAATGCCATAACTCTATCCCCTATTATGTAAACGCTATAACTTTTGCGCAAACCAATCAATATACGCTTATTGTGATTTTTTTTACCAAAAATATGTAGAGGAATACATATCGGCCTAAACTGAGGAAATTTGTTTTTTTTTTTTAATTGGGATATTTATAGCAAAAAGTAAAAGATATTGTGTTTTTTTCAAAATTGTCGCTCTTCTTTTGTTTATAGCACAAAAAATAAAAACCACAGAGGTTATCAAATACCCCCAAAAGAAAGCTCTATTTATGGGGAAAAAAGGTCGCATGACTGTGCAATTGTCAGTTAAAGCGACGCAGTGCCCTATCACAAAAAAATGGCCTGGCCAGGAAGGGCGTAAATTCTTCTGGAGCTGAACTGGTTAAACTAGGGGACGGGGGGAGGGTCTAGACATAGATATAATCAGTGTGGAACCTATTTCAGTGGGTAGTATTGGGGACATTAGTGGTTGGTTGACTAAAATACCTAAACCCATGGTAAGTATAGTAACAAGTCCTATTTGCAACCTCAGAACACCCAATAGGGAGATAGTATGCGTCTGGACAAAACTATGAGGCATGTTTACTAATGCCAGGAGTCTGGCGGACAAGATGGGAGAACTAGAGCTGATACTGTATGAGGAGGAATTAGATTTTATGGGAATTTCAGAGACCTTGTTCAATAGCTCTCATGATTGGTTGGCAACCATTCAAGGGTATTCCCTATATCGCAGGGACAGGGAGGGTAAAAGAGGGGGAGGGGTATGCCTGTGTATCAAAAATGATATACAGGTGAATGTGAGGGATGACATCACTAATGGAGCAAGGGAGGAGTTGGAATCCTTATGGGTAGGGTTACAAAGGGAGGAAACCAAGGAGAAAGTAATAGGCCCCCTAACCTGAAGGAGGAGTGGGAGACGGACCTCCTATCACAGTTTGAAATGGCCGCAAGGATGGGAAGTGTCATTACAATGCGGGATTTTAATTATCCAGACATAGACTGGGCGAAAGGAACCGCGCATTCATCTAAGGCTCGCCATTTCCTAAATGTCTTACAGGACAATTTCATGAGTCAGATGGTAAATGCACCAACAAGAAACAATGCGTTACTAGACCTACTGATTACTGAGAATACAGACTTCATCACGGATGAAGAAATACGGGGCAACTTAGGAAACAGCGATCACAGGTTAATTTGTTTCAGCAAAAATCACACAAATAGGAAACAAGGGGAATACAAAGACACTGAATTTCAAAAGAGCCAAATTCCAGAAACTACACTCCTTGCTAGAAGATAATAAATGGGATAAAATCCTAGGAACAAAGAACACGGAGGAAAAAAAGGGTGTGCTTTAGGAGCATAATAAATAAATTTAGGAGCATAATAAATAAATAAGATAATAAATGGGATAAAATCCTAGGAACAAAGAACACGGAGGAAAAAAATGGTGTGCTTTAGGAGCATATTAAATAAGGGTATTAGCCAGTGCATCCCAAAGGGTAAAACATGTAAAAGAGCTATAAAAGCCCTGGCTTAACGCCAATGTAAAAATTCATATAAAAGCAAAAGAGAAGGCCTTCAAAAAATACAAGGCTGAGGGATCATCATCAGCATTCCAAGTGTACAAAGATAGCAATAAGGAATGCAAGGGTGTAATCAGGTTGGCTAAGATAGAACAAGAAAGGCACATAGCGGAGGAGAGTAAGGAAAATCCCAAGACATTCTTTAAGTACATAGACAGTAAAAGAGGGAGGACAGATCATTATCGCCCCATAAAGAATGATGAAGGGATTCTGGTTACAAAGGATGGTGAGATGGCGAAGGTTTTGAATGTGTTCTTCTCTTCAGTCTTCATGAGAGAAATGGGGGGCTCCAGTAGGGATGAGCTTCGAGTTCGAGTCGAACTTATGCTCGACTCGAACATTGGCTGTTCGCCAGTTCGCCGAACAGCGAACAATTTGGGGTGTTCGCGGCAAATTCGAATGCCGCAGAACACCCTTTAAAAGTCTATGGGAGAAATCAAAAGTGCTAATTTTAAAGGCTTATATGCAAGTTATTGTCATAAAAAGTGTTTGGGGACCCAGGTCCTGCCCCAGGGGACATGGATCAATGCAAAAAAAAGTTTTAAAAACGGTTGTTTTTTCAGGAGCAGTGATTTTAATAATGCTTAAAGTCAAACAATAAAAGTGTAATATCCCTTTAAATTTCGTACCTGGGGGGTGTCTATAGTATGCCTGTAAAGGGGCACATGTTTCCCGTGTTTAGAACAGTCTGACAGCAAAATGACATTTCGAAGGAAAAAACCCATTTAAAACTACCCGCGGCTATTGCATTGCCGACAATACACATAGAAATTTATTGATAAAAACGGCATTGGAATCCCCCACAGGGAAACCCCGAACCCAAATTTAAAAAAAAATGACGTGGGAGTCCCCCTAAATTCCATACCAGGCCCTTCAGGTCTGGTATGGATATTAAGGGGAACCGCGGCCAAAATTTAAAAAAAAAATGACGTGGGGTTCCCTCTAAATTCTATACCAGACCCTTCAGGTCTGGTATGGATTTTAAGGGGAACCCCGCGCCAAAAAAAAGAAAAACGGCGTGGGGTCCCCCCAAATATCCATACCAGACCCTTATCCGAGCATGCAACCTGGCAGGCCGCAGGAAAAGAGGGGGGGGGGACGAGAGTGCAGCCCCCCCTCCTGAACCGTACCAAGCCACATGTCCTCAACATTGGGAGGGTGCTTTGGGGTAGCCCCCCAAAACACCTTGTCCCCATGTTGATGAGGACAAGGGCCTCATCCCCACAACCCTGGCCGGTGGTTGTGGGGGTCTGCAGGTGGGGGGCTTATCGGAAACTGGAAGCCCCCTTTAACAAGGGGACCCCCAGATCCCGGCCCCCCTGTGTGAAATGGTAAGGGGGTACTTACCCCTACCATTTCACTAAAAAACTGTCAAAAATGTTAAAAATGACAAGAGACAGTTTTTGACAATTCCTTTATTTAAATGCTTCTTCTTTCTTCTATCTTCCTTCATCTTCTTCTTCTTCTGGTTCTTCTGGCTCTTCTGGTTCTTCCTCCGGCGTTCTCGTCCAGCATCTCCTCCGCGGCGTCTTCTATCTTCTTCTCCTCAGGCCACTCCGCACTCATGGCATGGGGGGAGGCTCCCGCTCTTCTCTTCATCTTCTTCTTCATCCTCTTCTCTTCTTCCTTCTTCTCTTCTTCTCTTCTTCATTTTCTTCTCTGGGTTGCTCCGCATCCATGCTGGCATGGAGGGAGGCTCCTGCTGTGTGACGGCGTCTCCTCGTCTGACGGTTCTTAAATAACGGGGGGCAGGGTCACATGGGACATGACGGGACTTCCCTGTGGCATTCCCCGTGACGTCACAGGGAAGTCTCATCAAGTCACCCTGCGTCAGAGGGGGCGGGGTCACCGGGTGGCCTCGCCCCCCATTATTTAAAAACCATCAGACGAGGAGACGCCGTCACACAGCGGGAGCCTCCCTTCATGCCAGCATGGATGCGGAGCAGCCCGGAGAAGAAAATGAAGAAGAGAAGAAGAGAAGAAGGAAGAAGAGAAGAGGATGAAGAAGAAGATGAAGAGAAGAGCGGGAGCCTCCCCCCATGCCATGGGTTCGGAGCAGCCCGAGGAGAAGAAGATAGAAGACGCCGCGGAGGAGATGCTGGACAAGAATGCCAGAGGAAGAACCAGAAGAGCCAGAAGAACCAGAAGAAGAAGAAGATGAAGGAAGATAGAAGAAAGAAGAAGCATTTAAATAAAGGTATTGTCAAAAACTGTCTCTTGTCATTTTTAACATTTTTGACAGTTTTTTAGTGAAATGGTAGGGGTAAGTACCCCCTTACCATTTCACACAGGGGGGGCCGGGATCTGGGGGTCCCCTTGTTAAAGGGGGCTTCCAGATTCCGATAAGCCCCCCCGCCCCCAGACCCCCACAACCACCGGCCAGGGTAGTGGGGATGAGGCCCTTGTCCTCATCAACATGGGGACAAGGTGTTTTGGGGGATACCCCAAAGCACCCTCCCAATGTTGAGGGCATGTGGCCTGGTATGGTTCAGGAGGGGGGGCCGCACTCACGTCCCCCCCTCTTTTCCTGCGGCCTGCCAGGTTATGTGCTCGGATAAGGGTCTGGTATGGATTTTTGGGGGGACCCCACACCGTTTTGTTTTTTTTTTGGTGCGGGGTTCCCCTTAAAATCCATACCAGACCTGAAGGGTCTGGTATAGAATTTAGGGGGAACCCCACGTCATTTTTTTTTTAAATTTTGGCCGCGGTTCCCCTTAATATCCATACCAGACCTGAAGGGCCTGGTATGGAATTTAGGGGGACTCCCACGTCATTTTTTTTTTTAAATTTTGGTTCGGGATTTCCCTGTGGGGAATTCCCATGCCGTTTTTATCAATGAAATTCTATGTGTATTGTCGGCAATGCAATAGCCGCGGGTAGTTTTAAATTGTTTTTTTCCTTCGAAATGTTATTTTGCTGTCAGACTGTTCTAAACACGGGAAACATGCGCCCCTTTACAGGCATACTATAGACACCCCCCAGGTACGAAATTTTTTTTTTTTTTTTTTTTTTTTTTTTTTTTTTTGAGTTTCAAAAAAGTTTTATTGAAGAGCAGTACATTACACTTTATGAACTGGCAATGCTGTGGGACGCAGCCCACTACTGTGAACATGCTCAATTAGTGCACAATAACAGAGAAGTTGAACTAATACGTAGGGTTATACGGAAGGGTAAGGAAAAAAAAAAAAAAAAAAGAAAAGAAACCTCAGGAAAGACAAGGTAAAACCTAGAGCTACATGTAGGCTCGACACCCCTAATGGGAACATACTGTGTCGAGCACCGGAGATTGGCCTTCGATAAACATAAGGTGAGAGGCTATTCCGTTAGAGCCCCTCACACCCTCCGGGAGATTAAATGTCCCGGACTGTGCGAGGGGACCTTCCCAGGCTCTCTCCGGCCAGAAGGCCGGAGGGGCTAGGGGATCCGTAAAGAAATCCTGAGGTTTCCAGTTTAGAAGATCAACCCAAGAAGAACGGGTCGAGGTATCGTCTGAAAACACACTAGAGCATATAAAACTGGGAGGAACCGTGTGAACCCGTAAACTTACAGTAGCTATTCAATAACAACTTCCGGAAATTAAAGAAGGAAGAGAGAAAGGAAAGGAGGGAAGGAAGACAGAGGCGAAGAGAGGAAGGGGGTAGGGTGTGTTGACGGACTGCAAAATCACAATACAACCAGGTCAAACTTCAACTCCCGGTATAAGAGAGATGCCCACATACCGCGCCCAGGGTTCCCAAACCGCCAAAAATGCTTTATTTGAGTCTGCTATGGTACTAACTAATTTTTCCTGGGACATAATCCATGAGATCTTTCTCTTGGCTGACGCTAGGGAAACCCCTGGTTGTTTCCATGCCTTTGCTATGGAAATCTTGGCGCCTGTCAGAATAAAAGCGATAAGTTTAGCAGTTGTTTTGGAAGTTTTGGGAATATTACCATTTAAGAGAGCTATTTGGGGGGATTTTGGAATGGAAATGTCCGTAATTTTCCTGATCAGGTGAAAGATCCCGTTCCAGAACCCCCTGATTTTCGGACATTCCCACCAAATGTGTAGCATGGAACCCTGGGTTTGGCAGTTTCTAAAACATAAAGGAGACGAGGAAGGAAACATCAGTGCAAGTTTGGAAGGGACCAGATACCATCTCGTAAGGACTTTCATATTGGCTTCTATTAATGCAATATTAACTATACCTTTGTAGGCTCTTGTGCTCATTCTGTTCCAGTTCTCCTGGTCCCAAGACTCGCCCAAGTCCCTCTCCCAGTCTGTCATGTATGTAAGTTTGGATGAGGGATTTGATAGGGCTTCGTAGATCAGGGATATGCCTCCTTTTTGCTCTGTTGCTTGTCCACACCATTGTTCGTAAGGTGTGCACGCTGGTGGGATTGATTTGACTTTCCAAATGGTGTGAAGGAAATGGGAGATTTGAAGAAATCTAAATTTCTCGGATTCTGGGAGTTCTAGTTTATCAACACAGTATTTCATGGAGATTGGACCGGAGGCGACAAGGTAATGTCCGATACGGTACATTCCCTTATCAAGCCACCATTGAAAGGATTTGATGTCTAATCCTGGCTTGAAAAGGGGGTTGTGGAAAATGTGTGAGAGAGGACGGAGCTGTGAGGTCAGGGCTGGGTTTTGAATCAGGGTGTCCCAAAGTTTGAAGGAGTGTGAAAGTGTGGGTGCCATGATGGGCGGTCTAGATTTGCTGGGGGTCCAGAGTAGATAATCTAGTGTGTGGGAAGGAACTGCTTGGCGTTCTATTTGTAACCAGTCGGGTTTTTCGCCTCTGAAGTATAAGGTGGAGAGTTGGGCCAGTCTGGCTGCTTGGTAGTATTTAAGTAGTTCGGGGAGGCCTAGTCCTCCCTTGGACTTTGGGACAAAAAGGGTGTTTCTCGAGAATCTATAGCCTTTCCCCCCCCAGATAAATTGTATAATCTTCCCCTGGAAGCGTTTGAGGTGGTTTCTGTTAATTGCGATTGGGAGAGCTCTAAATAAGTACAATATTCTGGGGAACAGGGTCATTTTGATGGCGTGGATTCTCCCCAGCCATGATAATTTGTGAGAAGACCAAGCTCGTAAGTCTTCCTCTAATTTACGAAACATAGGCGGGAAGTTAGCTTGGTAGAGGGAGTCTATGCTGGGTGTGAGGTTTATACCAAGGTATCGGATTGAAGAGTCATTCCAGTTGAAATTAAAGGACACTTTTAACCTCTCAATTAGGGCTGGATTGAGGGAAATGTTTAAAGCTTGTGATTTGGACATATTGACCCGCAGACCTGAAACTTCGCCAAATGTCTGGAGTAGTCTGTTAATGTTAGGGAGGGTGGTAATTGGAGATGTGACGAATAGAAGAAGGTCATCTGCGAAGAGGGCGCATTTATGGGTGTTCATGCCGCAGTTGACTCCTTTGATATTTGGGTCTGACCTGATCGCAATGGCTAGAGTTTCTATTATTAGAGCGAAAACGAGTGGGGAAAGGGGGCAGCCCTGTCTTGTGCCCCTGGCGATTTTGATTGGGGATGAGAGGAAACCCTGTAGTTTGACTTTCGCTTCCGGTTCTGAATAAAGAGATTTGAGGATTCCGATGAAATGTTCTCCGAATCCCCAGAATTTAAGGGAAGCGAATATGAAGGGCCAGGACACAGAGTCGAAGGCCTTTTGGAGATCTAGGGAGAGGAAGAGACCCTCCTGTTTTGGGCCTCCGTCCCATCCCGAGTGCAAAATTGAAGCTATGTCTATGGCCCTTCTGATCTGGTCTGGACCCTGTCTGCCGGGGATAAAGCCTACCTGGTCCTTATGGATATAAGTGTTGATGAATGTATTCAATCTATTGGCGTAAATTTTCGTTAGAATTTTTAGATCGTTATTTATTAGTGATATTGGTCTGTAATTTTCAACCTGATCTGGATTTTTGTCGGGTTTAGGGATGACTGTAATGAAGGCAGCATTCAACTGGGGGTCTATTGGGTCTCCCTTTCGTTTGGAATTGAACATTTTAGTTAAATGAGGCGCTAGAGTCGCGGCGAAAGTCTTGTAGTAAAGATTGGAAAGACCATCTGGACCCGGAGCCGAGCCCCCTTTCAGATTTTTTATGACCTCCAAAGTTTCCTCTACTGAGATCTGAGCCTCCATAATATCTTTGTGGGATTTTTGTAAAGTGGGGATAGGGAGGTGCTCTAAAAAGGCTTCTATAGCTCTTGGGTCGTTGGAGTCATTTGCTCTGTATAGTTGTGAGTAGAATGCTTGGAAAGAATCCAGTATTCTATGTGGATTTTGGGAAGACGTCCCATCCTGTAGTTTTATTTTGGGGAGGGCGAAGAGGCGGGACCTAGGGGACAACTTGGAGGCCAGCATCGTGCTCATTTTGTCCTGATTCAGGTAGAATTTCACCCCATTCCAACGCAGAGAATCCTCAGCTTTAACCGTGAGCGCCAGGTTTAGTTTGACCCGAGCAGCATCAAGCTGATCGGATTGAACCAGGGACGGGTTAGCTTTATGGTTTTTGCGTAAGAGGAGGAAATCTCTCTCCAATTTTGCAATATCCATGGTTCTCTCCTTTTTGAGTTTGGAGGATATTTGGATTAGTTTGCCTCGTATCACGGCTTTGTGTGCTGCCCAGAGGGTCTCGGCTGAGATGTCGTCTACGTTGTTCAGGAGGAAATATTCTTTTAGTGTCTTGGTGAGTTCGGAAATCTGAATGGGGTCTTTAATGATATGTTCTTTAATACGCCAGATGGGGGAGGAGGGTCTTAGAAGCGAGCCTTGGATAGATAGGGATATCATAGAGTGGTCGGAAAGGGGAGTATCCTTAATTTTAGCTGTGATAGCGACGGGAATATGCATGGAGGAGATCAGGATATGGTCAATTCTGGAGTATACTTGGTGGGGTATTGAAAAGTGGGTGTAATCCCTGGAATTGGGGTTGAGTTCTCTCCAGATGTCTGTGAGGCCCTGTTGGTGAATCAGTTTAGCAATTTTGGAGCTGGTTTTTGTTGGCCTAGAGAGCTGTTTAGCCGGGGGTTTAGATTTATCGAGGCTCTGGTCAAAGGCGACATTCGAGTCTCCTCCAAAGACTACTGTTCCTTCCAGGAGGGGACCTAGTGTTTGGAAAAGCGATGTGAAGAATACAGTTTGTCCCTTGTTTGGGGCATAATAGGAGATCAGAGAGAGAGTTTGGTCTGCGATCTGACCTTTAACTAGTATGTACCTGCCTTCGGGGTCACAAAGAGTCTGGCTTACTTTGAATTGGCAGTCCTTAGCAAATAGGATCGCGACTCCCCTGGTTTTATCTTCAGCGTTCGCCAAATAAAACGAGGGGAAGCGCGCATGTAGGAATGAGGGGGAAAATCGAGAAGGGAAATGCGTTTCCTGGAGCATAACTATCGAAGCCCTTTGTTTATGATATGATTGGAAGATTTTCCTTCTTTTAATTGGGGAATTGAAGCCTTGGACGTTGTGGGAAATAATTTTTATCTGGGGGCGAGTTGGAGTGGTGTTAGGCATGTTTTTTGAGTTATGTGTGTGCTGAATAAAGAGGAACACTTACCCTGATCCAGTTGAAGAGGGGCGGGCAGGAGGCGAATGAGGAGCGAGGTCTGGGACCCGGAGATGCTGGACGAGAAGAAGCTGCAGATAATCCGTCAACCCTGGCAGAAGGGGGTAAGGGAGAAAGAAGAACAGATGGGTTAAAACAAAGAGACAGAAGAGGAAAGAGAATATGTACAAAATGGCCTGAAATAGGCCGGAGGCGGAGAGGGGGGGAGGTATTCCCCTTTCCGAACTCCAATAACGGAAAAAGGTGGTTCTGGTATCGAACCACCAGTCCATCGAACGATAATGGGAGTTCCATTGTCGTTGGATGGGAGAAGTCGCAGGGCAACTACCGCAGCCCAAGCCACCCCTGAAGTCTTGCATAGAGAATTAAGCTTTGTAACAATATCGTTAAAAAATAGGCATATGGAGCACAATAAGGGGTATCAAAATCTGAAAAAAGAAGAAAAAAAAAGAAAAAAAAAAAAAAAAAAAAAAAAAAAAAAAGGAGAAAAAACCGCTGGAATGTTTTAAGCTTGGAGCCATTCTGATCTGAAGTACAGATAGAGTCTTCCTGGTAGACGTAATGGGATCCTCTGTGGGGAAGGAGAAGGAAGGTGGTGTGGGAGATCCCAGTCCCGCAGTGGGCTTAGCCAGTCCGTTGTGAGGGAGTGAGGTTGTGGAGGTGGGCCAGAACTTCCTGCTGGCGCTGGGGGGTCCCATAGGGATGATAAAGGAGTGAAGATCAAGAGCCTATGAGGCCATTCTTGTGGAGATCAATGGGCTAAGTCTTTAAATCCTCTTGTGGCGTAGGTGAGGGATAGGGGCAATAGTAGATCATGAGGATCCGGATGCGTAGTCCTGCTGGTGTGTTGGGATACAAACATGAGGTATAGGGTCGGGTGAAAAAGTTTCCTCCTCGCGGGGACAGGGCCTCTTTGTGAAAAATCCGAGTAAAGTGGAGAACATCTGGTAAGAGATGGATTGTGGACAGTGGATCACAAAGAGAAAGAAGGGTGTCGCCAGGGTCTAGAAGAAGACCTCCTCAGGTTGGCAATTGATCTTTCAGTCGCCTGCTTTTATTGGCTTTCCAGGCTGGAGAGATGGGGCTGTTGGGAGTTTGGCGCTTAGATGAACCCGCTTGAGTGTTGGATATGTCCATTTCCGAGTCTAGGGATATGAGCTTGAGCGAGAGGAGGATTCGTTCGCCTTCAGTGAACGTGGTGAATGAGTGGGTTCTGCCTTTAAGGGAAAATTTTAGGGCGAAGGGGAATGCCCACCAATATTTAATCTCCTTCTGGGAGAGGACGAGCAGAAGGGGCTTGAGGGCTCTGCGTTTCTGGATGGTCGTGGGGGAGATGTCCGCGAAAATTTGCACTTCCTGTCCTTGAAAAAGGATGCGGGATTGCTGGCGTGAAATTTTCATTATTTCTTCTTTTACACTATAGAAGTGTGGCTTCACGACCACATCTCTGGGGGATCCGTCTTTTCTGGGTGGGCCCAGAGATCTGTGTGCCCTGTCCAGCTCCAACTTGATAGGGGGCAGCTCAGGGATGAGGGATTTGATTAAATCCTGGATAGCTTTGGGGACGTCTGTGATTGATTCGGGGATACCTCTTACTCTGAAGTTGTCCCTTCTCGACCTGTTCTCAAGGTCATCGATTCTGTTCAGTGCTACCTCTAGTTGCTCTTGAACAGTATGAATGTGCTCAGTGTTCTGGTTAGCTCTGGACACTGTAATGTCTAACTTGTGTTCTATGGCTTCCATCCTTGCTCCCAGGTTTTGAAAGTCTGCTCTTATCTCAGATGTGATTCTTGTGGCTGTGTTTGCTAAGCCTCTGTCTAGTAGGTCTGACAGTTTGAGGAATAAATCTCCTGTGTTAAGGGGTATAGCAGCCTCTGGGTCTCCTATGGAAGCTCCGGCACCCTGATGTGGAGGTGTAGCGTTCAGTGGGGACAGGGAGTAGTTCTCAAAGGTGCGCTCTAGGAGGGATACTGTGGAGGCTGGGGATGGAGTCCCCATAGGCTGGTTATGTAAGGCTGGTAAGGGTGTGTAGGCCAGGGTGGCAGGAGCAATCACTTGCCTGGTTTCCACGTGTCCCCCTGCATACTGCTCCTTGTGCTGTGCTGCGGCCGCCATCTTGGATGAGGCCCGGGAATCCTCTGCTGAAAACCGCGGTCCCAGATCCCTGCGGACCGAGCTGTTAGACATGGATCGGTGCAGCGGGTGTTCCCAGGTCCGGTTCCGCTAGTGGTGGGCGACGAGGCGGCCTTTATCCTGCTCTAGGGTGGCTTGCTGGGCTGGGTAGAGCGGAGCTCCCGGCTTACGCGGCCATCTTGGGAGTCCCGCGCCTGCGCACTGCCAGGTACGAAATTTAAAGGGATATTACACTTTTATTGTTTGACTTTAAGCATTATTAAAATCACTGCTCCTGAAAAAACGGCCGTTTTTAAAACTTTTTTCTGCATTGATCCATGTCCCCTGGGGCAGGACCCGGGTCCCCAAACACTTTTTATGACAATAACTTGCATATAAGCCTTTAAAATTAGCACTTTTGATTATTCATGTTCGTGTCCCATAGACTTTAACGGTGTTCGAGTGTTCGAGCGAACTTTTTTCCTGTTCGCATGTTCTGGTGCGAACCGAACAGGGAGGTGTTCGGCTCATCCCTAGGCTACAGTAACCAAAACTGCAATGTTTATCCTTATGACATGTCACAGGAAGCACCTCCATGGTTAACAGAGGATAAAATCAGAAACAGACTTGAAAAACTTAACACAAATAAGTCAGCAGGACCAGATGGCTTGCACCCGGGGGTCCTTAAGGAACTCAGTCAAGTAATTGCCAGACCGATGTGCCTAATTTTTACGAACAGTCTACTGACTGGTATGGTACCAGCTGATTGAAGAAAAGCCAATGTAGCACCAATCTTTAAAAAATGACCAAGATATATCCCTGGGAACTACAGACCAGTTAGCCTAATATCAATAGTATACAAGCTCTTGGAGGGGATGATAAGGGACTGCATACAGGATTTTAGTAATGAAAACTATATCATTATCAGTAATCAGCATGGATTCATGAAGAATCATTCTTGCCAAACAAATCTATTAACCTTCTATGAGGAGGTAACCTGCCATCTAGATGAAGACATAGAAATAGTGTTTTTGGATTTTGCAAAGACATTTGATACAGTTCCCAACAAATGTTTACTATACAAGCTAAGTTCTGTCGGCATGGACCAAAGGGTGAGTACCTGGATTGAAAACTGGCTACCAGGGTGAGTTCAGAGGATAGTGATAAATGGGGAGTACTCGGAATGGTCAAATTTGAAAAGTGGGGTCCCTCAGGGTTCTGTCCTGGGACTAATCCTATTTAATTTATTCATAACTGACCTGGAGGATGAGATAAACAGCTCAATCTCAGTGTTTGCAGATGATACTAAGCAAAGCAGGGCAATAGCTTCTCAGCAGGAGGTGGAAACCTTGCAAGAAGATCTGAACAAATTAATGGGGTGGGCAACTACATAGCAAATGAGATTTAATGTAGAAAAATATATAATTATGCATTTAGGTGGCAAAAACATGAATGCAATCTATTCACTAGGGGGAGAACTTCTGGGGGAATATAGGATGGAAAAGGACCTGGAGGTCCTAGTAGATGACAGGCTCAGCAATGGCATGCAATGCCAAGCTGCTGCAAGCAAAGCCAATAGAATATTGGCATGCATTAAAAAGGGAATTAACTCCAGAGATAAAACAATAATTCTCCCACTCTACAAGACTCTGCTCCGGCCGCACCTGGAATATATTGTCCAGTTCTGGGCACCAGTCCTCAGGAAGGATGTGCTGGAAATTGAGATAGTACAAAGAAGGGCAACAAAGCTAATGAAGGGACTTGAGGATCTTAGTTATGAGGAAAGATTACAAGCACTGAACTCATTCTATCTGGAGAAGAGACGCTTGAGAGGGGATATGATTTCAATGTACAAATGCCGTACTGGTGATCCCACAATAGGGATAAAACTTTTCCACGAAAGGTCATTTAAAAAGACTTGCGGCCAATCTACTAAAATTAGAGGAAAAACAATTTAACCGGAAAATGGAGGGTTCTTTACGGTAAGAGTGGTAAGAATGTGGAATTCTCTTCCACAAGCAGTGGTTTCAGCAGGGAGCATAGATAATTGCAAAAAGCTATTAGATAAGCATCTAAACAACCACAACATACAAGGATATACAATGTAATATTGACATAAAAGCGCACACACACAGGTTGGACTTGTCTTTTTTCAACCTTACCAACTATGTAACTATGTAACTATATAACTATATAGACAGGGCTAAACTGAAACAGGATTGAAGATCCTAAAGACAGTTTGTAGGCAACAAAAAAGCTGGACAATTAGGATGAACCAACTTACTGGGAATCAATTTTTTAAAGCCCATAAATCTTTGCTCAGCAAACACCACCGATCTTTGATATGTGTTGTTAGTTAAGCCCAAATGTGTTGAAGAACATTCCTCTTCTTTTGTAAATGGTCCTCTTTAACAGTAAATAAGACAGCACAGGATGAACCAAGAGTAATTTATAATTTCCCTAGATAGCAGAATTTGGACTCAGCATAAATGATGCTGTCACATGTTTTGTCAGAATCCATCTATGTGACAGCCGGTGTTTTATGTTTGTCCATAACAGAATTTTAATTACAGGGTTGCTTTCTAAATACGTTTATACAATCACCAGTAATAAAGTATGATCAATTAGACACATCAACGCTATGGTGTAGCTGAACACCCAAGAAAAATGAAAAAATGTGAAAAGATACAACCACTCCTGCTTAAAACGATGGTAATTAATTTGACTTCCACAAATATATTTTAACTGGGAGGTTTTCTTGGAGGCTTGTTTTGATTTATTTATGTGCAATATATTAAATTTATTGCTAAAGCCATCAAAACAGGAAAGCAAGAAGCTGTCACTTTGATTTGTTACAGGCCTCAACAAAAGGCCTGTAACAAATTTCTTTAAAACAGCAGGAAATATAAAATACATGTTAGTATTAGAAACTTTCTAAGATTGTTGACAAGCAATTATCAGTGAATGCATTGGACATAAACTGCAGGTGGCTACTGTACAGAAGAATGGATTGGCCTTATTTTCAATTCTTTGCCTCGGAACGTCATGCTATAAAGAAGTCACATCTTGTTACAGATTATGACACTGCTATTTCTCCTTGCCATGTCCCATCTCTCATTACCACATTGTGTATATGCAAGCTATATCCTGGCTGAGGTCACTGATTCTATAGTGTCATTTACTGACTTTTTTACATGCCACTTGAACAGTTTGATGTCCTTATAAAGCTATGAATACTCTGCAGTGCACTTCCAACTCTGAACACTTTTTCATGTATTCTCTGATGGTTCTTCTTGCCTTTTTGCAAGTCTTGTGTAGAAACACAGGCCACAATATACACAATATACACTGTTGTTCACATTATCCATTGAACTTCTTTGGTAACCTGGAGCTATGGTCACCTATGCCAAAAAATTACTGAGCTGACTGAGACAGTACTGAATTTTGCCTGGGACCTATGGTCACTTTCTGGTTCTGAAGAAACTGAAGGAACAGTGCAGGGATGTAGATTTTGCATACTTAATCTGATTATTTAGAAAGAGAAAAGAACCCTGTCTTCTTTTACCTCTATGGTCCATCACTTAAGACACCGTTTCCTCTTTACAAGTGTAAATCCATACCGGCAAGCTTAATGACCTTGTCGCATAAGGGGAAATATCTATCCTCTAAAAACTCATCCCAAAAAGTGCAAAGCTATCTCATAACTCTGATGTTAACCACTTCAGCTACGGAAAATCCCCCCCCCTCCTGACCAGGCCATTTTTTGTGATACTACACTGCGTTACTTTAACTTACAATTGCACAGTCATGTGACACTCTACCCAAATAAAATGTATGTCCTTTTTTTCCCCACAAATAGAGTTTTTTTTTTTTTGGTGGTATTTGATCACCTCTGCCGTTTTTATTTTTTGTGCTATAAACAAAAACAGACTGACATTTTTGAAAAAAAAAAAAGCAATATGTTTTACTTCCTGCTATAAAACATATCCATTAAAAAAAAATCATCAATTTAGGCCAATCCAATATGCATTCTGCTAAATATTTTTGGTAAAAAAATCTCAATAAGCCTATATTAATTGGTTTACGTAAACGTTTTAGCATCTACAAACTGTGGGATATTTTTATGGAATTTTTATTTTATTTTTTTTAACTAGTAATGTACGTGATCCAGTGCAGGAGAGCCGCCTTATATATACAGTATACGGTCGGCAAGTGGTTGAACTGCAAACACATGCACCTTTCAACATGTATCCCTGAAGGTTTGCAAATGTAATAATAGGATTCGTCCCCAACCCAAAAACAAGCCTAGAGCTGGCCATACACAGATCAAAATGTGGCCAGTTCAACAAGGAGCGGCAGAAACAGCAGCAGAAAAAAGTGTTGAACTCTTGAATCATACCAAAGTTAACAATTTTTATAAGAGATGGAAACAATTTATGGACTATACTTTAGATTTGGTGCCGATTCAACAATTAGTGTCTACATTTAAATATACTGAATGGTATATCAAAGCTGATAATACTAATAGTTTGGGATATCATAAACTTAATTTTATAAAAATATGAACTAGGGGTTATTTTTTAATTAGTCATTAATATATTTATTTAAGATATATGATTATTAAGAGTTGCTGTCTGAGGTGCATAATGATTATTTGTTACATTTTTTAGTAAATGTTTAGTTTGAATCACAATATTTAGTATCTGTAATATCCTTAGTGTAAGCTTTATTTTATTTTTTATTTCTTTTAAAAGGAATGGTTAAGTGTCAGATTTTAATTGCAATTAAGATTTAGGTTGTGGACATTTCCCAATATTGTGCCATTGAGAAAATGGAAAATAAACATTTATAAACAGCTAAATCTAGATAGAGGAGTAGCAGGGATTTTTACGGTGCCAAGAAAATCCAGAAAAGTTATTGTTTAAAAAGTATATAATTTAATATTTACATATATTAAAATATTCACAAATATGGTGGTCACAGAGAGCGGGTTCATATAGAATAGGTACATTGCACATTAACCCGACATGTTTCGCTGATTGCTTCTTTAGGGGATGTGCGAATGGAAACACAGATAACGTGAAAAACCTGCAACAGCTTCCAACCAGAAATAGCTCTGAGATGCACTGAGATGCTAGAAACAATCTTTAGGGAAACACAAGAATATGATAACAAACTTCTTGCACACTGTTTACTCAGGTGGCATCTATTGCTATGGCCCTGACAGCACCTAATAATAAACAAAGAAAAGTGTGGAAAGATGAAATGCACAAATAAAATTTATCAATATTCACTCAAGGGGATAGGACAGGCAACATAAAATCCAGATAAGACTGACTTGTCACTGTATACACTGTATTTACTATTCTTATCCTTCAACTCATGATTTCTCTCATAGCACTAATCCATTTGTCTTGAGTAAATGGGAGACTGATTGTGAAGTGCAATTTATTCCTGAGGACTGGGATGTTATGCTGGATAATTTGCACAAATGTACTAAATCACTTGCAATTAGGGAGACCTAAAATGCCCTTAAATTACTGACCAGGTGGTATTATACCCCCTCTAAGCTTCACGCTATCTATCCTGGAGCCTCAGGATTATGTTCTTGCACTTGTCCGCTCTCAGGTTAAAACAAAATCTAAAGGCTCATTTACACTAGTGGTAGCCCTTTGAAGATTGATTAGTGGTAGAACAGTGTGAAAACAGGGGGTCATTTTAGCTGCACAAGGAATAGTGGCCATGACATGTGAATACCCTTGTATGACTGCCTTAGCTGCATGGGGGGGCCTTTAAAACAAGGCACAACCACCTGTTTTTATTGCCAACCTGCCCACCACCACAAGTGTAAGCTAGGCCTTAAGCAACACTATTCCTATTTATCAGATTATATGTCAGGTAAATGTAATATGCACATATCAAGATGATCAGCTAGTAGCCTGTCATATCTTATGGTGATTTGTAGCTTTTGATAGAAATCCTGCTTTAGCTTGCTGCAGTAAGTGTCTGTCCAGTTATGAAATTCTCTAGCCAGAGTGAGTTCTGCAATATAATTGTGCTGGATAACAAGCAGACATGTGAAGCTGGGATTTTGCACGCTCCAAGCTGAAGCCAGAGATGATTTGTAAGAAGAGCAACAATAACATCAGAGGTGATATTACAGAGAGTACACTGGCAGCAATCTAGCAGATAAATATAAAACCCTTGAGGGTAGATTTTCTATAGGGCTAAACATTTTTAGCTGACTTGTTGCTCAGTGTTCAATAAAAACAGGGTATTTTCTGATAGCTATATCCTAATATTACATCATAATAAATGTACATCCTTTTAACAAATTATTATGTGAAGTTTCAACATTGTCTTAAACCTCATGCACTGAGAAAGTACTACTATGTACTACTAAGTACAGTAGTACTAGTACTACTATGTAAACAGAATTATTATTTACAATGTTCACTTCCAAAGTAACATTTCATGTGAAAAATAGATTTACGATATCATGTTATTACATCTATGAAGTGTTTGGTGGTCCTTGGAGATAAGATGATTTATCAACTTTGCCATACTAAACTGTAAATTAGGGGTAGTAATATATTTCATAAATAGGTTTTCTGTGAGATCACAGCTTGTTTCATAAATATAAAACATAATCTTGACCATTTGTTAACTGTACATGTGTTTTAAGTGAAAAATTACTACAAGCACAATGATAAAGGTGCTGATTATGCTTGTAAAACTGTCACAGACAGCAGTGAAGGATTGCAGGCATAAGGGTCATATACAAAAACCAAGCAAACACTTAAAAACACACGCAGGAGTCCTGTTTTAATATTGGTGACAGAACAGAGCGTCATGGGAGCAAAAGGAAATTATCCCGGGCCGGCTTTAAAGTAAAACCTATTTAGATCCATTTTGTTCTTGCATTCTTTTGCAAATTTTGTGTAGATACATACACAGGCTTAAAAATCAATATATCCATCCCTGATACATTAACACAGTGTTTACTATTTATGACCATTTTTGGAAAATATTATTAGGAAATGACAAACATTCCCTCTCCATGCACAACAGTGAGTACCATAGTCAGAGATTTTGGGGGTTAGAGGTAGTAGCCTGACTGGAGAGGAGGAGACTATATCAAAAAGATGTCCAGATGTGAGTCAAAGTGGATTTTTGAGTTGAACACTATTGCCTCAAAGGGTCTAAATCTGGACATTGAATTGTTTGCTTTCAATTAATGGGTAGATCCTGATCGACTGTAGACCAACACTGATGCTTATCAGACTTAGAAACTTAGTATTGATAAGAATTCTATGTACCGTATATACTCGAGTATAAGTCATCCCGAGTATAAGTCGAGGCCCCTAATTTACCACAAAAAACTGGGAAAAATTTATTGACCTGAGTATAAGACGAGGGTGAGAAATGCAGAGGGTCAACAATGCCCATCTGCAGCTGCATGCCTCCCTGTGTCCTGTGCAGCCTACCTGTACCCTGTGCATGTGTCCTGTACATGTGTGTGTGTCCTGTACATGTGTGTCCTGTACATGTCCTGTGTCCTGTACATGTCCTGTGTCCTGTATGTGTCCTGTGTGCATGTGCAGCCTACCTGTGTCCTGTGCAGCCTCCCTGTGGCGATCTCCATCCTCCCTGTGGCGATCTCCTTCCTCAAACGGCGGCCGACGTGTGATGATAGTGTTCAGCGGCCATTCCACAGTTCAAAAGCCGCGCCTCCTCCTCGTCTGTGATAGGCTGACCGCTGACTGCCTATCACGGACATTCTCTCATTCTCATACCACGGACGAGGATGAGAGAATGTCCGTGATAGGCTGTACACTGACAGCTGTTCAGCCTATCACAGATGAGCAGGAGGCGCGGCTTTTGAAAGCTGCAATAGCCGGCGAACACTATCATCACCCGCCAGCCGCCGTCTGCCTGCATGACAAGCTGATCATGCAGACAGACGGCGGGGACTCGAGTATAAGTCGAAGGGACACTTTCAGCCCAAAAAAAAGGGCTGAAAAATTTGACTTATACTCAAGTATATACGGTATGTTTTTAGCTATTTGTATTTATATAGGCATTACAGCAAGGGTCTCAAACTGGTGGCCCTCCAGCTGTTGCAAAACTACAAGTTCCATCATGCCTCTGCCTGTGGGAGTCATGTTTGTAACTGTCAGCCTTGCAATGCCTCATGGGACTTGTAGTTTCACAACAGCTGGAGGGCCATCGGTTTGAGACCCCTGCATTACAGTGTCCAAATGGTTAGCACTTCTGCCTAGTAGCATCAGCTCAAATCCCTGTTTTTCCACATATGGAAGATTTTATCATTTACATTTTTAAAGGTATATATTATTATTTTTGCACCTTTTTAATATATTGATATGAATAAAAATGTTTTATTTTTTATATTGTATGTGTGTACACATATACATACAGTATATATCTATATATGCATTCATTTTAGAAAGAAACATTTTTTAAATGTTTTTTTCTCACCTAATCGCTATCAGTCCACTTTTTATCTAATGGTATTATGATATATGAATACATTATTTTATGGGGCTTCCCGAGATGACTTGTTTGCCTACTGCAGTCATTTGGACAGTGAAGGATTAATTAGTGGGTGGAGCAGAAGAGGAGAGTATATAAAGAGAGCAGTGTCCCTTGACCAGCCTTCCTTGAAAAAGATTGGCGGTATACAATTGATACATGTCAGTATAGGAAAGAGGTGACGTCACCAGTACAGGGACGTTGCTATAAAGTGTGCACTGTCATCAGAGTTTTATACTATTGCATGCATGCAGGGCCCAGCCTGTTTGTGTTATGTTTATTAGGGCTTCTCTCCTTTGCTCTGCTCTTATTGTACCTGTCATTACTCACATACATGCTTGCACTGCATCAGCAAAATTGAAGCAACACAGCTCAGAAGCAACATGCAGCTGGCAATAAAGAGCGAGTGTCTTGTTTTATTGATAAACATGTTAGTTATTACTGTTTGATTTGTGCTGCTTTTGGGGGATTTAGGTTGCCCCACCAATCTTTATAACCACTTGTTGCTTTCCTATTTGCGCCTAAGTTATCTACTGTATTGTCACTCTCCCCTTTGCAGTTACTTCTTAAAGTGGTTTTCCTAAAAAAACAAAAACAAAATCCTGTTCATTTAAAGCATGTTAAACCACATAGTGCTTGTGCGGTGTCATTTTTCCTTTTCTAAGCTGTAAAAAATCTGGCTATTCCTGCCAGTTCCTGTGTCCCCCTGTGTGTTCTGACCATGATAATCATGGCTCCTGAGCCCTGATTGCCGTGGTCAGTTTATGTGCCTCTGTCATCCTGCTGCTCTCTCCTCCCCCGTCCTCTTCTCCTCCCTCCCTGCCTGTCAGCTCCTGTGTGTAAGCCATCCCTCCCCTCCCCTTCTATTGCTGTTCCAAGCTGCAGTAAAGCTACTGCACACAATTACTGCCAGCCCCTCTGTTAAGACAAAATGTACTATACAATTTTTTGTTTATTCTTTTTCTAAATGCCTTATTTCACTTCGCTGATCTGCGGTCATGTGACTGCCTGGCAGATGTCAAAGGGAGATCTCAGCCCCTCCCTCTGTAGTGCATACATGGGAGAAAGAGAGCGACCGACGATCGGTGAGGTATAAAAAGGTATTAGAAGTAGAATTTTAAAAAAGCACATACACTGTATAGTATATTCTGTCCTAGCAGAGGGACTTGCAGTGATTGTGAACACTGCCTATACAACCCCTTTAACACATTCGTTTGAACAGTAGGACATAGAGTGGACAGCACTGGGACACCTTAAGTAGTGTTCCAGGTCAGGCAAGCCTCCAGACTCAGGCAAAGAGCTTCCTCAGTGGAACCTCCAGACCATATCCACAGTGAAACCCCTCTCTCAGCTTTCCAGGAATAAGCAGCGGAATAGGCACATCTGGGACCTCAATGAAACAGACAGAATCATCAGCTGGACTTCCAGGAAGGGCAGCAGCTCTTTTGGCTGGGAACCTCTCCTCCTGGGGAAGAACACTGCTCTCTAAGGCTCCAAACTATTCATACACTCCCCAACCACCATCTGGACACACCTCCCCAGGGATTGGGTAGATCCACAGAGCTACATTTGCCTAACCAAACCTAGCAACCTAGCAGCCTATCTGGGAGGGTGCTACACAAGTTTAAATACACACAGGTAAATTAATTCACAGTTATACTGTACAGAGAATCAGCCTTTTTTTAATAACTCAATATCAAAAAAAGCACTGCATCTAGGGATCCTCACTCTACACTTGCTAAACAATGCATTTTGAAAGATTTATCCACCTGTATTAAAGGAAACTAGTAACTTTAGGTCCACATGATTCTGGCAATATCTTCCTTCCGTAGGCTCAAAAATGATCAGCAAAGTATTCTTATAGGTTGGTGGCTTTATACTGTATAGATACTGTGGTGCTATTGTATTTTTTTTTTTATTCCATACTTCTTTATTATAAATATTTCAACATTACAAACCAAAATATATTATTGGATATAGTACTTATCACTTATACAGTTTGTACATAAATTCCTTATTTTGAATACCATACATATGGTCTATCCACAGCAAATTCTGAAAATTTTCTATCTTTTTATTACATATATTCTCCAATCAATATAACAAGTATTTAACCACAAATAATAACAACATACAACAAAACATCACACAAAAAAAAAAAAAAAAAATTCCCCAGCACAAGCAACTCGGATGACTGTTCCATTTCCTGCCCACTATAGTATTCTATGCATCTATACCTATGTGAAAAGTTACCTCGGCTGGTTGCTTAAGTCAGTAGATTCTTCTCTTCCCATTGATTTTGCCCTCTACCTCCATTTTCTGTCTGGTACCAAATTCTCTATCCCTAATTATACTTGCCCAGCCTACTAAAGATCCGCAAAAAACGGTGAGGATGGGGCTAACCGTGGAACCGAGATCCATGGCTTCCACAGTTTATACAGGTAATTGGGTATGCCTCTGTTACAATAGATCTGTTGTTCCTTCAGAATGTTGTCGTTTACATGAAGGCGCCATTCCTCAAAGGAAGGTGCACTTGGAGATATCCACCTTAGGGCAATTAGCTTTCATGCCAAAAACAGTAGTCTGCTAACTGGTATCAGAATCTCATGGGGCATAAGTTCTTCATCAAGGTAGCCCAGCAGGCACGTTTTAGGGTCTTTATGGATATATGTCTTAAATGTATCATTAATTGTATTCACCACCTCTTGCCAATATTTAGCCAGTTTAGGACAATTCCACAACAAATGTAGTAAATCAGCAGGTGATTGTTGGCACCGTGGACAGTCCGGGGAGTCGCGCCTGCCCGACTTAAATAGTTTGACCGGTGTTCTATATACCCTGTAAATTATAAATAATTGGGTCAGACATTGTGCTGGTGATAATGAGACTAGGGGTACCCTTTCTAATATTGTTTGCCAAGTTACATCTGAAATATCCCCTATATCTAGCTCCCATCCTCTTCTGCCTGGGCTAGCACCCTCATCTCGATATGATCTCGTAAATTGACCATATAGAGATGAGATCAAGCCTTTTTTTTCTGTCATCCATGCTAATAAAGTTATAAGTGGCATTGGTTTTATCACTTTCTTTTCCCCTTTAAACTGAGATTGGACCGCATGTCGTAGTTGTAAGTATTTAAAAAAATTATGATGAGGTAAGTGAAAAGATTCCTGCAGATCCTGAAAGGAGTGTAGAATATTGTGTGAGTACAACTGAGTTATATATTGGAGGCCCTTAAAGCGCCAGCTTTCAAAACCCTTCAGTTTACATAGTTCTTTATATTGCCTATTCCCCCAGAGTGGTGAATACTCAGAAGCACCTGCATATTTCATTATGCTCCTCATTTCCTTCCAAACTCTGTTCATGAGTATCATTGTTGGGCTCTTACAGGTATAAGCAAAGGCCCCAGATTCCAGCTGGGCCAAGAGGTTGTAATGAGAACGGTTACTTAGCAGTAGGGCCTGAATAAAGTCCTCCCAGTTCACAGCACCCCAACCAGTAAAATGCTGAAGCTGGGCAGCTATAAAGTAAAGTCTGGGGTGGGGTATCACAAGTCCGCCCCCATCCCTTTCTCTCTGGAGAATTGATAACCTAATCCTGGGATTTTTTCCCTTCCATAATAACCTTCGAAAAATTGATTCAATTTTTTTGAACCATTTAAGAGGTATCCATATTGGTGAGTTATGAAAAATATATAATAATTGAGGGGCCCAGATCATTTTTATAAGGTTTGCTCGACCCACCACCGATAATTGCAACTTAGTCCATGCCGTACTCTTATGCTGGAATTTAGTAAGAATAGGAGATAAGTTATCTGTCAAATAATTTTCTACCTTGGAATGTATCATTATTCCCAAGTATTTAAATGAAGAAACAATTTTAACCTGAGGAGCCTCTCTTAGCATGGACAAGCTAGGGTTGTCTAAATGGAGCAAAACAGATTTATCCCAGTTAATGATATATCCCGAAAGCATGCCAAAATTTTGTATAAGTGCCAATAAAGATCTTAAAGATTTATCCGTATCCCCAAGAAAGAGCAGAGCGTCATCTGCATATAGAGAGATTTTTTCATTCCTCGTTCCTCTAATAAATCCGCAGATTGATTCTGATTGTTGGATGGCTTCAGCCAGGGGTTCGATGGCCATTGCAAATAGCAGGGGAGAGAGGGAACATCCCTGTCTTGTTCCTCTGTATAATGAAAAAGATTCAGAGACCATACCATTTATTTGCATACAGGGCCTTGGGGTAGAATACAGCATTTTAATCCACCGTATGAATCTTTCCCCGAGGCCAAACGCACCCATCACTTCCAACAGGTATGTCCACTCGACGCTGTCGAAAGCTTTCGCCGCATCGAGTGACAAAATCGCTCTGCTTCCAGGGTTATCAGATGGTAATTGCATGTTTAAATATAGCCTTCTCAAGTTCGTTGCTGTAGATCTTGTAGGGATAAAGCCACACTGGTTTTGGTGAATCAATTCCTGAATATGTCTATTTAGTCTTGTGGCAAGGACCCTGGCTAGAATCTTAGCGTCCGAGTTCAGCAATGATATCGGGCGGTAAGATTCCGGGGCCAAAGGGTCCTTTCCAGTTTTTGGCAATACAATGATACAGGCATCCTTCATAGAATCTGGAAGTTTAAATGATTCCAAGGCATGATTGAGAACCTTCAGTAGTTCCGGAAGCAACACCTCTCCATAATGTTTATATACCTCTGAAGGTAGGCCGTCAATACCCGGCGCCTTATCATTTGGGCTTTCTGATACTGCCCTGACCAGTTCCTCTAAGGACAGGGGGGCATCAATTTCCTCTTTAGAATTTACCGATAAGGAGGGGAGTTTTAGTGGATCTAGGAATTCCTTAATTCTTATCTTGGAGTGTTTAGTTTTATTTTGATATAGGTTACTATAGAAAGAGACAAAAGATCCCAGGATTACATTCTGATCTTGAGAAATATCTCCCCCTGTTGTACGAATGGCTGAAATAAATTTGGTGTTTTCCTGGGACTTCGCAATTACGGATAACATTCTGCCCGTTTTTTCACCCTCCTCAAAACTACGACATCTGGACAAAAAGTCAGTCCGCGCGGCCTTGTTCATAGAAACCTGTCTGTATAAAGATTGTGCATCCTTCCAAGCCCCACGGTTAGTAATAGTGGGGTCCCCAATATACTGAGCTTCTTTCTGCTTTACCTCAGCTGCTAGCAGGGATTCTTGTTCCTGGCTAGTTTTTTTATAAACACTTATGGTTTTAAGCAGGAGTCCCCTAAAAAAGGCCTTCATGGTATCCCATACCACTTGTGGTGAAGCCGAGTTATCATTAATATGAAAAAATTCTGTTAGAGCCTGGTTTGTTGAGTCTGCCTGATGTTGAATTTTAAACCAGAAAGAGGGGACCCGCCAGTTAGTCCTAGTTTTAGGCTTTATTTTGTCTAAAGTTACTACTATAGGTGAATGGTCTGATAACCCTCTAGTTAAATATTGAATATTAGAGACCCAAGGAAGAACTGAGTCTGTACCCAGGAACATATCTAATCTTGATAAGGTCTGATAGGTACTGGAGCAACAGGAATATTCCTTAGAAAACAGGTTTCTTAGACGCCATATATCCCGTAGTCCCAACTCACGGATATATCTATAAAAGGTAGTATCTACATTAGGGCCTGCTGGATATCTATCCAAACTAGAGTTACATACATAATTGAAGTCCCCCATAATCAACACTGGAGTCCCTGGATTATCTGCAATTAGCGAGCCTATACGTCGCATTACTTCGCTAATATATGGGGGTGGGATATATATTGACCCCAAAATACATTGCATAGAAAATAACGTACATACCAGCAAAATAAATCTTCCCTGTGGGTCCACCACTGCTTGCCTGCAGGAAAACTGAGCTCTTGAGGAAATTAATATACTTGTTCCTCTTGCATAAGCTGAATATACTGAGTGATATTGAATAGGATATTTTTTATTCTGTATTAAGCTACCAGTATCCTTAGTTAGATGTGTTTCCTGCAGGCAAACAATCAGAGGACCACACCGGTCCAATTCTGCAAACATAGCATTTTTCTTACTAAGATTCTTAATCCCTCTAATATTCCAAGACCATATCCCAATCTCAGCAGTCATTATTAGCCATGTTTAAATGACCTACTGCACATCTTATCCAAGTATTTGCCATAGAATGATATAAACAAAAGAATAACTCATAACCAAGATCATTATTCCACCTTAATGATCTTACAGATGACAAAATAGGGAACAAGTCCTGACCAACCCACCATGCAGGTAATAGCTTTAGTGTACCATAATGTCGCAGGGTCACATAGAACAGTATCATATCATTTATTACAAAGAAGGAAAAAAAAAAAAAAACACAAAACAAAACAACAAAAAAAAAAGAAAAAAAAAACGCACACGCGCATTCCAGACTTCTGGATGCAAAACACATTCCGGCAGGAAGATGGGAAAAAAAAAAGGGGAGAAGAACAAAAAGTCCATCCAGGGTTGAGCCTGGGCATAAAGCCCTACAGTGAAGGATTTCTTTATTTGTAACTGTTGTTTTTGTATCCTGCTTATACACTTAGTACCCATGCACAACAGAGAAACCCGTCTTTAGCTACTATTGTAAAAAAGAGTAACAAAAAAGAAGAGAAGAAAGAAAAAGACAAAAAAAAAGGGAAGCAATGGGGAGTGATAGGGAAGGAAGGGAGGGAGAAGGGGAAGGGAAAAGAAATGAGAACTAAGAGGATGACAAAAAAATAAGAAAAAGGGGCTAGGTATGGGACAAAAACAACACTTTTCCCATTCACATTTCCCAATCACAACCCTGTCGCATCCTAGGGAGTGTTCCCCCTTCCCCCCCCCCCTCCAGACAATTCCATTTCCCTGCACATCACAAGAGCTAGTAGTGCTTATAATTGATGACATGTGCTGCTCATTCTTATCAAGCCAGGATGCTGCTCTCCTCTAGCTATAATCCTTAATTTAGCAGGGTAAAGCATAGCGTATTGAATTTGAATATCTCGAAGGCATCTTTTAACATCTGTAAATTGAGCTCTTTGTCTTTGAACCTCAGCAGAGTAGCCCGGAAAAAAGGAAATTTTTGAACCATTGACTTCAATGTTACCCTTGATACGGGCCAATGATAGAATTTTGTCTCTGTCCCTGTAATGGAGCATTTTTAAGATAAGTTGCCTAGGGGGTATACCTAGAGGAAGGGGTATAGCAGGAATACGGTGCGCTCTCTCCACCGCAAAGAAGGGAGTGTCAGGTGAGGATAAAAAAGAGAATGCAGCGGGGTGTCTCCCCTTCAAACTTATAGCTAACCAATCCTGTCAGGTTGTGGGGGCGGAGTCACAACCCAGCGTGTGCTGCTGTGGAGGCATCAGGAAATTTTGTTTGTCGAACACTTCCAACAGCCATTTCTCTATGAACTCAGTTGACTTCCCCCCTTCCAGGCGTTAAGGCATACCTAGGATTCGAACGTTATTTCTTCTGAGTCTATTCTCAAGGTCGTCTATGCGATTTACACAGCGACCAGATTGCAAACCCATTTCCTTAAAATCTCTCTGAATTCGACCCATTTCATCCTCCAAAATAGCAACTCGCCCCTCCACAGCTGATGTTCGCTCACGCACTTTCTGCATGTCCTGGCGCATTACAGTCACATCCTCCCTAAGATGGTTAAACTGAGTGGATAGCGATGTCAGGGTATAATTACAGTTTTGTACTGCCAGGAACACGTCCCTAATTGTCGGCTCTTTCATTAAATCAGCCTGGGAAGGCAGAGCAGCAAAACCAGAAGCATTTGAGTCTGTACTCCCCTTCTTTTCCCCTCCTGTCTCCATGATCTGCTCTATTTGTATAGCCCCCTCCATCTCCTCACAAGGCACAGAACTCACAGCACTCATAGACTTTTCAAATCTCCTCATCTCCTCCAACACTTCTACTGCTTTATTGGCTGGGGCTTCAGTAAACATTTCAGACATGTTAGGAATGCTAGCTGCTATAGACATACCAGGTTTATTCAGTGTCCCATTCTAGTCCTGAGCCGGGTTCCAGGCAAATTCTTCCAGCCTCGCAGCTGCCTCCCTTCCCTTGTCTTTTTTCCCAGTCTGGAGCTGGGGCTTAGTGACATTCTCCTGTGTACTCCTCTCACCTGTCTCCCCAGCAGTTCCGTTTACTTCAGTTCCCTTGAGACGCTTCCCCATCGCTCTCGTTACTGTATGGGACTGCAGGGTGCACTCTGGGAAATGTAGTAGTTTGCAGAAGGCAGATAAAACAAGCCTTATCTGCCTTATCTGCTCAAACAGCAGGGTATGGAAGAAACTTCTTATCGGCACAAAGGCAAACAATCAATCAGTTTGAAGTGGGGAAGCCTTCAGCAAAGCGATCCGCAAGAGAAGGAGAAAGCGAAAAAAAAATTGCCTGGTAATCTCCTCTCCTCCTAGCTAGTAATTAAGCTGATCTTTGGCGGGAGCTGTGTTACACGTCCGCCTCTCACATGCTCACACACCTGTCTCCTCTTGGTGCAGTCACTCGCAGTCTAATGGGGCCACAGAACGAGGCCAATCAGTCCTTCGTGGTGCTATTGTAGAAGGTTCTTGCTCCTAGCAATCTCTCTTTATGCCATCCTCTCCTAAACACACATACTCTCCCCTCAGCTCCTCATATTCACCTTACTTCATCATAGATGTACTTTTATACCAGTGTATACCCATCACTTGACTGGATACCGCGGAGGGACTATGTTTTTTTTTTATTATTATTAAATGCAAAACAAATATTCCCTGGAGTATCTCACAGCCATAGAAACACTGCAGAAAATTTGGTAAGTGGTGCTAGTACTCTGGTGTAAGCACAGATTTAGAGTACTTAACTCAAATAAATAGGTGGCTTGGGCATCCCTGACCTAGCATATGTCTTTTTCTTCTTTTGAAAAATGAAGCAGTTTCAATGGTATTAAACCCAATCAAGTGATTGCATTCAGTACAGAATGCTGTTTGTGCCTTTTCCAGTACTTTAGGTGGCCTGTAGTCGTAATCATAGCTGGGATTTTTAATAAAGAGCTTATTGCCACACTGGCTCTGTAAACACCATTGGTACCTAAAAATTTCCAAAGAGTATGTAATGGAAAAAAAAAATCAGTTTTGGATTAAGCAGTAAAGGGTTAAGCCATCAACAATGTTTTTATTGAGGTCTGTGTCCTCAATGAGAAAAATCACTACTCAATTTATCCTAGTGACCATTTCACAGAGACAGAAAAAAAGTAGAAAGCCTAAATTTTGGATTTGTTATAATATTAAGAAGCATGAGGAAGTTTTTGAAGAGGGAATTCTATTTACTTTGAAGAGATTTCCTCTAATTTCCTGTTGAGGATCCAAGACAAGAAGTGAATGGAAATTTCTGTAGCAGGACTTAAAAAAAATACACTGACAGGGTTTTGATTCTTCCCCACTCTATCCAAATAAAAAACAAACAAACAAAAAATTGGGGCTATACGCTTAGTAATGCAAATTGCCATGCATTTCCACAGATGTCAATATGTGGTGTGTGGCTAAGCTTTTTTGTTTAAGCATTTTTATAGAATTTTCCCCAGTGTTTTGTATGCCATTTTCTATGGCATTGCTGCTCAGTAAAAAGTGTTAGCAAGCATTTGCATCTTAAACTGAGGAGGAGAATGGTATGTTATGCTGCATGCAGAATTTTCTCAATTATCCTCAGCATAATACTGGAATAGCCTCTCAAAAAACAAAAAACTCTGTCAAGCAATCTGTCTTCACTGGAAAATGAAGCAAAATACTTAGTAATGTTGCTAACGTGCCTTTGTTAGACATTGTGTTACCTTATGGCTCATGTGTTTTTTTAAATATCATTTTTCAAGAATCTTTTTTATCCAGTGGAATTATACATTCATTGGAAGAAAAACATGTATCATAAAAAGTTATATTTTGTCAGAGGAGGTATGTTATCATTAAGACACATTGGTGAGTTAAAACTAAGCCCGGGAATATAAATTAGTCTCTCTGTGTTTTGACAGTTTCTATTTTGCTGGTACAGCTGCAATACTTTCTGAGATGATGCAGAAAAAGCGCAGCACAAGCTTACCTCCCTGATTGTAAATGTCACCTGCAAAGTCTATTAGGACAGAAGATCCTCACTGGCTGATTTTGTCCTGAATATTCCTTGCTTCACTTACAGTGGACCTGTAATCAATCAAAGTATGGACCGCAGTTCTTTATTATGACAGGCCCTATAAGGTGCACTGACTTACCTTTAGCTTTATTGTTTATTCCTGCTGAGAGCCTGCCACATCCACTGACTTTTTAAAAGTCAGACATAGACCTGCCCTCCCTGCTTTCGAATGACAAAGCCTGGGTACTTTGACTGGTGGCAGAGGTGCCAGTATTGCTTTGCAGGATGATGTGTGAGGCGCGAGTCCCAAAATTTCAGTCCATAGATGATAGTGAAACAAACATCCGTGCTTTGTATAGCTGATAGTCTGTAGGTGAGGAAAAAACGACACTTCTTCACATTATATGCATCCAGCTCCAAACCCAAGTGAGAGTATGTAGCCTGCTTACCAGCTCTCTGTGACCACTAGAATAATGGTCTCATCAAGCACAGGAAAATAGGTCTCCCAGGAACCTTAGTAATGACTGGAAACTCCGCTTTGCTGGTAAAACTTGGAAATATAAAAGAGAAATGCTCCCATAGTGCAGTAGTTTAAAGTATCCGAATTAAAAAAAAAGTAGATTACACTTACAGGATAAAAGCAGAATATAGGCATCAAAGGAGGTATGTCATGTAGTAAGAACCGCGGCGTCTCCACAAGCTTCTATCCTACAAGAGAACCTGTCACCTTTCTCTGATTGCAGGGCAAACCATTAGGTTCACTTTATTAATCTCTATCCCAGCAGCACGTACCCTTCTTCCAATGCCACTCCACTGCGTCATTCAGCCACCAAGTGAGAGAAAATAAAGCTCTGTGTATGCTCTGATTTGCTTTAGTCGTGGCTTATATAGGACTGAAGACTCTCCTAAGGTGAAGAAAATGGAGTGAGTCCATCTTTTTTCATATCTGGTTGCAGATCATAACAGCAGGAGAGCAGAGGAAAGGTGAGTATGTGTGGCTGCCTGGTAACAAAGGCATTAAAATGTAAGGAAACGTTCAAAAAGTGTAACCTGCCCTCCCCCTTTCCAGCAGCATATTTATTGAGTTCTGGAATTGAGTCTCCTAGCATTCCGCCCAATGTTTACCGGATCCCATTTTCCCATCTTCTTATGCACAGGCAGCCGTAAGAAGAGGATGGAATGGTCACATGTAAACATTGTGGCAGAATGAAAAGGGGGAGGCCATGGTACTTGTGCACACTGGGGAGGGGAAGAGTTGTTTTTTACCATTTCCTTACAATTTAAAGCAAACCTGGTGCATTGCTTGATAACCACATCCCGCCCAGCCTATAGCAAAATGACGGTCGGGCGGGGGCTTTCCCATTCTGACTGGACATCATATGATGTCCTTCAGAACATGCCAGCGTAGGCTCTTTACCATGTGATCAGCTGTGTCCAATTACAGCTGATCACAGTGTAACTAGGAAGTGCCAGTTATCAGCATTCCTCTACTCAAGCTGACAGCACATGTGTAGAGGAGAGCCAATAAGTGGCTTTCCTGACAGGGGGATCTACACTGATAATTAGTGCAATGATTATCAGTGCAGCCCCATCAGCGATGCCCATCAGTGCCCACCAGTAATGCTCACCAGTGCCCACCAGTGATGCCCACCAGTGCCCATCAGTGAGCCTTTCAGTGACCATCAGTGAGCCTTTCAGTGACCATCAGAGATGCCTGTCAGTGCCTCCTCATCAGTGCGGCCTATCAGTGCCATCTATCAGTGCTGACCATCAGTGCCAATCAGTGCCGCCTATCAGTGCCCATAAAGGATGCCCATCAGTGCCACCTATCAGTGCCCATTAGTGCCGCCTATCAGTGCCCATCAGTGTTGCATATCAGTGTCGCCTAACAGTGCCCATCAGTGCTGCATATTAGTGCCTCATCATGAGTGTCCATCAGTGCCACCTCATCAGTGCCGTCTCATCAGTGCCCATCAGTGAAGGAGAAAAATTACTTATTTTCAAACTTTTATAACAGAAACAAACAAAAACGTTTTATTTTCAATATTTTGGGGCTTTTTTTCATTTGTTTAGCAAAAAATAGAAAACTCAGTGGTGATTAAAAACCACCCAAAGAAATCTCTCTCTGTATCAAAAAATGATAACATTTTTGTTTGAGTACAGCATTGCATGACTGCGCAATTGTCATTTAAAGTGTAACAGTGCTGAAAGCTGAAAATTGGCCTGAGCAGGAAAGGGGTGAAAGTACCCTGTATTAAGGTGTGTGGGTAATGGGGCACCTTTAGTGAATCCTTGCCACAAATCAGAGCAATACATCTGTTAAATGTCCTGTATTCTATTGAAACCTGAGGTGAAAATGCTTTGCCACAGCTTTAGGACTTCTCCCACAGAGTGCACATAACTGTATGCCCATGGAGGGCTGTGTTTACCTGCATAGGGATGTACAGGTGTTCTAATCGCTGTCAATTGAGATGCATTTACTGCACAGACACAACCGCTGCTTCCCTTGTGATATCCGTGTGGGTGTATGGCTCCAAACTCATCCTGGATTCCCATATGGGTAAATCCACCTGACCCTCATACAGGAAATGCATTGATATGCCTTGCGTGAAAGAGACTTTAAAACTCAAGTGTTCAACAGTTAATCAACACCTGATCATAAACAAGAGGGACTTTAAATGATATTTAAATAGTTTGTTTTTTTTTTGAAAAGGAGGTCCAGGCCTACCTATTATGTTATATATAGTCCTTGTCCTTTAACATATCCCTTTTTTCTTCATCCTGAAGTGTCCCAAAGTCACTGACTCCCTTTCTGGTTGTGGGTGTCTCTTTTAGCAAGCTGGGTGCTAAGAAGACACACACATTACTTGGCAAGCCATGCCCTTTCTCCCTCCTCCTCCTTCCTTCCAGCAATTTGACTTATGGCAGTGAGAGCTTATCGCTTTGCTGCCCTTAGTGTCTCCCCCAGAACAAGGAAGTTTAGGGAACAGTACTGATAAGGGATGAGCTTTGAGTTAGAGTCGAACTCATGTTCGACTCGAACATTGGCTGTTCGCAAGTTCGCCGAACAGCGAACAATTTGGGGTGTTCGCGGCAAATTCGAATGCCACGGAACACCCTTTAAAAGTCTATGGGAGAAAAAGTGCTAATTTTAAAGGCTTATATGCAAGTTATTGTCATAAAAAGTGTTTGGGGACCTGGGTCCTGCCCCAGGGGACATGGATCAATGCAAAAAAAAGTTTTAAAAACGGACGTTTTTTCAGGAGCAGTGATTTTAATAATGCTTTAAGTCAAACAATAAAAGTGTAATATCCCTTTAAATTTCGTAGCTGGGGGGTGTCTATAGTATGCCTGTAAAGGGGCGCATGTTTTCTGTGTTTAGAACAGTCTGACAGCAAAATGACATTTCGAAGGAAGAAACCCATTTAAAACTACTCGCGGCTATTGCATTGCCGTCTGACAATACACATAGAAGTTCATTGATAAAAACGGCATGGGAATTCCCCACAGGGGAACCCTGAACCAAAATAAAAAAAATGACGTGGGGGTCCCCCTAAATTCCATACCAGACCCTTCAGGTCTGGTACAGATTTTAAGGGGAACCCCGCGCCAAAAAAAAAAAAAACGGCCTGGGTCCCCCCAAAAATCCATACCAGACCCTTATCCGAGCACGCAACCTGGCAGGCCGCAGGAAAAGAGGGGGGGACGAGAGTGCGGCCCCCCCCTCCTGAACTGTACCACGCCACATGCCCTCAACATTGGGAGGGTGCTTTGGGGTAGCCCCCCAAAACACCTTGTTCCCATGTTGATGAGGACAAGGGTCTCATCCCCACAACCCTGGCCAGTGGTTGTGGGGGTCTGCGGGTGGGGTGCTTATCGAAATCTGGAAGCCCCCTTTAACAAGGGGACCCCCAGATCCCGCCCCCCCTGTGTGAAATGGTAAGGGGGTACTTACCCCTACCATTTCACTAAAAAACTGTCAAAAATGTTAAAAATGACAAGAGACAGTTTTTGGCTATTCTTTTATTTAAATGCTTGTTCTTTCTTCTATCTTCCTTCATCTTCTTCTTCTGGTTCTTCTGGCTCTTCTGGTTCTTCCCTCGGCGATCTCGTCCAGCATCTCCTCCGCGGCATCTTCTATCTTCTTCTCCTCGGGCCGCTCTGCACCCATGGCATGGGGGGAGGCTCCCGCTCTTCTCTTCATCTTCTTCTCTTCTTCTTTTCTTCTCTTCTTCTCTTCTTCATTTTCTTCTCCGGGCCGCTCCGCACCCATGCTGGCATGGAGGGAGGCTCCCGCTGTGTGACGGCATCTCCTCGTCTGACAGTTCTTAAATAACGGGGGGCGGGGCCACCCAGTGACCCTGCCCCCCTCTGACGCACGGTGACTTGATGGGACTTCCCTGTGACATCACGGGGAATCCCACAGGGAAGTCCCGTCATGTCCCGTGCGTCAGAGGGGGCGGGGTCACCGGGTGGTCCCGCCCCCCCGTTATTTAAGAACCGTCAGACGAGGAGACGCCGTCACACAGCGGGAGCCTCCCTCCATGCCAGCATGGATGCGGAGCGGCCCGGAGAAGAAAATGAAGAAGAGAAGAAGAGAAGAAGAGAAGAAAAGAAGAAGAGAAGAAGATGAAGAAGATGAAGAGAAGAGCGGGAGCCTCCCCCCATGCCATGGGTGCGTAGCGGCCCGAGGAGAAGAAGATAGAAGACGCTGCGGAGGAGATGCTGGACGAGAACGCCGGAGGAAGAACCATAAGAGCCAGAAGAACCAGAAGAAGAAGATGAAGGAAGATAGAAGAAAGAAGAAGCATTTAAATAAAAGAATTGTCAAAAACTGTCTCTTGTCATTTTTAACATTTTTGACAGTTTTTTAGTGAAATGGTAGGGGTAAGGGGGGGGCGGGATCTGGGGGTCCCCTTGTTAAAGGGGGCTTCCAGATTCCAATAAGCCCCCCGCCCGCAGACCCCCACAACCACTGGCCAGGGTTGTGGGGATGAGGCCCTTGTCCTCATCAACATGGGGACAAGGTGTTTTGGGGGGCTACCCCAAAGCACCCTCCCAATGTTGAGGGCATGTGACCTGGTACGGTTCAGGAGGGGGGGCCGCACTCTCGCCCCCCCTCTTTTCCTGCGGCCTGCCAGGTTACATGCTCGGATAAGGGTCTGGTATGGATTTTTGGGGAGACCCCGCGTCGTTTTTGGGTTTTTTTGGCACGGGGTTCCCCTTAATATCCATACCAGACCTGAAGGGCCTGGTATGGAATTTAGGGGGACCCCCACGTCATTTTTTTTTTAAAATTTTGGTTCTGGGTTCCCCTGTGGGGAATTCCCATGTCGTTTTTATCAATGAACTTCTATGTGTATTGTCGGACGACAATGCAATAGCCGCGAGTAGTTTTAAATGGGTTTTTTCCTTTGAAATGTCATTTTGCTGTCAGACTGTTCTAAACACAGGAAACATGCGCCCCTTTACAGGCATACTATAGACACCCCCCAGCTACGAAATTTAAAGGGATATTACACTTTTATTGTTTGACTTTAAGCATTATTAAAATCACTGCTACTGAAAAAAACGTCCGTTTTTAAAACTTTTTTTTGCATTGATCCATGTCCCCTGGGGCAGGACCCAGGTCCCCAAACACTTTTTATGACAATAACTTGCATATAAGCCTTTAAAATTAGCACTTTTGATTATTCATGTTCGTGTCCCATAACTTTAACAGTGTTTCGTGTTCGAACAAACTTTTTTCCTGTTTGCATGTTCTGGTGCGAACCGAACAGGGGGGTGTTCGGCTCATCCCTAGTACTGATCCATCCCATGGTCGACAGTTGTGACAAGAACAGCAAGTACATTTTTGGGGACAGTAAGGGGAAGTGTGTGTAGGGTAGCATATTTACTGGGGCTTTTTTACCTTAATGCTCTGAATGCATTAAGGTAAAAAAGTTAATCCTTCAGCTCTAGGTTAAGTAAAACTTGTAGACTCTAAAGCCCAAAAAACTGCCCCAGCAGAGAATGGCAGGAATATACATTACATATCGTTAGATAGGATCTGGAGCACTAAAGTCATCCATTATTTGCCAGGTTTTGGGGCTCCCAGGACACACCAGCATCAAACTAATGGTACATGCAGGAACCTATGCCTGCATGCTATCCACGCATAGATGTCGTTTAAGAGGCAATAAATGTGCAATTTTTCTGTAAATGCAGTAATTGTGCTCTGTGTCTACAGATACTTCAGTGCTTTGAAAAAGTATTCATACCCCTTGAAATTTTCCACAGTTTGTTATGTTACAACCAAAAACATAAATGTATTTTATTGGGATTTTATGTGTTAGACCAACACAAAGTGGCACATAATTGTGTAGAGGAAGGAAAATGATAAATGGTTTTCCAAATTTGTTACAAATAAATATGTGAAAAGTGTGGCGTGCATTTGTATTCAGCCCCCCTGAGTCAATACTTTGTAGAACCATCTTTCACTGCAATTACAGCTGCAAGTCTTTATTGGGGATGTCTCTACCAGCTTTGCACATCTAGAGAGTGAAATTTTTGCCCATTCTTCTTTGCAAAATAGCTCAAGCTCTGTCAGATTGGATGGAGAACATCTGTGAACAGCAATTTTCAAGTCTTGCCACAGATTATCAATTGAATTTAGGTCTGGACTTTGACTGGGCCATTCTAACACATGAATATGCTTTGATCTAAACCAGGGGTCCCCAAACTTTCTAAACAAAGAGCCAGTTTACTGTCCGTCAGAATTAGGGAAACTGGACTGTGGCGACCAGGAGTACAAAATGTCCCTGCATCAGTGGGAGTAAACAATGCCCCATCATTGGTGTCAGCGGGAGGAATGGTGCCCCATCATTGATGTCATTGGGTCCCATTGCTGGTGTCATTGGGAGGAACTATGCTCCATTGTTGATTTCATTAGTAGGAATTGTGCCTCATCTTTGGTGTCATTGGGAGGAATTGTGCCCTTCATTGGTGAGAGCGCACAAAATAGTGCCCCGAGGGCCAGATAGAAGCAAGCAAGGGGCCGCATCATGCCTCTGGGCCACAGTTTGGAGACTACTGATCTAAATCATTCCATTGTAGCTCTGGCTGTATGTTTAGGGTGAGAAAAAGAGCTGGGAACACACTGCTCAAAGCCACCTGTGAGGATCTGATGAGCTGCTGAAGATATCAGGGTGCCTGCCTGGTCCACAGCCAGGGAAATCCAATGGAAACAAAGAAGAATGGTGGCACATAGGAAGTAAAATCATAAAATCAAATGAACATGACAAATAAAAAAAAAAAAATCAATCCAAAAAAGGTGCCCAGTGGACGCGTTTCACACAGACGTGCTTACTCGTCAGTTGAGTACCCCCAATTGTGCATGTTCATTTGTAGCAAAAAGTTCATGGAAAAGACCAATCGGGAGCCCAGAATCACAAAACCTTTATCTGGTATGGCAATCACCAAATGGCTAAACATGGTACAATTAGCAGCAAATGAAACACAGCAGTGCACAAAAAAATCCAACATTGCAATGTGAAAATACAAATATGTGTACAAATGAAGAAAATACATGAATACTGTGAAAAGTGTGGCGTGCATTTGTATTCAGCCCCCCTGAGTCAATACTTTGTAGAACCATCTTTCACTGCAAATACAGCTGCAAGTCTTTATTGAGCATCCCCATACCTTATGAGCCTTTACTTTCTTACTAGTCTTACCCCTTCCGAAAACGCCTAAACCCCTCAGGAAACTGATGGCCTTTATTTTACTAGCAGCTAAATGGGCTATTCCTCAGTGCTGGCTTGCCAGTACCCCCCCTACTTTTACACAATTTCTGATGGCAATTGCAGACATTCGTAGTATGGAACGTCTTACAGCTGTAATTGAAGACTTCCTTCCCAGTTTTGATACCATATGGGGGAAATGGGATTCCTCCAAATATAACTTAGGAAATTCACAAGTAGCCCTGAGTTAATGTGTTTGAAGAGCAAGATCCTCAATTAAATGAGTAGAAAAGGCACCAACCTGGCTACCGTTGAACCTGTTTCAATAGTTAAAGTGTTGTTCCACCCTAAAAAAAAAAAAATCATGACTGTGCCTAAAAAAAAAAATAAAAAAAAAACATTTGGAAATTTTTTTTGTACTTACCTCTAAATGCCTGTTGCTAGGGGGTCCCTCGTAGTCTGCCTCTTCCAGTGCCTGGGCTGGTGACATCACTTCCCCCTTGGCACAGGAAGGACTCGGCTCTGCTCCCTCCCTCTTGTCAATCATCTGGGACCCATTACAGGTCCCAGGTGACTGAGCGGCCAATCACGGCCCGAACAGAGGGGGAGAGGAGCGGGGCTTCGATCCCCCGCATCACTGGACCCTGGGACAGGTAAGTGTCCAATTAAAAGTCAGCAGCTGCACTATTTGTAGCTGCTGGCTTTTAATTTTTTTTTTCATGGGCCCTCCTCTTTAACTTCTTCTTTTTTATCTTCTTTTACCATGATGTATATGCAATGTCTGATAATCATTTGACACTTTATATTATTCCCCTTTATGCAAAATATGTTCTGATTATATCTCATTGAGACTATACCCCCTTTATTGACTTCTTCATGTGAATATGTATGCTGTTCCTTTCTTTAAAAAAAATCAATAAATAAACAATTAAAAAATATATATATATATATACCAAAAATATCAATATACAGAAATTTAAATGCTAAGGGGCAAAAAAAGCAATGTAACCAAAAAAAAGTGTATATATAGGGTCTGAAGGGATTTTCATCTCCGTAGATGTGGGACTGCTCTCACCAACTCATTAACAGGTTAGCTAGTGAGGGTGAAAATTTGACCCCCATTGCAGCTTCACACTGCTGGAGATAAAAAAACCCCATCAAAAATGAAATAGGTATGGGTCAGCAGATATTCCATATTATTGATATTCAATGGTCAACACCATGGAGACATTTCTCTAGTACATGTATAAATTGTGGAGAAAGTTAAACTTCCAATTAGGAGTGGCCATTTATTTAGATTGCTATGAAAAAGGGAAGTTTATTGGATTTTCCATTTATGTACTCGCATTCCTTCAGGTCTCAATTAAGAATGGGATATTTTCCACTATTTTGATTAAGGTTCATAATTAATAACAATATAAAAAATATTTTTTGGTTGGACCTTTTTTTTTTTGCGATGCATTTTTGGAAATTTGCTTTGGTTTTGGTTCAGGTTTATCCCACAATGTTTAACTTACCAGCATCCATTAGTCAGAGGAGACATGTATTTTTTTTATATATGGTTCTCCGTCATTTGCTTCCATATGTATTTAATGTGCAATTTTTTCAATCGATATGTGTGCGTTTTTTTTTTTCTGGTGCGTCAGGCTACGTCCTTGATAGGGTTTTTTTTTCCATTTTTCTTGGAAATTGTTTTACAAAAATATACGTCTGATGCTGCATTTATTTTCTACCTATATTTATATATAGATTGCTATTTTCAGGTTGGCTCTGTTTCAAGGTATATATACAATTTATATTTCCATATGTTCCTTGAAACTGCCCATTTTTGTAGCCTTATGATTTTCTTTGGAGTAAAGTTGGTGCTTTTTTGCCCCTTAGCATTTAAATATCTGTATATTGATATTTTTGTTATATATTTATTACATTGTTTAATCATTTCAATTGTCTCATTATATTCACATTTCACTTAGTCTATATAATTATATTTTTATTTTCTTCAACACTCTGTACATCCTCTTCATATGGATGCACCATTCATTATATGTATTGCTTGCATAACATAATTTACTACATATTTTCTCACATTTTTTTCTTCATTTAAATTCCCTTCACAAATGAATCACACATAATATATTAATTTTTCATGTATTTTCTTCATTTTTATGCATATTTGTATCTGCACGTTGCAATGTTGGATTTTTCTTGTGCACTGCTGTGTTTCACTTGCTGCTAATTGATCCATATTTAGCCATTTGGTGATTGCCAGACCAGGCGAAGATTTCATGATTCTGGGCTCCTGATTCGTCATGTTCGCTTGATTTTATGCACTTATGGACTCAATAAATTCTTTTGATTTTACTTATTGATGTGCCGCCATTCTTCTTTGTTTCCATTGTATGTTTAGGGTAATTATCCTGCTGTAAGGTGAACCTCCATCCCAGTCTTAAGTCTTTTGCAGACTCCAACAGGTTTTCTTCTAACAACCACAAATTTTCCGCGCTCACAGACAGACCAGGTGTGCAGCCTCCCCTGAGTCGCACCTCCAATAGGGGGTGGGATAAGGTATTAAAATAAAAAGAGATAGGGGTGTGTGGCGCTACCTGTACCGGGGTATTCTGTATAGTATCTGTGCTATACCTCTGCAAATAAACCTGATATACCCTCTTCCAAATTATTCCATAAAAATGTGTGAAAAACTATATAAAACACATCCCACCATTTGACAACGTCGACGACGAAATGCGTAAGGTGGAGCTACGCATCTACGTCATACCCGGAAACCAGAGCGAGCTTGGAACACAGCTGAGGCACACGCCGCTCGGCTGATGTGCCTCTTCCATAGCTCCCTCTGTTTACGTTTTCTCCCACGCATAGTGTGAGTACTGGCTGCCCTTGCATGGGGAGTCTAGAGTGGTTTTATTGTGTGTTTTTAAAAAAAATCCTTTTTAAAAAAACTACTACACTATGGGAGCCCTGTTTTTTCCTATGAGGACGAGATGAAAGGAGTTGTTGCACCATCCACTGTTTGAAGCTTGGTCACAGAGGAGACACGTGTTGATGCCTGCACTGGATCTGGGAAGCCCTTCATCTTCTGCTGCTACATGCCTATTACCCCTGCAGGGGTTTGAGGAGCTGGTGAGTGGGGATCCTTGAGGGGGAGCACGAAAGTCACCGGATATCATCATCTTTCACCACGAGAGTCACTAATTATAAGAACACTTTGCCACTTTGGAGCCTCACACATTTTTTGTTTATCTTTTTTTTCATTTTTTATTTTTTATATTTTGTGTTTATGGGACTGTGGATCACAATGGATTTCAGATTATTTTGACAGTACACTTGTTTTTTTCTATGGGACATTTATTATATTATTATTTCACCAGATACCCTACAGGGTGTTTATACACTGTTATACTATATATTGTGGTACATTAGGGGAGACTCTGATGGTACTATCTCTCCCACTGGTACTAGAAGGTTTAATCACTTTATATGATGGTGGGATGTGTTTTATATAGTTTTTCACACATTTTTATGGAATAATTTGGAAGAGGTTACATCAGGTTTATTTGCAGAGGTATAGCACAGATGCTATACAGAATACCCCTTTTTATTTCAGGTTTTCTTCTAAGATTGCCCTGTGTTTGGCTCCATCCATCTTCTCATCATCTCTGACCAGCTTCCCTGTCACTGCTGAAGAAAAGCATCTCCACAACATGATGCTGCCACCACTATGTTTAATGGTGGGGATGGTGTGTTCAGGTGGGGATGGTGTGTTCAGTGTTAGTTTTCTGCCACACATAGCGTTTTGTTTTTAGGCCAAAAAGTAAAATTTTGGTCTCATCTGACCAGAGCACCTTCTTACACATGTTTGCTGTGTCCCCCACATGGCTTCTCGCAAACTGCAAACGGGACTTCTTATGGCTTTCTTTCAACAATGGCTTTCTTCTTGCTACTCTTCCTTACATATAGGCTTACCTGTAGGTGCTGGAAATATCTCCTAAACCTCCACGGTTTAGGAGATATTTACAATAAAGCCGTGCGCCGATATCTATAGGGCATGCGCCGTTGTCAATGGCGCATGTGCACTTTAGAGAAGGGAGATTGTGCCTTTTATAAAGTGGTCATGCCGTGACTGGCGGCTCCACATAAAAAAAATTATAATAAAAATGCCATAAATCAATCCCCTATTTTGTAGATGCTATAACTTTTGTGCAAACCAATCAATATACACTTATTGCAATTTTTTTACCAAAAATATGTAGAAGAATAAACTGAAGAAAAAATATGTTTTTTTTTTAATTGGGATATTTATTATACCCTGTTTCCCTAAAACTAAGACCTAGCGTGATTGTTGGTGATGGCTGCAATATAATCCCTACCCCCCAAATAATCCCTACCCTGTTTCAGCGAAAATAAGCCCTACCCTGAAAATAAGACCTACAAGGACTTTAACTAGGGCTTATTTGGGGGGTAGGGCTTATATTGCAGCCATCACCGACAATCACGCTAGGTCTTATTTTCGGGAACACAGGGTAGCAAAAAGTAAAAGATGTTGTGTTTTTTTCAAAATTGTCGCTCTTCTTTTGTTTATAGCGCAAAAAATAAAAGCCGCAGAGGTGATTAAATAGCACCAAAAGAAAGCTCTTTTTGTGGGAAAAAAAGGACATAAATTTTGTTTGGGTACAGCATCGCAGGAACACGCAATTGTCAGCTAAAGTTATGCAGTGCCGTATCTCAAAAAATGGCCTGGTCAGGAAGGAGGTAAATTCTTCAGGGGCTGAAGTGGTTAAATTATACACAGATGGACTCTATGTACTAATTATTTAACTTCTGAAGGCAAATGGTTCCAGTAAATGTTAGTTAGGGTATCAGAGCAAAGGTGGCTGAATACAAACGCATGCCACACTTTTCACATATTTATTTGTAAAAAAATTGGAAAACCATTTATCATTTTCCAAAAAAGCAAACATTAAAATCTACATGCAATATGTATTTGCTTTTAAAGTACATTTGTGTAAGTGAGCAGTAAAAACCTTTACTAAGTACACACCTATTTAAAACAAGCACACATGAACAAAAAATGAATACATACTTTCCAGAAGAGTTATTTACAGGTAAAATAAAATAAAAAACACAATACATAATTCTGAGTGACAGTAACTATAATATTGCATTGCTGCACAACAGAAAGAAAAAATCCAAGCCTTGCTAGATAAACCTATAGGGAAATAGAGGTTGTCTGGGAACACGGGGATATTAAATTCACCTTTCAACCCTTACGCTCAAAGACAAGGTTTGACAAACTATTAAATCTGTAACAACATAGGCTGAGTGACAACAATACTAGCCCATTTAAAGTGCTTGGCTGATTGATTTTTGTTGGGCAGCAAAGTCTCTATATATAATTAGCAGGAGACTTTATCACAGTTCCATTTGTACTGAAACTAAAATAGTAGAAGAGTAGGGGTGAGCTTCGCGTTCGAGTCGAACCCATGCTTGACTCGAACATCGGCTGTTCGATCGTTTGCCGAATTGCGAACGATATGGGCCGTTCGTGCCAAATTCATGTGGCGCGTCACGGCCCATAATTCACTGCGGCATCGCAGTGCATTGCTGGCTGATGATTGGCCAAGCATGCACTATGACACGCATGCTTGGCCAATCACAGCACCGTCAGTAGAGAGAGCTGTAATTGGCCAAAGCCAGGGTGGCTTTAGCCAATTATGGCTCAGGGGGTTTAGAACACGCCCCAAACTATATAAGGCAGCCTGCCCGGCGGCCCTGTGTAGTGTGTTCCGGCGTGCTTAGAGAGAGAGAGAGAGACAGTGTCGTTTAATTTGAGTTAGATAGATTAGGCGGGACAGTCAGTGAGTTAGCTGCACTTACAGTGTATTGTGTATATATATATATATGCATCCCAGGTGTTGTATATATATATATATATATATATATATATATATATATATATATATACACTGTATTCAGTTTAGCTAGATCCGTTCCTGTTATCTTCCTACTGACAGGCAGGCTTGTCTTGTTACAGTATTTACAGCTACCTGAAGAAAATTTCTGGTGTTCTTTTGATCCTATTAGTACCACAGTCTGGCAGCTAGACTATTTACAGTTAGTGTAGTGCGTCCTCCTCACAGTGTACAGTTAAAGCCACAAGTTAGTTTAATGTGAGACCTCTGCACAGTGTTCAGCTAAAACTACAAGTTAGTGTAGTGTGACCTCTGCACAGTGTTCAGCTAAAGCTACAAGTTAGTGTAGTGCGTCCTCTGAACAGTGTTCAGCTAAAACTACAAGTTAGTGTAGTGCGACCTCTGCACAGTGTTCAGCTAAAGCTACAAGTAGGGATGAGCCGAACACCCCCCTGTTCGGTTCGCACCAGAACATGCGAACAGGAAAAAAATTCGTTCGAACACGCGAACGCCGTTAAAGTCTATGGGACACGAACATGAATAATCAAAAGTGCTAATTTTAAAGGCTAATATGCAAGTTATTGTCATAAAAAGTGTTTGGGGACCCGGGTCCTGCCCCAGGGGACATGGATCAATGCAAAAAAAAGTTTTAAAAACGGACGTTTTTTCAGGAGCAGTGATTTTATTAATGCTTAAAGTCAAACAATAAAAGTGTAATATCCCTTTAAATTTCGTACCTGGGGGGTGTCTATAGTATGCCTGTAAAGGGGCGCATGTTTCCTGTGTTTAGAACAGTCTGACAGCAAAATGACATTTGGAAGGAAAAAACTCATTTAAAACTAGCCGCGGCTATTGCATTGCCGACAATACACATAGAAGTTCATTGATAAAAACGGCATGGGAATTCCCCACAGGGGAACCCCGAACCAAAATAAAAAAAAAAAAATGATGTGGGGGTCCCCCTAAATTCCATACAAGGCCCTTCAGGTCTGGTATGGATATTAAGGGGAACCCCAGCCAAAATTGAAAAAAAAAATTGACGTGGGGTTCCCCCTAAATTCCATGCCAGACCCTTCAGGTCTGGTATGGATTTTAAGGGGAACCCCGCGCCAAAAAAAAAAAAAAAAAACGGCGTGGGGTCCCCCTAAAAATCCATACCAGACCCTTATCCGAGCACGCAACCTGGCAGGCCGCAGGAAAAGAGGGGGGGACGAGAGTGCGGCCCCCCCCCCCTCCTGAACCGTACCAGGCCACATGCCCTCAACATTGGGAGGGTGCTTTGGGGTAGCCCCCCAAAACACCTTGTCCCCATGTTGATGAGGACAAGGGCCTCATCCTCACAACCCTGGCCGGTGGTTGTGAGGGTCTGCGGGCGGGGGGCTTATCGGAATCTGGAAGCCCCCTTTAACAAGGGGACCCCCAGATCCCGGCCCCCCCCCTGTGTGAAATGGTAAGGGGGTACTTACCCCTACCATTTCACTAAAAAACTGTCAAAAATGTTAAAAATGACAAGAGACAGTTTTTGACAATTCCTTTATTTAAATGCTTCTTCTTTCTTCTTTCTTCCTTCATCTTCTTCTGGTTCTTCTGGCTCTTCTGGTTCTTCCTCCGGCGTTCTCGTCCAGCATCTTCTCCGCGGCGTCTTCTATCTTCTTCTCCTCGGGCCGCTCCGCACCCATGGCATGAGGGGAGGCTCCCGCTCTTCTCTTCATCTTCTTCTCTTCTTCATCTTCTTCTTCATCTTCTTCTTCTTCTTCCTTCTTCTCTTCTTCTCTTCTTCTCTTCTTCCTGTCTTCTGCGGGCCGCTCCGCAGCCATGCTGGCATGGAGGGAGGCTCCCGCTGTGTGACGGCGTCTCTTCGTCTGACGGTTCTTAAATAACGGGGGGCGGGGCGGGGTGACATGACGGGACTTCCCTGTGGCATTCCCCGTGACGTCACAGGGAAGTCCCTCAAGTCACCGTGCGTCAGAGGGGGGCGGGGTCACCGGATGGCCCCGCCCCCGTTATTTAAGAACCGTCAGACGAAGAGACGCCGTCACACAGCGGGAGCCTCCCACCATGCCAGCATGGCTGCGGAGCGGCCCGGAGAAGACAGGAAGAAGAGAAGAAGGAAGAAGAAGAAGAAGAAGAAGAAGAAGATGAAGAAGAGAAGAAGATGAAGAGAAGAGCGGGAGCCTCCCCTCATGCCATGGGTGCGGAGCGGCCCGAGGAGAAGAAGATAGAAGACGCCGCGGAGAAGATGCTGGACGAGAACGCCGGAGGAAGAACCAGAAGAGCCAGAAGAACCAGAAGAAGATGAAGGAAGAAAGAAGAAAGAAGAAGCATTTAAATAAAGGAATTGTCAAAAACTGTCTCTTGTCATTTTTAACATTTTTGACAGTTTTTTAGTGAAATGGTAGGGGTAAGTACCCCCTTACCATTTCACACAGGGGGGGGGCCGGGATCTGGGGGTCCCCTTGTTAAAGGGGGCTTCCAGATTCCGATAAGCCCCCCGCCCGCAGACCCTCACAACCACCGGCCAGGGTTGTGAGGATGAGGCCCTTGTCCTCATCAACATGGGGACAAGGTGTTTTGGGGGGCTACCCCAAAGCACCCTCCCAATGTTGAGGGCATGTGGCCTGGTACGGTTCAGGAGGGGGGGGGGGCCGCACTCTCGTCCCCCCCTCTTTTCCTGCGGCCTGCCAGGTTGCGTGCTCGGATAAGGGTCTGGTATGGATTTTTAGGGGGACCCCACGCCGTTTTTTTTTTTTTTTTTGGCGCGGGGTTCCCCTTAAAATCCATACCAGACCTGAAGGGTCTGGTATGGAATTTAGGGGGAACCCCACGTCAATTTTTTTTTTCAATTTTGGCTGGGGTTCCCCTTAATATCCATACCAGACCTGAAGGGCCTTGTATGGAATTTAGGGGGACCCCCACATCATTTTTTTTTTTTTATTTTGGTTCGGGGTTCCCCTGTGGGGAATTCCCATGCCGTTTTTATCAATGAACTTCTATGTGTATTGTCGGCAATGCAATAGCCGCGGCTAGTTTTAAATGAGTTTTTTCCTTCCAAATGTCATTTTGCTGTCAGACTGTTCTAAACACAGGAAACATGCGCCCCTTTACAGGCATACTATAGACACCCCCCAGGTACGAAATTTAAAGGGATATTACACTTTTATTGTTTGACTTTAAGCATTAATAAAATCACTGCTCCTGAAAAAACGTCCGTTTTTAAAACTTTTTTTTGCATTGATCCATGTCCCCTGGGGCAGGACCCGGGTCCCCAAACACTTTTTATGACAATAACTTGCATATAAGCCTTTAAAATTAGCACTTTTGATTTCTCCCATAGACTTTTAAAGGGTGTTCCGCGGCATTCGAATTTGCCGCGAACACCCCAAATTGTTCGCTGTTCGGCGAACTTGCGAACAGCCAATGTTCGAGTAGAACATGAGTTCGACTCGAACTCGAAGCTCATCCCTAGCTACAAGTTAGTGTAATGCGTCCTCCTCACAGTGTTCAGCTAAAACTACAAGTTAGTATAGTGCAACCTCTGCACAGTGTTCAGCTAAAGCTACAAGTTAGTGTAGTGCATCCTCCTCACAGTGTTCAGCTAAAGCTACTGTACAAGTTAGTGTAGTGTGACCTCTGAACAGTGTTCAGCTAAAGCTACAAGTTAGTGTAGTGCGACCTCTGCACAGTGTTCAGCTAAAGCTACAAGTTAGTGTAGTGCGTCCTCTGAACAGTGTTAAGCTAAAGCTACAAGTTAGTGTAGTGCACAGTGTTCAGCTAAAGCTACAAGTTAGTGCAGTGCGTCCTCCTCACAGTGTTCAGCTAAAGCTACAAGTTAGTTTAGTGTAACCTCTGCACAGTGTTCAGCTAAAGCTACAAGTTAGGGTAGTGCGTCCTCCTCACAATGTTCAGCTAAAGCTACAAGTTAGTGTAGTGCGTCCTCCTCACAGTGTTCAGCTAAAACTACAAGTTAGTGTAGTGCGACCTCTGCACAGTGTTCAGCTAAAGCTACAAGTTAGTGTAGTGCATCCTCCTCACAGTGTTCAGCTAAAACTACTAGTTAGTTTTTTGCGAGCTCTGCACAGTGTTCAGCTAAAGCTAAAACTACCTGTAGACGGTTGGTGGTGTTTTCCTGATCCTATAACTACCGCAGGTAGCTAAATAAGCTACAAGTTAGTTTTTTGCGAGCTCTGCACAGTGTTCACCTAAAGCTACCTGTAGAAGGTTGGTGGTGTTTTCCTGATCCTATCACTACCGCAGGCAGCTAAATAAGCTACAAGTTAGTTTTTTGCGAGCTCTGCACAGTGTTCAGCTAAAACTACAAGTTAGTGTAGTGCGAGTTCTGCACAGTGTTCAGCTAAAGCTACCTTTAGAAGGTTGGGGGTGTTTTCCTGATCCTATCACTACCACAGGCAGCTAAATAAGCTACAAGTTTGTTTCTTGCAAGCTCTGCACAGTGTTCAGCTAAAGCTACCTGTAGAAGGTTGGTGGTGTTCTCATACTGCAGGCAGGCAGTTGATTTTGCAAGCTGCAGTATCAGTATATATATATATATATATCCCAGCTTAGTGCAGCTACAGGCCATTAGTATGTCTGGAAGGCCAACAAGGAGAGGCAGTCAGTCACAAGCCAATAAAAGAGGGAAAGCAGGCTCTGTGTCTAGAGACAACAGTGCTGGTCGTGGAGACGGTGCATCCTCATCAGCACGTGGCCGTGGGACATGCTTGGCCTTTTTTTCGACAGCTGGCCGTGTTGAGCCACAACATGCGGAAGACTTAGTCAAGTGGATGACCAAGCCGTCCTGATCCTCCTCATCCTCTCTCACCCATGCTCAGGGTACTTTGTCTGGCAAAGCAGCTGCCACGCGGCCTCTTCCCTCGACTCAATGGCATCAGTGACTCCTTCCCTAGCCCCACCATGTCCTCCTGAGGAGTCCCTCGAACTGTTTGATCACAGTGTTGGGTACATGCTCCAGGAGGATGCCCAGCATTTAGAAGGCTCTGATGATGATCTGCTGCAGCATACTGCCAGGTTTGCTCCAGTGATGAGGAGGGAGGGGATGATGAGGTCACTGACTCAACGTGGGTGCCTGATAGGAGAGAGGAGGAGGAGGAGGAGGCACATCACCAATGAGGCAGGATGCCCTCCAGGGGCCAGCCTAAGGGCAGCACACTGACTGCATCACACCCAAAAGCTCTGCATGTGCAGGGCGCTGCTGTCTCTGTGCGTTATTCCAAAAGTTCTTTGGTGTGGGCCTTTTTTGAGACGAGTGCATCAGATCGCACCGCTGCTATTTGCAACATATGTCTTAAGCGTATATCACATGGCCAAAACATCTCCCGCTTGGGCACTACATGCTTGACCAGATATATGTTGACCTGCCATGCAGTTCGTTGGCAAGCGTATCTAAAAGACCCACACTAAAGAACAAAGAGGACTTCTACTTGCTCCTCATCAGCTGAAATCTCCAACCCCACTATACCTTCAGTCCTCTCTGAGACCTGCACTGAGAGGAATGAAGGTGTAGAGTTAGGTGTGTCACAGCCAAGTACTTGTGGGCAATCTGCTTTTGGTACACCGATGTCAGATTGTACCATGCAAATTTCCCTGCCCCAGCTGCTGTACCGCCGGAAGAAGTTTGCTCCCAGCCATCCACATGCCCAGCGGTTGAATGCTAGCTTGGCAAAATTGCTAGCAATTCAACTGCTGCCTTTTCAGTTGGTAGACTCTGCCCCCTTCCGTGAGTTTGTGGAATGTGTGGTTCCTCAGTGACAGGTACCCAAACGCCACTTTTTCTCACGGAAGGCGATTCCGGCTCTCTACCGGCATGTGGAAGGCAATGTCTTAGCCTCGCTGGACAGGGCGGTCAGTGGTAAGGTGCATATTACCTCTGACTCATGGTCCAGCAGGCATGGACAGGGACATTACCTAAGTTTCACCATGCATTGGGTGACTCTGCTGGCAGCTGGGAAGGATGCAGGACAAGGTGCAGTAGTGTTGGAGGTTGTTCCACAAACATGCCTCCAAAATACAACTTCTAATGATTGTGACACACCTCTCTCCTCCACCCACTCCTCTTCTACTTCCTCCATGGCCTCTTGCTGTGCTTTGTCTTCAGAACCAGCGGTGCTCCGTAGCCGTTCAAGGGGCTACGCAAGTATGTAGGCCAAAATATGCCATGCGGTGCTTGAGCTGGTGTGCTTGGGGACAGGAGCCACACTGGGGCAGAGGTTCTGTCAGCTCTGCAGGGGCAGGTTCAGAGGTGGTTGACGCCATGCCAACTTAAGGCAGGAATGGTGGTTTGCGACAATGGCACCAAACTCCTCTCTTCCCTCCGACAGGGACAAATTACCCATGCGCCCTGTTTGGCTCACATCCTTAACTTGGTGGTGCAGCGATTCGTGGGCAGGTACCCGGGCTTACAGGATGTCCTGAGGCAGGCCAGGAAAGTCTGTGTGCATTCCTGCCGGTCATATAATGCCAGTGCTCGGCTGGCAGACCTCCAAAAGGAGTTTAACCTGCCCAAGAACTGCCTAATCTGTGACATGCCCACCAGGTGGAACTTAATGTTGGCCATGCTGCAGCGGCTGCACACGCAGCAGAGGGCCATCAATGAGTACCTTGCGACTATGGCACCAGGACAGGGTCAGAGGAGCTTGGGTTTTTTTCCCACGCCAGTGGGCCATGATCAGGGATGCATGCACTGTCCTGTCACCATTTGAGGAGGCCACGAAGATGGTGAGCAGTGACAGTGCATGCATCAGTGACACTGTCCCCCTTGTCCACCTGTTGGAGCACACGCTGCGTGGAATAATTGACAGGGCACTTGAGGCAGAACAGAGGCAGGAAGAGGAGGACTTCCTTAGCTCTCAAGGCCCCCTTTATCCAGACAGTGTTCCTGCTTGCCCGCCGATCACACGGGAAGAGGACAAGGAGGAGGAGGAGGATTGTGTCAGTATGGAGGTTGAGCCTGGTACTCAGCATCAGCAGCAGTCTTTAAGGGATCAGTCCCAAGAAACACATGGACTTGTACGTGGCTGGGAGGAGGTGGCTGCGGACCATGTCGTTCTTAGTGACCCAGAGGACTCCGGATCGAATGCCTCAGCAAAACTACGCTGCATGGCCTCCCTGATCCCAAGCCTGCAGAAGGATCCTCATATTCGTGGTATCAAGGAGAAGGACCAATACTGGCTGGCAACCCTCCTTGATATACGTTACAAGGGTAAGGTTGCGGACCTTATCTTGCCGTCGTAGATGGAGCAGAGGATGAAAGATCTTCGGGAGGCCTTGCAGAAAGGTCTGTGCAATGCATTCCCAGAGACTGGGAGGTTACAAACTCCTGTTTTTGGACAACGTGTTGCTGAGGCTTCGGTCAGTCAAATAAGGAGCGGTGGAAAAGGTGGCCGTCTGACTGATGCCTTCAGACAATTTTTTAGTCCGCAGCCCCAAGGGATGATCGGTTCCAGCAACCATAGCCAGCGTCTGTTTTACATGGTGCAGGAATACCTAGGGGCAAGATCTGACTTGGACACCTTTACCACCGAAAATCCTCTGGGTTACTGGGTCTTGAGGATGGATCACTGACCAGAGCTTGCACAGTATGCAATTGAGCTACTGGCCTGTCCTGCATCCAGCATTCTTTTGGAATGCACATTCAGTGCTGCTGGAGGCTTTGTAACCGATCACAGGGTGCGTCTGTCCACCGACTTGGTTGATTGACTGACCTTCATAAAAAGGAATCAGTCTTGGATCACCACCAGCTACCAAGCACCTGATGCTGATGTAACCGAATAATTTTTTTTGAAATCTCAGATCCCTTCAAAGACTGCCTATGCTGATGCTGAGTGACTATCCTGAGTAATTATCCTCTTCCTCCTCAATGATCACGCTGATAGCTTGTAAGAACATTTTTGGTTCTGGGCGCTGCCACCAGTGCCTAAGGCCCAATTTTTCAGCCCCTGTTTAACAGGGGCGTGTAACTACAATTTTTGATGCAATACTTTGCAGCAGGGGCGGTTCCTGCATTCCAACTAGAGTATCTGTGAGGGGTTGCAGTGTTGTGACACCAGCACCAGTGCCTAAGGCCCGATTTTTCTGCCCCTGTTTAACAGGGGTGTGTAATTACAATTTTTGTGCAATACTTTGCAGCAGGGCTCATTCCTGCGTTCCAACTAGAGTATCTGTGAGGGGTTGCAGTGTTGTGGCACCAGCACCAGTGCCTAAGGCCCAATTTTTCAGCCCCTGTTTAACAGGGGCGTGTAATTACAATTTTTGATGCAATACTTTGCAGCAGGGCTCGTTCCTGTATTACAACTAGAGTATCTGTGAGGAGTTGCAGTGTTGTGGCACAAGCACCAGTGCCTAAGGCCCAATTTTTCTGCCCCTGTTCAACAGGGGCATGTAATTACAATTCTTGATCTAATATTTCACAGCAGGGCCCTGTGAGGGCTTACAGTGTTGTGGCCACAACAACACCTAAGGCCCAAATTTCTGCTGAGTATATAGGGCAGGCCCCTACTTTCAAACATCCAACTTACAAATGACTCCTACTTGCAAACGGAAGGAGACAACAGGAATTGAGACCAAATCTACCCCTAGGAAGGGAAATTCTCTCCTGTAAGAGTTAATATGGGAAAAACATTTCTCCTTTCCACTGATGCTTTATCACCAATCCTTGTTTCACAAAAAACCCCACATTTTCAAAAAACATTTGTCATTGGGACAAAAAGTGAGGTGAAATCTTCTCAAGAGGAGCACAGACAGCAAAACAAACATCACAGGGGTCATAACACTTCCCTATGTTTTCCAAAAAGCTTAAACTAGATTTTTTGGCTAGAGCTAAACACGTTAAAAATGTACCAGTTCAAAATTACAAACAGATTCTACTTAACAACAAACCTACAGTCCCTGTCTTGTTTGCACCGCCTGTATACTGCTGTTCAGTAGACATGTGCATTCGTTTTCGTCCGAATGCATTTTTGTCCGAATTTCAGGTATTTTCGTTATCTTTTTAACAAACGATAACGAAGGAGCAGAATCCGAAAAACGAAAGATCCGACATAAACAAATGCTTTATTTTCATTTTCATTGCTACAACAGTTCAATATAGATAGGAGATTCGACATGATGATGACAATAACAATCTGTGTCCATCAAACCTGTGGTCGAATGTGCCTAACCTTAACTTTATTAGTCCAAGATTATTCTACATAGAGAGAAAAGATTTGACGTAGGGGAGAAAGATTTGACGTAGGGGAGAAAGATTCAACATAGGGGAGAAAAGATAAATAAAAATAATGATGATGATGAATGTTATTGGCTGATTGTAACCAAAGAGGAGGAGCAGTAAAATAGCTAGAACTAAGTACACACGTACTTTGGCTTATGGTGTCTGTTGAAAGTCCTAAGAAGATTCGACGAAGCAGGTAAACTATACGGCGTCGTACAGTTTAGCTGCTCTGTCGAATCTTTGAACATTCGACAGACACCATAAGCCTTCAATGACAGGTTCGACCTTAATTTGGATTTTTGGACGAATGCAATTTTTAACGAAAAATGAAATAAATAAAAACAAATTTCGGGAGTAACTAAATAAATTTATTTTTCGGACGAAAACGAAATTCCGAAACGAAATATTTCAATGTGCACATGTCTACTGTTCTGAGTACAGAGCCTGTATACTGCTCTTTCCTTTCCTTCCTTTAATTTGGGTGCGGGGTTCCCCTTAATATCCATACAAGACCCAAAGGGCCTGGTAATGGACTGGGGGGTACCCATGCCGTTTGTCTCACTGATTTTCATCCATAACGGCAGGACCCAACATTACATTAAAGCCGCAAGCAGTTTAAAATGACTTTTTTCCTTTAAAAATTACATTTTGTGCAGGGACTGTTCTAAGCACGGGAAACACGCGCCACTTTACAGGCATACTATAGACACCCCCCAGGTACGATATTTAAAGGAATATTTCACTTTTTTTTTTTCACTTTAAGCATCATTAAAATCACTGCTCCCAACAAAACGGCCGTTTTTAAAAGTTTTTTTTGCATTGATACATGTCCCCTGGGGCAGGACCCGGGTCCCCAAACCCTTTTTAGGACAATACCAAGCAAAATAGCCTTTAAAATGAGCACTTTTGATTTCGAACGTTCGAGTCCCATAGACGTCAATGGGGTTCGTGCAGATTTTCGGTCCGTTCGCAGTTTTCAGGTAGAAGAGTTTATGTAATGGGATGCTGCCACATTTTAGAACCTTCCTTCATTTGTTAAATACAATGTTAAAAAGATTTTCAAGTTATGCAGATGGAGTTTGGTGGTTTGAGTTGCCCTTTTCTGTCCTATATCTCCGGGAGTTGGGGATTGTAGTGCTTAGACCTCCCCACTGAAGTTAGTGGTACTCTTGTAGATCACAACCTAAAAATGAATTTATCAAGCATGTAAAACTGCCATGTTATCAGCCTCTAACCTCAACCTGATCTGTTACCAAACCCGTAAAACTCAACTAAAGTTTTCCAGAAAATATGATATATATAAACTCGGGAAGCATCAAAGGGATTTTAACCTCAAACTTAACCATGGTAAGAGAGGCTAGTGTTGGGATTTTCCTTTGTCAGGAACCTCTTACTCATCTTAATGCTAGGTGGTGAATCTAGTTTAAGGCTGAACAATGATTGGATGTGCTTGATGGTAGCAATTGACAGGAAATGTACAGGGCTACTTGCCTAAGGACTGTGAAAACTTTACACCATAGCACGTGATGATGACCACTGCGCAACACAGACTGGATGACCCTGGCATTGCAACCCCCTCAAGACTGAGGAATCTTGTAACTGCACAAACAACAACAAAAAAAACATGAGGCACAAACGCCTAGTGCATTATCCCAAGCACTTTATTAGAGGATAAATAATACAAGATATTGCACTAGACATTTGCACCCTTTGTTTTTTTGCTGTTCTTTGTGCAGTTACATTGTTCCCCAGTCTTGAGAGGGCTGCAATGTCAAGATCATCCAGTCTGTGTTGCACAATGGTCATCATCACCAGAAATACTGTGAATATTAGGGCTGTTACTGATTAAAATTTTCGTATTCGATTAATTGATTTCTTTTTAATCGATTAATCAACCAATTTTGATTAATTATAAGGCACATACAGATCCAACTACTTTTAGCTGATTTAGCACCGTTGTTATGGCAACGGCCAAAGCCGGACATAGCGGAGCATGGCTAGGACGTCACACGTCAGAAACTCAGCCTCATCGTGCCCATAATCTCAGCCTTACCGTGCCCATAATCGCAGCCTAATTGTGCCCATAATCGCAGCCTTACCGTGCCCATAATGCAGTCTCACTGTGCCCATAATCTCAGACTTACCGTACCCATAATCGCAGCCTCACAGTTCCCATAATGCATTCTCACCGTGCCCATAATCGCAGCCTCACCGTGCCCATAATCACAGCCTCACCGTGCCCATAATGCTGTCTCACCATGCCCATAATGCTGTCTCACTTTGGCCGTGCTGTGAGAAATGTCCCGCCCTCCTCCTAGATCAGCTTGTGTGATAGACAGAACACTGCATCTATCACACGAGCTGATCTAGGAGGAGGGCAGGATTTTTCTCACAGCACGGCCAAAGTTTTCACACTCAGCTTGGAGACACACAGCGGGAGATGCCCACAGACTGTATATGACATATAGTGGAGGAGGAGGGAGCGGAGCGCTGCGCTGCAGCCACAGCTTGGCCCAAAGTGGCCCCAGGGCAGACAGCCTACCGGTCCAAAAATTTTGATTGATCAAAAAAATTAACGATTAATCGAGGAATTAATCTTTAATTTCTACAGCCCTAGTGAATATTTCTTGTATGTTTTTTATGGTCTAAAAAAGTATTTGGGATAAGGCACTAGGTGTTTTTTACCCTTTGTTGTTTTTGTTGTTTGTTAAGGTACAGGGTTAGTAGGGGATGCTTTCCTGTGTATCTCCTGAACTTAGTCATGTAACCTGATTTCACATCACCAAGTGCAGTGTAGGGCACTTTTTATCTTTCCTGTGCAGCTCTGTCTGGTACACTGTGCAATTTTTTGAAGTGTTGCTGTAAAAGTAATGGATTAAACAGCCTTGGATCAGGTGCTTGGTATTAGCTGTGATGGCTTCAACCCAATTCCTACACCCCAATGCTAACCCGCAGGCCAAAAATATACTATCAATGCTATGTACATTATAACTGTAACACTAACATTCCAATAATATCATGCACCAAAGCAATTGTATACGACACACTGAAATGTCCTAATGAAATGATCTAGTACAGCTGGACTAGAGTGCATGTTTTAAAGGGAATTGGAGTTCCACTTTAAATACCAGTGCATTGTTTATTCAATAATGCTGAATGTGAGCACTGCGACATTACACTAATGGCCTTTTATAATCTTAAGCATTTACAGAAAAAGATGCTTAGAAGCTTATTTATTCAAAAAAATCAATGGTTTTTCATTTTTCTCCTGTACGTTGTTGCACATTGCAGATCATTAATATACTTTTTTTCACCCAGCTCAATCTATTATGTTCAGTGGATTTGTGTTAGTGAAAGTACAGTACAGCTGTTCCAGCAATGAATGACTGATTCTAATAGAGAATAATTGTAATAACTGGACTGTGGAATTTTGAGAGATTTCCACAGTCCAGTTCCCGCTTTGTGATTGGTTAATTACTTCGCCTAATACAGTACAATGTAACTAAAATAATTACTATTGAATGATTAAAATTGTGGGAAATAAGAGTGTGGGAACTACGCACAGTCCCTCATTTCTGTTACTACAAGGACTCCTCATTAAATACGTTTTTTTTTTTTTTAATGATGAAAGGGGAAGAGGAGTTCTGTATTAATTCTTCCTTTTTAACCCTTTCACATATGTATTTGATTTTACTTTACTAGCATTGCTTGCATAGAGAAGAATGCAAGACTCGCTACTTAACTAATGTGTAGTATGTTATGTTCTTCAAAATTATTCTTTCTTACAGCTCAGTTTATAATTTTAATCCCAAATACACCTTGGAATTAAATGTTATTATTTTCAACATTTTAAAATGACCAATAGGCCATATAACCAAAAGCTTGCTGAAAAGGCTGTTGACTTCTTATCCACAGCTTAAATCAAAGGTGACAAATAAAAGATTAACCATACTAGCCTGAATATTGTGTTCATCTGGTAATGAGGTGGAAAAGGCACACAGTGTAACTGCTATTAAAGCCATGCACAAGTAAACAGATTTCTCCCTAAGGAAGAGTGCGATGATTGTATCCTATTGTATAATTACTACAGACATGTGAAATTGAACCAAGGGGACTCATACTGAGTAAGCAAAGAATTCCATCCTAAGACTGGGGAGCAGCAAAGAATGTCAACTTAGAAGAAGGATAAAGAATGGGAGGATATAAATAACAATCATTTGCATACAAACAGGATAATAATGGGTATGGCATTCAGAAAACAGTAGGGAACCATCCGAAAGGCACGCATGTAACACTTAGGTTATTATGATATAAGTAACAGGGTTATATATTATTTATCTAAGCATGCCAAGGCACGTTAATACAGACACATGTGCCCATGGGATTATATCTGCTTATCTGCAAGCATAGCATTCTATTAATCTTTCTCACTTGATCATATTTTGAAGAAAAAATCTACCAAGCACCTCCTAGTATCTTCAATGTAATATCCGTAAAACTACATCCCTCTTTGTGGAAAAACTCACTGTTTAGAATTAATGTAAACCGTAAAGTGATATTAAAGTCTTGTAATTTTTTTTTTAAAATAACAAATGTTATACTTACCTGCTCTGTGCAGTGGTTTTGCACAGAACAGTCCAGATCCTCCTCTTCTTGGGTACCCCACTGGCAGTCCTGGCCCCACCCTCCTGCAGAGTGCCCCAACAGCAAGCAGCTTACTATGGGGGCACCAGAGCCGAGCCGCTGCTCTGTGTATCCATTAAGACAGGGAGCCACGGCTTGGTCCTGCCCCCTCTCTCTCCTCATTGACTCACAACTTACTTTGATTGACAGCAGCAGGAGACAATGTCTCAGCCAATCAGGAAGGAGGGTCCCGGACAGCCGAGACTCTCGTGCAACATCGCTGGATCTAGATGGGGCTCAGGTAAGTATTAGGGGGGCTGAGGGGGGCTGCTGCACACTGAAGGTTTTCATCTTAATGCATAGAAAGCCTTTAGAACCACTTTAACAATTAACTTCTATTTTCTTCACTTTGGTTTGTTAAATATACTTTTGAAATAATTTTGTTACACCAGCTCCATAAGTGTAAAAAATACTTTTTGATATTGCCAGAAATAAAGTGAGCTTGTAAGTTTTTGGGCACTCTGCATTGTTATCAGCTCTGTACAGTTCACCTCTGAACTAAAGGTCACTAAGACATGCTATGCAGAGAAGGAGGGGAGGTTTTGTGTAGTTCTAACACATTTCCTCCAATGCTGTTCCTCCACTGTTACAAGAACAGTGAGTCAAAATTATCAACAATGGGCAGAAAGTATATTCGTGGTAGGATTACCAGTTAAGGATAAAGGAAAAATGAAAACAAATGCACCCATCACATCTAAGGGCTGGTAAGTTGCAATATAATTGATTTGATCTATTGTTCTTAGGTTTAGATACACTTTAAAGTGTTACTAAACCCAGAACTCTGCTTTAACTATATCCGGTCTCCCACAGTACACAGAACATGGAAATGAATTTATTTTAGTAAATATAAACTGCTAAATACCTTTTCTCATCAGCAGTGAGAACAGTCGTATAATTTCTATCAGTGTCTGGTTAAAGCTTGTAGGAGGAGTTTTCTTTCTCCCCTGATTGTCCTCTGCAGCTGCAGGACCCCTCACCCTCTGTCTGGACAGTGCTGATTGGCACTGTGCTGGTCACATGCCCTCTCCCAAGAAAAGAAAAAAAAATCTTTAGCAATACACACCAAATTGAGTATGTGCAGCTTTCCCCCAGGCGTCTGTTCTATCAGCAGATAGATTGGGGACTGTGGAAGAAGGGGAGGATCAGAGAAGATAGGATCAAACAGCCTTTTTACACAATGTACCCTTAGGTTCCACAGTGAGTATAACAAGCACGCTTTACTTCATATACACACTGATTTTATTGTTGTGGGTTTAGTAACACTTTAAGTGCAGTAATTGTGCTCTGGAGATACTGTACATACATTTCAAATTGAGAGTTAAAATATAGGGAAGGTATATAAAACAAGGCACTACATTTTGTATATGAACAGACAACTAAATAGGAAAAAAATAGCAACTGATTTTGAAGGCACCAAACACAATTGTTTAAAAATTAAAAATGATATTTATTGGTGTGCATTAACCATTTGACCACATGTATGCATTAACTATTTGACCCCCTTCGTGACCAGACTATTTTTTGCTATTTAGCACTGCGCTACTTTAACTAGCAATTGCGCAGTCATGCAATGCTGTACCCAAGTGAAATTAATATCACTTTTTTTCACACAAATATAACTTTTTTTTGGTGGTATCACCTCTGGGTTTTTTTATATTTTCTATTATATAAATAAAAAAGGATCAAAAATTTTGAAAAAAAAATCTAATTTCTTCATAAATTTAGGCTAGATTGTATGTGTGTATCTATGTACAGTGAGGGAAAAAGTATTTGATCCCCTGCTGATTTTGTACTTTTGCCCACTAACAAAGAAATGATCAGTCTATAATCTCAGCTTGTTACCTGTATAGAAGACACCTGTCTACAGAAGCAATCAATTAATCAGATTCCAATCTCTCCACCATGGCCAAGACCAAAGAGCTGTCAATGGAGGTCAGGGACAAGAATGTAGACACAAGGCTGGAATGGGCTACAAGACGATCGCCAAGAAGCTTGGTGAGAGGGTGACAACAGTTGGTGTGATTATTCGCAAATGGAAGGAACACAAAATAACTGTCAATAATCTCTCTCAGTCTGAGGCTCCATGCAAGATCTCACCTTGTCGAGTTTCAATGATCATGAGAACGTTGAGGAATCAGTCCAGAACTACACAGGAGAATCTTGTCAATGATCTCAAGGCAGCTGGGACCATAGTCACCAAGAAAACAATTGGTAACACACTACGCCGTAAAGGACTGAAATCCTGCAGCAGCCAAAAGTTTTCCCTGCTCAAGAAAGCACATGTACAGGCCCATCTGAAGTTTGTTAATGAACATCTGAATGATTCAGAGGAGAACAGGGTGAAAGTGTTGCGGTCAGATAAGACCAAAATCGAGCTTTTTGGCATCAACTCGCTGTGTTTGGAGGAGGATGAATGCTGCCTATGACCCCAAGAACACCACCACCAACATCAAACATGGAGGTGGAAACATTATGCTTTGGGGGTGTTTTTCTGCTAAGGGGACAGGACAACTTCACCGCATCAATGGGACAATGGACGGGGCCATGTACCATCAAATCTTGGGTGAGAACCTCCTTCCCTCAGCCAGAACATTGAAAATGTGAATGATTATTCCAGCATGACAATGACCCAAAACACACAGCCAAGGCAACTCAAGAAGAAGCACATTAAGGTTCTGGAGTGGCCTAGCCAGTCTCCAAACCTAAATGCCATAGAAAATATGTTGAAGGAGCTGAAGGGCGCCACCCCCCCTCCAGGCAGTCAAAAAATGTAAATTTTTTTAAAAAAAAAGTTGGCCCAAAAAAAAAAAAAATACAAAAAACGGTCCTTAATTGCACTGTGTTCGGACGCTGGACACAGTGCAACGCCGGACACAGTGCACTTATGGGAAGCGCCACATCTATGCAATCACGAGATTGCAGACGTGGCACTGCATTTGCGGGTGTTTAGCCCACCTTGCGGTGCTTTGTGAGGCGCCAAGTAGCTTCCGCCCGGCTCTAGTATCTATTACTATTGCAGGGTGGTTTGATTGACATCTGAGTATGATGTCACTTCCTGCTTCTCTGTCTCTCGAGAGGAAACAGGAAGTATGAGAAGAACAGAGTTCTTCACAGGAGACACAGCTGGAGAGGACAACACATAGCAAGGTAAGTAATGGGGGGAGGGGGGTTTGGTGGTGACACACACTGCTGCAATTTGGGGACACATACTGCTGCAATTTGGGGACACATACTGCTGCAATTTTGGGACACATACTGCTGCAATTTGGTGACACTGCTGCAATTTGGGGACACATACTGCTGCAATTGGTGACACTGATGCAATTTGGGGACACATACTGCTGCAATTTGGTGACACTGCTGCAATTTGGGGACACATACTGCTGCAATTTGGGGACACATACTGCTGCAATTTGGTGACGCATACTGCTGCAATTTGGTGACACTGCTGCTATTTGGGGACACATACTGCTGCAATTTGGTGACACATGCTGCTGCAATTTGGTGACACTGCTGCAATTTGGGGACACTGCTGCAATTTGGGGACACATACTGCTGCAATTTGGTGACACCGCTGCAATTTGGTAAAACATGCTGCTGCAATTTGGTGACACTGCTGCAATTTGGTGTCACTGCTGCAATTTGGGGACACATACTGCTGCGATTTGGTGACACATGCTGCTGCAATTTGGTGACACATACTGCTGCAATTTGGTGACACATGCTGCTGCAATTTGGTGACACATATTGCTGCAATTTGGTGACACATGCTGCTGCAATTTGGTGACACATGCTGCTGCAATTTGGTGGTGACACGTGCTGCTGCAATTTGGTGGTGGCACATGCTGCTGCAATTTGGTGACACAGGCTGCTGCAATTTGGTGATGACACATGCTGCTGCAATTTGGTGGTGACACAGGCTGCATTTTATGTGACACAAGCTGCATGTAAGGAGGGACTCCGCTGGGGGCACCTGATGTAAGGAGGGACTCCGCTGGGGACACCTGATGGCAGGTGGCAGGCGGCAGGCGACGTGGCTAGTGACACGCTCGGGGCTCCCACTGATTCTGCATTATGGTGAGTTGAATGATTTCATTTTATATTACAATGTAATAATAGAAACAATGCGCTTCAATCCTCCTGACACCATAACAACCATGGTGCCAGGATGATTGAAGCACTAACACCAGGTGTTTGGAGTATCTTTATCTGCTGATTGTTAAACTTTCTAGAATATACATATTTCTATTGTTGTGTAGGATCTGGGCCTGCTGTCCCTCCATCCCTCTCTCCCTCTCCCTCCATCCCTCGTTCAACTCAGACACTAACCACACCACCATAGAGACACACCCACTATTTCGCTGAAACCACGCCTGTTTACACCAAGTGGGAGGGGTCAAAAAGGAAGGGTGGGGCCTGGCGCCCCCCATCCTAAAACTTCACCAGCCGCCTCTGTGATTGCCAACAACTGTTTTGCCACCAAGTACTAAGTTATGTTTTGCCAAGGGATCAATTACTTAGTTTACTTATTAAAATGCAAATCAGTTTATAATTTTTTTGAAATGCGTTTTTCTGGATATATTTGTTGTTATTCTGTCTCTCACTGTTAAAATAAACATACCATTAAAATTATAGACTTATCATTTCTTTGTCAGTGGGCAAACGTACAAAATCAGCAGGGGGTCAAATACTTTTTTCCCCTCACTGTATGTATGTATGTATGTATTTTGCTACATGTCTTTGATAAAAAACAAAATATCCCAATAAGTGTAGATTAATTGGTTTGTATGAAAGTTTTAGCATCTACAAACTATATATGAATGTATGCAGCTATATATGCTATACTGTTATGGAGGTAATCAGCAATTTATGGTGTGACTGATAGTGTGGCGCGCAATCAGACATTGACACTGGCTGGGAGGGTCACTAACTGACTGATCTTGATGTCATTAATGACACTAATACAGTGATAATACTGTACACTGTACTCATGGCACTGGCTGGGAAGGGGTTAACAATAAAGGACAATCAAGGGGTTACCTGTGTGCCTAATGAGTGTAATGTGTGCTACTTTTCTTTACTAATCAGGCTGTTTTTTCTGCCTGAGTTAAGGTAAAAAAAAGTTACTTTCTATGCAGCAGGATTCCTCCAGACCCAACCCCCTCCCCCCGCTTTTATACTTACCTGAGCCCGATCTTGATCCAGCAATGTGCACAAGAACAGCAGATCTCCCAGCTCTGCCCCTACTTACTGACCAGATTGATAGAAGTCGCTTTCTATAGGGGGACTCACAGAAGAGGAGGAGCTAAAAGTGCTGACGGGAGACCCGAGAAGAGGGTGATCGTTGCTACTCTGTGTAAAACCATTGCACGGAGCAAGTAAGTATGATGTGCTTATTATTTTAATCTAAAGAAATTGAAGGTTTATTATCACTTTAAATTACTAGTAATTCATAAGAACAGACAACCATGATCCATAGTATATAATGAATAAACCTCATCTGAGAAAGTTACAGTATGTCACACTCCCAGCCTGATTATGCACATGTTACATTAAGATGATAAGTCTGAACAAACACGAAATGTTAAAAGCAACTATCATGGAGACCAGACGTACTGCTCCATAGCTCCGCTGAGCTTTCGGCAATCCAACGCCATCCTACGAATTTCATAACTTGGTGAGCCTCAAAACTTCACACATAAGTCACTGGACACCTGATACATCTGCCCCTAGGGAAATTACTGAGTCTGGCTGGCTAATTGAGTTGCTATTAGGCCGCGGCCGGCTCCTCATAACAGAGACTCGCCGCCATCTTGCGGCCCACAGGCCTTCACCATCCCCAGGCTCGAGTGCCGTGATCGGCCGAATTAAGAGACATCGAATTGCCAAAAGCTATTAATATTCTCCCGGGGGAGGATCGGTAGGGGTACAGACACAGTACAAGCCGGCAAACATAGTGGAAAATACCACTCACGGCCCGCCGCCATCTTGAGGCCTGTGAAGCCTCCAGCGTCCCCGGGCTCGAGTTCCGCAATCGGCGGTACGAGCGATAGCCAACCCGGCCCTTCCTATTACAGACACATCCGGATGATAGATGCATGATGTAGAGACCCTGAAGGCCGGAAAAGATTAGGAAAAGCCGATCTCAGACACCCACAGCCTGCCACCTTTTCTTCAGACCACCACCTAGGAAAGGCTGAGGCTCTGGCCTACCTATAGCAGACGGTGGCCATCTTGCTAATTCAGGGACACCTCAACTGATTTTTCTTCCATCCTTCCTAATACCAAGTGGACCTTTCTTCCACTAAACTTGGTAAGTCACTTTCATTAATCTTTTTCTTTCGGCGTGGCCTGACCTTTCCTGAAGATGGCAGCTTAACTCCTCAGCTCCCGCCATCACACGACCTACGATCAGTATAACGGAGGCTAAACCAAGCTACAACCTTCCTAAAACATGGGGACCGCATCCAGGAACACATCCGCATCCCGTTCCAGATCGCCGAGGGAACAACTTGACAACCCCGGGCACAATATCCCTGACATGTTCCGATCGAGCAGAGGAAACATGGCGTCTTCCCGCCACAGAAGCGCCCAGGCCGCATCTTCCTCACAGGGCACACCATCAGTAGCCCTACCTAATAGCCAAATAGGGGAGAATGCCACAGAAGAGCTCCCCCAGCATCATTTAAACATAAGCGACTTACAGATGATCGCCACGGACATAAAAGACGCTCTTGCAGCAGCCGTATCTGAACTCCGTTTAGACATCCGTGCCTTGACTGACAGGGTAGTGCTGACAGAATGAACGGCAGAGCAGCAAGACCTTCAAATCCACAAAACCACCAGACAAGTAGACGCACATACCCTCCAAATGAGGGATATGCAGAGGCATCTCAAAGACCTCGATAACCGGGGCAGAAGATGAAACCTAAGAATACGGGGGCTCCCTGAGACGATTGAGGGGGATCAACTCTTGCCCTCAGTAACTAGCCTGTTCAATGGCATAATGCATAGGCCGCAGCAGACACCGGTTGAATTCGAACGGTCCACCGCGCACTGAGACCCAAAGGAAAAGCCACTGAACCCCCCAGGGACGTGATTTGCTGTCTGGTGGTCTACAAGGTTAAGGAAGACATCTTACGCCAGGCCAGGAGCATCCCGCAAATCGTCCATGAAGGAAAGACGGTACAAATCTTTCAGGATCTTTCTGGCATAACCCTACAGCACCGCAGAGACCTGAAGCCGCTCCTAGACACTTTACGTACCAGAGGCATACCGTACAAATGGAAGTTCCCCTTCTGCCTTGCGGCATCCTCGCAAGGGCGCTCAGCGTTCCTCAGAGTACCTGAGGATCTTCCCCAGTTCTGTGAAACCTTGAACATCGTGGAGATACCGGAGTGGTATGCGGAATTTCGCCGCTTGGCTGTCCGTAGAGAGCGCCAGCCTGAAGAACCTATGGAGGCCCTGAATGCAGGACACAGGAGGAGACGGTCGCCTTCCGCCCTGACGTACCACGGCACCTCCCGCTATCATCGTCGGGAATTCGGTGCAGCAACCTCGCCCACCTCGAGAAGAGCCAGACGGGACCGATAACAGGTCAGAGAAGCGCCTAATGTCACAGATGCCCAACCACGTAGTTATGCCATGTTAGGCGAACAGTTATCTTTATCTTTATTAAAACAGAATAGTGAGTGCTTGTGCTCAACTGCTGATAACTTTCCTAAAACGGTCATCACAGGGCTAGATTTGCTGCGTAAGCGCAGACCGTTAGGGCCTTGTATGGAATCCGCCAATGGGATTGTATGCTCCCCCTTAGCGGCCTACCCCATGCCTAGAAGGATTGAGGTATGAGCGGCTGCCTACAACCCCCATAATGCCTTTAGCGCTGATCCCGGAAATGAACACCTGCCCTCCTGCTGGCAGCGGAAAGAACAAGTGCTCCCTGATTAGCGCACCTCACAGTCCCTGTCTCAACAAAGGCAATAGGTCTTCAAGTTCCGGATTCCCACTATGCACTGAAGTCATGCTTCCCCCTGTGAGCCGCCACCTTCTAAGAAGTTCGGGAAGAGTTTATCCGATATACGGCTCAATTGCAGCATACACCGCGGTACACGTTGGTACCGGACCTAAAAACTAACGGCCAAGAAAAGATGACCACCATGTCCTACAGCCTTGCTTGCTTAATCTCATGGGAACCCTGATAACACCAGACCGACCGGCCGATGGATTGCAGATCCCTAATGCTGAAGGACATCCCACTTCACACTTTGATCTCAGAATAACAGCGGCTACTCAAGCTATTGAGATTTTCTGGGAAATAAGGACACACAACGTAGCCGAAGATGCCTACTACCAAAGCTGCTGACTAACTACAGATGATTCCGCTAACCCCTTTTTCTTTCCAGGTACGCCTCATAGAGTACTTTACCTGAGGCATTCACTACTGGTATGGACTGCATTTTGTCTAAATTCTAAAGTTCAACTAATGTTTTTCAAAGGTATGTTCAGCCTTATACTGTAATGGTTAGTAGACTTAAGCATAGAGTAGGTCTTAAGCTCATTTACTATACTATATAGATTATATCTTATGCTCAATCTCACACCCTGGAATCTTTGCTGCATATCCCCGCAGACAATGCTGGGATCCAGAGGTCTGAGTGACTCTTAACGGAACAAGAAAACATGGTACCCTATCTCGAGTAAAGCACATACTGGATGTTCTTCAGGGTCACTGAGGTGATTCAACCATCACCTCTTTGGCCCTCCCCGGTGAACCCCAATGTCAATGGCTAGTGAACTATTAGTGTACCCCTCCTTCATTTAACTTTTATGGTCACGTGATGGCGGGGCCTACACCTCTCTCACTCACACACCACCTCATTCGTGTAAGGTCTACACCAACCCCCGCACAGCAACGGTGCAGTATAATAACCCGTTTCCCACGGGATAGGTGCTGCACCCACGCTGTACTATTCCGATCCCTTTTCTAGACTCGAGAAGGCGGGATAATCAAGGTATTGATTATCTCCATAATCTCTTCGGATAATCAAAAACCCTTTTTTTTTTTTTTTCTTTTTTGTTGTGATTGAAGGCTATGGATCTTAATCACGCACCAGCTGACAAGGAGCTATCTCCCGCTCTTCTAAATCTTCAATCCATCAACATACGCGGTCTGAACACACCAGAAAAACGTTCCCTCTTACTTTCCTCTCTACACAAGTCCCGGATCCATATTGATCTGATCCAAGAAACACATTTCAGAACAGACACAATTCCCAAATTACAGGACCGGCATTTCCCGACAATTTATCACACATCTAATGATGAGGCCAAATTGAAAGGGGTGTGCATCCTCATATCTAAAAATTGCCCACTTATTGTTTCAGATACCCATAGGGACCCCCTTGGGAGATACATTTTCTTAAAAGGCACCCTACATGAGCAACCAATAACTATAGCAAACCTGTATGCTCCAAATTCGCGACAAGTCTCCTTTTTCCGCGAAACTCTTCAGACACTCACGTCCTTTCGATCAGGTTTGTTAATACTTGGAGGTGACTTTAACGTCCTGTTAAACCCTAACCTTGATACATCCAATGGTCACTCTTCCCTCACATACAGAGCCCTTCGGGCCATAAAACAGCAACTGAGAGGCTTACTATGGCACGATACCTGACGTACTCTGTACCCTAATGAAAAAGATTTCACCTTTTACTCCCCACCACACTCTAAGTACTCACGGTTAGACTATTTTTTCATTTCCCAAGACGACCTACCAATGGTCAAAAAATCCACCATTGAACCCACGGTCCTATCAGATCACAGTCCCATATCATTAACTTTACAACTGCCTGCTAAAAGAATGCACTCCCCAATATGGCGTTTAGATAATTCCCTCCTATCTGACATTGCTGTCACAAACTCGATTTCCCATCAACTTACCAAGTACTTCATGGAAAATGGCGAGGGAGAGTCCACACCTGAAGTGGTTTGGGCAGCCCACAAATGTGTGGTACGAGGCATACTCATCTCTGCAGCTGCACAACGCACCAAACTTCGAAAAGCAAAAATAGAGGAATTGACTAAACTTATCGCGCATTTAGAACAAAAACACAAGCAATCCTTAGCTTCTGAGGCACTTACCGACCTAACGCAAGCCAGAAATGATTTACTAGAAGAACTGCACAAATGATTAAAGCGCAAATACATTTTACAGTGGAAATGTTTTTATGAATTTGGTGATAAGTCAGGAAAGCTCCTCGCAAGAGCACTGCAGGCCAAGAGAGCCGCACATACCATACACACAATCAAAGACCCTTCTGGTACACGTCATGCTACCTCTAAAGCCATAGCACATCAATTTGTCCAATACTTCACAAAATTATATAACTTACGACCCTCCCATACGCCAAAATACCTAGAGGATAGACAGGAAGCTATCAACCAATTCCTAGCCCAGTACGCCTCGACCCCACTCACGGCAGAGGACTCAGAGGCACTAGATTCTCCTCTAACGATAAAGGAGCTTACACTAGCTTTAAAACAGATGAAACCAGGCAAAAGTCCGGGTCCAGACGGACTTACGATAGGATACTACAAAGCCTTTACTGATTTTAATCCCACCTCTAGCTAAAGCGTATAACAACTTCCCGCCTTCCAGTATCGATATCAGAGACACATTAGAAGCACACATCTCCCTTATCCCGAAACCAGGTAAAGATGAAACCATGGTCACCAACTATCGCCCTATCTCCCTACTAAATGTAGATATTAAAATGTTTGCCAAAGCCATCGCCAACCGTCTATTACCTCTACTTCCCAAACTAATATCCACAGAACAGGTCGGTTTCGTCCCTGGTCGCGAGGCCCGAGACAACACCACCAAAGCGCTAAACGTCCACCATTGGATCACTACCTCTAACTCCAAAGGCTTCCTCTTATCCCTCGATGCGGAGAAGGCGTTCGACAGGGTGGCATGGGACTTCATGGAAGCTACCCTGCGCTCCATAGGTTTACCTCCACATTTACTCCAAATGATCATGACACTGTACTCCTCCCCCACAGCAAAAGTAAGGGTGAATGGTCGCCTGTCGAGCACCTTCTCCGTGTCCAGTGGTACCAGACAGGAATGCCCCTTATCCCCACTAATTTTCATTATCACTCTAGAACCATTCCTCCGCATACTTAGGGATAACCCGAACATCAAAGGGTTGGAAATTGACAATAAAAACTTTAAAATAGCCGCTTATGCGGACGATATCCTACTGTTCCTCACTGACCCGCTCACTACCATTCCTAACCTACTTAAAGAATTTACTCACTTCAAATTTCTTTCTAACCTACAAATACATTTCTCTAAGTCCAAAGCACTAAACATATCTCTGCCTGATGAAATAGTCACACAATGTAAACTTAACTTCCCGATTGACTGGGAACCTCATGCGCTCACGTATCTTGGCATCAAAATACCCTCTAAATTGACAGACCTATATAAACTAAACTTTTTACCCATCTTACAAACCGTTCAAGCAGATCTACAAAAATGGAGCTCGGGACCGTTTTCCTGGTTCGGGAAGACGGCGATCCTAAAAATGAACATACTTCCAAGATTGCTCTACTTATTCCAAACCATCCCTATACAACTCCCTCCTTCCTTCTTTGGCATACTTAAGAGAACATGTAGGAACTTCGTATGGTCTTCCAAACAACCCAGACTGAACTGGAACAGATTGACGTCTCCTAAACTCCAAGGAGGCTTACACATACCAGATATACAAAAATATTATTGGGTCTGTCACCTCGCTAGGATAGTTGACTGGCACAATAACAGGCCTAACAAAGACTGGATACACGTAGAAAACGCTTTTACCGCAATGCCTCTAAATCTTTTACCATGGATTAAGCAAAATAAAATACCTGAGGGGGCTACACATAACCAATTCATCAATGCAACTCTAAACACTTTTAAAGCAGCCTGCAAACTACTCCAATTGACACCCACACCGGGTCCCTTGACACCTCTGGAAAACAACCCTGACTTCGTACCAGGAATACATACCAAGACCCCAACGACGGATATGAATCGCCCCAACCTTAAACTACACCAACTGTTCCAACAGGGTACTCTCATGTCTTTCCAGACCATGACTCTGACATTTCCAGACTACCACATTCCCTTTTATAAATACCTGCAGATACGCCACTTCGCTAATAGCATCCAACCTATTGCAGACTTACACAGAGATCTTACACCCTTTGAAAGCTTTTGCAATAACCCAGAGCCCCAAAGACACCTTATCTCGTCTATATATAAACTCTTATTCACATCACAAGAAATCAAATCCGATAGCCTGATTTTACAATGGGAAAGGGACTTAAATCTAGATCTCACTGCAGAAGACTGGCAACATGCCCTTACTCATATACACAAGGGTTCTCTCAATATCTCCACACAGGAAAACAGATATAAAATCTTTACGAAATGGTACAGAACTCCAGATAGGATACACAAATTCCACCCAAACCTTCCCCCCCTCTGCTGGCGTTGTCACGCATCCAGGGGCACTCTTCTCCACATATGGTGGGATTGTCCCCTCATTCAAAACTACTGGATAGACATACATCGACTAATTTCACAGATTACGACTTACTCGCCTGATTTCACCCCGGCCCAATACCTACTTCATCACACCTCACTTCCACAACACACCTACAAGAAATCTCTGGTTCTCCACCTCATCAACGCAGCTACCTTATGCATCCCTGTCCACTGGAGAGACACCTCCCCCCCTACTATTCAGGAATTGATCCGGAGAGTAGACAAAATAGCTGAAATGGAACACCTTATACATCAATCCAATGATACACCATCCAAGTATGAACATATATGGGCCTGCTGGACCCATTTCAAATCGACCCACATCCCGCACACTTCCACTGACCCCACCCCTCAAAGGTCTGGGGAGACAGTGCACACACAATCGACTGCTTAATCCATGGAATTATCTTTGGGCTTACATTGTTCTTCCATCATTCTTTCCCCCTTCCCCCTCCCTTGTAGGACCCTCTCTACCACCCAAGGGATCACTAATGATCTGAATGATCCCTCGCTGCCGTTCTGAGACCTGATAGGTTTCACAGTAACACCTTTTTTCAAGCTAACTAGGCAGACCCGACATGCTTTTGTCTCCTCTGTCCTCATATGTCCCACAATGGGCACAGATTGCTCCCAATAGGGGTGCCCAGAGGTGGAACTGAGCAAACAAGGTCGGTTAAGGATAAGGAAAGACTTTAGGAAAGAATGCAGGGGAATAGAGTAGGTTGCAGACGGGATGATAAGGAGAAGAGAAAGGAGGAATTGGAGATATGAATTAATTGAAAACAAAACAATACGCTTTAACAACGATTTTCATTTAAATTGATACTTTAAATTCCAATTATAACGACCTAAGTCACACCCTGACTTGGATGTAGATATAATTGCATTGTACTGACATAATTCACACCTTGCCTTAGATGTAGATGTAAATGCATTAATACCTATAGCGTCAGGGATGATAGCGTACTATGGTTTATTTTTTTATGGTTTATTTATTTATTTATTTATTTATTTATTATTATTTTTTTTTACATCTTCTCATACCAAACTGGCAATGCATTTTAACGACAAGGGAATCTCACAGATATATTTTACCATAACTCAAGGCTTATTCCCCCGCTGCGTAGGAAACCACCTACAAAATCTCTGAATGTAGCTCCCTTGTTCTTTTGTTCATACTATGTTATAGTACTTATAATGTCGTACAATATGATGTACTGTTTTACTTGGCTATGGGCTAATATGTGACATTTACTTACATGCTTTCATTTCTGTAACCTATGTGTAAACTCAATAAAAATTATACTTTAAAAATAAAAAAGTCTGAACAAACACAAAAGGTTTTGTCGTATCCAAAGTCTGAAGGCTGGGGGTGAGACAAATCCCAAATTCTCAACATGTTTCTTAAAACAAAAGTCCACTTCTTTAGGAGGTTAGATGAGGAGTGTAAAAAATCACCATGATACAAGCATTTGCAACGATGACTCGGATGTTCGAATCTAGAGGCTGATGAAGGCACACAAATAGTTTTGTTGTATCCAAAGTCTGAAGGCTGGGGGTGAAACACGTTTCACAGAACAAAAGTCCGCTTCTTCTGGAGGTCAGATGAGCAGTGTACAAAACACTCAAGAGTCTACCGGGCATATGCCAAGGCTACTTAATAAGGGGAAGTGTATAAAACCAATAAATAATTCATAAATAGACCCCAGAAGAGCCAAATCTATAGGCGTTGTTGGTATTGCACACTATAATAGCATCAGTGCTTAGTGGGGACACAAAAAAAAAACAGACTTCTATAGACCATCATACAAAGTGATTTGGGATGTGTATAAATGATTGTGGAAACTGCAGACATGTGGCAGAATACATCAGTTTGTGGCATAGTGGTATCCTCCCGGATAGGTGCATTGCCATCACATGATTTTGAACACTCCTCATCTGACCTTCTGAAGAAGTGGACTTTTATTCCAAGAAACACGTTGATAATTTGGGATCTGTTTCGTCCCCAGCCTTCAGAGTTTAGATATGACAAAACTATTTGTGTTTTTTCAGATTTATCATACTAATGTAACATGCATATATTCAGACTGGGAGTGCGACATAACCCTCTCAGATGAAGTTTAATCAATATGTACTATGCGTCATGGTTATCTGTTTTTATGAATTATTAGTATTTTAATGCATACCAATAAATAACATTTTAAATTGTTAAACACTTGTGTTTGGTGCCTTAAAAGTCAGTTTGCTACATTTTTTCCACTTAGATTTAAACATGAAAACCATCACCTTCATTTAGCAGATCTTATTTACATATGAATTAGGGAGAAGGGAAATCTTAGGAAAAAAGTAAAAATGTAATTGTACATATAATGTAATAATTTAAATATGTATATAACATTTTTGTTATATGACAGCTCAGACAGTTTACCTGGTGTGTTTGGAGGCCTTCTGGTTGTAAAAGCCATAGAGACTGTTACCTGATTCACATAGACTGGGTATTGGTCATCTTTTGTATATGGTATCTAAACGGTTATTTTATAAATTATATCAACTTCTGCTATCAAAAAGACCAAGAAGATAAGTAGACATAATCAGCAATGGTTAAGTGGTTGGCCCTCGTGCCTTTTGAGGGACCATTGACTCTCTCTGCATGTATATAGGCTTTCCAGGTATTCTCTTTCCATAACTCAAAAACACACAGGTGCTGTAATCGCCCTACACTTAACACATATGCATACACTGTGATATTACACTGTAAGCTGCTTCAGGGTTTCTGACATTTTTAAGTTCACAAGGCTGCCTGAACACATTTCTAGAATGACGCATTATACAGTAAGAAAGTATGTTTTCAAAAAATATTTTATCAATTAAAAGCAGTTTCTGAGTTACAATGCAATGACTTTTCCTAAGCTGAAATGTTTTCAACACTCTGCTGCAGGCAGGAAGAACATTTTATCAGTCTCCTCTTCTCCAGTGACCAGACTGCAATATTTGCTGCAGGGGGCTGTTCTATGTCAGATAGTTGTAAACAAACTAATTGCACTGCACAGGATACAAGTGTCATCTCTGGGCCAACATCTCAGTCTAAGACATTGATGCTGACCCCAGTTGATGAATGAGCAAAGATCGTGCTGTCTTTCTGGATAGAAAATGAGATGAAGGTATATCCATGGGGTGTGCTGTGAACTCTATGAGAGATTATAAAGTGTTATGAATTAGCATGCATGCTCTTAACATGAAAACTGTATCTAAAGACAGATACACTTTAAAATACAAAGCTCCCCCCCCCCATCCTTCCCTGCACAACCTCCGGTACCCATACTTACCTTAACCTCCCTTATTCTGCTCCTGTTCAAATTCCTATTGCTGCCAATGAAAAGGCACTGACGTTTGTTGACTATTATTAGTACTGCTGACAAATGCAAACTTTATGGCCATCACTCCACCTCTGCGTGACAGTGCTGGGGGCTGGTAATTGGCTGCTCACATTCCAAATGTTTCATTGTTGGGAGGCAGGTAGCATGTCATATGCTTCCCCAAACCCAGATGTACAAGGAGTTGCAGAATAATGGTTGATAGGTGGGATATTGCTGGCAAATACTGTAGACACCAGAGGGTACCTGATGCAGGATAAGGCTTTAAGAAATTAGGTCTAATGGACTGCTATGGTTTACTGCACTTTTCATATAATTATTACACTTTACCTTGCCTTACTGAATACGATTATTGCATTACCTTAAAAATAAGATGACTAGGCTAAGTATGAATTTCTGAAGAAAATAAAAATAATTCATATAAAACATACAGGACATATGTAATTAGTACTGGTAAAGCTTCCTTTAAAGTGTGCCAGTGGTCTTTGCAGGATTGCAGTTAATTATATTTATAGCTTGGAGTAAAAAAGAAATTAAATTTGTTTTTATGATTCCTTTTACTAAAGCACTAATTCGTATTTCATATTTGTGGTTATAGGTCTTTTATGCTTTAACTGAGATCAGTATTATTGAGATCAGTATTACTTGAGATCAGTATTATTTTCTAATTAGAAAAAGTATACATCTTTTTTATGGTGGTAAAAATAAGGACTAATAATTGGGAGGCTGGGTTTTGTTAAATGATCGCATAAAGGCAAATTACATGGCAGGATACAAGGGTTTTTGCTGTTGAAGCCCTTTTAAACCAGTAACAGCACTGCTGGCAATACACTTTCAGTTTTGTTGATAATTTTGAATCTTTCCATTGGGAATTAGCCACAGTGGTTGCCACCTATAATTCTATAATCATGCAAGTTTCAATCAAAACTAATATAGAGCCAAAAGGCAGTTTTAATTCCAATTCTGGTTCTCTCAATCACTTGGTTACTACACACGAGCGGACTTTACGGCGGACTTTGCCCGGCGGACTTTTCAACGTACTTTCCGACGGACTTTCTAAATGAACGGACTTGCCTACACACAATCCACCAAAGTCCGTCGAATTCGTACGTGATGACGTACGACCGGACTAAAACAAGGAAGTTCATAGCCAGTAGCCAATAGCTGCCCTAGCGTGGCTTTTTTGTCCGTCGAACTAGCATACAGACGGCGGACTTTTCGACCGGACTCGATTTCAACGGATAAATTTGAAACAAGTTTCAAATCTAAGTCCGTCCAACTTTTGAGAAAACAAAGTCCGCTGGAGCCCACACACATCGAATTGTCCGTCGAAATCCAGTCCGTCGGGCAAAGTCCGCCGTAAAGTCCGCTCGTGTGTACGCGGCATAAGAGCTAGACAAGAAGTAAAACAATTAGTGGCAGATTGCTATGGTTAAAAGCTGATAGGAAGACTTAAAACTATAATAATATTTCAAGTGTATCACTAGCCTATGGCCTGGCATACAAAATCCAGTTAATGCAACCAAATCTTTAGTATCCAAATCAGCGGGAACGCAGGGGGAACACAGTTCCGCCACCTACAGCACTAAATGTATGTAATGGCAAGGCATGCTTGGATGTGATAGAGGGTCTACTGATGCTGGATGCTGGGGGATCTATTGTTGCTGGAGGGGATCCATTTTTGTGTGGTGGCCTATTGTTGCTGGGGAGGTTTATTTTTGCTGGTGGGGATCTATCATTACTGGGGGAGCTTATGTTGCTGGGAGGGTCAATTGTTGCTGGAAGGGTCATTTGTTGGTGGAAGGAATCTACTGTTGAGGGAGAAGTCTATTGTTCCTTGCTGCTGGAGAGTCTATTGATGCTGGCTGCTGGGAGTTCCGTTCTTGCTCCCAGGGGTCAATTGTTGCTGGGGTGATATTTTGTTGCAGGGGTCCTATGTTGCTGGGGGAATCTATTGCTGCTGGGGGGGGGGGTATATTGCTGCTGGCTGCAGGGTGTCTATTTTACTGCTTTTCTTGTTATCATTACCAAATTCCCTACAAATTACTTAGCCTGACATGACAAAGATACTTGGCTCTGTATTCTCTAATTGAGGCGGTGCTTGGAGGTGGGTAGGGGGTGGAACCAAGTTACAGTGCTTGGAGGTTGTTAGGGGGTAGAGACAAGAGGTGACTCAGAAAGGGGGAGTTACAGCACCTATTCTATGAGAAAAAAAGCCCTGTTTCATCCTACCAGTCGTTAGTATACATGTGCAATTTGTTTTTTTTTACGAATTCATTTTTAACAAATTTCGACAAAATCGTTAATTCGGAAATATCAATGAATACCAATGAACTATGGTATTCTGATAGTGGGGAGACTTCCTTGCTGTCAGACTACACTGATCAGCATTACAGGCTATAGCCTGCAGTGCTGATTGAGCAAGGAAAATCCAACAGTTTTACAGAAGACCATTGGTAGATCAACTTCTGTACAACCTCCTTGGCCATCCAAAAATAAAATTTGCACTAAAGTAAATTTGGCCACAGCTGGTGTTAAAGTTTTTCTATTCTTACTCCAAATGAGAACACACACCATGTGCAGAGACGTAAGTTTTTTTTGCACCTGTCTCTGCAAAGGCACAAAGAAAATAATTGTTTTCTATGTGCCCTGTTCACACCACAACATTGTTTTCATGAGCATATTTTTGTGCAGAAATCTGCAACATTTTTGTGCACACAAAAAAAGTGCATGACCTCAACATTGTGGTGTGAACAGGGCACATAGAAAACAATTGCCATCTCACCGTCAACCGAGCTTGTAGGATTTACAAGCTGTAGCAGCCGACATCAAAGACACTGTTCTCAGCCATAACTGATCTGCGTCATGAACTGCAGGCCATTACAGGGAGGATACAGCGCGTAGAAGACAACGCGGCACTACAACGGTCAGCAGTGACGAAAATTCAGCACACAGTTGACTAGTCTGGCCAGTAGAAGGAGCTGTGAGCCCCGAGCGCGTAGCCTGTACTATCCCTGCATTATCCCCAACACCAGCCTGGACGTTTGCCGTGCATCAGTGACGTCATTTCCTCTTCTGCACTCCAGAGTGGTCAGCGTGGAGCTTTCCATGCACTGGATGCAGTGGTTCAGCCTGTGTACAGACTCCACACCCAGACGCCTGAAGGAATGAAATCCGAGCCTGAAACAAGATCACAGCACACCCCAGGACACTTTTAAATCTCAAAGAAACACCTCCACCCTGCGAACCAGTAAGTGTAATTGTTACACTAACTTTTATTTTTGCATAAACAAGCAACCACAGTTGGCGCCTCCACACCCCTCCTTTTTTCAACATTGATTATCAACAGAGGTAATGGACACCCTCTGAGGATGGCTGCCTCCTCATTCTAGAATTTACCTGCCTTATTTTAATGTGCTATTATAGCTACCATTGTACTATTTACCTTAGACATCACATGTTGCGGAGCGCCGGAAAACCCCCCCTTTTGTTTCTCTGCTAACCCGTTTGACTCATTAACTTCGATAATTGCCCCCAGGGATAAGATCACATTACCCCACTTTCTACCCTTGGTTATATACATCCTGATTGTTTGACTGCCTAAAGACGTCATGGAGAAGAAAACAACAAACAATGGACCGCAGACTATCTAATTGGAACAGTCTATACCCTCCATCCACTACAAAAATAGGCAATGGACGCATACTCCTTACCATATATCCACATTATCTGCTTCTTCGGACACAAGACCGGCAAGACGTATTACCGTTAAGGAAAGAAAACAGAGAAATGGGTAATATACACTTTGCCATAGTGATATGCTCTATTCTTTAAGCTGATGTACCTCCCGCTCTGGGAAGACATTTATGCCATACACCACACACTGATTACATATATGAGGGTTTTCCTCATACACCGCTTTCTTTTTTGATTAACCCCCGAGCACTGATCTGTGCCTTATAACCCTACAAGTTCAACGCGCTATCGCCTCATATCGCCCTCTACAGGCTGCTGGGATACAGGGCACAGACATTTAAACATTTAAACGCGGTTATACATTATTCACCCGTGTACATCACAGCCCAAAAAATTTTAAACACAAGCTTCCAGAAAAGGGGTCTTATAGAATTCCCCAACATCATTGCCCTAGAATTGCAATAGACCTCCTACACTACATCACTTGTCCACATGAACTCACATGCAAGTGTTACAGAATTCACAATAATCCAACCAAGACATCTCTGGTCTAGAACCGATACCCATACCTATCCATGTTATGTTAAATGTAGTTTTATTATTACTTCATTTCTGACCAGTTACGGACAAATTGTCATTGAAGGTATAATAACATTCTGTATGCTCACTCGAGAACACATGTTTTATATGGACCTGATACCAGGCCATCGTTAACGATGTTGTTACTGCTGATAGAAGTTGAATGTTGTTCTCTCCAGCTATGCTTCTATCACTACTCTCATAGGTGGTTTAGTTATCTACCCCCAATCCGAACAACTGCTCAATCCTTAATGATCTCACTAATAGCGATTGCTAAAGACAACACCCCACTAAGTCCTTCTTACCCTTTAACTGACCTACATCTTACCAACACTATTGACCTCATTCTCTCCTCACCCACGTCTACAAATACCTTCTTTATCCCCTAACTCCCCCCAGCTATGTGACTCGAGGCTGATGGTGAGACGGACCTCATTGGTCATTCTTTTTACCTATCTCCATATTTCTCAATTGACAAGCCAACCCCCACACAGTGGTTAAGCATACCTTACTAAACCCTTAAACCTTATAGTCCTATAAACACCACTGATTTCTACTGGAAAATATAATATTGTGGCCCAACCCACCGATTTAGGTGATCAGGACCCCACTTATTGCCGGCACCTACAACTCTTTCCCCTATGCAATTCCTAATAAACCTCATTACCCAAACCGGACCCTCACTCTCACCCTATCCCACCCCCTGCCACAGCTTATACTATCCTGCCAGGTACATACACATAATTTTAAAATGGCATCGAAATCCCACGCTACAAATACCCCTGTGCTAAAAATCGTTTTGCTCAATGTAAAAGGCCTTAACACACCGGAAAGACGATCCAAACTCCTCCTAACCATGCACCGAACTAAAGCTAGTGTTGTATTCCTACAGGAAACACATTTCCCCTCTGACACTACCCTAAAACTTCATGATGTTCACTACCCAACAGTGTACCACGCAACCAATCCCTTGAACAAATCGAAAGGAGTTTCGATACTCATTGCAAAAAATTGCCCTTTTCAAATCACTGACTTGCTTATAGATGTAGAAGGCAGATACCTCTTTCTAAAAGCCTCGCTTCTAGATAGGAAAATAACGTTGTCAAACATATATGCCCCAAATACACGTCAAGTACCATTCTTCCGAACTGTCACTGCTGCACTTACGACCTTCCAAGAAGGCACCCTCGTACTAGGGGGAGACTTTAACGTTCCGCTAAATCCTATCCAAGACACATCCACAGGCTCCTCATCACTCCCATATAAGGCCCTCAAGGAAATCAAATCCCTCCTCAAACAGTTACTACTCTACGACGCATGGCGCACTCTGAACCCCGACGACAAAGATTACACCTTCTATTCGGCACCCCACGACCGATACTCAAGGATAGACTATCTATTCTTGGTGCAAAAAGATCTATCTCTGCTCCACCAAGCTTCCATCAATCCCATGATCATCTCGGATCACCACCCTATCTCCCTGACACTACAGTTCCCTGACACACCACCTCGTCCACAAACATGGAGGTTAGACCCATCATTACTCGGATCCCTCAATTGCTGCTGAGGTAGAATCCAGTCTCCAGCATTTCTTCCTTGAAAATAAACCTGAAGACACATCCCCGATCAATAACTGGGAAGTACATAAAAGTGTAATTAGAGGCACTTTACTTGCGGCGGTTGCCAAAAGAAACAGAGAAAGGAGAAAACAATACTCAGCATTGATAGAACGGATCCATATGCTCGAAGGCGTACATAAACACTCTCAAGCTCTCACCACTATGAATGAGCTGATACAAGCTAGAAAAGATCTGTTAGACCTATTGGATAAACAAATACAACGCAAATATATCCTTTCTAAGAAAATTTTTTAGGAATATGGCAATAAAGCAAGTGAAATGCTAGCAAGAGCTTTACAAGTAACACAGTCCAACAGGATGATACACTATATCACTGACCCATCAGGACACAAACTAAACAAGACCCCAGATATTGCTAAACAATTTGTCAAGTATTATAGTAAACTGTACAACCTCCCCACCTCCAATCCCTCCATGGACAGCAACACACGTAAACAAATGATAATTGACTTTTTAAAACAATACAGTCCAACCCACCCACTGGACCAACCGAAAGTGGGAACAAGATCTCTCCATAGACCTTAGTGACCTAGAATGGGCTAACATTTACACTTTGATCCACAAAGGTTCGATGAATGTGCAAATACAGGAAAACGCTTTTAAAATACTCTCCAGATGGTACAGGACACCGCTTCTACTGCATCATTTCAATCCAGCAATTCCCCAAACTTGTTGGAGATGCAAAACCGAGACAGGTTTGCTATTACATATCTGGTGGTCCTGCACTAAAATCCAACCTTTCTGGAAAGAAGTTCACAAATTGACCAACCACATAACCACATACTCCCTAGATTTCAATCCTACATTATTTTTACTTCATCACTCAACGACACCAATACACGCTTACTTTCGATCTTTAGCAATGCATTTGGTGAACGCAGCTAAGATGTGTGTCCCTCTCAAATGGTGCTCCGCAGAACCACCAACTATAACGGATTGGTTTAACCGTATACATAAGACAATGGTCATGGAAGACCTCATACATCAAGCCAAAGATACACCCGCTAAGTTCACCAAAACATGGTCATGCTGGATACACTTTGTCACCAGTGATGACTACAAAAAATACCTAACCTGAATGAAATACCTGAGCTGTGGCAGGAACCAGGAGACTTCATGTCTCCCTTATCCTCAACACTCCCTGACCTCTCCTCACCCCTTTATTTTTTATTATTTTTTTCTTCTTTTTTCCATAAGATCATACCAAATTTACCCAATTACATGCGGAGATATATAGCTAAACTCCCTTCCACTGATCTACCGTATAGATTCTCCCCCCCATATACCCCTCTTGCTTATCACTTGATAACCCCCTTTACCCTTACCCACCCGAACCTGACACCATTAGGACTTAATATATAGTCAGACTTGAGAGTTACTAACTCAAGATTCGATAGTTATCCTTTTAAGTTACCCTGACTCATCTACTACCTACGACACCATGTAGATTTACTGTCGCAAAATGGAATAGTATATACTGACTTCATGCTATTAACTGTAACAGAAGTTGTACCATTTCTATGTTTCCCTACCCAACCGTATATGTATAATCCTTTTCTTTTTAATTTTGCATTAACAGCGGCTGCGCCCGCACTCTTGTATCTAAATGTGATTCCTTCAACTTCTTTTTGCATATGTTATTTTTTGTTTGAAAAACTCAATAAAACTTAATTTAAAAAAAAGAAAACAATTGCTATGTTTGTGTTCTTGCAGAGAACTTTTTGTTGCATATTCCTGCATGGAAAAAAAACTCAGATGATAGCAGTATTATGGTGTGAATAGGGCTCATAAGAGACTATTGTTTTCTCTGTGTCCTTGCAGATGTTAGAAAAATGCACATCTCTGTACATGGTGTGACCAAGCCTAGAATATTCTACGCATGTCAAATCTGTACATTTTTTCCATCAGTTTTCATGCATGTATGGTGTGGAAAAGGTCTAAATGAGCAAGACTCACTAATGAATTAGGCAGTATAACTCATTAGTAGTTGTCTCATCTATTTTTCAAGTTCATACTAAAGATTTGTAAATTAAAACTGCAAAATATTAAAGCCCAATTTCAGGCTTAAAAAGCATAACAATAAATCAAAAGTACATAGAAACAGTCAGGTGAATTCATAAATTGTGGCTAAGACACTCTTTAGAATTCCCATGTGCCTCTGTATGACAATATCAGTGCAGGCAACAAATTTTCTGTACCTGTTGTAAAAAGTTTGCCAGAGCAGCTTAACACAATATATAAACTAAGTCTGTTTTTTAACCTTAAATCAAACTGCTAAGAGCCAAACACTACAGATAACCCATAATCCCTGCTATGATAAAAATCACATCTATAACAAGTGTTTAGACAAACGTAGAAAATTATAATCAGGGAGACACCATGCGTACCTATATTAGGAGGAGCAGAAAGCTGATGGGAAACAATACCCCTTTTTAAGAAGACATACATTGGATTTATATCATGTTTGGTGTGTCACAAATTGTAATTTCATTCTGTGCAATAATATGTTGTTGTTGGACTGTAAAACATGGTCCTCTGGAAATACTGATAAGTTAGCATTTACGGAGTTCCACCGGATCATCATAAAAACACGTCAACATCTATTTAGCACCCCTTACCACACCCTCAGACTCTTGGATTGGTTATGTCTAGGGATGAGCCGAACACCCCCCTGTTCGGTTCGCACCAGAACATGCGAACAGGAAAAAAGTTTGTTCGAACACGCGAACACCGTTAAAGTCTATGGGACACGAACATGAATAATCAAAAGTGCTAATTTTAAAGGCTTATATGCAAGTTATTGTCATTAAAAGTGTTTGGGGACCCGGGTCCTGCCCCAGGGGACATGAATCAATGCAAAAAAAAGTTTTAAAAACGGCCGTTTTTTCAGGAGCAGTGATTTTAATAATGCTTAAAGTCAAACAATAAAAGTGTAATATCCCTTTAAATTTCATACCTGGGGGGTGTCTATAGTATGCCTGTAAAGGGGCGCATGTTTCCCGTGTTTAGAACAGTCTGACAGCAAAATGACATTTTGAAGGAAAAAACACATTTAAAACTACCCGCGGCTATTGCATTGCCGACAATACACATAGAAGTTCATTGATAAAAACGGCATGGGAATTCCCCACAGGGCAACCCCGAACCAAAATTAAAAAAAAAAAATGATGTGGGAGTCCCCCTAAATTCCATACAAGGCCCTTCAGGTCTGGTATGGATATTAAGGGGAACCCCAGCCAAAATTAAAAAAAAAAATGACGTGGGGTTCCCCCTAAATTCCATACCAGACCCTTCAGGTCTGGTATGGATTTTAAGGGGAACCCCGCGCCAAAAAAAAAAAAAAAACGGCGTGGGGTCCCCCCAAAAATCCATGCCAGACCCTTATCCGAGCACGCAACCTGGCAGGCCGCAGGAAAAGAGGGGGGGACGAGAGTGCGCCCCCCCCCTCCTGAACCGTACCAGGCCACATGCCCTCAACATTGGGAGGGTGCTTTGGGGTAGCCCCCCAAAACACCTTGTCCCCATGTTGATGAAGACAAGGGCCTCATCCCCACAACCCTGGCCGGTGGTTGTGGGGGTCTGCGGGTGGGGGGCTTATCGGAATCTGGAAGCCCCCTTTAACAAGGGGACCCCCAGATCCCGGCCCCCCCCCTGTGTGAAATGGTAAGGGGAGACACCACTTACCATTTCACTAAAAAACTGTCAAAAATGTTAAAAATGACAAGAGACAGTTTTTGACAATTCCTTTATTTAAATGCTTCTTCTTTCTTCCTTCATCTTCTTCTGGTTCTTCTGGCTCTTTTGGTTCTTCCTCCGGCGTTCTCGTCCAGCATCTCCTCCGCGGCGTCTTCTATCTTCTTCTCCTCGGGCCGCTCTGCACCCATGGCATTGGGGGGGAGGCTCCCGCTCTTCTCTTTATCTTCTTCATCTTCTTCTTCTTCTTCATCTCTTCTTCCTTCTTCATTTCTTCTCCGGGCCGCTCCGCAGCCATGCTGGCATGGAGGGAGGCTCCCGCTGTGTGACGGCGTCTCTTCGTCTGACAGTTCTTAAATAACGGGGGGCGGGTCACCGGGTGACGCACGGGACATGACGGGACTTCCCTGTGGCATTCCCCGTGACGTCACAGGGAAGTCCCGTCAAGTCACCGTGCGTCAGAGGGGGGCGGGGTCACCGAGTGGCCCCGCCCCCGTTATTTAAGAACCGTCAGACGAAGAGACACCATCACACAGCGGGAGCCTCCCTCCATGCCAGCATGGCTGCGGAGCGGCCCGGAGAAGAAATGAAGAAGGAAGAAGAGATGAAGAAGAAGAAGAAGATGAAGAAGATAAAGAGAAGAGCGGGAGCCTCCCCCCCAATGCCATGGGTTCGGAGCGGCCCGAGGAGAAGAAGATAGAAGACGCCGCGGAGGAGATGCTGGACGAGAACGCTGGAGGAAGAACCAGAGGAGCCAGAAGAACCAGTAGAAGATGAAGGAAGAAAGAAGAAGCATTTAAATAAAGGAATTGTCAAAAACTGTCTCTTGTCATTTTTAACATTTTTGACAGTTTTTTAGTGAAATGGTAGGGGTAAGTACCCCCTTACCATTTCACACAGGGGGGGGCGGGATCTGGGGGTCCCCTTGTTAAAGGGGGCTTCCAGATTCCGATAAGCCCCCCGCCCGCAGACCCCCACAACCACCGGCCAGGGTTGTGGGGATGAGGCCCTTGTCTTCATCAACATGGGGACAAGGTGTTTTGGGGGGCTACCCCAAAGCACCCTCCCAATGTTGAGGGCATGTGGCCTGGTACGGTTCAGGAGGGGGGGGCCGCACTCTCGTCCCCCCCTCTTTTCCTGCGGCCTGCCAGGTTGCGTGCTCGGATAAGGGTCTGGTATAGATTTTTGGGGGGACCCCACGCCGTTTTTTTTTTTTTTTTTGGCGCGGGGTTCCCCTTAAAATCCATACCAGACCTGAAGGGCCTTGTATGGAATTTAGGGGGACTCCCACATCATTTTTTTTTTTTTTTTTGGTTCGGGGTTGCCCTGTGGGGAATTCCCATGCCGTTTTTATCAATGAACTTCTATGTCGGCAATGCAATAGCCGCGGGTAGTTTTAAATGTGTTTTTTTCTTCAAAATGTCATTTTGCTGTCAGACTGTTCTAAACACAGGAAACATGCGCCCCTTTACAGGCATACTATAGACACCCCCCAGGTACGAAATTTAAAGGGATATTACACTTTTATTGTTTGACTTTAAGCATTATTAAAATCACTGCTCCTGAAAAAACGTCCGTTTTTAAAAAATTTTTTTGCATTGATCCATATCCCCTGGGGCAGGACCCAGGTCCCCAAACACTTTTTATGACAATAACTTGCATATAAGCCTTTAAAATTTGCACTTTTGATTTCTCCCATAGACTTTTAAAGGGTGTTCCGCGGCATTCGAATTTGCCGCGAACACCCCAAATTGTTCGCTGTTCGGCGAACTTGCGAACAGCCAATGTTCGAGTAGAACATGAGTTCGACTCGAACTCGAAGCTCATCCCTAGTTATGTCATTCCTGTATACACCCTCTTCAGGGAACAAAAAATATGGCTGCATCTGCAGTTTGGTAGCCCATGTCTAAAACAGTATCCTTCCCTACAAAGAATTGTCAGCTTTCCTAACAGCTCTATCACATACTGACAATATGGCTGCTGTGAGCCCACCCTTTTATAGAAATAGAACTGAGTTATCCATTCCTACAAATTATTGGCTCTTGTGACAGCTAACCATGCAAAAGGCTATAAACTGAATTAGAAGGTTCACCTTATTTCTGTTGACAAACCTACAAACTCTTCAACAAAACATTTATGAATTTTGTGATGCAAACCCATGCAAACCCATGGTAGCTGCAAACCCAAATTTAATCCTTAAACAGGAAGAGGAAACAAAGCTAAATCGGAACTAAAGTGCTTATATTTAATTAATATGCATTGAACTAGGTTACTTGTTTTGCTATTTCTGTATTATTGAAGTTAAGAGTTAGAAGTGTCAATATCGTTCAGCTGAACTGGGAAGACACAACAAATGCTAAATGTGGATATGATGTTTTCTTCCTTATTTATTTTCACTTTGTTCACGTGCAGCCTTTGTCAGTTACAGCAATAATAATTGGCATTTTTATGGCACTTTCACCCACAGAGAACTCGCCTTTGTTTTAGATTTGTAGCAATGCTGAAAGATGCTGGGCACAAGGCCACCAATGTGATGAAAAGGAAAAGGATATAGATTTTTAGAAATAATGGAAAACAAGGCTGCTACAAATTTCTGGTGTTGTAGAGTAATTGGGATTCAGAACTAAACTGAAACTGAACTACAGTCATGCTGGCACAATGTAAGGAGGAAAAGGTAAGGAAAGAATGAAGGTCTATTCTCACAACAGTGCATTGTGGTAACGCACTCAGCGCAAGGCACTTTATTTGTATGTTACAGCAGCTCATTCATTTTGAGTGGGCCACCAAGCAAGAGAAATTGTTCCTGCTCTATTTTTGCATATCCCAATGCGCATGTTGTGGGGTGGTGCTGTAGCCTGTAGCATAAGGGAGCTCTGTAGAGGCATTGGGGTGCTATTTAACCACTTCAGTACCCGGCCATAGACAAATGACGTCCACAGATGGGATCTCCCATCCTGGATGGACGTCATATGACGGCCTGAGCTTCCTGACCATGTAGGGGGCGCGCATGCCCACCGCGTTGCTCGGGACCCGGTGCATGTGCCCGGCGGCCGCGATGGCCGCCGGGCACCCATGATTGCCCGTTAACCGGGCCGGACCGTGGATCTGTGTGTGTAAACACACAGATTCACGTCCTGTCAGTTGAGAGGAGACCGATCTGTGTTTAGAGTACAGAGGAACACTGATCGGTCTCCTCCCCTTGTACGTCCCCGCCCCCTACAGTTAGAATCACTCCCTTAGGAAACATATTTAACCCCTTGTCTCCCCCTAGTGGTTAACCCCTTCACTGCCTGTCACATTTATACAGTAATCAATGCAATTTTATAGCATTGATCGTTGTATAAATGTGAATGGTCCCAAAAATGTGTCAAAAGTGTCCGATGTGTCTGCCATAATGTTGCAGTCACGAAAAAAATCGTGATCGCCGCTATTACTAGTAAAAAAAAAAAATAAATATTATTTTTTTTTAAATGCCATAAATCTATCCCGTATTTTGTAGACGCTATAACTTTTGCGCAAACCAAACGATATACGCTTATTGCGATTTTTTTTACCAAAAATATGTAGAAGAATACGTATCGGCCGAAACTGAGAAAAAAATTAGTTTTTTTTTTTAAAAATTGGGATATTTATTATAGCAAAAAGTAAAAAATATTGTGTTTTTTTTTAAATTGTCGCTCTTCTTTTGTTTATAGCGCAAAAAAAAAAAACTGCAGAGGTGATCAAATACTACCAAAAGAAATCTCTATTTGTGGGGAAAAAAGGACGTCAATTTTGTTTGGGTACAACATTGCATGACCGTGCAATTGTCGTTTAAAGTGTGACAGCGCTGAAAACTAAAAATTGGTCTGGGAAGGAAGGGGGTGAAAATGCCCTGTATTGAACCGGTTAAAGTGAATGGTACCCCAATGCATCCCACTGTGCTTGGTGCTTTACCATTTGCTGCAGTGAAGTTTTTTTTAAAATCATGCGGTATCATAACAAACAGTATGATGGCCCTGATTTTAATGAGAAAATAAAACCAATCCTCTGTGCAAGACCTATATACATAAGCTAGGATGCAAGGATTTTACTAAACTTTATTGCAGATCTTTACCTACTTTTTCTATATATACACACAATATACAGTGCTATAATATCATGCAGATATTTCTGTGTACAATCACACTATATCAATTCATATATTATAAAGTGCTCAGCGCTACATAATAAAGTCCATCCAAAAATATTTTTTTCAATAGAAGTGTCCAGTGAATAAATAAATAATTCCATGCTGCAGTTTATATAATCAATCAAAAGTGCTTAGTGTCCTCCAATTGCATTAAGCCTGCTGTAAATTTTGTACAAAGTTCCTAAACACTCAGTGCCTCTTCTGTACCAGTTTTCCCATCACTCTGTGCAATCACCTCCACATCAGTGAGAACTTACCAGAACATTTGACCCCTTCTATTCATCAAAAAAGTGGATGAAATAGTACATTTTCCAAAGAGGGATTCACTCTTTGCAGGTTTTCCAACACTGTTCCTCTATTGCATTGGTCGTTGTTTTAAGACTTTTTTTAAGACTTGGGTGACACTGCATCCCAATGCCCCGTACACACGATCGGACATTCCAACAACAAAATCCATGTTTTTTTTCCGACTGATGTTGGCTCAAACTTGTCCTGCATACACACGGTCACACAAACCATGTTGGAAATTCCAAACATCAAGAACGGTGATGTACAACACGTACGACGAGCCGAGAAAAATTAAGTTTAATAGCCAGTGCGGCTCTTCTGCTTGATTCTGAGCATGCGTGGAACCTTGTGCATCGGAATTGTGTACACACAATCAGAATTTACGACAACGTATTTTGTTGTCGGAAAATTTGAGATCCAAATCTCAAATTTTGTGTGACGGAAATTCCGATGGAAAATGTCCAATGGAGCCTACACACGGTCAGAGTTTCCGACAACAAGCTCCCATCGAACATTTTCCATTGAAAAATCCGACCGTGCGTACGGGGCAATTATGGTGTAGTAGCTCTTTCTATATAATTGGATTAGTTCTTATTAGCTGTTCATTACCTTTGGTAGCAATTACATCAATTGTAACAGTGATGCAGGCTACTGTTTTCAAAATGGAATTTGAAGTGGTAGAGAGTTAGGATTATATCTGCTCTTCCCTGGTAACATCACCTACTCTAGGTAGAGCCGCAATATGATAATGACCAAGTCAGTTTGTTTTGATGTATACATTAAACCCAATTTTATTAAATAAGTAGCCATTTTAGAATGCCTTAAAGTGTATTTCCATGTTCACGGCCACTTTGCAATAATAACTACTTTATATTTGTTACATGTCCCCATTCTTTCTCTGTAAAAAATGCTAAAATCTGAATAAAAAAAGCACCTACCGGTAATTAAAAAAACTAAATAAATAAATAAAAATTGTAGCTTAAACTTTTAAATGCTTTTTTTCTGGAACTTCCAGCAGGGTAAAATTCAACTTTTTTTTCTGTCCTGGGGGACTGGGAAGTTGTGTTTGCCATAATTAACCCTGGTTGTACTGTGCAGGCAGGTATCATATCAACTGTGCTAGATTTGAACACTGTCTGTCGTAAAAAAAAGTGTTAAAAGTTTAGGAGCCAGGTTTCAATGTTGTGTGTTAATGAGAACTGAACTCATCCAATTTCCAGCTCAGCTACTGGCCAATACAGCAAACAGAACTCTGTGCAGAGATGGCAATCTGTCTGTTTCTTTTCCCTAAAATCAATTCAGAGTTCAGTGAGAAAAAGCAAACAGATCTGTTAGTAAAAGCAGCACTCATTATGCACATTATACTTGTTAGGCACAGAATTAAAGTGGTTTTAAAGGCAGAAGTTTTTTTTTATCTTAATGCATTCTCTGCATTCTATGCATTAAATAAAAAGCTTTCTGTGTGCTGGAGCCCCCCTAATACTTACCTGCACACTAACCATCAACATTAGGGAAACCCACTGTACTTCTGAGCACTGCACTATGCATGTTGTGCTGTACATTACATAAGCCCGGCCTCTGCATCCTATACACTATGTTGTATGTGACACAATTGTGATTGCTGCTCTCTGGGGAGTGATTTACCTAATTGGACCAGTCAGAATTTGAAGCAGCTGCTCCAGTCTTAGTAAATTTCCCTCAATATACTTTGTTGTACATTACATACCCCTACCAAGGTACTGTCCCAACAATTGCTGGTTTTGCTGTTACTAAAAAGTGTTCAACTTTTTTAATAAACTTCAAGTAGAATTAGGCAAGGCATTTTCTTACTGATCTGTGCAAAACCATTGCATAGAACAGGTAAGTATAACAAGTTAATTTTTATTTTTTTTTAAACACCTTTAATAGCACTTTAACCACTTCCCTACCCGGCCATAGTAATATGACGTCCACAGATGGGATCTCCCATCCTGGGTGGACGTCATATGACGGCCTGGGCTTCCCGGCCGTCTAGGGGGCGCACTCGGGACCCGGTGCGTGTGCCCGGCGGCCGCAATGTCCTCCGGGCACCCATGATTGCCCGTTAACCGAGCCCGTAAACACACAGATCCACGTCCTGTCACGTGAGAGGAGAGCGATCTGTGTTCCCAGTACAGCGGAACACTGATCGGTCTCCTCCCCTTGTATGTCCCCACCCCTACAGTTAGAATCACTCCCTTAGGAAACATATTTAACCCCTTGTGTCCCCCTAGTGGTTAACCCCTTCACTGCCTGTCACATTTATACAGTAATCAATGCAATTTTATAGCATTGATCGCTGTATAAATGTGAATGGTCCCAAAAACTATGTCAAAAGTGTCCGATGTGTCCGCCATAATGTCGCAGTCACGAAAAAAAATTGCGATCGCCGCTATTACTAGTTAAAAAAAAAAATTAAATATATATTTTTTTAAAATGTTATAAATCTATCCCATATTTTGTAGACACTATAACTTTTGCGCAAACCAATCAATATACGCTTATTGCGATTTTTTTACCAAAAATATGTAGAAGAATACGTATTCGCCGAAACTGAGGAAAAAATGTGTTTTTTAAATTTTCTGATTGCTGTATTAGTGTCACTAGTTACGCTAGTTAGGGAGGTAAATATTTAGGTTCGCCGTCAGCGTTTTATAGCGTCAGGGACCCCCATATAATACCTAATAAATGTTTTAACCCCTTGATTGCCCCCTAGTTAACCCTTTCACCACTGATCACCGTATAACCGTTACGGGTGACGCTGGTTAGTTTGTTTATTTTTTATAGTGTCAGGGCACCTGCCATTTATTACCAAATAAAGGTTTAGCCCCCTGATCGCCCGGCGGTGATATGCATTGCCCCAGGCAGCGTCAGGTTAGTGCCAGTACCACTAACACCCATGCACGCCTCCCTTAGTGGTATAGTATCTGAACGGATCAATATCTGATCCGATCAGATCTATACTAGCGTCCCCAGCAGTTTAGGGTTCCCAAAAACGCAGTGTTAGCGGGATCAGCCCAGATACCTGCTAGCACCTGCGTTTTGCCCCTCCGCCCGGCCCAGCCCAGCCCACCCAAGTGCAGTATCGATCGACCACTGTCACTTACAAAACACTAAACACATAACTGCAGCGTTCGCAGAGTCAGGCCTGGTCCCTGCGATCGCTAACAGTTTTTTTGGTAGCGTTTTGGTGAACTGGCAAGCACCAGCCCCAGGCAGCGTCAGGTTAGCGCCAGTACCGCTAACACCCACGCACGCACCGTACACCTCCCTTAGTGGTATAGTATCTGAACGGATCAATATCTGATCCGATCAGATCTATACTAGGGTCCCCAGCAGTTTAGGGGTCCCAAAAACGCAGTGTTAGCGGGATCAGCCCAGATACCTGCTAGCACCTGTGTTTTGCCCCTCCGCCCGGCCCAGCCCAGCCCACCCAAGTGCAGTATCGATCGATCACTGTCACTTACAAAACACTAAACACCTAACTGCAGCGTTCGCAGAGTCAGGCTTGATCCCTGCGATCACTAACAGTTTTTTTGGTAGCGTTTTGGTGAACTGGCAAGCACCAGCGGCCTCGTACACCCCGGTTGTAGTCAAACCAGCACTGCAGTAACACTTGGTGACGTGGCGAGTCCCATAAGTGCAGTTCAAGCTGGTGAGGTGGCAAGCACAAGTAGTGTCCCGCTGCCACCAAGAAGAAGATAAACACAGGCCCGTCGTGCCCATAATGCCCTTCCTGCTGCATTTGCCAATCCTAATTGGGAACCCCAACTTCTGCAGCACCCGTACTTCCCCCATTCACATCCCCAACCAAATGCAGTCGGCTGCATGAGATGCATTCTCTTTACGTCCTCCCGAGTACCCCTACCCAACGAACCCCCCCAAAAAAGATGTCGTGTCTGCAGCAAGCGTGGATATAGGCGTTACACCCGCTATTATTGTCCCTCCTGTCCTGACAATCCTGGTGTTTACATTGGTGAATGTTTTGAACACTACCATTCACTAGTTGAGTATTAGCGTAGCGTACAGCATTGCAAAGACTAGGCACACTTTCACAGGGTCTCCCAAGATGCCATCGCATTTTGAGAGACCCGAACTTGGAACCAGTTACAGTTATAAAAGTTAGTTACAAAAAAAGTGTAAAAAAAAAATATATAAATAAAAAAAAAAATAGTTGTCGTTTTTATTGTTCTCTCTCTCTCTATTCTCTCTCTATTGTTCTGCTCTTTTTTACTGTATTCTATTCTGCAATGTTTTATTGTTATTATGTTTTATCATGTTTGCTTTTCAGGTATGCAATTTTTTATACTTTACCGTTTACTGTGTTTTATTGTTAACCATTTTTTTGTCTTCAGGTACGCCATTCACGACTTTGAGTGGTTATACCAGAATGATGCCTGCAGGTTTAGGTATTATCTTGGTATCATTCTTTTCAGCCAGCAGTCAGCTTTCATGTAAAAGCAATCCTAGTGGCTAATTAGCCTCTAGACTGCTTTTACAAGCAGTGGGAGGGAATGACCCCCCCCACCATCTTCCGTGTTTTTCTCTGGCTCTCCTGTCTCAACAGGGAACCTGAGAATGCAGCCGGTGATTCAGCCAGCTGACCGTAGAGCTGATCAGAGACCAGAGTGGCTCCAAACATCTCTATGGCCCAAGAAACCGGAAGCTATGAGCATTTCATGACTTAGATTTTGCCGGATGTAAACAGTGCCATTGGGAAATTGGGAAAGCATTTTATCACACCTTGGTGTGGTCAGATCTTGGTGTGGTCAGATGCTTTGAGGGCAGAGGAGAGATCTAGGGTCTAATAGACCCCAACTTTTTCAAAAAAGAGTACCTGTCACTACCTATTGCTATCATAGGGGATATTTACATTCCCTGAGATAACAATAGAAATTATAAAAAAAAAGGAAAGGAACAGTTTAAAAATAAAATAAAAAAGCAAAAAAATAATAAAGAAAAAAAAAAAAAAAAGCACCCCTGTCCCCCCCTACTCTCGTGGTAAGGCGAACGCAAGCGTCGGTCTGGCGTCAAATGTAAAGAGCAATTGCACCATGCATGTGAGGTATCACCGCTAAGGTCATATCGAGGGCAGTAATTTTAGCAGTAGACCTCCTCTGTAAATCTAAAGTGGTAATCTGTAAAGGCTTTTAAAGGCTTTTAAAAATGTATTTATTTTGTTGCCACTGCACGTTTGTGCGCAATTTTAAAGCATGTCATGTTTGGTATCCATGTACTCGGCCTAAGATCATCTTTTTTATTTCATCAAACATTTGGGCAATATAGTGTGTTTTAGTGCATTAAAATTTTAAAAAGTGTGTTTTTGTCCCCAAAAAATGTGTTTGAAAAATCGCTGCGCAAATACTGTGTAAAAAAAAAGAAACACCCACCATTTTAATCTGTAGGGCATTTGCTTTAAAAAAATATATAATGTTTGGGGGTTCAAAGTAATTTTCTTGCAAAAAAAAATATTTTTTTCATGTAAACAAAAAGTGTCAGAAAGGGCTTTGTCTTCAAGTGATTAGAAGAGTGGGTGATGTGTGACATAAGCTTCTAAATGTTGTGCATAAAATGCCAGGACAGTTCAAACCCCCCCCAAATTACCCCATTTTGGAAAGTAGACACCCCAAGCTATTTGCTGAGAGGCATGTCGAGTCCATGGAATATTTTATATTGTGACACAAGTTGCGGGAAAGAGACACATTTTTTTTTTTTTTTGCACAAAGTTGTCACAAAATGATATATTGCTCAAACATGCCATGGGAATATGTGAAATTGCACCCCAAAATACATTCTGTTGCTTCTCCTGAGTACAGGGATAGCACATGTGTGAGACTTTTTGGGAGCCTAGCCGCGTACGGCACCCCGAAAACCAAGCACCGCCTTCAGGCTTTCTAAGGGCGTAAATTTTTTATTTCACTCTTCACTGCCTATCACAGTTTCTGAGGCCATGGAATGCCCAGGTGGCACAAAACCCCCCCAAATTACCCTAATTTGGAAAGTAGACACCCCAAGCTATTTGCTGAGAGGTATAGTGAGTATTTTGCAGACCTCACTTTTTGTCACAAAGTTTTGAAAATTGAAAAAAGAAAAAAAATGTTTTTTCTTGTCTTTCTTCATTTTCAAAAACAAATGAGAGCTGCAAAATACTCACCATGCCTCTCAGAAAATAGCTTGGGGTGTCTACTTTCCAAAATGGGGTCATTTGGGGGTGGGGTTGTGCCACCTGGGCATTCCATGGCCTCCGAAACTGTGAGCGGCTAGGCTCCCAAAAAGTCCCACACATGTGGTATCCCCATACTCAGGAGAAGCAGCTAAATGTATTTTGGGGTGCAATTCTACATATGCCCATGGCCTGTGTGAGCAATATATCTTTAGTGACAACTTTGTGCAAAAAAAAAAACAATTGGCACATTCCCGCAACTTGTGTCAAAATATAAAATATTCCATGGACTCAACATGCCTCTCAGCAAATAGCTTGGGGTGTCTACTTTCCAAAATGGGGTCATTTGGGGGGGGTTGTGCCATCTGGGCATTTTATGGCCTTCAAACTGTGATAGGCAGTGAAGAGTATAATCAAAAATTTACACCCTTAGAAATCCTGAAGGCGGTGATTGGTTTTCTGGGCCGTGTACGCGACTAGGCTCCCAAAAAGTCCCACACATGTGGTATCCCCATACTCAGGAGAAGCAGCTACATGTATTTTGGGGTGCAATTCCACATATGCCCATGGCCTGTGTGAGCAATATATCATTTAGTGACAACTTTGTGCAAAAAAAACCAACAAATTGTCACTTTCCCGCAACTTGTGTCAAAATATAAAATATTCCATGGACTCAACATGCCTCTCAGCAAATAGCTTGGGGTGTCTACTTTCCAAAATGGGGTCATTTGGGGGGGTTTGTGCCATCTGGGCATTTTCAAAACTGTGAAAGGTAGTGAGGAGTGAAATAAAAAATTTACGCCCTTAGAAATCCTGAAGGCGGTGATTGGTTTTCGGGGCCCCGTACACGGTTAGGCTCCCAAAAAGTCCCACACATTTGGTATCCCTGTACTCAGGAGAAGCAGCTAAATGTATTTTGGGGTGCAATTCCACATATGCCCATGGCCTGTGTGAGCAATATATCATTTAGTGGCAACTTTTTGTAATTTTTTTTGTCATTATTCAATCACTTGGGACAAAAAAATTAATATTCAATGGGCTCAACATGCCTCTCAGCAATTTCCTTGGGGTGTCTACTTTCCAAATGGGGTCATTTGTGGGGTTTTGTACTGCCCTGCCATTTTAGCACCTCAAGAAATGACATAGGCAGTCATAAACTAAAAGCTGTGTAAATTCCAGAAAATGTACCCTAGCTTGTAGACGCTATAACTTTTGCGCAAACCAATAAATATACGCTTATTGACATTTTTTTTACCAAAGACATGTGGCCGAATACATTTTGGCCTAAATGTATGACTAAAATTGAGTTTATTGGATTTTTTTAATAACAAAAAGTAGAAAATATCATTTTTTTTCAAAATTTTCGGTCTTTTTCCATTTATAGCGCAAAAAATAAAAACCGCAGAGGTGATCAAATACCATCAAAAGAAAGCTCTATTTGTGGGAAGAAAAGGACGTAAATTTCGTTTGGGTACAGCATTGCATGACTGCGCAATTTGCAGTTGAAGCGACGCAGTGCCAAATTGTAAAAAGTGCTCTGGTCAGGAAGGGGGTAAATCCTTCCGGGGCTGAAGTGGTTAATGTACACACAGCACCCCATATTGACAGAAAAACACAGAATTGTTGACACTTTTGCAGATTTATTAAAAAAGAAAAACTGAAATATCACATGGTCCTAAGTATTCAGACCCTTTACTCAGTATTTAATAGAAGCGACCTTTTGATCTAATACAGCCATGAGTCATTTTGAGAAAGATGCAACAAGTTTTTCACACCTGGATTTGGGGATCCTCTGCCATTCCTCCTTGCAGATCCTCTCCAGTTCTGTCAGGTTGGATGGTAAACGTCGGTGGACAGCCATTTTTAGGTCTCTCCAGAGATGCTCAATTGGGTTTAATTCAGGGCTCTGGCTGGGCCATTCAAGAACAGTCACTGAGTTGTGAAGACACTCCTTCATTATTTTAGCTGTGTGCTTAAGGTCATTGTCTTGTTGGAAGGTAAACCTTCGGCCCAGTCTGAGGTCCTGAGCACTATGGAGAAGGTTTTCATCCAGGATATCCCTGTACTTGGCCGCATTCATCTTTCCCTCGATTGCAACCAGTCGTCCTGTCCCTGCAGCTGAAAAACATCAACACAGCATGATGCTGCCACCACCATGCTTCACTGTTGGGACTGTATTGAACAGGTGATGAGCAGTGCCTGGTTTTCTCCACACATACCGCTTAGAATTAAAGCTACAATGTTCTATCTTGGTCTCATCAGACCAGAGAATCTTATTTCTCACCATCTTGGAATCCTTCAGGTGTTTTTTAGCAAACTCCATGCGGGCTTTCATGTGTCTTGCACTGAGAAGAGGCCTCCGTCGAGCAACTCTGCCATAAAGCCCCGACTGGTGGAGGGCTGCAGTGATGGTTGACTTTCTACAACTTTCTCCCATCTCCTGATTGCAGGGTTCTGGTCATCCCAAACGTCTTCCATTTAAGAATTATGGAGGCCACTGTGCTCTTAGGAACCTTAAGTGCAGCAGACATTTTTTGTAACCTTGGCCAGATCTGTGCCTTGCCACAATTCTGTCTCTGAGCTCTTCAGGTAGTTCCTTTGACCTCATGATTTGCTCTGACATGCACTGTGAGCTGTAAGGTCTTATATAGACAGGTGTGTGGCTTTCCTAATCAAGTCCAATCAGTATAATTAAACACAGCTGGACTCAAATGAAGGTGTAGAACCATCTCAATGATGATCAGAAGAAATGGACAGCACCTGAGTTAAATATATGAGTGTCACAGCAAAGGGTCTGAATACTTAGGACCATGTGATATTTCAGTTTTTCTTTTTTAAGAAATCTGCAAAAATGTCAACAATTCTGTGTTTTTCTGTCAATATGGGGTGCTGTGTCTACATTATGAGGGAAAAAAATTATGCAAATGGCTGCAATATAGCAAAGAGTGAAAAATTTAAGGGGGTCTGAATACTTTCTGTCCCCACTATATATATATATATATATATATATATATATATATATATATATATATATATATATATATATATATATATATATATATATATATATTGTAGTAACAGTGTGAGCCTCTGTCACTGTGGGTTTGTCAGGAAGAGGAAACGGGGTTTGCAACAATAATTTTGAGTGGAGAAAACATTTTTTTTCATATTTCTCCGCAGTTTGATACTTCTGTATTTTGGAGATTTCAAAGTGACTTTGGATGGAAGAAATCCCCAACCCAGTGTGTGGGATTTGTGGACAACCAGCAGAGTGTGTGCCCAGGTGCACACAGCCCTTATAATGAAGGTCTGCTGGGAGTTGCAGGTGGAGGGAAGTTGGGGTTGGTGCAGTTGCTGTTGTTTGGAGACAGAGCTTGGTCAGGAGATCTAGGCTACAAGAGTCTGGGAGACCAAGAGAGGGTCTAAAGGGGCTGAGGAAGCTGAGGAAGCCAGTGAGTCCAGTGGGCTGGAGCAAGAGTCTGGAGAGAGCAAGCCTGAGGTACTGGGAAAAGCCTGTGAAGTGGCCACGAGGGGCTCGAACAGCAAAGTGCTGTCTTCTAGGCTAAAAGAGCCTGAATTGCCAGTGGTCTGGGAGACCAAAACAGAGCAGGTGGCTCAGCATTTTCCAGTGTTGTGTATATTTTTCTGGAGAAGACCTCTGCATCTGGAACTTTATGTTGGACTTTTGATTTGTCTTCTGCTTTTTAATACACGGTTTCACCTGACATGAATTTCACAAAAAAATGCATCTACCACAAAGTTAACGATTCCCCAGATCATATATACATATATAAATATACTGTATATATTTAAATGTTCCGTTATATTCAGCCGGCAGTAATTTCCCACATTGATATGCTTATAAACTTGTGGCTGAGCCACTGTATAGAACAACATTTTAAAGTATTGCCCATTTTCTTACAAAGTTATTACAAAGACAATTGGATGTACTAGATTCAGAGTAAATTATGTCCACCTATACTGCTGTTAGGTACATCAAATTAGAGCAAAGCGACCAAGTTCACGATAACAGCCCTAAACAAAAAATAAATATCTACTATAAAATGTGTTGAAATAGAAAAAGGGCAATTTATTTCCCAATGGAAGGAAAAGACGACTATATGAATAAACTCTCCTGTGGCTTAATTCATCTTCAACAATATGTCTTGTACTTGCAGAAAACAGCAGTTTCTAGATTTGTAATTGTGGAATATTGTATTTTACATGTAGAATTTTTATGACATGTGTGACAAACCTAGCCGGAAAAGAGGCTTTTGGAGGGGACTGAATGCCAGCCTCCTGCAAACCAATGTTCTATTATGTTTGTCTGCCTTGGATCACAGGATGTGTATTGCATTGGAGGGTTTGTGTTTGTCTGCCTTGGATCACAGTATGTGTATTGCATTGGAGGGAGGGGGGATTCTTCCAACAGCTCTCCCTGCTAACACTGTGTACTAATGAGACGTTAAACACACCAGACCTGTGTGTCCATTGTCATTGGACAGTTTAACCCGCCCTCTTTTCCAAGGGTGGGGGGAAAGAGTCTCTGAGTTATTTTATCTGTTGTGTCCATGTGTTATAATAAATGAGTTGATTCCTGCTTGAAACCTGAAGACAGAGAGGTGTCTCGTTTTTGGGGTGGATTATTTGTATGGGTTCCTTGTTTGGCTGATTGGAGTGTTCGGTAGCTGCCTTTGTGTTTGGGTTTGAAATGTCCTAAACGACTTTAACCCCTTTCATACTCGGGGTGTCGTTACAACATGAGTTTGTTTTCAATGCTGTGTGCACACTTTGTTGTCTATTTTGCAGTATAATGTATACACACTTCTTCACTGGAAAACCAAATAAATCTTTTAATATATTTTAAAGTACAACTCCAAGCAAACGAAAATGTTTTCTCTAACATTTTGCTGTTTTCCAAGTTTTTTTATTCAGTTTAATAGTGATGATTAGAGATGAGCTTCCAGTTTGAGTCGAACCCATGTTCGACTCGAACATCGCCTGTTTGATTGTTCATCGAATTGCGAATGTTATGGGCCGTTCGCGCCAAATTAGAGTTGCGCGTCATGGCCCATAATTCACTGCGGCTTTGCAGTGCATTGCTGGCTGCCGATTGCCCAAGCATGCACTATGACCCGCATGCTTGGCCAATCACGGCGCCATCTGTACAGAGAGACGTAATTGGCCAAGGCCAGGGTGGCTTTGGCCAATTATGGCTCAGGGGGTTTAGTACACGCCCCACACTATATAAGGCCTCCTGCATGGCAGCCTTGTGTAGTGTGTTGCGGCGGCAGAAAGAGATAGACAGAGAGACAGTGTCATTTGATTTAAGTTAGATAGAGTAGGCAGGCGAGTCAGTTAGCTGCACTTACAGTGTATTGCGTATATATATATATATATATATATATATATATATATACTGTATTCAGTTTAGCTAGATCCGTTCCTGTTATTCTCTTCCTAATATACTGACAAGCAAGCAGGTGTTTTTACAGTATTTACAGTACAGTTATTGTACAGTTATTGTACTGTGTCCTTTGCACAGTGTGCACCTAAAGCTACCTGAAGAAAATTGCTGGTGTTCTTCTTATCCTATTAGTACCACAGGCAGGCAGCTACAGTATTTACAGTTAATGTACTGTGTCCTCTGCAAAGTGTGCACCTAAAGCTACCTGAAGACAATTGCTGTTGTTCTGATCCTATTAATACCACAGGCAGGCAGCTGCAGTATTTTTAGTTACTTTACTGTGTCCTCTGCACAGTGTGCACCTAAAGCTACCTGAAGACAATTGCTGTTGTTCTGATCCTAATAATACCACAGGTAGGCAGCTGCAGTATTTACAGATAGTGTACTGTGTCCTCTGCACAGTGTGCACCTAAAGCTACCTGAACTCCAAAGACATGCTGGTAGGTTAATTGGATCCTGTCTAAATTGTCCCTAGTATGTATGAATGTGAGTTAGGGACCTTAGATTGTAAGCTCCTTGAGGGTAGGGACTGATGTGAATGTACAATGTACAGTATATGTAAAGCGCTGCGTAAATTGACGGAGCTATATAAGTACCTGAAAATAAATAAACCTGAAGACAATTGCTGGTGTTCTTCTGATCCTCTTAGTACCACAGGCAGGCAGCTGCAGTATTTACAGTTAGTGCACTGTGTCCTCTGCAAAGTGTGCACCTAAAGCTACCTGAAGACAATTGCTGTTGTTCTGATCCTATTAGTACCACAGGCAGGCATCTGCAGTATTTACAGTTAGTGTACTGTGTCCTCTTCACAGTGCGCACCTAAAGCTACCTGAAGACAATTGCTGGTGTTCTGATCCTATTAATACCACAGGTGGGCAGCTGCAGTATTTACAGTTAGTGTACTGTGTCCTCTGCACAGTGTGCACCTAAAGCTACCTGAAGACAATTGCTGATGTTCTGATCCTATTAATACCACAGTCAGGCAGCTGCAATATTTGCCAATAAAAGTGGGCTAGCAGGCTCTGTGTTTAGAGGCAACAGTGCTGGTCATGAACACGGTGCATCCTCATCAGCACATGGCCATGGGACACGCTTGTCCTTTTTTTGGCAGCTGGCCGTGTTGAGCCACAACATGCCGAAGACTTGGTAGAGTGGATGACAAAGCCGTGCTCATCCTCCTCATCCTCTCTCACCCAGGCTCAGGGTACTTTGTCTGGCAAAGCAGCTGCCAACGTGGCCTCTTCCCTCGGCTCAATGGCATCAGTCACTCCTTCCATAGCCCCACTATGTCCTCCTGAGGAGTCCCCCGAACTGTTTGACCACAGTGTTGGGTACATGCTGCAGGAGGATGCCCAGCGTTTTGAAGACTCCAATGATGGTACCCAGCTAGAGCAAGGCAGTAACGTGAGCCAAGAGAAAGGGGGTGCCCAAGAAGGACAGCAATCTGGCAGTCATGTTCCCCCAGCTGCAGCATACTGCCAGGTTTGCTCCAGTGATGAGGAGGGAGGGGATGACGAGGAAGTCACTGACTCCACGTGGGTGTCTGATAGGAGAGAGGAGGAGGAGGCACATCTCCAACGAGGCAGTATGCCCTCCAGGGACCAGCTTAAGGGCAGCACACTGACTGCATGTGCAGGGCACTGCTGTCTCTGTGCGGTATTCCAAAAGTTCTTTGGTGTGGGCCTTTTTTGAGACGAGTGCATCAGATCGCACCGTTGCTATTTGCAACATATGTCTCAAGCATATCTCGCGTGGCCAAAACATCACCCGCTTGGGCACCACATGCTTGACCAGACATATGTCGACCTGCCATGCAGTTTGTTGGCAAACATACCTAAAAGACCCACACCAAAGGACAAAGCAAACCTCTCCTTGCTCCTCATCAGCTGGGCTCTCGAACCCCACTATGCCTTCAGTCCTCTCTGAAACCTGCACTGAGAGGAATGAAGGTGTAGAATTAGGTGTGTCACAGCCAAGTACTTGCGGACAATCTGCTATCGGTACACCAACTTCAGATTATACAAGGCAAATTTCCCTGCCCCAGCTGATGCACCACCGAAAGAAGTTCGCTCCCAGCCATCCACATGCCCAGCAATTAAATGCTAGCTTGGCAAAATTGCTAGCACTTCAACTGCTGCCTTTTCAGTTGGTAGACTCTGCCCCCTTCTGTGAGTTTGTGGAATGTGCGGTTCCTCAGTGGCAGGTTCCCAAATGCCACTTTTTCTCACAGAAGATGATTCCGGCTCTCTACCGGCATGTGGAAGGCAATGTCTTGGCCTCGCTGGACAGGACAGTCAGCGGTAAGGTGCATATTACCTCTGACTCATGGTCCAGCAGGCATGGACAGGGACGTTACCTACTCTATCTTTCACCGCGCACTGGGTGATTCTTCTGGCAGCTGGGAAGGATGCAGGACAGGGTGCAGTAGTGTTGGAGGTTGTTCCACCACCATGCCTCCAAAATTCTACTAGTGGTGATTCTGCCACACCTCTCTCCTTCACCCACTCCTCTTCTTCTTTCTGCAAGTAAAGGCGCAGAGAACTGGAGATACTAGTAATAACAACAATAATAAAAACAGAGGAATGGGGGAAAGACTGAAATTTTCCAGTTTTATAATAAATCAATGGATAAATAGTGTCCACATGTATATGTCCATAAAAAGAACAGATGTGTATCACATTAACACATATGGGGCATGATCTCACAGTCATGTAAAAATGAGGGGTTCAAGGATCCAAATAATAATAGGTCCACGAGCAGGGCTGCCTTCATCAAGAAGCGAAACCACATTCCAATCCTAAGAAGAGACAGAAGAGAGAGGCGCCTCTGGGTGTAGACTAAAAACAAGTTTTATTCATAAAAAGATAATGATGATCAAACTCACATGTTGAAGGTCATCAATAGGCATAAAATAGTAATCAAATACTGAAGAGGACATCATCCATCAGAAGTTCAAGTCAGTCAAAAACAGCTCCTGGCGGGGGGCTCTGCCTGTGTGTGAGGAGAGGTACCGCTGAGATGTAAGGCCGGCCGCAGCGGTGACAAGTCACAAAACCAGGTGAAGAGCATGGAAGGACGTAAACATCCGGCGAGGAGTGATGACGTCATGAATCGAGCGACGCGTTGCAGGGCGTACGGGCTGTGGTGACGTGACAGCCGCGCCCCTTCATCAGGCTGGAGATGGATGGGATAGGGCGGCTTAAGAAGTGGGAGGTGGGAGGGAAAACCAGAGCAGGAAGTGTTATGAATGGTGTGGATAGAAGAGGGGAGGGATGGGACCGGGACTACAGGAAGTGGTCAGAGAAACGAACAAAAGTGTCAGCAGTGAAGTGTTTAGTAAGAGAGCATAACAATGATCAGGGGGCAATTATATGAAAGGAAAAGAAAAAAGAAATAAGAAATAATGTGAGAATAGAAGGTGCAATAAATACAGAGGTTGTGTGGCTGGGAGAGGACTGTAATATATGAATGTATATAAATAAAAATACATATAATTAAATACATCATATAAAAAATGGTATATGGCTGGGAAAAAATATAATAAAAATAATAATAATAATAATAATAATAATAAAAGAAAAATAAATGAAAAATAAATAAATAAAAAAATAAATAATAAATAAAAATGTAAATGGTAGAAAAAATAAAATAAAAATACAAATACTAATAATAAAAAATAAGTGATGATGATGATGATGATAATGTATGAAAATATAAATTATGCAATGGGAAGAGGCAAGTATATGTAAAAGGTGGATATCTGTTGATATAAAAGAATACATGGATATATGGATATAATGAGTCTATGGAGGGGGGGGAGAAGGAAAAAAAGGCAACACATATATATGTATAGGTATATATGTCCATGCGTATGAAAAATAATTATAATATGAAGAATATTTATGATGGAACTTGAGAGGAGGGGAGGGGGAGGGAGAGGAAGGAGGGAGAGGAGGGGGGGGGAGAAGAGAGAGGGAAATGGGCATGTATCTCTCCATCACACACAAAAACAGGCCTTATATAAAAACACACACAACTGATTCACAATTAGTTAAAAAAGAAAGAGAAAAATCTACTAATCACTAAATCGATGATAATTAATGAAAGTTCTTATATAAAAAATTTATTATTAGAAATTATTATTGTTATTGCATATGTGTGTGTATGTATGCGCACGCGGGGTTGCGCACGCACACAGCACACGCAGACGCAAAATATTCGCACAGAACCAAAAAGGGCTGAAAATCAAGTAAAAAAGCAAAAAACAAACTTATTAAAAGGAATATGTGTATAAAAAGTTTTAAAGGATAGTGGAGATCTCTATACTTTCGTTAATTCCTCCTGGCGAAAGGGCGTCTAAGGTGTATATCCAAAAAGTTTCTTGGGAACAAAGCTTCTTGAATCTTTCAGCGGGAGACAGGGATCTGGGAATTTGCTCAATTACCCATACCCTGAGTCCCACTGTCGAGCTCTGGTGGGCCACCGCAAAGTGTCTAGGGACACTATGTGGATCGGTGCCACCTTCAATTAGCCTTCTGTGCTCACCGAACCTCTGTCTGAGAGCCCTGATGGTACGGCCTACGTAGATCAGTCCGCATGGGCAACTCAGACCATAGACTACGAAGTCTGATGAGCAGTTGAAGAAGTCTTTTAACATATAGGTTTTACCTTTAGTAACAAAAGACTTCTGACCATGATGGACGAAATGGCAAGTTTTGCACAAGGCCTTGCGGCACTGATACATACCCACCAGGGGTATTAGTGTAGGTGCAGCAGGAGAAGGTACAGTGGTTTTGAATTTGCTGGGAGCAATTTTACTCTTGAGGTTAGGGGCCCTACGGTATGTGACTTTGGGATGTGAAGGTAGTACGGCTGAGAGGTGGGGATCCTGTTGTAAGATATCCCGATGTTTAGATAGAATTTTTTCCATGTGTTTAAATTTGTGGTGAAAGGTGGTTACAAATCTGCTGGAACAGTCTTTAGGAGATGTACTGTCTCTGGGCGGTTTGCCATGAAAGTAGTAATTGTAGGCTTCATCAACCAAGGACTCTGGGTATTGTTTATCCAGAAATTTCCTTTTAAGATTAACACTAAGTGCAGTGTAATCCGAATCTTTTGTGCAATTTTGTCGAAGACGACAAAACTGCCCTTTTGGGATGTTAGTGATCCACTTTGGAAAATGGCAACTGTTGTAGTGCAAATACGAGTTGCCTGCAGTAGGCTCGGTGTAGTTCTTAGAGGTGATGACTGAACCTTCGTGACCCAATTCTAAATCCAAAAAGGCTATGGTGGCACAATCTGTGACAAATGTGAATGAAAGTCCATAAGGATTATCATTGCAGTGTTTCACAAAAGGAGTAATGAGCTCGGAGTCACCATCCCAGATGATAATCAGATCATCAATGTACCTACCAAAGAACACTATATTGGCTGCAAAGGGATTGTGATTATGAATGTATTAATTTTCCAAAAAGCCCATAGCTAAATTGGCGTAGGATGGAGCAAAGTTAGCTCCCATCGCCGTACCCTGTATTTGTTGATAAAAATCTCCATTAAAAGTAAAATAATTATGCGTCAGGCAGAACTCCGTGGCCTCTATGATAAATCTGGCCTGACGCATATTCATTAGAGGATCCGTAGATAAAAATTGCTCCAAAGCCATCAATCCGAACTGGTGTGGGATAGAGGTATACAGAGAGCATACATCGAGTGAATGCCATACATAAGAGGACTCCCATCTATAAGAAGACAGGAGTTCCAAGAGATGCGTTCCATCACGTATGTATGACCGTAAAGATGAAACTATAGGCTGTAAGAATTGGTCTATGTACAAGCTGAAACCTGTGGTGACACTGTCCATCGCTGCTACAATAGGTCTGCCGGGAGGGTCTACTAGGCTCTTATGAATCTTGGGTAGATAATAAAAATAAGGGATTTGGTAGAAAGATTTCCGCAAGAATGAGCTTTCTGCTTTCGTGATGATATCTTCTTTCAGAGCAGTGTTTATAAGGGTATCAGCCTCCAGTGCAAATTCTGCAGTGGGGTCTTTCTTAAGTTTAGCATAAGTAGCTCTATCTGAAAGGAGTCGATATGATTCCTTTAGGTAGTCAGACCTATTGAGCAGCACTATACCACCCCCCTTGTCAGCTGACTTGATCACCAAGTCTTTGGCAAGAGTAAGGTGGTTCAGCGCTGTGATTTCAGAAGGTGAGAGGTTATGAGCTTTAGATGTATGGTTGCACATTTTTATTAAATCAGCATAAACCACTCTATAGAAACTCTCTATATATGGACCTTTGGATTGAGTGGGAAAAAAGATGGACTTAGGTTTTAGTGTGGACCGTATGATCGGCGGAGATGTGGCTAGATGTTGGGTAAGCATTAGTGATGTGAATTCATCACAGTCAAAACTACCCAAATCCTCAATATTGTGGTCAGGTACCTCTATACTGAGATCTGATGAAATAGTGGGGGGTGTAGTAGAAGTCTGAATAATAGATACGCCATCTGTATTCTGATCTTTAAGTAATTTTATTTGAAAATGTCTTTTCAAAGTTAATTTGCGTATATAGCTGTTTAAATCCTTAAAGAGGACAAAGGGATTAGGTTTATTAACCGGGGCAAAATTCAGTCCGCGATTAAGAAGAGAACTGTCAGCAGGGGACAAGGTGTAAGAAAATAAGTTGAAAATCTTTACCGTTTTGGGTGTTTCGGTGTGTTGACCTGTTTTTCTAGTTCGTCCTCCTCTGCAGCCTCTTCTGTGAGCTTTCTTTTTCTTGATATGGAGGCCGGAGGAGGACTGAACGCTAAAAAAGGGGAGGTGGAGCTAATCGCTGCAGGAGCATTGTGAATGTTCGATGACGGGGTGTTCAAAGATGGTGGGTTTTCTATCAGGGGTACTGTGGGTTCTGTAGGCCTGAGGTTGAGAATGGCTGGATGATTAATATGTTTAGGACTGGTGGGGATGGTGGTGGAGATCTCAGCAACGTTAGCACAGATAGGAGGACCATCTCTGGGGACATGGGATGTAGAAGTGAGTGAGGAATTGCGGGGAGTGCTAGATCTATTATAAAATTGGTTGAGAGCATTGATCAATTCCAGATTCTTATTTTTGTGTTTATAGGAGACCTGTTTATTTGATGTTTTAGACGAATGTTTGGTAATACAGGTGCTGTGTGTGTGGATGCGCTGCTCCCATCTACATACGCTTATATCCTACCTATAAAGTGCAAACTTATTCCATATACAACGTAAGATCATATAAAATCAATACTTTATGAAAATTTATATCAAAAATTATAAAAGATTATGAAAGTTCAATAATTCGATGATGTGTGTCACATAATAGCAAAGTCTCCCAGTGTTGCATTCAAATCTTCTGTCAATTGCCGTTATTGGCGTGCTCTTGTGTTAATACAATGTGCTAGTGACTTAGTGCTCCACCTCCACCTGTGAGATTGGCCACTCACCAGATATTCCTTTAAAACTACACCTTTGGTTCATTCATGGGGATAACCACTCCACTGAAAGGGAACTTCTTCAACAGATATAATTGGACCTTAATGTTCCTCATGAAACATGAATAAAAACGATCATCGCGCAATACCGTTAATACTGTTTATTATAAAACACAAATAAAAACTGTGCACTCACATTTATGTGTGCCCCCCAGCCGGCACAAAGCTATTCCAACAGTTAGGGACGGGTAGGTATAGCCACCTAGTTCGCCTATGTGTGCTGTGCGACCTCCGTATCTCCCCTCCTGCCCGTTCGCGTCCTCACCAATCCCGTTCGTATTGGATCACGTGGGTTTGTGTTTCCCAGCAGCCTCTACGCGTTTCGCAATTTGCGTCATCAGGAGCTTCCTGATGACGCAAATTGCGAAACGCGTAGAGGCTGCTGGGAAACACAAACCCACGTGATCCAATACGAACGGGATTGGTGAGGACGCGAACGGGCAGGAGGGGAGATACGGAGGTCGCACAGCACACATAGGCGAACTAGGTGGCTATACCTACCCGTCCCTAACTGTTGGAATAGCTTTGTGCCGGCTGGGGGGCACACATAAATGTGAGTGCACAGTTTTTATTTGTGTTTTATAATAAACAGTATTAACGGTATTGCGCGATGATCGTTTTTATTCATGTTTCATGAGGAACATTAAGGTCCAATTATATCTGTTGAAGAAGTTCCCTTTCAGTGGAGTGGTTATCCCCATGAATGAACCAAAGGTGTAGTTTTAAAGGAATATCTGGTGAGTGGCCAATCTCACAGGTGGAGGTGGAGCACTAAGTCACTAGCACATTGTATTAACACAAGAGCACGCCAATAACGGCAATTGACAGAAGATTTGAATGCAACACTGGGAGACTTTGCTATTATGTGACACACATCATCGAATTATTGAACTTTCATAATCTTTTATAATTTTTGATATAAATTTTCATAAAGTATTGATTTTATATGATCTTACATTGTATATGGAATAAGTTTGCACTTTATAGGTAGGATATAAGCGTATGTAGATGGGAGCAGCGCATCCACACACACAGCACCTGTAGTATATCTCTATGAGAAGTTTCTTTGGATGCAGCAGCTAAGGCAATCACAAGTAAAGTAATTAGGAGATTTTGTTTTTGCGCCGGTGACACACACACACTAGAATGTTTGGTAATATTGGGCAATCTGGGAGCACGTGAAGTGCGGGAAGAAGAATGGATCAAGGGATTCTCAAGTTGTCTAACAGGAATAACAGCATCATATGGTTTGATATCCAGCAGGGAAGGAATGGAGGGGTTAGAAAGTGCCTGATCACATCCGATCTGTTCAGATGAGTGTGAGGTAGTCATACTAGGTATGGGTTTGTTCTTTTTATTCCATGAGAAAACCTTATTGGAGTTGTAATCCTCCAAATCACGTTTAAATTTCCCCATCTTGACATCAATAAAAGCATCCTCATCTTTTTTAGTTTTCTCCTTCAGTATCTCAAGCCATGATGGTGGAATATGGACTTGGAAACTGGCAATATCTTTGATGATAGCTTGAACTTGCTGAGTAAGGGTATTGAGCTTATGGGCTCTATGGGAAATCAGTATTCCCATCCATTTAGTCGTGCAGAATTCTGCAATATTGGCCCATTCTCTCGTCTGATCTGTGCTAAAACCACTGGGGCAGTCTTTGGTTACTCGTAATCCCCTAGGTGAGATTTTCACATCAATATATTGCTGTAAAAAGAATTTGTCCCACCACTGGAAATTGGTAGTGTGGATTACTCTTTCGAGTTGTTTAAATTTGCCACACAAACTGTGGCGTGTTTTACCTGAAAGTTTTACAGTATCTGAAAAAGTAATAGGGGAAAGTAAGGTATACATTTGTTCCAGGGTCGCATACCTGTTGCTTGTAATGGCAGAAACAATATCCATGATTATATTTGGTCAGACACCGTAAACAAGAAAGATAAATAAATGAATGGAAAAAAGAAAGGAAAAAAAAAAAAGGAAGAGAAAAGAATAATAGTAAAGTTAGAATAGGGAAAAAAAGGGAAAGGGGGGGGGAAGGGGAAGAAAAGGGGGAGAAACATTTACATCCCATGTCCCCAGAGATGGTCCTCCTATCTGTACTAACGTTGCTGAGATCTCCACCACCATCCCCACCAGTCCTAAACATATTAATCATCCAGCCATTCTCAACCTCAGGCCTACAGAACCCACAGTACCCCTGATAGAAAACCCACCATCTTTGAACACCCCGTCATCGAACATTCACAATGCTCCTGCAGCGATTAGCTCCACCTCCCCTTTTTTAGCGTTCAGTCCTCCTCCGGCCTCCATATCAAGAAAAAGAAAGCTCACAGAAGAGGCTGCAGAGGAGGACGAACTAGAAAAACAGGTCAACACACTGAAACACCCAAAACGGTAAAGATTTTCAACTTATCCTCTTACACCTTGTCCCCTGCTGACAGTTCTCTTCTTAATCGCGGACTGAATTTTGCCCCGGTTAATAAACCTAATCCCTTTGTCCTCTTTAAGGATTTAAACAGCTATATACGCAAATTAACTTTGAAAAGACATTTTCAAATAAAATTACTTAAAGATCAGAATACAGATGGCGTATCTATTATTCAGACTTCTACTACACCCCCCACTATTTCATCAGATCTCAGTATAGAGGTACCTGACCACCATATTGAGGATTTGGGTAGTTTTGACTGTGATGAATTCACATCACTAATGCTTACCCAACATCTAGCCACATCTCCGCCGATCATACGGTCCACACTAAAACCTAAGTCCATCTTTTTTCCCACTCAATCCAAAGGTCCATATATAGAGAGTTTCTATAGAGTGGTTTATGCTGATTTAATAAAAATGTGCAACCATACATCTAAAGCTCATAACCTCTCACCTTCTGAAATCACAGCGCTGAACCACCTTACTCTTGCCAAAGACTTGGTGATCAAGTCAGCTGACAAGGGGGGTGGTATAGTGCTGCTCAATAGGTCTGACTACCTAAAGGAATCATATCGACTCCTTTCAGATAGAGCTACTTATGCTAAGCTTAAGAAAGACCCCACTGCAGAATTTGCACTGGAGGCTGATACCCTTATAAACACTGCTCTGAAAGAAGATATCATCACGAAAGCAGAAAGCTCATTCTTGTGGAAATCTTTCTACCAAATCCCTTATTGTTATTATCTACCCAAGATTCATAAGAGCCTAGTAGACCCTCCCGGCAGACCTATTGTAGCAGCGATGGACAGCGTCACCACAGGTTTCAGCTTGTACATAGACCCATTCTTACAGCCTATAGTTTCATCTTTACGGTCATACATACGTGATGGAACGCATCTCTTGGAACTCCTGTCTTCTTATAGATGGGAGTCCTCTTATGTATGGCTTTCACTCGATGTATGCTCTCTGTATACCTCTATCCCACACCAGTTCGGATTGATGGCTTTGGAGCAATTTTTATCTACGGATCCTCTAATGAATATGCGTCAGGCCAGATTTATCATAGAGGCCACGGAGTTCTGCCTGACGCATAATTATTTTACTTTTAATGGAGATTTTTATCAACAAATACAGGGTACGGCGATGGGAGCTAACTTTGCTCCGTCCTACGCCAATTTAGCTATGGGCTTTTTGGAAAATGAATACATTCATAATCACAATCCCTTTGCAGCCAATATAGTGTTCTTTGGTAGGTACATTGATGATCTGATTATCATCTGGGATGGTGACTCCGAGCTCATTACTCCTTTTGTGAAACACTGCAATGATAATCCTTATGGACTTTCATTCACATTTGTCACAGATTGTGCCACCATAGCCTTTTTGGATTTAGAATTGGGTCACGAAGGTTCAGTCATCACCTCTAAGAACTACACCAAGCCTACTGCAGGCAACTCGTATTTGCACTACAACAGTTGCCATTTTCCAAAGTGGATCACTAACATCCCAAAAGGGCAGTTTTGTCGTCTTCGACAAAATTGCACAAAAGATTCGGATTACACTGCACTTAGTGTTAATCTTAAAAGGAAATTTCTGGATAAACAATACCCAGAGTCCTTGGTTGATGAAGCCTACAATTACTACCTTCATGGCAAACCGCCCAGAGACAGTACATCTCCTAAAGACTGTTCCAGCAGATTTGTAACCACCTTTCACCACAAATTTAAACACATGGAAAAAATTCTATCTAAACATTGGGATATCTTACAACAGGATCCCCACCTCTCAGCCGTACTACCTTCACATCCCAAAGTCACATACCGTAGGGCCCCTAACCTCAAGAGTAAAATTGCTCCCAGCAAATTCAAAACCACTGTACCTTCTCCTGCTGCACCTACACTAATACCCCTGGTGGGTATGTATCAGTGCCGCAAGGCCTTGTGCAAAACTTGCCATTTTGTCCATCATGGTCAGAAGTCTTTTGTTACTAAAGGTAAAACCTATATGTTAAAAGACTTCTTCAACTGCTCATCAGACTTCGTAGTCTATGGTCTGAGTTGCCCATGCGGACTGATCTACGTAGGCCGTACCATCAGGGCTCTCAGACAGAGGTTTGGTGAGCACAGAAGGCTAATTGAAGGTGGCACCGATCCACATAATGTCCCTAGACACTTTGCGGTGGCCCACCAGAGCTCGACAGTGGGACTCAGGGTATGGGTAATTGAGCAAATTCCCAGATCCCTGTCTCCCGCTGAAAGATTCAAGAAGCTTTGTTCCCAAGAAACTTTTTGGATATACACCTTAGACGCCCTTTCGCCAGGAGGAATTAACGAAAGTATAGAGATCTCCACTATCTTTTAAAACTTTTTATACACATATTCCTTTTAATAAGTTTGTTTTTTGCTTTTTTACTTGATTTTCAGCCCTTTTTGGTTCTGTGCGAATATTTTGCGTCTGCGTGTGCTGTGTGCGTGCGCAACCCCTCGTGCGCATACATACACACACATATGCAATAACAATAATAATTTCTAATAATAAATTTTTAATATAAGAACTTTCATTAATTATCATCGATTTAGTGATTAGTAGATTTTTCTCTTTCTTTTTTAACTAATTGTGAATCAATTGTGTGTGTTTTTATATAAGGCCTGTTTTTGTGTGTGATGGAGAGATACATGCCCATTTCCCTCTCTCTTCTCCCCCCCCCTCCTCTCCCTCCTTCCTCTCCCTCCCCTCCCTCCTTCCTCTCCCTCCCCCTCCCCTCCTCTCAAGTTCAATCATAAATATTCTTCATATTATAATTATTTTTCATACGCATGGACATATATACCTATACATATATATGTGTTGCCTTTTTTTCCTTCTCCCCCCCCTCCATAGACTCATTATATCCATATATCCATGTATTCTTTTATATCAACAGATATCCACCTTTTACATATACTTGCCTCTTCCCATTGCATAATTTATATTTTCATACATTATCATCATCATCATCATCACTTATTTTTTATTATTAGTATTTGTATTTTTTCTACCATTTACATTTTTATTTATTATTTATTTTTTTATTTATTTTTTATTATATTTTTTATTTTTCATTTATTTTTCTTTTATTATTATTATTATTATTTTTATTATATTTTTTCCCAGCCATATACCATTTTTTATATGATGTATTTAATTATATGTATTTTTATTTATATACATTCATATATTACAGTCCTCTCCCAGCCACACAACCTCTGTATTAATTGCACCTTCTATTCTCACATTATTTCTTATTTCTTTTTTCTTTTCCTTTCATATAATTGCCCCCTGATCATTGTTATGCTCTCTTACTAAACACTTCACTGCTGACACTTTTGTTCGTTTCTCTGACCACTTCCTGTAGTCCCGGTCCCGTCCCTCCCCTCTTCTATCCACACCAATCATGACACTTCCTGCTCTGGTTTTCCCTCCCACCTCCCACTTATTAAGCCGCCCTATCCCATCCATCTCCAGCCTGATGAAGGGGCGCGGCTGTCACGTCACCACAGCCCGTACGCCCTGCAACGCGCCGCTCGAGTCATGACGTCATCACTCCTCGCCGGATGTTTACGTCCTTCCATGCTCTTCACCTGGTTTTGTGACTTGTCACCGCTGCGGCCGGCCTTACATCTCAGCGGTACCTCTCCTCACACACAGGCAGAGCCCCCCGCCAGGAGCTGTTTTTGACTGACTTGAACTTCTGATGGATGATGTCCTCTTCAGTATTTGATTACTATTTCATGCCTATTGATGACCTTCAACATGTGAGTTTGATCATCATTATCTTTTTATGAATAAAACTTGTTTTTAGTCTACACCCAGAGGCGCCTCTCTCTTCTGTCTCTTCTTCTTTCTCCATGCCCTCTTCTTGTGCTGATTTGTCCTCAGAACCAGCGGTGCACTGTAGGCGTTCAAGGGGCTACACAAGCACGCTGGCAAAAAAGATGCCATGCGGTGCTTGAGCTGGTGTGCTTGGGGGACAGGAGCCACACTGAGGCAGAGATTCTGTCAGCTCTGCAGGGGCAGGTTCAGAGGTGGTTGACGCCATGCCAGCTTAAGCCAGGAATGGTGGTTTGTGACAATGTCACCAACCTCCTCTCTGCCCTCTGGCAGGGATAAATGACCCATGTGCCCTGTTTGGCTCACATCTTTAACTTGGTGGTGCAGTGGTTCTTGGACAGGTACCCGGGCTTACAGGATGTCCTGAGGCAGGCAAGGAAAGTCTGTGTGCATTTCCGCAGGTCATATCATGCCATTGCTCAGATCGCTGACCTCCAAAAGGAATTTAACCTGCCCAAGAACCGCCTAATCTGTGACATGCCCACCAGGTGGAACTCAACGTTGGCCATGCTGCAGCAGCTGCACATGCAGCAGAGGGTTATCAATGAGTACCTACTGTATGCGACTATGGCACCAGGACAGGGTCAGGGGAACCTTTTTTTTTCCCCACGCCAGTGGGCTATGATCAGAGATGCATGCACTGTCCTGTCACCAGAGCCTGGGAGGTTACAATTTCCTGGTCCTCCTGGACAACGTGTTGCTGAGGCTTCTGTCAGTCACAGAAGGAGTGGTGGAGAAGGTGGCCGTCTGACCAATGCGTTCAGACAATTTTTTAGCCCCAAGGTATGATCAGTTCCAGCAACCATCACCAGCGTCTGATTCACATGGTGCAGGAATACCTAGGGGCAAGATCAGATTTGGACACCTTTCCCACTGAAAATCCTCTGGGTTACCGGGTCTTGAGGATGGATCACTGGCCAGAGCTTGCACAGTATGCAATTGAGCTACTGGCCTGTCCTGCATCCAGTGTTCTTTCGGAACGCACATTCAGTGCTGCTGGAGGCTTTGTAACCGATCACAGGGTGCCCCTGTCCACCGCATCGGTCGATCGGCTGACCTTCATAAAAATGAATCAGTCTTGGATCACCAGCTACCAAGCACCTGATGCTGATGTAACCGAATAATTTTTCTTTTAATGCGAGATCCCTTCAAGACTGCCTATGCTGATGCTGAGTGACTATCCTGTTATGCTGAGTGACAATCCTCTTCCTTCTCAATTTTCATGCTGATAGCTTGTATGGTTCCGGGCACTGCCACCAGTAACTAAGGCCCAATTTTTCTGCCCCTGTTTAACAGGGGAGTGTAATTACAATTTTTGATGCAATACTTTGCAGCAGGGCTCATTCCTGCGCTCCAACTAGAGTATCTGTGAGGGGTTGCAGTGTTGTGGCACCAGCACCAGTGCCCAAGGCCCAATTTTTCAGCCCCTCTTTAACAGGGGCGTATAATTACAATTTTTGATGCAATACTTTGCAGCAAGGCTCATTCCTGCGCTCCAACTATAGTATCTGTGAGGGGTTGCAGTGTTGTGGCAGCAGTGGCTAAGGACCAATTTTTTCTGCCCCTGTTTAACAGGGGTGTGTAATTACAATCTTTGATCTAATATTTTACAGTAGGGCCCATTCTTGCGCCCACCAAGGGTAACTATGAGGGCTTACTGTGTTGTGGCAACACCACCACCACCAAAGGCCCAATTTTTCTGCCTCTGTTCCACAGGTGCATGTAATTACGATTCTTGATATAATATTTCACAGCAGGGCCCGTTCCAGCGCCCACCAAGAGTAACTGTGAGGACTTACAGTGTTGTGGCACCAGCACCACCACCACCAAAGGCCCAATTTTTCTACCACTGTTCAACAATGGCATGTAATTACAATTCTTGATCTAATATTTCACAGCACAGCCCGTTCCTGCACCCACCAAGAGTAATTGTGAGGGCTTACAGTGTTGTGGCAACAGCAACACCTAAGGCCCCAATTTCTATAGTATATAGTATATAGGGCAGGCCCCTAGTTTCAAACATCTGACTTACAAACGACTCCTACTTGCAAATGGAAGGCGACAACAGGAAGTGAGATGAAATCTACCCCTAAGAAGGGAAATTCTCTCCTGTAAGAGTTAATATGGGAAAAACGTGTCTCCTCTCCACTGATGCTTTATCACCAATCCTTGTTTCACTAAAAACCACAAATTTTCAAAAAACATCTGTCATTGGGACAGAAAGTGAGGTGAAATCTTGCACAGACAGCAAAACAAATGTTACAGGGGTGATAACCCTTCCCTATGTTTTCCAAAAAAATAGATTTTTTGGCTGGAGCTACACTTTATACCAGTTCAAAATTACAAACAGATTCTACTTAACAACAACCCTACAGTCTCTGTCTTGTTTGTATCACCTGTATACTGGTGTTCCGAGTATATAGGGCCTGGGGGCCCCACGCCTTTCCTTTTTTTTAATTTGGGTGCAGGGTTCCTCTTAATATCCATACAAGACTCAAAGGGCCTGGTAATGGACTGGGGGGGTACCCATGCCCTTTGTCTCACTGATTGTCATCCATATTGCCGGGACCCGACATTACATTAAAGCCGCAAGCAGTTTTAAATGACTTTTATACCTTTACAAATGTAATTTTGTGCAGGGACTGTTCTTTTTTTTTTTTATTATTACCACTTCAGTGACCATTTTCGGGGGGGTAAGTTTTTTTTCCCCTCCCTCCTTCCTTCTCCCCCTTTCTCCTTTTCCTTTCTTTATTTAAACTAATTTAACCCTCCACCCTTCCCCCCAAGTCCACCCCGCATCCCCCTTCCCCCCCGAAGTCCACTATATTGTTCCGCAATGGGCCTTAAGTCCTACCGATTCTAATCCACTTATGAACTCCACTCGTGTTGCTACTTGCAAATCTCTAACTGAATAAAGGGCCAAATCGCATAATCCTTTTAGATTCTTAGCATCGTTGCAGACCTTATTAAGCTTTAAACTCTAGCCAATTCCTCCATTTTTCCTCGTACTCTTCCATTTCCGCTCCCTCACTATATCTCAGGTATTCGAGATTTTGGATTTCTATTGTTTTATCGTACCAATCCTGTAATGTTGGACATCTTCTTTCCTGCCAGTATCTGGGTATGAGACTTTTGGCTGCGTTCAAAAATTGTGGTAAAAGAGTTCTCACTCATGACTCAGTTGGCATTCTAGCCATGAAATAAGCACGCCCATGGATCATTGAGGACCTCAATATGAGTTATCTCCCCAATGATTTTCTTGATCTTGCCCCAGAATTTTTTAATTTCTGGACATTGCCACCAGATGTGCGCCGTTGTTCCAAGCTCTTTGCATCCCCTCCAGCAATACTGTGAGGTTTCTCTCTTGAACTTAGATGCTCTATCTGGGGTAATATAGCATCTTGCCAGGCATTTGTAGTTAAGCTCAGACACCTTGTAGTTTACTGATGTAATATGTACTCGCTTTAATAAGGTCATAGCCTCCGAGTCTGTGAGTTTTAAATCTAATTCAGTCTCCCACTTTTTTATAAATACCGGTATTTCTATTCCTTTCAAATCTATTAGCACCTTATAGATCCTCGAGATCCCCTTCTTCCCTACTTTATCGACACACAATTTCTCTAAGGAGCGAAAGTTATCAGCCGATCTAATGGGTTGGGGTAGTGTTTCGATAAAATATTTTAGTTGGATGTAACACCAACTATCGATGGCTATAAGATCACTTTTGTTTTTTAATTCCTGGAATGAGCAAAGTTTGCCCCATTCCATCACATCCTTTAGTTGTACTTCTTCATGCAAAATCCATCTCCCACTCAAAACCTCCATTCCAGGTGCAAAAAACTCTGTATTCTTCAGAGGGATTAAAAAGGAATTATACTCCCATTTCTCCCTTCTATGCAAGTTATCCCAAATTTTTAATGCATATCTAGTGATAATATGTGTCTCAGTGCTAAGTTTCCTAAAAGGTGGAGGAATCCATATTAATTTACTTATTTTTACTTTACTAATCGTGTTATCCATTTTCACCCAATGCTTTTCCTCATTGCTTTTTGCCCATTCTACAATTCGTGATAAAATAATAGCCTCGTGGTAACATCTAATGTCTGGTGCCCCCAACCCCCCCTCTCCTTATCTTTAACCAGTGTTGTAAAACTTATACGTGGATTTTTCCCTCTCCAGATAAATTTTAAAAAAAGTGTATGCAATATTTTAAAGTATGCTTGTGGTAGTGGAATGGGGAGCATTTGCATTTTGTATAGAATTTTTGGCAAAATTGCCATCTTAAGGATGTTAATTCTTCCCCCCCATGATAACTGTCCTCTTGTAATTCTGCCCAGCTCTCCTTTGATCTCGTTAAGGAGAGGAATAAAATTAGCCTGGTATAGAGACTCTCTTGATCTAGTTATCTTGATCCTGTGATATTTAATCTCTTTTTTCCCCCATGCAAATGGGAGCTCCCTATAGACCGAACGGTCCCCTTTTTCAATCTCATTCATTTCTAAGATTTCTGATTTGGCCAGGTTAATCTTGAAATTTGATATCTCTCCATACTCTTTTAAGGTTTTAAGCAGGTTAGGGAGGGTTATCCTAGGTCTAGTAATGTAAAATAAAATATCGTCTGCAAAAGCTGCCAGTTTGTGTATCTCTTCCCCGTCATTTACTCCCGCAATATCTGGATTCTGCCTAATCCTTGTTAGGAGAGGTTCGAGCGTGAGCACAAACAGAAGGGGGGAGAGTGGGCACCCCTGTCTAGTTCCATTATTCATTTCGAACGACTCCGAGAGAGTTCCATTGATCTTGGCCCATCGCAGAAGGATGGACATATAATGCCTTTATCCATCTGATCATGTTAGGCCCAAACCCTATCTCCTCCAACATACAGTACATGAAGCCCCAGTCTACCCTGTCAAAGGCTTTTTCAGCATTAATTGACAGGAGTAGACCTGGGGCTCCACTGTCTTTAATTCTCTGGGTTACCAAAAGTGTTCTTATACCATTGTCCCGCCCTTCCCTAGGATAAACCCAACCTGGTCTGGGTGGACAATGTTGTTCAATATATTCTTTACTCTGTACTTTCACAAACAATTTTGTGTCCGTATTGTGTAGTGCTATAGGCCTGTAACTAGAGCAGAGTGTGCTATCTTTGCCTCTTTCAAGATAATGGTGATAATGGCCTCTAGCGCCTCTTTCCCCATCCCCCATTTTACTCCTATCCCATTCATGTAAGAACATAATTTGGGAATTAGTAGATCCTGGAATATTTTGTAGTATAGTACAGTAAAACCGTCGGGGCCAGGGCTTTTCCCTACCGGCGTTTCCTTCTAAGTTTTTTTTTAATCTCGTCTTCTGTTATGGGGGCCTCTAATAAACTGCATTTATCTTCTTCTATTTTCTTTAATCCTAAGTCCTGAAAAAAAGCTTTAGTTCTCTCCCTTTTGTTGTCCGCCTCGTTTGTTGTAATCTTATTATTAATGGAATATAGTCCCTCATAGTAATCTTGGAAAGTTTTGGCAATTTCACTGGTTCTATATCTCATATCCCCATCTGTTTGTTGTCTTAATTTTCTCAATATAGTTGCTAATTTTCTTTTTTTTAGAATCTTTGCAAGACGCTTCCCCGGTTTATTCCTCCTACATACCTCTCCTTCTTTATTAAATTGTAGGTCACTCGTGTTTCTTGTTCTACTAAGTCTCTCATGGCTTCTCTTTTATGGTGGAGTCTTAGGAACATCTCCTTCCCTCCAGTTGATTTGTGCAGTTGCTCTAGTTCGAATATCTCTTTTGTTAATATAAGTTTATTTCCTTTAATTTTTCTTTTTTTTTCCGCACCCGCTTTAATCAGAATCCCCCTTATATAGGCTTTGTGGGCCTCCCACACGGTGGATTCTGATATCTCTGCTGTTTCATTAGTTTTAAAGTAGAATTCTAATTTGTTTCTTATAAGCTTACCTATCTCTTTATCACTTAATAGTTCTTTGTTTAGTCTCCAACTGCAGCTCTTGTTTTGAATCTGTCCTATGTTCAGTATTAGGCTTACGGCGCGTGATCAGAGAAGGTCATTATTCCAATATTGGAGCTAGTAACAGCTTCCAACCATCAATGTTCAATCAAGAAAAAATCAAGTCTGGAATAGATCCCATGCACGGGGGAGTAGAACGTATAATCCCTGTAGTTAGTGTGCTGCAACCTCCATACGTCCACAAATTGAGACTGGTGCATTTTCATGACGCACCTTGTTGTTCCAGGCCATAGTCATCCCCCGTGTATGGGACGATTTATCCTTTCCTGGGTCTAAACAGAGCTTGAAATTGCCAGCCATTATGGCCAGTCCTTTTTTAAATTCCACAAATTCGGCCAGCCTCGCTATCATAAAGCTATTTGGATTCTTATTTGGGCCATAGATGTTTGCCAGTGAACAATCAATTCCATTTAATTTACCGCTCTGGAACAGAAACCGTCCCTCCGGGTCAGTCCTTCTCTCATGCAGGTCAAACCTTGCTCCACTGGCAAACCCTATGGCTACCCCTTTTGCCCGGGTTACAGGCGAGTCTCCGTAGAACCAGACTGGGAATTCCTTAGAGAAGATTTTTTGGTTTTTACCCAGGAATAGATGAGTTTCCAGCAGCAAAACCACGTCAGCTCCAAGGAATTTTAGTTCCTGCAGGATGTTAGCGCACTTTATGGGGGAATTTATACCGCGTACATTGTACGATATTATTTTTAAATTAGGCATTTTTAAATTAGGCATTCTTGCCTAGAGATATCTAAACTGAGCCCTGAGTGGGGTTCTAAGTACTTATATGGTGTGCTAATCCAGGGGGGATTCTTTCTTAACTTCAACCCACTCCCACCCCAGCCTCCCTTGCCCTCCCTCTCCCTTCCTCCCACCCAACCCCCCCACATTCCCCCTTCCCGATTGGGGGTAACAGGCCTTCCCATAGCCTAAGAAACCGTGGCCCTTCTGACACCTCCTGGCCCCTCGGTTGTCCCCCTTGAGGTCGAGCTCGGACTGGTCGTCCCTAGATCCAATGCTCCCCCCTATAGTAGGGAGGTTCCCATGCCTGTCCAACCCCCCCTTCCCCCCTCTGCCCGCACCCCCCCGCCTTCGCACTAGGGAAACTACAGTTTCCCTAGAGCATCTTTCTTCTTTGCTTATGACCTTTTCATTTTAAATACTGGTTTCCAAGCGTGCTGTTCCTCTGAAGTTTCTATATCTACGTTCTTTTCCCATCATCCCGGGATTTCCATTAGAGGCACATCTAAGCGGTTACAGAATTTTGCTGTTTCTTCCGGGAATCTTAATGTTGCCGAACGGCCTTCTTTACGTCCTATTAAACAAGCTTGGAAGCCCCAAGAGTATTGAACATCATGTGCTTTTAGCTGCTCTAGTAGTGGTTTCAGTATTCTTCTCCTGGCCAACGTCTCTGCTGCCAGGTCCGGAAAAATCTGCAAATTTGTATCGCCAAACTTCACTGGATAATTCTTCATTTTAGCCTTAATCTTCTCTTTATCATTGAAATTATGAAATCTTGCAATGACATCTCTTGGGACCTCCTCACAGGGACTGGAAACACGCGCCACTTTACAGGCATACTATAGACACCCTCCAGGTACGATATTTAAAGTTATTATAAAATAGTTATAAATTAAATTTCACTTTTTTTTTTCACTTTAAGCATCATTAAAATCACTGCTCCCGAAAAAACGTGGCAGGACCCGGGTCCCAAACCCTTTTTAGGACAATAACTTCCATATTAGCCTTTAAAATTAGTACTTTTGATTTCAAACGTTCGAGTCCCATAGACTTTAATGGGGTTCTAAAGTTTGCGTGAACGTTTGGTCCGTTTGCAGGTTCTGGTGCGAACCAAACCGGGGGGTGTTCAGCTCATTCCTAGTGATGATGTTTGTGGCTTACTTTTGCTTTTATTGGATTATGTTCCTCACCTTAAACCAACACTTCATGTCACCTTTGAAAAGTATGACATTCTGATAAAATAAAAACCAAAAAAAGAAAATGTGTAAATTAGAATGCTGAAATCTCACAACATTGATGCCACAACTGTCTGAGTAGCATTGCACAGAGAGGTTTAGATTAATGATGTCATGATCATTTTCATATACAAATTTTTGATGTAAGTAGATTTATTTTTTTTTCTCTCCTGTCTGGCAGGGCAGAAAACCTGTTTTTTTTTAATTTTTTCTTCACCTTGCCCCCCACTTTTATCCTATGTTCTCTTTGCCCTCTCTCTCCTTTATACAGTGGTTATCTGGTTTCAGCCATTATCTGATATGATGAAAAACATTCCTGTGTCACCATGGCGACCATAAATACCATCTTCTGTAATGTAGGGGCCTACACTTCACAGGTAAGAGACATCAGTTATTTCAGGAACACAAGTGTCTTGCTTGTGATATAGCTTTTATTCAAGAGATGCATTTAACCAACAATACCAGCACCAAACTTAACTCTTCTCATTAACCTGTTTGGTATCACGGCTTATCGTACTCCAATAAAGTTAAAGGGGTCGCCTTTGGTTTCCACAGGAATGTTTTTTTTTTGCTTTCTGATATGCTTGCTGGCCCCCACAGAAGGTTCTAATTTATTAAGTGTACTTTAGCCAAAATTCACACTCCCAGTCAGGACCAAATTCATTTTCTCTCTTCACTAAATTGATCAGGGTCTCACAATACTAGCTGGTGATTTAAATATAGCATTGGAACCCGGGGTTGATACATCCCAGGGTTTTCATCCATACCCTCCAAACCCCTGGTCTTTATTTGTAAGCACCTTCATAACACCCAACTAATTAACACCTGGCAAATCTCCCATCCTAAATGGATCTCTTCTGATCAGACGGGGTTCAAACCTGGAAGTTTGCACACTCTTTCTCATAGCACAATCATAACCCCCAGTCCACCCTGCTCTTATCTGCTGATGCTAAAAAAGCGTTTGACAGGGTGGACTGGGACTATCTAATGATGGTCTCGGCAGTGTCCCTTAATGTTACATTGAATTTAAGCATTATATCATAATCCGGCTGCCCAAATAAGAGTCAAGTGACCCTTTCACTTTACACAGTGGCTCCCAGCAAGGCTGTCCACTTTTGCCACTTTTTTTTGCCTTGTTTTGGAAGCATTATTTTCCATCATTAAACTCAACCCTAATATTCACGGTATATGCATTGGAGATTATGAACACAAATATTCCGTGTACATGAATGATATCCTTTTTTATATATTTAACAACCCTCAATCTCACTCTCAAATTTATTGTCTGCTTTCTCTACCTTTGTAGAGAAATGTTATCAAATTTTAAAATGAATCTTACCAAATCAGAGATTCTAAGTATCTCCTTACTGTCAGCTGACATACTCAAATCCTCCTTCCCCTTTACATGGCAGGGTTCGTCCCCAATATAACTAGGAATCCACCTCACATCTGACCTCTCACAAATTTTCAAAGCCAACTATTGTATATGCCATTGCCTAATGCCAATAAACATGATTTTGTCAGGAGAGTGCATGCTCCATCATAGCTGCTGGTTCCAACATCCTGTCTCTGGCTGTGGCATTCTCCTTGTCTGTCCACCTGCAAGGTGATTGATTGAGACTCTGGGTGGAGACCAAACCTAATTAAAGCTAGCCCAGCTTGCAGTCTCATGCATGTGATTGAGAGTGTGTAAATATCTGATTAAGCTGCCTGTTTGTCTGCCCTTCTTTGCTAGATTGAATTTTCCTGTGTATGACCTTGGATCACATATAGACTATTCTCTGAACTCTGCCTGCCATTTACCTGGACTGTCATTAAACCACTCTGCCTGTCTGCCAACTACAAGTACCAGTTTGCTTTGCTCAGTTCACGCTTGCCCTAGTGCGGTAGCTAGGCACTATAGCATTGTGTATAAGTTCTGGGGACAACTGATAACTGGTAGGCCTGCTTGCCTTACGGGAAAGGGGGCTGCTATAGGTGAAGAACACGGTAGTCAGCTATAGTGTCTGACCACCTGCATTAGGGGTAGGTATGTCAGATTTACAGCACTGGATCTCACTATTCAAATCCTGGTTAGGCAAGATTAACGTTAAAAAAAAAAATAATGTTTTCCCTGAGACACTATTTCTATTCCAAATGATTAGTTTAGGAATACCTCAGGGCATATTTCTCACATTTGCACTCTCTAGTCACTAAATATATCTGGAATAGGTCTAGTCCAAGACTTTTTGCTCTACCCTTTTCAGAACCAAAAATTGTGGTGGTCTAGCATTTCTGGGTTTCAGAAAATGCTATCAATCTGTTAATCTTTCTAGAACTGCTGATTGGAAATTCTCCCACCTCACTAAATTGTGTGTGAAATTGGAATATGATCTAAGTAACTCACTACTCCATACTTCCCTGTGGATACACACAAATTATAGAAATCTTTCACCTCACACGTCTCCCCTAAAAAATTTCTTCTCTAGCTGTCTAGAACTGCATACTAAATATGGCTGGGGCTATAACTCTTCTTTGAAGCCACTATTGGGCCATTTATGCTTTCTCTCGGGCCTGTTGGATGCCCATTTTAAATCATGGGTGGTAACACCACCTCTACTCCTACACCAAACCATGAAGAACAATGTTATCTCACCACTACATAAGATTAAACAATCGTCATCAACCACAACGATGGATATACAGTTATGGAGACATACACAACTCACAGTTGTTGAAATACCTACTAAAACCGCTCAGTTCCCTGAAAGATCTAACACTGATTGAGCATATTCTATCTTTATCCACTTCGCCCGAATAGAGGTACTTCTCAATTTTTTAAACCTGTTACTGGGGACTCAAAGCTGTTTCGTACCCATCATTTTTACTACCCTGGGAATCCTACTTTTAGTCAATCCTTACAGATGATCAAAAATATAAAGTTCTTCAGCTTACACATGTGTCCTCTATCTCCTCAAAAATGATAAAGGTGAACTATAAAATGCTAACCAGATGACACCTTATGCCTGCCGAACTTCACCATATGTTCCCTAAGATACCACCCAACTGCTGGAGGAGTTGTGGTATATAGGCCACACATGCTCATATATGGTGAGACTGCCTACTCATACGACCATATTGGGCTAATGTTTTGTAGTTGATTATAGAGGAGCTCCAATCTCCCAAAAATAATATAAAAGTCAGCAGCTACAAGTACTGTAGCTGCTGACTTTTAATATAAGGCCACTTACCTGTCCAGGGATCAAGCAATATCCGCACCTGAGCCGATTCTTCAATTGCCTTTTGGTGCTGGTGTCGGCATTGTAAGTAAGGGAAACCGGCAGTGAAGCCTTCCAGCTTCACAGCCAGTTTCCAACTGTACATGCGGGAGTCGTCTGTGCTTTGTGAATGGTCCCACGGTCTTCTGGGACCTGTGATGTGTCCCAGAAGGCTGTGAAAAATGAGGAGGGTCTGAACATGCTGGTAGATCTCTGCGGTTATCTAAGCCAGAAGTGGGAGCGGGTTCCTGTCAAAATCAGGTACCTGCCCCCCCCCCAAAAAAAAGTGTTAATTGTGGCAGTGAAGGGGAGAGGGTGTAGTCAAGTGAAGCTTCCCCTTTTGGGTGGAGCTCGGTTTTAACAATATCCAAAGGTGTACTGTTTCTAATGATCCTTGTGTTCTTCTCTTCCATTGTATACAGTACATGGGCCCTAAGGCCGCTAAGAAAGATTCATTATGCCACATCTACTAAATGCAACTCAATCTCTCATTTCAGCCTTCTAGAAACAAAAGGCCATTCCTTCAATGAAGCAATGATTTAAAAAAATAGATAAAATCTCCTTTCCTAAAAAAGCTTTGTTCCTTTCTGTGTGTTGTGTTTATATTTTCCCCCAGTTACCAATGCCAGAGTGGATGATAGGGCATGGCCAGGCATTCTTTTTCCTCAGTCTCTTTCTCTATCATCATAAAATAAAAATGAAAAAACCCACAAAAAAATGAAGGCCCAAAATATCATTCCTGAAAAAAAGTCTGCTATCTTTTAAAAGGAATCCTTGCAGCAAAAAAGAAAAAAATGAAAAAAAAAGAAAGAAACCTTAAATAAAGGTCTTATCAACATAAGATTAAAAACAATACACTGCCAAAGCAAGGAACAAAAATGTTCTTCAGATAGGAGATAGCAGCTAAAGGTAGGGGCTGACCTCAAATAAATCACAAAATAAAATCAAAGACAAAAAAGTCCCCAATAATAAGGGAAAAAAAACAATCAAAGGATTTGATCGCCCACAGCGATTTTATTCAGAATTAAAGTTCTTTTCTATGTAGTTTGTGAACTTTTCTTATGCTTTCCCTACAGCAGCTTCTAATACAATGACATTTTGACTGCTTTGTACACCCCCCTTTTTATAGTAAGGGGACTGGTTCATCCAAAAGCCCCTTTTTGGTCCTTCTCAGTCTGCTGGTCACAGTTTAAAGGCCCTAGTTACGGTTTAAAAAATTCTTCTGGAGGAATCGGCACATACATTCACCAAAATTACATATCAACTTCATTCAGAATTTGCCTTGAACCTATAGTAACGTCAAACTCAAGCATCATCCTTCAGCTAGGCATTAGGTCATGCTTTTTTTTTTTTTTTTCCTGTTTAATATTATTTAATAGACTATTTTTACAGATGTTTTTTCATTGATGTTATACAATGTTAATATAAGACTTCTGTGGCCAGAAAAATTCCATTGTTGAACAATATGTACGTTGATAAAAAAAAATGGTTCATAAAGGCAAAGGATATTCAATAAATCTCATGAAGTCATGTAAAATGTGGTCAAGGTCAGATGTTAAATTTTTATCTGAAATCAAATAAATCTGCATTTATTTAAACAAAGCTGTGTAAAACATAAGAAATATGTTCCCTATAACAATGGTATACCTTGCTACCTAAAAGATATAGGCCACGCAATGCTTTAAAGTATACTTAAAAGTACTGTAAACCAAACAAATACCGTATTTATCGGCGTATAACACGCACTTTTTTCCCCTTAAAATCAGGGGAAAGTCGCAGGTGCGTGTTATACGCCGATCCCCTGCGATCCCGAGCTGTCAAAACTTAAAAATCGCCGACCGCGATTTGAAAATGGCGCCGCCGCCGCCGAAATACACAGAGCTGGTCCTCGGCTCTTTCCAGCGGCTCTCGTTTACTTCCGGCTCCACTCGTAGTCCCGAGCGGAGCTATCCGAACCTACTCGGATAGCTCCGCTCGGGACTACGAGTGGAGCCGAAAGAGAACGAGAGCCGCCGGAAAGAGCCGAGGATCGGCTCTGTGTATTTCGGCGCCGGCGGCGCCATTTTCAAATTGCGGTCGGCGATTTTGAAGCCCACGAAGCAAGGACAGGGGATTGAAGGCTGCACTGGGGCAAGGCTGCACTGGGGAAGGCTGCACTGCGGAAGGCTGCACTGGGGCAAGGCTGCACTGGGGAAGGCTGCACTGATAAGGCTGCACTGGGGAAGGCTGCACTGGGGAAGGCTGCACTGGAGAAGGCTGCACTGACATGGCTGCACTGACATGGCTGCACTGACAAGGTTGCACTGACATGGCTGCACTGACAAGGCTGCACTGACATGGCTGCACTGACAAGGCTGCACTGACATGGCTGCACTGACAAGGCTGCACTGACATGGCTGCACTGACAAGGCTGCACTGGGGAAGGCTGCACTGGGGCAAGGCTGCACTGAGAAGGCTGCAATGATGGGCATTTAAATGTAAGTTTTTTTCCCTTCAACTTCCCTCCTAAAAGTTTTTTTTTCCTTAAAATTCCCTCCTAAATTGGGGTGCGTGTTATACGCCGGTGCGTGTTATACGCCAATAAATATACGGGTAATCAGAATTAAGTTTACTGAAGATAAAAACTAATAGTTTAATATGGTTATTGTAGATTACTAAACTTTACACATTGTACTTTAGCTTGTATAATACCCATGATTGTCTGTACTTCATAACTGAAGGTTTAAATCTGTTCAGCTTGAAAATAAATTGCGGATCTGATGTGAATACTTTTAAGCTGTATTCAATGTATTTTATCAAGCCAGAGTATTAAATAATGCTCAGTAAATGTGTTCTACCTTAGCTGACTCATGCCATATTATCTAACTGCACAGTGCAGGCAGCTTTTTGTACTCTTCACCTCTCCAAATAGTTTTTACCACAAATGGGGATGTGAGCTTTTCTCTGCAGCAATGGGGTTTTATCAAGATGTGGTGCATTAAGATTCCACAGGTCTTAATGAAAAAGCCAGAACCCATATCTAACTCTGACTTCATCAATAAATACTGAAACCAAAGCCAGAGCTAGAATTATACCAATTGATTTTATTTTCTATATAAACAAAAATAAGCTTTGGATGCGAAGAATGGGGGATAAATGGGTTTATGTAGCAGGCAGTCATACCATATGTATTTACATTTTCCTGCACCAGGAAATTGAAAAATGTTTTAATTGGTCAATATGTTTTTTTTATTTTTACATCAAGTCGAGATTGCAATGCTCGTATTTTAAGTGGCACTCCAGCCAAATGTATTTTTGTACTGTAAAGGGAGGGCTAGGACCTGGCTCAGATTCTTTTGCTGTCAGTATGCCACTGGGAAGAATTTTCCTCAGGCAACAAACAAAGCCGATTGATAGTAGGTAAGAATGTCTGTCGGGTTTATATTGCTGACTGTGGCTGTTATGCCCCGTACACATGAGCGGAATTTCCATCCAAAAAAGAGTGAGGGGAGCTTTTGGTCGGATAATCGGACCGTGTATATGCTCCATCCAACTTTTTCTGTCTGAATTTCCGCCAGCAAATGATTGAAAGCTGGTTCTCTATTTTTCTGATGGAAAAAGTTCTTGACGGAAATTCTGTTCGTCTGTATGCAATTCTGACGCACAAAAAAAACCACGCATGCTCGGAAACAATTCCACGCATGCTTGGAAGCATTGAACTTAATTTTCTCGGCTCGTCGTAGTGTTATACGTCACCGCGTTCTTGACGGTCGAAAAGTTCAGAGAACTTTTGTGTGACCGTGTGTACGCAAGCCAAGCTTGAGAGGAATTCCGTCGGAAAAACCATCCAAGATTTTTCCGACAGAAATTCCGCTCGTGTGTACGGAGCATAATAGAGATTTCTGTGCAGTTATTGGGACAGGGAGTGGGGAAACCCATCAATAAAATGCTGTCAGAAGTCCCAACCTTTGCACACTCTATCCAAAATAAAAAAAATATTTTCATTGCTGGAGTTTCGCTTTAAACCAGGGACAACCAGAAATACTAAAAAAAAAACAAAAAAACAAAAAACAAAAACACTTTATACCTAACAAGCAGTAAAATATTTTTCAGTGCACCTTTGTAAGAGCTACACTGATTCAGATATTATGAGGTATTAAAAAGATAGTACATATAAAACAGTGTTGCGCTATCATATAAAATATTGAAATTTATATAAATGAAACACCAGAACACCAGTGTCCATTTAGTGATGAAATGTGCAAAGTCCTTCAATTCAGTGCAACACCCATTGCTCAGACTAGTACTCACATCTGTGAGTTTTATTACCCCTCACATTAGGTACGATTCATCTTGGCTCTTCCAACCTTCTTGCCCCGATGTCACCGCTATTTCCTACCCTGCCTGACGTTCGTTTTGTCTGAATAGACATTGTCAGAGAGCTTACCTGATTGGGCATCGTCGCGCGCCGGGGCGCGTTGGTGCGCGCTTTCCTGCGGGTGCTCGGGCGCCTGCTTCTGTGGGCACTGGTGTTGGCATGCCGGCTGGGCGTGGCGGACGCAGTGGTGCTCGGGTGCGTACACGCGTTCGCGTTAGCATGAGTTCGCCTATGGGCGCTGCTATGCGTTCGCCTGGTGGCACTGGTGTGCATGCTGCCATCCGGGGGAGCGCTCATGCGCGGGCGCCTGTGCGTAACGGTGTGCGCACGAGCGTGGCGTTTGGTGCTAATCAGCCTATTTAGGCTTGCTTCTCCCTCTGATCAGTGCTGCCTGATCAACAGCTCCGTGCCTAGTTCCTGTTTCCTGTTCCTAGTTCCTGTGATTCCTGTGTTCCTGATCTCTTGATGACCCGGCTTGCCTTTTGGACTCTCCTGACCTCCGCCTGCATTTGACCCCGGCCTGTTTTGACTTTGCTTCTGCCTGCTCCTTCTGTACCTCTGCCGCCCGCCTGTTGCCAAACCCAGCCTGTGTACTAACCTGTCTCCAGCTCCTGCTCAGCATCTGTTGTCTGTGCCACTGATTATCATCTGCTGTTTGAAGACTGCTAGCTTCAGGAACACGGACTCCTGCACAGGCTCTCATACCACTCCGCACTCATGGGCCTCCTGTCTGCTCTACCAGGGGCCGCGAGTCAAATATGTAAGGGAGCCTACCCTCTGCCTACCCTTACTCAAGCAGTCAAGAGCCTACAAGAAGGCTACACCAGATGAGAGGGTCAGGTCCAAGCCCTCTCAGCTGCTCCTCCCCCCCAGGGGGCACCATCTGCCGGACTCTCCTCAGCACCCTCCATAGTAATGCTCCCTCCAGAACCCAGGGTACCCACACCTGAAAAATTTACTGGAGATCATCGCAAATATCGGGCCTTCTGTAATGCCTGCGAGCTCTACTTTGCGCTACAGCCTCGCACGTTCTCTCTGGACGCCACTAAAGTGGGATTTGTCATTGCACTGCTGTCCGGCGAGCCCCAGACTTGGGCTCATCATTTACTGGAACAGAAGTCCATATCCTTGGATACCCTGGACGCTTTTTTCCTGGCAATGTCCCAGTTGTACGAGGACCCCCAACTTACTACTACTGCTGAGGCAGCCCTGCATTCCCTGCAGCAAGGCCGCAGAGCGGCCGAAGAGTACGCAGTTGAGTTTCGTTGTTGGAGCTCTGATACAGAGTGGAACATCGCTGCCTTGCATCATCAATTTTGGATGGGGTCATCTGATCCCCTTAAGGATGAACTGGCACGTGTTGGGATACCCCAGACTCTGGACGAACTTATAAACCTATTTATTCAAATTGACCGTCGTCTGAGAGAAAGGCGCTCTGAGAGGTCCTCTGGTCACCCTCGTCCTATTTGGATGCTCCCTAGAGTTCCCAGTTCCCCCAACCAATTGCCTCTCTCCTCTACTTCAACCACGGAAGCACCCAAACCCATGCAGCTTGGTCTGTTCCGACCATCCCTTACCCCGGAAGAGAAGATGTGCAGACGTACTCATAACCTATGCCTGTACTGCGGGGAACAAGGACATTTTGTGAGGACCTGCCCTAACAAGATACGTAAGTGTCTGACGTCTTTTGCTCAAACCTCGTAACCATTTGACTATCTCTGTTGTATTACAGCTCCCCAGAAAGAACATCCCGGTGTCGGTCATTATTGACTCTAGAGCATGCAGTGGCTTCATCGATCAAACCTTTGTCAATAATCATGGCATTCCTCTTCAACCTAAGACCCAGGGTCTTGCAGTATTCCTAGCTGATGGCTCAACCCTCAGTTCTGGTCCAGTCACCTGTTAGACTGTTCCACTATTGGCCACCATAGGCCCGGAACATCAGGAACTCTTATGTTTGGATGTCATCTCCTCCCCTCTCTTCCCAATCATTCTCGGAATGCCCTGGCTACAGGAACATAACCCCAGCATTGACTGGACCAGAGGAAAAATCCAATTCTCATCTGACTACTGCAGGCAACATTGCTTACGTGGGACCCCCGTAACACCGACTCAATGTCTTTGTTTGGATTCGGATACCAAGCTTTGCCCATCTCTTCCCGAGGCCTATCGGGACTTCCAGGATGTCTTCAGTAAGAAGGGGGCAGAGACTCTTCCAGTTTACAGGCCTTATGACTGCCCAATAGAACTTTTACCTGGAACCGAAGTTCCCTTTGGGAGGATTTTTCCACTAACTGAGCAGGAGCTGGGCACCTTAAAAAATTACATTGACGAGAACTTAAAGAAAGGGTTTATCCGCCCTTCCACATCTCCAGCCGGTGCAGGAATTTTCATCGTGGAGAAGAAGGACCACACCCTACGTCGCTGTATCGACTACCGGGAATTAAACAAAATTACTGTAAAGAACAGATACCCGTTACCTTTAGTACCCGAGTTATTCCAGAGACTGGGAACCGCAAAAGTTTTCACCAAAGCTGGATCTCCGCGGGGCATACAACTTAATTTGCATAAGAGAAGGGGATGAGTGGAAAACAGCTTTTCGTACTCGATTCGAGCACTACGAGTACCTTGTCATGCCCTTTGGCCTGTGCAACGCACCAGCCACCTTCCAACACTTTGTCAACGATGTATTCCGTGACTTCCTAGACCTCTATATCATAGTCTATCTGGATGATATTTTGATTTTCTCCGTCTCCCTGACCGACCACCGCAGGCATGTGCGAAATGTTCTCACCCGACTTAGGCAACATGGGCTCTATGCAAGTTTGAGAAATGTGAGTTTGAGCTTCAATGCATTTAGTTTCTGGGCCTGATCATCTCCCCTGAGGGCATCAAGATGGATCCCCAAAAGGTATCTGCTATCCTGGACTGGCCTGCACCTATTGATAAGAAAGGGGTACAATGTTTTATTGGCTTTGCCAACTTCTATAGAAAATTCATAAAAGGGTTCTCCTTGATAATCGCTCCTATTACTGAACTTACCAAACAAGGAAGTCGATTTTGCTGGACTCCTAAGGCGCAGTCGGCCTTCGAGGAACTTAAGGCTCTATTTACCTCAGCCACCATTTTAAAACACCCCAACCCAGCTCTACCATTTGTGTTAGAAGTTGACGCTTCCGAAATTGCGGTAGGGGCTGTACTCTCACGACAAGACACCAAAGCTCTCCTGTACCCTGTGGGTTTTTTCTCACGAAAACTCTCACCTTCCGAGAGAAACTACAATGTGGGTGACCGTGAACTCCTAGCTAATAAGGCGGCTTTAGAGGAATGGCGTTACCTTCTGGAGGGTGCTGCTTATCCCATACTGGTCTACACGGACCATAAAAACCTGGAATACCTGAGAACGGCTAAGAGCTTAAGATCCCAGCAGGCCAGATGGGCACTTTTTTTTCTCGATTCCAGTTCCATGTCACCTTCAGACCCGGATCCAAAAATATTAAATCTGACGCACTCTCACGAATGTTCCATGATTCGGAAGAAACCGCACCTCCAGATACCATCCTTTCCCCTGGGAATTTCTTGCTTCTTCAAGAAGATCTAATCTCTTGAATCAGACGGGCTTCTATGGGGGCGACGCCACCCGCTGGGGCCTGTACCAAGGATGGCCTATTTTGGCATGAAAACAAGATTGTAGTCCCCGAAGAACTAAGGGTACAGGTATTGGAACTGTGTCACGATCACAAATTAGCTGGACATTTCGGCTCACGAAAAACGAGTGATCTGGTACTACATACCTTCTGGTGGCCTCATCTCATCAGGGATTGTAGAAGGTTCATTGAGTCCTGCAACACTTGTGCTAGAAGCAAAACCAGCCGGGCCAGAGCTTGGGGACTGTTAAAACCTCTTCCAGTCCCAGAGAGACCATGGAGCATGATCTCAATGGATTTTGTCGTTGAACTCCTCCCATCAGAAGGCTTCTCCTCCATCTTTGTCGTGGTAGACAGATTGTCTAAAATGGGTCATTTTCTTCCAATGAAGGGTACCCCATCGGCCACGGAGACAGCTGATATGTTTATTAAAGAAATTGTCAGGCTACATGGAGTTCCGAAGAATATAGCTTCTGACCGTAGTGTCCAATTCACCTCCAGATTCTGGAAGGCCCTCTGTGGATCCTTGGAAATTGAGTTGGCATTCTCCTCGGCCTACCATCCCCAGTCCAATGGGCAAACTGAGAGGACGAATCAGACACTGGAGCAGTACCTCCGCTGCTTCTTCGCATTCTCCCAGGACGATTGGGCCCCCCTACTCCCTATTGCTCCTATAAGTTCTCCTATAATAATTCCTTGCATTCTGCCACCAACCAGACTCCATTCTATGCCAACTATGGCTTTCATCCGACCTTTTTACCTGGATCAATACCTGAATGTTCTGTTCCTGCAGTATCTGAGACCCTGAATTTCTTCCCGGTGAACAATAAGCTGTTACAAGATACCATGGCCAAGGCCCAAGAAGGTTATAAGAAGGTGTTTGACAAGAAGAGGCGTGGAGAACTTGTGTTGGAACCTGGTAACCCGATATGGTTATCTACCGCCAATCTGAAACTGGCATGTCCATCCAAAAAACTAGGCCCTAAGTTCCTGGGTCCCTTCCTGGTAAGGAGGAAAATTAATGATGTTGCCTATGAGCTTGATCTGCCGAATTCCCTGAAGGTGCACCTGGTCTTCCATGTATCTCTCTTAAAGCCAGTTATCCCCAATTCTTTTGTTGGCTGTACTGTCGGTCCACCCAAACCCATCCTTGTAGACAACGAGGAGGAATTTGAAGTAGAGGCAATATTAGACTGCAGAAAAAGATGAAATCAAACCCAATACCTCATAAAGTGGAAGGGATATGGCCCTAAAGACAATTCATGGGAACCAGAAGACAATTTGCATGCCAGGGAACTCCTGCAAGCTTTCAAGGACTCACATGCCTCCAAGTTGGCCCAATTGGGCATCCGGTGTCTGCCTTTGAGGAGGGGGCACTGTCAGAGAGCTTACCTGATTGGGCATCGTTGCGCGCCGAGGCGCATTAGTGCACGCTTTCCTGCGGGTGCTCGGGTGCCTGCTTCTATGGGCACTGGTGTTGGCATGCCGGCTGGGTGTGGCGAATGCGGTGGTGCTCGGGCGCATACGCGTGTTCGCATTAGCGCATTTGCCTATAGGCGCTGCTATGCGTTCGCCTGGTGGCACTGGTGTGCATGCTGCTGTCTGGGGAAGCGATCGGGCGCGTGCGGGTGCGCGGGCACCTGTACTTAACGGCGCGTGCACGAGCGCGGCGTTTGGCGCCAATCAGCCTATTTAGGCTTGCTTCTCCCTCTGATCAGTGCTGCCTGATCAACAGCTCTTTGCCTAGTTCCTGTTTCCTGTTTCCTGTTCCTAGTTCCTGTGATTCCTGTGTTCCTGATCTGTTGACGACCCGACTTGCCTTTTGGACTCTCCTGACCTCCGCCTGCATTTGACCCCGGCCTGTTTTGACTTCGCTTCTGCCTGCTCCTTCTGTACCTCTGCCGCCCGCCTGTTGCCAAACCCAGCCTGTGTACTAACCTATCTCCAGCTCCTACTCAGCATCTGTTGTCTGTGCCACTGATTATCATCTGCTGTTTGAAGACTGCTAGCTTACGGAACACGGACTCCTGCACAGGCTCTCATACCACTCCGCACTCGTGGGCCTCCTGTTTGCTCTACCAGGGGTCACGAGTCAGATACGTAAGGGAGCCTACCCTCTGCCCAAATGGACTCTCTGGTCTGGTAAGTGAGAGACCTGACAGACATCTTCTGTGAGGTACTAACCCTTTCACTGCCAGGTCTGTACAAAGTTTAGTAATCTACAGTAACCATACTAAACTATTAGCTTTTATCTTCAGTAAACTGAATTCTGATTATTTGTTTGGTTTACAGTACTTTTAAGTATACTTTAAAGCATTGCGTGGCCTATATCTTTTAGGTAGCAAGGTATACCATTGTTAAAGGGAAAAAGTGCCCACAGATGGCCAAGTCCAAATGCCGCACGGACCTCATATCTCCCTCTCCTATAAGCTTATGGTCACTTTAATGACCATAAGCTTGTATCAGAATTGTTCAGCACCCATTCACCACCCTCCACCTCTAATTACCCCCTCCACCCAATCCGACCCCCCAACAAACCCACTCCCTGCAGCCACCATCATTAGCCGGCATCCCTTCTGTGCCGCTCCTGCTGGCTTCAGGTGCTGCATAGGGCTTGGGGGTCCAGATGTGTCCCCAGTACCTCTGATCACCCCCCAAATGCCCCCGCACCCCCAATCCATGGCCGCTCCGAGCGGCATCCCTCCTTCCCTCCCTCTGCCTGCAGCTACTCCCAGCACAGATCTCCCAATCTGTCAAGCTGGAGATCATGACGGGGGGAGGGGGAGCGATGCGGGTGGGGGTGAAGTTGTGGCTTGAGGGGGCTTGGTATCGCTTGGCAATTGCTGCTATATCCACTGACAGCTGATCATTGTAACCGCAATTGTTACAATGTATCAGACTGTCATTTCATGAATGAATGGAATCTCTATTCCATTCATTCATGTAAAGTACTACAGAGAAAAGGACTATCATCAGTCCCTTTCTCTGTCTCAAAAAAAGAGATATGGGGGTCTGTTTAGACCTCTGATATCTCATCAAAGTACCCCTCCAAAAAACAAAAGAACCTGTAAAAAGTAAAAAAAACAAAAAACACAAACATAGTAAGACCCCCCCAGGTCTGCCCGCACTCCCCCCTCCATGGTGACACCCTCCCCCCCCACTGCACTCACCCCTCCATGGTGACGGTCCCCCCACTGCACTCACTCCTCCACAGTGACAGTTCCCCCCCGCACTCACCCTCAATGGTGACGGTCCCCCCGTACTCATCCCTCCAAGGTGACATCCCCTTGCACTGACCCCTCCACAGTGACGGTCCCCCTCTGCACTCACCCCTCCATGGTGACGGTCCCCCCCACGCCACACCCCTCCACGGCTTCCTCAACTTCTCCTCCCAGCCAATCCAATCCCTCCTGATTGGCCAGGAGGAGAACCTGAAAGATAATAGCTAATATTACCTCGCTATTGTCACAAGTGGGTGGGCATGGAGTACAATGCTCTGCTCCCCAAGCCCAACCTTTTTCAAGCCAATTAGAACCTCAGGCTCCAATTATGCGGTTTAAAAAAAAAAATGATACAAATGCCCCTGCACCCCAAATGCACAAAGCAGATCTGCCTGCTCAGTGGGGGATCGGTCTGCTTATCCCTACTGAGAAGGCAGATGACAGGTTTGTGTCAGCTGATGCAGAATGGATACGGACACAGCCTGCTGTTTTCTATGGTGGTACAGTCAGATGGAAATGGACTGCCTGTCCATTTCCATCTGATACCATCCGATCCGATCTGCTAGATGGATGGGGAATAGAATCCCCATCCATCTGTTTTTAGCAGGCTGGACTGGATCGGATGCAAGTGGGTGTAAACAGACAGATGTCCATTTACATCAGAGAACAATGGGGGGTCCGATTGGGCCTGTCTGAAAAACGGACAGGCAGACCCAATTGGTCTGCTTGGGTGAAAGGGGCCTAAGGCCTTGTTCACACAGGGCATACACAGCGTACCTTTACAGGGATGCACAGGTGTTCCGTGCATTTCTGTGCAGGCAGTCCCATTAATGTCATTTGAGATGTAGCACCTGCACGAACAGAGCCGTTGCTGTAAATTTTACATCCATGTAGGTCCGCATGCATGTCCCTGAGATTACACTGTCTGCGTTCGGGGTCATGTACCTACATCCACACGGATGTCAGATTGGGAACACAGCTATGCCTGTGCAGCCTTTGCATCCCAGTTGACATAAATGAGATTGCCTGTATGGGGAAGCAGGGAACACCTTTGCATCCCTGTGGGGGTAAACATGGCCCCCCATGGCCCTCCATGGGCGTATACACTTTAGTATGCCATATGTGAACAATGCTTTTGTAGCAATTTAGCAGGAATTTTGTTATGTTGTGTTTATGTAGATTATTAATGCTTTTAGTGTATTTTTAGAAAAAATATTGATTTGATAAACATTGCGCTGCCCTAAAAATCAGTAGCCCTTCTTTTTATTCTACTGGCCATGTTCTTTCAGTAAATGTATCATTTGGGGGGTCTTTTACAAATTCTGAAAGCTGTAAGTGAAAAATGAAAACTTCCAGATTGTTAGAGAATGTTGTGTTTATGTAGACTATTAATGATTTCAGTGTATTTTTAGCAAAAATATTGATTTGATAAACATTGCCCTGCCATAAAAATCAGTAGCGCCTTCTTTTTATTCTACTGGCCATGTTCTTTCAGTAAATGTATGGGGGGTCTTTTACAAATTCTGAAAGCTGTAAGTGAAAAATGAAACCTTCCAGATTGTTAGAGAAATTTTTAGGTACGTTCGATTTTCACCATTTTGCAAAAAGGCGCAACTTGAAATTTACAAATATTTGTTATTTATTAACTCCAAACAGCTTAAGCTTTTATATTTAGTAGGGATTTAGCAGGAATTTTGTAAATGTAGCTGTGTTTTTATCTGCTAATAATGGTTTTAGTGTATTTCTTGCAAATATATTGGTTTGATAAACATTTGCGCAAATACCGCTGGGTCTAAAAAAATCAGTAGCACCTTCTTTTTATTTTAGAGGTCATATGCTTTCAGAAAATATATGTTTTTGGGGTCTTGCACAAATTCTGAAAGCTGTAAGGGAAAAATGAAAACTTTCAGATTTTTAGAGAAATTTGGATATTTACATTTTTGCGTACGTTCGATTTTCACCATTTCCCAAAAAGGTGCAATGTAAAAATTACAAATATTTGTCAGTTATTAACTCAATACAGGTTAAGCTTTTATATTTAGTAGGCATTTTGTAAAATTCGCAATGAGTTTTCCTTTTCTCATTTGAACAAATTTGTGTATTTATCTGCTAATCATGATTTTAGTGGATTTTTAGTAAAAATATTGTTTTGGTAATAGACCAAGGTAACATGGCCATGCAGCGCAAGGTGGTTTATATGCCAATTAGTGGAGTGTTGCTGCCCCCCAGTGGATGTTATATTGAATCCTATATAAAGATAGATTGTGCACACTGCTATTCCCTAATGCCTCACATCAGGCAGGGCAGGAAATTGCAGTGGCGTTGGGATGCTCGTGAGGGCACAGAACAAATGTTATATTTCTAATGCCTGTTTTTTACTGATTTGTTGTAAGTAGACTTTTAATAAATTCCTTGCTTTTAATTTGGACGATGCGCAATGAGTTTTCCTTTTCTCATTTGAACATTGGTCTGACTGGCTTCTGTGGACACTCTGAGAGTACTATCCTTGGCTTGTTTGTAACAACAGTTTCCATGAGAAGGTTGGAAGAGCCGAGAGGAATCGTACCTAATGTGAGGGGTAATAAAACTCACAGATGCAAGTATAGACCTTTAAAGGTCTGTGGATCTGGTAAAACGACAATCTTACCTTACTAGTCTGAGCACTGGGTGTTGCACTGAGTTGAAGGACTTTGCTCATTTCATCACTAAACAGACTTTGATGTTCTGGTGTTTTATTTATATAAATTTCAATATTTTATATGATAGCGCAACACTGTTTTATATTTATTTTGGATGTTGCTGTGTACAATATTGTGAGTGCTGCTGTCCATCTGATCAATTTTGGTTGTTACAATTTCATTTTAATTATTTATACACTAAGCGCATTATTTTCTATTATATATTAAAACGATAGTAGCAACCAAAATTAACCAAAAGTCCCATAGTGATAGTTGCTGCTACAGCTTGTTCTATGTAATCCAAGGTATTGTTGAAGAGGTCGAGTTAACAGTTTATGTGTACTCATCATAGACTTCCCTCTTCACAACTTTCATTAAATAGTGGGCATTGCCAGGTGTCCATAAACAACCTTTACGTTCCAGCGCAATGGTTCATAAACTTTTTTGAGTCACAGAACACAACTTTGCATGCAATGAATATATGTACTTTATTTGATTGAAATTTGATTGCCTCATACATATATGACATACACAAAGTTTAAATAAAGTAAACAATCTTAACAAATAAAATCACTCATTTTCAGGGAAAAAGTAATGGGTACTCACCGCAAAAATGAAATACAATCATCTTGTGCAAATTAGAAAAAAAAACAACATTTAATTCTGCTCAAACCTACTACTACTACTACTACGAGTAGTAATTACTATATTTTCTACCACCTTACTACTGCTACCCACTATCTCTCCCTAGAACTCCTTTTCTAGTGCATCTCATAAGCCCCTAAAGATGACACAAGCTAATATTCCTTCTAAGCCTTTCTATTGCCCAATTACTATGACAGGTCAATTTACTAACCAATAGTCATGTATAGGAGCTTAGAAGAGTTGATGATGCTAAATATTGATCTAATCTACAAGCAAATAATCAAGATTAACATAACAGAGTGCCAGGGGTGTAGGGTTTCCAGGGAGTTCTAAACATAACTAAAAATACCTAAGGACCCTGAAGGTGTGAGCTGTTTGATAGATTTTAGGAAGTTTATAGTGGGATTTTCTTTAATGTAATGATATTCTAAATTAACAGTTTAAATGCATTCACTTTTCCTATAATTATTCCAAGTCCTTCTCAGCATGGCATATTGACTTGTTTAAAAAAGAAAAAGAAACCTTCACAGCAAAAAATTGATGGCTGTTATCTGATCAACAAGGATACCCATGTACTCCATATCTATTGACATGAAACTGCCATTTCATGTCAGTAGATACAATTTAGGGGCAATGAGACAGATCCTTATGATTGCAGCTTGTTTCAGAAATCCTCCTTCTGCTGCTCAAAAGTAGATTAAAGACAAAATGTTGTTATTGTTAATCCTAACCACTGGAGAATGGCAAGACTTAAGTAAAATGGCCACTGCTTTTAGAGAAAATAGACCAAGGTAACATGGACATGCGGTGCAAGGTGGTTTATATGCCAATTAGTTGAGCATTGCTGTTCCTCAGTGGTTGTTATATGGAACCCTATATAAAGATAGATTGTGCATACCGCTATCCCCCAATGCCTTACAGAATACGTCTATTCAGACTAAACCTACTTCAATCAGTGCAGGAAATAGCAGTGGCGTCGGGGCGCACATGAGGGCGCTCAAAGAATGTTATATTTCCAATGCCTGTCTTTCACTCATCTGTTGTAAATAGACTTTTAATAAATTCATTGCTTTTAATTTGGACGCTGCGCAATGAGTTTTCCTTTTCTCATTTGAACATTGGTCTGACTGGCTTCTGTGGACACTCTGAGAGTACTATCCTTGGCTTGTTTGTATCAATGGTTTCCACGAGAAGGTTGGAAAAGCCAAAATGAATCATACCTAATGTGAGAATGTGAGGGGTAAAAAAACTCACAGATGCGAGAATAGACCTTGAAAGATCTGTGGATCTGGTAAGAAGACAATCTTACTTTACTAGTCTGAGCATTGGGTGTTGCACTAATTGAAGGACTTTGCACATTTCATCACTAAATGGACTTTGGTTTCTGGTGTTTCATTTATGCAAATTTCAATATTTTATATGATAGCGCAACACTGTTTTATATTTATTTTGGATGTTGCTGTGTACAATATTGTGAGTCCGCATTGCATGACTCCAGATTAACTTTCTTTGCAAACGTTCTGCAAGTCTGCTGCAAGTTCTGGTTCAGTTATGTTGTGCAATAGTCATCCCACCACAGGGGTCACTGTGGCTGAATTTTCATGCTGTAGACCTGCAGAGAGCTTGCTGTAGACTCACCACTGCAACTTTGCTCTTGCTAGAGACTTTCCACGCACATTTGCTTGGAATTAGAAAAGTGTCAACTAGAACTTGTGCTTCAAGTGCTCTGCAAGTGTACATCTTGCCAGTGAAAATGTGCAACAAGTTAACAGACTTACAATTCAACACTGCCCCAAATGTGTGGAAAGTTATTCTTGTTAGCTGGGATCTGTCAATTCTGTGCCCTTCAGGTGTGCATAGCATGACCAGCCTTCACCTAGAAGGAGGGCATGGCCTAATTTGGCATCTTAGCCCTGGATGCTAGGGGACCTTGTCTTGGCATTGAATGATAAGATCTATTTTTATTGGTAAAATATAATTTACTGCCAACACAAGCTACTGTTCATAAGACAAGTAAGGATCCTTGGCCAATATTACTCAAAAAACTGTTATAGTAACCTAATGCTGGTAACGCACAATGGATTCCAACTGTACAATCTAAGATTTATAGCTTGAAACAGTTAAATTCAGTCATTTTCCATACATTTTAACTGAAAATATACAGTCAGGTTCATAAATATTGGGACATCGACACAATTCTAATCTTTTTGGGATAATGGGAATAATTGGATAATGAGGGAATAACACACACCTGGCCATGGAACAGCTGAGCAGCCAATTGTCCCATTACTTTTGGTCCTTTAAAAAGTGGGAGGCACAAATACAAACTGCTGTAATTCCTACACCGTTCACCTGCTTTGGATGTAAATACCCTCAAATTAAAGCTGAAAGTCTACAGTTAAAGCACATCTTGTTCGTTTCATTTCAAATCCATTGTGGTGGTGTATAGAGCCAAAAACATTAGAATTGTGTCGATGTCCCGATATTTATGGACCTGACTGTACATTTTCAGTTAAAATGTATGGAAAATGACTGAATTGAACTGTTTCAACATTAGTTCTAAGAATATTTTACAACTAGTTTAAAAGATTGATTTTTTAATAGAATTCAAGCTATAAATCGTAGATTGTACATTGTGTCGATATACCAATATTTATGGACCTGACTGTATGAGCACAATGAACTGCTAGGAAGCCGACACATGTTTAGATTACTGCACATTTCAATTTTTATGTAATGCTTTAAAGATTTTTAAGATTGTAGAGTGTGGCCAAAATTAAAAATGAAAGGAAACCTACCCTGAGAGGAGATATTGAGATTGACCTTGCTGACCTCCTTTTGAAATGTTAGATGTCTGACTGGAACTGGATTTTATTCCCTTTGAAACACGGAGAGTCAAGAATGTCAGAGTCAAGTTAAAAGTCTTAATTTGCATTTGTGAAAGTATAAGGCCATTGGATAAACATGACATGAGAGGTCAGACATGACAACCATCATACTTACTCCCTCAGCACAGTTTTCCTTTAATCTAGCTAAGGCAGGCCATAAACAGTGTGATTTTTTTCCTGCAACCACAGACCAACCATTCACACACAGACAGACAGTGCTGACAGGGGAATCCCTCCTGCTGAGCAATTGACTACTCTTGTCGGGGGGGGGGGGGGGGCAGGCAGGGGAAGCCATCCCGGGAGAAGCAGTGCTTATAGCTAGCAGCTATAGCAGCCACTAGCTATAATCACAAGTGAATCTGACAGGCTGGTTGTACCCAAGTTGATTGATCAATCAACTTGGTACATTTAGCCTGACCACACACGGTTCGAATATCGGCCGGTTCCTGCTGACCTGGCCGATATTGGAACCGTCTATGGCTGGCTTTATATTGTTGTTTTTGGGCAAAAGGGGCTAATGATCTTATCTCTTTTATCTCACAGACACCACTAGCCAGCTGTTATCAGTTAGCTTGTCAGACAGGTTAGGAAACCTCTACAGATTGCTATTGTCTCTCCCACTTCCTTGTAAACCAATGCCAACAATCCCTTCTTTTTTCTGCTTGAGCCCCTCCCTTCATATAAATGTGTATGTTTGGAAGAGCTGAACATAGGAATGCAACCTCAGCATTCATATCATACCTGCAATAAAGTCTGTGACATGTTTTAGAAGTATCTTACCAACATGAAGCATGTCACATGCAGAATCCATTGGGGTGGATTCAAGAAAAGTGGAAAAAAAATAAAATTAAAACAATGGAGTTGTTCCCCATAGCAGCCAGCCATAGTTCTTGTTTGATTTTTACATAATTTAAAAGGTGAAACCTTGATATTGTTGTTTATAATCTTTATTTAGCATAACATTTTTACAATTATTATCCAACATTTACAAATCCATTCTTTATCTAGCAGTGTATTTGGATTACAATCTGTTTTCACATAAACATATAAAATCAATTCCTATCCTCTATTTTCTTTTTCCATATATTTTCTTATATTAATTCCATATCACTGCTATCCTAAACCTATAGCTACTCATTCATATAACCCCCCCCTCCTTACTAACTCAATCGCACGGTTCCACACACCACACCTATTGCAAAAAAAAAAAAAAAACCCACACACCCTCCCCCTCCCGTTCCTCTCTCTTTTGTCTCTATTTGGGCCTGCATCATATACCTTCTTTAATAGGGACGATAATGCTCTAAATTCTTCCCATATTTTCCATGCTGCCATTATTTGTTTTTTTAAACCTTTTTCGATCATCATCCTGTCTTCCAGGGAAACCTTGCTATTGTTGACAGTCCCATTTTTGCTCTCATTTTCTTTTATTTAAAAAGGCAAATAGGCTATTTACTTGGCAAGGGAAGTTGCACTGTGCAAACAATACCCAATCATGTGCGAGGAAAATTAAAAAAATAAAACAGCGTTTTTGCTGACACCCGATTGGACAATGGGTGTCAGCAGATATTTAACTCATACACTAAGCACTGGGGACATTTCCCCTGCACTTTCCTTTAAAGGTGGACAGCCAATTTGGCTTTAGTAAATAAACCCTATTGTCTTGATGGAAAAGCAACATCAATACCTTAGCAGAGCCTAAAAGAAAATAGCATTTTTCTTCCTTGAAACAAAACAAGCCAAAACAGAAAATAATTCAATGTTTGCAATTTTTCCCTGCACTCCTGCAGGGCATTTGGGATTTGAAAATAAAATTACCTAAATATTTAATGGTGCATTACTACTTAGTAAAACGTAAGTCATTTGTTACACAATGAAGCTTACTCTACCATTGCAATTTACAGCTTGGAGGGAAGACATAAAAAGTTGTAAAAGGAGAATACTATAAAATTCCTGTTTTCAATAATTCAGGAGAAATCCATAATAGAGAATGGCACCAGGGTTTATAGCCTTGCAGCAATTCCAAATGTATTTAATAATAACAAATATGGATTTGACATGTAATAAAATTCATTTTAAGTTTACTGTACATAAAACAGTTATTTCACTTATGATAGATGATAGTATACTGGATCACCAATTGCTTTGTATGCTTCTAAGGAAAACACCAAAATATCCCCCCACATCCTCCACTTATTATGAAATCTCTTGTTATCTAATTATAATTAGCAATGCTCATACTGCATTGTCAGCAAAAACATGCCATGGCTATGGACTTCTTTGACTGGTCAGACGTTATGCAAAACCCCTGATTTTTACCACTGATTTGGGCATTGCTTGAAGTAATTGTAAAGCTAACTTTTTTTTAATAACAAACATGTTTTACTTACCTGGAGTGCCGGTGGGGGGTGTGAGAAGAGGGGGATTGGAGCTGCTCTGTGCAAAACCATTGCACAAAGCAGCTCCAATCCTCCTTTTATTGGGTCCCCCACTGTCATGCCTTCCTCTTCTTTGTTTGCCACCATAGGAAGCGTTTTCATATTGTGTCACACCCATGGGCTTGATCCCGAGCCACGCTGCCTGTTTCTATTGGCACAGATAGTGTGCATCAGCCCTGCTGTCTAGTCACAAAATTAGATTGACAGCAGAAGAAGCCAATGACTCCCACTGCTATCAGTCTACCCTGTGAGGACACAGTACACAGGCTGGATCGATATTAGGCTCAGGTAAGGATAAGGGGGGCTGCACACAAAAGGTTTTTTACCTTATTTTATAGAATGCATTAAGGTAGAAAAAACCTTTTACCTTTACAACCACTTTAAAACAAATGTGCATGTCAGGTGCAATGAATCCCAAGTTTAGACAACAAGATTTTGTTATCTAGTGATTGATAATTAAATGATTGTTTCACCTGCATTGGGATATGGAATGGGTCTTTTTGCAGCAAGCAGATTTTCCTTTCGATATTCTATTAATAAACTAAGGGCAATTTAAGGCAATGATGTAAGGATAACATTACATACCTACCTATAATGGCATGCACCTTGCCTTTCATTACAACTACAGTGCTAATTGGCTGACTTTTGAGGAAGGAAAAGAAACTTTACTAATAATGGGCTTGTCTGTTTAGCCAGAAGATCATAAAATATCCTGCCCTAGAAATTGATTGCAGGGTAAAATTCAGTAAATCACTTCCACTTTTCACTTCTGCAGTCAAATTTGAGGAAACCCCATTATTTGTTTGATATGTGTTCCCATTCTAACAGCATACATATAAAATTAAAAAATATATGTATATTTCTTTAATACGATTTAATATGCTTCTCAGGAGAAGGCCTCGTGGCTGACTGCAAGCATTTTTGAACACATTTTTTAACCCTTTGTTAGGGCAGGCAACTGATAATTAGATCGTAAGCATAATACAGAAATAATTATTTAACCAGTTCCTGTCTAATCTATTGTAAAATGTTGGCCAGGCGGGAGCTTTCTAATCTTGGGTGGATGTCATATGACATCCTCCAGAAGTGCGCCTTATGCATGCCCTAGGGGGCATGCAGTGGCATGATATGTCACCCACTGTGTCCCACAGACACAGACGGAGAGGAAGACAGATCATTGTACCAGGCCAGTCACAGTATCATGTATATACAGTGCCTTGAAAAAGTATTCATACCCCTTGAAATTTTCCATATTTTATCACGTTACAATAAAAAAAGGTAATGCGTTTTATTAGGACTTTATGTGATAGACCAACACAAAGTGGCACATAATTGTGAAGTGGAAGGAAAATTATGATTTTTTTTTACAAATTCTTTACAAATAAATATCTGAAAAATGTGACGTGCATTTGTATTCAGCCCCCTTTATTCTGATACCCCTAGTTAAAATCTAGTGGAACCAATTGCCTTCAGAAGTCACCTAATTAGTAAATAGAGTCCACCTGTGTGTAATTTAATCTCAGTATAAATACAGCTGTTTTGTGAAGCCATCAAAGGTTTGTTAGAGAACCTTAGTGGACAAAGAGCATCATGAAGGCTAAGGAACAAACCAGACAGGTCAGGGATAAAGTTGTGGAGAAGTTTAAAGCAGGGTTAGGTTATACAAAAATATCCCAAGCTTTGAACATCTCACAGAGCACTGTTCAATCCATCATCCAAAAATAGAAAGAGTATGGCACAACTGCAAACCTACCAAGACATAGCCGTCCACCTAAACTGAGAGGCTGGGCAAGGAGAGCAATAATCAGAGAAGCAGCCAAGAGGCCCATGGTAACTCTAGAGAAGCTGCAGAGATCCACAGCTCAGGTGGGAGAATCTGTTCACAGGAAACCTATTAGTCGTGCACTCTACAAATCTGGCCTTTATGGAAGAGTGGCAAGAAAAAAGATATAATTGAAAGAAGGCCATAAGAAGTCCCAATTGCAGTTTGCGAGAAGCCATGTGGGGGACACAGCAAATATGTGAAAGAAGATGCTCTGGTCAGATGAGACTAAAATTGAACTTTTTGGCCTAAAAGCAAAACGCTTTGTGTGGCAGAAAACTAACACTGCACATTACCCTATACACCCCATTCCCACCGTGAAACATAGTGTTGACAGCATTATGTTGTGGTAATGCTATACTTCAGCAGGGACAGGGAAGCTGGTCAGAGTTGATGGGAAGATGTATGGAGCCAAATACAGGGCAATCTTAGAAGAAAACCTGTTAGAGTCTGCAATAGACTTGAGGCTGGGGCGGAGGTTCACCTTCCAGCAGGGCAACGACCCTAAACATAGAGCCAGAGCTACAATGGAATGGTTTAGATCAAAGCATATTCATGTGTTAGAATAGCACAGTCAAAGTCCAGACCTAAATCCAATTGAAAATCTGTGGCAAGTTTTGAAAATTGCTGTCTACAGACGCTCTCCATCCAATCTGACAGAGCTCAAACTATTTTGCAAAGAATAATGGGCAAAAATGTCACTCTCTAGATGTACAAAGCTGGTAGAGACATACCCAAAAAGACTTTCAGATGTATTTGCTGCAAAAAGTGGTTCTACAAAGTATTGACTTAAGCCCCATACACACTATCATATGTTCTGCTGATTTTTGTCTTCAGATTTACCAAAACCATATAATATGAGGTCAAACCTTAGGAGTTTCAATTTATATGCAATCAGGCAGGCCCTTGCACTACATGGTATGCTTATAGAGACAGATTTTAATGTTTAAGATAAAATAAATGAAACATTTTTATTTTTATGTTGTATCTCTGTGTTCGTTGCGTAGGTCACGATCAAGGGTCAGGTTCAAAGACCAGTTGCTATAGCGGGACTACCATCGACCAAAAGAATAGGTACACAGGCAATCTAAGTCTAATGCCCCGTACACACAGTCGGATTTTCAGACGGAAAATGTGTGATAGGACCTTGTTGTCGGAAATTCCGACCGTGTGTAAGCTCCATCACACATTTTCCATCGGATTTTCCGACACACAAAGTTTGAGAGCAGGATATAAAATTTTCCGACAACGGAAATTCTGATCGTGTGTACACAAATCCGACGGACAAAGTGCCACGCATGCTCAGAATAAATAAAGAGATGAAAGCTATTGGCCACTGCCCCGTTTATAGTCCTGACGTACGTGTTTTACGTCCCCGCTTTCAGAACGATCGGATTTTCCGACAACTTTGTGTGACCATGTGTATGCAAGACAAGTTTGAGCCAACATCCGCCGGAAAAAATCCTAGGATTTTGTTGTCGGAATGTCCGAACAAAGTCCGACCGTGTGTACGGGGCATAAGTCAAAGGAGTCTAAGTACTAACTGGTGTTCACCAGAGCTCCTGTTGGTGGAGATGGATTTTGCCACATGCTAGTACCTGGTCACGGTCCTCAGGATCGTCCCACCAAGAGGTGAGCAAGCTGGGGTTCGGTAGCAGATAAATAGGTAAGGATCTAAGAGAAGCGTAATCAGAAAACAAGCCAATTGTCAACTGATGGATGTATGGAGACTGCAGCATCCTAAAACACAGGATTATACATTCTACTCCCCTGTGCATGCAATGTACTCAAGGATTGACTATATTTTGGTTGAACATAGGTTAATAGAATGGGTGACTAAAACAAATATTGAAATAACAACATTGTCAGACCATTCCCCGGTGAGTATGGAAATGAAAATACCAGGTGCCCAAAGACAATTCAATTCATGGAGATTAAACAAAGAACTAATACAGGGTATAGAAGAGGAAGATAAAATAAAAGAAGAAATAGAACAATATTTCAAAATAAATTATACAAAGGAGATAATGGAGGCCACCCTCTGGGAGGCCCATAAGGCCTATATTAGGGACACAAAAAATATGGAAATATTAATAAAAATAAAACCATGAACTAGAACAGGGGCATAAAAAAAGGGAGAAATGGATTGGCTACAGGCACTAGTAATAAAAAGGAACAAACTAAAATAACCTATTAGATCAGGAGATGAGAAGGGACTTCAATAGAATTGCAAAATAAAGATATTTATGGTGGGATAAAACGGGGAAACATCTGGCAAGAATACTGAAGAAGAAAAAATCATTAAACTATATAGAAAAAATACAGAACAGTACAGGGGCGATAGTATTCTCAACAACAGAAATAGCAAAAGTGTTCCAGAATTATTATGGGTCGCTATACTCAATAAAACAAAAGGATAAAAAAGAAACAGCAAGACTGGAAAAGATAAAAGAGTTCTTAAAAAGTGTCAGACTACCTCAAGTAACCAAGAACAAGCTAATTACATTAGAAAAACCCATAACAGAAGAGGAGATTAATACAGCTTTAAAAAAATCAGTGTCGGGAAAAAGCCCAGGTCTTGATGGGTTCACAATATATTATTACAAAAAATTTAAAGAAAATGTGTTACCTAAATTATGTTCATATATGAGTGGACTGGGGACAAATTATGAGATTGGAAGAGAAGCCCTGTTGGCCTCAATCACAATCATCCCAAAAGAGGGAAAAAATAGTACCCTATCGCAAGTTACAGACCGATATCATTGTTGAATGCTGCCACTAAATTATTCACAAAAGTATTAGCTACTAGGATGAAAGACCTGATGACCGATCTGGTACATGCAGACCAAGTGGGGTTCATCCTTGGCAGAGAAGAGAAAGACAATGGGGTGACAACATTGCTTTTGCTTCAGAAAATTAGAGAGGAAAATACCACAGGTCTACTCCTGTCGATTGACGCAGAAAAAGCGTTTGATAGGGTAGACTGGGGATTCATGATGAATACCCTGGAAGCCATGGGGACAGGTCCCGGGATGGGCCAATGGATTTAGGTATTATATAAGCATCCTACTGCAAAGGTGAAGGTCAACGAGGCTCTATCTTCCCCCTTTGAAATGTTCAAAGGAATGAGACAGTAGTGTCCCCTAACACCCCTATTATTTGTATTATCACTATAACCCCTGTTGGCAACAATAAGGAACAACCCAGATGTAGGAGGGATTAAGATAGGAGAGGAGGGACATAAAATACGCTGGTGATGTATTATTTTATATTTCTAACCCTAGGATTACAATGCCCAATCTAATGAAGAGTCTGAAATATTACGGAGAATTAAAAATAAATCTTTCCAAATCAGAGATCTTAAATATAAACATAAATAAACAGGAAGAACAGCGTCTACAGCAAGAATTTCAATTTACATGGAAGACAGAATTAAAATATCTAGGAATAGGACTAACATCATCCTCAGTGAAATTTTACCAGGTAAATTACAACCCATTACTAAATGAAATAAAAATGGAAATAAGAAAAATAGCAACAAGGTCCCTCTCATGGATAGGACGAATAAATACCATTAAGATGGTAATAGTACCGAAAGTTATGTATAAATTCCAAATGTTACCTTATCCAAATGTTATTTCCCTACCTCAGACTTATTTTAAAACATTAAAAAACATAATAACCAAGTTCATTTGGCAGAATAGGAAACCATTCTCTGTATTAAAGGAGAGATAAAATGCAAGGTGGGCTTAAGGTACCAGATTTAAAAAAATATTATAACACAATGTTAATTTCACGATTAATGGAGTGGACAAGGGAAAAGAATGAAAAAAGATGGCTACAAATTGAAAATATAATGAGTGACACACGGTTGGGTAGAATCATTTGGATTCCTCTCCAATACAGAGCACTGGGTGAGAATACACATACAATAACACGAAATGTACATAAAATTTGAGATTTCATACATAAACAAGGTAGATGGAAATATAATTCTCCATTAACCTCCCTGACGGTATTCCCGAGTCTGGCTCAGGGTGGATTTTCAGTACCAAAAGCGGTAACCCGGAACCAGACTCAGGATCGCATCGCAGGATCCAGGAAGAGCTTACTTACCTTGTCCCCTGGATCCTGCGATGTCTCCCCGCAGTGTGAGCGAGCCGTCCTCCACTCGATCTATCACTGTGCCCGGGCTCCATTCCCTGCGAGCGTTGCAATGCACGGGGACAGAGAACGGTGCCAAATTCAAAAAGTGAAAAACACAATACATATACAGTACACTGTAATCTTACAGATTACATTACTGTATCAATTTATTTCAACTCCCTTTTGTCCCTAGTGGTTTCTCCAGTGCCCTGCTTGCAGTTTTATATTATAAAAACTCTTCTTTTTGCCTGGAAACTGGAGATTGTCTATAGCAAACAAAACCGTCCCTTTACATCAAAAGCAGGTTTAGATCAGCTAGAAAACAGCGATAATAAATTAGAATCACTTGCAGAATTGAGCGATTTGTGGGGAAATCCGTCATCAAACACTGAAAGTAACGACAGCGACAATTCTGCAACTGAGCAAATTTCAGTGTTTTTGATTTGATTACATTATTGAATCATTTTTATTATTATTATTATTATTATATTATTATTTCTTATAATTATTTATAGTTATTTATTATATTATAATCTATGATTTAGTGTTTCAAACTTTATCATACCCGAGATGTCTACTAGACTTTTGTTTTGACGGATTTAAGTGTGTTATTTCTAAGAATTACAGGCCTACAATATGAAACGCCAAATTTCCATGCAAAATAATGGTACCGCTTTCAACACCAAAAATATAAAATAATCATACCGCCAGGGAGGTTAATATCACTGAAAAAAACAAATTATTTCACATCAGGAAAAGGGAAAATATTTGGAGAATGGATAAAAAATGATAATGCACAATTAAAGTATATAACAGAAAAGTGGAAAATATGCACATTTCAAGAATTAAAACACAAGACAGATTTGATGGTGATTAATGAATGGTGGTACCTCCAGTAAGCACTTTGTCATAACTTTGCCACAACCACTAAGATCAGCGGAAGATCTAAGGCCGCTGGAGCGGCTGAGTAGGCATCAAACACAAAAAATGGTATATCACTGATTTAAAAAATTGTAATGGCAATGGAAGGGCTGGAGGATCCGCCATACGTAAAAATAATGGAAAAAAGAATTGGGAACACGCAGAAATAAACAAAAATTAGAAACATTTTTGAGATTGGTACATGGCTCCGCAGTCGACACTAATACAGCTGAGGTGAGCTATAAATGCCTTATAAGGTAGTATATAACCCCAGACAAAATAAGTAAATATCAATCAGGGAAATCACCACATTGCTGGTGGGGATGCAAAGTAGTGGGAACAATGGCACATATATGGTGAGATTGCCCAAAAATAAAAAGTTATTGGAAAGAGATTTTACAGCTAATAAAAGAAATCACTAAAAGAGAAATATTAGAAGAACCTTGGACGTATTTATTTCATGGGATAGAAAGTTCAATAAAACAATATAAAGAATCTGTGATCCCTCATCTGATCAATGCAGCTAAGAGTCAGATGCCAAGACATTGGCAAGAAACAGAAAGCCCCACAATAAGGGATTGGTTTGGAAGGGTAGAGGAGACATATAACATGGAATATCTGAGATACTGTTGAGAGGAGGGAATCGAGGAAATTATAAATAGATGGAAAGATTAGAAGTCGTTTAAGAAGACAAAAAGATATGTGGAGGTTGTAGGAGGATAAGACATGATAAATTGGGAGAAAAATCAAATAAGGGACAGAAGGGGAGGTGAGGGAAGAGGATGGAGAGGGAGGGATTGGGGTGTGGGGGGCAGAACAGGGGGGGACTTACAGGGGATAGTAAAACGTATACATAAAATGTAATTATGACAAAGTCGACAGAATTTGTTTTTGTATGTGATATAATAAAAACAAACAATAAGAAAAAAAGAAAACAAGCCAAAGGCCAGTAACGAGTAGTTGCAGGTTGGGATCAGGCAGAAGGAACAAACCAAGGGTCAATAATGAGTGGTAGCAAAATTATGGATGGCAGTAGGGAAGGCAGGAGCTATATACTGGCTGAAGAGAGCTCAATAATCTGGCAAACAGGAAGTACAGAGACATGGCTTAAATCATAAAGTACATGGGAGGAGCAAAGAGTTCAAAGTTTAGATGAAGTCAAGGCACAAGGCAGGCTGTCCAGCATCTCAGGTAGCTCAGTGAGAAGAGTCATAACCAGACATAGCAGAGGTTCCAGGTTTAAGTCCAGGTCCTGACAGCATCTATCCTGAGAACATTAGAGTCTTAAAATTCCCAAATTGTTTTTCTTTTGGTATTCATTATAAAAAAATAGGGGATCTGGTGTTCTTTATGTCCACCTCCATCATATATCATAGAATATTAGGTGTTTGATAATGCAAACAAAGGCGGACATGATAAAGAATTAAACCTGAATATCAAATAAAGGTATAAAAATAGGTCTGAGTTAGGAAATAGTTTCATGACTGTGATAATTTACAGAAAAATATGCAACTGTTTCATGGCCATCTCTATTTGACAACATATCATGCTTACTACATTGTATGAATTCTCCACTGTTTAAACCTCTGTCACAAAATATCTAAAGAGGCATTCTCCCTTGCAGAATGTCTATGCTCGTATATGTGTTAATAAACATCTTTCTTTTCCACTGTAATGTCCCGTACACATGATCGGACATTGATCGGACATTCCACAACAAAATCCATGGATTTTTTCCTACGGATGTCGGCTCAAACTTGTTTTGCATACACACGGTCGCACAAAGTTGTCAGAATTTCCGATCGCCAAGAATGCGGTGACGTACACCACGTACGACGAGACTAGAAAAGGCCAGTTCAGAACCAAGCGCGGCACCCTTTGGGCTCCTTTTACTAATCTCGTGTTAGTAAAAGTTTGGTGAGAGACGATTCGCACTTTTTCAGACTCGTGGTTTTCAGATCGTTTTCTGCTGTTCAGTTTGTGCTTGTGGGTTTGTATCTGCTCTTCAGTGCATGCAGTCAGTTCGTATTGTACTGTTCAGTGCGATCTTGTCCGCTCGTTGCTGTTTTTCAGGTCACTCTTCACAGGCCTTGCTGTTCTTCAGTGCATTCTGTTACTTCGTTCTGAGCAGCCGACAGTTTTCTAGCCATGTTGCGTATACATACTCCTCGTAGAGTTTGTGCTGTGCGGGGGCTTGGTGTGGGGGTCCTTACCTTGACACAAGTCCAGTCCATGAACAGGGTGGGGAGGAGTTCATGGACCAAGAATTGGTTGCTCCAGTGTGACCAGTTCTGTCATATGCCTTTGTTCCATGAGATCCGTGAGAATAATCCTAATGATTTCAGGAACTTTCTCCGGATGACGGACCCCGTATTTCACCGTTTGTTGGCTTTGCTGACCCCCTATATCAGCAGGCAGGATACCTGCATGAGGCAAGCCAGCACTCCGGAGCAGAGGCTAGTTGCCACCCTGCGGTACTTGGCGATGGGGAGAAGCCTGCAGGACTTGAAGTTCTCGACAGGCATATCCCCCCAGGCTCTGGGGATCATTATCCCAGAGACCTGTTCTGCCATCATACAGGTCCTGCAGAAGGAGTATATTAAGGTAAGATTTGTATCCTTTAATATCACATTTTATTGTATTTAATGTTTGCTATAATATTGTATTTCTTTCCTCATTCCCTAATTACCATGATTGTAATATGCTGTGAATGTCCCCTTTGTCCTCATGCATGCTGGATTTTTATGTAATTTTTTTTTGTCCTTCATACATATTTGCCTTTACTTACCTCCCCAGCATGCTCTCCTGGCCCTATATTCACCTCATGTAGTCACTTAACAATGTATTTTATCAGCTTCATAGTAGTGCTTTACCCCAAACACCCCCTAAAATGTTTTTAAATGTGATTTGTGCTTTAATTTCAGGCAGAGTGCCAGAGGCTTTTTTTGGGGGGTCCCCAAATCATTTTTAACCCTCCCTCCACCCAAACTGCTAAGTCAGCTGATACCAATTCTCTATCTATCCTTAATCATCTATCTGATGACTTTGCCAAACCCATACACACTATACCCACCTCTTTTGTGGTCAAATGTATGGATGAATTCCCCAAAGCATGTAGTGCAAGGGCCTGCCTGTATACATTCAAATGGTACTGTTTCAAGTTTCTGTATACTATTATTATCTTGATAGGTAATAACAGAATGTCCAAATGTGCTCAAATGTGTACAATGTGTATTTATATCTTTGTATTATGACACTTCTTACCTGTCCAGTGGGCTGCCAATAGTGTAACTAAGGAGGGGCTGTTCAAAGTAATACCCATTATTTAGGCATTCATCGCTCAATGAAGTGGAGAGGGTTACCTGTCCAAGAGTCCCCCCCCTATAATGTTAGAAATGGCCCATGAGAGGGGGGGGGGGTCTGAAAAACTCCATCAAATAAATGTTATCTTGATGTTGGCCAAGAATGTTTGTGTCTAATCTGCTTTCCCTGTTTATGTGCAAAATGACTAAATTTTTTTTTGTTTGACTCCACAGTTTAGTTCCACGCCACAGGAATGGCAGACTGTGGCCTCCCACTTTGCCCAGCGGTGGGACTTTCCTAACTGCGGAGGGGCAATTGATGGGAAACACGTCCACATCGTCCCACCACCCAACTCGGGGTCATACTATTATAATTATAAGGGGTTCAATAGTATTGTGATGTTGGCTGTGGTGTCTGCTACTTATGAGTTTCTGTATGTGGACGTGGGGAATAATGGCCGGATGTCCGATGGTGGAGTCATCGCCCAGACGGAGTTCTACAGGCGTCTCCAGAATGGCAGCTTGGACTTGCCACCTCCAGAAGACAATGTGGAAGGACTCCCATTCGTCTTCGTTGCAGATGAAGCGTTTGCACTGGGGGACCATCTTATGCGGCCATTCCCGATGAGGACCCTCACCCCGGACCAGAGGGTTTTTAATTACCGGCTTTCCAGAGCCAGAAGAGTGGTGGAGAACACGTTTGGAATCATGGCCAGCCAGTTCCGCCTATTTCTTACACCCATACATATGGCGGAGTATAAACTGAATCATATTATCCTGGAGTGCTGTGTTCTACTCAACTTTTTATGTCAACATTCTGCCAACTATGCTGCCTCAGTTGGGCCTGAGCCTGGAATTCAAAATGAAACAACCCTGACGGCGCTTGAAAGTGGCTGTCCTGGCCCCCCCTGAGTGCCCGTGATGTCCGGCTAAGATACCTTGCATTCTTTGCAGGTAGGGGGGCCATCAATATGCCAGACAATGTCTGAAACCTTTTTCAAATAAAAAAAAACAAATAACTATTTAAATCTTTGGTGACATTTACTTCTTGTGTTTCTTTTAGCTGACCCTGACAGAAATGTGATGAGTCCTGAAAATGGCGTGATTGATTGTGTAACCTTACAAAGCACTGTTGGGTGTTATTTATTAAAGGCAAAGACACTTTGCACTACAAGTGCACTTGAAACTGAACTTGTAGTGCAAAGTGGATTTGCCCTTAGGAAATAACACCCATTGTCACAGAAAACACCAATTAGAGCACCACAAAAGTGTTGGAGTGTTGAAACAATAATCCACACATTCTTGATTAACATTTTTTTTAATCCCAGCACAATCACATGTGCATTTAGAAAAGGTTTTTAAAACAAACAAACATGTTTGTTGTATAACAATTTTTGGGGTCACATTAGAAAAAGTAGAAATGTCCATTTAAGATAAAACAGGCATGTTTAAAACCAACAAGAAAGACACAAATATTTTTTTTTAATTCTGTATTTTATTTTTTTCAGACACAGAGAAAAATACATTTTCATATATATATACATTTAAAACAAATATGTTATTGCTGCTTCCATTTTACAGAGTGTAACTTAACACATTATGATTCAGTTTTTAGTAGACATATATGACTTATCAAACAAGACAGAAAAAGAAAAGAAGAAAAAAAAAAAAACAAATACAAAAATTTCCCAATGGCATTATTTAGGTTCTCTCGTTCTCTCCCCCCCCATAATGACCCATCCTGCTCTCCAAGCGCATATCCATACTCCCTGGTGCAGACCAGAAGAAACCATGAATTCCATATTTTATTAAATTTCTCCACCTTACCCTGTGTAATCGCAATGCCTTTTTCCATGGCGTATATGTCAGCTACTTTTTTTAACCACAGTGAAATCGAGGGGGGTGATTCTTGCTTCCAAACGGCTGGAATACAGGCCTTTGCCGCATTCAAAAGATGGGCCACCAGAGAATTCCAATATGTACACTTTGAGAGGTCCGAGAGATGAAGAAGATATCTTGCTGGGTCGGACCCCAGGTCATACTCTGTTAATTGTCTTACAGTATCTCGTACTTTAGACCAGAAATCTACTAACTTTCGACATGACCAAAAGATGTGGAGCATATTACCCTCTGATTCTTCACACTGCCAGCATTTATTCATCCGCTCTGGATACATTTTTTGTAGTAATGCTGGAACTTTATACCACCTTGTAAGAATTTGAGGAGTAATGAGCAAAGTGTAAAATATAGCTCCTTTGCTCTTTGGAGAGTGTAATGTCCAAATCTTTTTCCCATTTGGAAAGAAATCTTGGGACAAAGTCTTCGGAGGGGTCTATTAATATTTTATATACCTCTGATACTCCATGTGCAGAAGGCTCTTCCAAAAGGCATAGATTTTCTAGTGGTGTATTTAAGCGGTCTGATCTTTCCCCCCTGTTAAGGAAGGTTAGGAAATGTGTAAGCTGTTGCATCCGCCATGGATTCAGTGGCGGACAGAACAGCGATTGCATTTCCGACCTTGTCTTCAACCTTGATGCTGCAAGAAAATCCCCTAATCGAAATCTACCATGGCGCATAATTTGCTTAAAACGGCTGTCTGTGTAGCCAGAGGGAAATAGTGGATTTCCCAACACAGGATGAATCCGAGTGATTTCCCCGTCAAATCTTGAAAAAAAGTGGCTCTGTTGGATTACTTTTAAAGTTGCCCCTATCAAGGGGTGATGTCTTAAAGTTGCAAGACTTTTAAATTGTAACCATGGCAGACATCGAATCTCCGTACATGATTGTTCAATCGCTATCAAGTTTTGTGTCCCTCGTCTCTACACCAAGCAAGTACCCTAGCAAGGTGTACTGCTTTATAGTATCTTATCGGATCGGGAAAAGCCATACCCCCTCTAGCCTTTGGCATAGCCAATAAATTGAAAGATAGACGCGGATGCTTTTTTGCCCAAATAAATTTAATAAAAATACTACGTATTGATTTCAGAAAGGACTCTGGGATAGCTATTGGCAGAGTCTGAAGGAGGTATAGTAACCTTGGAAGCATATTCATTTTAAGAATGGCATTCCTACCCATCCATGTATAGGGGCCTTTATTCCATCTTTCCAAATCAGATGACATTTCCTGTATTAATGGTGGAAAATTTGCTTGGAAGACTTTGTCTATTGAGGAAGTCAATTTGACTCCTAGATATGTCAGAGATGAAGCTATCCAGGGGAAGGAAACCGATGATTGAAGAGCCTGTGCTCATGCTGTTGGCAAGGTAATATTTAATATTTCTGATTTTTGAGTGTTAATTTTAAAATTAGAGATTGAGCTATAGCGATTAAACTCATTTATAAGGTTTGGTAGCGTGGTTTCTGATGAGGTGATGAAAAACAATATGTCGTCTGCATACGCCGCAGTTTTGTGCTCAGTTTTGTCGATTGAGCAACACTATATACCGATATTTTGTCGATTGAGCAACCCTGTATATCGATATTTTGTCGAACATGTCACAGAAATTGTTTGAAGGTTAATATGAATATCATTGGGGACAAAGGGCATCCCTGTTTAGTACCATTGCTCATGTTAAAGTATGAGGAGGTTACCTCATTAATTCCTACCGCAGCAGATGGAAAAGAGTATATAGCCTCTATCCATTTACCAAATGATTTCCCGACTCCAATATGGGTCAACGTCTCCTTCAGAAATGTCCAATCCACCCTGTCAAAGGCTTTCTCAGCGTCAGACGATAGCAGACATAGTGGTATGTTATGAGAATGAGCCAGATGAATAATATCTAAAGCCCTAGTGGTATTATCTTTTGCCTCTTTGGTAGGCATGAAGCCTACCTGATCAGGGTGGATGACAGTCTAAAGGAGAGGTTGTAATCTTGTAGCTAATATCCTTGTGAAAATTTTCAAATCGACATTTAATAATGAGATCGGTCTATAGTTCTTACATTGAGTGAGGTCCTTGCCCTCCTTAGGAATGACTGCAATATGAGTGTCAGTCAGTAAGGGTCGATCTTCTAGAAGGGAATTAAATGCTTTTGTAAATCTTGGACCTAAAGCGGGAGCGAATGCCTTGTAATAGACTACTGTATATCCATCTGGGCTGGGAGCTTTATGTGGCTTTAACGCACTGATTGCATTCATATATTCGTCAATTGATATCGGCGCATTTAGTGCCTCCGAGTCGTCGTCAGAGATAGATGGTAAACCTGAGGAAGCAAGGTACTCTCAAATTAATTGTTGCTTTTGTGCCGTTTGGTCTGACGGGGTATTCGTCTGTAAGTTAGATAATGACTGGTAATATTTTCGAAAACCCTCTGCGATTTTATTAGATTCGAAGAAACGGTTCCCTCCGTCAGAGTCTATATGTGGGACATAGTTTCTACATGAGTTTTCCCTAAGTGAATGTGCCAGGAGTTTGCCTGGTTTGTTCCCTTGTTCGTAGTGTACATTTCTAGCGCTCGCTGTCTGTATGCTGGCCTCCTGTTTCATCAAAGAAGAGAGTTTTTCCCGCTGTATCCTGAGATCTACTGCTACGGTTTGTGAAAGTGATTTTTTTATGTTTAGTCTCTAACTCTGCTACCAATTTTAATTGATCCTGAAACACTCTTTGTTTTTTTTACTTATTTCCGTCGCCTTTTTAATCAATATACCTCGCATAACGCATTTATGTGTTTCCCATAGAATGAGTGGGGAGATTTCTTCTGAGTCATTTTCATTAAAGATTCTAATCAGTTCGCTAGAAAGGTCGTTCCGAAGTTAGCCTTCTTGTGGTAGCGATTCAATAAGTTTCCATGTCCATGGTCTATTAGCTGGCTTAGACAGCTGAAGATCTAAAAACACCGGAGCATGATTTGATACCGTTAATGTCCCGATGGTCGAGTTGACCACCGCTGGTAGTAAAGATTGAGATATTAACACATAGTCAATTCTAGAGTAACTATTGTGTGGCGCCGAAGAGAAAGTGTAGTCACGCTCGGCTGGATGCTGGACTCTCCAAACATCTACAAGTCACATAGATTGTATAGCTTTTTTTGTTCATCTAAGATATGAATAAGATAGATGTGTAGCGGATTTAGAAACGTCCAGTAAAGGATCTAGGGCCACATTCAAATCTCCACCCAGTATCAGTCCACCTTCCATAAAAACCTGTAGATTATTAAGAATTCCATTAAGACAACTCAACTGTGCCTGATTCGGTAAGTAGATGGACGCCAAAGTAACTCGACGGCCAGCTAAGTCGCCCTTGAGAAAAAGGTAGCGTCATTCCAGAACACTCATCTGGTCGGCATAGGACCATGGGACCGTCCCAGAAAGCAAGATACTCACCCCCCTCGTCTTAGAGTCTGGGGCTGTACTATGGAAAACATATGGATATCTTTCATCTTTAAATTTTGGTGTCTTCCTGGTTTGGAAATGTGTCTCTTGTATGAATACCACCTAAGCGTGCATGCACCAGAGTTCACGTAGGACCACTATGCGCTTCTCCGGTATATTCAATCCATTGACATTCAGGGAGAGGCAGTGCACACTGGTCATAGCGAAGCCCGATACGGGAAAGAAGAGAGAGCGAGAGAGAAAAAAAAAACCCCAAACACCCCAACACACCAAAAAAGAAAAAAAAATTAAATGCACAACAAACGACTAATAGGGCTCTGATTGAGCCTGCGCACCCCTGCGATCTCCTCCTAGAATAGTCCGGGAGGAGATAGCACTGGTAGGCAAAAAAAAAATCCTATGTAGAGGAGCTGGAGAGCGACACCAATAATGGAGATCATTCGGATCACATTAACATATATAGCACGTGTGATTCTTTATCCTAATATCCACAGCTTAGGTTGCATATCAAATCACGTATTCCATGCCTACTTAAGAGGGGAAAGACACAAATCTTGAACTTACAAAGTTCACATTTGGTAGAACTCAAAGGCAATATCAGACATGAGTATTTACAAACTTTGTTTGATATTGCGTTCAGATGGGGTGTAAAAAAGCCAAATTTTGAAGATGCACACCAATTGCCGAATGTCAACATGTGCTAGCTGCCATCATGGAGGATCAAGGGACGTGTTTTTGGTGTGCAACCCCTTCCTCACAGCTACTTTATTGTTGAGGAAGAGGTTGCACCCCCAAAACGCATCCATTGATCTCCTGTGATGGCAGATAGCATATGTTGACACACTGTGTGCCTCTTCAAAATTTGGCTTTTCGCAAATATGTCAAAAAATGATAAAAATTTTTAGCTCACAAAAAGTGCAAAAAAAAAGGCATTTTGAGGGGTTTTAAACTCTCCCTAAAACATCAATGATGTTCTTCATTTTTTGTTGAACATCATTGATGTTTTTAAGGATGTTTTCCAAGTCCCTATTACACCCCATGATCTCCCCGATCAGGATCTGTGCACTTTCCGAGGTGAAAGGATCTGGATCCACAACATCACGATCACCTAAAAAGATAGAAACAAAAAAAAATATGTATTATAATATGCCGGCATCCATCTCTTACCTGAGCTTGTGGTTGCAGACACTCACCTGTTGTGGTGACTATTTCCACCACATCTCCTTCCTCCTCCTCCTCCTCCTGTTGTCTTTGTGGGATCTCCCCTTCTTCCAGAGGTGGGGGGTCTATGGTCTCCTCGGATGAGAGGTGTCCTCCGAGTCTTTTATCCCCTATGTAAAAAAATAGGTATACTTAGCACACAGATATTTGATGGCAGAACTATAAATATGAAACATGCTTGGAAGTGGGGTACAATTGTCTATTTTGGCAGAGTTCCAAGATGTAGAATTTTTAGTGTCCTTTGTCAAGCTTCAATACCTTACCTGTTTTGTACAAGCTTCACAGATGGAGACACCCCTATAGTATACACTGGAGCACCTGTGTGGGGCCCCCTAATAAAAAGGGTGTTCTTGTGTCCCACACTAGTGCTCCAGCGTCCAGATGTGTAAACAGCTGCTGAGTGTCCTCTCCTTACACAGAATCTACTTTGCATTTCATTCTAGTAACAAACCCATCTACACAACCAAATTATTTTCAGACAAGTAGGCCCTAAAAAATGTGGGCAAATGCATATGGCCAAAACAATGGTGTTTTCTAGGCCGAACGAAAAATGTTTCATATGAATGAATAATGTGCCCATGAACATGAAAGTTGACATTTTAAACTGGATAACAGTTAAGAAAAGCACATGGAGCAGCACGAACGTAATAAACATAAAAAGAATAGGAACACAGCACAACTACTTACTTTTTTGCAGCACTCTCCAGATCGTTCTGTACTGCTCGTGCTCTCTTAATTTGAGGTCCGACCACGGTTTCCTGAGCTGATTTTTTCGATCATCGTACCCCGAAATTCCGGTGCAGACTCTTGACCACTTTCGCCATGATCTTGGCCTTTCTGACATTGGGGTTGGGGTAAGGTCCATACTTCCCATCATAGTCGGCCTTCTTCAAGATGTCCACCATCTCCAACATCTCCCCAAAGGACATAATCGATGCCTTATATCGTCTCCTTCTGGATCGGGACGTTTCTGACTCCGGGCTTTCCTCCTCCTCCTCCTCGTTGGTGTAATTATCAGACACCTGCTCTGACTCCGCCATTTGCTCTTCCCCCACTGCACCAAACGAGAAGGGGCAGGGAATAGACTAGAAAGAACGTCAGGGGAGGGCGGAGTTTCACGCATGCGCAGTGTCTATAAAGCGTAACACGCGTGCGTACTACGTACGATCTGTGAGCGGAGGAAGGAGTAACGGAGGCGCCGATCATGATTGCGAAGGTAAGATTTAACATTGGGCCTATACTGCTTCTAGATTGAGGCCTGTATTTGCACAAGTTTAGAAGACTTTAGGCTGACATTAGGGTTTGTCTTGTGTTGTGTCTTTCAGTGAAAATGGATATCTTGAAAGATAAGGACTTTATGCCAATCTTCATTGATATGTTCAGGGAGCTGCCCTGTCTATGGGAGATAAACCACCCTGAATATAAGAACCAAACAAAGAGGAAGGCAGCGCTGGATAATTTGTTGGAGTTTGTGAAGACAGTGATCCCCACGGCAGACATCACCTATTTGAAGATCCTAATTGGTGGCCTGAGGAGCACTTATCTAAGGGAGCACAAGAAGGTCCAGGATTCCCAGAGATCCGGAGCTGCAGATGACATTTATGTTCCCAGGCTGTGGTACTATGACAGGCTGCATTTTCTGGTAGGTCAGACTGAACCCAGGCTAGCACTCTCCAGTCCTCCTTCCATGCTTCCTTCCCCCCCAGCTGAGGCTTCTGACATCCAACCTGGGCCTTCCAGGCAGCAACATGTGGAGGAGCCCAGCTTGAGCCAGGTATAGCATTCCTCTAAATCTTCATGGTTGTCCAATCAATGATGTTAACTAGATGTTAGTTTGGAGTACTAATTTATGATTGTGATTGATGATGCAAAAACTAAAACCATGTCCCTTTTTCATACACAGGGAAGTCTCAGCCAGGAGGTGGCCGGGCCAAGCAAGCTGCCTGATACCCAGGTCCCTCCCCTACACCTTCAAAGACAAAGTGGCAGGAAGAGGAGTAACCTGGAGGAGGCTGCCATAGGCCTATTTTGGAAGGCTACAGAGGCCCTGAGAACCCCCCACAGTGTGGAGGAGGACTTTTCTGGCATACCTGCCTGCAAAATGATGCAGATGGAGGAGGGCCAACGACTCCTGTGTGAGTCCTTAATTTTGGAAGCTCTCAATAAGGGCTCGAGGGGCCAAATAACATGTGCTACCCACATTTGTGACCTCACACATAGTCCTCCTCCTCCTCCAGGTCCTACTCCTCCTCCTCCTCCTCCAAGTCCTACTCCTCCTCCTGCCACATGTCCAACACCAGAGCCATAGCGTGGAAGGAAGACCAGAGAGTGATGGCCTTAGGCTCAGTCTGGTCTGGCAAAATATGCAGCTTCTTGTAGTACCACAGCCTGGGGACACAGATGTCATCTGCTGATTTCATGATCTCTGGGACTTCTGGACCAGACTGCACTCCCTTAGATATGGACTCCTCAGGTCACCAATTTTGCTGGAAAATAATTGATGTCTGCCCTGGGGGTCCAAGGCTTCGCCAATTTCTGCTGTTTCTCCAGCGTTGCCTCCCTCTTTGTTTGGTTCTGAGCCCTTAATAAAGGAATTTTTGTTTCAATTATACTCACCTATGTGTGTTTTCCTTCAAAAGGGACAGTTTGTTTGTGAGGAGGCAGGTACATTTTAAAAATACAATGTGAAATTAACAAGGGATACCAACACCAAGCAACCTCCTTGAGATTAAATAATACAAGATAATAATGGTGTTGTGGTAACTTGACACACAAAACACAAACAAAAATATTATGGAGTAAAACCCCCCAAAAAAAAATCAGCCTTGAAAAAAAAAAAAACTAAAAAAAAATCAGCCTTGAAAAAAATACAAAACAAAAATAAAACAACAAAAAAGAAATTTGGTCAGATGTGACAAATCAAAATATATTGAGGGAATCACGATAAATAATAAAGAAAGAAGTTTGTGAGAACTCTGTGTGAATATGAACAGCAAAACTACTTCATTTTCTCACATTATTAAGAAGAGAGTGCGCTGTATTAAACAATTTAAAACATTGCAGCGTGCCGAAAGTGCTGTATCCATTCCGAACGCTAATTTTACCAGACCGAGCTATACCATCTCAGAATTTCTTCTGAGCATGCATGGCATTTTGTGCGTCGGAATTGTCCACACGCGGTCGGAATTGACGTGATCGGATTTTGTTGTCGGAAAATTTTATAGCCTGCTCTCAAACTTTGTGTGGCGGAAAATCCGATGGAAAATGTCTGATGGAGCCTACACAAGGTCGGAATTTCCGACAACAAGCTCCGATCGCACATTTTCCATCGGAAAATCCGACCGTGTGTACGGGGCATAAGACAAGTGATTTTGATTGACTTCAACATGAAAGATGGAAACCAAATAAATATTAATAAAGAATTTAAATGCTAGCAGGTATTCAAAAAAAACATCCTCTTTAAATGGGTTTTGGGTGCTTAATCCCTGGTGACATTTTACCTGGCTCTCAAATATTATTTCATTGTGGGGAACAATTACATTTTATACCAGGTACTTTGATGAACCAGTGGAATCTGACCTAGGACAGACATTGCAGGTGACATTCTTGATTATAATGTTGTCTACCAAGTTTGGCTCAGTACACCCTTCCACCCCATACTAGGAGTTAAATTATGTTAAATTAGATTTATTTTTAAAATGCAATGGAAATACCATAGAGCTGGAGCTAGTTCTGCAGTCAAAGACTTGACTTTCACTGCCAGAAGTTCACAATTTTGCTCCTGCCACCATATTTTCCAGGTTAAGGTGTAGAATACTACCCTAGGCACAGCTTGATTTACATTGCTGAAACTTGTAGGCACAGAGCCTTTGGTCTGCTTGGAGCACCCCTTTTATGCAGACCATTTTTTTTTGTTTAAAAGGTCCTAACCTGTATTGGAACATTGCAACAAGGTTCAAATAAGCTAATGAGATGACAGCAATTCTACTGTTCTGCAGTTATACATTAAAAACATCTCTTTGTCCCTGCTGTTTACAAGCATAATTTGGCTTATGGTGAATACAGCCCAGACCCTTAAACCAGCCATGTATGGGCAGGCTAAATGTACCCAAGTTGATCGTTCAATTAACTTAGGTACAACCAGTCTGCCGGATTTTTATATGCAATTATTGCTAGCGGCTGTTATAGCCACTGGCAATAATTACTGTCTTCTCCCAGCGGAATGGGGTAATGAAGCACATTTATTTCCTGCAACCCATGACTGCAAGAAATTTGCTCAGTCTATGGCCAGCCTTAGTAAGTCAAAGTTTCTCCTCTGTTTCCCTTTTCTTTTGAGGCTCAGTAGCAAAACCTTGTCACAGAGGGCACTCAGTAAACTCCACAATTACCCCTTTTTTAAGTCTTTACAGACTACCTTAATTATCCTCAATTGTTTTACAGACTGCCTACAAAAATGATTGCTTTAACAATGTGATATCTGACGGGACAGTCAGCAACCTTTGTTTATAGATTTCTTAACTGTATGGGTTACAAAAATTTAGAACACCATATTTCAAGCAGAACTTAACCTAACTAAACAAGCTCATCTTACTTTATTTCTGCCCCCACCTTCTTCCAGAAATGCAAAACTCTTCTATTCTGCTTTCCACTGTTTTGTTCATTTTGTGCTGCAAAGAAGCACTTGCAGATTTCTGGTCTTGGCCAGGCCCTGCTGCCTCCTGGGATTGTTACGTCGCAGCTATTCCAAGAGGCAGTGTGTTACTAAGTTGCAAGCATCTGTACATGAGCACAAATGCCACAGTGCACTACAGTGCCCATCTACCAAAGGTTTTCAGGATTTGTGTACATGTACAGAAATCTGCTGCCAGTTTCTGCCTGCTCCCAATTGTCTGGTAGAGACCAGTGGAGCAGCTGAGCAATTTTTTATTTTTTTTTAAATGGGGGAAAGGAACAGGGGCTGGTCATTCAGGAGAGGTTAAGTTCCACTTTGAGACATCTTAACAAAATCCACTTTCCTTCATTTACAATCTTTTGTTACACACACGCACACACACTCATCCTTGAGCTACTTGAAGATTATAAGCACACCACTAATGGCAGCTGAATTAAGGAAAGTTCTTATCTGGTGTTCTAATTAGCTAATCACATTTTCTCTTGATCAGTAAGAGATACTAATCATCCCCTGAGCCTTTCTTTGTGATTGGAGCATACTATGTACATCAGAACAATTATCTCAAGCAGATGCAAGGAATAGAGAGGAAAAAACATTTTTTGACAGCCAGACAAGCTTTTTATTTATTTTAGTAGTTCTGCACCATGCCACAATTCTAGCTCTGATCTCTGACTCACTGCTTCATAAAGTCCTGCTGGCAGCATAGTGAAGAGAGTAATATTACACTCACTGCTTCCAAATTCTGTTTGATAAGACTATGTTTACCTAGCAGAGGGAGATAACAAAAAATAAATCTTCAGGATGGTATAGTTCTTTTATTCACTCATAGCCCTTATTAAAAACACAGTATTTTTCTTTCCTATTATATTCTATGCATGAGGAAACATGTAAGTAATATAAATATGCTAAGGCATGCAAGGCCTACAGAAATGTGTTCTAATGTTATTTTTTATGTGCACATACATGCAAACTCATTCGAACCATGTATGCATTGCAGCTTATCTCATGCATACTTTAGGGAGCAATAGATCCACGGGGCTCTAACAATCCAACACTGCTGAAGAACTACAGGTATGCTCACACAAGTGATTGATTGTAGAGGTCCAATCTCATTTTTTTTCTATATAAATAATAAACATGTTATACTTACCTGCCCTGTGCAGTGGTTTTGCACAGAGCAGCCCTGATCCTCCTCTTCTCTGGGTCCTCTTCTGTGCTCCTGGCCCCTCCCTCCTGTTGAGTGCCCCCACAGAAAGCAGCTTGCTGTGGGGGCACCAGAGCCGAGTCACAGCTCCATGTATCCATTCAGACATGGAGTTGCAGTTCGGCCCTGCCCCTCTCTCTCCTGATTGGCTAACTGACTTTGATTGACAGCAGTGGGAGCTAATTGCACTGCTGCTGTGTCTCAGCCAATTATGAGGGAGAGTCCCCGACGGCCAAGACACTCATGGACATCACTGGATAGAGATGGGGCTTAAGTATTAGGGGGGCTGGGGGGGTTGCTACACACAGAAGGCTTTTTATTTCTTACTGCATAGAATGCATTAGGATAAAAAAACCTTCTGACTTTACAACCCTTTAGGCCAACCATGGATCGAAATTTGGCCAGTTTAGCAGGGACTTACCAAATTTCGATCTTTGCATGGGCAGGGAGGTTATACAGAAGTCAATAGCAACTGGTATTGCTGGTACAGTGCAAATATGAGGAATTTCCACCATCAAAAATGTATTATTAAGCACCCTGAGTGTTTGGTGAGCAGTCAGACTGAAACTGTCAGTTGTTATATAAAAGTATGAATTTGACTTTGAATTTTCGGGTCAACACATTAAAAATCCTTTTGCTTAATAAACCCAATGTATTAATATTGTTCTAAAAGAAGGGCAACCAGTAGGAAGCCCATTAGCATTTATAAGCATCCAGTTTTTCATTGCAGTGCAATTTTTCTGTACAAAAACACCAACTGACTACAAAGCATGACAACAGTGCAGATAGAGTTTTCCTAAGATTTGTACCCAGCACGCCATTTCTCTGATAAAGTATGACCTAAACATGCCTCTGAAGATATTTTGTATGAATCATTTTTACATTTTCATTTGTCAACAGTGTTACATGTTCTTTTGCAGGAAAACTAGCTGAACATGAAATGAGTTTGCAATGAAGCAGAAAAACTATATAAAGCCACACAGTAATCTGTCTAGTAAATGGTGTGCACAATGTGATGCACTGTGGTGTGAGACCACACTGATGCTAAGTTACCATACTGGGATGAATTTGCAATTGATTCATTTCATACTTAACATGGCACTGGAAAAATGCGTGATTACATTCAGAACAAGATATTCATGTAAAATGAAAAAAACAAAACAGTCATTTGTATGCAGTAAAAAACCTCATAAAAATAAAGATTTTTTTCTAGCTCTAGCTTTATGTCTGATTCATCTAAATTATTCTTATGCCACGTACACACGATCGGAATTTCAGCCCACAAAAGACCGATGAGAGTTTTTCGTCGGAAAATGAAACTGTGTGTATGCTCCATCGGACTTTTGCTGGGCGAATTCCAGCCAGCAAAAGATTGTGAGCATGTTCTCAATTTTTCGGTCGGAAAAAGTTCCTATCAAAAAATGCGATCGTCTGTGACAATTCCGACGCGCAAAATTCCTACACATGCTCGGAAACAATTCGACGCATGCTCGGAAGCATTGAACTTAATTTTCTCGGCTCGTCCTAGTGTTGTATGTCACAGCGTTCTTGATGGTCGTAAGTTCAGCGAACTTTTGTGTGACCGTGTATATGCAAGGCAAACTTGAGTAGAATCCCGTCGGAAAAGCCATCATATCATTTTCCAACGAGAAGTCCGATCATGTGTACGTGGCATTAGTACAGTAGCAACTTGGTTTGAGAGTGTTTTGCAAGACAAGCAACATTTTTTAATAAACTTTAGCTTGATATATAAGAAATGTCTTGATATACAAGTAGCGTCATGTCACAACTGGGTATAAAAGAGAAGAGTGGCACCTCTAAGTGTAGCAATATGGTTACATTTAATGAAGGTACAACATTTAGCAACATATTGCTACACTTAGAGGCGCCTCTCTTTTTTTTATACTCTGTAGCTCCTGCTGGATTTTACTTCAAAACCCCTTGTGGAGGCTTCCATTTGTGGATGGACATTTTATGGTTACACAACCTATCAAATTGCTTTAATATTATTATATGGACTATAAACTAAAGGACCTATGAATAAATGGTTGTGGAACGAATCACATGAGTTTCCATAATTTCTTATGGGGAAATTTGCTTTGATATACAATTGCTTTGGATTACAAGCATGTTTCTGGAACGAATTAGGCTCGCCAGAATCGGGACACAAACTGACTACCCCTGTCCGAGACAATCACCTTGGATAGCCCATGTAAGCGAAAGATCTCCCGAGCAAAAATGGAAGCCAGTTTCTTAGATGTGGGCAACTTTTTAAGTGGAATGCAATGAGACATTTGTGAGAACCGATCAACCACCATAAAGATAACTGTGTTGCCCTGAGAGTTGGGTAATTTCACAATGAAATCCATGGACAGGTGGGTCCAAGGCCTCTGTCCATTGGGTATGGGTTGTAGGAGGCCCACAAGAAGATGTCATGGTGTTTTACTCTAAACACACATGGAACAAGCAGCTACGAAGGCGGCTACATCAGCACGTAGACTAGGCCACCAGAATTGTTGAGAAATGGCTCAAAAGAGTTGATTCTTCCCTGGGCGACCAGCAGCCATGGGAGAATGGTAAATCTGGAGCACCGCAGTATGGAGACTCTCGGGGACAAAGCAGCGATCACAAGGTTTCTCAGGAGGAGCATGGATCTGAGCGGCAAGAGTCTTGTCACCCAAAGGAGAAGTGAGACTGGTGTGAACCGTAGCCAAAATACAATCAGGAGGAATCACTGGAACATGAATCGATTCCAACTTGGAAGTGGAGGAAAATTGTTAAAAAATTAAGGGTAGGGGTAAGTGGCGCTACCTATATTGGGGTACCTATTATAGTGAATATTATACTGTGCTAATATGTGTAAAATAAAAAATAAAAAAACACTCAGCAGTGGAGTCCTACAATAGGTAATAGTGCTCCTAGAGACCAATAAATAGACCGTGCTAGTGTATATAAGCCAAGGAGATGCTCATATATATAACTAAGGTATGTGTACCTTCCAAATTAGTGCAGTATATATTAGAAGCAAGTATATAACACCCACCTCCACCTGTTGCATAAAAAGGAATCTAGCCAATAGAAATCCCCTCCGCAAGTGGTGTGGTAACAAAAAATCATTACATACCAAATGATACCTCATAAACCCAAACCTTATATTGAACCCCTCTCCCCTCAAACACCAGAGAGGGGGGTAATAAATCTCAAATTAGTACACCATATATTGTAAACATAAAAATGTGAATAATTATTAAAAATGAATAAATTCCAAAAAATGTGAAAAAATCTGAAAAACACACATAAAAAAAAAAATATATATATATATATATATATAGAGTTCCAGCAAAAAGTGGTTGTATAGTGTTCCGGCAATGTTCTTAAGGTTAGTGACTTTCGTGAGAGAATACATTTGATATCCAGTGACTTGCGGTGCTCCCGCTCAAGGATCCCCACTCACCAGCTCCCTGCACCCCTGCAGGGGTAGTAGGCATGTAGTACCAGGCCGTGGAGTAGCATCCTAGATTCCAGTAGGGCTGTTCCTGGGTTCTACCACTCCATATGTAATAATCCGTCCGTGATATGGTCATCCACATAGGAAAGAAACAGAGCTCCCGTAGTGTATTACGGTAAAATTTCTTTATTTAAAACATTAATTTAACCCAAACATCAGGTTAAATGATTAAGAATAACTAAAAAGTCCAGGCTCCTTAAAAAAGGAAGCCAAAAAATCACACTGCGTATGAATAGCATGCACGGAGAGAGCTTGTGGATGCCAGAGCCATCAGCTGAGCGGCGTGCGCCTCAGCTGCGTTCCACACTCTCTCCGACTTCCGCGTGTGATGTAATTGCGTAGCTCCACCTTACGCGTTTCATCATCGACGTTGTCAAAGACGCCTAGCACTCTCAGAGGTAGGACGTTGAAACAGAAGGGCACCAACTCCAGTCTCCGAAACATCAACCTCAAGGATAAAGGGTAACGTATGATCAGGATGTGCCAACACAGGAGCAGAAACAAAGGCAGCCTTGAGGCTCTCAAAGGCCTTAACGGATTCCGGAGACCAACTCTGTGGGTTACTGTCCTTTCTGGTCATATCAGTCAGGGGTTTGACCAGGGACAAGAAGTTACAAATAAACTTACGATAATAATTGGCAAAGCCAAAAAAACTTTGCAGAGGACATATACTCATGGGTCAGGGCCACTGCAAGACTGCAGAAAGTTTCTTTGGGTCCATCGAAAAAAAACAGCAGTGGAAATGACATAACCCAACAGCTGGTTACAAATGATGGGGAGATGGCGAAGGTATTGAATTTATTCTTCTCTTCAGTCTTCATGAGGGAATTGGAGGGCTTCAGTAACCAAAACTACAGTGTTTATCCTCATGACACATCACAGGAAGCACCTCCATGGCTAACAGAGGACAGAATTAAAATTACACTTGGGGAACTTAACATCAATAAATCTCCAGGATCAGATGGCTTGCACCAAGAGTACTTAGGGAACTCAGTCAAGTAATTGCCAGACCATTGTTCCTAATTTTTACTGACAGTCTACTGACTGGAATGGTATCAGCTGATCGGAGAAAAGCCAATGTAGCACCAATATTTAAAAACATCCCTGGGAATTACAGACCAGTTAGCCTAACATGAATAGTATGTAAACTCTTGGAGGGGAAGATAAGGGATTATATACAAGATTTTAGTAATGAGAACGGTATCATTAGCAGTAATCAGCATAAATTCATAAGAATCGTTCTTGCCAAACCAATCTATTAACCTTCTATAAGGAGGTGAGTTGCCATCTAGATAAAGGAAGGCCTCTAGACGTGGTGTATCTGGATTTTACGAAAGCATTTGACACAGTTCCCCATAAACGTTTACTGTACAAAATAAGGTCTGTTGGCATGGACCATAGGGTGAGTACATGGTCTGAAAACTGGCTACAAGGGCGAGTTCAGAGGGTGGTAATAAATGGCTCCCCCAGGGTTCTGTGCTGGGACCAATACTGTTTAATTTGTTCATAATTTGTTCATAATTGGTTCATTAGATAAGCACCTGAACGACCACAACATACAGGAATATACAAGGTAATACTGACATATAATCACACACATAGGTTGGACTTGATGGACTTGTGTCTTTTTTTTACCTCACCTACTATGTAACTATATGTACCTATGTAACCTGTTTGCGATGGAACTCGCACTTCTCCAATTTACAGTAGAGATTGTTTTCTCTCAGCTTCTGAAGCACACGACAGACATCTGTGTGGTGGCTCTCTAGGGACTTGGAAAATATGAGGATATTGTCGCGATAAACCACCACACATAGCTGCAACAAATCTCAGAGCACATCATTGATAAATTCCTGGAAAACTGACGGGGCATTGCAAAGGCCAAATGGCATTACGAGGTACTCATAATGGCCTGTTGTGGTATTAAACGCAGTTTTCCATTCATCACCCTCCTTGATCCTCATGAGATTGTATGCCCCTCTCAAATCAAGTTTCGTGAAAACCATTGCTCCCTTGAGGTAGTCAAAAAACTCCGTAATCAACAGAATTGGATAAGCATTCTTGATCGTGAAATGATTGCGACCCCTATAATCAATACAAGGTCTCAGTTCACCACGCCTTTTCTTCACAAAGAAGAAACCAGCACCAGCAGGAGATGAGGATTTGCTGATAAATCCTCGAGAAAGTGCATCTGCAACATACTCCTCCATGGCCTTACCCTCCGAGATCGACAAAGGGTAAACCCGGCCCCAACGGGGTATGGCACCAGGTTGAAGGTCAATTGCACAATCATACGGCCGGTGTGGAGGCAAACTACCGGCTTGACCCTTGTCAAAGACATCGCTAAAATTGCAGTACTCCTCTTGCAGGGAGGAGAGTAAAGAGGTGCACAGGACCTTAGCCACCTTCTGAAAACATATCTTGCTACATTGTGGCGACCAGGAAAGAACCTCAGCACAAAGCTATTCAAAAGAGGGGTTGTGGCTCTGTAACCAAGGATAACCAATAACTACCGGAAACTTAGGTGAGGAAACGACTTGCAATTGGATTAACTCATGGTGAATAGCCCCTATGGTCATGGACAATGGAACAGTCTCATGAGTCACATGGGCAGGCTGTAGAGGTGTCCCATCAAGAGCCTCAATGGCAAGTGGAGAGCCTCAATGGTAAGTGGAGTGTCATGAAACTGCAGCGTAATCGAGTGTTTAGATAGAAAGGCAGCATCAATGAACAGGCCTGTAGACCCAGAGCCGATTAGAGCCTGTATCTTGACGAATGACTAAGAAAGGATAACTGGGACTAGGGGCTTATCTTTCTGGACAACTGAGGATGAAACCTAAGGTCTGTCCGCTACATGACCTCAAGGTTCGGGTGTTCCCAGGATGGGTAGGACCAGCCTAGCCACAATAAAGGCACAATCTCTCCCCCTTCCTAAAGGTTCTCTCATCCGCAGAGAGACGTCCAAGTGCATGGGTTCACCATCAACGACTGACTCGGTACCAGAAGGAATGGGAGGTGAGGGAGGTAAGAGTGGGACTGCAAGGCTCGGAGACAAATGTACAGGAGGCTTCCACAAGCGCTCCTTAAAAGAGTCTTTCTCTGAGTCTGGAATCTATGAGGATAGCAAACGTGATCAACTTCTCCAGCTCAGTGGGTATATCTCGGCTGCTATCTCATCTTTGATGGTATCTGAGAGACTATGAGAAAAAGCAGCCACGAGAGTCTCATTTTTCCAAGCAACCTCTGCTGCCAGAGTACGGAATTCAATGGCATAATCGGCAACAGTTCTCGTACTGGACATGAGGATTTTGGCAGCAGAAGTGGAGCATGCGGGAACATCAAATACCCTTTTAAAGGAAGCCACAAACTCTGGGTAGCTCAGGACAATGGGTTTTTGCGTCTCCCATAGAGGGTTTGCCCAGGCCAAGGCTCTCTCAGAAAGCAAAGATACCACTAAACCTACCTTACTTCTGTACGTGGGAAATGCCTGGGGCAGCATCTCAAAGTATACCTCAACCTGGTTAAGAAGCCCTCTGCATTGGACTGGATCACCCCCAAATCACTGGGGAAGCGGAGTGGAACCAGACATACCTCTTATAGTGGTAATACTCAAGGCGGGTGCCTGCACAGAGACTGGAGCAGCAGCAGGGACAGCCTGCAACACAGGTTGTACCGAAGCTGCCACAGTGGGAGATTCCAGGTGAGCCGTGCAATTCAGGAGCATCTGTAACATCATGGCAAACTGATCCATACGGTGATCCTGCTGATCCAATCTGGGAAAAATATTACCAACAAGTGGATTGACTGCAACTTCTAAATTCATGGCCTTCGCCTACTGTCAGAAACCATGAGTCAGACTGAGACAGAAGTGCAGTAAAAATCACACTACTTTAATAATAATAGTCAAAGGTAAACAGAGCAAACACAATCAAAACATAGCCAGAGTTTGGTAACCAGAACGGATAGTCAGACAAGCCAGGAAGTCAGGGAGCCAGGGATCAGAGTACTTCAGGACAAGCCAGGAAATCAGCATAGTGGAACATAGACATGTGCACACTGAAATATTTTGTTTCGGAATTTCGTTTTTGTCCAAAAAATAAATTTATTTAGTTACTTCCGAAATTCGGTTTTATTTATTTGTTTAGTTAAAAAATGCATTCGTCTGAAAATCCAAAATAATTAAGGTTGAATCTGCCATTGAAGGCTTATGGTGTCTGTCGAATGTTCTAATGTACGACACTGCAATCGTACATTTTCAGTCGAATGTTCCGCCTACAAGCTAAAGTAGAATTCTAATGTTGTATGATACTAGTAATAATTATATTTATTAATTATTTTTACTAGTCAACCAACATTAGAATTCTCCTATAGCCTATGGGTGGAGCATTTGACTATAAATGCACGCTCGCGGCAACTGCTTCATTGAATCTTCATGTCAAATCTTTTCTCTCTATATCGAATAATCTTGGACTAATAGAGTTAGGTTAGGCACATTCAACCTTTTTTGCTATTGTCTCTATAATGTTGAATCTTTTCTCTCTGTCAAATCTTTTCTCTCTATGTAGAATAATCTTGGACTAATAGAGCTAAGGTTATGCACATTCGACCACAGGTTAGAAGGACATAGATCGCTATTGTCAGCGTCATGTCGAATCTCCTTTCTATATTGAACTGTTGCCGCAACGAAAAAGAAAATAAAGCATTTGTTTATGTCGGATCTTTCAGTTTTCGGATTTTGCGCGTTCGTTATCGTTTATTAAAATGATAACGAAAATACCCGAAATTCGGACGAAAATACATTCGGACGAAAACGAAAGGAACCAGAGGGGACGTCAGACAAGCAAAACTTTCACAGGTACACAGGAGTGAGTCTCTGATATGTTGACCAGGCGAGGGCAGAGAGAATCTGGACTGAAAAGCTTTAGTAGCCAGCAGGACTGACAAGCAGGATATCATCACCAGGTGAATCACTGTGGAAAGATTAGAGCTGGCAATTACCTTACAGCATAGCGACCTGCTCTGAGAAGGAATGGCTGAGCCCATCCCTGACAATGCTGATATCTTTTAGTCATCTGGTGAGTGCATAAAGGGTGGATAATTGCAGTACCTTTTTCATTTCCTGCACAGTGGATGATTTCTATTCTGTTATCAAAAGTTACTATGTTTACACCATTGATTGTTTGAATCTTTGTGTATCATTCTGGTGGATCACGTATGCTATATGCTGAGATTTATCAGTTATCTGGTGAGTGCATATAGGGTGGAAGACAGTAGGACCCTTTTGATCTTCTGCACAGTGGATGGATTCTATTCTGCTATTGATAACCAATGTGTTTACACCAGTGATTTGGACTTTTTTTTTACTGACTTTTCATTGCAATATAACATTTTGTACACTTTATTATTTTATGTTCAGTATATGAGCGCTACACTTTTTTTGCTTGGTTAATTTTAAACATGTTCAGAGGTCAGATTGTTGTAAACAATGTCGTTGATATGTGTTAATGCTTAAAAAAAGCATTTCTATAAATGTTTAATTATATATGTACATTGGGACAGCCAGTAACATACACATGACATACACAGGCTCTGCCTGGGTAGGATAGATAAAGAGTTTGAGGTGATCTGTCATTGTTCTCTTTTAAGAGAAGAAAGAAAGGAGGGCGCACCGACCTAGAACCCCTTTCTTCAGAGCCCCCCTTAGGCTCTGAAGAAAGGGGCTCTCCCCTGAAACGCGTCAGCCATTGCCTCATCCACCTGATGTCCGGTCCCGGTTTCTTTCTGATGTTTGTCACTGCGCACCTGCAGCTATTGTTCATGCCTGTCATTCATGCTCGTTTGTGAGTATCCATTTGCTGTTTTACTTTTTTAATAAACGCTATCAGTGGCAATGCACTAGGTCGGTGCGCCCTCCTTTCTTTCTTCTCTTTTTTTAGCCCATGAATACCCATTATTCTGAGGAGGGCTGCAAGACGGCAGACACCACTGAAGCATTCCGGCCCTACCACATATTGAGGTTCTAGATACCCGAGCGCAGGAGAGAGTTTTTTCGGTATTGTTCTCTTTTAATCATAAAGTACTGAAAATTTGATCTAAAATTTTTTCTTTACACTTTAACAAAAGATATACCATAAGAAATTAATCAAATCAAAGAAATTAAAACTTTACATTAAAGAAAATGCTGTTAATAATGTAAAGTACCCAATAACAACTTAAAGTAAATAAACCATAGACATCAGGTTCACATTTCAATTTGTCTCTTAAAAGTACATCTCCTTCATTCGTCAGTTTTTTTAAAGATTGTGGTGCAACCTACGTATGTGTAATGTACAGTTGTGATTGTAATCTCCATCTAGTGGCCAACAAGCACACTACTTAGTTCAATGTTATCTCATTAAAGAAACCTCCATAAACCTGCAAGGGAGGCCCAATGTTTCAGTTGCCTAAGGGTCTCTATAGGGTTTAATCCAGCACTGCCTAAAATGTACAGTGATAGCACAATATTGTGCATTCCACTAACTAAATACAGGAATTGTGATTCCTAATCTTATCCGAGTCAAAATATAGCCTTGGAGTTTATCAAGTTGTTTGTTTTTTTTGTTGTTTACAAACTTTTTTATTAGGTACAAAAGGTGGTACAGAGCAAAATGACAAATATCAAGAGAAATACATAGAAAAATAGACTGCCTTACAAAAAATTATGTTTGTGTATACAGCGGTTGTACATTTTTGGTACATACATTTCAAGTGTTCTCTTTTTATTTTAATGAGTAGTAGATACAGACAATTAATTATTACGAGCTGATAAGCTGATTTGCGTGAGTGAACCAAGTGTTCCATTTTTTATCAAATATATGTTTTGAATTATTTAGTGTGTGAAATATCTTTTCCATAAGAAGAATATTGTTGATTCTTGTTTTAAGTTGGGATAAGGGTAGTGTGGATGATTTCCAGTGGTATGCAATGAGCTAATGTATGGCAACGCATATTGTGTGGACCAGTCTCATATGAAAAGAATTTAGACCTATGATGAAACTTGAAAGTAAGTATTATAGAAGTGTCTAATTTGTAGGAATCTTCTGAATTCATTATTAGGGGTCTTATATTTTTCTTTTAGTGCTGCAAAGTAAGTGAAAGTAGAGTCTACCATAAGTGTCTTGAGAGTGGTTAAATTATTTTCAGTCCACCATGTAAAATGTTCTGAGTCTTGGTGTACTTGTAAGAAAACTTGGGATCACCTACAAAGGAGGCAAGTGGGGGTGTGGTTGATATCATATACATTTTTTACTATGTAATTTCCAAAGTTGATATGAATTAGCTACCACGAGATTGAGATTAGTTATTTGTGGATTGGAACTTTGTGGCCCTGTAGTAAACCAGCGATGGAATAAGGAAGAATTGAGTTGTTTTCAAATTTAACCCAAGGGATTTTGGAATTTTGTATGTGCCATTGAGCTAATTGGGATCACCGGGTGATCACCGGGTGATGTTGACCACGCCCCCTAAAACGTCACAGTCCCAGCATGCCCAGAGACTGTGACATCATAAGGGGGCGGGGTCTCTGCCTATATAAGTCACAACGGAGCCCTCAGAGAGCAGTCCAGCCGGAGAGAGTGTTGTGTCAACATCTGGAGAAGAGAAGAGGGAAGAAGACAAGAAGCCCAGAAGTCTGGACCTACGCTGGCAAGAGAGCGGCCTGAAGACAGCGGAGGAGTCGGCTGAAGAACTGGAACACCGGGAGAAGAGGCCGGAGAGAGCGGAGAAGAACAAACTGGAAGCCAGGAGAAGAGGAACCGGAGGGACCCCCGAAGCCGGAAGAAGACCCCCCCGGAGCTGTTTAATAAATTATTTAAAAAACCTGTGTAGTGTGGTTTATTATTGACACTTTTTCCCTAGGTGAATGGGTAGGGGTACCATGCAGACCCCGACAACCAACGGCCAGGGTTGTCGGGAAGAGGCCCTTGTCCTCATCAACATGGGGACAAGGTGCTTTGGGGTGGGGGGCCCCTCAGGGCGCCCCCTCCCCCAAAGCACCGACCCCCCCATGTTGAGGGCATGTGGCCTGGTACGGTTCAGGAGGGGGGGGGCGCTCGCTCGTCCCCACCCCCTTTCTGCGTGCTCGGATTGGGATCTGGTATGGATTTTAGGGGGGACCCCATGCCGTTTTTTCATCGTAGGGGTTTCCCTTTATAATCCATACCAGACCTAAGGGCCTGGTATGCCCCGCGCTCACCGCAATGGGAAAATTTGTTTTTCCTATTGCAGCGAGCGCAAAATGCAATACCCTGCCCTTGCGTCATATCTGGTCCGTTGGACCAGCATACAGACGAGCGGGCTTTCCGTCGGACCAGCACACAGACGAGCTCCAATGAAACCATATTTTTGTAGCACTAAATCTAGATATTTCCAAGTTACACTATCAAATGCTTTATTAATATCTAGGCTTAAAAGGAGTACTGGACTTGATTTATTATTAGCATCTTGAATTATATTTTTTACAAGTCTAATGTTGTCTGTAATTTGCCTGCCTGGGATAAAACCTGATTGGTATGGGGAAATCAAGGATGGGATTATCGTTGCTAATCTATTTGCTAATAGTCTGCTAAAAATCTTAAGGTCGTTATTAATTACTGAGATTGGTCTGTAATTTTGGGGCAATGTGTGATCTTTATTTGTTTTTTTGGATTAAAGACATGTTCGCTAAAAGCATCTCTTCTGGGAAATGGTCTCCTTTTAATAACTTATTAAATAATTAGGGATTAAGAGTTGGTGAAATTGTTTATAATAAAAAGAAGAAAATCCATCAGGGCCAGGTGCAGAACTTCTTTTAAGGGATTTAATGATTTGGAGGATTTCTTCTGTGCATGGGACAGTCAAAAGGTCTATCAAGTTGTTTTTTAATGGGTGATATCAGTGAACTCGGAGTGAGTACAGTCTGGCTTTCTCCTGCAACACTCCACAGAAACTGCCACTACTCCATATTTACATTATCAGACCTTTCTGCTTCATTTAATATGGTGGACTACCTATTCCTCCTCAAAAACTCTGATTTCTTGTCCTCCAAAAAAACAATAGTGTCACCTCCAAATCTATCTCATCCTCACCTCCAATTCTTTCTATAGGGTTCCCTCAAGACTCCGTCCCCAGTCCCCTATACTCTATCTACACCTTTTTCCAGGGTCAGTTGCTAACCTCCTGACTCTATGCTGAAGAGACCCTAATCTATCTTTCCATTTATCAGCTCACGCCTTTTGTCTCATGCATCATTAACCTTCTAATTGAAATATCTACATGTATGTCATACCATTTCCCCAAACCCATTCTTTCCAAAACTGAGCTAATAATATTCCCTCAAATTCTCTCTCACACCCCTCGCTCTGCCCTAACTTTTCCATTGAGATCAACAGAACTGCAATTAATTACTCCTCTCAGATCATCCAAGTTACCAGGTGTAATCCTGTACTCTGACCTCTCCTCTCAGCTCCAAATCCAAATCACAGCCCTAATCTTGCTGCCTTCATCTCTGCAACATTTCCAAAATTAGCCCCTTCTTAAAGTGGTTCTAAAGGTTAAAGGCTACCCATTACTTACCCAAGCCTGCTGCACAGGAGCACCTGCTCTCCTGGATCTCTGCCTCCTCATTGGCTGAGAGATCGCAGTGGGAGCCATTGGCTCCCACTGCTGCCAATCACAGCCAGTGAGGAGGGAGCAGGGGGTGGAGTGGGGCTCAGGAGTGAGCATGCATGAATGCTCCCATAGCAAGTGGCTTGTTATGGGGCACTCTGAGAAGAGGGGGAGCCAGGGGTCCTGGGGGGACCTGAGAAGAGAATGTTTGGGGCTGCTCTATGCAAAAACAATGCACAGAGCAGGTAAATATTAAATGTTTGTTATGTAAAAAAATTATATTATATATTATACATATATTTATTATTTCTTGCCTTGATTATTGCAACTCCCTCCTTGCTGGCCTACCTCTGGCAGATCCATCTATCTAACCAACCGCTTGGTGTTTCTGCCAACTTTTTCTGCTATAAGTCCCGTACAAGACATCGGGCTTTTAAAACAAAATGGCTGACATTCAGCTCATGTGTATTTCACCCTCTCCGACAGAAGCCGTTTAGCCGGCTTCTGTCAGAAGAGAATGCTGGAAAACCAGCAACTGACCTACTCCCGATCAGTGCTCTCAGCCATGGTGGAGAGTGTCGATCAGAGTGTTCTGGTGGTGGGTGGGGGGTGGGGTTCCCCCTTTTAGAACACAGCAGCTCAACAGGAGAGATCGCTATACTAAGTTTGCATAGTACGTACAGTGGCTCTGACTGGATCTGACAGTGTGAGCCACTATGACCGGAGCTCATAGTGTGTACCAGTCTTTACTCTGGTTGTCACTCACTCAAGGCACAGAATTCAAAATACTAACTACAACATACAAAGCCATCCACAACTCTACCCCAAGACACAACACCGCTTCAGCATATCTCCCAGCTTATAACCCACTCATCACCTCCTTCCATGTTTGTCTCCCAGATTATTCCAGGGACTCTCTCTTCCTCTGGAGCTTCCTACCACAATCCATCTTGCTATCTCCTACTCTGTCCACTTTCAGGTGATCCTTGAAAGCTCATCTTTTTTCGGGGAAGTCTAACCTACCTCTATCTGATAACTGGAATGTTACTTTCTCTGTGAACTCATCTCCCAACATTACATGCTTCTCTATTTAGATTGCAAGCTGTTATGAACAGGTCTTTCTGTACCCTCCTGTGTTGGATTGTGTTATAATTGTACAGTCTCTCCTAATTTTGTAACACCCTGCACAGCTTGTTGGCACTATACAAATACTGTATTATAATATTAATATAGTAATGCTTGTAGTAAACACCCTCGTCTTATCAATAGAAGTTGTGTTACATCTTAAAAGTAATCTATTTCTTTTGGGATGTGCAACTCTGGAGGGACAGTATTTTTTCTCTGTGTACCAGATGGAAAAAAAAACATATCTTTGGCACTATGATTGTATTTTGTCCTGTAACCTCAGTAATATTTTGCAAGTTGTCAGATATTTTAAGTTAAAAGAATTGTAATCTTTTTTATGAAAATACTTCTCGATGTTCTTTCCATCAGTGGCTGAGCAGTTGAGGCATTTCTATTTGAAAAAGGAGTATTCTGAAGATGTGAAAGTCTTCAATGTAAATCACTGTCAGTGCTAAATGACTTGAAAATAAGTTCTATGGCATGCCTTATCCTCCCAGCTTTCCATTGAATATCCAGTAGCATACTGTACTAATATAATTCTTCACAGCAAAGCAAAAGTGCATTAAAAGGTATATTGACACTGTATTCCTGTATTCCCTGCACCATGCCTTGCAAATACAAACCCTGAGTTGGCAAAGTACATGTTTGTTTTAACACTCATATTGCAATTTATTTATTTTGTACATATTACTGTATTTATTATACATTCACATCAGATCCTGCTCTCAAGGAGCTTACAATCTAATGTCCTCAACTCACATACACAAGCAAGGCCCAATTTAGACAGGAGCCACTTAACCTGCCAGCATGTCTTTGGAGTATGGGAGAAAAATAAGTTTTTTACAACAGCTTACCTGTAAAATCATTTTCTTGGAGTACATCATGGGACACAGAGCCACAGTAATTACTGTATGGGTTATATAGGCACCTTTAGGTGATGGACACTGGCACACCCTAGACAGGAAATTTAGCTTCCTATATAATCCCTCCCCTTACTGGGACTACCTCAGTTTTGTAGCAAAGCAATATACATGTATTAGAAGAGGGGAGGGACCTCTGTGTCCCGTGATGTACTCCAAGAAAAGGATTTTACAGGTAAGCTGTTAGAAAAATACTATTTTCATACATCACGGGACACAGAGCCACAGTAATTACTGTATGGGATGTCCCAGAGCAATGCTATCTGAGGGGAGGGAGACACAAAAAAAAGTAGGGTGCAATCAGACCTGAGGACCTGTACTGCTGCCTGCAGCACACTGCCCCCAAAGGCGATATCCTCATGCCTTCCTTCATCCACCTGATAGAATCTGGTGAATGTATGGACTGAAGACCAAGTTGTGGCCTTGCAGATTTGAGCCATGGAGGCCTGGTGATGCACTGCCCACAAAGCACTAACAGCCCTGGTGGAGTGCGCTTTAAATTGAAAAGGTGAAACTTTCCCCTTCAAACAATAAGCTTGAATAATTACTTGCCGAATCCACTTAGCAATAGTAGTTTCAATGCTGCCTGTCCTTTTTTAGTGCCTTCAGGCAGCACAAACAAAACATCCGTTTTCCGAATCTGAGCAGTCCCCTCCAAATATATTTTGACTGCTCTCACTGCATCCAGAGAATGTAGTGTCTTTTATTCCATAGAACAAGGTTCTGGAAAAAATGAAGGCAGAACAATATCCTGGTTTAGATGAAAACCTGAAACCACCTTCGGTAGAATGCTAGGATGAGGACGCAATACTACTCTATCCTTATGAATAGTTAAATATGGCTCCTTACAAGAAAGAGCAGCCAATTCCGATACCCTTCTTGCAGAAGATATGGTTACCAGAAAAACTAGCTTCCTTGTCCAAAGGACCAAGGGAATATGTCGTATCAGCTCAAAAGGCTGTTTCTGTAATGCCGATAAAACTAAATTCAAGTCCTGAGGGTTCAGGGGTGACTTAACCGGTGGATTAAGCCACGTTACCCCCTGTATGAAGCTACAGAGAAAAGAATGCGAAGCAAGTGGTCCTTGAGACAATACAGATAAAGGGAGAGATCTGGCCTTTGATAGTACTCAAGGCCAGCTTCATCTCTAACCCATTTGTAGAAAGGCAAGGATTCTACCTATGACATACTTTCTGGGATGCCAACCCTTGGATTCACACCAGGAAACATATGCTATCCAGACTCTGTAATAAATAACTCTGGAAGCTGGCTTCCTTGCATTAATCAATCACTGAGCCTGAAAGCCCACAATTCTTCAGAATGTGGGTTTCAATAGCCAAACCGTCAAATTTAGCGTATGTAAGGTAGGATGGAACACTGATCCCTGCGATAGCAGGCCTGGATGTGGTGGTAGGGTCCATGGAGCTATCATTTTATTTCTGAATACCAAGATCTTCTGGGCCACGCTGGGGCCACAAGAACCACTGACTTCTTTTCCTTCCTGATCCTGCGAAGAAGTCGTGGTAGCAGCAGAATAGGAGGGAATGCATAAATCAGTGAGAACTGATCCCACAGAGTCACCAATGCATCTGTTCCACATGCAAGAGGATCCCTTGTTCTTGACACAAAGTTGTTGACCTTGTTGTTGAACCTGGACGCAAACAGATCTACGCCCGGGATCCCCCATCTTTGGGATATAGCAAGGAAGATGTCGGGGTGAAGGGACCATTCCCCCGGGAACAACTGCTGGCGACTTAAGTAGTCCACCTGCTGGTTCTTTACCCCTGGAATGAAAATTGCCCTTATGCATGGCACATGCATTTCTGCCCAGGTTAGGATCTGGTTTACCTCTCCCTGGGCTGCACGACTTCTGGTGCCCCCTTGGTGATTGATATAAGCCACTACTGTGGCATTGTTGGATTGGATCCTGACAGGACAACCCCGTAACCTAAATGTCCAGGTCTTTAGGGCTAGGTACGCTGACCGAATCTCTAGAATGTTGATGGGTAGGGTCCTTTCAGTTCTGGACCATTTCCCTTGGACAGTCATTTCTTCCAGGACTGCTCCCCAACCCGAAAGCCTAGCATCTTTTGTTACCACCTTCCAGGTAACTGGTAAGAAGGATTTCCCCTTCTGCAGATCCTCGGGTATCAGCCACCAACTGAGGAGCATTTTTGGCGACAAAAATCACTTTTGGAAAATCTAGCGCCTGGACTGTCCAGGCAGACAGGATATTGTTTTGCAGCCGTCTCAAATGAAACTGAGCATAGGGAACCACTTCAAATGAAGCCTCCATCTTTCCCAACAACCTCATGCAAAGGCGAATAGAAGGACCCTTCTTCGTCCTGACCACCTGAACCAGCTCCTTTATGGTGGTTAGGGTAAAAACACCTTCATCTGGGTTGTATCTATAACCAAACCCAAGTACTCTAGTCTTCTTACCGGCTTTAAAGAAGATTTCTCTAGGTTGAGGACCCAATCTAGGTATTCCAGGTAGTTGACTGTAGTGACCAAGCTTTGGTCTAAGTGGGCTACTGACCGGTCTATCAAGAGCAGGTCATCTAGGTCTGCTATAATCGTTATACCCTTGGCCCTTAATCTGGCCAGAGGAGAGGCCAGGAACTTTGTAAACACCAGAGGTGCAGTAACTAGACCGAAAGGTAGAACTACAAACTGAAAAGTTTTTCCACTTCGAAACGCAGATATTTCTGATGAGTGGGGAAAATAGGTACATGCAGGTATGCATCCTTGATGTCGATTGATGCCAGAAATTCTCCTCCTTGTAGGATGGAGACTACTGATCGGATTGATTCCATGCGAAAGATTGAATTTTCAGGAACTGGTTTAGATCTTTGAGATCTAGAATGGGTCTGACATCTCCATTTCATTTTGGCACCGTGAAATGGTTTGAATAAAACCCCAACCCCTGCTCTTCCATGGGGACCACCATGATCACTTTTTGCGACAAAAGTCGATCTAACGCTTGAAGGAGAGACTTCTTTTTCTCTGGATCTTTGGGAACATTTGATCTGAGGAAACAAGGAGACGAGGATTCTCGCAACTCTAGTCTGTAACCTAGAGCTATTGTGAAGACCACCCATATGTCCTGAAAATCCTCCTGCCAGACCCTTGAGAACTGTAACAATCTTCCCCCCACTCGAACGAGCGGGGGCGCCCCTTCATAAAGAGGCTTTAGCATTCTGTCTTGTAGGTTTCCTCCCCCAGGACTTCTTTTGTCCCTGGGGTTGACTCTAAGTTTTACCTCTTGAACCTGACGGTGGAGACCGTCGCCCCCAGCACTGGAGAAGGAGCCCGTCTAAATGAGGGACATTTACTCCTTTTCTTAACTGGCCAAAGGGTATTTTTCCCACTTGATTTCTTTTGGATATAATTGTCCAAATCATCCCCAAACAGCCTTTCACCGTGGAAAGGAAACCCAGCCAGGAGCTTTTTGTATGGCGCTTCGGCTGACCAATTTTTCAACCATAAGATTATATGCATATGCACCAACCCATGCGTAAGGCGAGAGGTCTGAAGGATAGAATCTCTGATTGTGTCAATTGCAAAACACAAAGCCGCTGGCAGCTCGGCTAAATCCTGGGCCTGCTGTTCAGGGAAAACCTTGAGCACCTTTCAATTGTTCTCTCAAGGATTGAAACACTCCAATTGCCACCACTTCAGGTTGAGTTACTGAACCTGCCAAACAAAAAATGTTTTTTAACAGGAATTCCAACTTTTTATCGGTTGGATCCCTAAGCATTTGAGCGTAGTCAACAGGACAAGTCAAACTTTTATTCACAGAGGATATAGCAGCGTCAATTGCTGGTATACCCCACATCTTTGTAAATTTTTCCTCCATAGGATAAAGTGTTGAAAACTTTCATGGGAGGGAAAAATGCTTATCAGGGTGATCCCACTCAGAATATATAAGCTTTTCCAGCAATGAATGGACAGGAAAAGCATGCACAGCTTGAGGAGGCTTCAGTGAACCCAAACAAGAAGTGGGCTTTTCAACCGACTCAGTTACGGTAACTTAAATGTGGAGCGGACCATTTCAGTAAGAGATTGCACTAGCATTTTCTCAGCCTGTGAAGCTGAAGAGGGTCCTTCCCCACTTGATTCCTTGGAAGAGGAGTCATCAGTCTCTTCCCGGTCCCCTGAGGGGGATTCATCTTCCCTCTCCCAGTGTTCCTCTGTTTGAGGGTCCTGGGTGGTAGTAGAGGACCTAATGCGTTTTCTTCCACTTTGTGAAGATGCGATTAAAGCCGTTAATCTTTCCTCTAATCCACTCATGGCTGAGGAAAAAACCTCCTGAGTAATATATACAGGGGCTGAAATGCTGGAAGCAGTTGCAACCTCTAACCCAGATGGCTCACTCTGACCAGCCTCCCTAGGTCTTTCAGGGGGAGATGGCGTTGCAGAGGGGGGTCCTCAGAGCCTGAGGAAGATCCCTTTGAGCTCCTGTTTTTTGGGGTATTTGTAACTCCCCTTCTGCCCATAGTGCCAAGCACAAATGCAGAGGTACTACCAAAAAATGCACCCACTGCTGAGCAAATAGTCCAGCAAATGCTGCTGCTATCAAGGCTCAGTCTGATGCTAACTAAACGTGCCCCGGGAATGCCTGTGCCACCAAACACTCACATGCCATCCATCTGCTCTGTGTCCCTCCTTCAGCTGTATGCACCTGCAAAAAGTGCACCTTTATAGCTTTACACAGCCCTTGTTGAGGCTGAAGCATGCCAATGCCATGCTAAGGCCCCCCTCTTTCCCCTGACCTCCCACTGTGCCCCCCTCATATTTTTCAAAAAAGACTGTTTTCCGTGTGAGTGGGGGCTCCGATCTGACAGGATCACATGTGGAGGGGGGGCTGGGAAGGAGGAGAGGAGCAGGGCTGCTGGATGGAGAGCCGCCGGCAATGGCGCGGTAGCGGGAGCGGCATGGCATACCGCCTACTGACCCATGCCCTCTTTGCCTGCTGGAACGAAGCTGTCCATGGAATAAGGTATGTGCTCTTGACAGCCCCTGGTGGCAACTTTAGGCATAGCAACATTTATTTAAAGGAGAAAACCCACAAGAATCAGAAAAATTCCTTAGGAATCTCCCTTACCTTATCCGGCTGCAGGGTTCTGTGGTAAACCAGACAGACCCAATCTTCACCTCTTATGGTGGGCTCCGTTAAAAAAACTTCAGGAACCGGGGCCCCTTTTTTATCGGGGGATCCACACTCCTGGGCCTATAAAGCACCCTGCCAGGAAATATGGCTGAAAAAAACAAACACTGGATTCTGGGGTCCAGCTCTCTAAAAAGAGAAGCGTTACAGGCAGAACATTGTTTCTTCTGACATGAGGCCGGAGTACCATTCAATTTGGCCTGAAAAGACACTTTGAATGGATCCAGTTGCATAGCTTGCCCCAGCAAAGATTCCTCCAGCGGAGCTCAGCATGGCACATCTTTACTCATGACCAACACCTAAGACACTGGCAAATAAACTAAGGTACTTCCAGTAAGGGGAGGGGTTATATAGGGAGCTAAACATCCTGTCTAGGGTGTGCCAGTGTCCATCACCTAAAGGTACCTATATAACCCATACAGTAATTACTGTAGCTCTGTGTCCCGTGATGTATGATAAAGAAACACATTCAGGCACAGGGAGAACATGCAAACTTTGAGCAAGTAGTGCCATGGTTGGGATTCAAACCGACGACCCTAGCACTGCTATGTAGAAATGCTAACCACTTAGCCACTGTGCTGACCCTATTGCAATGCCAATTTATCCATAGGCTATGGATTTTACTTTAGAATAGTCCAATCTGAGTTGGACATGGGCCCCCCATTATTTTAATGTTTATCATCCTAGTTAATAATGATCTCAATACAATATTTTTCATCAGCGGTAGCTCTTCAACTGTAAGTAGATCGGCAGCTATGATGGAGGAAAAGGTAAGTATTATACTCGTATGTCTTCTTTTACAGACACTTCTTTTTCCAATTTTTTAAGGATGTGATAGATTCATTTGAAAAAGGGTGTGTAATTTATCTTATATTAAGTTAGAACTACATTTGATTGATTATGTATAGAAGCTAAGTTGTAGTTTTGGCACTATTAGTACAAAACAACACTTTACAGATGGTAATCCATACAATATATTTTTCTTTTACTTTAAACTACTTCTACCAAAAATATATAATTATTAAAAAAATAGATATTTGAAAACATTTTAAACAATACCTTATATCTAGACATCATATAAATAAAATGTGACTGTGCTTTTAAAGAGGTAAACAAAAGCAAGGCCACCTGTGTTTTATATAATAATTCTATAAGTATTTCACCTAATGGAAAGCAACACAGAGGACTATGCAATTGCCATTCTCAAGAAGAACCTTTTTTCCAGACCGCTTCTTGTACAGTAGGATCTCTGTTGAAGAGTAAATTCTGAAGAATCTTAAAAAGTGACTACTGTGGGAAGTTGTATTTGCTAAAAGTTTTAGAAGCAGACAATACTTTACCACTATTAAAGATAGTCATAGATAGATATGACATAGAATACTGTGAGATGACACTAGCACTGGTAGTTTAACGTTGCAGACAGTATCCACCATCACAAAAATACAGAACAAGGAACACAGAGGATAAATAAGATGACATCTTAAATATAGGGTCTATGAAAAAAAAAAAACATCATAAAAGCGGGTAAAGAGAGACGAGAGAAAATTAAAAGAATAAAAAAAACACATAAATAAATCATTAAATACATAAATTAATAAATAACTAGAGAAATAAAAAGGAAAAAAAAGTACTATTTGTCATTTAAACCAGGCATATACCATAACAGCATTTCAAAAACTTTTTCTGTGCAGTTAAAAAAAACACTTCTACTTATAAAGGATACCTCTAACAGCCTTGCATATATGCATTATTCAGATATTAACTGCTGTATCTGACTCTTGTGCTGTATCGGGGTATTTACTTTTTTTTTGCTTAGTACTGTCAGTTCTCATGATTTCAGGGGAATGTGAAGTGTGTTCTAAAGATACTTTTCTTTGCTATGTGCAGCAATTTTGTTTTTTTTAATCACACAATTACTAAATATTGCAAATAAATAAATTAGATGGGCTTGTGTCATTTTTCAACCTGACTAACTATGTATCTATGTAATATTCTATATTTACTTTGTGTTATCAATAGACCAATGTATAAAGGAACTTTTATCAGGCACATGACTGTGTTAAAAAATACACCTGAATGGCCCAGATATCACTTTTTCTCTATATGCAAGCCCAGTACTATCTGCCATTTGGAAAACAACTTGAATGAAAAAATATACATTTGATTTTTATAAGACTGTTACAAAAGACATTTTTATTCTGCTCTGTTAATAGTTTCATGTGGCACATGACTTTAAGTAGTGGCTTCTCCCTTGTTTAGCTTTGGATGTGTCCAGTAGTTCCAAAATTTGAAGAGCTTAAAACAAGCTCATGGCTGCAGTAGCAGCCATGAGCTTGTATCAGTTTTATGTAACCACTATACTGTAAAAGTGATCTGGGCAGCTGCAATGCCACCTGATCACTTCTGTTTGGCTTGCAGGTAATGTTCCTCTGCCCACAACAACGGCTGTCAGGATAGTGAGCAGGAGGAGTTCTGGGAACATCAATTCTCCAATCTTCCATGTGAACTATGAAACTGGAAGCACTCAGCTCTAAACATTTCCAAGTTCAGTCCTGTCAAAATCCTGCCTAAAAAGCTGGATGCACAGAAAATCATACATAATCTTGCACTTGATCTGCTAGAGCAGAGGGAAGGGAGGTCTTAAGGGTATAATAGATGCCTGGTGTCTTCATAAAGAGTACCTGACACAATGTGATAGCAATAAAGTTAAATGCAAAAAAGTGCTAAAGAATGTAAAATTTTATAAAAATACATTTAATTAAAAAAATTAAAAGCACACACACACATATGAATGTAAACACAGACGTAGAGTGAACAAATGTATGTAAATGATTGCACCAAACATATTATAAATCACCACACACGCAAGAGTTGGAACAATAATTATAGTTCCCCATTTATGAATAACTCTGTACTGATTTAAAGGCATTTAAAGCAACACCTATTAAAAATGTGATATTAAGCATCTTACAGTATCCACTCTTAGGCAAGACTTTTACTTTTGGACAGGTTTACTTTAAGTAGATTGTTTTTAATTATTTTTGTTATCACTCTTAATTTTTTAGCAATATCCTCTCTTTTATACATATATTTTATTCAGACCAGAGATCTTCTTTAAGAGCAGGTAAACAGTAGTACAGGAAAAAATGTAAGTGTTAAAGGGGGAAATAGTATAGCACAGCTCAAGTACTCACGCTTGCCTGTGGAGAGGCTTCGGTTATATCCAACAGGGCTGAAATACTCGAAGATGAAAACAGTCACAGCAACCACGGTAAGACACATGACAAACATCATGACCCAGACAGCAGGACTGTATGGCTCTGGAAAAAGAAGATGAAACCCCTGAGTGCTCACGCAGCAAAATATACATGCAGCCGATATTGTGAATCCTCAAGAAGCATTTTTCACCTGGTTTATAGTAAGTTGCAGTGTGTTGTACTTAATCACCTTTATTTGCTACTATTGAACGTCGTTCAAGATCACAGTTTTTTCTAAATGGTTATACTTTTATACTGATTTTGTTCTATTTTACAGAAAGCTAATTTTAATTATGTGGGCAAAAACATTTTAAACAGTGAACAGAACATTTCATTAACAGACGTGATCTTCATGAAGCAAAAATACTAAATATAATATCAATACGCTTTCCTGAGATGGTTTCCCCCAGGCAAGTTGGGGGGAGGTCAACAAAGCCTTTACAACACACTTCTGGTGTTATATTCATTTAGAATGTCCTGCCCCTAATTCAGGCAAGCATTTAAACTTATTTCAGTAACATTACCGCCAAATTCAGGTAGTTCTATCTACCACCACTTTAAGAACCTGTCGCTATAAGAGTGACGCATTCTTGACGAATTACCACCCGTTTACACTCTAGTAAACTGGCAGGAATTAAAGCCAGCTCTGAGCTGGCATTCAGCGGTACACCAGTGCTCAGTGTAGGACATGTCTATCCTGAGAAGCTATTATGAATGTGACAGCTTCCTGCACAAGCCTCTATTCCCAGCTCCATTCAGCTATTGGCCTGGAGTTTTCTGGGCCAGAAACTCAAGGTAAATAAAGGTAACAGAGATATTGGTGATGTCCCTACCTAGATGTAGCAATGCCATATTTGACAAATGACCTGTGTCACTAGGTGGGAGGAACCAAATGAGTAATAAAAAGATTAGTTCCTTAAAGGTTCACCTCACTTTTGTTCTCAATCATCTTCTGCCCACCCCTACTACAAAGCTCCTCAGCCATGCACCTGTCAGTGTGATGGGTGCAGTGGCTGGGATGGGGCTCACTGAGGAAGGATTGTTCAGTATGAACATTCTGACCTCAGTGAAACAATTCTGACAGATTCATGTACCCTGTCTCTGACAGGTAAATGAATTGAGGAAAAGAATTGAGGAAAAGATTTGAAACATGTTTTATTTCTAAAGTATAAAGAAAAAAGAATTGCGCTAGGTGCCCAAAAAAATGTGTATATATGAAAAATAATTAATAATGAATTAACCGTGAAAGGGGTCCTGCTGCTGGACACTATAACCCCAATATGAGGGCACAAGAGTCATCTGTTTACGTAACACATGGAACGACCAATAGGCGGTGGCGGGAGGCGGGACATCTTTGGAAGAGCGTGATTAGATTCCGGATGGAGGAGGACTTTGAGGGGGCAGACGGTGGTATGAGAGGCACCGGTAGAGTAGGAAGTGTCTTTGGGATCACATCTTCCGAATTGGCACTCTTCTGTTGCTGAGTAGTCACCCAGGAAGCAGGTTGGGAAGATTCCCTACAGAGCCTCTCAAGGGACATCCCTCGAAGTTCATCCTACATCTCCCTCTACTAAGCCTGTTTTGACCCCCCTGAGTAAGGGCGGCCGCTGGCTCTCTGGTAAGCCTTCATTACTTTATCACCAGGTGGTGGGCAGCACTGGCGGTGGATTACTGATCCAGAACTCCGCATAGAATAATTTTGGACTTCACTCACATCATAATTAAGAACTTTTATTTGTATTCACTATGTTTGCTTTTTCATTATTTATGGACTTTTGATTTTCACTAGTCATTATGATTAGGTGTTATTTACTACTGTTACAATTCTTTATTTGATTTTTTAACACCATTTTCATAATACTTTTCACTCATGATATTTGTCCAGCGCTGCACTGTTCTCTCTATATGTTTTATTTCTAGGTCCGTCAGACTTTTGGGAAAGAAAAGTTCACTGGAGCCCACACACGATCGAATTGTCCGCATGAGTCCGGTCCACCGGACCAAGTCTACCGGAAAGTCCGCTCATGTGTACGCTGCATAAGGGATTATAAAGGCACTATGCTGCACTAATGGATGGGCCTGTACCTTTTCATAAATTGCACTGCATCGTGTTGCATTGATGTGAATAGGCATCATAGACAATGTAATGTAATTTCTTTTGTGTAATGTAAATTTATCATGCATTCCAGCACATTGGCAAACACGGGCAAAATCAAATGTATTGTGCTTCCTTATTAAGGTCTTTGTCCTATAATACCTAGCCCTCTGTATATAGGTAAAACTGGGATCCTTACTGGATTCTTCTGACATTGTTCCCCTTAGTAGTAAGGATAAGGAAGCTTCCTACCAGAAGAGCAGTTGCATACACTGACTGGCCTGGTAAGGGATCCAATGACTCTTTGGTTAGTTCAGTTCATGTGCTGCTGGGCAGATTGTTTATAGAGGCATACACCACAAGTACACAATGGGGTTTATTTACTAAAGCTGGAAAGTGCAAAATCAGGCTCACTTCTGTATAGAAACCAATGAGCTTCCAGGTTTTATTACCAAAGCTTAATTGAACAAGCTGGGGTTAGAAGCTCATTGGTTTCTATGCAGAAGTGAGTCTGATTTTGCACTTTCCAGCTTTAGTAAATAAACCCCATTGTGTACTGGAATTAATTTTTTCTAAATTATTAGAGCAAAAAGTTGATAAGATGTGTGCATTTCTAATGAAGAGAACTAAATGCAGAAAACAAAATATACAGTATGTATTATGGCAAATGAACAAGCTGTTGCAAACATTTTGCTATACAATCCCACTTTGAGCTCCATCTTTGTTTAAAGAAAACAAATAAAGACATCTTTTTTTCTGATCTAGCAGTGTGGGCTTAAAGTAATTTTGTATCCATTTTTTACATTTTTGCTCTTCAATCATTTTGCTATCATATTACATATAAAGAGTTGCAGATTAGCCAGTAGAGGGAGAAATGATGGCCCACTACAGTAATAATAATATTAATAAAGTAATAATATTTTTGTTTCCTAAAAAAAAAGGTTATAATTACCTGCACTATTGCACAGAGCAGTCAGTACCTTACCTCCTCTTTGACCATTCCCTGCAAGAGCTGTCTGCTACTCCTGAGTACCTTCCTGCTTCCTCTCACAGGAGTTTGACTGAAAGCTGCAGGGGTCTATGAGGTTCATTTACTAAAGGCAAATAGACTGTGCACTTTGCAAAGTGCAGTTGCTCCAGAGCTTAGTAAATGAGCAGAAGCTCTTCTGACTTCCATCATTCAACCATTTGCAAGCAAAAATGCTGTCTGTTTTATTTTCCTTGCACTTGATTGGGTATTCTTTGCAAAGAGAAGCTTTAACTCATTTACTAAGCTCTGGAGCAACTGCATTTGCAGACTGCAGCTGCACTTTGCAAAGTGCATATTCTACTTGCCTTTAGTAATCAACCCCTATGGCTCCCACTGCCGTCAGAGTCCCCTGTGAGACCGGGAAGTAAGGAGAGCGGTGCTGTAGCCAGGCCATTTCTAGATTGGTGGGAGGAGTCAGGTAAGTGTAAGGGATCGGGAGTAGGAGGGATTTTTTTACCTTAATTCAGAGAATGCATTGGGGTAAAAAAGTAGACTTTAGAATCATTTTATTGTTTATGTAAACCCTAACAATGAACTTCTCTTATTTACTTCCTTTCAGTCTGTTTAATAGAAATGAGCTTTGGGCTTGGGTCGAGCATGGGTTTGTGGCATGGACTCAGCAAACTAATGTGGGCATTCACTGTTATAGCAACCAATTACCAGTGATGCATTTCCTAGCCTTTGAATTGTAGCCAAGCGGTCTAAAAGAACCGATAATGAAGACTTTCTTATATGCCAGCCCACTCACTATAAAAGGCAAGTTTCCCAGGACCCTTTTTTAGTGGAGTAGACAACAGAGCTGAGAGTGTGTAACAGTCTGAAACAGCTATGTAGGAGGCTTAAAACTGGGTGAAAAACAGCCAAACTTTGCTACTAGGATGGGGTTGTGGAAGATAGTTTCATGTCACAGGTTATACACCATGCCGAGACTGAGCACAGCTACAAGACACAAGGTAGTTATACTACATCAGCAAGGTCTCTCTCAGGCAAAGATTTCAAAGCTGACTGGGGGTTTTAAGATTTGCTGTTCAAGCTCTTTTGAAGAAGCACAAAGAAACGGGCAATGTTGAGGAACATAGACTTAGCGGTCAGCAAAGGAAACTTAATGCAGCAGATGAAAGACACATCATGCTTACTTCCCTTTCGACATTGGAAGATGTCCAGCAGTGCCATCAGCACAGAACTGTTGGAAACCAGTGGGGCACAGGTACACTCATCCACTGTCTGGAGAGGTCTGGCCAGAAGTTGTCTTCATGGAAGAATTGCGCCCAAAAAGTCATACCTCCAGAGTGGAAAACAAGACTATGTGAATCAACTAGACAACTACACAAAAGCATAGGAACTGGGGTGCAAAATGGCAGCAGGCGCTCTGAACTGATGAGTCAAAATTTGAAATATTTGGCTGTAGCAGTAGGCAGTTTGTTCACCAAAGGGTTTGAAAGCAATACAATCTGTTCTGCAGGCAACATTGAAGCATGGTGGAGGGTCTTAATTTATAGCCTAAGGTTGGAAGAAGTACAATAAACAATTGCCGAAATAATTGTACAATAATAAAAATGCTTTGAATAGATAGAGTAATTGTGTCCCACACATTTGAGTTCATTACCAATACAACTTATGCATTTTTTTAGCAAATCCAGTGCAAGTCTGACTTAAAGGGCTTACTAATTAACAAACCTAAAATCTGGCACAAAACAGTCCATAGCAGATGCCAAAAGGTTTTCTTTTCAGAACAGTTTCTGTCATTATAAAAGTCAATAGGAACGCAAGAGCAACTTGAAGCAGGTTGATCAAGCTTAGGAAATCAAATGCAGGTCAAACAGAGGTTAACTGCATGTCAGATGCACCTGTCAATCAATTCTGAATGATCTTAGAAGCATCCAAACTGGTCCTAATATAATGCACCTAAAAGTAAGCTTCTGACACAGGATCTTACAGTAGCTCATACTTAGGAGCACACTAATTAAGCAATTAACATACATAGTCTTGGGTATAATGTATTTTTTTGCAGAAAGAAATAGCATTTATGATTTCCCCAGAAATTGTTTCCCTTTAAATCGCTTTTGATTTAAAAAGGAAACATGTTTGCGCCCTCATGTATTTTGTGATCGTAGTCATGTAAAATATGTTGTCGCCATTTATGATATAAGATAGCATTGTTAATCTAAAAACTATTTGTACGATTTCTACAGAGTTATCAGTTACCATATGCTGCTTAAAAAGGTTAAACTAAAATTTGTTTTCCATCTGATTTTTGCCAAGCCTAAATGGTATCAACACAACTACAAGGCTATATTTTGCCAGCATTCATCCATTGCCCTTTTTTTTTTTTAGGAAGCTGAGTTTCAAAATATTTCATTTGAACTTTTTTCAAAACATTTTTCATTTCTAGCTTGACTTTTTGTGTCAATCTTGCTTGGTCCAATGCATTATTTTAAACAAATAGGAAAGTCTCTTAACACATTAAAAAGGGAACCCGTGTTAATAGAATAGCTAGTATAATCCAGCAGTGGAATCCAATTGTCCACTTTGCCACATCAAAAACTAATATTATATTATACCATCACTCAGGACACTGCAAAACCAAATCCAGCCACGCGGCAAACCTCAATAGTAAATCTATCAGCTATCAGAATGTCATTCACTAGATGGTGCTGAGCCTCAATTTAATGAAAAGGTCAAATAGAGTTTTTTAGTGGATTTGTCTTTCTATGGGTTGTTGGCCTTTACAGCTTGCCATTTCAGCACACTTCTAAATGTAAAACCATACAAATTGACTGACACATTTCAGATGAGAAGCAACTGTATGCTGTTGATTCTGTGTATTCAAATATGGTATTGGCTTCCCCCTATACTGAGAATTAGCAGCATCTAGTAAATCAGTGTTTATTTATTTATTTTTTTAAATATTTTATTTAAACCAGGATAGACAGCACCAAATCATCACATCAATAGAGTAAAAAAATCAGTGTGCAGTTTTTAAATAAGAAACATGTTATACTTACCTACTCTGTGCAGTTTGTTTTGCACAGAGCAGCCTGGATCCTCTTCTTCTCGTGTCCCTCTTCGCTGCTTCTAGCTCCTCCCACCTTTGAGTGCCCCTCAGCCAGCAGCTTGCTACAGGGGACACCCAAGCTGAGTCAGAGCTCCGTGTATCCATTCAGACATGGAGCCCTGACCTGGCCCCATCCCCTCTCTCCCCTGATTGGCTGACTGAATTTGATTGACAGCCGCGGGAGCCAATGGCATCGTTGCTCTGTCTCAGCCAATCAGGAGGAGTGTCCTGGATGGCTGAGGGATCGTAGACATCGCTGGAGAGAAAAGGGGCTCGGGTATATAATTAGGGGGGTGCTGGGAGGGCTGCTACACACAGAAGGTTTTTTATCTTAATGCATAGAATGCATTAAGATAAAAAACCTTCTGCCTTTACAACTCCTTTAACCTTCCAAAACCAAAAGCACCTCAGATTGAAAATGTTTTAGTCCAACTATTGCATGATGTAGCACCTACTTTTGTATTATTCAACAATATTTCATGAACTAGGTTGTGTAGACATAATTAGAATTAGTTGTTAAAATATGAATATAATCAACCACACTTTAATAAATATTTGCTGTCTTATAGGGAATATAAGATCCACCCTATCACTGGGGGGGGGGGGGGGGGGAATATGACTGTCAGGGAATATCCATTCATTTTTCTCCTAAGCAAGCTCTGCCATAGCCTCCAACCTGAGACAGTGAATTTTCTGAAATGTATTTTTACTGCCTGTGACCCATTAGGAGATTTCCCTTCACTTCCTGTTCCGGAGATGCAGCACAAAATGAGAGAAAATCTATCATGAACGGGTATCTTAAACAGTTGTCACGGGAATAGAGAGCTTTCCCTCACCTCTTGCTCTGGTGAGGGCAACAGGTGAGGTGCTCTTACTTTTTTGTCCAGTGAAAAAAAGGAACAGAGCAGAGACAGCAACATTCTTAATTCCTTTAGTAAATCAGCTTCCCTGTCTCTTGGTTAGTATAAATGTAACATTTTCATATACATATATATGCTTTCATATTCATATGAACATATTCATATCTAGAGTGTACCTTTACCAGGATTTAACACTTTTTAAATTTTTTATAGAACAGTGTTGCAGAGCTGATTGCCCATTTAAATGTCTTTTATGACACCAGATAAAATAAATCAACTGTATATAAATATGTACTGTATAATGTCATTTTGATAGCATAAATTATGCAATTTTGATTATACCATTCTTTATGAAAAAACAATACAGATTAGGTATGGTAAAAGTCCAGTTGTCAAAGGTCTAAAAGATGTTAAGCATTTGAATCACCCTAAATTTTCTATTAATGTTCATGGCAGATCTTTACATTTTATACTGAGACAGAAATAGTTTTATGGACCGAACAGTACAAATGAAAGAATATCTTTTCTGGTATGTGGGTTTCAGTATTTATAGAATTAACAAGGCAAAAACTTCAACAATCTCTAACAGCCAATCAGATTTAAATTTGTATTTGCTTTATGTCATTTTGCATTACATGGTTAAATCTGATTGGTTAATTGGAGATGTTGGGAGGGTATTTCTCTTAGTTTAATAAACAGGGTTTAATATTGAGGCCTTGGAATTAAGTCAGTAAACTAAAAAGTCCACCAAAAAGTGATATTTCAGTTTTTGATCAATGCTATATAATTATCACACCTGACAGTTTGTGTTTTTATATATTTTGAGGACTTTATTGGTGACAGGGCATTTTTTCTCAAAGAATAGGTGCAGGTACTTCAATCTTCTGAGTTACCCCTTGTCCCTGCCCCCTACTCACCTCCGTGCAGCGTCCCATGCTTCCAACCCCTACCCACCTCCCAGTACCATACCTTTTAGAGAATACAAAACAAAGTAATTTGTATGGATGTAATTTGTAGGGAAATTATATTGCAACAAAATACCCCTACTCTTCTAACAATAGACCCCGACTACAATAATATATCTCCTAGCAACCAGCATTAGCAGACTGAGCTCCGGAAGGTTTTACTCCCTTTATGACCAGGCCATATTTTGCTATTCAGCACTGTGCTCCTTTAACTGGCAATTATGACATCAGCAACACAGTATGCAAATTAAATTTATATAATTTGTTTCACACAAATAGAGCCTTCTTTTAGTGATCTGCAACCTGCTGTGTCCGGTGGACACAGTGGTCATGGGAGCAGTGTGATGTGTGCCCCAGGGGGTGTGCTGTTCATCCTTAACCTGGAACAGGCTGGATGATGTACATGTATGTGAGCCAGCCTGCCCATACTGGCCACCAGCAGTAAATATTTGCAAGTAGTTAATAGCCCCTCTAGCAGCCAGCAACAATAGACCCCTCCCTCAACAGTAGATCCCTCCCAGCAACAATTACCAAAACCCATTCTCCAGTAACACTAAACCCCCTGCAATAATAGATCCTATCAGTAGCCACTTTTTTTGCCCAAATAGACAGCATCCTGCAAAAGCTATGGCAGAGTTATCTGTGCCTAAAAAATAAAAAGAACATGATCTGGGTGTGTGGGATTCCCCACCTCTACATGGCTCCCAGCACAACTCTTACTACATCTCTCAGTATGGCACTGGCGGCAGTCCCCAGTCCAGCTATAACAGTAGCTCTTAGTACAGTTATTGCAGTGGCCCCTAGCACAGTTCTGACAGTGTGTCCCAGCACAGCATTGACAGCAGCTCCAAACACAGCTCTAAAAGTGGCTCTTAGCATATCACTGAGTTTCTTGATGACACATGCTCTGTATCCCTCTCTTTCCTCCCTCTCCTACATCCTTCCGCTCTCCTCCCAACATTTGTTCTATGTGTGTCTTTGGGCCATGTAAGTTTTATGTGCTATCACTAAAGGGGTCTCTCACTGTCATAGGAGTGAAAGATCTCCTTTCTGAAGGTCTCTGACATTGGATCCAAGGTGGTAGCACCCAGTATTAGATGGGGGACATTCATAGAACAGGACAAAAACATGTTCTGAGTATGCAAAAAAAAAGCTAAAAAATAAAGTAGAAAGATCTACAGCACTGATGTGGGAATTATGATGTGGATATAGCTATGTGGAGATAGGGTATCTTTACAATAAGATCTTGAGGTCTAAGGCATGTACACAATCTATTTACATTTCCAGATGCAAGGTGTGATGTGAAGCCTTCTGAATAATAGCAAGGACATACATTTAAAATGTAACTCCTCCATTGTTGAGAAAAAATATTCCCCTCTAGGTGATCTATGTACATTACAGGGCTTTTAACAAACTTTGTTGCTCTGAAGAAATAGCTGTTTGTTTGGGTGCATGTGCCAAGTGAATGTGAACAGGAATTACTTTTTCATTAGCGATCAGATGCTGCACTTGCAGGGCTCTAACGAGTAAAGTGGCAGAGTCTGAATCCCTTTAGATGTGATTAACCCATTGGGAGTATTTCACCAAAACCTAAACGTTTGCTGCAGAAGATGCAAGGATGCCTAAAAACTGATTTCTGGGAAAATTAGTGAGCCAATCATACAAGCAAGAAATTACATTTCTGGGGGGGGTGTTCTGTATACCATCTGTGTACAGAATGCCTCGAGGTTGCCATATAGCATTGCATTTTACAGTTAACTACAGCACTGCAGATTGAAAGGGAAAGATCATTTTTAATAATGGTATTATACAATATGGCTTGTGTCGCAATAGTATATGCTATCCCAGATAGCAAGCAATTGAGCTGCAAGTTTGAAAATGACTTGCTAAGCTATTGCTAGACTTTCCAGGCTTCACAGGTTTGTTGCACAATTGCAGCAAGTCCGCATTGCATGATTCCAGATCAAGTTTCTTTGGAAACATTCTGCAAGTCTGCTGCAAGTTGTGGTTCAGTTGTGTCATGCAATAGTCGTCCCACCACAGGGGACACTGAGACTTGCAGAGCACTTGCTGCAGACACAACACTGCAATTTTGCTCTTGCTAGAGACTTGCCACGCAAATTTGCTACAAATTAGAATAGTGGAAACAAGTGTGATGGGGGGCGCTAGGCCACTTATTATTGCTTACTTCAATATATAGTGAATGAACATATCCATAAAAAAACCTTAAGTGTATCAGTGCCACTGTACCACTTTAAAAAAACTTGTGTGCTTCTATATTGAATACACGTGTACAAATAGTGCATATGTCAAATAATCAAATTTGCAACCATATATTCACTACATGTGCTGAAACGAAAAAATTCATAAAAAATTAAAAATGATGAAAAATCTCAACAGAAAGTCCAATGTGCAAAACAAAAAGAACATCAAAGAGTGCTTCTTCCACTGTAGAGATGAACCACCTTCCCCGACTATGTTGTACACCCAAAGTGCTCTGTAAGTCGATGTCTGCTTACCAGATGTTGTTGACCTTATTAATTAAAAGAAGGTCAAGTATAGCCTTTAGCAAGAAATAACTTGCTGCAATTGGAAGGATGAGCCGTGTGGGAAACCTTTCCTCTCCCCCAGTGTGGGTAACCAGAAATATATATAGGAAGGATACAAAAAACTGGAATAATGTAATCCCATTTATTGAAAAATTGAATAAAATCAAAAGCCAAGTGGCTGCTTACATTAAAAAGTACCTTCACCCGACACTGAGGCTGTTGCGCTCGTCTATGGTTGAAAGCCCCGTTCTGCGCGTGGTGGCCGGCGTGCGCTCCACCGCCAGCTGCCGACAACCAGAGGGACCGGAATTGTGGACCAGATCGTGCAACCAGCGTGGTTACACCTCTCCAGAGTGCTCAGGACCTCAGACTGGGCCGAAGGTTTACCTTCCAAAAAGACAATGACCCTAAGCACACAGCTAAAATAACGAAGGAGTGGCTTCACAACAACTCCGTGACTGTTCTTGAATGGCCCAGCCAGAGCCCTGACTTAAACCCAATTGAGCATCTCTGGAGAGACCTAAAAATGGCTGTCCACTAGGGATGAGCTTCGAGTTCGAGTCGAACTCATGTTCTACTCGAACATTGGCTGTTCGCAAGTTCGCCGAACAGCGAACAATTTGGGGTGTTCGCGGCAAATTCGAATGCCGCGGAACACCCTTTAAAAGTCTATGGGAGAAATCAAAAGTGCTAATTTTAAAGGCTTATATGCAAGTTATTGTCATAAAAAGTGTTTGGGGACCTGGGTCCTGCCCCAGGGGACATGGATCAATGCAAAAAAAAGTTTTAAAAACGGACGTTTTTTCAGGAGCAGTGATTTTATTAATGCTTAAAGTCAAACAATAAAAGTGTAATATCCCTTTAAATTTCGTACCTGGGGGGTGTCTATAGTATGCCTGTAAAGGGGCGCATGTTTCCTGTGTTTAGAACAGTCTGACAGCAAAATGACATTTTGAAGGAAAAAACACATTTAAAACTACCGCGGCTATTGCATTGCCGACAATACACATAGAAGTTCATTGATAAAAACGGCATGGGAATTCCCCACAGGGGAACCCCGAACCAAAATAAAAAAAAAAAAAATTGATGTGGGGGTCCCCCTAAATTCCATACAAGGCCCTTCAGGTCTGGTATTTATATTAAGGGGAACCCCAGCCAAAATTTAAAAAAAAAATTGACGTGGGGTTCCCCCTAAATTCCATACCAGACCCTTCAGGTCTGGTATGGATTTTAAGGGGAACCCCGCGCCAAAAAAAAAAAAAAAAACGGCGTGGGGTCCCCCTAAAAATCCATACCAGACCCTTATCCGAGCACGCAACCTGGCAGGCCGCAGGAAAAGAGGGGGGGACGAGAGTGCGGCCCCCCCCCCCTCCTGAACCGTACCAGGCCACATGCCCTCAACATTGGGAGGGTGCTTTGGGGTAGCCCCCCAAAACACCTTGTCCCCATGTTGATGAGGACAAGGGCCTCATCCTCACAACCGTGGCCGGTGGTTGTGAGGGTCTGCGGGCGGGGGGCTTATCGGAATCTGGAAGCCCCCTTTAACAAGGGGACCCCCAGATCCCGGCCCCCCCCCTGTGTGAAATGGTAAGGGGGTACTTACCCCTACCATTTCACTAAAAAACTGTCAAAAATGTTAAAAATGACAAGAGACAGTTTTTGACAATTCCTTTATTTAAATGCTTCTTCTTTCTTCCTTCATCTTCTTCTTCTTCTGGTTCTTCTGGCTCTTCTGGTTCTTCCTCCGGCGTTCTCGTCCAGCATCTTCTCCGCGGCGTCTTCTATCTTCTTCTCCTCGGGCCGCTCCGCACCCATGGCATGAGGGGGGAGGCTCCCGCTCTTCTCTTCATCTTCTTCTCTTCTTCATCTTCATCTTCTTCTTCATCTCTTCTTCCTTCTTCTCTTCTTCATGTCTTCTGCGGGCCGCTCCGCAGCCATGCTGTGGCATGGTGGGAGGCTCCCGCTGTGTGACGGCGTCTCTTCGTCTGACGGTTCTTAAATAACGGGGGGCGGGGCCACCCGGTGACCCCGCCCCCCTCTGACGCACGGTGACATGACGGGACTTCCCTGTGACGTCACGGGGAATGCCACAGGGAAGTCCCGTCATGTCACCGTGCGTCAGAGGGGGGCGGGGTCACCGGGTGGCCCCGCCCCCGTTATTTAAGAACCGTCAGACGAAGAGACGCCGTCACACAGCGGGAGCCTCCCTCCATGCCAGCATGGCTGCGGAGCGGCCCGCAGAAGACATGAAGAAGAGAAGAAGGAAGAAGAGATGAAGAAGAAGATGAAGAAGAAGATGAAGAAGAGAAGAAGATGAAGAGAAGAGCGGGAGCCTCCCCTCATGCCATGGGTGCGGAGCGGCCCGAGGAGAAGAAGATAGAAGACGCCGCGGAGAAGATGCTGGACGAGAACGCCGGAGGAAGAACCAGAAGAGCCAGAAGAACCAGAAGAAGAAGAAGATGAAGGAAGAAAGAAGAAGCATTTAAATAAAGGAATTGTCAAAAACTGTCTCTTGTCATTTTTAACATTTTTGACAGTTTTTTAGTGAAATGGTAGGGGTAAGTACCCCCTTACCATTTCACACAGGGGGGGGGCCGGGATCTGGGGGTCCCCTTGTTAAAGGGGGCTTCCAGATTCCGATAAGCCCCCCGCCCGCAGACCCTCACAACCACCGGCCACGGTTGTGAGGATGAGGCCCTTGTCCTCATCAACATGGGGACAAGGTGTTTTGGGGGGCTACCCCAAAGCACCCTCCCAATGTTGAGGGCATGTGGCCTGGTACGGTTCAGGAGGGGGGGGGGGCCGCACTCTCGTCCCCCCCTCTTTTCCTGCGGCCTGCCAGGTTGCGTGCTCGGATAAGGGTCTGGTATGGATTTTTAGGGGGACCCCACGCCGTTTTTTTTTTTTTTTTTTGGCGCGGGGTTCCCCTTAAAATCCATACCAGACCTGAAGGGTCTGGTATGGAATTTAGGGGGAACCCCACGTCAATTTTTTTTTTAAATTTTGGCTGGGGTTCCCCTTAATATCCATACCAGACCTGAAGGGCCTTGTATGGAATTTAGGGGGACCCCCACATCAATTTTTTTTTTTTTTTTTTGGTTCGGGGTTCCCCTGTGGGGAATTCCCATGCCGTTTTTATCAATGAACTTCTATGTGTATTGTCGGCAATGCAATAGCCGCGGTAGTTTTAAATGTGTTTTTTCCTTCAAAATGTCATTTTGCTGTCAGACTGTTCTAAACACGGGAAACATGCGCCCCTTTACAGGCATACTATAGACACCCCCTAGGTACTAAATTTAAAGGGATATTACACTTTTATTGCTTGACTTTAAGCATTATTAAAATCACTGCTCCTGAAAAAACGGCCGTTTTTAAAACTTTTTTTTGCATTGATTCATGTCCCCTGGGGCAGGACCCAGGTCCCCAAACACTTTTATTGACAATAACTTGCATATTAGCCTTTAAAATTAGCACTTTTGATTATTCATGTTCGTGTCCCATAGACTTTAACGGTGTTCGCATGTTCGAACGAATTTTTTTCCTGTTCGCATGTTCTGGTGCGAACCGAACAGGGGGGGTGTTCGGCTCATCCCTACTGTCCACCAACGTTTACCATCCAACCTGACAGAACTGGAGAGGATCTGTAAGGAGGAATGGCAGAGGATCCCGAAATCCAGGTGTGAAAAACTTGCTGCATCTTTCCCAAAAAGACTCATGGCTGTATTAGATCAAAAGGTTGCTTCTACTAAATACTGAACAAAGGGTCTGAATACTTAGGACCATGTGATATTTCAGTTTTTCTTTTTTAATAAATCTGCAAAATGTCAACAATTCTGTGTTTTTCTGTCAATATGGGGCTCTGTGTGTACATGAATGAGGAAAAAAATGAACTTAAATATTTTTAGCACATGGCTGCAATATAACAGAGTGAAACATTTAAGGGGGTGTGAATACTTTCTGTCCCCTCTCTCTCTCTCTCTCTCTCTCTCTCTCTCTCTCTATCTCTCTCTCTCTATATATATATATATATACTCAGCATTCTTTGTAGCCTATATCTACAGTGCATTCGTGGTGTACTGTTTCCAATAAACTTCAGGTGGTTATGTGTATATACGTATGTATATATCTATATACTCTGCATCCAGTGAAGCATATATCTACAGCGCATTTGGTGGTGTACTATTTCTAAAACACTTCGGGCGGTGTATTAATATATATATAGAGTCTTGTGTATATATATATATATATATATATATATATATATATATATATATATATATATATATATATATATATACAGTGGGGCAAAAAAGTATTTAGTCAGCCACCAATTGTGCAAGTTCTCCCACTTAAAAAGATGAGAGAGGCCTGTAATTGTCATCATAGGTATACCTCAACTATAAGAGACAAAATGTGGAAATAAATCCAGACAATCACATTTTCTGATCTTTGAAATAACTTATTTGAAAATTATGGTGGAAAATAAGTATTTGGTCACCTACAAACAAGCATGATTTCTGGCTCTCACTGACCTGTATCTTCTTCTTTAAGAGGCTCCTCTGTCCTCCACTCATTACCTGTATTAATGGCACCTGTGTGAACTTGTTATCAGTATAAAAGGCACCTTTCCACAACCTCAAACAGTCACACTCCAAACTCCACTATGGTGAAGACCAAAGAGCTGTCGAAGGACACCAGAAACAAAATTGTAGGCCTGCACCAGTCTGGGAAGACTGAATCTGCAATAGGCAAGCAGCTTGGTGTGAAGAAACCAACTGTGGGAGCAATAATTGGAAAATGGAAGACATACAAGACCACTTATAATCTCCCTCGATCTGGGGCTCCACTCAAGATCTCACCTCGTGGGGTCAAAATGATCACATAAACGGTGAGCAAAAATCCCAGAACCACATGGGGGACCTAGTGAATGAACTGCAGAAAGCTGGAACCAACGTAACAAAGGCTACCATCAGTACCACACTACGCCGCCAGGGACTCAGATCCTGCAGTGCCAGACGTTTCCCCCTGCTTAAGCCAGTACATGTCCGGGCCCATTTGAGGTTTGCTAGAGAGCATTTGGATGATCCAGAAGAGGATTGGGAGAATGTCATATGGTCAGATCAAACCAAAGTAGAACTGTTTGGTAGAAACACAACTCCTCATGTTTTGAGGAGAGAGAATGCTAAGTTGCAACCAAAGAACACCATACCTACTGTGAAGCATGGGGGTGGCAACATCATGCTTTGGGGCTGTTTCTCTACAAAGGGAACAGGACGACTGATCCGTGTACATGAAAGAATGAATGGGGCCATGTATCGTGAGATTTTGAGTGCAAACCTCCTCCCATCAGCAAGGGCATTGAAGATGAAACGTGGCTGGGTCTTTCAGCATGACAATGACCCCAAATACACCACCCGGGCAACGAAGGAGTGGCTTCGTAAGAAGCATTTCAAGGTCCTGGAGTGGCCTAGCCAGTCTCCAGATCTCAACCCCATAGAAAACCTTTGGAGGGAGTTGAAAGTCCGTGTTGCCCAGCGACAGCCCCAAAACATCACTGCGCTAGAGGAGAGCTGCATGGAGGAATGTGGGCCAACATACCAGAAACAGTGTGTGTCAACCTTGTGAAGACTTACAGAAAACGTTTGACCTCTGTCATTGCTAACAAAGGATATATAACAAAGTATTGAGATGAACTTTTGATATTGACCAAATACTTATTTTCCACCATAATTTGCAAATAAATTCTTTCAAAAATCAGACAATGTGATTGTCTGGATTTGCACCGCATACATGGACACCTTATGCTGGTTGTGGTTTATTTTTATGCCTGAGATGTTAGGGTTCAGTCGCACGTGGCACAAGAATGGTTCTAATGAGAGGGTGAAGAGTAGGGGGGATAGCGGGCACCCCTGTCATGTACCATTAGTGATTGGGAAAGATTGCAAGATCACCCCGTTAGCCCTGACTCTAGCAGACGGTGCCATGTATGTCGCTGAGATCCATCTCCACATGTTACAGCCCAGACCCACGTGTCGTAGTGTAGCGAGCATAAGGGCCCAGTTGACCCGATCAAACACCTTTTCAGCGTCAGTGCCTATAAAGACGCTAGGTGTTTTGGTGTGGGTGGCCAAATAGAGCAAGTTCAGGACTTTGATGGTGTTGTCTCTTGCTTTCCTTGTGGGGACAAAGCCCACTTGGTCCAAATGTATCAGGTGGGGTAGATGGGATTGTAGTCTGGTGGCTATAATTTTGGTAAATAGTTTGTAGTCTGTATTAAGCAGGGATATAGGGTGGTAGCTCCCTCAACAGGTTGGGTCTTTAACGTCTTTAGGGATGACGGATATCTGGGCCTGCAACGTGGTGCCATGTAGTGTTCCTCCCTTTGTAAGGCAGTTAAGTAATTTAGTTAGGTGTTTGCCTAGTGTTGGAAGTAGTGTCTTGTAATATTGAATCGTAAGGCCGTCCGGTCTGGGGGCTTTTCCTGGTTTGGTACTTCCTATTGCCAAATGTATCTCAGGTAATGTGATGGGGTCTTCTAGTAGTTCAAGTGTCTCAGTCGGTAGGTTGGGCATGCAGGCAGAGGTTATGTAGTCTGTCATACGGTCTAAGTGCGGGGGTGTCATGATTAAGTTGTAGAGTGACTCAAAGGATAAAAGGATTTGAATTCCTGTGTTATCTGCTGGGGTAGAGCTACTTTTTGACCTGTCGGGGTGTGTATGTATGGTATGTAGGATGCCAATTTCTGGGAACATAATGATTGTGCCAAAAGTCTACCACATTTATTACCCGATTCGTAAACCTTTTTGCGTGAGATTTGGAGTGCTGCCTTAGCTTTAAAGTTGAGTAGGTTTGTGACCTGCATGTGTATTTTGTCAAGTTCGTTTCTTAGTGGGCCTGTCGGAGCTTGTTTGTGTCTAATTTCCAGTGTCTGAAGCTTACTAAGGAGTAGGGTTAGTTGGGCAGACCTTTGTTTTTTAAGTCTCGTGCTGTGCTTTATGAGTACCCCATGGATTACTGCCTTGTGGGCCTCCCATACTAGGCTCGCGTTGCTGTCAGTGTCACTGTTAGTATGGAAGTAGTTGGTTATTTCTTTTGTCACGTCAGCTAGTACCTCGGTGTCCGGTAGAAGGCTCTCATTGAGTTTCCACGGCTTCCTTTGACCTCTATGGAAGTCAGTCAGGGAATATCTCAGTGTGACCAGAGCATGGTCTGACCATGTGATGGACCCCAGTGAAGTATCTTTGACAGCCTGGAGTTGGTTGCGGGGAATTAAAAAGCAATCTATTCATGAATATAAATTATGGGGGCGTGAATAGAAAGAGTAGTCTCGCTCGCCAGGGTGAAAAAGATGCCAGGCTTCGATTACCCGTGATGCATGGAGGGCCAAGTGTGTGGCTTTACGTGTGCCCTGGGTGATGGAGGATCTTCCCATAGAGGTATCCTCTGCCAGGAGCAGGGGGATGTTGAGGTGGCTGCCAGCTATAAGCTGACCCTCAGAGAACTTTCGGAGGAAAGTTAAATGTTTTTTGATGAAAGTGTCCTGTTGGCTGTTCGGGGCGTAGAAGTTTGCAATGGTCACCTTTACTCCCCTGATCAGGCCTTTGAGAAATAAAAATCTGCCCTTCAGATCCGTTAATACTTCTACTAAGGACCAGGGTAGATTCACTGAGATCAAAATAGAGACTCCTCTAGATTTAGCTTAGTGTGTACAGATTCTACTACACATCTTGTGGTGTACACTGTATATAATACAGTGCAGCCAGTTTCTAATACAGTGTAGGCAGTGTACACAGTATCTAATACAGTGTGCCCAGTTTCTACTACTTTTCTGGTGGTGTACACAGTATCTAATACAGTGTGTACATTTTCTAATACACTTCAGGCGGTGTACACAGTATCTAATACAATGTGTCCAGTTTATAATACACTTCAGGTGGTGTACACAGTATCTAATACAGTGTGTACAGTTTCTAATACACTTATGGTGGTGTACACAGTATACAATATAGTGCATCCGTGGTACAGTTTCTAATACAATGCAGGTGGTGTACACATTATCTAATACAGTGTGTACAGTTTCTACTACACTTCTGGTGGTGTACACAGTATAATAACTTGCATATAAGCCTTTAAAATTAGCACTTTTCATTTTGCGCGTTCGCATCCCATAGACTTTAACGGTGTTCGCACAAATGTTTTGCCTGTTCTCATGTTCTGCTGTGAACGGAACTGGGGGGGGGTGTTCAGCTCATCCCTAACTGCCACTAATTTGTGGCAAGTTATCCTTGTTATCTGGGATATAATTTTTTCTTTTATTTTCAGAGATATAACCACTCCCTAGGTAATGCGGCTTGAAGGGGGACATTTGGATCATCTGCTGAATAAAAGGGCATTTCCAAAAAAATTGCTAAAATGCTTTTATTTGCTTCATGTCAAGGTAAATGATTTCCAGGTGCCACTCTAACATCACTGCATGGAGAAAGCAGAGATGTCACATTATTGCTATGCATTGACATGCAGAGATTCCTGAATTACATTAACGTGTATATAAACAGATAACTCTTATTTGCTACCTTTTTGGTCTACTAAATAAGTCAAAGGAAGTATTTTGCTTTATTTGGTGCAAAAATATCTGTCGATCCTGTCAGAAATCCATAGCAGTTCTATGTCCTGTTTACTCTGCCTGTGTTATCCCCAGTATTCTAATCAGCATATTCTTATCCTGAACTATAAAATACTTCCTATGTTTTGGAGATAAGCAAAAGTGGGGGTATTCTGTAGTTTGGCAAAACCTAGCAGGCTGCCACCATTCCTTGCTATTTCACTGAAGAAGGCACTGTGTTGACAGTCCACAAATGTAATTAATGAGTAAATGCATTTCTGAAAGAGCAACATGTAATATTCTGTGCTTCCAGAATCTTTGAAGAGATAAAACAGGGAAATATTAATGTGTTGTAGAGATGTATTGCATATTTTTTTGCACTGACATACCCATTAATAGTAACCTATAGTAAATATAAAACAAATCTAATTTGATGGTAATTATTAGCTGCTTTACTACAAACTTGAAGTTGTTTTTGTTTCAAGGTGAATAAAAATATTTATTTAAACTGCCGAGAACTTGCACTGATCTTGTTGTGTCATTTCCCAAAAAAACATTAACAGACCAGCTTTACTCTACATTATGGTTGTTACCAAGTCTAGTCTTGGGTCAAAGACTTCCGTTCAATTTCATTTCCTCTACAAGTAATCTCCAGTGCACCGAAGGAAAGGTTTCCTGATAGTTTGTGATTAAAACACCAGAAAATGCACATTTTGCTGTGCTTCGATACAAGACATCCTTTTACATCAATAAGACTCTTCTCCAGCATCCCAGGCTACAAAACAAGTGAAAGTGGAATTTTGAAATGCGTAGATTAGCCCTGTACTAAAACTTGAGATAGTACATAAAAAAAGTGATGGCCTGATAATCTTCCTAATGTACATCTTCGCCAGCACACCATGGATCAGCAAAAAGTTGTCCAAGAAGGTTTTTTAATGGAAAGAAGTTACATCACAAAAGAGGTGCAACGTTTCGGGGCCACGCAGGACCCCTTCGTCAGGCAAGTGATTTGGTGCATAGTGTCAGACACAATATATATACAGTGGTCACCAATTAGGGAAAAAACATGTGTAGAATGAGAAAAATTAAGAAAATAGTACACACCCCCTCCCTCTGACGTCAGATGACATCAGAATCCCACCTAAAGTGTTAAAAAACTGTAATATGTAAAGACAATATGAATGGTTGAAAGTACTGGCATGTAAAAAATCTTGGAGTGCGGATCGCCACTTACAAAGATGCCTAATAGTAACCAATCGGCTCAAAATGCCAAGTGTGCTCGCTCGGGGCACAGTGTTTACTAGGACCCAGCGATGACTGATAATTTTCCTGACGCACAATCACTGTTTATGATCCTTTACCTTTCCTCTGTACTCCTCCACTTATTAATGAAAACCTCAACAAAGTGCTGTTTACAGTATCACTGATTAATCACATAACATAATCACGCTATTTAGATTAAGGAAAATTTGCAACATTGTGAAAAGACTGCATAGATAGCTGGGGTCATGGGTTTCTCTCTTTGTCTATGATTTCCCTTGGTGCCAAATCAAAAACATTGCTGAACACAGCAGTAGGTAAATGCATACAGTCCAAGATGGCTGTGTATGACTCTAATAGGAAGAGTCATTTTTTTCAAGGCCGGATTTCATGGGATTATTTCTTTGTTCTCTGCAAAGAGATGTGGAACATTAATCACATAAGAAGATGTTTGAATGTTAACTCTTGTATGTAGTTAGGACTCAACATGACATAGCTACTTACATATGAACCAGTAAAAAATAAAAAAAATAGTTTCTTCCCCTGATCCTCAATATAAAGGGTATTCCTTTTTACACTGACCACCAATGTAAGGGGCATTCTTCCTCCCACTCAACACTAATGTAAGAGGCATTCTTTGTTCCACTATCCACCAATGTAAGGGGAATTTTCCCTCTCACTGGTCACCAATGTAAGACACCTATTTCCTCCTACTGACCACCAATGTATGAGGTATTGTTCCTCGCACTGTCCTCCAAAGTAACAAGCATTCTTCCTCACTAGCCACCAATGTAAGGAGCATTCTTCCTACCACAGACCATAAATCTAAAGGACATTTTCCTCCCACTGACCATCAATGTAAAGAAACTTCTTCCTTCCTTTGACCAACAGTTGAAGGGGTAATATATTTCCCACTGTCCGCTAATGTATAGTCCATTCTTCTTCCCACTAACCACCAATATCAAGGGGGAGACTCTTCCCCCAGTGACCAGCAATGTAAAGGGGTGTTCTTTCCACTTATCATTATAGTCTGAGGCCCTTTCCCCATTAAATATTGATTGAAAGTATTTCCAATTGAATTGTTTTTTAACATTAGTGCATTCTCTGCATTAAGATAAAAAACTCCCCATTACCTGCGTAAGCCACCTCCATCCCTAAAAACTTACCTGGCTCCTGTCACCACTCCTCACTTTTCTGTTTTCACAGGAGAAACCGAGGGCAACAGGGCAAATAGGTTTCTGCTGCTGTCAGTCAAACAGTGGAATAGGCAATGAGTAGCATGCACAAAGCAGGTAAGTATAACATCTTTTTTTACTTTTAAACCAAAAAAAATATTTTTTTAATTTTTTTCTGGTTTCAAAATAAAAAAGATGTTATACTTACCTGCTCTATCTATCTATCTATCTATCTATCTATCTATCTATCTATCTATCTATCTATCTATCTATCTATCTATCTATCTATCTATCTATCTATCTATCTATCTACCAGTTTCCTTAAGCTTCTTTAATTTTGTCTTTTAATGAGATCACTGGAAGTTTTTATCTATGTATATACAGTAAACATATGAAACAGTGTGAATGGTTTTGTTCAGTAATAAACATTTTCATTAATACTTTGGAACTTGCAGTTTTTGCAATAGTTTGCTCTTAATTATTTTGAATTCCATGTAAATATTTGAAGTGGGATACACAAACCAAAATGCAAAATGTTGATCCAGTGGAAAGCAACAAAAGTAGGTGATTGAATCAATGTCTAGATCTATCTTGAGATATGTAACACCTTTACCATTGCACATTATTAAAAAAAATGAAGACATTAGGAAGTTAGAGCTGGTGCTGATGTAATATGATTACAAAAAATAATTTTTGTTAGCATATGATTCGATAGCTTAAATGAACACAACTTCATCTCCAAGGTCAGGGTCAGTGAACATTCACTTTGCAAAGAAAGCATTCAGTACCTTAAGTGAACATTCTCTATTACTGTAATAAGTCAGCTCTAACGAATGATATTTCAAATTACTCTGATATTGCTGCCTGGCTAAAACTGGTTCTAGATGAATTGCAAGTTAATCTGGTTAATATGGGTAGTGAACCTCTTCAGAATAAAGATGGACCTTTCTTTGCGGTTCAAGGAGATAGAGAAAATAGCAAAGGAGGCAATTGATTCTTGACACCTTCATAGTTATACAAATCTTTATTAAACAGTGAGAACTTAGATGGTTTATTCAAAACCAAAAATATAATTTGTTTTGTTATTGCCACAGGTAATAAACCAGAAGACAGATTATCCAGCTTTACATTTGATTTAAAAACTTAGAGGGAATGCAATCCTAAATTCTCAGAACACAAGACATCTGAACAACAGCTCTTCTGGTTAAAAAAGTGGAGGACCCTGACAACTGGACTGAAACCCCAAAAACAAATCATATATTCATCCCACATTAAGTTTCAATTATTTCTATCCTACTCTTATTGAACTGAATGATCCTGAAATGTACTCTTTAAGGAATCCCACACATTTACTTCCTTGAATGCAATGACAAATATATACTATGCCCTGTGAATTTGCACTGCTGTGTCACCCATTTCACAAAGCCTGTCATTTGAACTACAAATATACTACAGAGGCGCTGAGGAGGAGCAGCTTCAGGGAGCACAGTCAGTGCAGAAAACATAGCACATGTGACATCATCACAATTTGCAGGCACGAGGATTCCAAGGGATTTATACTGTAATCCTTACAAATTGAATGTAAACCAAAGGAGCAGAGGAGAAGCTACAAAGCATGCAGGGAATCCAAGAAGATGTGGAAAGAGATGGCCAGCAGACAGGCAAAACTCACAACATGAAAGGAAATGTTTCAAATAAGCTTATGTTGGATAGTTAAAAAGAACCATCATTTGCATTGTTGATGTTAAAAAATGTTAAAAAATGAAGGAGTATGCTGTGACTTTAGATCTCCTTTAATCCTACTATTTGAGGCACTGTGTGATCCAACAGAAAATGTCAAAACAAGAGGGTCAGCTCTGAGTTTGCAAAACTCTGCTGTATATGATTTTTCTTTTCTATCTGGTGTGACACCTTAGATGAAATGAATCAGGCATAAAAATATATGTAGGAACAGAATAAGGCTTGAACAATTTACAAAAGAACTCCAGGCATTAAAATTGTTTGCTACACACAGAAATTGTGGAGAGGGGCACACAAAATTATTTAACACAAAATATGTAATTTGAAAACCGGAGATAACCAGGTGCAAATTACGCCACCCCTGACCTGTATTACCACCCCCGCGCTATATTAATAAATGTCAAAACCCTACCAAAGCTGCCACTTAACAATAAAATGTATATAAACCGAAATTCACCAAAGAAAAATTATAGATGAAATAGTGGCGCTTATCCCCAGGTGGGGAGATGCCAGACACTCTTATCCAGTCAGTGAGCTGAATACAGACGTGACTAGAGAAAAAGTGAAAAAACATATATTGCTAAATATCCCAAAAAGTAAAAATTAATATTAAAGAAAATAAATTATTCAATAAATTCAATATGAGCTAATATAAATTATAACACTCAGTGAAAGTGATATACAAATATATAAATCCAAGAAAAAATATATATAATGAAAATTGAACACAGTAAATATCTATAAAGTCCAGAAACCAATCAATCATGAAAAAATAATCGTGAAAATATTTGAAGAAAGTCCAAAAAAAAAAAAAAAAAGTCTAAAAAAAAAAAGAGTGAGGGTGACTCCAAAACTGCTCAGCTGTGTTTTCAAACATCCACCACACCTCTGTAATGTGAATCCACTCCCTGCTGAGATTCAAACTCACCAGCTGTTAAGGCCTCTCACTCTCGTGTTTGGCCTGACAGAGCCTCTAACCCACTTACATGGGGGTTAACATGCGAGCATACACCTCCACTGCTCCATAGGAACACCGCTTTTCTCAGGTTGGTAGTATGACATAAAAATAAAAGAAGCTCCAATAGTGTAATCTCGTTTAAAAGATTTAATCACATATAAAACAGCTTGTAATGAACTCACATTTAAAATAAAATAACATTCAAGTCACTTCATGGCAAATGGAGAACTCCCATAGCACAGCAAGCAATAGCAACTGAAATAACAACAGGCAGGCCACGGCGGACCTAGGAGGTATGTGTGCTCACGTTCGTCTCACCCGTCCGCAGCAGTCGTCCCTTCACTGGAGCTCCGCTCTGTCCCCCTTCCCCCTTCACTCCCTCCTCTAGCACTCGTGTGAGATCGCCGTGTAGCTACGCCCCGACATGTTTCATCATAAAGATTTAATCATGGGGTTGGCTAACCGGTGAATCAATCAAACTATTTAACCACACCAGAATTAGAGTGGGCGGGTGCAATTCACTCAGCATTCACACACTTCCTGTGTCTCCGTGTGTGCAATCTAAAGCCCTTCCCTTCATTCTGGTTCACAGTTCTACATTGAATATATTTCAATCAATATTTAAAAGGTATTTTACAGCTACATGCGTGATGATCAGCTTAACAATATCCCTTCCCTCTACATTAGAACGCTAACCATCATACCAAGGGGTTATTACTTCCCAGATATTTCTCACAAAGGTTGAATTGTCTTAAAACTAATCATTTCTACCCCACATTAGAAGTCAGTCATAATGAATATACATCGTGAAAAATATTCTTGTGAAAAATTGAATAAAGAATAGTATAAGAATAAAGAATAGGATACAAATAAAAAATAAAACATAAAAAATAATAATAAAATTTAAAAAAAAAAGTCAAAAAGTCAAAAAAAATAAAATAAAAAAATAAATAAATAAATAAATATATAAAAAATAAAATAAAAAAAATTAAAATTAAAATTAAATATAAAATAAATAAATAAATAAATAAATAAATAAATAAATAAATAAAAATATAATAAAAAAATATAATAAAAAAGGATGATATAGGAAAAGAAAAAGGATGTGATAGGAAACTACACAATAAATAATAATTCCTAGTGAAAAACATGCATGTATATAAACATCTGCATATACAAACATACATGCATGTAGGTGTAAGCATCAAAGACATAAGTACAGTGTAAATCATAATATGAAATTATAAATGTGCAGTCATATTTAAATATGAACTACTACATTATATCATACACGTCTCTCAATTTCCCCATGTGTGACATAGTCTCTCGTGAAAAGTGACCATTGCAAATCCGTGATATCACTATTTAATTAATGTGTATAATATATGTATGTGCAAACTGCATTCTAAGATCTCAACAATAATGAAAAAATTATATAAATAATTTGTGAATATCTCAACAATAGTGAAAATTTTTTTTTGTGGATGGACCAATAATGTACCTATTATGTGTCCCCCTGACTTCTAAACTATGCCCATGTGTTTAACATAGTTAGCTGTTACTGATGAAGCAGTTGAGGTCCAGTTCTATGTTCATACCTCTAGGGAACAAACATTTTAGGAGAAAGATTCATCGAGTTTCTTTCTGAGAGAGATCCCTAACCCGATTGGATCCTCTCCAGGACTGATAAACTGCATCCACACCACAGAATTGTAAAAGACTTGGGTCCTGATTGTGTTTCTCCTTGAAGTGGAGAGACACTGTGGTATTGGAAACCCTTTTGGATGTTAGCTAAATGTTCTGCGATTCGCACTCTCAGTAATCTCTTCGTGCTGCCCACATAAAATAGCCCGCACGGGCACCATAATAGATAGACTACATAAGAGGAATTGCATGTTATAAATTCTCTAATTCTGAACGTTTCATTATCCGCATTAGTAATTTGAGTCACACCCCTATTAATTACTTTCACTGTTTTGCAACAAATGCATTTTCTACATGCATAAAATCCCTGTAGATCAATTTTTATAGTTTGGTCATTTGGTCTATTTAAGATTTTTTTCACTACCCTTTGGCCAAACCTTGGGGCCCGTCTATATATAAATTTAGGGTGACTCGGTAGAACATCCCCCAGGTGTCTATCCCTGCACAGAATGTGCCAGTGTCTCTTAAAGATCATCTCCACATCCCTGTACTGGTGATGGAAACTCGAGATAAATTCTAGCTGATGTTGATTAGTTGGTGCTATACAATCTCTCTCTTTCAAACATTCTTCCCTAGGGATGTTAGCTACCTCCTGGATGATATTATTCAAAGCATCTCCTTTATACCCCTTTTGCAGGAACCTTTCTTTCAGAATATTCACTTGGATGGCATATGTGTCTAAGTCCGAACAATTTCGTCGAACTCTGAGCATCTGCCCCTTTGGTATATTTTTATCCAATTCGGATGATGTCCACTCCTAATGGATAAATAGCTGTTCCAGTCTGTCATTTTGAAATAGACCTTTGTACTGATAGTATTCTTAATCATAGTTAGAGTCACATCCAGAAAATTTACTGAGGTGTCACTAATGACATGATCCAACCAAATATTGTTCGAGTTGTTATTAAGGAAAGAGATGAAATCAATTGCAGATTCCCTTGATCCCTCCCAGATGAGCAGGAGATCATCAATAAATCTACGATAAAATCGCAGCTGGGCGGGTTTTGGGTTAAACACCCGTCTATCTTCCCACTCTGCCAGAAATAAGTTGGCTAGGCTGGGAGCATATTTGGCTCCCATCGCCACGCCAACCTTCTGGGAGAAAAAATGCCCATCATACCAGAAGTAGTTGTGGGTCATGCAAAAATCTAAAGCATGACCCACAAACACCTTCTGTACATGAGGGATATAATCCCTCTTACTTAGGGCCCAGTTCAAAGCTTATTCCGCATCCTCGTGCTGGATAATAGTGTACAGTGAGGCCACATCGGCCGTCACTAAATACACTTCTGAGGTCGGGTCAAATTTGACCTCTTGTAGAGACCGAAGTAGGTCAGTGGTATCTTTAAGATAGGCTCTAGTTGCTTTTACGCTAGGTTGGAGGAATTTATCTAAAAACTCCCCCAAACGAGCCGTCACTGATCCTATGCCATTCACTATAGGACATGCCAGCGGTACCCTAACATCTTTGTGGATCTTCGGCAACGTATAGATGATTGGGATGCCACATGAGCTGGTAACCAGGTATTTTTTTTCTTTACCATTTAGGGCATCCATGCTGTAACCCCATTCTACTAAAGCACTCAACTGGGCTCTATATTCATTGGTGGGGTCTGAAGATAATCTACAATATGTAGTACGATCCCCCAACATATCCACCAATTGCTTATGGTAGAAAGTTTTTTCCAAAATTACTACCCCCCCCCCTTGTCCACTGGTTGAATAATAATATCTTTTTTCTTCTCTAAAGATTTAATGCCATTTATGATATAGTCCGGATTGACCCTTTTGATAGGGTTCAATCGTTCTATATCAGTCAGGACAAGGTTTTTGAAGACCTCAATGAAGTGGTTACTAGAATTTTGGGGGTTGATCAGGGATTTATTCCTCAAACCCGAATCTATTCTCCTCTGATTCACAGTGATATCTCTCCTTGGTGCAATCGGATGACTCAAAAAATGTTTTTTAATGTTTAATGTGCGGATAAATTTATGGGTATCAATGAATACCTCAAATTTATTCATTGATTTTCTTGGAGCACATTTCAGCCCCAAGCCCAGTATATTTAATTCATTATGAGTGAGCTGTGTCCCACTGAGATTAAAGATTCCATCATTTACACATCTCTTGGTCTCTTTTTTGGGTTGTTTGGCTCTACCTGCTCTACACCCCCTTCTTCTCTTGGAAAGGGTATAGGTTCTCTGTTTGGGTAGTGATCCGTTCCACTCCTTCCCCCCCCTGTTGTTGTTGGGACGAGTATTCCCTCTGGGAGTTCCTCCCCCCCTCCCCCTCCTTCCTCGATGCCCTAAAAAAGGTTGGGGGCCAGATCTTTGGTAACTGGGATACTCCTGCTTATTACCTTCATAATCACTCAAGGGTGCATACCTATTATAAGTGGGGATCTGATGCCCCATATCTGGATAATAGTTATGGGGTGGAGTAGAATACCCCTCTTGATATGATTGGGGAAAATGGTGGGCATGGTGAGTAGATTGATTCCCTCTATATTGTTGTACTGGACGATATGGGGGATAATGGTTAGGTTGTTGACGGTATCCACCCCTGGCCCCATGCATGGGTCTTGGTGAGTAGTAACCTTCCCCCTGTTGGGAACCTGCATATGGGTACCCTCCCCCATATTGGGCTTGTGATCCCCTACGGGGATGTCCTGGTGTATGCTGCTCTATTTTCCCTTTCCCATTCTTTTTCCCAAGGGATTTCTCCAATTGGTTTCCTGATGAGGAAATAGGGGCTACACCTTCTGTATTGTTTAACTCCATGGGTTCAACCCCTACACCGGAGTTCTGTCACGCATAAATTTTATTATTTTTAAAATCTGTAGAATCTCTAATGTATTTTTTAATCTTCTTCTTTTGTACTTCACGATCAAGTTTCTCTAGTTTTTTATTCATATTGTTGTTAAATTCTAGAATGGGATTGGTCCCCTTAATGGGCTCCAATTTCCTTTCTATATCCTTAATCTGTTCATTAATTTTAGTCAATTTAAATTCCTTTCTTGTTAATACAAGATCCTGAAGTTCCAAACCTGCTTTGTTAAAAAAATCCAACCAATCTTTCATAAAAGAAGGGTCTGTAAGTGCATCCTGAGGAGGCACTTCCCATCTAAGGCTTTTAAAAATCAATTTTTCTTTAGGATAATGCTTAAACGTGAAAACATCCCACCACGTTTTCAGCTGTTTTTCAAGCAAGTAATCTAAGTTTTTTAAAAGGGATGTAGTGTCTTCGTCACAATCACCCAATTCAGTGCTGCTCGAGAAGACACTATCAGGATTAATCTGTCTTTTTGATAAGAAGTCAATAGCTTCCATAGCAGCAGATGGTTAAAAATAATAGATGTTGAAAACCGGAGATAACCAGGTGCAAATTACGCCACCCCTGACCTGTATTACCACCTCCGCGCTATATTAATAAATGTCAAAACCCTACCAAAGCTGCCACTTAACAATAAAATGTATATAAACCGAATTCACCAAAGAAAAATTATAGATGAAATAGTGGCGCTTATCCCCAGGTGGGGAGATGCCAGACACTCTTATCCAGCAAGTGAGCTGAATAACGACGTGACTAGAGAAAAAGTGAAAAAACATATATTGCTAAATATCCCAAAAAGTAAAAATTAATATTAAATAAAATAAATTATTCAATAAATTCAATATGAGCTAATATAAATTATAACACTCAGTGAAAGTGATATACAAATATATAAAAATCCAAGAAAAAATATATATAATAAAAATTGAACACAGTAAATATGCTTACACCTACATGCATGTATGTTTGTATATGCAGATGTTTATATACATGCATGTTTTTCACTAGGAATTATTATTTATTGTGTAGTTTCCTATCACTATTTTCTCCTTTTTTATTATATTTTTCTATTATATTTTTATTTATTTATTTATTTATTTATTTATTTATTTATTTATTTATTTATTTATTTATTTATTTTTATTTATTTTTTTATTTTTATTTTTTATTTTTTTTATATTTAATTTTCATTTTCATTTTTATTTTATTTTATTTTTTTATATATTTATTTATTTATTTTTTATTTATTTATTTATTTATTTTTTATTTTATTTTATTTATTTTTTTACTTTTTGACTTTTTATTTTTGACTTTTTATTATTATTTTTTATGTTTTATTTTTTATTTTTATCCTATTCTTTATTCTATTTTTCACAAGAATATTTTTCACTATGTATATTCATTATGCATGTGGATATATTGTACTGACTTCTAATGTGGGGTAGAAATGATTTGTTTTAAGACAATTCAACCTTTGTGAGAAATATCTGGGAAGTAATAACCCCTTGGTATGATGGTTAGCGTTCTAATGTAGAGGGAAGGGATATTGTTAAGCTGATCGTCACGCATGTACCTGTAAAATACCTTTTAAATATTGAAATATATTCAATGTAGAACTGTGAACCAGAATGAAGGGAAGGGCTACACACACGGAGACACAGGAAGTGTGTGAATGCTGAGTGAATTGCACCCGCCCACTCTAATTCTGGTGTGGTTAAATAGTTTGATTGATTCACCGGTTAGCCAACCCCATGATTAAATCTTTATGATGAAACATGTCGGGGCGTAACTACACGGCGATCTCACACGAGTGCTAGAGGAGGGAGTGAAGGGGGACAGAGCGGAGCTCCAGTGAAGGGACGACTGCTGCGGACGGGTGAGACGAACGTGAGCACACACACCTCCCGGGCCCGCCGTGGCCTGCCTGTTGTTAATTCAGTTGCTATTGCTTGCTGTGCTGTGGGAGTTCTCCATTTGCCGTGAAGTGACTTGCCTGTTATTTTATTTTAAATGTGAGTTCATTACAAGCTGTTTTATATGTGATTAAATCTTTTAAACGAGATTACAATATTGGAACTTCTTTTATTTTTATGTCATACTACCAACCTGAGAAAAGCGGTGATCCTATGGAGCAGTGGAGGTGTATGCTCGCATGTTAACCCCCATGTAAGTGGGTTAGAGGCCCTGTCAGGCCAAACACGAGAGTGAGAGGCCTTAACAGCTGGTGAGTTTGAATTTCAGCAGGGAGTGGATTCACGTCACAGAGGTGTGGTGGATGTTTGAAAACACAGCTGAGCAGTTTTGGAGTCACCCTCACTCCTTTTTTTTGGACTTTTTTTTTTTTTTTTTTGGACTTTCTTCAAATATTTTCAAGATTATTTTTTCACGATTGATTGGTTTCTGGACTTTATAGATATTTACTGTGTTCAATTTTCATTATATATATTTTTTCTTGGATTTATATATTTGTATATCACTTTCACTGAGTGTTATAATTTATATTAGCTCATATTGAATTTATTAAATAATTTATTTTCTTTAATATTAATTTTTACTTTTTGGGATATTTAGCAATATATGTTTTTTCACTTTTTCTCAAGTCACGTCTGTATTCAGCTCACTGGCTGGATAAAAGTGTCTGGCATCTCCCCACCTGGGGATAAGCGCCACTATTTCATCTATAATTTTTCTTTGGTGAATTCGGTTTATATAAAATATGTAATTTACATAGGAAAAAAGTCTCATATTTCAACAAAAACCGAGAGGGATGACAAAAGAGCACTGTTTGAATAGATTGTTCTCACCAACTGGACACTCAGTCCAAGTCAATAGATCCAATAAAGTCACTGGAGTTGATTTACTGAAGGCAAATAGCTTGTTTATTTTGCAAGAGAAGTTGCACTTTGCAAGGGAATGTTCCCCAAAGAGAATGAGGTGAAGCTCTACTGACCATCATCCAATCATGTGCAATAAAAATGTTTTTTATTTTCCTTGCGCATGATTGGATATTCTTTGCAAAGTGAAAGTTTACCAATTTCACTAAGTTCTGGGGAAAATTACCTTGCAAAGTGTAACTTCCTTTGCAAAGTGAACAGCCTATTGCCTTTAGTAAATCAACCCCAATATTTGCTACCATTGAGCTACTTTGTCCTATATTGATCTCTATGGCTCTTCTGCAATAAATGCTTCTTACATGCCTGTTAGAATGTTTCTTCAGCATGAACACTGAACCGGGCATGAACAGCTCATTGCAAACTCTTGGCATGTCTTTGATGCTGGGATTAATTAACTTCTATGCAAATGAGCTGGAGTTATGTCATCCTTGGTCAACCAATATAGATAGCCAAAGACATCAAACCCAGAAGAAGACCAGGCAAAGATGTAAGTGCTGGTGATAGATGCTGCATCATTGGAAAGCTAAGTACAGAGAACTTTTGTTTTAACCACTTCAGCCCCGGAAGGTTTTACCCCCTTCCTGACCAGAGCACTTTTTACAATTCGGCACTGCGTCGTTTTTAACTGCTAATTACGCGGTCATGCAATGCTGTACCCAAACGAAATTTGCGTCCTTTTCTTCCCACAAATAGAGCTTTCTTTTGATGTTATTTGATCACCTCTGCCGTTTTTATTTTTTGCGCTATACACGGAAAAAGACTGAAAATTTTGAAAAAAAATGATATTTTCTACTTTTTGTTCTAAAAAAATTTCAATAAACTCAATTTTAGTCATACATTTAGGCCAAAATGTATTCGGCCACATGTCTTTGGTAAAAAAAATGTCAATAAGTGTATATTTATTGGTTTGCGCAAAAGTTATAGCGCCTACAAACTAGGGTACATTTTCTGGAATTTACACAGCCTTTAATTTATGACTGCCTATGTCGTTTCTTGAGGTGCTAAAATGGCAGGGCAGTACAAAACCCCCACAAATGACCCCATTTTGGAAAGTAGACACCCCAAGGAAATCGCTGAGAGGCATGTTGAGCCCATTGAATATTCATTTTTTTTGTCCCAAGTGATTGAATAATGACAAAAAAAAAAAAAATTACAAAAAGTTGTCACTAAATGATATATTGCTCACACAGGCCATGGGCATATGTGGAATTGCACCCCAAAATACATTTAGCTGCTTCTCCTGAGTATGGGGATACCTCATGTGTGGGGCTTTTTGGGAGCCTAGCCGTGTACGGGACCCCGAAAACCAATCACTGCCTTCAGGATTTCTAAGGGCGTACGTTTTTGATTTTACTCCTCACTACCTATCACAGTTTTGAAGGCCATAAAATGCCCAGATGGCATAAAACCCCTCCAAATGACCCCATTTTGGAAAGTAGACACCCCAAGCTATTTGCTTTGAGGCATGTTGAGTCCATGGAATGTTTTATATTTTGACACAAGTTGCGGGAATGTGACAATTTTTTTTTTTTTGCACAAAGTTGTCACTAAATGATATATTGCTCACACAGGCCATGAGCATATGTGGAATTGCACCCCAAAATACATTTAGCTACTTCTCCTGAGTACGGGGATACCACATGTGTGGGACTTTTTGGGAGCCTATCCGCGTACGGGGCCCCGAAAACCAATCACCGCCTTCAGGATTTCTAAGGGTGTAAATTTTTGATTTCACTCTTCACTGCCTATCATAGTTTCGGAGGCCATGGAATGCTTAGGTGGCACAACCCCCCCCCCCCAAATGACCCCATTTTGGAAAGTAGACACCCCAAGCTATTTGCTGAGAGGCATGGTGAGTATTTTGCAGCTCTCATTTGTTTTTGAAAATAAAGAAAGACGAGAAAAAAAATTTTTTTTTTCTTTTTTCAATTTTTAAAACTTTGTGACAAAAAGTGAGGTCTGTAAAATACTCACTATACCTCTCAGCAAATAGCTTGGGGTGTCTACTTTCCAAAATGGGGTCATTTGGGGTTTTTTTTTGCCACCTGGGCATTCCATGGCCTCCGAAACTGTGATAGGCAGTGAAGAGTGAAATCAAAAATTTACGGCCTTAGAAAGCCTGAAGGCAGTGCTTGGTTTTCGGGGTCCCATACGCGGCTAGGCTCCCAAAAAGTCTCACACATGTGGTATCCCCGTACTCAGGAGAAGCAACAGAATGTATTTTGGGGTGTAATTTCACATATTCCCATGGCATGTTTGAGCAATATATCATTTAGTGACAACCTTGCGCAAAAAAAAATAAAAAATAAAAAAAAAATTGTCTCTTTCCCGCAACTTGTGTCACAATATAAAATATTCCATGGGCTCGACATGCCTCTCAGCAAATAGCTTGGGGTGTCTACTTTCCAAAATGGGGTCATTTGGGGGGGTTTTGAACTGTCCTGGCATTTTATGCACAACATCTAGAAGCTTATGTCACACATCACCCACTCTTCTAACCACTTGAAGACAAAGCCCTTTCTGACACTTTTTGATTACATAAAATAATTATTTTTTTTTGCAAGAAAATTACTTTGAACCCCCAAACATTATATATTTTTTTTAAAGCAAATGCCCTACAGATTAAAATGGTGGGTGTTTCATTTTTTTTTTTTCACACAGTATTTGCGCAGCGATTTTTCAAACGCATTTTTTGGGAAAAAAACACACCTTTTTAAATTTTAATGCACTAAAACACATTATATTGCCCAAATGTTTGATGAAATAAAAAAGATGATCTTAGGCCGAGTACATGAATACCAAACATGACATGCTTTAAAATTGCGCACAAACGTGCAGTGGCGACAAACTAAATACATTTTTAAAAGCCTTTAAAAGCCTTTACAGGTTACCACTTTAGATTTACAGAGGAAGCATACTGCTAAAATTACTGCCCTCGATCTGACCTTCGCAGTGATACCTCACATGCATGGTGCAATTGCTTTTTACATTTGACGCCAGACCGACGCTTGCGTTCGCCTTAGCGCGAGAGCAGGGGGGACAGGGGTGCTTTTTTTTTTTCTTTATTATTATTTTTTTTTTTTATCTTATTTTTAAACCGTTCCTTTCATTTTTTTTTTTTAAATCATTTTTATTGTTATCTCAGGGAATGTAAATATCCCCTATCATAGCAATAGGTAGTGACAGGTACTCTTTTTTGAAAAAATTGGGGTCTATTAGACCCTAGATTTCTCCTCTGCCCTCAAAGCATCTGACCACACCAAGATCGGTGTGATAAAATGCTTTCCCAATTTCCCAATGGCGCTGTTTACATCCGGCGAAATTTAAGTCATAAAATGCTCGTAGCATCCGGTTTCTTAGGCCATAGAGATGTTTGGAGCCACTCTGGTCTCTGAACAGCTCTATGGTCAGCTGGCTGAATCACCGGCTGCATTTTCAGGTTCCCTGCTGAGACAGGAGAGCCAGAGAAAAACACGGAAGACGTTGGGGGGGGCATTCCCTCCCACTGCTTGTAAAAGCAGTCTAGAGGCTAATTAGCCACTAGGATTGCTTTTACATGAAAGCCGACCGCTGGCTGAAAAGAATGATACCAAGATGATACCTAAACCTGCAGGCATCATTCTGGTATAACCATTCAAAGTCGTGAATGGCGTACCTGAAGACAAAAAAATGGTTAACAATAAAGCACAGTAAACGGTAAAGTATAAAAAATTGCATACCTGAAAAACAAACTTGATAAAACATAATAACAATAAAACATTGCAGAAAAGAATACAGTAAAAAAGAGCAGAACAATAGGGAGAGAATAGAGAGAGAGAGAACAATAAAACAACAACAATTTTTTTTTATTTTATATTTTTGTTTGTGTTTTTTTTTTTTTTTTTTACACTTTTTTTTGTAACTGTAACTTTTATAACTGTAATCGGTTCCAGGTTCGGGTCTCTCAAAATGCGATGGCATCTTGGGAGACCCTGTGAAAGTGTGCCTAGTCTGTGCAGTGCTGTACCCTACGCTAATACTCAACTAGTGCATAGTAGCGTTCAAAACATTCACCAATGCAAAGACCAGGATTGTCAGGACAGGAGGGACAATAATAGCGGGTGTCACGCCTATATCCGCGCTTGCTGCAGACACAACATCTTTTTTGGGGGGGTTCGTTGGGTAGGGGTACTCGGGAGGACATAAAGAAAATGCCTCTCATGCAGCCGACTGCATTTGGTTGGGGATGTGAATGGGGGAAGTACGGGCACTGCAGAAGCGGTGGGTTCCCTATTAGGATTGGCGAATGCAGCAGGAAGGGCACTATGGGCATGACGGGCCTGTGTTTGTCTTTTTGGTGGCAGCAGGACACTACTTGTGCTTGCCACCTCACCAGCTTGAACTGCACTTATGGGACTCGCCACGTCACCAAGTGTTACTGCAGTGCGGGTTTGACTACGACCGGGGTGTACTAGGCCGCTGGTGCTTGCCAGTTCACCAAAACGCTACAAAAAAAAAACTGTTAGCGATCGCAGGGATCAGGCCTGACTCTGCGAACGCTGCAGTTATGCATTTAGTGTTTTGTAAGTGACAGTGATCGATCAATACTGCACTTGGGTGGGCTGGGCCGGGCGGAGGGGCAAAACGCAGGTGCTAGCAGGTATCTGGGCTGATCCCGCTAACACTGCGTTTGTGGGAACCCTAAACTGCTGGGGACGCTAGTATAGATCTGATCGGATCAGATATTGATCCGTTCAGATACTATACCACTAAGGGAGGTGTACGGTGCGTGCGTGGGTGTTAGCGGTACTGGCGCTAACCTGACGCTGCCTGGGGCTGGTGCTTGCCAGTTCACCAAAACGCTACCAAAAAAACTGTTAGCGATCGCAGGGATCAGGCCTGACTCTGCGAACGCTGCAGTTATGCGTTTAGTGTTTTGTAAGTGACAGTGATCGATCGATACTGCACTTGGGTGGGCTGGGCTGGGCCGGGCGGAACGGCAAAACGCAGGTGCTAGCAGGTATCTGGGCTGATCCCGCTAACACTGCGTGTTTGGGAACCCTAAACTGCTGGGGACGCTAGTATAGATCTGATCGGATCAGATATTGATCCGTTCAGATACTATACCACTAAGGGAGGTGTATGGTGAGTGCGTGGGTGTTAGCGGTACTGGCACTAACCTGACGCTGCCTGGGGCTGGTGCTTGCCAGTTCACCAAAACGCTACCAAAAAAACTGTTAGCGATCGCAGGGATCAGGCCTGACTCTGCGAACGCTGCAGTTATGCGTTTAGTGTTTTGTAAGTGACAGTGATCGATCGATACTGCACTTGGGTGGGCTGGGCCGGGCGGAGGGGAAAAACGCAGGTGCTAGCGGGTATCTGGGCTGATCCTGCTAACACTGCGTTTTTGGGAACCCTAAACTGCTGGGGACGCTAGTATAGATCTGATCGGATCAGATATTGATCCGTACAGATACTATACCACTAAGGGAGGCGTATGCTAAACCTTTATTCGGTAATAAACGGCGAGTGCCCTGACACTATACAAAATAAATGAACTAACCAGCGTCACCCGCAACTGTTATACGGTGATCAGGGGTGAAAGGGTTAACTAGGGGGCCATCAAGGGGTTAAAACATTTATTAGATAGTATATGGGGGTCCCTGACGCTATAAAACGCTGACGGCGAACCTAAATATTTACGTCCCTAACTAGCGTCACCAGCGACACTAATACAGCGATCAGAAAAATGATCGCTTAGTGACACTGGTGACAGGGGGTGATCAAGGGGTTAAAACTTTATTAGGGGGGGTTAGGGGGCTAATACTCACTAATACTCACTGCCCTACCACTTCTAACTGTCACAAACTGACACCTAGCAGTAATCAGAAAAAAAAAAAAAATACTGCTTGCTGTCAGTTTGTGACTTGGGGGGGGGGGGGATCGGGGGGCGATCGGGGGGGATCGGGGGTGTAAAGTATGCCTGGCATGTTCTACTGTGTGTGTGTGTGTGTTGTGCACTTATATGTCTTCTCTCCTCGGCGCCGAAGCGGAAACTGCCGAGCCGAGGAGAGATGACATCACATCCTCTGCCTGTGTGTACTACACACAGGCAGGGGAGGATTCCCATTGGCTGGGAGCGATCACGAGGGGGGGGCACGATCGGATGGTCTCCCCCTCGCCTCTCAACGCTCCCAGTCACAAGTGGACCGCCGCTGGCAACTGGGGGGGGGGGTCCGACCGGACCCCCCGCCCGCGGGAGGCAGATCACGTACGGGTACGTGATTCTGCCTGCCCGTGCCATTCTGCCGCAGTATATCTGCGTTAGGCGGTCGGCAAGTGGTTAAAGTGTACAGTATGTCCAGCTAAAATGCTTTCTTTTAGTTTTGTATAGAGTAGAGAAGGATTAGAACATCTGTTGGGTTTTTACAGGTATCCAATGATCTATTAAAGAGATTTAAGTGCTCCCACATAATGGTCACAGTGACAAGGGTTATACCAGACAGTAAGTGAGGGTATATATGGAACAAGAACATAAATAAACATGCTTTTTATAGCAGAGTAGGGAAGGCTGGAACCCCTGTCATTTTTTTTCTCTGTGGTAGATTTTTCTTAACTTCCTGTCTGAGAAATGTTGTCACTGGGCCATTAAGTAAAGGGAATTCTCTAATGGAACCCTGGATGGTAGTAACAACCCAACAGGAGTTTTTATTAGTGATAAGTCGAACATATCTGGGTTTTGTTCTGGGCAGTTCACCAAACCTTACTATAGCCCATTTAAGTCAATGGGAGTCAAATCATAGAAATTAAAGCAATTTTCTAATTTCTTGTCTAATGGGCAAATTTTGGAGGAGGCCCTTAACCTGTCTGTAAAGTGATGCATCTGTACAATGTATACAACCTACTCAGGGCCACTGATAAGCCAGTACAACCAGTCCTGTTGTACCAGGCCCAGGATCCTCAGCTCAGCAGAGGGGGCCTGGGCAGCTTCACAGGCAGTGCATAATAGAAAAAAGGGCTTTCTAAATTACACCCTTGCTCAGCCGCTCCTACTATCTTAGGGGGGTGTATTACTACTATTTTCTGGGCCCCTCTCTGATGATGTGCTGGTGGGAGTAGTGGGGGGACTTTCAGTTTTGGGTGCATTTGCATTCCGCGGCCGCTCCGCATGTTCTGGCTGCTCAAGTCCCGGCCACCTGCTGCTGCAGCTGTCCATTGCCTTCCCTGGTGAAGTGATCTTCCTCCACTCAGCTCCACACTCAGTAGTCGAGCCTGAGATGGAGAGCGAGAAGCGTGTGTGAGGCAGGCAGCAACAGCAGAGGCAGGCAGCTGACAGGGTCCAGGGGTAGAGGCGGAGCTGGACTTCATCGTGACTGTTGCAGCACAGGGATGCCTGGGGCTGAATATAAAGATATACTGCATAGCACATTACTTTGAATGGTGATATAACACACAGTCAGTAGGTTCTTTGTCACAGTGTGTCATATGACATGGCTGTTGGGTGCTGATTTTGTTAACTTAATGGTCAGAAGCTAACAAGAGCAGCACCCAACAGCCATGTCCTGTAACACAGTGGTAGGCAACCTTGGGGGTCTCCAGCTGTTGTGGAACTACATTTCCCATGAGGCATTGTAAGTCTGGCAGTTACAATTACTTTTAGAGGCATGATGGGGCTTGTAGTTCTGCAACAGCTGGAGGGCCCCAGGTTGCCTACCCCCGCTGTAACACACTGTGATGGAGTCAGCCATGATAGAGCACCTCTTGACTGCTGTCTGTGTGTTATCATAATGCTGATGATCTTAACCTGCCTGTGTTGCTGTTTGTTATCAAGGCTTCTTTCAGACGGAGTGGAATCTGGTTGTTCAGCGGGGGGATCTGTCCGCAGATCCCTCCGCTGAGCAGAGTGGGCAGATGACATGGACACAGCTCGCTCTGCTCTAAGGGTGGCTGATGTAAACAAACCGTCTGTCTGTTTACACCCGATTGCCCTCCAATCCGCTAAAGAAAGGGGCAAGGATTATTTTCTATTTTGTTTAGCGGATCAGATTGGAGATAGGTGGGTGTAAATAAAAACAAATCCTTTTAGATCCATTGCTCTATAGTAGTGAAAAATAGACAGGCAGACCTGATTAGACCTATTGCATAAAAAGAGCCTAATGATAATGATCATAAAACACAGTTTGATGGTACTTTACACTGCATTTTTACCACCCCCAACCACTCCCCTTTAACTGCTTGCCACCCACTCTCTGTACAATTACTATGGCAGGGTGGCACGTGCAGGCTGGATCACATACATGTACATCATTCAGCCTGCTCCGGGTTAGGGAAGTGCATGCGTGTGCCTGCTGCTAACCCACTCTGTCACTGGCTACACCAGAATTTTGTCAGCAGGTCCTGGCCAATGGTTTATGGCCGGAACATGCTGATCGGCTGTAGCCAATCACAGCACAAAGTCCTGTGCTCTGCACACAGAGCAGCAATCTGGTTATTTGTTCTCTCTGCAAAGCAGGAAAAAAAACAGCCAGATCTGTTAGTAAAAGCAGCACATATTACACACATTACATTTGTTAGGAGAAAGATAAATATCACTTGAAGACAAACCTGCACTTTGTTTCAAGGTGGGTTCTGGGGAGGGAGCAGGGGTGGGGCCAAGGGTGGGATTAGGGGTGGGGCCAAGGGTGGGATTGAGGGTGGGGCCAAGGGTGGGATTGAGGGTGGGGCTGAAGGAAACCCCGTCAGGTAGGCTGTACCGGACCCCATGATTTCTATCAGCGGCCCTGAACCTACTGCAGCAATATTAATATTTACAAAAAAAATGTGTTTAAATTGCTTGTAAATACCAGCTCCTGGCTGAAAGTTGAATGGACAGAAAGGGTGCAACATGGTTGTTAGAACACAGGGAGATGATGTCATTAGTCTGTTGCAAGCAAGAAGATGTATTTATTTTATTTATTACCTTTTGTATCACTTGACTCTTCCTTTTAGAGTATAAGCTCTAACGAGCAGGGCCCTTTGATCCCTCTTGTATCGAATTGTATTGTAATTGTACTGTATCCCTCCATTTTGTAAAGCGCTGTACAAACTATTGGCGCTATATGAATTCTGTATGAAAATAATAATACATTTGCAAGTCTCCTCTCCCCCGGTGATTAGACTGCAATGCTAAAATTGTGTCTGCAACAGAGAGCTGATTCGTGTCAGACATTTTTAAACAGACAAGAACTGCATTTAAATTACTGCATCATCACTATACAAGCATCTTTTTCCAGAAAGTAAATGTTGACACAGGGTAATGCCTGGATAAAGATGATGCTTTCCTCCTGGAGTAGAAGCAGAAGATATTGCCAGATGGAGTACTGTGATCTCTGTGAGAGGTAAAAAAATACCTCTAATGCCACGTACACACAGTCAGAATTTCCGACAACAAATGTTCCATGTGAGCTTATTGTCGGAAAATCCAACCATTTGTAGGCTCCATCGGACATTTGTTGTCGGACAAAAAACATTTGAGAGCTGGTTCTTAAATTTTCTGACAACAAAACCCGTTTTTGGAAATTCCGATCGTGTGTACACAATTCCGACGCACAAAATTCCATGCATGCTCAGAATCAAGCAGAAGAGCCGCACTGGCTATTGAATTTAATTTTTCTCGACTCGTCGTATGTGTTGTACGTCACCGCGTTCTTGACGTTCGGAATTTCCGACAACATTTGTGCGACCGTGTGTATGCAAGACAAGTTTGTGCCATCATCCGTCAGAAATAAATCCAGGATTTTGTTGTTGGAATGTCCAATCGTGTGTACGCGGCATAAGAGTTAGACTGGCCATAGATGATTTTTTTTTTTTTTAATCAGGCAGTCGGATGATAAAAAAAATACAAACAAACATATACCCCGTATCCACGCATTCAAGGTGGATACAGGAAATTTCTCTGCTCTGCTATTGTATTCTAACAGCAGGGCATATTTGCTGTCAGAATACACTGATCCGAGCTGATTGGCTGCATGCACTGATCGAATACAAATTTCCCAACATTGCCGTTCAAGAGGAGTTGATCACTAGGTTGACTTTTCTAGAATGGGCACAGACAGAGATGGATCAAAATTCAGCTGGTCCCTGCTGAACCACTCTAATTTTGATCCATCTGTGGCCAGCTTTACATTTACATGTTATCTGACATGCATTTAAAGTGGAAGTAAACCCTCTTATTGTTTTCAGCTAAGGAAGCTGCCATCTTGGGCTCTGTTTGATCTCTGCCATGGTGCTGCACTTGTGATCAGTTATGACACCAGCCATTGGATGGTTTAACAGTTTGGTTGAGAGCACAACCAATGTGACAGTTAGCCTTCCCGGCATGCCGGGAATATAACAGTTTTTTTAAACTGTTAAATTGTTGGGTTTACCTCCGCTTTAACATGGAAACAGATGTGTGATGCTAGGTCCACTTCAAGACCATTTGGAGTATGAGCCATTCTGTGCCTACCCACATCACTGACAGCTGTGACTTCCAAGCAAGGCAAGCTTCCACATACTGTACAAGTGTTAACATTTGTATTTCATCCACAAGTGTTTGTCTTGAAAATCATCTTTATAAATGGCACTTTTTATCAATACCTTGTATGTTTTCTTAAATTCCATCAGAGTTACGTTATGTAGCCTGTTTAGATACAAATATTGCTGAAAGCGTATTTCCTTTTAAAAACACCAGCTAAGCTCTAAAGTGCCCCTGTATATATTTTTAAAATACTTGTAACTTTTTCTCTGTGCTTAGCTGCTGGGCCAGATATAGTCATGTGACAATTTCTGGTATGCCACAATGTACAATAGATTAGAAACTACTGAAGCAGATCACAAGAGGTTACCTGTGTACAGACACAATCGTATTATTTCCTGCTCAGTCTCATCAGCAACAATTCTATACAGTATCATGCAGTGGCAGAAAATATAAAATACATTTTTATTTTTAGCAAGATTACACTATTTGGTTCTTGAGATATATGGTTTCAGAAAGCAGCATCAATATTGCCACAGATATCCTATATATACAGTCGGACAAAAAACATTTGAGAGCTGGTTCTTAAATTTTCTGACAACAAAACCCGTTTTTGGAAATTCCGATCGTGTGTACACAATTCCGACGCACAAAATTCCATGCATGCTCAGAATCAAGCAGAAGAGCCGCACTGGCTATTGAATTTAATTTTTCTCGACTCGTCGTATGTGTTGTACGTCACCGCGTTCTTGACGTTCGGAATTTCCGACAACATTTGTGCGACCGTGTGTATGCAAGACAAGTTTGTGCCATCATCCGTCAGAAATAAATCCAGGATTTTGTTGTTGGAATGTCCAATCGTGTGTACGCGGCATAAGAGTTAGACTGGCCATAGATGATTTTTTTTTTTTTTAATCAGGCAGTCGGATGATAAAAAAAATACAAACAAACATATACCCCGTATCCACGCATTCAAGGTGGATACAGGAAATTTCTCTGCTCTGCTATTGTATTCTAACAGCAGGGCATATTTGCTGTCAGAATACACTGATCCGAGCTGATTGGCTGCATGCACTGATCGAATACAAATTTCCCAACATTGCCGTTCAAGAGGAGTTGATCACTAGGTTGACTTTTCTAGAATGGGCACAGACAGAGATGGATCAAAATTCAGCTGGTCCCTGCTGAACCACTCTAATTTTGATCCATCTGTGGCCAGCTTTACATTTACATGTTATCTGACATGCATTTAAAGTGGAAGTAAACCCTCTTATTGTTTTCAGCTAAGGAAGCTGCCATCTTGGGCTCTGTTTGATCTCTGCCATGGTGCTGCACTTGTGATCAGTTATGACACCAGCCATTGGATGGTTTAACAGTTTGGTTGAGAGCACAACCAATGTGACAGTTAGCCTTCCCGGCATGCCGGGAATATAACAGTTTTTTTAAACTGTTAAATTGTTGGGTTTACCTCCGCTTTAACATGGAAACAGATGTGTGATGCTAGGTCCACTTCAAGACCATTTGGAGTATGAGCCATTCTGTGCCTACCCACATCACTGACAGCTGTGACTTCCAAGCAAGGCAAGCTTCCACATACTGTACAAGTGTTAACATTTGTATTTCATCCACAAGTGTTTGTCTTGAAAATCATCTTTATAAATGGCACTTTTTATCAATACCTTGTATGTTTTCTTAAATTCCATCAGAGTTACGTTATGTAGCCTGTTTAGATACAAATATTGCTGAAAGCGTATTTCCTTTTAAAAACACCAGCTAAGCTCTAAAGTGCCCCTGTATATATTTTTAAAATACTTGTAACTTTTTCTCTGTGCTTAGCTGCTGGGCCAGATATAGTCATGTGACAATTTCTGGTATGCCACAATGTACAATAGATTAGAAACTACTGAAGCAGATCACAAGAGGTTACCTGTGTACAGACACAATCGTATTATTTCCTGCTCAGTCTCATCAGCAACAATTCTATACAGTATCATGCAGTGGCAGAAAATATAAAATACATTTTTATTTTTAGCAAGATTACACTATTTGGTTCTTGAGATATATGGTTTCAGAAAGCAGCATCAATATTGCCACAGATATCCTATATATACAGTCGGACAAAAAACATTTGAGAGCTGGTTCTTAAATTTTCTGACAACAAAACCCGTTTTTGGAAATTCCGATCGTGTGTACACAATTCCGACGCACAAAATTCCATGCATGCTCAGAATCAAGCAGAAGAGCCGCACTGGCTATTGAATTTAATTTTTCTCGACTCGTCGTATGTGTTGTACGTCACCGCGTTCTTGACGTTCGGAATTTCCGACAACATTTGTGCGACCGTGTGTATGCAAGACAAGTTTGTGCCATCATCCGTCAGAAATAAATCCAGGATTTTGTTGTTGGAATGTCCAATCGTGTGTACGCGGCATAAGAGTTAGACTGGCCATAGATGATTTTTTTTTTTTTTAATCAGGCAGTCGGATGATAAAAAAAATACAAACAAACATATACCCCGTATCCACGCATTCAAGGTGGATACAGGAAATTTCTCTGCTCTGCTATTGTATTCTAACAGCAGGGCATATTTGCTGTCAGAATACACTGATCCGAGCTGATTGGCTGCATGCACTGATCGAATACAAATTTCCCAACATTGCCGTTCAAGAGGAGTTGATCACTAGGTTGACTTTTCTAGAATGGGCACAGACAGAGATGGATCAAAATTCAGCTGGTCCCTGCTGAACCACTCTAATTTTGATCCATCTGTGGCCAGCTTTACATTTACATGTTATCTGACATGCATTTAAAGTGGAAGTAAACCCTCTTATTGTTTTCAGCTAAGGAAGCTGCCATCTTGGGCTCTGTTTGATCTCTGCCATGGTGCTGCACTTGTGATCAGTTATGACACCAGCCATTGGATGGTTTAACAGTTTGGTTGAGAGCACAACCAATGTGACAGTTAGCCTTCCCGGCATGCCGGGAATATAACAGTTTTTTTAAACTGTTAAATTGTTGGGTTTACCTCCGCTTTAACATGGAAACAGATGTGTGATGCTAGGTCCACTTCAAGACCATTTGGAGTATGAGCCATTCTGTGCCTACCCACATCACTGACAGCTGTGACTTCCAAGCAAGGCAAGCTTCCACATACTGTACAAGTGTTAACATTTGTATTTCATCCACAAGTGTTTGTCTTGAAAATCATCTTTATAAATGGCACTTTTTATCAATACCTTGTATGTTTTCTTAAATTCCATCAGAGTTACGTTATGTAGCCTGTTTAGATACAAATATTGCTGAAAGCGTATTTCCTTTTAAAAACACCAGCTAAGCTCTAAAGTGCCCCTGTATATATTTTTAAAATACTTGTAACTTTTTCTCTGTGCTTAGCTGCTGGGCCAGATATAGTCATGTGACAATTTCTGGTATGCCACAATGTACAATAGATTAGAAACTACTGAAGCAGATCACAAGAGGTTACCTGTGTACAGACACAATCGTATTATTTCCTGCTCAGTCTCATCAGCAACAATTCTATACAGTATCATGCAGTGGCAGAAAATATAAAATACATTTTTATTTTTAGCAAGATTACACTATTTGGTTCTTGAGATATATGGTTTCAGAAAGCAGCATCAATATTGCCACAGATATCCTATATATACAGTCGGACAAAAAACATTTGAGAGCTGGTTCTTAAATTTTCTGACAACAAAACCCGTTTTTGGAAATTCCGATCGTGTGTACACAATTCCGACGCACAAAATTCCATGCATGCTCAGAATCAAGCAGAAGAGCCGCACTGGCTATTGAATTTAATTTTTCTCGACTCGTCGTATGTGTTGTACGTCACCGCGTTCTTGACGTTCGGAATTTCCGACAACATTTGTGCGACCGTGTGTATGCAAGACAAGTTTGTGCCATCATCCGTCAGAAATAAATCCAGGATTTTGTTGTTGGAATGTCCAATCGTGTGTACGCGGCATAAGAGTTAGACTGGCCATAGATGATTTTTTTTTTTTTTAATCAGGCAGTCGGATGATAAAAAAAATACAAACAAACATATACCCCGTATCCACGCATTCAAGGTGGATACAGGAAATTTCTCTGCTCTGCTATTGTATTCTAACAGCAGGGCATATTTGCTGTCAGAATACACTGATCCGAGCTGATTGGCTGCATGCACTGATCGAATACAAATTTCCCAACATTGCCGTTCAAGAGGAGTTGATCACTAGGTTGACTTTTCTAGAATGGGCACAGACAGAGATGGATCAAAATTCAGCTGGTCCCTGCTGAACCACTCTAATTTTGATCCATCTGTGGCCAGCTTTACATTTACATGTTATCTGACATGCATTTAAAGTGGAAGTAAACCCTCTTATTGTTTTCAGCTAAGGAAGCTGCCATCTTGGGCTCTGTTTGATCTCTGCCATGGTGCTGCACTTGTGATCAGTTATGACACCAGCCATTGGATGGTTTAACAGTTTGGTTGAGAGCACAACCAATGTGACAGTTAGCCTTCCCGGCATGCCGGGAATATAACAGTTTTTTTAAACTGTTAAATTGTTGGGTTTACCTCCGCTTTAACATGGAAACAGATGTGTGATGCTAGGTCCACTTCAAGACCATTTGGAGTATGAGCCATTCTGTGCCTACCCACATCACTGACAGCTGTGACTTCCAAGCAAGGCAAGCTTCCACATACTGTACAAGTGTTAACATTTGTATTTCATCCACAAGTGTTTGTCTTGAAAATCATCTTTATAAATGGCACTTTTTATCAATACCTTGTATGTTTTCTTAAATTCCATCAGAGTTACGTTATGTAGCCTGTTTAGATACAAATATTGCTGAAAGCGTATTTCCTTTTAAAAACACCAGCTAAGCTCTAAAGTGCCCCTGTATATATTTTTAAAATACTTGTAACTTTTTCTCTGTGCTTAGCTGCTGGGCCAGATATAGTCATGTGACAATTTCTGGTATGCCACAATGTACAATAGATTAGAAACTACTGAAGCAGATCACAAGAGGTTACCTGTGTACAGACACAATCGTATTATTTCCTGCTCAGTCTCATCAGCAACAATTCTATACAGTATCATGCAGTGGCAGAAAATATAAAATACATTTTTATTTTTAGCAAGATTACACTATTTGGTTCTTGAGATATATGGTTTCAGAAAGCAGCATCAATATTGCCACAGATATCCTATATATACAGTCATGGCTAGAAATATTGGCATCCCTGCATTTCTGTCAGATAATGCACCACTTCGCCCAGAAAATTGTTGCAATTACAAATGTTTAGGCATTCTCATGTTTATTTCTTTTGTTTGCATTGGCACCCTCATTTTAATATTTGGTAGCATACCTCTTGGAAAAATAACTTAAATCAATCGCTTCCTGTAACCATCAATTCGTTTTTTACACCTCTCTCTCTTTTGGACCACTCTTCTTTCACCAACTGCTCCAGGCTTCTCAGATTGGAAGGGTGCTTTTTCCCAACTGATGTTTTGAGATCTCTCCACAGGTGCTCTATGAGATTTAAATCTGGACTCATTGCTGGCCAGGTTAGTATTCTCCAGTGCTTTGTCTTAAACCATTTCTGGGTGCTTTTTGATGTGTGCTTTGGGTCATTGTCCTGGTGTAAGACCCATGACCTCTGACTGAGACCCAACTTTCTGAAACTGGGCCCTACATTGCACCCCAAAATTCTTTGGTAGCTTTCAGATTTCATAATGCCATGCCCACGATCAAGATATCCAATGCCTGAAGCAGCAAAGCAACCCCAAAACATCATTTAACCTCCACCATGTTTGACGTTAGGGACTGTATTCTTTTCTTTAAAGGCCTTTTTCAGAAAATAGTAGAATTATAAGCTTTACCAAAAAGCTTCCTTTTGTTTCATCTGTCCACAGCACATTCTTCCAAAAGGATTTTAGTTTCCTCGGGTAAGTTTTAGCAAACTCCAATCTGGCTTTTTTATGTTTCTGTGTCAGCAGTGGAGTGCTCCTGGGTCCCTTTTCATTCATAGTGACGTATAGTGCGAGCTGACACGGCTGTACTCTTTTCCCGGAAGGTCAGCTTGAGTGTGTCTGGAAGTTGATCGAGGTTCTTAATCCTCCATTCACACAATCCTTTGTTGCAATCTTTGATCATTTTTTCTCTTTTGCGCACATCCAGGGAGATTAGCTACCGTGCCATGGGCTGCAAACTTCTGGAGATGGAATTGTAACCTTAAAAATTGTCCATAATTTTCCACAATTTTTGTTCTCAAATCCTCAGACAATTCTTTGCTTCTTTTTCTCTTCTCTTCTTCTTCATGCTCCATGTGGCACACAGAGACACACAACAGAAATGTTGAGTCAATTTTTCACCATTTGCCGGTGTGATTTCTATATTGTCAGCACTTGTTAATTGATACGGGTGAGTTTAATTACAAATTATCAGAACATCACAAACTTGGAAAGTAATTATTTCTTACAATTTTAAGAGGGTGCCAAAAATTTTGTCCAGTCCATTTTTGGAGTTTTATGAATGTGTCAGATTTAGCATTTTGTTTCTCCACTTTTTTTGTGTCATACAGCAAAAATAAATAAATAAACATGAGAATGCCTAAACATTTGTAATTGCAACAATTTTCTGGGCGAAGTGGTACATTATCTGACAGAAAAGCAGAGGAAATGCAGGGGTGCTAATATTTTTGTCCATGACTGTATATATATATATATATATATATATATATATATATATATGTATATATTGGTGGGACACCTGCTTTTACATGCGCATGAACTTTAATGACATCCCAGTCCTATGCCTCGTACACACGATCTGACATTCTGACAACAAAATCCATGGATTTTTTCCGATGGATGTTGGCTTAAACTTGTCTTGCATACACACAGTCACATAAATCTTGTTGGAAATTCCGAACGCTAAGAATGCGGTGACGTACAACACGTATGACAAGCCGAGAAAAATTAAGTTCAATAGCCAGTGCAACTCTTCTGCTTAATTCTGAGCATGTATGAAACTTTGTGCGTCGGAATTGTGTACACACGATCGGAATTTACAACAACCGATTTTGTTGTCGGAAAATTGGAGATCCGGATCTCAAATTTTGTGTGACGGAAATGGAAAATGTCCGATGGAGCCTACACACGGTCGGAATTTCCGACAACATGCGTCGGAAAATCCGACCGTGCATAAGTCTGTAGGGTTCAATATTGAGTTGGCCCACCCTTTGCAGCTATAACAGCTTTGACTCTTCTGGGAAGGCTGTCCACAATGTTTATGAGTAAGTCTGTGGGAATATTTGACCATTCTTTCAGAAACGCATTTGTGAGGTCAGGCACTGATGTGGCTTGCAGTCTCCGCTCTAATTCATCCCAAAGGTGTTCTATCGGGTGTAGGTCAGGACTCTGTGCAGGCCAGTCATGTTCCTCCACTCCAAACTCGCTAATGCATGTCTTTATGAACCTTGCTTTACACACTAGACCAAATCATTTGGTGGAGGGGAGGTTATGGTGTGGGGTTGTTTTTCAGGGGTTGGGCTTAGCCCCTTAGTTCCATGGAGGGAACTCATAAGGCGTCAGCATACCAAGACATTTTGGACAATTTCATGCTCCCAACTTTGTGGGAACAGTTTGGGGATGGCCACTTTCTGTTCCAACATGACTGTGCACCAGTGCACAAAGCACGACGGTCCATAAAGAAATGAATGAGCGAGTTTGGGATGGAGGAACTTGACTGACCTGCACAGAGTTCTGACCTCAACTCAACAGAATACCTTTGTGATGAATTAGAGTGGAAACTGTGAGCCAGGCCTTCTTGTCCAACATCAGTACCTGACCTCACAAATGCGCTTCTAGAAGAATGGTCGACCATTCTCATAAACATGCTCCTAAACCTTGTGGACAGCCTTCCCAGAAGAGCTGAAGCTGTTATATCTGCAAAGGGTGGGCCAATTCAAAATTGAACCCCACGGACTAAGACTGAGGTGCCATTAAATTTCATGTGCGTGTAAAGGCAGGCATACCAATACTTTTGGTAATATAGTGTGTGTGTGTGTGTGTGTGTATATATATATATATATATATATATATATATATATATATATATATATCTATATATATAGATTTATATATATAGATATATATAGATATATATTTATATAGATATACATAGATAGATATATATATAGATATATATATATATAGATATATATATATATATATTGTATCTTTATAGATAGATATAAATATACACATAGGTATGTCTCTTAGCTGCACACAATATAATTAGTATACATAGTTATATCTCTTAGCTGCACACAATATAATTAGTATGTTATCCTGGACAGCAATACACAGGCGGTATTAAACAGAAACAAGCATTGTCTGTGCAGCTCTCTGCAGTGGAAAATTACACTCTGTATGTACTGATAAAATGGAAATAGCGACGGTCCCTTATGCCCAAATGTGTCATCCCACTAGGTGCTCATAAGTCAGTATGTGAATTAGGCTGCCTCTGCTGCCCCATTACACAGCCATCTAATGTCACTCACCCTTGTCAGGGCACAGCATGTTTCTGCAAATAGTAATTAATGAATGACCTAGGGAACGCCGCTGCGTTCTATGTTTAAGATGCCAAAAACTGTTTCCTTGCTAATCATAGCCTATATAAAGATTCCGAGGTGTAGAGTCATTATTTCTGGCATCTGTTGTGTTATGTTTCATTTGTTTTCTAACGTATTTTCCAAAAGAAACGTTTGCTAACGATGTGACTGATCCAGGGATCGCTGGCCACAATGCTAATTAGGTAGTATAGATAATAAGTGATTGCAAAAGTGTGCATTGCTGTTCCAAGAGATTTTAAAGCATGCTTGACAATCTCTGTGACCAATTAAAGGACAACTGAGGGCAACAAATAAAATGAACCAGCCAACTGCTGATTCTGTCTTTTCCAGTGAGTCAGAAACCCCAGATTATATATCTTAGTCTACATCCTATTCTGCACAATGTTCAGCCCTCAGAACTACACCTCCATGCACCTAGATGGACATTTATCAAGCAACTTAGTGACACAATTAGATGTGAACCATGCTGCCTCTTATATGCAGTTTTTGTGCATTTTCGACCACTGCTTACAGGAACGCCAACTAAGATAGATTTTGTACAGGTCTCAGTTAGATTTAACACTGAGGCCGAGACAGAATTTCATTCTATGGGCCCATTCACACATGCTGAGACAGACTTTTATGCTATGGACCTATTCACACATTCATTACACAGAGTTTTACTCGATGAACCTATTCTCAAACATTACATTTTTTAGTTAGCCATTGTGCATTTACAAACGATTGCGCCTGCACTACAATCAACAATGTATGTGAGCAAGAGCTCAACAATGAACCAGCAATAGATTGTAAGAGCACAACCTAGCAGTGATATATAATGTCTATGTAGAAGACTGGTAAGATACCAAACAAATAAGCTGGAAATGGGAGGTAATGATCCCAAAATACACAATGTTTGAGTTTTAACAGTTTAATGTGGTAAACCACCTTGTTCACTTAAACAATGGCAACAGGGAAATATGCCAAAACAGATGCTCAGGGAAAAAAAAGTAAAAAAAAAAAGGGAAGAACACTGAGCCACATCCACTCATAGGGCCTCAACAGAGAGGTCAAAAGAAAAAAAAGGTGGGGGGAAGAACAAGTGGAGATGTGGTGGTAGGCTGAGGGAAAGAGAAGTAAATGTGAAGATGGGGTCAGAAGTGGAGCCAAGGGGTGGGAGGGGCAAGGAATTGCAATGCTCCTCCACTCCATCTACTCCCTCCCCTCCGGTGAAACATCCAGTGCACAGAGACAGACCGTAATACCCAGTAAACAATGCCAAAAGGGTTTAGGCGGGCCCAGGGTTAGCTGGCATTAAGTCCAGGTACTGCATGGAGCATGTGTACACCATCCAAGGACACCACGTCTCCTGAAATGCGTCAGCCTTTCCATAGATCTGATTAAATTCAACCTCACAAATAAATGACCCATAGTTGGAGGGAATGTTTTTTTTCACAAGCCAGGGATGGATACCCGCGCCGCATTCAAATGTTAAGGAACGTTAATAGCAACGTAAGGGCACTGAATTGAGTTGTTGCCGGGTCATTCATTTAAAATAACCACTTCCTCAATGTATCTGCACTCCAATGCACTACATTCATGTAACAAGTACTACATTTCTGTGTATTCAGGAGCATTGCAGTCTATTCACTTTGAATGGGCTGTGTAATGCAGCCCACCAAAACATGCGGGATTGCGCAAAAATGCATGTGTTGTGATCCAGCGCAGTATGGTGTAACTGTACCCTAAACAGATGCAAAGTTAAGAAGTTGTCAGGGGCAGGTTTGTCAATGTTGTAGTACTACTTTAGATCAGCAGAGGGAGAAAGTTATGAATCAAGCTGCAATTGTTGGCTAGGTTCGCATTTGTATTTGTGTGTCTGTATTTTCCTGTATTTTTTATGCATTTTTCATGTATTTTTATGCATTCTTCACTTGTTATGCATGCACCCTGATTGAAGTCTATGGGGCTAAAACCACACTGGGGGTGATTTACTAAAGGCAAATCCACTTTGCTCTACAAGTGCAAACTACAAGTGCAAAGTGCACTTGAAATTGCACTGAAAGTGCACTTGGAAGTGCAGTTGCTGTATATCCGAGGGGCACATGCAAGGAAAGTAAAAAACAGTATTTTTGCTTGCACATGATTGGATAATAAAATCAGCAGAGCTTCCCCTCATTTCAGATCTACCCCTCAGATTTACAGCGACTGCACTTTCAAGTGCACTTTCAGTGCAATTTCAAGTGCACTTTGCACTTGTAGTTTGTGCTTGTAGTGCAAAGTGGATTTGCCTTTCGTAAATAACCCCATTATGTTGCATCATTGAACTACAAGGCGTAGATGGGAACCAGAAGTGTGCAATATTGAAAAAAATGTTCTTAGCTAGACTGCCATAATGCATATGTTAAAATGTGAGCAGTAATACTCATATGTGAGGGGTCCTTAGGCAATGCAAACATTAAAAAATAATAGAAGTTGAAAACTTTTTTGATAAACTGCCCATGTCTTGCAAGAAGCGTAGGTATCCAGGTACAAGCTGGGCTTTTCTTAGAATTTACACTTCTAAAGTTATTGGGTTTTGCTGTGCAATAGCAAGATCTGCAAACATTAACCACTTCAATACTGGGCAGTTTCACCCCCTTCCTTCCCAGGCCAATTTTCAGCTTTCAGTGCTGTCACACTTTGAATGATAATTGCGCGGTCATGTAACACTGTACACAAATTACATTTTTATCATTTTTTTTCACACAAATAGAGATTTTTTTGGTGGTATTTAGTCACTGCTGGGGTTTTTATTTTTTACGCTACAAATAAAAAAAGACCGAAAATTTTCCAAAAAAATACAATTTTCTTAGTTTCTGTTATAAAATTTTGCAAAAAAGTATTTTCTCTTTAAATTTTGACCAAAAATGATGCTGCTACATTTTTTTTGGTAAAAATAACCCAAATCAGTGTTTATTTGGTGTTGGCAGTGATGGGAGACAGACAGATTTTTTTATTGGGACACTGAAATGTGTATAGGGACAGGGGTATATCAGTGGTGCTTGGCGTAAAGGCATAACCCACTTTTAAGTACACAATGGGGTTTATTTACTAAAGCTGGAAAGTGCAAAATCAGGCTCACTTCTGCATAGAAACTAATGAGCTTCCAGGTTTTATTACCAAAGCTTAATTGAACAAACTGGGGTTAGAAGCTCATTGGTTTCTATGCAGAAGTGAGCCTGATTTTGCACTTTCCAGCTTTAGTAAATAAAAGCCATTGTGTACTTAAAAGTGGGGTATGTCTGTACTTTGTGGGGTGATCTGTAACAGCTCTCTGTGTAAAATCATCCTCACACAGAGAGCTGTCACAGATCTGCAGATTCCCCCCCCCCCCCCGCACTGAGCTCTAACTGAGCTTGGTGGGGAGACCTGTCACAGAGACACGCGTCTCTGTTTACATTATGACGGCTGTGATTGGACACAGCCGTCAGGTGATCGGGAGGGCCAATCACAGTGCCCATATCCCGATCTCTGATCAGCTGGATCCTGTGATCGGAATGATCACAGGATCAAGCCGCAGCGCGCCTTGTGGCCGAGCTGCAAGCACTCGTTCTGAGGGACGTTCCTGAATGTCCACTTAGAACGAGGAAAGGACCACCTGGCCGTTTATGTGCAGTGGCCGGGTGGGAGGTAGTTAAATTAGATTTAATTTTAAATTAATAAAGTGCTAAATTATTTAGCACCTAACATATTAATTTAACTTAAAAAACACACAGGTCTGACTGTCTGAAACATTTTATGATCTGCTAACACTCAATAAATGGTGCAGAACTGTCTGTCTGGGGTCATCACCTTCCTCAGTTTAATTAAAAATATTATTAAGGAATGGCATAACTTCATAATACTGAACTAATGGATAACCTTTTGATAAGTATCACTGTGATCATATTTGATTTAGTGCTTTCTGATTTTAGTCACACGTGTTTGATTGTCTAGCTGCTATTTGTGATTTAGGATTTTTATAAACATTGCTCTAATTATTTAATAGAGCAGAGTAAGGAGTATTAACAATTTGAAACAAACAGTAACTTATAGCAACCAATCAGATGTTAGTTTACTAAAGTCAAATTATGAAAAACTAAAGATGGATTCATTGTTATAGTTTACTAAATGGTGCAAATTGGTATTTTCTTTATGAGAAAACAAAAAAACAAAATATGAGCTTTTATTTCTTTTTTAAATCTTAGGAAGGCAGATCACCTGTTGTTAGGTAGAAACAATATTACAATTAATTCTGTATTTAGAGTTCATATTGTCCAATGCATAAGTGATGATACCCTTTTAAAAGTTTTATCATTTTTCTTAAGTCATGATTATATCACTGTAAAAATTAAAACCCATCTCCTCTCAAAATTTGTTTTTAGGTTTGGATAGTGTGGGGAGGGGTTTCATTTTATGTCTCCTCCCTTTCTCTCTTGTTGACACCAAAGACAAGAAGAGATGCAAAATTTCCCAATGGGATACAGATATTAAAATCAATAAAATGTGTGTTATTGTTGTTTGTGTCTCCATTGGGAAGATTTTTTTGTCCTAGCACAAGAAGGTAAGGTTTGTGGCCCCTCCCCCCTGACAAGTGCCCCCACAGCAAGCAGCTTGCTATGGGGGCACCCGAGCCGAGCCGCAGCTCTGTGTGTCCATTCAGACAGGGATGACCTGACTAGGCCCTTCTCTCTCCTCATCGGCTCACTGACTTTGATTGACAGCAATGGGAGCCAATGGGGCTCCGCTCCTGTCTCAGGCAAAGAGGAGGAGAGTCCCAGGCAACTGAGTCTCTCCTGCAACATCGTTGGATAGAGATTTTCAAAATACTACCCACATGAAGCAAATAAATGAATTCACTAATTTTACCGATAAATGTAAACTGGAAATGGGTACTGGAACCAAAAATCCCTGTCAATAAATACCTGCCTATTCATTTTCATTGTACAGTTGATATAGTAATGGTGCTGATATAGTAAAGGAATCAATGCAGCCTTATTCTTTTGCTCACAGGCCTACTTTTAGTTGCTGAAATCTTTTGCTGATTAAACTAGTAATTTAACTAATGCATCTGTTCTAATGAAAGGCTTTCATCTACTGGGCTTTACTGTTACAATCTTTTTTTTTCTTTTACTGTAATATTCTTTGTCTTTAGTATACCCCAAAAATACAAATATTAAAAATACTTTCTTTTTAAGCCAAGTAAATAAGAAATATTATATACAAATATTATGATTATAAATATTACATACACATTATATTTATGTAAAAAGCAACAGGCTTTTTACGTTGTTGTAGAAAGCCTGTTGCTTACTACAGCTCCAGCAAAGTGAGTCAACTGAGTGGTCACTAGAAGAGTGGTTTAAATGTAAAACTCTTGTAATATGCTTCTATGAGGCCCTGAATTCTTACAGATGATATAGCTGCCCATTCGTCTTGGCAAAATGTTTCCAGGTCATGCAAAGTCTTGCATGAACTGCACTTTTATGATCTCTCCAGAGAGGCTTGATGATATTAAGGTCAGGGGACTTCATAACCTTCAGCTTTGTCTGTCGTAAACACTGGAGCTCACACATCCCCAAAACAGTGAGACACCACCATGCTTCACAGAGGGTGTGGTATTCTTGTCGCTATAGGCCTTGTTTACCCCTTTCCACACATAGTGCTTATGATTGTAACCATAAAGCTTAATTTTGTCCCCGTAACTCCAGATTACAGTGTGTCAGAATCTGTAAGGTGTGTCAAGGTGTGGTCGGGCATACTGTAACCAGGCTTTTTTGTGGCATTGGGGCAGTAAAAGCATCTTTCTGGCAACTTGACCATGAAGCTCATTTTTGTTCAAGTATTGTTGTATTGTGCTTCTTGAAACAACCACTTCATCTTTTTTCAGAGCAGCCTGTTTTCCTCCTGAGGTTTTCTTTGTGATTTTCTTTGTATCCTGAACAATTCTTCTGGCAGCTGTGGCTGCGCTCTTTACTGATCTACCTGACTTGATCCCCAAATTTCCCACTTCTTAAGTGATTAAACAGTACTGACTGGCATATTCAGGCTTTGGATACCTTTTTTTATCCCTTTTTCATCTTTATAAAGTTCCATTACCCTGTTATGCAGGTCTTTTGCCAGTTCTTTTCTGCTCCTCGTAGCTCAGTATCTAGCCTGCTCAGTGCATCCACATGAGAGCTAACAAACACATTGACTATTTATACACAGACACTAATTGCAATTTAAAAAGCCACAGATGCTGGCATTTTAACCTGTGTGTGTCACCCTGTGTGTCTGTATCAAGGCCAAACATTCCATGGTATGTAAACTTTTTATCAGGGCCATTTGGAGGATTTCTCTTATCGTGATAATAAATGGCTTTGCATGATCACTACCCTTAAATAAAAGAAAGTTGTTTTGGCATGATTAGCATTTTTAATATCAAAGTCAAAAGTTTACGATTTCTGCCAGGGTATACAAGCTTTTGAGCACAACCATATATATATATATATATATATATATATATATATATATATATATATATATACGCATTCCTAAAATGACAATGCCAAAGAAATGTTGTCATTTTCACTATAAAACTGTGGTGATATCACTATAATGTATAATTGGAGCCTCCAATCATGTTCTTGTGCTTTGATATTCTTCCAGTTAAGCACAGAATTCATGTGAAAATTTGCAAATCACTTACCATGACATTTTTGGGGAAGACTGCTAAGGTACACTACTCATTAATATATGGAGATTGGAGTTCAGCTAGTTCCTAGTAGTTTTTTTTTTTACTTAAATGTAGCACCCCCTAGTATTGCTAGTGTGCTAGATTCGTTTTTTTGTTTGGTGTAGGTAAATTTGTTCAGGCTTGGCTGGCAGCCAAGCATGTGTGTTTTCCTGGGTTGGGCTGAGATCTAGGGAGAGCTGAATGTAGGGCCGCTGATAGGGGAGTACAACCAGCCCTGTTGTACCAGGCCCGGCCAGCGGGGGGGGGGGGGGGCGCTGAGCATATTTTAACTTCTAGCTAAAAAAAAAAAAAAAAAACTAGCTAAATAACTTTATTTATTAACCCGCACCCACTTGATTACTAATGTATATAAGGAATATATAGTCATTTCCTGGGCCTCATCAGGTTAAAAGAGGAACCCAGGAGGTGAAAGCAGAAGAGGGACTATTTATTTTCATTTTTGGGTGCAGGGATACACACACACACATGCTGCTCTCAGTATACCTGCACAAACTAAAGTTCTGCCTGCTCACTGTATGTCTTCTCCGACGGATGGATATTACTGTAATACGGCTCCCTTCACTCAGTAAGTGATGCAGCCTGAGGGAGAGACTTATCACTTAGGCAGCTGAGACAGACAAAGCAGCAGGAGTAATCTCGACAGTGGCAGTGGTGCACAGGCAAGCAGTCCCCTTCACATACACACACTAACAGGTCACACAGGCTATTGTAGAATGTGCAGTCCCCAGACTCTCATTGTGTGCTCATGGTCATTATCATTATGATGATCAGACCACAGCAGGTGCTCTATGGCTCTGTCAGTGTAACATGGCTGTTGGGTGCTGACTTCCCTAATATATGACTGTACTGTGTTACAGACTATAACAAAGTACAGCCATAACAAAGTCAGCACCACACAGTCATGTTACACTGACAGAGCCATAGAGCACCTGCTGTGCTCTGATCATAATAATAATAATGACCATGAGCACATAGTGAGATGCTACTTTACACATGTAATGGGTAGGGACAGTAAAAACACACAGCCAAGATGCATTTTTACCACCCCCAAACCACTCCCCTTTGATAACCTTTCACCCAAGCTTTGCAATCAGGTCCACCTGTCAGTTTTTCATGCAGACCTGATTGAAAGCTCCATGTCGGTTTACAGATATGAATTGACTTTTGTGTGTGCATTTAGATCCGCCTATCTCCGTGTCCATTCAGGTAAAAAAAAATGGAAAAGAACATCCTTTTCTATTTTTCCAGACCTAAATGTGACAGATTAGAGGTAGCCTGATGTAAATGGACACAAGTCTGTGGTGTATGCAGACACAAACTAAATGGGCACAGATGTCAAAACACTGACATCTCTCCTATTCAGATCCAGTCATGATTGGTGTGGTGCTGTAAATGTTACATGTTCCAGCTCCTGCCACCAGACACCCTCCCTGACAGTGTGGGGGCAGGGGCGGAGCCAGAGGTGGGTTGTGGGCGGGATAAAGGGTGGAGCCATAGGTGGGGTTGTGGGCGGGGTCAAGGGGGCCCATCAGGTAGGCTGTATGGGGCCCCATGATTTCTAACAGCGGCCCTGGCTGAATGACTCACAGGCAGCATCACTGAGACATCCCCCCTACTTATAGAACTTACTGGGAACTTCTAGAAGAATGGGAGGGGGAGTAAGGTGGAGCTGCCTGAAGTGTTCTAAAGGGGCTGGGGCCAATCCTCAACAAATGGATTGGCAGGGGGTAGGCCCCCTCAAATACTCAGAGTCAGCCCAGCTGGGGCAATGTGAAGTTCAGGCTGGGGGAGGTAAACGCAGGCCTGGGCTCAGGTGAGGAAGGGAGCCCTCTTCAAGACATGCAGGGGGTCCTGACCAGGAGGCATGGGAGCAAGGAGAAGGACAGCAGGAGGACACTGAAAATATCCAGGGAGGAAGACTGCCAGGTGGGCTGGTGAGTGAGACACAGTGGGGAAGACTGAGAGGCAGCCTTAGAGGACTGGGTGAGAGCAGTCTGGGATGGAGATAGAGTCAGTCAGGGGGACTGTGGTGGTTTGGGCAGGAGAAAGGGACAGCTGCAGCCAGGTGGGCTGGCAGTGCCTAAATAGGTGGTACTGGGAGCAGTAGCCACAGATAGGACAGTTGAGCACTGGAACTTTTCTACACCAAAGGGGCCCGTGGTCCCTGCCCTGGTGATTTAGTTCTACAAGCAAGAGTTGTGCTGGAGGAGTTGAAGGAGATCTGCTAGAAAGTTTATTGAGGAGGCAGAGGAGTGTATATACTGTGTGTGTATATAGTTGTCCCTGAAGACTTTACTACACTGATCAAGTGGGCATTCCATCTTCCCCATTCCAGTTTTAAAACCTCAAATAAAACGAATCAAACAAAGCTGCTCGGACTGTTTCCTGACTCTGTGTGCTGTGGAAGATGCGGTGTGTCTGGCTGTGCAGGGTGGGGGATCCTATTCACCAGCGGCTCCTACGGGGGTAGCGCTACATAAAGCAAGTGAAAGAAAATAAAAAAATAAAAAATCTTCCTCAACTGTCTAAAGCCTAAAAAGTACCTAACACCTAACAAAGCTCCCCATTGATTTTAAACCGTGTTCTACCTGAACTTTTTGCATTTAGCCTAATCTCTGAAACTATTTCCTGAAGTCCAAACACCACACTCCCCCTCAACTTCCTCAAAGACTCTTGCTGCTTTTTTTAATCTCTTAATACAAATTTTTAATCTGACAGTCCTTAGGATGGCACAGTGGTGTCATAGGTCCTTCCTCTTTTCCAGTGGCAGCTGTCACTGTCCATGAGTACTGTAAGCCCTAACCAGTGTGATAGTGCGTCCACAATGGGTTTAAAGGAAGTGGGTTGAATGACGCTGGATGTCATTCAACCCAGAAAAGAAGTGATGTCTGGACTGTGAGCAGTAAATCTTCGAGGGGAAGTGTTGGTTAGAAGGTAAATAAAGCAGACAGGTCTTTTTTTATTTTAAAGTTGCTATGAAATTGGGCATTAACTCTTGTCTTCCCTATAACACTTAACCTTTTCCAACATTTTATCTCTTCATCACACATACTAAAGCTTAACCTCCTATAATCTTAAAGTAATACTAAAGGCACACATTGTTTACTTTACATTATCCCTTCTCTTTATATATATGGATAATGGCATTGTATTTATTTTAATATAAAAAAAATCTAAGTACCTTTTTTCATAATCGATATACAGATATCATGTGACCCAGCTCTTTCCCAGCCCATCTGCAGGGAAACATTGGTGGGAGGAGCTTTTAACCCTCTCCTGTCGGTCACATATTGAAAAAAAAAACAGCCTCCTAAATACAAAGGAAAAAATATATAATTAATATCCAATAAAAGATTTAAATTTTCATACAAATATGTATTTGAATTCAAATCTTCATTATTTTTGTGCAAAAACATGGTGTGGGCTATCTCGGGGGAGGTTCTGCCAATCACAGCTGGTTTCACACACCTCCAGCCTGTGTCTGTTGGTAGATAAAATAGCTTCTTTATATATACTTCAACTGCATTTTTAGCTTTTTGCCCAGAGTTCACATTTAAACTAAACCACCTAAGCAGCCACAACAAAACCTCACCATCATGTACTTAAATTTACAATGTCCATAATATAGAAGAGTAGTGCTGCAACTCTTAAAGTCCAAATAAGATATGGGACATTCCCACTTGTGTCAAGACCACAGCCAGACAATCAGGTGTGAGAAGCAGATACAATCTTCTTTATTGCATATCCATTAAAAGTGAAAAGGGATCAAATACACAAAAGATTCTAGCTCAATAGCATCTTTTGTACATAAGTTCCCTTTTCACTTTTGAAGGGTGTGCAATAAAGAAGATGTTTTCTGTTTCGCACATATGGTTGCTGACTTGTTTTTACTTGGACAATTTCACAATACGCCATCACAATTTGTCATATTGATCATTATTTTCAGTAATGAGAGCTGAAAATAACAACCTCATAAGTAAAAATAATAACTGTTATTGCACATGTGTTGCATGAGGGATTGGTAATATTAGCACCCATAGTGATAATTAGACTTAATTTTTCACTGATTCAGCTGCAGCAAACAAAATATATAGGTGCTATGGGTTTTCTCACTTCAATCTTTGTTCTGCCTTATTGACTACGTCCAGTAAAGCCGGCCATACATGAATCAAAATTTGGAAGGGACTGGACGAATTTTGATCCATAAATGGGCAGGCTGGTTGCACAGAAGTTGATCTACCGATCAACTTCTGCACAACAACTCTGTTGGGTTTTTCCTCAGTGGCGCTAGCTATAGCTGGTAGAACTAGGGAAGTCTCCCTCTGTCAGAATACAATAACTCACCGGGAAGATTCCCCTATTCACATCCAGTGTGTAGAATGGGAAATCGGGTCATTTATTTTTGTTCAACCTGCTAGTTGAACAAAAAAAAATAGAGACATGTATGGGTTGCCTTAGTTTTCATTATCATGCCTTGCACTGAAATCAGTTAGGGTTTATGCACAACACTTCATATCTACCTTAGGTCCCTTATTTTGTTGCATTTGTTTTTTCATTTATCAACAGGTTTAATTTGTCTATGTGTTATAGGGCGTACACACGGTCGGACTTTGTTCGGACATTCCGATAGCAAAATCCTAGGATTTTTTCAGACGGATGTTGGCTTAAACTTGTTTTGTCTACACACGGTCGCACAAAGTTGTCGGAAAATCCGATCGTTCTGAACGTGGTGACGTAAAACACATACGTCGGGACTATAAACGGGGCAGTGGCCAACAGCTTTCATCTCTTTATTTATTCTGAGCATGCGTGGCACTTTGTCCGTCGGATTTGTGTACACACGATCGGAATTTCCGACAACGGATTTTGTTGTCGGAAAATTTTATCTCCTGCTCTCCAACTTTGTGTGTCGGAAAATCCGATGGAAAATGTCCGATGGAGCCCACACACGGTCGGAATTTCCGACAACACACTCCGATCGGACATTTTCCATTGGAAAATCCGACCGTGTGTACGGGGCATTACAGTTGTTACAGCAATGTTACAGTAGCTAAAGCTGCCTATTTTTGATGCTTAGCTTCCTTTCTGTCTGTATAACAAAAATGCTTTCATATTCTTACAAATAATGCTTTACTTATTGGGTGGAGGATCAAAGCAGGCAGCGCAAAAAAACAACATTTCTCATGAGACCATGGGAATTTACTCATGCAGTGGGCAAGCCAGAGTTCTGGGTTGATCATTGATTATAAGGACCTACATAGCCAACTGCACATCACTGTCAGTGCACGTGCTATGTGCCTCACTTGTGAATAAAACACTATGGTGATTGATTTCGGATGTGGGCCAGCCACGACTGAGTACTGGGTGATCATACCTGCTTACAGCAGGAATAAGTACAATCATAAGCACATGACCACTCTCCTTCTGCAAACTAAAGATAGGAGAAAAAAAAAACGTGACCAGAAGCCATTTTTCCATACAGAGGGAACAGTGTGGCCTGGTCACACAAACCGGATAGAAGATAGATAAAGGATAGAAGAAACAGGGAACATAAAGAACTTGTTTAGAAAACAGAAAGGGGGTGAAAATGGGCTGGAAAAAGGGAGAGCATTTTGGCATGTAGTAGGATGTTTCTTGCTAATAATATTGTATTTCTCTGTGCTGGAGTTCAGCTTTAAGATTAAGGTTTTCTTTGTCCCATTTCTTTCTCAGATTATAATCAATGTGCTACCTGGTCATCCTGCTATCTGACAGCTTCACAGAACCTGCAAATGGGATTTCACAGTGAACAATCAAGCACAGAATATACACTAGTTGTAAAAAGTTCTGACAGACAATCTGTCTGTACAATGCACTGCTCCATGAAGAGACCATGGCATAGTACAGTATTAAACACAGCAATGTTGTATAGCTAAAACAACACTTATAACCAATAAATCATTCAAGTGAACCTTTGCATTCCCCAAGTGTTTATAATTCACCCCATAAGCCATATTAAATGCCCTGTCCTTTAAACAATCTCTATTCACTCCCTTGGTTGCTAATGAATGCAGAGAATTTCAAACTTTAATGCAACCATATATACTTTTTTTTATATAATGATATAGAAGCTTGAATTTATTTTCATTACATGGTAAAATAAAAACAAGGGAACAGGTAAAGAGCCTGCTACAAAAGGCTATTAATACACACAAAGATCAGACTTAAGTTCAGTGTTAAGTTCAGTGTTGGGCATCCTGATTTGATTTAACCACAAATTGCATGTGGCCAAACCATTTAGGATTAAAAAAAAGAAAAATGGCACTGGCTGCTATTTGTCTCAGTGCCTTTTGAAAATAACACTAGGGATCAGCAGCTCCTGTGGAACTCAGGAGATGTTCAGGCTGGAACTGTTGGTTGCATGTGACAGCTGGCATCCAATACTAAGCCCAGTAGATGAAATAATCAGCTCCTGGGCTTCCAATGATACTACAAATCAATCTATAGGAGTGAACTTTTATTTTTATTTCAGTAGTGTAGTAACATCACCACACCTCTTGTCAGCATGGAGGATTAGGCAGAGCTGTTGCAGCACTCTGCAGCCTCCTACTACTGTAATAGATTACTTTTATACTGATCTATTGCTCGCTGATTGCAGCCAGTGATCAGCTGCTCATAGCTGTGTAGGGGGTTTGGGTCTGGTCTCAATTGACTTTTTTTGCTGTAAATATATGGGGTTGTGTTTTGTTTTTTTCTTTTTTTATTTGTAGCGCAAAAAATAAAAACCCCAGTGGTGATCAAATACCACCAAAAGAAAGCTCTATTTGTGGGGAAAAAATTATAACATTTTAATTTGGGTACAGGGTGCATGACCGCTCAATTCAAAATGCAACAGGGCTGAAAGCTGAAAATTGGACTGCGCAGGAAGGTGTGAAAAGTGCCCTGTATTGAAGTGGTTAAGTTCCACCTCTCACTGCCTTCCCCGGCACCCCCCCCCCAAAGTTTCATACTCACCTGTCCGCGCTTCTGTGAGATCCACTTTGTGAAATCTGTGACATCCGCATATGTGAACTACACAGATGTGAATGCAAATAATACAATATTAAATACAGCAATGTTGTATAGACCAAACAACACTTTTAACCAATAAATCATTCAAGTAAACCTTTCCATTCCACAATTGTTTATAATTCATACCATAAGCCATATCAAATGCCCTCTCCTTTCTGTGATCTCTAATCACTCCCCTGATTGCTAATGAATGCAGAGAATTTCAAACTGCAATGCAGCCATATATATATTTTTTTATATAATGACATAGAAGCATGAATTTATTTTCAGTACAAAGTAAAATAAAATAAGGGAATGGGTAAAGAGCCTACTGCAAAAGGCTATTAATACACACAAACATCAGACTTCAGTTCAATGCTAGGCATCTCAATTTTATTTAGTCACAAATTGCTTATGGTTAAACCATTTGGAATTAAAACTAAAAAATGGCACTGGGAGAGCTGCTATTCATCTCAGTGCCTTTTGAAAATAGAACCAGGAATCAGCAGCTCCTACAGGTCTCAGGAGGTGTTCAGGCTGGAATTCTTAGCTGGATGTGACAGCTGGCATCCAACACTAAGCCTGGTAGCTGAAATAGTCAGCTCCTGGGCATCCAATGATACTACAAATCAATCCATAAGAGTGAACTGTAGAAGTAAAAGTAAACACTATGCTTTCCCATACTGTTTATATTAGTAGTGTAGTAATATCACCACACCTTCTGTCAGTATGGAGGATTAGACAGAGCTGTTGCAGCACTCTCCAGTCTCCTACTACAGCAATAGACTGCTATACAGATCTATTGCTTGCTGGTTGCAGCCAGCAGTTAGACGTCATCAGCTGCTCATAGCTGCTTAGGGGGTTTGGATCTGGTCTCAATTGACTTGTTTGCTGTAAATATATGGGGTCGTTTAAAAAAAAAAAAGTCTCATCTGCCTTCCATTGAAACCAGTGCAACGAGATCACCCACAGGTGGGACAGCCGACAGAGAATAAATGATGGGGGGGTCAAGCCAGGGGAGTGCACTCCAGGGGTCACAGAAAAGGATCAGTACAGCCCCCAGACCACTTTCATTAGAAAGCCAATAGTCAGCTTGTGGAGTGTGTGTAAAGCCAATCTGCCAGGAGTGTGTGTAAAGCCACCAGTGGCCACTGCAGTAAGCCTTACTGTGAGGTCGGTAACAGGGTCAAAGAATAACTATACTTTTGTATAGTTTCCGTTGGGCTCCACCTCTCACTGCCATCTCCTGCATTCCCCCCAGGGACAGGGAGAGTAGAAGGGGGGTTGGGTGTGTCTATCAAAAACTATTTACTGGTGAACTTGAGGGATGACATTGAAAATGGGGCAAGGGAAGAGTCCCTGTGGGAGAAACTTTAAAGAAAAGGAACAAATTGGAACTTAATATTTGGGGTATGTTACAGGCCCCCTAACCTGAAGGATGAGGAGAAGTTGGATCTCCTATCATAGTTAGAAATGGCAGCGAGGTAGGGCAACATCATCATAATGGGGGACTTCAACTATCCAAATATTGACTGGGCAGAAGGAACTGCTCACTCAATAATGGCTTGTCATTTCCTACAAGTCTTACAGGACAACTTCATGTGCCAATTGGCGGATGCCCCGAATAGAAAGAATGCGGGACAACTTGGGAAATAGTGATCATAGGGTATTTGCATTCAGAATAGATCACAGGAGAAGGAGGCACAAGGGTAGGGCAAGAACACCAAATTTCAAAAGAGCCAACTTTTCTAAAACTGCGCTCAATACTACAAGATACTACAAATCTTAGAAACATTGAACACTGAGGAAAAATGGCAATACATATAAAAGAGCTAAGGTTAAACCTAGGTGGCTAAACTTTAACATACAAAGATATATTAAAGAAAAAAAATGGCCATTAAAAATATAAGGCAGAGGGGTCATTGTTAGCATTCCAACACTACAAGGAATGCAAAAAGAAGTGTAAGAACACAATCAGGATAGCTAAAACAGACCACGGGAGACACATCCTTTGGCTTTCGTTAGTAACTTTTGATGCCACTGGGTGTAGGGTATCATCTTCCCCTGATGTAGCTATGGTTTTTGGTTCCTTCTATAAGGACCTCTATAGTAGTAAAGTGTCCCATGAAGAAGATGCTTTAATATGTTTTCTGGACTCTGTTTCCCTGCCTATTTTTTCTTCTCCAAACCAAGCTAGACTCTCCCATTACCATACCAGAGTTACAGACAGCATATGGTATATATAATAACAATGCCCCAGGATAAATATATTAAACCTATGGGGATATTCTCCTCCTGGAGCTCTTAGCTGTATTAATGAGGCCTACAAGTTTAGGGTCCTTCCCCCTTCCTTGAATGAAGCAATCCTAGTTGTTCTTTTGAAACCAAGTAAAAACAGTTTTTGTAGCTGCTGACTTTTTATTTTTAAAGAAATGACTGAAGAACCGCTTTAAATCTACTTCTTGGGTTATCATTCAGTAATAAAAAGTTCTACTTCTGTCATTGTAAATTGGACTTCTTGGGTGTAAATCTGAAATGTATGATTACCATTGTTTTGTGTAGGGAGCAACACTTGTGCTGATGCTGTTTTGTAAATCCTCTTTTAAAGTGGTTGTAAGCTCTCCCCCACAACTTTATTCCATTTAAATTAGCATAAAAAACCCTAATGAACACTGCTTGTAGACGACTCCTTACTGTTGTAATCCGTTTTGTTCTTTAGAATGACGTCATTGGCGCATGCTCATATCTGCGCTGATTCACGGCACACTCAGTGTGCTTATCTGTCCATTAACAGGACTCCCTGCGGCACAACAATCAAATGCCACGAGACTGCAGAATCATTCAGAGCTTCCTCCTACACCCCATGTGACATCACATGGAGTGTAAACCTGGGCATCGGACTGCATACTGCAGCTGATAACACTGACACAGGCAAACACTAGATAATCGGCACAAGTAAATACTGTGGAGTAAAACAAGTTGGCTATGAGCAGGGAAGCAGGGTTGCCATAGAAACATTGGATCGAGAAGGAGGCTTGGTTAACAGTACAGGAAGGGCTACATGCAAGGGCGGGAATACATTCTACTGTGGAATCAGAAAACAATACCTAAGATGGCACTGCCTTAGCCATGGAAACAAGTTTCTTTAAAAAGTAAGTAATATGCGGTGGGCGTGGCTTAGCGAGTGGCCGGAATGGAAGCACTAACGGAACTCCGTGATTGACACAGCCTAAAGCCTGACACCCTGCTTGCTCCTACCTGGAAATGGGCAAACTGCTTCACCAGACTCCACACTCCAGATCCTGTCATGGTCCTGCTTCATCCCCAGCCAGGAGCATCTCCGATCTGCTTAAAGCTCAGCCAGCAGCACGAGGCAATGCGGCAGGGCACAAGATGGCGTGGGCCCAGCATGAAGAGGAGGATTTCATTGAAGACTCCCAGACTGCTGCAGAGGACACAGGTAGGGGCCGAACACACTCTAACAAACCCCTCACCTATGCAGACATGTCTGGGTTTACCTCAGATACCAAATTGACATTCTCAGAGGCCATTACTGATTTGAAATCGAACCTGCTAGAAAAGATGGAGACAGTGGAAGCCACGGGCAGACACAGGGACAGAGCATTAGACAGGCTGGAGAATATAGCAGATTCTGATGTCTCTCACTTATTGAAATGAACAGACATTTAGAGGATCTTGACTAGGGATGAGCCGAACACCCCCCGGTTCGGTTCGCACCAGAACCTGCGAACGGACCGAAAGTTCGCACGAACGTTAGAACCCCATTGACGTCTATGGGACTCGAACGTTCGAAATCAAAAGTGCTCATTTTAAAGGCTAATTTGCATGGTATTGTCCTAAAAAGGGTTTGGGGACCCGGGTCCTACCCCAGGGGACATGTATCAATGCAAAAAAAACTTTTAAAAACGGACGTTTTTTCGGGAGCAGTGATTTTAATGATGCTTAAAGTAAAAAAAAAAAGTGAAATATTCCTTTAAATATCGTACCTGGGGGGTGTCTATAGTATGCCTGTAAAGTGACGCGTGTTTCCCGTGTTTAGAACAGTCCCTGCACCAAATGTCATTTTTAAAGGAAAAAATCTCATTTAAAACTGCTTGCGGGTTTAATGTAATGTCGGGTCATGGCAATATGGATAAAAATCAGTGAGACAAACGGCATGGGTACCCCCCAGTCCATTACCAGGCCCTTTGGGTCTTGTATGGATATTAAGGGGAACCGCGCACCCAAATTAAAATAAGGAAAGGTGTGGGGCCACCAGGCCCTATATACTCTGAACAGCAGTATACAGGCGGTGCAAACAAGACAGGGACTGTAGGTTTGTTGTTAAGTAGAATCTCTTTGTAATTTTGAACGGGTACATTTTTAACGTGTTTAGCTCCAGCCAAAAAATCTTTTTTAAGCTTTTTGGAAAACATAGGGAAGGGTTATCACCCCTGTGACATTTGTTTTGCTGTCTTTCCTCCTCTTCAGAAGATTTCACCTCACTTTTTGTCCAAATGAAAAATGTTTTTTGAAAATTTGGGTTTTTTTGTGGAACAAGGATTGGAAAGCATCAGTGGAAAGGAGAATTTTTTTTCCCATATTAACTCTTACAGGAGAGAATTTCCCTTCCTAGGGGTAGATTTCATCTCACTTCCTGTTGTCTCCTTCCGTTTGCAAGTAGGAGTCGTTTGTAAGTTAGATGTTTGAAAGTAGGGTCCTGCCCTATATACTCAGCAGAAATTTGGGCCTTAGGTGTTGCTGTGGCCACAACACTGTAAGCCCTCACAGGGCCCTGCTGTGAAATATTAGATCAAGAATTGTAATTACATGCCCCTGTTGAACAGGAGCTGAAAAATTAGGCCTTGGGCACTGGTGCTGGTGCCACAACACTGCAACCCCTCACAGACACTCTAGTTGGAATGCAGGAACGAGCCCTGCTGCAAAGTATTGCATCAAAAATTGTAATTACACGCCCCTGTTAGACAGGAGCAGAAAAATTGGGCCTTGGGCACTGGTGCTGGTGCCACAACACTGCAACCCCTCACAGACACTCTAGTTGGAATGCAGGAACAAGCCCTGCTGCAAAGTATTACATCAAAAATTGTAATTACATGCCCCTGTTAAACAGGGGCTGAAAAATTGTGCCTTAGGCACTGGTGGTGGCGCCCAGAACCAAAAATGTTCTTACAAGCTATCAGCGTGATGATTGAGGAGGAAGAGGATAATTACTCAGGGATAGTCACTCAGCATCAGCATAGGCAGTCTTTGAAGGGATCTGAGATTTCAAAAAAAATGATTCAGTTACATCAGCATCAGGTGCTTGGTAGCTGGTGGTGATCCAAGACTGATTAATTTTTATGAAGGTCAGTCGATCGACCGAGTCGGTGGACAGACGCACCCTGTGATCGGTTACCACGCCTCCAGCAGCACTGAATGTGCGTTCTGAAAGAACGCTGGATGCAGGACAGGCCAGTAGCTCAATTGCATACTGTGCAAGCTCTGGCCAGTGATCCATCCTCAAGACCCAGTAACCCAGAGGATTTTCGGTGGGAAAGGTGTCCAAGTCTGATCTTGCCCCTAGGTATTCCTGCACCATGTAAAACAGACGCTGGCGATGGTTGCTGGAACCGATCATACCTTGGGGCTGCGGACCAAAAAATTGTCTGAACGCATCGGTCAGACGGCCACCTTCTCCACCGCTCCTTCTTTGACTGACCGAAGCCTCAGCAACACGTTGTCCAGAAACAGGAGTTTGTAACCTCCCAGTCTCTGGGAACGCGTTGCACAGACCTTTCTGCAAGGCCTCCCAAAGATGTTTCATCCTCTGCTCCCTCTGCGATGGCAAGATAAGGTCCGCAACCTTACCCTTGTAACGTGGATCAAGGAGGGTTGCCAGCCAGTATTGGTCCTTCTCCTTGATACCACGAATACGAGGATCCTTTTGCAGGCTTTGCAGGATCAGGGAGGCCATGCAGCGTAGGTTTGCTGAGGCATTCGGTCCGTAGTCCTCTGGGTCACTAAGGACGACATGGTCCGCAGCCACCTCCTCCCAGCCACGTACAAGTCCATGTGTTTCTTGGGACTGATCCCTTAAAGACTGCTGCTGATGCTGAGTGCCAGGCTCCACCTCCATACTGACACAATCTTCCTCCTCCTCCTCCTCCTCGTCCTCTTCCTGTGTGATCGGCGGGCACGCAGGAACACTGTCTGGATAAAGGGGGCCTTGAGAGCTAAGGAAGTCCTCCTCTTCCTGCCTCTGTTCTGCCTCAAGTGCCCTGTCCATTATTCCATGCAGCGTGTGCTCCAACAGGTGGACAAGGGGGACAGTGTCACTGATGCATGCACTGTCACTGCTCACCATCCTCGTGGCCTCCTCAAATGGTGACAGGACAGTGCATGCATCCCTGATCATGGCCCACTGGCGTGGGGAAAAAAAACAAGCTCCCCTGACCCTGTCCTGGTGCCCTAGTCGCACAGGTACTCATTGATGGCCCTCTGCTGCGTGTGCAGCCGCTGCAGCATGGCCAATGTTGAGTTCCACCTGGTGGGCATGTCACAGATTAGGCGGTTCTTGGGCAGGTTAAACTCCTTTTGGAGGTCCGTCAGCCGAGCACTGGCATTATATGACCGGCGGAAATGCACACAGACTTTCCTGGCCTGCCTCAGGACATCCTGTAAGCCCGGGTACCTGCCCAAGAACCACTGCACCACCAAGTTAAAGACGTGAGCCAAACAGGGCACATGGGTCATTTGTCCCTGTCGGAGGGCAGAGAGGAGGTTGGTGCCATTGTCGCAAACCACCATTCCTGCCTTAAGTTGGCGTGGCGTCAACCACCTCTGAACCTGCCCCTGCAGAGCTGACAGAACCTCTGCCCCAGTGTGGCTCCTGTCCCCCAAGCACACCAGCTCAAGCACCACATGGCATCTTTTGGCCTGCGTACTTGCGTAGCCCCTTGAACGACTACGGAGCACCGCTGGTTCCGAGGAAGAGGCCATGGAGGAAGAAGAAGAGGAGGGGGTGGAGGAGAGAGGTGTGTCACAATCATTAGTATTTTGGAGGCGTGGTGGCGGAACAACCTCCAACACTACTGCACCTTGTCCTGCATCCTTCCCAGCTGCCAGCAGAGTCACCCAATGCGCCGTGAAACTTAGGTAACGTCCCTGTCCATGCCTGCTGGACCATGAGTCAGCGGTAATATGCACCTTACCGCTGACCGCCCTGTCCAGCGAGGCATGGACATTGCCTTCCACATGCCGGTAGAGAGCCGGAATCGCCTTCCGTGAGAAAAAGTGGCGTTTGGGTACCTGCCACTGAGGAACCGCACATTCCACAAACTCACGGAAGGGGGCAGAGTCTACCAACTGAAAAGGCAGCAGTTGAAGTGCCAGCAATTTTGCCAAGCTAGCATTCAACCGCTGGGCATGTGGATGGCTGGGAGCAAACTTCTTTCGGCGGTGCAGCAGCTGGGGCAGGGAAATTTGCCTGGTACAATCTGACGTCGGTGTACCAAAAGCAGATTGCCCACAAGTACTTGGCTGTGACACACCTAATTCTACACCTTCATTCCTGTCAGTGCAGGTCTCAGAGAGGACTGAAGGTCTAGTGGGGTTGGAAATCTCAGCTGATGAGGAGCAAGGAGAGGTCCTCTTTGTTCTTTGGTGTGGGTCTTTTAGATGCGCTTGCCAACGAACTGCATGGCAGGTCAACATATGTCTGGTCAAGCATGTGGTACCCAAGCGGGAGATGTTTTGGCCACGTGAGATACGCTTGAGACATATGTTGCAAATAGCAGCGGTGCGATCTGATGCACTCGTCTCAAAAAAGGCCCACACCAAAGAACTTTTTGAATAACGTGCAGAGACTGCAGCGCCCTGCACATGTGATGCAGTCAATGTGCTGCCCTTAGGCTGGCCCCTGGAGGGCATCCTGCCTCGTTGGCGATGTGCCGCCACCTCCTCCTCCTCCTCTCTCCTATCAGGCATCCACGTTGAGTCAGTGACCTCATCATCCCCTCCCTCCTCATCACTGGAGCAAACCTGGCAGTATGCTGCAGCAGGGGGAGCATGACTGCCAGATTGCTGTCCTTCTTGGGCACCCCCTCTGTCCGTGCTCATGTTACTGCCTTCATCGAGCTCAGTATCATCATCAGAGCCTTCCAAACGCTGGGCATCCTCCTGGAGCATGTACCCAACACTGTGGTCAAACAGTTCGAGGGACTCCTCAGGAGGACATGGTGGAGCTAGGGAAGGAGTCACTGATGACATTGAGCCGAGGGAAGAGGCCGCTGCTTTGTCAGACAAAGCACCCTGGGCATGGGTGAGAGAGGATGAGGAGGATGAGGACGGCTTGGTCATCCACTCGACCAAGTCTTCCGCATGTTGTGGCTCAACACGGCCAGCTGCCGAAAAAAAGGCCACGTGCTGATGAGGATGCACCGTCTCCACGACCAGCACTAGACAGAGAGCCTGCTTGCCCTCTCTTATTGGCTTGTGACTGTCTGCCTCTCCTTCTTGGCCTTCCAGACATACTAATGGCCTGTAGCTGCACTAAGCTGGGATATATATATATATATATATATATATATATATATATATATATATATATATATACTGCAGCTAGCAAAATCAACTGCCTGCCTGTAGTATGAGAACACCACCAACCTTCTACAGGTAGCTTTAGCTGAACACTGTGAGGTGGACGCACCCCACTAATTTGTAGGTTTAGCTGAACACTGTGAGCAGGACGCACTGCACTAAATGTAAATAGTCTAGCTGCCTGACCGTGGTACTAATAGGATCAAAAGAACACCAGTAATTTTCTTTAGGTAGCTTTATATACTGTAACAAGACAAGCCTGCCTGTCAGTAGGAAGATAACAGGAACAGATCTAGCTGAACACTGTAAGCAGGACGCACTTTACTAAATGTAAATAGTCTAGCTGCCTGACCGTGGTACTAATAGTATCAAAAGAACACCAGTAATTTTCTTTAGGTAGCTGTTAATACTGTAACAAGACAAGCCTGCCTGTCAGTAGGAAGATAACAGGAACGGATCTAGCTGAACACTGTGAGCAGGACGCACTGCACTAACTGTAAATAGTCTAGCTGCCTGACCGTGGTACTAATAGGATCAAAAGAACACCAGTAATTTTCTTCAGGTAGCTTTATATACTGTAACAAGACAAGCCTGCCTGTCAGTAGGAAGATAACAGGAATGGATCTAGCTGAACACTGTGAGCAGGACGCACTGCACTAAATGTAAATAGTCTAGCTGCCTGACCGTGGTACTAATAGGATCAAAAGAACACCAGTAATTTTCTTTAGGTAGCTGTTAATACTGTAACAAGACAAGCCTGCCTGTCAGTAGGAAGATAACAGGAACAGATCTAGCTGAACACTGTGAGCAGGACGCACTGCACTAAATGTAAATAGTCTAGAAGATAACAGGAACGGATCTAGCTGAACACTGTGAGCAGGACGCACTTTACTAAATGTAAATAGTCTAGCTGCCTGACCGTGGTACTAATAGGATCAAAAGAACACCAGTAATTTTCTTTAGGTAGCTGTTAATACTGTAACAAGACAAGCCTGCCTGTCAGTAGGAAGATAACAGGAACGGATCTAGCTGAACACTGTGAGCAGGACGCACTGCACTAAATGTAAATAGTCTAGAAGATAACAGGAACGGATCTAGCTGAACACTGTGAGCAGGACGCACTTTACTAAATGTAAATAGTCTAGCTGCCTGACCGTGGTACTAATAGGATCAAAAGAACACCAGTAATTTTCTTTAGGTAGCTGTTAATACTGTAACAAGACAAGCCTGCCTGTCAGTAGGAAGATAACAGGAACGGATCTAGCTGAACACTGTGAGCAGGACGCACTGCACTAAATGTAAATAGTCTAGAAGATAACAGGAACGGATCTAGCTGAACACTGTGAGCAGGACGCACTGCACTAAATGTAAATAGTCTAGAAGATAACAGGAACGGATCTAGCTAAACTGAATACAGTGTATATATATATATATATATGCAACACCTGGGATGCATATATATACACAATACACTGTAAGTGCAGCTAACTGACTGACTGTTCTGCCTAATCTATCTAACTCAAATCAAATGACACTGTCTCTCTGTCTATCTCTTTCAACGCCGGAACATACACTACACAGGGCCGCCGTGCAGGCGGCCTTATATAGTGTGGGGCGTGTACTAAATCCCCTGAGCCATAATTGGCCAAAGCCTCCTTGGCTTTGGCCAATTACGGCTCTCTGTTCAGGCGGCGCTGTGATTGGCCAAGCATGCGGGTCATAGTGCATGCTTGGCCAATCATCAGCAAGCAATGCACTGCGATGCCGCAGTGAATTATGGGCCGTGATGCGCCACACGAATTTGGCGCGAACGGCCCATATCGTTCGCAATTCGGCGAACGACCGAACAGCCGATGTTCGAGTCGAACATGGGTTCTACTCGAACACGAAGCTCATCCCTAATCTTGACAATAGAGGACGCAGAAATAATAGAAGAGTAAGGGGGATCCCTGAGACTGTGGACAATGAGCAGATCATCCCTGCTTTACGGAGAGTTTTCAATAGCATATTGGAATGGCAGGAAGATTCAGAAATAGAATTTGTTAGAGCTCACAGGGCCCTCAGAGTCAGGGGCCCTGACACTGCTTCCCCGAGGGATATAATTACTGTAGTTGTTTGCAGAATTACCCTCTTAAAGAGGACATCATGAGAAAAGCATGCAGAAACAACCACATTGTTTTTAACAGGGAAAATATCATGCTCTTCTAGGATCTCTCCCAAATTACTGTGAAAAACCGCAGGGCATTGCGCCCCCTTTTGGACAAACTTAGAGAAAGAGACTTGACATACACATGGCACTTCTCTTTCGCCCTGGTTGTCACCAACATCGGAAAACAAAATGTTCTACGTTCTCCTACTGATCTACCAGAATTCTGTGAGGCCCTAGACTTGGAATAAATAGAACTTCCAGAATGGTACCAAGAGTTCACCTTACCACCTCCCACCAGAAGTCCTCCCAGCTCTTCCTTCTCCACACCGGAAAAATAACAGTCCAAAAAAAAGAAGCACAGTCGTGTTGGTGGTTCACATGTAGGGACCCCCACCTCATGATCTACCTCTTTCTGGTCTCACTCAGCTGAGTAAATGAGCACCTTTGATTACCCAGATTTGATACAAAATACTCCTCAAGCCTGAAACTGTGACAGCTTACTATAGCGGTTTGGTTCTTGTTCTCCTCTTGTGATGCACCAATGTAGCAATGAACTGACTGTGACCCATTCTTGTTGACAGCCTTGGGAATTAAGGTTCAGCTGGGGAGACCACTCCTTTCTGACTTGATAGGCCCGGAACAAGTCGGCTTTATGCCGGGTAGAGAGGGGCAAAAGACAATGTGATCAAGGCCCTCCACACGCTGCACATACTCAGACCTTTGAAGGCCTTCTCCTGTCTATGAATGCGGAGAAGGCCTTCGATAGGGTCTCCTGGGATTATATGCTAGCCACCTGTAAACACGTCAGTTTAGGCCCACACATGATGGTGTGGATCTCCGCCCTCTATCAAAACCCATCTGCTAGGTTAAAGATAAATGGCACTTTATCGGATAAGGTCACGATAACAAACGGAACAAGGCAAGGGTGTCCCCTATTGCCACTATTGTTTATTCTATCCTTAGAACCATTCTTTAGAGTGATCAACAGTGACAAATTAATTACAGGTTTTGAGGTATCAGACAGAAAGTACAAGATTGCAGCCTATGCTGATGATCTGCTATTCTTCTTGACCAAACCACACACCACTATACCCAAATTGGTAAAAGAATTTATGCACTATAGATATATACCCAACCTTAAAATTAACTTTTCAAAATCTGAGGCCATGAATATCACCCTGACAGAAGAAAACCTGAATAGAACTAAGGTTAACTGCCCATTCCGATGGGTGACTAAGGCCATTAAATATCTAGGAGTATGGTTGACCCCACGGTTAACCACCACCTACGAGCGAAACTTTCCTCAACTACTGCAGGGGACATTGAAAGACCTACAGACCTAGCACCCTAGATACTTCCCATGGTTATAAGAGTCGCTATCCTCAAAATAACCATCCTCCCCAGATTATTATATCTTCTAAGAACGTCACCAATTAAAATTCCTTTAAAGTTTTTTTAAGGCGTTACAATCCCCGCTTCCACACTTTTTCTGGGGACACAAAAAATCCAGAATCACATTTTCATTACTCACTAGACCTATGGAACATGGAGCTATGGGATTACCACACTTCCAAAATTATTATCTAGCCTCCCACCTAATGAGAGTGATTGATTGGCACTGCCATGGCAACTACAAAGACTGGGTCACACTAGAGACATCCCTGAGCCCAATTCCCCTGAAGTTCTCCCCCTGGATTCCATGGAAAAGCCATAGCCAATCCATATAACAATACCCATTGACAGGAACCACTTTAAGTGTGTTTCACGCTGTGACCTAAAAAACAACTTAACCTCTTCACTTAGCCCACTAACCCCACTGAGGAACAACCCTGACTTCACCCAGGGAACTGAGAATATAGCCTTCCAAACCCCAGACCCTAAACAACCGCTCACGGTAAGAGACTGCCTCTACAATGGTCAAATTAAGGACATTGCCTTGTTAAAAGATGACCACGGCCTTACATGTCTACCTCTCTGGTCCTACTTTCAAATTCGTAGCTTTGTTAATGACAAGACAAGGAAACCATTTTTTTCTAGTGTACTGACCAATCTAGAATCAGCATGTTCTTGAGGCGACAACTCTGAAAGGGCGACGTCAGTCACCTATGCCTGGTTACAAAACTCTAAAGCCGTGAGTGGGGATAGATTCTGGAGGGAATGGTCAAGGGCTCTGCAGATGGATATCACAGACAATCAATGGAAAACAGCATGTATCCTCTCCCACAAATGCTCCATTAGCATTCAAACACAGGAGACAGAATACAAACTCTTGACACATTCATACGCCACCCCAGCCAAACTAAAAAGATGGTTCCCCCATACCTCTGACAGTTGTTGGAGATGTGGAGTAGAGACAGGCACCCTCCTACACATATGATGGCATTGCCCAGTGTTGAGTGCCTTTTGGCGCAAAATCAGGGAGACCATAGGACAAATCACGGAGACTAGACTCACATTGGATGCAGCCTGTTGCCTGCTTCACATCACTAACTTCCCACTCAGTTGATACAAAAAGTCCTTGACCAAGCATTTGCTCAATGCGGCCAAGACTTTAATACCGCTCCTATGGAAAATTACCCGGGCTCCATCTATACAGAACTGGCTAAGGAAAGTCTCAGAGGTTTGCCAGGTGGAAGAAACATTAGCCCAAACCTCAGACAAAGTGGAGAGATACCATAAAACTTGGGCTCCATGGTCCACCTTTAAAGTCTCAGTTGCCCATGAAAACCTGAAGAATCAATAACCGAAACGTATAGAAATTAGCTGATCCACCTCCAGGACACCAGCAGTATAATCGCTATCCTATATAAAAACCCAAAAAAATGTGAAGAGAGTTTTGCCAGGACAAGACATTATATCTCTTGACTTTCCTTTCCTCTATCTTTCCTTTACCATTCCTAGCCCTCTCTATCTATTGATAATTATGACATCAAAGGTAGATACATCAACATGCATTACTAAATGAGTGTGCTAACCGACTCAACCATCATATATAGCTAAAAGTTGCTTCAACCTCAGACTGTTATGAATATAAAATGCCCTTGAACATTAAGTGATGTTACACTGAGTTATATGTTCAACGTTATATAACCATTCTTGTTACCTAATATGTTTTAACATGGAACACCTTAAGATGCTTGACTGTGCGGTTATACTGTCCTTGCTATCCGCTTTGATTTGTAAAACTTAATATGACTTCAATAAACTTTTGATGTTTAAAAAAAAAAAGTAAGTAATATGCGATTTGGGCTGAACTACAATGGCTATAGTTTGATAATTACTTAATATAATGTACTAAATGAAAAGAAGGATCGGAGTGGAATAGTCCACTTCCTCTTTAATGTAACTTTTTTGTACTCTGTAGACTAAGCAAAAAAACTCAATAAACACTATTCAATTCAATTTCAGAAGACCTTATCTATGAACTACCCAGTATTAATGCAACATTAATGTCTGTTGTTTAGGTATCCTTTTATGGTCAGCCAAAATCTGTATTTTAAAGTGGTTCTAAAGCCAAAAATGTTTTACCCTAATGCAATCCCTGCATTCATGTAAAAAATATCCCAGTAGCAGTATTGCCCATTCACCCCCTTAACTGCTGCAGGTCGGCTCTCCTGCGTGAACCGACATACCTGTACATTGGATCGTGCATGTGAGATTGTGGGCAAAATACATATTTTTTTATTTTTTTATTTTGGATATGTATTTTAGCAGAAAGTAAAAAAAAGTTTTAATTTCAAAATTGTCACTCTTTTTTGTTTATAGCACAAAAAATAAAAAATGCAGCGGTGATCAAATACCACCAAAAGAAAGCTCTATTTGTGGGAAAAAAGAACATCAATTTGGTTTGCTTGGTCAAGCACTGTTCTCATCTGTAGCAGTGCTCTCCTCTCTCCCTACATTCATAGAACAGAGAACTGGCAGCTGGAGTCAATGAAATCCCATGAGCAGAGGGAGGTGGGTGGGCCCAAGCTGTGCTGTGTGTTTCTATGGACACACACAGCACAGCTTGGGAGCGAACATGCATGTTGAGCATCTTGCTATGGGGCAGACACAGAAGAGAAGGAGAAGAAAATGCTGACAGGGGACCCAAAAAGAGGAGGTTTGGGGCTGCACCGTGCAATGGAAAAGCAGGCAAGTATAACATGTTTGTTATATTAAACATGCCCCCAGTGATTGTACTCTGGGCAGGCAGCAGCTACAGGCTAGGCGATGTATCTCTATGTTGCCCAGTACATGCCCCCTGGGGCATGCAGCATGCCGCTGCTGTGGCCACTGTGTCCTCTGGACACAGCAGATTGCAGTTTCCAGTACCCGGAACCCGGCCGATTTGAGAGACAAGGGTATCATGTGATCGCTTGTGCGTTCATATGATCCCAATGTAAACACAACTGTTATTAACGGATTTCATCCATAACAGCTGTGCTTAGTACTGTGATGCTGTGATTGGCCCACATGGTACCTGGGCCAATCACAGCACCTTGTACTATGTGATAGCTGTGGGCCAATTACAGATCACAGTAGTAATCACAGCTGTTATGCATGAGAACCAATCATGACAGTTTAAAACAATGCTGTTACGGAAAAAAAATCCTTGATCACCCCCCCCCCCCCCGAGTAGTACAGTATCACTATTGTGACACTGAGCTACTCTGATGAAAGGATATAATAAAAAAAATGTTAAAAAAGAAAAAAGTTTAAAAAAAGTTTAAAATATTGAAAAAAAAGTATGTAATTATTTATTTTACATACCAGTCAGTATCCCTGATCACTGTCACACCAACCACATGATGCCACTGTACTGCACTGGTGACAGTATGTAAAAAAAAAAAAAAAAAGTGAACAATTTTTTAATTTAATTTACAAAAGATGGTGACAAAAAATTACAACTTCAAAAAAACTTGCCATGCCTCTTACTAAATACCTGTGTCTTATTTCCAAAAAAAGGGGTCTTTTGGGGGGTATTTTTACTGTCATGGCATTTTAAGAGTCATCAGTACATCAGGATTGATCAATTTTCAAATATATATATCATAGTTTGTAGGCGCTATAACTTTCACACAAACCAAATGATATACATTTATTGGGTTTTTTTTTTTACCTGTCTCAGAATACATTTTGGCCTAAATTTATGAAGAAGTTTGATTGGATCGGCTATGTTTTATAACAAAAAGTAGAAAATATTGTTTTGGCTTTTTTCGTTTACGTAGCAAAAAGTAAAAAACCCAGTGGTGACCAAATACCACCAAAAGAAAACTCTATTTATGTAAAAAGAATTATATAATTTTCACTTGAGTACAGTGTTGTATGCAATGGCCAGCAAAAGTAGCACAGTCCTGAATAGCAAAAAATGGCCTGGTTATGAAGGGGATAAAACCTTCCAGAGGTCAAGTGGAACGCTTTAAGGTCTTTGGAGCTGAGAGTTTTTCTGCTTAAACAAAGATATTATGACAGCTACAATAATACTGCATTCAATTCAAAAATATTGTCATATTCAGTAGACTGAATTTTAAAAATTGATGTAAATGTTTTAAGCTTCTAAGCATTCCAGGAATATAATATCCAATTCAGAAACTATATTTTATTCATGTTTGAATAAAGTATGAACATGAAAATTCAATATGTTTACTAAAGCTACAGCTGAAATTGTGCCTCTTAGTTTGAATGTCCAGAATAAATTGTGTTAAGTGTGAAGTCTATTGTTATTGTTGTATACTGTTAAAGTATAATATCTATATATTTAGTAAGAAATAGGTTGGATGGTTACCATTGTTTGATGTAAAAGTGTACATTTTTATGTTTCAGTTGGAATCTCTTGTTCTTGTGATACACATACTCCTGTTTGTCCAGTAGTTTCTTAATGAACAAAGGTTGATGCTAATTTATTGTCTAATGAAAAAGCTTGCATCAGGAAGATGGCACAGGAAGCAGAATTACCGACCCAAAGAATACTTGCTTAATTAAGAACTATGTGTTGCGTATATACACTTTACAATTAATATTATTACAATTTTTTGACAGGTTCTCTTGCAATCATATATTCACCAATTAACAAAAAAACTATAATATTGATGAAAAAATAAAAATGTTTCACTATGTTAGTCATCAACAAAAATATTATACAACTTCCCCTCATTAGTAACATTCAGGTATAAACATACTTTGGAAAATCAGCATTCAATTTAAAAATTGAACAGCCCTCCACTGGACCAATGCATAGGTGTAGAACCTTCTTAAAAAGAAAGTATTCAAAAGTCTTGTTTTGTTACAAAGCCCCAAATGAGAGGATTATTCCTTGTTTCAGGATACTGGGTAGGGCATTACAAATCATTGCTTTTTGCCCCAGTGCCCAATTGTACATTCAGAATTGGTAATGTAGAGATACGGAATAATATTGTTATAGAGGCATTTATTCAAAATTACATACAGCTATTTCAGTCTGAAAAAAAAGAAAAAAAGCCTGAAACAGCCAGATGTAGTTTGGAATAAATGGATCTATAATATTAGGTTGTTACTGTACTATACACTAGCTAATGCGGTTGCCTTTGGGGTGAAATTGAATGATTTGCATGCCTTCATCCACTATCCTAAAATAAAGAATAATCATCTTATTTTTGGGATATGTGATGGATTAACAATATGAAAATCGTTATTTATCCTTAGGCAAGTATGCTGTAATCATATTATTATTTAGATTACAACTATTGTAGGTTGGTTACTTGTGTAGGATAATTAATTATTATTCTTATTTAATATAATGTTAATATGATGTATTGAATATTTGTATGATATAATAGTTATTATAGTTATAGCTTTCATGAATGTAATTTTGCTCATTTAATTTCTTATTTTATTTATTTATTTTATTGATTCATTTTAGGTGGGTGTGTGTGTTTATGTGTATATGGGTTGGCAGGTTTGTTCAGTTTTTGTAACTTAATTTAATACATCTACTTTTTAATTGATTAGACTGCATAAATATTAAAAAAAAAGTTAATCAAAGCATTGCTTTATAACAGTACTTGCATTCACTCTTTATTAATAGGTACCATTTATTGGAATGCAATTTTCTGTGAGCAATAACCACTGTATTCAAACCATGGAACAAGAAACTGCATACTGTAAAAAGTAATGAAAAAAGGTTATATTTATCACCCGATAATACAAAAATGTTACATGTAGTAAAATAACCTATATCTGGGGAAAAATGGGAAACATATTTGGTTGTAAATGATTGCAGTCAAAGTTACCATTTAGGAACTAATATGTGTAAAATAAAAAAAAATGCACCACCTTTTATGGTTTTGTCCATTTGTCTACTTTTAGTACTATGAAAATAAATTAGAAGGCAATGTATTATTGTACTGACTAAAAGCCTTATAGGTCCTTAAAAATTTATTTCAAACCTATTTAGGTAGACAATTTAGGCAAGGTGTTATTGGCAAATGAAGCTGCAAAATTAAAGTATTTTTAAACATATTTTCAAACATATTGAAAGTTGCATAAAATGTTTGAGTAAGTACATCTAGCCTACAATAATTTGATCTTACGGCTATACTCAGTGGTCTATTGCAAAAAAAAGTTTTTTTATTAGATATTATTATTATTATTGTTGTTGTTGTTAGCTTTGTTGCCATTTATGTTATTTATTTTTCTAGTTATAAATAATACTACTTTATATAATTTAGTTGTGAAAAGGGCATTTTGCAGCAGATAAATTGTCTTGGTTAGATTAAGACATACACAAACCTGTTCACTCTCGAGCATTTCTGGAAAGCTTTGCTGTCTTGTTGTGCTCCCAATAAAGATGAGGCATGTTCATAAACAGCAAGATTATCTGGAGTGACATTATTTTTCATCATAAGAGTGCTTAGCGCCTCATTTTATATTCCTGTAACTTGTATTAAACTTCAGGAGCATGCCGCATGCTCTCTAGATATTTATGTGTTGTGGAGCACTTATTGCCTGCTGGAGGATGATATTAAGTCTTTTTTTTCCTTTTCAAATATATTTGATTAAAAATAAAGGTCAATATTGCATAAGTAATGCCAGAGACATATCACAAATTATATGCCATGTGACTCTGTGTAACAACATTCTACACTCTGATATTTAATGCAAAGTGAATGAGAAAAATTTTGTTTTCAATGTTCAATATGCTAAAAGAATGGTGTGCAATGCTTAGTGAGTAACATCTGAAGTCAAAAAGAGGCTATGGTGTTTACAGTATATATTACAGTATATGTCCAGATATGCTACTGGACAAAAGATATCTATATGCTAAAAAGCTGGAACCTTTTGAATTTCATTTTGTACACTGCTGCATTTTCCAAGATAATGTCAATGCCATACAACTAAGCAGCAATGACCTTTTTGGATATAAGGCCCTAAGGATGAGCTTTAGGTTCAGGTTGACCATGAGTTTGAACTGAACCCAGGTCATTTGTGTTTCAACAAAATAGCAAGCTAATGTAGCTGTTCACACCCATAGAAACCAACAATGCACTTCCTGACATCTAAACTATGGTCAGGTGGATTAGAAGGGCCAAAACAATATACAAAACAATTCTCCTGCGCTTGGGTGCCGAGTCTATAGGTGTGTGGTGCAGTCAACCCTTAATATTGTATTGAATGGAAAGTCACTGGTCTTGCTGCCCTCCTCAGAACCATGGGAGTCCTTGAAGCTGAAACATATGAATCGATTTGGCTCTGAGGAAGAGGTTTCTCCCTCGTAATGCGTAAGCCACCCTGCAATACCACCTGATCCTCCGAGCATTTCCAGTTTCAGTTGCAGACTGTAGAGATACTACTCGTTATTGCTGTTGCGTTGATAAGCTTGTATACCATGTTTGTATGTGAGTATAATCATTGCTGTATACCTTGATTAAAATTACTTTTGGTAATACATGAGGTTTGTACGCCCTCCCTTCTTTCCCATATGGCTTAGAAGGGCCAATCATGGGAATTTTCTTATTTGCCAGGCTCCTCCTTAAAAAGTCAAAGTTTCTAGCAGCCTTCATTCAGTGTGTGTTGGAGCAGACATCAGGTTGTTAGGGAAAGATACAAGACTGCAGGGAAAGCTAGGTGTTAATGCTTGTGCTGGATGCTAAAACATCTATCCACATTTACACTGAGTCACTGATATACAAACAGTGTGTTATACATTATTATAGCAGATTGGGGAGAAAATAGTGTTTCCAGAGAGAGTTGCCACTGATTACTGATAAAAATGTCTATAGGTACATTAGGTCACAGACACAGAGGAGTTGATTTACTAAAACTGGAGAGTGAAAAATCTGGTGCAGCTGTGCATGGTAGCCTTCTAACTTCAGCCTGTTCAATTAAGCTTTGACAAAAAAACTGAAAGCTGCAGAGCTGCATCATATTTTTCACGTTCTAGTTTTAGTAAATCAACCCAAGTGTCTTGCACACTCTTATGCCCTGTACACACAATCGGACATTCCGACAACAAGCTCCCATCGAACAGTTGTTGTCGGAAAATCCAACCGTGTGTACAGGGCATAAGAGTAGTTTGTGAGAGATCACAGAGTGTTTGCAAAGAGTTACAGTATACTATACATGTATCAGCAACATTTCAGTTGCTGTTTGGCTCCTTGACTCCCCATCTTGTCTTATTTTTTGGGAGTGGTTTTTCATTTCACATTCATTTTTTTTTTGTCAGATAGATTTGGGTTTTAGTGTTTAATAAAAGCATTTAAAAGCTGCGCAAATTCCCACTATAATATGTTGCTTTTTTCAGTGATTTAAATACACTGTACTGTTGATTATTTTTTTTTTTAGTTAAAAGCTGGTTGGTGTGGGTCCATTCGACAAATTTGCCAAGTCAAAGTATTTGCCCACAAATTATCCAAGTATTTTTTTAAATATTTATTTAATGGTATTTTATACACAATAAAGACAATACAATACAAAAAAATCCAGAAAAAAAGAACAGGCCTATACAGGCCTATACATTCTCTCAAGTCGCTACAATGCATTGCATAAGTAAAAGGAACTGGAGTTTACATTGAGTACACCCCTAAGTGAAAATGTCCAAATTGGGCCCAAAGTGTCAATATTTGTGGCCATCATTATTTTCCAGCACTGCCTTAACCCTCTTGGGCATGGAGTTCACCAGAGCTTCATAGGTTGCCACTGGAGTCCTCTTCCACTCCTCCATGACGATATCACAGAGCTGCTGGATATTGGAGACCTTTTGCTCCTCCATCTTATGTTTGAGGATGCTCCACAGATGTTCAATAGGGTTTAGGTCTGGAAAAATCCTTGGCCAGTCCATCACCTTTACCCTCAGCTTCTTTAGCAAGGCAATGGTCATCTTGGAGGTGTGTTTGGGGTCGTTATCATGTTGGAATACTGCCCTGTGGCCCAGTCTTCCCTAAATAAACTGTAGCTTCCCAGTGCTGGCAGCACTCATACAGCCCTAGACCATGACACTCCCACCACCATGCTTGACTGTAGGCAAGACACGCTTGTCTTTGTATTCTTCATGTAGTTGCCGCCACACACGCTTGACACCATCTGAACCAAACAAGTTTATCTTGGTCTCATCAGGTTCCAGTAATCCATGTCCTTAGTCTGCTTGTATTGAGAAAACTGTTTGTGGGCTTTCTTGTGCATTATCTTTAGAAGAGGCTTCCTTCTGGGATGACATCCATGCAGACCAATTTGATGCAGTGTGCGGAGTATGGTCTGAGCACTGACAGGCTGACCCCCCACCCCTTCAACCTCTGCAGCAATGGTGGCAGCAATGCTGGCATATGTCTATTTTCCAAAGACAACCTATGGATATGATGCTGAGCATGTGCACTCAACTTCTTTGGTCGACCATGGCGAGGCCTGTTCTGAGTGGAACCTGTCCTGTCAAACCACTATATGGTCTTGGCCATCGTGCTGCAGCTTAATTTCAGGGTCTTGGCAATCTTCTTATAGCCTAGGCAATCTTTATGTAGAGCAACATTTCTTTTTTTCAGATCCTCAGAGAGTTCTTTGCCATGAGGTGCCATGTTGAACTTCCAGTGACCAGTATGAGAGAGTGAGAGTGATAACACCAAATTTAACACATCTGCTCCCCATTCACACTGGAGACCTTGTAACATTAACGCGTCACAAGACACATGACACCGGGGAGGAAAAAAGGGCTAATTGGGCCAAATTTGGACATTTTCACTTAGGAGTGTACTTACTTTTGTTGTCAGTGGTTTAGACATTAATGTCTGTATGTTGAGTTATTTTGAGGGGACAGCAAATTTACACTGTTATACAATCATTACACTCACTACTTTACATTGTAGCAAAGTTTCATTTCTTCAATGTCACATGAAAAGATATAACAAAAATGTGAGGGGTATACTCACTTTTGTGAGATACTGTATATATCATAATATATAATAATTATTATTATTATACAGGATTTATATAGCGCCAACAGTTTACGCAGCGCTTTACAATATAAAAGGGTGACAATACAGTTATAATACAATAAAATACAAGAGGATTAAGAGGGCCCTGCTCAGAAGAGCTTACAATCTAATAGGGTGAGGCAGGTGGTACAAAAGGTTGTAACTGTGGGGAATGAGCTGTTGGAAGTGGTAGGAGATTAGTTGGAGATGTAATAGGCTTTCCTGAAGAGATGAGTTTTCAGGGATCGCCTGAAGGTAGCAAGAGTAGGGGATAGCCGGATAGATGGAGGTAGCGAGTTCCAGAGGATGGGAGAGGCTCTGGAGAAATCCTGGAGACGAGCATGGGAGGAGGAGATGAGAGAGCTTGAAAGCAGGAGGTCTTGAGAAGAGTGGAGAGGTCGATTTGGGTGATATTTGGAGACAAGATTGGTGATGTAGCTCGGGGCAGAGTTGTAAATGGCTTTGTATGTTGTGGTTAGTATTTTGAATTCAATTCGCTGGGTGATTGGGAGCCAGTGTAGGGATTGGAGTAGAGGGTTGGCAGACACTGAGCGGTTGGTAAGGTGGATAAGTCTGGCAGCAGCATTCATGATATACTGAAGAGGGGATAGCCGATGGAGAGGTAGACCAATGAGAAGGGAGTTGCAATAGTCAAGGCGAGAGATAACAAGGGAGTGAATGAGGAGCTTGGTGGTTTCATTTGTTAAAAAGGGGTGAATTTTAGAGATGTTACGGAGGTGAATTCTATAAACTTTTGACAACGATTGGATTTGAGGATGAAATGACAAGTCAGAGTCTAGGATTACACCTATTACCCTGGCTTGAGGGGAGGGACTGATGATTGCATTGTTGATTTTGATGGAAAAGTCATGGAGGGAGGAACAGGTGGGGGGGAATATTAATAGCTCAGTTTTAAAGAGATTTAGTTTAAGGAAGTGGTATGACATCCATGCTGATATGTCAGTTAGTAAGTTAGTAATGAGAGAGGAGACTAAAGGAGTGAGGTGAGGAGTAGACAGATAGATTTGGGTGTCATCAGCGTATAAGGTTATTTTCACTGAGGTAGGAGCTAAGACGGTTGTAGACTAAGCGTTCTAGAAATTTAGAGGTGAATGGGAGCAATGAGATGGGTCTTAAGTTGTTCAGGTTGGAAGGGTCCAGTGAGGGCTTTTTAAGAATGGGAGTGATTTGCGCATGTTTTAGAGGGGAGGGAAAGATGCCACTAGAGAGGGAGAGATTGAAGATGTGGGTGAGGGAGCATAGGATAGAAGAAGAGGGTGACCGTAGTAGTTGTGAGGGAACAGGATCCAAGGGACAATTGGTTAGGTGGGCATCCGAGAAAAGTTTTGTAACCTCTTCAGTAGTAGCCAATTCAAAAGAGGAGAATGTTGAATGTGCTGCTAGGCAAGGTATGTTGGGTGGGGAAGACATACGCACAGTGGAGATGTCCTCACGAATTGCATCGATCTTGTCTTTGAAGTGATTGGCAATCTCTTGGGCAGTGAGTGAGTTAGTTGGTAGAGGGGGTGGGGGACAAAGCAGAGAGTTAAAGGTTGAGAAGAGCCGACAGGGACTGGATGACAAGGAATTATTAAGAAAGACAAAGTAGGCTTGTTTGGCAGCATGGAGGCACGAATTGTATTTTAGAAGGGCAGGTTTATATAGGGTTAAGTCTTGCAGGCATTTGGTTTTACGCCATAGTCGTTCAAGAGCACGGCAATGTCTCTTGAGAATTCTAGTTTTGTCAGTTTGCCAGGGTTGTAACGGTCGGGGCCTGATTCTGCGTGTGGTTAGAGGAGCAAGTGCATCTAGTGATGATGAGAGTGAACTGTTGTAGACAGAGGTGGCCAGGTCAGGACAGGACAGGGGAGAGATTATGTCATATAGGTGGTCAGTAGCAGAATAGAGAAGAGAAGGGTTAAAGTGGCGAAGGTTTCTACAAGTAATTGTTTGCTGCTTGGAGGGATGGATGGTTAGAGACAAAGATACAGTGAAAGTAATGATCCGAGAGAGGAAAGGGGGTGTTGGTGAGGTTGCCAGGGTTACAGAGATGGGAGAATATAAGGTCAAGGGTATTACCACTGGAGTGAGTGGAAGTATGTGTCCATTGGGTTAGGTCAAAAGATGAGGTTAAGTCGAGAAGTTTAGCTGTCGTTGGGCTGTTAACATTGACAGGAATGTTGAAGTCGCCAAGAATAATGGTGGGTATTTCAGAGGAGATAAAGTAGGGTAGCCAGGCAGCAAAGTCATCAAGAAAGCGCGATACCAGTTCTGGAGGCCGATAAATTTCTGCAATCCTCAGAGAAATGGGAGAAAACAGACGAATACAGTGCATCTCGAAAGAAGAGAGGGATAGAGAGGGAGGGACAAGAAGGACTTGGAAGGTGCTTTGTAGGGATAGAAGGAAGCCAACTCCACCTCCTTTCTGTCTGTTGGGTCTGGGGGAATGAGTCCAATGGAGACCACCATGGGAGAAGGCAGCAGGAGAAGCTGAGTCAAAATTTTGAAGCCAGGTTTCTGTTATGGCGAGTATGTTAAAGCCATGAGAGATGAAGAGGTCATGTACAGATGTTAGCTTGTTACAAATGGAGCGGGCGTTCCAAAGGACGCATGAGATTGGTGGGCTGCTTTGAGGAAGCAGGGGGATAGAAACTAAACTGAGTGGATTGCGGTGGTTGCCAGAGGGGGAGGGGTATTGGATATGTGGCTTGCATTTGGAAAATGGCATACCAGGATTAGGAGAAATGTCACCTGAGACTAGGAGAAGGAGGGTGAGGAAGGCAAGGTGGGAGTGGGATGTGCATGAGTGCACGTGTCTAGTGGCCCTGGTGTTTATGTCAGCATGTGGGTGCAGCAAATGCAGGTGATGATGGGTGCCATAGTAGGGAGAGGGTAGGAGTGAGGGTGATATGTGCATGCTGCAGGGAAGAGAGGAGGGGTAGAGTAAAGATAATTTGAGGATAGATGACACCAATGTGAGAAGGAAGAGAATAAGGAGCATGTTAGTGGATAGAGAGTGGGAAACTAACTTAATATAAAATAAATATCAAAAGCTGGTTTGCTTGTCGTCTTGCAGAGTGGAGCAGAGTTTTTGTTGTTGTTCATCCAGCTTTAGTTAAACTGCGTCGGTGAAACTGCGCATCACTCGTGACAGAGCCATGATGTCTGTGCCTTGCCCCTGTCTGCGCCATCCCATAAGCTGCTTTAAATTTATAGGGAGACTAAGCAGGGATGCATTTCTCAGTTGGTCATTATTGGGTCTGATGTGAGACACCTGCATATGGGGAGGAGATGGCCAGTACCAGACTAGCTACAGACACAGGCTAGGGTCGTAAAGCTAATTACCTCTCTTGATGACTCAAGCCACATGGAGTTGAGAATTAATCACCAGTAATATTGCTATTGCAGTGTGTTTGTTATAGAGCTAGCATTAAATATAGAAGTTTAAATATATGGCAGCAGGAGACAATTACCAAAAATGTTACAGCAAATTCAGTTCAGTAGAGATGTACAGATGGATAGGAGACAATTACTAAAAATGTTACAGCAAAGTCAGTTCAGTAGAGATGTACAGATGGATAGGAGACAATTACCAAAAATGTTACAGCAAAGTCAGTTCAGTAGAGATGTACAGATGGATAGGAGACAATTACCAAAAATGTTACAGCAAAGTCAGTTCAGTAGAGATGTACAGATGGATAGGAGACAAAATCAAATCAAATATCAAATACACTGCCACTAACTAAATAACCTGCCTGCTCAATCTAACTCAAGCTTTCTCTCTATGTCCACTCCAACAACACTACACGTGGTCGCTATTTAAGCAGCCTTATATAGTGTGGGGCGTGGACTTAGTCCCCCTGAGTCATGATTGGCTAAAGGCACCCTGCCTTTGGCCAATCATGGCTCTCACAGTAGAGTGTGTTGTGATTGGCCAAAGCATGCAGGTCAGTGCATGCTTTGGCCAAACATCATTCAGCAATGCACTGTGATCTCGCAGTGCATTATGGAGCGTTCCACGGCACTCAAATTTGCCATGAACGCCACATAATGTTCGCTGTTTATTGAAAAGGCAAACACCTGATGTTCGAGTCGAACTTATGTTCAACTCGAACATTGAGTTCATCCTTAAAAAATAACATCAATCACTTTCAACAAGTTATTAATCAAAGGGTCCCTTCTGGTATAGTAAAATTGTCTTTTTTGCATACAAATAGAGGATACGCAGAAAGCGCTTATCATACATGGAAAGGGTAATATTACCAAACACGCCTAATAAACAGTTCTGCGGTTGTGATGTATTGGGGAGACCTAATGCTGAGGAAATAAAAGTATTACTCTCCACCCACAAACGGTTCAAACTGCCTGCACACTAAACCAAAGTGGTTTAATGTACAGACAACTATCAGTTTCGGCTAGAGTAAGCAGCAGTGAAGGGCCAGTGTGATGCATGTTTCAGCGCATCATACAGTTTCCTCTTTTTTCTCTTTTTTCCTAAACTTTATTTAAAGCGCACAAAGTGACACTTCGTTAATGTCACTACACAGCAACTCAGTGAGCTGTGCTGCTATGCAGTGACATGTGGTGCCATCCAGTGGGCTGCAATAAAATGCAGCAGTGAAAAGTGAGCACAAGATCTCTCCAGCCCCCCAACCTCTATATTCTTATTTAGGCATTGCCAATAGCACTGAGCACCTAACACTGATCAATATATTTTCTAAAAATCTCAACTACTTTCCACCCATCAACTTGTCATCACCAAAACAACTAAACATATGACAGAAACCTACCACAGACATTTTAAATATTTATGAAGCATAAACAGGTTGTGTTGACCAATTTGATCATTATTTTGATGAAAGTAGATTCAAAGTGGTTGAAATTGCCAGGAAAAATGTTGTGTGTGTGGATGTCATTAGTTCTAGGGAGAGATTGCAGAAACAATGTAGATGGCACCTCCTGCTGCCAGCTATGGAACCCTAACGCAAGCTCTTAAAAGATATATAAAGTCACATTTATGGATAATTATGACCTAGTAGGATCTTGCTGCAAAGAGCTATTTTCACATTCCCTTGTGTGTATTTAACCTACCTGGCGGTATGATTAGGTCAGATTTTTGATGCTCAAAGCGGTACATTGTTTTGCATGGAAATTTGGCATTTTATATTGTAGGCCTGTAATTCTTAGGAATAACTCGCTTAAATCTGTCCAAACAAGAGTCTAGTAGACATCCCGGGTATGATAAAGTTTGAAACACTAAATCATAAATTATAATATAATAAATAAAAATAAAAAATTAAAACAAATAATAATATAATAGTAATAAAATGTATTCAATAATGTAATCAAATCAAAAACACTGAAATTTGTTCAGTTGCAGAATTGTCGCTGTCGTTACTTCAGTGTTTGATGATGAATTTCCCCACAAATCACTATCGCTCAATTCTGCAAGTGATTCTAATTTATTATCGCTGTTTTCTAGACAGTCTAAAACCGCTTTTGACCTAAAGGGACACTTTTTGGTTGCTATGGACAATCTCAAGTTTCCAGGCAGAAAGAACAGTATACAGGTATACAATATAAAACTGCATGCAGGGCACTGGACAAAGCATTTGGGACAAAAGGGATGTGAAATAATTTGATACAGTAATGTAATCTGTAAGATTACAGTGTACAGTATGTATTGTGTGTTTTTTTTTTGAATTTGGCGCCGTTCTCCGTCCCCGTGAGTCACCACGCTTGCAGGGAACAGAGCCCGGCACAGTGATAGACCGAGCGGAGGAGACAGCTCGCACACACAGCGGGGAGACATCGCAGGATCCTGGGGACAAGGTAAGTAGCTTTGCCTGGATCCTGGAGATTATTAATGCATATGAGGTATACTGAAAATACCGCATAAGCAGCTTATCCAGCCACAACAAGACACAAAGGATATATATATATATATATATATATATATATATATATATATATATAAAGAAAACAAGTGATTTTAAAGTGCAATGTGTAATATAATATACTAGATGTATACCATTAGAATGACAGTAGCGATTACTGAACTACTACCTGTATATGCACCTGTAATGCACGCACGTTGGATTTTTTCTGAACTGTTTTTATGGACTTTATGTGCATTTCTTTCATATATTGGACTTTAATAATATCGTACCACATCTTGGATTTGATATTCACACTCATTGTGTGGCACTTGGCACTTTGTTGTATTTTGCACTTATCACTGTGATATATTTATTTATATATATATTTATATTTTTTTTACATGGTAAATTTCAGACTATATAAATGATTTTTTCATCCATTATATATACAGGTAGTAGTTCAGTAATCACTACTCTCATTCTAATGGTATACATCTAGTATATTATTTACACATTGCACTTTAAAATATATATATATCATTTGTGCCTTGCTGTGGCTGGATAAGCCGCTTATGCGGTATTTTCAGTATACCTCATATGCATTAATAATCTCCTGATTGATATTTTCACCTTAGCGCAGCGTATCTTTTGTATACATTGTATTGCAGGGCATATGAAAAGTGTTCTGCGCGAGTAGCTAGGTGATTTCCACATTTGAGGCAATATACCATTGGGGCTTGCAAAATCCCCTTTTATCTATCTTTGCCTGGATCCTGCAATGTGATCCCGAGTGTGGCTCAGGGTTACCGCTTTGGTAATGAAATTTCACCCCGAGCCTCACTCGGGAATACTGCCAGGGAGGTTAAATAAGCTCTCCAAAGGTCATTTGGGGAAAAAGCTTCATAGTAATCTGTATGCAGAGATACGTTAAAAAAAGTACACAGTGAAAAATACTTTCATTTAGCTGTCTTTTCTTTGCAAATATGTGATTATCATATTTCCATGTACTCTTTTTTTTAAATGCCATCAGATTTTTTATGGTTACATTAAATGATCATAAGGGTGAAGTGAAAGATTAATAAAATATTTATAAAATATTTATATCACATCTATTAAATGCAATTATTTTGATACACTCATTCGTTTTAATTAAATTGTGGGTTCATTTTTATCTCCCATGGTTGGTACCATTGTATACATTTCTCTTCAAATGGGAAAAAAACAGTTCATAAATTAGACAGAGATTTTCTTTTTCATAGGTGAGCATTAATGGATAGCTAAACTCTTTTTTAAAATTTACAGTAGTTATTCTAACTGCCTAACCACATCCAATCAAAAGTAAAACCACCTTTCCCCAACCCAGAGGCATACTTACCTCAATTTTACTGCTGCAATCCTTACATCCTGTGGTTTAAATCTTCTTGCCTTTGGCCCACCTGCACTGGTGTTTCCTACAGACTTTTATGGGCTGTCCCCCAGAGAGTCTCTTATATGTAATGTAGGATGTTCATGCAGGAGACTGATCATGGTAATGTGCAAGCATGTCTCCTTTTTAGATATTGATAATGAGGAGGATAGTACCATAACCATAAATGAAGAGGAAAGTTCAGCCATATACAGGTCAGTGGACATCAGGCAGGAAACAGCAAGATCCAGTAATGTTACATGAGCTGAAACTTAGTGTAAAGTAGACTCCAGCAATAAAGAGGGGGTAGATGAAAAGGTGGCAAACCGTCCATGGGTGCCACCATTTGGGCAGGAGGAAAATTCTGAGGGAGTGGCAGTACAGCAGTGAGGGATTGTTTTTCCCAAGGGCAGAGCAGTATGCAGAGGACTGGAGAGAGCAGCCATCCTATTTAATCTGGCTGCACCTCCCCACAGGACCATATGTAAGAGCTCTGCTGTGTATGGCTTCCATAATGCATCTGATGGCAGAGATTACTGATAAAATCCCTTGTGTTCCTCCTAGAGCACACACTGCATGTCCTTATAGACCAGGCATTAGGAACATGGCCAGCAGGAACCTTAGACTACTGACTCCATCCCTGTGAATGAGCATGAGGAGGGTTGTGGTGCTAGTGGTAAGGAGGAGGAAATGGGGCTGCTGTCAAGACACACGTTACCATCTCCATAGAGTGGAGTCACTCTAAGACAGGAATTGTGTTACTAGCTGAATCATCAGGTGAAAATGAAGAAAAATGCTGAATCTACACCATTGGCTTACTTCCTCAGATAAACAAGGCTTTTTCCTCTCCTTGGATGTTGAGGAGGCATTCGATAGGTTGGCCTGGGACTACATGGTGGTGGGCTTACATGCGATCAGAATTTGCACCTGTTTTTTCAACTATATTATGTCTTTGTGCGCTGCTCTTACCGTAAACATTCGCGTCAATGCGCACATGTTGAATGGCTTCCCCATCTGTAACGCCACTAGACAGGGCTGCCCCTTGTCCCCCTTGCTATTTGTCCTTATGCTAGAGCCCTTACTTTGTTGTCTCTGAGCTAATCTAAATATTAATGGTTTGATGGTATCAGGCTGTACTTACAAGTTGACAGCCTTTGCCGATGACATTTTACTTTTCCTAACTGAACCACACATCATGTTCCCCAACTTATTGAAGGACTTTGACCTATTTCACTATATGTCTAACCTTAAAATCAATTTCTCCAATTCTCATGCACTTAACGTGACCCTGCTGGCTGCCCAAGTAGCGCAATGCCAGAAGAACTTACCGTTCCAATGGAAGTCGGACGCCATAACCTACCTGGGAAGCCAGCTCACCGATTGCCTGTTCAAGCTATATTCCAGGAACTATACACCTCTCCTTCGGAAAGTTACAGCTGAATTACGTAATCGTTCTTACCAACCAAGAATCATAGAAACAGTTTATGTGCCAATCACTTCTACCAGAACGGCATACTCCTTGACCAGGCTGGTGTGACTTCCCAAATGTAAGATGCTCCTCTCCCATACTGGACGTACATTCAACTGTGACATTGGGGTTTATTTATGAAAGGTAAATCCACTTTGCATTACAAGTGCAAACTACAAGTGCAAAGTGCACTTGAAATTGCACTGAAAATGCACTGAGAGGTGCAGTCACTGTAGATCCGAGGGGGACATGCAAGGAAATTAAAAAACAGCATTTTAGCTTGCACATGATTGGATAATAAAATCAGCAGAGCTTCCCCTCATTTCAGATCTACCCCTCAGATTTACAGTGACTGCACTTCCAAGTGCACTTTCAGTGCAATTTCAAGTGCACTTTGCAGTTGTAGTTTGCACTTGTAGTGCAAAGTGGATTTGCCTTTCTTAAATAACCCCCATAGCCTCAGATCCATTGAATCTCTTTCTTCGGTGTCACTACCTCTGACTCATTTTGAATCCTTTGCTCTAAGACCTCGCCTCAACAGCACGTTATCTCCACTATTCATGGTCTCTCTTCATGGACAAGCCCTTGAATCTCAGGAAGGCCTGTAAAGCCTGGGAATGGGATCTGTGCTTAGAACTGTCCCTGGAGCAATAGGACCGCATATACATTAACGCTCATAAGGGCTCCATTAATGTCATAATGCAGGAAAACAGCTATAAGATCTTATTGCGATGGTAAAGGACCCAGAGCCAACTGCACAAAGTTTGCTTGAATACATCTGACATGTGCTGGCGATGTAACCAAGATTTCAGCACACTATTACATGTCTGGTGGATGTTCCCTCTCCTCCAACCCTTTTGGAAAAAGGTCCACAGCATAATATCTCAGATTGGGATGAGCCCGATGTTCGAGTCGAATGTAAGTTTGACTCGAACATTGGGTGTTCACCTGTTCGCCAAACAGCGAACAATTTGCAGTGTTTGCAGACAATTCGAAAAGCTGCGGAACGCCATTAAAGTCTATGGGACACTAACATGAAAAACTAAAAGTGCTCATCTTAAAGGCTTATATGCACGTTATTGCCATAAAAAGTGTTTGGGGGCCTGAGTCCTGCCCCAAGGGACATGTAATTAATGCAAAAAAAGTTTAAAAACAATGTTTTTTTCAAGAGCAGTGATTTTAATAATGCTTAAAGTGAAAATTTTCCTTTGTTTAGAACAATACCACAGCAAAATGAAATTTCTAAAGGAAAAAATGTCATTTAAAACTACTCGCGGCTGTAATGTATTGTCGGGTCCCGGCAATATAGATGAAAATCATTGAAAAAAATGGCATTGGGGTTCCCTCCCCAGTCCATTACCAAGTCCTTTGGGTCTGGTATGGATATTAAGGGAAACCCCCACCTAAATTTAAAAAAACAATTGCGTGGGGCTCCCCCCAAAATCCATACCAGGCCCTTCAGGTCTGGTATGGATATTAAGAGGAACCCTGCACCAATTTTTTTTTTAAATGATGTAGGGGTCCCCCCAAAATCCATACCAGACCCTTATCTGAGCACGCAACCTGGCAGGCCATAGGAAAAGGGGGGGAGAGAGAGTGCCCCCCCTCCTGAACTGTACCAGGTCACATGCCCTCAACATGGGGAGGATGCTTCGAGGTACTCAAAGCACATTGTCCCCATGTTGATGGGGACAAGGGCCTCATATCCACAACCCTTGCCCAGTGGTTGTGGGGGTCTGCAGGCAGGGGGGCTAACAAGGGGACCCCCAGATCATGTTACCCCTATGTGAATGGGTAGCAGGTACATTCACCAAAAAAGTGTCAAAATGTTAAAAATTACAGTAGACAACTTGAGACAAGTCCTTTATTTAGAAAAAATAAATAAAAAACTGTGCCATGATGTCCATTCATCTTCGATCACAGCGTCCGTTGACCCGTTTAAAAAAAAAAAAAACTGAAAAACCTCAGCCTCCAAGGGAGTCTCCCGCTGAGTGAAGTCTCTTTGCAATGACAGCTGTTGTAAAGCTGAGGGCAGGGCCCCCTGGTGATGTAAACAGGTGACCCTGCCCCCTTCTTACATTACGTGATGGTGAGCAGTATGAGCTTGTGCATTGTCCTGAAGAAACAGGACGCCCTTAGTGATCAAACCAGGCCGTTTTTTCTGCAAACGTGTATGCATATCACTTAGAACATGACAGTAATATTTACTTTTGATAGTGGCACCACGGGGTAGAAAATTCACATGAATAACGCCACATTTGTCCAAGAAAACACTTGCTATCACTTTACCTGCAGATGCAATTGTTCAAAATGTTTTTGGTGGTGGTGAATCTGAATGCTTCCACTGCTTTGGTTCTCGTTTGATTCCCGAGTGAAATGATGTGCCCAGGTTTCATTACATGTAATGATGCAATCCAGAAAATCCTGGCCTTCCCTGGGAACATGGTCCTTCAATGCAGTGCAGACTTCCCTCTTCTGTGTAGGTCAAAAGCAGAAAGCTGTCTTGGTAGCCAACGTGCACTAGCTTTTCGAGAATGCAAATGTTCGTGCATGATTGTGTTCCCCTTTCCCACAGAAAGATTCATCTCATTCATTTCAGGACAGGTTATGCGTCGATTATCCTGGATCTAGTGTTCCAAACGCTGAATGCTCACATGAATCACTGCTGTGGACTGGGAACCACCACAGCCAAGATTGTCATTGACGAACGTACGGCCATCTTTACAATTCAAATATCTCACTGTGGCGGGGCGTCTCATCACCGTTGTGTACTTCGTGCCTTCTGTAAATACCTGTGGATTTTACGTCTTCGTTCACAAACTTCATCGCCACAAGCATGCATGCGTGCACTAACAACTCTGGACTGGACCACAACATGTGCGTCGCCTATCAGTGAAAGGACAAACTTGCCACTTACTATTGCATGTAGTACTGACAAGCTAGTCCCAGTTTTATTTAAACACCCTTCATACATCACGTGTCTCTTTCTCACAAGACCTACTTTAAGTCACTTGTGATACACATGGTGAACGCTGCTAAGCTTTGCATCCCCATGCATTGGGGTAAGACCCATGCACCATCAGTGTCAGAATGGTTCACTCACATACACAAAACACAAAAATAGAAGCGTTGATTAGTGTTGCAAATAATTCCTCCTCTAAATTCTCAAAAACCTGGGCCTGCTGGCTTCATTTTCTAATGACTGATAGTTACAAGCATCAGCTTGGCTTACCGTCCCTGACAATGCCTGGAGACTAGGGATGGGTGAACAGTAGGGAAGAGCCGAACACCCCCTGATTCCGCTTGCGGCAGAACATGCGAACAGACCAAAAATTTGTGCAAACATGCAAACCCCGTTAAAGTCTATGGGACTCGAACGTGAAAAATCAAAAGTGTTAATTTTAAAGGCTAATATGCAAGTTATTGTCATAAAAAATGTTTGGGAACCCGGGTCCTGCCCCAGGGGACATGAATCAATGCAAAAAATTTAAAAACTGACGTTTTTTCGGGAGAAGTGATTTTAATAATGCTTAAAGTGAAACAATAAAAGTGAAGTATTCCTTTAAATATTGTGCCTGGGGGGTGTCTATGGTATGCCTGTAAAGTGGCACAGTTTTCCAGTGTTTAGAATAGTCCCTGCACAAAATGACATTTCTAAAGGAATACAAGTCATTTAAAACTTCTTGCGGCTGTAATGTAATGTTGCCCCCCCCCCCCCCCAGCCCATTACCAGGCCTTTTGGGTCTGCTATGGATATTAAGGTGAACCCCGCACCCAAATTAAAAAAAAAAGACGTGGGGCCCCCAGGCCCTATATACTCTGAACAGCAGCAGTATACAGGCGGTCCCCGGGTTACAAACAAGATAGGAACTGTAGGTTTGTTCTTAAGTTGAATCTGTTTGTAATTTGGAACAGGTACATTTTCTAAGTGTAGCTCCAGCCAAAAAATCTATTGTTAAGCTTTTTGGATAACATAGGGAAGGGTTATCATCACCCCTGTAACATTTGTTTTGCTGTCTGTGCCCCTGTTCAGAAGATTTCACCTCACTTTCTGTCCCAATGAGAATTGGATTTTGAAAATTGTGGGTTGTTGTAGAAACAAGGATTGGTGATAAAGCATCAGAGACACCTTTTTCCCATATTAACTCTTACAGGAGAGAATTTCCCTTCCTAGGGATAGATTTCCCTCACTTCCTATTGTCTCCCTCCATTTGTAAGTAGGAGTCGTTTGTAAGTCGGATGTTTGAAAATAGGGGACCGCCTGTATATACTATACGGCCTGCCCTATACACTCAATGGAATATTGGGCCTTAGGTGTTGGTGGTACCAGAACACTGTAAGCCCTCACAGTTACTCTTGGTGGGTGATGGAATGGGCCCTGCTGCGGTGGTGGCACAACACTCTAAAGCCTTTTGTTGAGCGCAGGAACAGGTCCTGCTGTGAAATATTAGATCAAAAATTGGAATTACGCACACCTGTTGAACAGGGGCATAAAAATTGGGCCTTGGGCGGTGGTGGTGGTGGTGGTGGCACAACACTGTAAAGCCTCACAGATACTTTTGTTGAGCGTAGGAACAGGTCCTCCTGTAAAATATTAAATCAAAAATTGGAATTACGCGCCCCTGTTAAACAGGTGCATAAAAATTGGGCCTTAGGCGGCGGTGGTGGTGGCACAACACTGTAAAGCCTCACAGATACTTTTGTTGAGCGCAGGAACAGGCCCTGCTGTGAAATATTGCATCAAAAATTGTAATTATACGCCCCTGTTAAACAAGGGCATAAAAATTGGGCCTTAGGCAGTGTTGGTGGTGCCCTGAACCAAAAATATTCCTAGAAGCTATCATCATTAAGATTGAGGAGGAATAGGATAGTCACTCAGCATAATAGGATAGTCACTTAGCATATGCAGTGTTCAAGGGATCCCACATCCATAAAAAATCAATCGGTTACATTAGCATCAGGTGCTTGATAGCCAGCTTATCCAAGATTGATTCATTTTTATGAATGTGAGCTGATCAACAGAGTCTGTGGACAAGCGCACTCTGTGGTCGGTTACAAAGCCTCCAGCAGCACTAAATGTGCGTTCAGAAAGAACGCTGGATGCAGGACAGGCCAATAGCTCAATTGCATATTAAGCAAGCTCTGGCCAGTGGTCCATCCTCAAGACCCAGTAACCCAGTGGATGCTCTGTTCTGCAACCTTACCCTTGTAACGTGGATCAAGAAGGGTTGCCAGCCAGTAATGATCCCTCTCCTTGATACCATGAATCCTAGGGTCCTTTTGCAGGCTTCGCAGGATCAGGGAGGCCATGCAGCGTAGGTTTGCAGAGGCATTCAATCCTGAGTCCTCTGGGTCACTAAGGATCACATGATCCTCAACCACATCCTCCCAGCCACGTACAACTCCAAGGGTTTCTGGGGACTGAAAATGATCCATTGAAGACTGCTGCTGATGCTGAGTGTTATCCTCCACCACCATACTGACACAATCTTCCTCCTCCTCTTCTTCTTCCTGTATGATCGGCGGGCCTGCAGGAATACTAGTATCTGGATACAGGGGGCCTTGAGAGGTAAGGAAGTCCTCCTCTTCCTCCCGCTGTTCTGCCTCATGTGCCCTGTCCATTATTCTACAAAGCGTGTGCTCCAACAGGAAGACAAGAGGGACAGAATCACTGATGCATGCACTGTCACTGCTCACCATCCTCGTAGCTTTCTCAAATGGTGACAGGACAGTGCATGCATCCTTGATCAGTAGCCACTGGCGTGGCAAAAAAAACAAGCTCCCCTGACCCTGACCTGGTGCCATACTCACAGAAGTACTCATTGATGGCCCTCTGCTGCATGTGCAGCGGCTGCAGCATTGCCAACGTTATGTTCCACCTGGTGGGGCATGTCACAAATTAGGCAGTTCTTGAGCAGGTTGCATTCTCTTTGAATGTCAGCCAGCCGAGCACTGGCAGTATATGACCACAGAAATGACCACAGACTTTTCTGGCCTGCCTCAGGAGATCCTGTAAGCCCGGGTACCTGCTCAAGAACCGCTGCACTACCAAATTCAGGACGTGAGCCAAACAGGGAACATGGGTCAAGTGTCCCTGTCACAGGGCGGAGAGGAAGTTGTGCCATTGTCACATACAACCATTCCTGGCTGAAGCTGGCGTGGCTTCAACCACTCCTGAGCCTGCCCATGCAGAGCTGACAGAATCTCTGCCCCAGTGTGGCTCCTGTTCCCTAAGCAGACCAACTCAAGCACCGCATGGCATCTTTTTGCCTGAGTGCTTGCGTAGCCCCTTGAACACCTACGGAGCTACGCTGGTTCAGAGGAGAAATCTGCAGAGGAAGAGGCCATAGAGGAAGAAGAAGAGGAGGGGGTGGAGGAGAGAGCTGTGGTAGAATCACCACTAGCATTTTGGAGGCGTGGTGACGGAACAAGCTCCAACAATGCTGAACCCTGTCCTGCATCCTTCCTAGCTGCCAGCAGAGTTATCCAGTGCACCGTGAAAGAAAGGTGACATCCCTGTCCATGCCTGCTGGACCATGAGTCAGCAGTAATATGCACCTTACTGCTGACCACCCTGTCCAACGAGGCCAAGACATTGCCTTCCACATGTTGGCAGAGAGCCGGAATGGCCTTCCGTGAAAAGAAATGGTGTTTGGGAACCTGCCACTGAGGTACCGTTCATTCCACAAATTCATGAATTGGGGCAGGGTCTACCAGCTGAAAAGGCAGCAGTTGCAGTGCTAGCAATTTGGCCAAGCTAGCATTCAGACGATGAGCATGTGGATGGCTGGGGCCGAATTTCATTTGACGGTTTAGCAACTGGGGTAGGAAAATTTGCCTGCTAAAATCCGATGTTGGTGTACCATTAGAAGATTGGCCGCAAGTACTCGGGACACCTATTTCCTACTTGGGACACCTATTACCTTCATTCCTCTCAGTGCAGGTTTCTGAGAGGCCTGGAGGTATAGTGGACTTGGAGATCCCAACTGATGAGGAGCAAAGAGAGGTCCACCTTGTTCTTTGATGTGGTTCTTTTAAGTGCTTTTGCCAACAGACTGCATGGGAGGTCATCATATGTCTAATCAAGCATGTGGTGCCCAAGCGGCTGCTGTTTTGGCCACACTTGATACGCTTCAGACATATATTGCAAACAACAATGGTGCGATCTGCTGCACATGTGTCAAAAAAAGGCCACACCAAAGAACTTTTCAAAATATGTGGGGAGTCAGCAGCTTCCTGCACCTGCTTAGCTCTGCGGTGTGATGCAATAGGGTGGCTGCCCTTAAACCACCGCCTGGAGGGCAACCTGCCTCGTTGGAGATGTGCCTCCTCCTCCTCTCTTCTATCAGGCACCCAAGTAGAGTCAGTGACCTCATCATCCCCTCCCTCCTCGTTACTGGAGCAAACTTGGCAGTATGCTGCAACTGGGGGAACATGACTGCCAGTTTCTTGATCTTCTTGGGCACCACCTCTTTCTAGGCTCACGTTACTCCCTTCTTCAACCTGGGTACCATCATCGGTGCCTTCAAATCGCTGCGCATCCTCCTGCAGCATGTACCCGACATTGTGGTCGAATAGTTTGGGGGACTCCTCTGTGCATGATGGTGGGGCTAGGGAAGGAGTGACTGTTGACATGGAGCAGATGGAATAGGCCGCTTTGGCAGCTGCATTGGCAGACAAACTACTCTGAGCCTGGGTGACAGAGGATGAGGAGTAGGGATGAGCCGAACACCCCCCTGTTCGGTTCGCACCAGAACATGCAAACAGGCAAAAAATTTGTTCGAACACGCGCACACCGTCAAAGTCTATGAGACACGAACATGAATAATCAAAAGTGCTAATTTTAAAGGTTTATATGAAAGTTATTGTCATAAAAAGTGTTTGGTGACCTGGGTCCTGCCCCAGGGGACATGGATCAATGCAAACATTTTTTTTTAAAATGGCCGTTTTTTCGGGAGCAGTGATTTTAATAATGCTTCAAGTGAAACAATAAAAGTGTAATATCCCTTTAAATTTTGTACCTGGGGGGTATCTATAGTATGCCTGTAAAAGGGCACATGTTTCCCGTGTTTAGAACAGTCTCACAGCAAAATGACATTTCAAAGGAAAAAAATTTCTTTTAAATTTAAAACTATTTGCGGCTATTAATGCATTGCCGGTCCGACAATACACATAGAAGTTCATTGATAAAAACGGCATGGGAATTTCCCACAGGGGAACTCCGAACCAAAATTTAAAAAAAAAATGACATGGGGGTCCCCCTAAATTCCATACCAGGCCCTTCAAGTCTGATATGGATATTAAGGGGAACCCTGGCCAAAATAAAAAAAAAACAGCGTGGGGTCCCCCTAACAATCCATACCAGACCCTTATCTGAGCACGCAACCTGGCAGGCCACAGGAAAAGAGGGGGGGACGAGAGAGCGCCCCCCTCCTGAACCATACAAGGCCACATGCCCTCAACATTGGGAGGGTGCTTTGGGGTAGCCCCCCAAAACACCTTGTCCCTATGTTGATGTGGACAAGGGCCTCATCCCCACAACCCTGGCCGGTGGTTGTGGGGGTCTGCGGGTGGGGGGCTTATCGGAATCTGGAAGCCCCCTTTAACAAGGGGACCCCAGATCCTGGCCCTCCCCCCTGTGTGAAATGGTAAGTGGGTACAAATGAACCCCGACCATTTTACTAAAAAACTGTCAAAAATGTTAAAAATGACAAGAGACAGTTTTTGACAATTCCTTTATTTAAATGCTTCTTCTTTCTTCTTTCTTCTATCTTCTATCTTCCTTCGGTTTCTCCCTCCATCTTCTTCTTCTTCTGGTTCTTCTGGTTCTTCCTCCGGTGTTCTCGTCCGGCATCTCCTCCGCGGCGTCAGCGTCTTCTTCCCTTCTTCTCCTCTGGCTGCTCTGCATCCGTGATGGCATAGAGGGAGGCTCCCGCTCTTCTCTTCATCTCCTTCTCTTGATCTTCTTCTCTTCATCTTCTTCTCTTCATCTTCATCTTCTTTTCGGGCCGTTCCGCATCCATGATGGCATGGAGGGAGGCTCCCACTGTGTGACGCTTCTCCTCTTCTGACGGTTCTTAAATAACGGGGGGTCACCCGGTGACCCCGCCCCCCTCTGGCGCACAGTGACTTGACAGGATTTCCCCGTGGCACGGGGAATGCCACAGGGAAGTCCCGTCAAGTCACTGTCAGGAAAGAAGAAAGAAGAAGCATTTAAATAAAGGAATTGTCAAAAACTGTCTCTTGTCATTTTTAACATATTTGACAGTTTTTTAGTAAAATGGTAGGGTTACTTTTGTACCCCCTTACCATTTCACACAGGGGGGAGGGCCGGGATCTGGGGGTCCCCTTGTTAAAGGGGGCTTCCAGATTCTGATAAGCCCCCCGCCCACAGACCCCCACAACCACCGGCCAGGGTTGTGGGGATGAGGCCCTTGTGCTCATCAACATGGGGACAAGGTGTTTTGGGGGGCTACCCCAAAGCACCCTCCCAATGTTGAGGGCATGTGGCCTGGTACGGTTCAGGAGGGGGGCGCTCTCTTGTCCCCCCTCTTTTCCTGCGGCCTGCCAGGTTGCGTGCTTGGAGGGTCTGGTATTGATTTTTTTTTTTTGGACGGGGTTCCCCTTAATATCCATACCAGACCTGAAGGGCCTGGTATGGAATTTAGGGGGACCCCCACATCATTTTTTTTGGGTTCGGGGTTCCCCTGTGGGGAATTCCCATGCCGTTCTTATCAATGAACTTTTATGTGTATTCATTAATAGCCGCGAGTAGTTTAAATGACTTTTTTTCCTTTAAAATGTCATTTTGCTGTCAGACTGTTCTAAACACGGGAAACATGCACCCCTCTACAGGCATACTAAAGACACCCCCCAGGTATGAAATTTAAAGGGATATTACACTTTTATTGTTTCACTTTAAGCATTATTAAAATCACTGCTCCTGAAAAAACGGCCATTTTTAAAACTTTTTTTTGCATTTATCCATGTCCCCTGGATCAGGTCCCAGGTCCCCAAACACTTTTTATGACAATACCATGAATATAAGCCTTTAAAATTAGCACTTTTGATTTCTCCCATAGACTTTTAAAGGGTGTTCCGCGGCATTCGAATTTGCCACGAACACCCCAAATTGTTCGCTGTTTGGCGAACTTGCAAACAGCCGATGTTCGAGTCGAACATGAGTTCGACTCGAACTCGAAGTTCATCCCTAATGAGGAGGATGAGGAGGGCTTTGTTATCCATTCCACCAACTCTTCTGCATGTTGTGGCTCAATAGCATGGCCAACTGCAGAAAAAAAGGACAAGCATGCCCTACGGCCACATGCTGAGGATGCGCGGTGTTCACGACCAGCACTGTCAACTGTAGACACAGAGCATGTTTGCCCTCTTTTAGTGGCCTGTGAGCATCACCCTCTCCTTGGTGGCCCTCCGGACATGCTGTAAATTTTGTTTAGCAAAACCACACTACACTGTATTGTGTACTGTGTAAACCACCAGGAAAGTAGTAGCAACTGCACTAGGGGTGCATGGTACTGTGTACACTAACAGAAGTTTAATAACAACTATGGGTGCACTGTATGTATTGTGTACACCACCAGGAAAGTAGTAGCAACTGCACTAGGGGTGCACGGTACTGTGTACACCAACAGAAGTTTAATAACAACTATGGGTGCACTGTATGTATTGTGCACACCACCAGGAAAGTAGTAGCAACTGCACTAGGGGTGCACGGTACTGTGTACACCAACAGAAGTTTAATAACAACTATGGGTGCACTGTATGTATTGTGCACACCACCAGGAAAGTAGTAGCAACTGCACTAGGGGTGCACGGTAATGTGTACACCAACAGAAGTTTAATAACAACTATGGGTGCACTGTATGTATTGTGTACACCACCAGGAAAGTAGTAGCAACTGCACTAGGGGTGCACGGTACTGTGTACACCAACAGACGTGTAATAACAACTATGGGTGTACTGTATTGTGTACACCACCAGAAAAGTAGTAGCAACTGCACTATGGGTGCACAGTACTGTGTACTGAATATTAGAGTATATTAGTATACTCTAAGTATATTCTAAGTATATTAGAAACAGTACACCAGGAACTGCCTGCAGTGAGATATAGCTAAACTGTATGCAGTGGATATATATATATATATATATATATATATATATATATATATATATATATATATATATATAGTTGCAATAAAAAGTATGTGAACCCTTTTGGAATGATATGGATTTCTGCACAAATTAGTCATAAAATGTGATCTGATCTTCATCTAAGTCACAGCAATAGACAATCACAGTCTGCTTAACTTAATAACACACAAATAATTAAATGTTACCATGTTTTTATTGAACACACCATGTAAACATTCACAGTGCACGTGGAAAAAGTATGTGAACCCGTAGACTAATCAGATCTCCAAGAGCTAATTGGAGTTAGGTGTCAGCCAACTGGAGTCCAATCAATGAGATGACATTGGAGGTGTTGGTTACAGCTGCCCTGCCCTATAAAAAACACACACCAGTTCTGGGTTTGCTTTTCTCAAGAAGCATTGCCTGATGTGAATGATGCCTCGCACAAAAGAGCTCTCAGAAGACCTACGATTAAGAATTGTTGACTTGCATAAAGCTGGAAAGGGTTATAAAAGTATCTCCAAAAGCCTTGCTGTTCATCAGTCCACGGTAAGACAAATTGTCTATAAATGGAGAGAGTTCAGCACTGCTGCTACTATCCCTAGGAGTGGGCGTCCTGTAAAGATGACTGCAAGAGCACAGCACAGACTGCTCAATGAGGTGAAGAAGAATCCTAGAGTGTCAGCTAAAGACTTACAAAAGTCTCTGGCATATGCTACCATCCCTGTTAGCGAATCTACGATACGTAAAACACTAAACAAGAATGGATTTCATGGGAGGATACCACAGAGGAAGCCACTGCTGTCCAAAAAAAACATTGCTGCATGTTTACAGTTTGTACCAGAGCACCTGGATGTTCCACAGCAGTACTGGCAAAATATTATGTGGACAGATGAAACCAAAGTTGAGTTGTTTGGAAGAAACACACAACACTATGTGTGGAGAAAAAGAGGCACAGCACACCAACATCAAAACCTCATCCCAACTGTGAAGTATGGTGGTGGGGGCATCATGGTTTGGGGCTACTTTGCTGCATCAAGGCCTGGACGGATTGCTATCATCGAAGGAAAAATGAATTCCCAAGTTTATCAAGACATTTTGCAGGATAATTTAAGGCCATCTGCCCACCAGCTGAAGCTCAACAGAAGATGGGTGTTGCAACAGGACAATGACCCAAAGCATAGAAGTAAATCAACAACAGAATGGCTTAAACAGAAGAAAATACGCCTTCTGGAGTGGCCCAGTCAGAGTCCTGACCTCAACCCGATTGAGATGCTGTGGCATGACCTCAAGAAAGCATTTCATACCAGACATCTCAAGAATATTGCTGAACTGAAACAGTTCTGTAAGGAGGAATGGTCAAGAATTACTCCTGACTGCTGTGCATGTCTGATCTGCAACTACAGGAAATGTTTGGTTGAAGTTTTTGCTGCCAAAAGAGATTCAACCAGTTATTAAATCCAAGGGTTCACATACTTTTTCCACCTACACTGTGAATGTTTACATGATGTGTTCAATAAAAACATGGTAACATTTAATTCTTTACGTGTTATTAGTTTAAGCAGCCTATGATTGTCTATTGTTGTGACTTGATGAAGATCAGATCACATTTTATGACCAATTTGTGCAGAAATCCATATCATTCCAAATGTGTTCACATACTTTTTATTCCAATTGTATATTCCCCGAAAATAAGACCTAGGGTGATTGTCGATGATGGCTGCAATATGAGCCCTACCCCCAAAATAAGCCCTAGTTAAAGTCCTTGTAGGTCTTATTTTCAGGGTAGGGCTTATTTTCGGGGAAACAGGGTAGGGCTTATTTGGGGGGGTTAGGGCTTATATTGCAGCCATCACCGACAATCACGCTAGGTCTTATTTTCAGGGAAACAGGGTATATACAAGACTATCTGTTAATATAAATTAAATACACTGCAGCTAACTGAATCACCTGCCTGTCTGAAGTATATTAGAAACAGTACACCAGGAACGGCCTGCAGTCAGATCTAGCTAAACTGGATACAGGGGATATAGATATATACAAGACTATCTGTATATAAATATATATATATTAACCACTTCCCTACCCGCCTATAGTCAAATGACGTCCACAGATGGGATCTCCCATCCTGGGTGGACGTTATATGACGGCCCCGGGTTCCTGGCCGTCTAGGGGGCGCGCGCATGCCCGCTGCGTTGCTAGGGACCCGGTGCGTGTGCCCGGCGGCCGCGATGTCCGCTGGGCACCCGCGATTGCCCTTAACCGGGCCGGACCGTGGATCTCTGTGTGTAAACACAGAGATCCACGTCCTGTCAGCTCAGAGGAGAGCGATCTGTGTTCCCAGAACGGAGGAACACTGATCGGTCTACTCCCCTTGTGCGTCCCCTCCCCCTACAGTTAGAAGCATTCCCTAGGAAACACATTTAACCCCTCCCTGCCCCCTAGTGGTTAACCCCTTCACTGCCTGTCACATTTACACAGTAATCAATGCAATTTTATAGCATTGATCGCTGTATAAATGTGAATGGTCCCAAAAATGTGTCAAAAGTGTCTGATGTGTCCGCCATAATGTCGTAGTCACGGAAAAAAATTGCGATCGCTGCTATTACTAGTAAAAAAAATAAATAAATATTTTTTTTTTAAAAATGCCATAAATCTATCCCGTATTTTATAGATGCTACAACTTTTGTGCAAACCAATCAATATACGCTTATTGCAATTTTTTTTTACCAAAAATATGTAGAAGAATACGTATCGGCCGAAACTGAGGAAAAAATTTGTTTTTATTTTAAAAAATTGGGATATTTATTATGGCAAAAAGTAAAAAATATTGTGTTTTCTTCAAAATTGTCGCTCTTCTTTTGTTTATAGCGCAAAAAATAAAAACTGCAGAGGTGATCAAATACCAGCAAAAGAAAGCTCTATTTGTGGGGGGAAAAAGGACGTCAATTTTGTTTGGATACAACGTCGCACGACCGCGCAATTGTCGTTTAAAGTGCGACAGCGCTAAAAAATTAAAAATTGGTCTGGGAAGGAAGGGGGTGAAAATGCCCGGTATTGAACCGGTTAAATACATTGCAGCTAACTGAATAATCTGCCTGCTCAATCTAAATGAGACTCTCTATCCTTCCACGCCAGCAACACACTACACAAAGCCAATGTGCAGGCGGTCTTATATAGTGTGGGGCGTGGACTTAGTCCCCCTGAGTAGGGATGAGCTTCGTGTTCGAGTCGAACCCATGTTCGACTCGAACATCGGCTGTTCGGTCGTTTGCCGAATTGCGAACGATATGGGCCGGTCGCGCCAAATTCGTGTGGCGCGTCACGGCCCATAATTCACTGCGGCATCGCAGTGCATTGCTTGCTGATGATTGGCCAAGCATGCACTATGACCCGCATGCTTGGCCAGTCACAGCGCCGCCTGAACAGAGAGCCGTAATTGGCCAAAGCCAAGGAGGCTTTGACCAATTATGGCTCAGGGGATTTAGTACATGCCCCACACTATATAAGGCCGCCTGCACGGCGGCCCTGTGCAGTGTGTTCCGGTGTGCTTAGAGAGAGAGAGAGACAGTGTCATTTCATTTGAGTTAGCTAGATTAGACAGGACAGTCAGTCAGTTAGCTGCACTTACAGTGTATTGTGTATATATATGCATCCCAGGTGTTGCATATATATATATACACTGTATTCAGTTTAGCTAGATCCGTTCCTGTTATCTTCTAGACTATTTACATTTAGTGCAGTGCGTCCTGCTCACAGTGTTCAGCTAGATCCGTTCCTGTTATCTTCCTACTGACAGGCAGGCTTGTCTTGTTACAGTATATAAAGCTACCTGAAGAAAATTACTGGTGTTCTTTTGATCCTATTAGTACCACGGTCAGGCAGCTAGACTATTTACATTTAGTACAGTGCGTCCTGCTCACAGTGTTCAGCTAGATCCGTTCCTGTTATCTTCCTACTGACAGGCAGGCATGTCTTGTTACAGTATATAAAGCTACCTGAAGAGAATTACTGGTGTTCTTTTGATCCTATTAGTACCACGGTCAGGCAGCTAGACTATTTACAGTTAGTGCAGTGCGTCCTGCTCACAGTGTTCAGCTAAACCTACAAGTTAGTGGGGTGCGTCCACCTCACAGTGTTCAGCTAAAGCTACCTGTAAAAGGTTGGTGGTGTTCTCATACTACAGGCAGGCAGTTGATTTTGCTAGCTGCAGTATATATATATATATATATATATATATATATATATATATATATATATATATATATATATATCCCAGCTTAGTGCAGCTACAGGCCATTAGTATGTCTGGAAGGCCAAGAAGGAGAGGCAGACAGTCACAAGCCAATAAGAGAGGGCAAGCAGGCTCTGTGTCTAGTGCTGGTCGTGGAGACGGTGCATCCTCATCAGCACGTGGCCATGGGACACGCTTGGCCTTTTTTTCGGCAGCTGGCCGTGTTGAGCCGCAACATGCTGAAGACTTGGTTGAGTGGATGACCAAGCCGTCCTCATCCTCCTCATCCTCTCTCACCCATGCCCAGGGTGCTTTGTCTGGCAAAGCAGCGGCCTCTTCCCTCGGCTCAATGTCATCAGTGACTCCTTCCCTAGCTCCACCATGTCCTCCTGAGGAGTCCCTCGAACTGTTTGACCACAGTGTTGGGTACATGCTCCAGGAGGATGCCCAGCGTTTGGAAGGCTCTGATGATGATACTGAGCTCGATGAAGGCAGTACCATGAGCACGGACAGAGGGGGTGCCCAAGAAGGACAGCAATCTGGCAGTCATGCTCCCCCTGCTGCAGCATACTGCCAGGTTTGCTCCAGTGATGAGGAGGGAGGGGATGATGAGGTCACTGACTCAACGTGGGTGCCTGATAGGAGAGAGGAGGAGGAGGAGGCGGCACATCACCAACGAGGCAGGATGCCCTCCAGGGGCCAGCCTAAGGGCAGCACATTGACTGCATCACATGTGCAGGGCGCTGCAGTCTCTGCGCGTTATTCAAAAAGTTCTTTGGTGTGGGCCTTTTTTGAGACGAGTGCATCAGATCGCACCGCTGCTATTTGCAACATATGTCTCAAGCGTATCTCACGTGGCCAAAACATCTCCCGCTTGGGTACCACATGCTTGACCAGACATATGTTGACCTGCCATGCAGTTCGTTGGCAAGCGCATCTAAAAGACCCACACCAAAGAACAAAGAGGACCTCTCCTTGCTCCTCATCAGCTGAGATTTCCAACACCACTAGACCTTCAGTCCTCTCTGAGACCTGCACTGAGAGGAATGAAGGTGTAGAATTAGGTGTGTCACAGCCAAGTACTTGTGGGCAATCTGCTTTTGGTACACTGACGTCAGATTGTACCAGGCAAATTTCCCTGCCCCAGCTGCTGCACCGCCGAAAGAAGTTTGCTCTCAGCCATCCACATGCCCAGCGGTTGAATGCTAGCTTGGAAAAATTGCTAGCACTTCAACTGCTGCCTTTTCAGTTGGTAGACTCTGCCCCCTTCCGTGAGTTTGTGAAATGTGCGGTTCCTCAGTGGCAGGTACCCAAACGCCACCTTTTCTCATGGAAGGCGATTCCGGCTCTCTACCGGCATGTGGAAGGCAATGTCCATGCCTCGCTGGACAGGGTGGTCAGTGGTAAGGTGCATATTACCGCTGACTCATGGTCCAGCAGGCATGGACAGGGACGTTACCTAAGTTTCACGGCGCATTGGGTGACTCTGCTGGCAGCTGGGAAGGATGCAGGACAAGGTGCAGTAGTGTTGGAGGTTGTTCCGCCACCACGCCTCCAAATTGCTAATGATTGTGACACACCTCTCTCCTCCACCCCCTCCTCTTCTTATTTCTCCATGGCCTCTTCCTCGGAACCAGCGGTGCTCCGTAGTCGTTCAAGGGGCTACGCAAGTACGCAGGCCAAAAGATGCCATGCGGTGCTTGAGCTGGTGTGCTTGGGGGACAGGAGCCACACTGGGGCAGAGGTTCTGTCAGCTCTGCAGGGGCAGGTTCAGAGGTGGTTGACGCCACGCCAACTTAAGGCAGGAATGGTGGTTTGCGACAATGGCACCAACCTCCTCTCTGCCCTCCGACAGGGACAAATGACCCATGTGCCCTGTTTGGCTCACGTCCTTAACTTGGTGGTGCAGCGGTTCTTGGGCAGGTACCCGGGCTTACAGGATGTCCTGAGGCAGGCCAGGAAAGTCTGTGTGCATTTCCGCCGGTCATATAATGCCAGTGCTCGGCTGACGGACCTCCAAAAGGAGTTTAACCTGCCCAAGAACCGCCTAATCTGTGACATGCTCACCAGGTGGAACTCAACGTTGGCCATGCTGCAGCGGCTGCACACGCAGCAGAGGGCCATCAATGAGTACCTGTGCGACTATGGCACCAGGACAGGGTCAGGGGAGCTTGGTTTTTTTTCCCCACGCCAGTGGGCCATGATCAGGGATGCATGCACTGTCCTGTCACCATTTGAGGAGGCCACGAGGATGGTGAGCAGTGACAGTGCATGCATCAGTGACACTGTCCCCCTTGTCCACCTGTTGGAGCACACGCTGCGTGGAATAATGGACAGGGCACTTGAGGCAGAACAGAGGCAGGAAGAGGAGGACTTCCTTAGCTCTCAAGGCCCCCTTTATCCAGACAGTGTTCCTGCATGCCCGCCGATCACACAGGAAGAGGACGAGGAGGAGGAGGAGGAGGAAGATTGTGTCAGTATGGAGGTGGAGCCTGGCACTCAGCATCAGCAGCAGTCTTTAAGGGATCAGTCCCAAGAAACACATGGACTTGTACGTGGCTGGGAGGAGGTGGCTGCGGACCATGTCGTCCTTAGTGACCCAGAGGACTCCAGACCGAATGCCTCAGCAAACCTACGCTGCATGGCCTCCCTGATCCTGCAAAGCCTGCGTAAGGATCCTCGTATTCGTGGTATCAAGGAGAAGGACCAATACTGGCTGGCAACCCTCCTTGATCCACGTTACAAGGGTAAGGTTGCGGACCTTATCTTGCCATCGCAGAGGGAGCAGAGGATGAAACATCTTCGGGAGGCCTTGCAGAAAGGTCTGTGCAATGCGTTCCCAGAGACTGGGAGATTACAAACTCCTGTTTCTGGACAACGTGTTGCTGAGGCTTCGGTCGGTCAAGGAAGGAGCGGTGGAGAAGGTGGCCGTCTGACCGATGCGTTCAGACAATTTTTTGGTCCGCAGCCCCAAGGTATGATTGGTTCCAGCAACCATCGCTAGCGTCTGTTTTACATGGTGCAGGAATACCTAGGGGCAAGATCAGACTTGGACACCTTTCCCACCGAAAATCCTCTGGGTTACTGGGTCTTGAGGATGGATCACTGGCCAGAGCTTGCACAGTATGCAATTGAGCTACTGGCCTGTCCTGCATCCAGCGTTCTTTCGGAACGCACATTCAGTGCTGCTGGAGGCGTGGTAACCGATCACAGGGTGCGTCTGTCCACCGACTCAGTCGATCGACTGACCTTCATAAAAATGAATCAGTCTTGGATCACCACCAGCTACCAAGCACCTGATGCTGATGTAACCGAATAATTTTTTTTGAAATCTCAGATCCCTTCAAAGACTGCCTATGCTGATGCTGAGTGACTATCCCTGAGTAATTATCCTCTTCCTCCTTCCTCATCACGCTGATAGCTTGTAAGAACATTTTTGGTTCTGGGCACCACCACCAGTGCCTAAGGCACAATTTTTCAGCCCCTGTTTAACAGGGGCGTGTAATTACAATTTTTGATGTAATACTTTGCAGCAGGGCTCGTTCCTGAATTCCAACTAGAGTGTCTGTGAGGGGTTGCAGTGTTGTGGCACCAGCACCAGTGCCCAAGGCCCAATTTTTCTGCTCCTGTCTAACAGGGGCGTGTAATTACAATTTTTGATGCAATACTTTGCAGCAGGGCTCGTTCCTGCATTCCAACTAGAGTGTCTGTGAGGGGTTGCAGTGTTGTGGCACCAGCACCAGTGCCTAAGGCCTAATTTTTCAGCTCCTGTTCAACAGGGGCATGTAATTACAATTCTTGATCTAATATTTCACAGCAGGGCCATGTGAGGGCTTACAGTGTTGTGGCCACAGCAACACCTAAGGTCCAAATTTCTGCTGAGTATATAGGGCAGGACCCTACTTTCAAACATCTAACTTACAAACGACTCCTACTTGCAAACGGAAGGAGACAACAGGAAGTGAGATGAAATCTACCCCTAGGAAGGGAAATTCTCTCCTGTAAGAGTTAATATGGGAAAAAAAATTCTCATTTCCACTGATGCTTTCCAATCCTTGTTCCACAAAAAAACCCAAATTTTCAAAAAACATTTTTCATTAGGACAAAAAGTGAGGTGAAATCTTCTGAAGAGGAGGAAAGACAGCAAAACAAATGTCACAGGGGTGATAAGCCTTCCCTATGTTTTCCAAAAAGCTTAAAAAAGATTTTTTGGCTGGAGCTAAACACGTTAAAAATGTACCCGTTCAAAATTACAAACAGATTCTACTTAACCACTTGCCGACCGCCTAACGCAGATATACTGCGGCAGAATGGCACGGGCAGGCAGAATCACGTACCCGTACGGGATCTGCCTCCCGTGGGCGGGGGGTCCGATCGGACCCCCATCGGTGCCAGCGGCGGTCGGCATTTGACTGGGAGCGTCGGGAGGCGAGGGGGAGACCATCCGATCGTGGCCCCCCCCTCGCGATCGCTCCCAGCCAATGGGAATCCTCCTCTGCCTGTGTGTAGTTTCACACAGGCAGAGGATGTGATGTCATCTCTCCTCGGTCTGGCAGTTTCCGTCCCAGCGCCGAGGAGAGAAGACAAGTGAGTGCACAACACACACACACACAGTAGAACATGCCAGGCATACCTTACACCCCCGATCCCCCCCCGATCGCCCCCCGATCCCCCCCAATCACCCCCCCGTCACAAACTGACATTAGCAGTATTTTTTTTTTTTTCTGATTACTGCATGGTGTCAGTTTGTGACAGTTACAGTGGTAGGGCAGTGAGTATTACCCCCCTTTAGGTCTAGGGTACCCCCCTAACCCCCCCTAATAAAGTTTTAACCCCTTGATCACTCCCTGTCACCAGTGTCACTAAGCGATCATTTTTCTGATCGCTGTATTAGTGTCGCTGGTGACGCTAGTTAGGGACGTAAATATTTAGGTTCGCCGTCAGCGTTTTATAGCGACAGGGACCCCCATATACTACCTAATAAATGTTTTAACCACTTGATTGCCCCCTAGTTAACCCTTTCACCACTGATCACCGTATAACTGTTACGGGTGACGCTGGTTAGTTCGTTTATTTTCTATAGTATCAGGGCACCCGCCGTTTATTACCGAATAAAGGTTTAGCCCCCTGATCGCCCGGCAGTGATATGCGTCGCCCCAGGCAGCGTCAGATTAGCGCCAGTACCGCTAACACCCACGCACGCAGCATACGCCTCCCTTAGTGGTATAGTATCTGTACGGATCAATATCTGATCCAATCAGATCTATACTAGCGTCCCCAGCAGTTTAGGGTTCCCGAAAACGCAGTGTTAGCGGGATCAGCCCAGATACCCGCTAGCACCTGCGTTTTGCCCCTCCGCCCGGCCCGGCCCAGCCCACCCAAGTGCAGTATTGATCGATCACTGTCACTTACAAAACACTAAACGCATAACTGCAGCGTTCGCATAGTCAGGCCTGATCCCTGCGATCGCTAACAGTTTTTTTGGTAGCGTTTTGGTGAACTGGCAAGCACCAACCCCAGGCAGCGTCAGGTTAGTGCCAGTACCGCTAACACCCACGCACGCAGCATACGCCTCCCTTAGTGGTATAGTATCTGAACGGATCAATATCTGATCCGATCAGATCTATACTAGCGTCCCCAGCAGTTTAGGGTTCCCAAACACGCAGTGTTAGCGGGATCAGCCCAGATACCTGCTAGCACCTGCGTTTTTCCCCTCCGCCCGGCCCAGCCCAGCCCACCCAAGTGCAGTATCAATCGATCACTGTCACTTACAAAACACTAACCGCATAACTGCAGCGTTCGCAGGGTCAGGCCTGATCCCTGCAATCACTAACAGTTTTTTTGGTAGCGTTTTGGTGAACCGGCAAGCACCAGCGGCCTAGTACACTCCAGTCGTAGTCAAACCAGTGCTGCAGTAACACTTGGTGACGTGGCGAGTCCCATAAGTGCAGTTCAAGCTGGTGAGGTGGCAAGCACAAGTAGTGTCCCGCTGCCACCAAAAAGACAAACACAGGCCCGTCGTGCCCATAGTGCCCTTCCTGCTGCATTCGCCAATCCTAATTGGGAACCCACCGCTTCTGCAGCGCCCGTACTTCCCCCATTCACATCCCTAACCAAATGCAGTCGGCTGCATGAGAGGCATTTTCTTTATGTCCTCCCGAGTACCCCTACCCAGCGAACCCCCCCAAAAAAGATGTCGTGTCTGCAGCAAGCGTGGATATAGGCGTGACACCCGCTATTATTGTCCCTCCTGTCCTGACAATGCTGGTCTTTGCATTGGTGAATATTTTGAACGCTACCATGCACTAGTTGACTATTAGCGTAGGGTACAGCATTGCACAGACTAGGACACACTTTCACAGGGTCTCCCAAGATGCCATCGCATTTTGAGAGACCCGAACCTGGAACCGGTTACAGTTATAAAAGTTAGTTACAAAAAAAAGTGTAAAAAAAAAAAAAAAAAAAACACATACAAAAATATAAAAAAAAAAAAAATAGTTGTCGTTTTATTGTTCTCTCTCTCTCTATTCTCTCTATTGTTCTGCTCTTTTTTACTGTATTCTATTCTGCAATGTTTTATTGTTATTATGTTTTATCATGTTTGCTTTTCAGGTATGCAATTTTTTATACCTTACCGTTTACTGTGCTTTATTGTTAACCATTTTTTTGTCTTCAGGTACGCCATTCACGACTTTGAGTGGTTATACCAGAATGATGCCTGCAGGTTTAGGTATCATCTTGGTATCATTCTTTTCATCCAGCAGTCGGCTTTCATGTAAAAGCAATCCTAGCGGCTAATTAGCCTCTAGACTGCTTTTACAAGCAGTGGGAGGGAATGCCCCCCCCCAACATCTTCCGTGTTTTTCTCTGGCTCTCCTGTCTCAACAGGGAACCTGAAAATGCAGCCGGTGATTCAGCCAGCTGACCATAGAGCTGATCAGAGACCAGAGTGGCTCCAAACATCTCTATGGCCTAAGAAACCGGAAGCTACTAGCATTTTTTTGACTTAGATTTCGCCAGATGTAAACAGCACCATTGGGAAATTGGGAAAGCATTTTATCACACCGATCTTGGTGTGGTCAGATGCTTTGAGGGCAGAGGAGAAATCTAGGGTCTAATAGACCCCAATTTTTGCAAAAAAGAGTACCTGTCACTACCTATTGCTATGATAGGGGATATTTACATTCCCTGAGATAACAATAAAAATGATTTAAAAAAAAAAAATGAAAGGAACAGTTTAAAAATAAGATAAAAAAATAATAATAATAAAGAAAAAAAAAAAAAAAAAAAAAGCACCCCTGTCCCCCCTGCTCTCGCGCTAAGGCGAACGCAAGTGTCGGTCTGGCGTCAAATGTAAACAGCAATTGCACCATGCATGTGAGGTATCTCCGCGAAGGTCAGATCGAGGACAGTAAGTTTAGCAGTAGACCTCCTCTGTAAATCTAAAGTGGTAACCTGTAAAGGCTTTTAAAGGCTTTTAAAAATGTATTTAGTTTGTCGCCACTGCACATTTGTGCGCAATTTTAAAGCATGTCATGTTTGGTATCCATGTACTCAGCCTAAGATCATCTTTTTTATTTCATCAAACATTTGGGCAATATAGTGTGTTTTAGTGCATTAAAATGTAAAAAAGTGTGTTTTTTCCCCAAAAAATGCGTTTGAAAAATCGCTGCGCAAATACTGTGTGATAAAAAAAAATGAAACACCCACCATTTTAATCTGTAGGGCATTTGCTTTAAAAAAATATATAATGTTTGGGGGTTCAAAGTAATTTTCTTGCAAAAAAAAAATATTTTTTTATGTAAACAATAAGTGTCAGAAAGGGCTTTGTCTTCAAGTGGTTAGAAGAGTGGGTGATGTGTGACATAAGCTTCTAAATGTTGTGCATAAAATGCCAGGACAGTTCAAACCCCCCCAAATGACCCCATTTTGGAAAGTAGACAACCCAAGCTATTTGCTGAGAGTCATGTTGAGTCCATGGAATAATTTATATTGTGACACAAGTTGCGGGAAAGAGACAATTTTTTTTTTTTTTTTGCGCAAAGTTGTCACTAAATGATATATTGCTCAAACATGCCATGGGAATATGTGAAATTACACCCCAAAATACATTCTGTAGCTTCTCCTGAGTAGGGGGATACCCCATGTGTGAGACTTTTTGGGAGCCTAGCCGCGTACGGGACCCCGAAAACCAAGCACCGCCTTCAGGCTTTCTAAGGCCGTAAATTTTTGATTTCACTCTTCTCTGCCTATCACAGTTTCGGAGGCCATGGAATGCCCAGGTGGCAAAAAAAAACCCAAATGACCCCATTTTGGAAAGTAGACACCCCAAGCTATTTGATGAGAGGTATAGTGAGTATTTTGCAGACCTCACTTTTTGTCACAAAGTTTTGAAAATTGAAAAAAGAAAAAAATTTTTTTTTTTCTCGTCTTTCTTTATTTTCAAAAACAAATGAGAGCTGCAAAATACTCACCATGCCTCTCAGCAAATAGCTTGGGGTGTCTACTTTCCAAAATGGGGTCATTTGGGGGGGTTTGTGCCACCTGGGCATTCCATGGCCTCCGAAACTGTGATAGGCAGTGAGGAGTAAAATCAAAAATGTACGCCCTTAGAAATCCTGAAGGCAGTGATTGGTTTTCGGGACCCCCGTACGCGGCTAGGCTCCCAAAAAGTCCCACACATGTGGTATCCCCATACTCAGGAGAAGCAGCTAAATGTATTTTGGGGTGCAATTCCACATATGCCCATGGCCTGTGTGAGCAATATATCATTTAGTGACAACTTTGTTCAAAAAAAAAAAAAAAATTTGTCACATTCCCGCAACTTGTGTCAAAATATAAAACATTCCATGGACTCAACATGCCTCAAAGCAAATAGCTTGGGGTGTCTACTTTCCAAAATGGGGTCATTTGGGGGGGGGTTATGTCATCTGGGCATTTTATGGCCTTCAAAACTGTGATAGGTAGTGAGGAGTAAAATCAAAAATGTACGCCCTTAGAAATCCTGAAGGCAGTGATTGGTTTTCGGGGCCCCGTACGCGGCTAGGCTCCCAAAAAGTCCCATACATGTGGTATCCCCATACTCAGGAGAAGCAGCTAAATTTATTTTGGGGTGCAATTCCACATATGCCCATGGCCTGTGTGAGCAATATATCATTTAGTGACAACTTTTTGTAATTTTTATTTTTTTTTGTCATTATTCAATCACTTGGGACAAAAAAAATGAATATTCAATGGGCTCAACATGCCTCTCAGAAAATTCCTTGGGGTGTCTACTTTCCAAAATGGGGTCATTTGTGGGGGTTTTGTACTGCCCTGCCATTTTAGCACCTCAAGAAACGACATAGGCAGTCATAAATTAAAGGCTGTGTAAATTCCAGAAAATGTACCCTAGTTTGTAGACGCTATAACTTTTGCGCAAACCAATAAATATACACTTATTGACATTTTTTTTACCAAAGACATGTGGCCGAATACATTTTGGCCTAAATGTATGACTAAAATTGAGTTTATTGGATTTTTTTTAGAACAAAAAGTAGAAAATATCTTGGCAGAGGTGATCAAATACCATCAAAAGAAAGCTCTATTTGTGGGAAGAAAAGGACGCAAATTTCGTTTGGGTACAGCATTGCATGACCGCGCAATTAGCAGTTAAAGCGACGCAGTGCCGAATTGTAAAAAGTGCTCTGGTCAGGAAGGGGGTAAAACCTTCCGGGCCTGAAGTGGTTAACAACAAACCTACAGTCCCTGTCTTGTTTACACCGCCTGTATACTGCTGTTCAGAGTATATAGGGCATGGTGGCCCCACACCTTTCCTTATTTTAATTTGGGTGCGGGGTTCCCCTTAATATCCATACAAGACCCAAAGGGCCTGGTAATGAACTGGGGGGTACCCATGCCATTTGTCTCACTGATTTTCATCCATATTGCCATGACCCGACATTACATTAAACCCGCAAGCAGTTTTAAATGAGATGTTTTCCTTTAAAAATGACATTTGGTGCAGGGACTGTTCTAAACACGGGAAACACGCGTCACTTTACAGGCATACTATAGACACCCCCCCAGGTACGATATTTAAAGGAATATTTCACTTTTTTTTTTACTTTAAGCATTATTTAAATCACTGCTCCCGAAAAAACGGCCGTTTTTAAAAGTTTTTTTGCATTGATACATGTCCCCTGGGATAGGACCCGGGTCCCCAAACCCTTTTTAGGACAATAACATGGAAATTAGCCTTTAAAATGAGCACTTTTGATTTCGAACGTTCGAGTCCCATAGACGTCAATGGGGTTCTAACGTTCGTGCGAACTTTCGGTCCGTTCGCAGGTTCTGATGCGAACCGAACCGGGGGGTGTTCGGCTCATCCCTACCCCTGAGCCATGATTGGCGAAAGGCACCCTGCCTTCAGCCAATTATGGCTCTCTTAGTTGAGGGCACTGTGATTGGCCAAAGCATGCAGGTCATGGTGCATGCTCTGGCTGATCGTGGCTGTAATGAATTGTCGGGTCTCGGCATTATAGATAAAACCCACTGAAAAATACAGTATGGGTTCCCTCCCCCAGTCCATTACCAGGCCCTTTGAGTCTGGTATGAATATTAAGGGGAACCCTGAACCAAACATTTTTAAATTGTGTGGGGGTCCTCCCAAAATCCTTACCAGGCCCTTCAGGTCTAGTATGTATATTAAGGGGAACCCTACGCCAAATTGTAAAAAATGGCGTGGGGGTCCCCCCAAAATACATACCAGACCCTTCAGGTCTAGTATGGGTTTTCAGAGGGACCCTGCACCAACATAAAAGAATGGCGAAGGGGTCCCCCAAAATCCATACCAGACCCTTATCCGAGCACGCAACCTGGCAGGCCACAGGAAAAGAGGGGAGAGAGAGAGCGGCCCCCTAACCTCCTGAACCATACCAGGCCACATGCCCTCAACATGGGGAGGGTGCTTTGGAGTAGCCCCCAAAAGCACCTTGTCCCCATGTTGATGGGGACAAGGACCTCATCCCCACAACCCTTGCATGGTGGTTGTGGGGGGTCTGCGGGCGAGGCGTTTATCAGAATCTGGAAGCCCCCTTTAATAAGGAGACTCCCAGATCTCGGCCTCCCCTCCTATGTGAATTGGTAACGGGTACATTGTACCCCTACCATTTCACAAAAAAAGTGTAAAAAAGATCGGAGACACTTTGGGACAAGTCCTTTATTAAAAAATAAAAAAACAAAAATGTCCCGCGATGGAGATCCATCTCACGCCGCCCGACAAACCGAGTGATGCTTCTTCTCGATGACAGCTGTTATATAGCAGGGGGCAGGGCCACTCGGAGATGTAAATGGCGACCCCACCTTCCTCTGATGTCACGTGGCATCAGAGGGGGGTGGGGTCACCTGCTTACGTCACCGGGTGGCACCACCCTCAGCTATATAACAGCTGTCACTGAGAAGAAGTATCACTCAGCGGAGCCTTCCATGGAGGTGGAGCTGTTGTATTTATTTTTCTTTTTTCGGTCCGTTGGTTGGCGTGAGATGAATCTACATCGCAGAACATTTTTATTTTTTAATAAAGGACTTGTCCCAAAGTGTCTCCTGTCTTTTTTACTATTTTTTGACACTTTTTTGTAAAATGGAAGGGGTACAATGTACCCGTTACCAATTCACATAGGGGGAGGCTGGGATCTGGGGGTCCCCTTGTTAAAGAGGGCTTCCAGATTCCAATAAGCTCCCCATCGCAGACCCCCACAACTACCGAGCAAGGGTTGTGGGGATGAGGCCCTTGTCTCCATCAGACAAGATGCTTTGGCGGGCTACTCCAAAGCACCCTCCCCATGTTGAGGGCATGTGGCCTGGTATGGTTCAGGAGGGGGGCCCTCTGTCTTCACCCCCCTCTTTTCCTGCAGCCTTCCAGGTTGCGTGTTCGGATTAGGGTTTGGTATGGATTTTGTGGGGACCCTATGACTTTTTTTAAATTTTGGCGCAGGGTTCCCCTTAAAATCCATACCAGACAATGAGTCAATGAGTTTTATCTATATTGCCTAGACATGTGGCCTGGACACATATCTATATTTCCGGGCATGTGGCCTGGACAATTCATTACAGCTGCGATCAGTTTTAAATGACTTTTTTTCCTTTTTTTTCCTTTGAAAATGCTATGGTACTGTTCTAAACACGGGAAAACTGAGCCACTTTACAGACATACTATAGACACCCCCCGGCCCTATATTTAAAGGAATATTTCATTTTTATTTTTTCACCTTAAGCATTATTAAAATCACTGTTCCCGAAAAAAATGGCAATTTTTAAAACTTATTTTGCATTGATACATGTCCCCTGGAGCAGGTCCCAGATCCCCAAACACTTTTTATGACAATAACTTGCATATAAGCCTTTAAAATTAGCACTTTTGAGCACTGATTTTTCATGTTCGTGTCCTATAGACTTTAACAGTGTTTGTGTGTTTGTCCAAATTTTTTGTCTGTTCGCAAGTTCTGGTGCAAACCGAACCGGGAGGGGGGGGTGCTTGGCTCATCCTTACTGGAGACCCTCATTTTTGCTTGGCCCCTTCACTCATTAGGTTCCTCTTCTCTGTAGTAGGCCACCCTCAGGCTTGAAGAGCCGGAACACTGTGGCCACTGTGGTCTCTTGGTGGGAGGGTCTAGGGGGGCACATATGATCCCCCCTGCTACCCTTTTCACCTTTTGATTCTGGCAGCTTATCCAGTTACTGTACATGCCAGGTTTCGGGGCAGCGATCAAGGTGGACCCCCCTCTACCCTGTCTTCTCTCACACCCTCCGATCCTTTCCCCCACCCCCCCTTTTTTTTCTCTCTCCTTTCCTCCTTTCACTAGACCTCAACTCCTGGGACCCTCAGCTGATTGGTGAGCAGCTAATCAGTTAATTTTAGTTGTTTTACAATGAATATAACTTCCAGGGCCTACCTCCCTCCCTGTGTCCTCTAATGCACTTTCCTATTCTCCAGTAGATCATTGCATCAGCTACCTTTACCCCTACTCTTTGAAGGGGAAGTGAGACCTTGATTCATTGTTTGGTTTACATTCTCTTATTATTCTAATTAGCGAATGTTTTTCTGCTCTCCGCACTGGGACATTCAATTGTAGATCTCTAACTATGTATTTTAGAACTTGATATGTTGGATCTGTGTTCTTAGGTGAACATAGTCCTACTCTCTGTTTAACAACTATTTTCAATAAAATGTTTTTGGAACAAAAAAGAAAAGAAAAGAAAAAAGAAAATGAATGCAATTACAACAATATATATATATTTTTGGGCTTTTTATTGCTTTAGGTATAATGGTCTCTATTTGTTCAGGAGAGAAGTCATTCAGCAATATTCCAGTGATAAAGAATTATCTGAGAACCACGATAACCCATGAAAGACAAAAAATATACATGACCACAAATTAAGTGAATTGGGGAATCCTCCATTGGGACATTGCATTCTGACAGCAAATTCTACCAGGAGATTCTAGAGAACTTTATGCTTCCCTCTGCTGACTAGCTTCATGGAGATAAGCTAAAGGCCGCTATCAAAGCAACCTGGGCTTCCATAACACCTCAGCAGTGCCACAGGCAAATCACCTCCATGCCACTCCACCCCACATTGATGCAGTAATTTGTGCAAAAGGAGCGCCGACCAAATATTGAGTGCATACTAGTGTACAATAGTGTACATAGACATACTTTTCAGTAAGCCAACATTTCTGTATTAAAAATCTTTTTTTTGTTGGTCTTATGTAATAGTTCTAATTTTCTGATATACTGAAGTTTGGGTTTTCACTAGCTGTAAGCCATAATCTTCAAAATAAAAAGCAATAAATGCTTGAAATATATCACTCTGTGTGTAACGCATCTATATCAAATATATAAGTTTCACTTTTTGAAAGTTACTGAAATAAATAAACTTTTTGATGATTTTCTAATTTTATGAGATGCACCTGTACAGGCATACCCCACTTTTAAGTACACAATAGGGTTTATTTACTAAAGCTGGAAAGTGCAAAATCTGTCTCACTTCTGCATAGAAACCAATGAGCTTCTAACCCCAGCTTGTTCAAATAAGCTTTTGTAATAAAACCTGGAAGCTCATTGGTTTCTATGCAGAAGTGAGCCTGATTTTGCACTTTCCAGCTTTAGTAAATAAACCCCATTGTGTACTTAAAAGTGGGGTATGCCTGTATATAATGAATGCTAAATCATAAAGGCTATAATTCCCATAAGAATATTGTGGTCTTAATGCATCATAATATCCTGAAAGTAGCAGCTATAATAACCAATAACATCTCTAATAGCAGTGAATATACTACTCAGCAAAATGCTTACATCAGAGAACTAACACACCAGGATTTGAAGCTTTATTTTATTGTCATGGTAAACAGTACAATGACATAGCTAAAAGAAAAATCACTATTCATGGAACACAATAATACATTTGTAAATTGTAAGTCTCTATTGTAAGTCAATGGTTAATATAGTGATCTTGTACCATAAAGCTAGTGATCTTGTATTTGTATATGTTTTGGAATTTTCCAATAGACAGAAGTCTAGCAAGAACCCAACATTTCTCATTACATGTATGTAGGTGTTAAAACCCCTGTCAGTAGCTTATTTCAGTCTGTGTTCCCGCTAATAAGATTCACCCCTCTATTTTTCATGGTAGCTATTGTCATCAAAGCAGACAATGATGGAAAATACATTATTTTACAGTTGTTACCAGAACAGGAAGAAAGGAAAAATCTTTAATAGGGAAACTTGTTCCAGTGGCAACTGTCTAAGAGGGGAATTTCTATTTCTTTCCTTTCATTCATTTCTTTTTGCTCCCTGTCATGTCTCTGGTACAGGAAGTGAAGGGAAATCTCCCTAAAAGGAAACAGACAGCAAAAGACAGCAAAAAGGAAAAAGACAGCAAATAAAACCTGATGGAAGTTTTAACCATATCTTATTATATCCATCTATTTGGTTAGAGAAACACTTTAAGCTTCAGTTTATGAAAGAATAATAAAAGCTATTAATAATAAATTATACCTTTCTCACCAAACCAAATACAACATGGAACAGATACATTGAGAATAGAAACAATAATACTAAGTAAAGAGCTATAATTATATTTTAACATATGATGGCTTGAAATTAATTATTACCTAAAAATGCTGATGGCGACACAGTTCCATTGCTCCTGGAGACCATTACGCTAATTCCTGTTTCCACAAAGGGCACTGAAAAGTCAATAATCTCAGATCGCTCTTCATTTATTGTAAGCGAACCAATGGCCATATCAGCACGCTGGTAAAAAACCTATTGGGATACAAAACAGAAATCAAATGAAAAAGGGGTCAATTCAGAATGTAGATAAGTCTCACCAAAAGCTTTTACTCAATAATATGGATTCAAATACCCTGCATTCTTCTAGTTCAATGAAAATGAAAATAACCAAACTATTATGATAATTTAAAGCAGCTAACATGTGGCTTATTTAACAATTCTAAGAGCAAATACCAAGCACAGTAACCCACTCCAACCAATTACAGATCATATTTAATTGGTGTGACTATAGTAAACTGAAATCTGGTTGTTTTGGGTTACTGCTTTTTGCATATTTTTATTGCTGTTTGGGATTCCTTATTAAGTAAGCATGTTAAATACTGTACATTGTTTCATGGATGACATGTTTGTTATATATCTGGGTAGGTAATATAAAAGTGGAAAAAGTGACTGGTGTAGAGTCAACCAGTCCGGACTTTGCTTTATAAAAATATAATAGATACATTTTCGTTTGAATCTAATTATCAAGAACAACAATTCTGATTTTCATTTACTCAATTTTATATATTATTTCTTATACTGGTCTCACAAAAGGTAATTTTTAAGCCATTGGTTAATTATGTAGTCTGCTATAGGTGACATTTCATTTATAAGAACCGTCAGACGAGGAGACGCCGTCACACAGCGGGAGCCTCCCTCCATGCATGGATGCGGAGCGGCCCGCAGAAGAAAATTAAGAAGAGAAGACGAAGATGAAGAAGATGAAGAAGATGAAGAAGAGAAGAGGATGAAGAAGAAGATGAAGAGAAGAGCGGGAGCCTCCCCTCATGCCATGGGTGCGGAGCGGCCCGAGGAGAAGAAGATAGAAGACGCCGCGGAGGAGATGCTGGACGAGAACGCCGGAGGAAGAACCAGAAGAGCCAGAAGAACCAGAAGAAGAAGAAGATGAAGGAAGATAGAAGAAGCATTTAAATAAAGGAATTGTCAAAAACTGTCTCTTGTCATTTTTAACTATTTTGACACTTTTTTAGTGAAATGGTAGGGGTAAGTACCCCCTTACCATTTCACACAGGGGGGGGGCGGGATCTGGGGGTCCCCTTGTTAAAGGGGGCTTCCAGATTCCGATAAGCCCCCCGCCCGCAGACCCCCACAACCACCGGCCACGGTTGTGGGGATGAGGCCCTTGTCCTCATCAACATGGGGACAAGGTGTTTTGGGGGGCTACCCCAAAGCACCCTCCCAATGTTGAAGGCATGTGGCCTGGTACGGTTCAGGAGGGGGGGGCCGCACTCTCGTCCCCCCCTCTTTTCCTGCGGCCTGCCAGGTTGCGTGCTCGGATAAGGGTCTGGTATGGATTTTTGGGGGAACCCCACGCCGTTTTTTTTTTTTTTTGGCGCGGGGTTCCCCTTAAAATCCATACCAGACCTGAAGGGTCTGGTATGGAATTTAGGGGGAACCCCACGTCATTTTTTTTTTTTAATTTTGGTTCGGTGTTTCCCTGTGGGGAATTCCCATGCCGTTGTTATCAATGAACTTTTATGTGTATTGTCGGACCGGCAATTCATTAATAGCCGCGGTAGTTTTAAATGAGTTTTTTCCTTCGAAATGTCATTTTGCTGTCAGACTGTTCTAAACACAGGAAACATGCGCCCCTTTACAGGCATACTATAGACACCCCCCAGGTACGAAATTTAAAGGGATATTACACTTTTATTGTTTGACTTTAAGCATTATTAAAATCACTGCTCCTGAAAAAACGGCCGTTTTTAAAACTTTTTTTTGCATTGATCCATGTCCCCTGGGGCAGGACCCAGGTCCCCAAACACTTTTTATGACAATAACTTGCATATAAGCCTTCAAAATTAGCACTTTTGATTATTCATGTTCGTGTCCCATAGACTTTAACGGTGTTCGCGTGTTCGAGCGAACTTTTTTCCTGTTCGCATGTTCTGGTGCGAACCGAACAGGGGGGTGTTCGGCTCATCCCTATTTGTGACATACCTCACCACGGCGAGGCAGAAGTGGGGACAGGTACCCGCTCCCCCCCTACCCCACATTTGGCACCGGAGGGGGGAGACAGATTAGCGCTTTTGAGTGGAACTCTGCTTTAAACATTATTTATTTTTAACATACAGTCACCAGTCAGTATCCCTGATCACCACCACACCAGTCACAGTGAAGGACAGTGGTTATTTTCTTTGGGGGGGTGGCAAACAGTAACATCACTACCCCTCCCCTGTCCATCAGCCGGCCGGCGGGTCTGGTGCACTGACTCACCCCATATAATCAATGCTTTGGGTCCTCTTTCAGCGGTGGCGGCGGCTCTTCCTCAGTTTCCTTCCTCCTGGCTCTGGCTTCCAATCAGAAGTCTTCTCTTTTTGGCCAATCAGAAAATGGGTCTCAGACCTTCTTTTGATTGGCCGGATTGAGAATCAGTTGCAACAACGAATATTCATTCTACTGTTGTAACACCTGGGGGGCTCATAGCACAATGCTCTGCTCCATCAGTTCACCGTTTTTGAAGCCCATTACAGCCTATGACTTTAATCAGATGCTTCAAAAATACACTCCAGGGGTGGTAGTGGTAGCCATGGATAGATTTATGCTATGCATGAATCTATCTATTAGTCATATAGGGGTGGCTGGAGAGAGGGGGCAGTGCCCGGCACCCCTAATGGACGGGCCGCCACTGACCAGTTATATGATGATGCTATACTGCACTGGTGACAGTTTGTAAAAAAAATATGTGACAAAAAAAAACTATTTAATTTCCTAACATTCCATCTTCAAAAAACTCGCCATGCCCCTTACTAAATGCTTTAGCCTGTCTACTTTTCAAAAAAGGGTAATATGGGGGAATTTGTACTGTCTTGGCATTATAGGGGCCTCGAAAAATTAGTACATTGGGATTGATCAATTTTCACATATATATACCATAGTTTGTAGATGCTATAAGTTTAAAAGAGAAGTTTGGGAATTTTTATTTTTAAGAATAATACCTACCTAGGTGGGTTCTGCATCTGTCCCCCACCGGCTCTAATATTGAGATCTGAGCAATCTAAGCCACTGATCACTCAGTTCTCATTGCTCTAGTCATTCACTGGCTCTCTGCCCTACCTCTGCCCCCCCCACACTCACTTGAGCACTGAGCTGTGTAAGGCTTGGGAGCAGCTGGCTCAGACTTTCACTGGCTCATTGGGAGGCTGAGCCAGGTGCGGGTCAAGGCATCTGGGAGGATCTGATCATATGTTCCCAATCTTTCACCAGCCTGGAATGGCTCTGTGGCGTCACCAGGCTTAAGCCCACTGTCTGCTAAAAAAGGGGCACAGGAGTGCAGAGTGATCCACAGAAGAAGTACAACAAAATAAGCTTGGCTATATTTCTCCTTTAACACAAACCTATTAATATACACTTATTGTTTTTTGTTTTTTACCAAAGACATCCAGCAAAATACATTTTGGTCTAAATTTATGAGAAATTTTATTTTATTGAATATGTTTTATAACAGAAAGTAGAAAATATCATTTTTTTTTAATTTTCTGTCTTTTTACGCTTATTATAACAAAAATGAAAAAACCCAGTGGTGACCCCCATAGGAAAGCCCTATTTGGGTAAAAAAAAAATATAAATTTCATTTGGGTACAGTGTTGCATGACAATGCAATAGCCAGTTACAGTAGCACAGTGTTGAATAGCAAAAAAAGGCCTGGTCGTGAAGGGGGTAAAACCTTCCGCACCTTAAGTGGTTAAACACGTAGTTACATGTTTTATAAGGCCAACAAAAAGGACACAGTTCCATCTAGTTCAACCTATGTGTATGTGTGTGTGTGTGTGTGATGTTTCTAGTCTAACAATTCCCATAGCCCTGCATATTCTGCTTCTTAAGGGTCCTTTCACACGGGACGGATCTGTGATGATCCGCCCCGTGAACATCCGCTTGCTCAGCGGGGATTGCTCCGTTGATCCCCGCTGAGCAGGGACCGCCCTGTCAGATCTCTGCTCTCCCCTATGGGGGGATCAGATGAACACGGACCGTCTGTCCATGTTCATCCGATCCGCTCTGCAGACGGATAGAAAAATAGGAATTTCCTCCGTCTGCAGAATCGGATCATAGTGGGGAGGATGATATCCCATAGGGATGCATGTATGTCCGTATTTCATCTGAAAACGGATGGATGAAATTACGGACATACTGTATTTTCATATTTTCATTTTGCGCTTTTCAGTTCACACTTTTCAGTTTGGGCTTTTACATTTTGCGCTTTTTAGTTTCTGAACAGCCGTTTGTCAACCAGCCATGTTGCAGAATCAGAGGAGATAACGTGTTATTTACACACGGCCCGAAAAAATGACAACAGGCATTTGTCCGCGGAAAATTTTAAAGCCTGCCATCCAACATTTGTCCACGGAAAATCAGACAACAGTTGTCCGATGGAGCGTACAAATGGATTTTCCGCCAACAGCCTGTCATCACACAATTCCCATTGGAAAATCTGATTGTGTGTACAAGGCTTTAGTCTAGTTATTTCCTTGCAAATCTGGTATCATTTGCAAACACTGAACTTGAGTTCATGATTTCAACCTCTATATCATTAATAAACAAATGAAACAGCTTTGGCCCCAAGACAGAACTCTGGAACGCACTGCCCGTAACTTTAGACCAGTGTTTCTCAACTCCAGTCCTCAAGGCACCCCAACAGACCATGTTTTCAGGCTTTACATTGTTTTGCACAGGTGATTTGATCAGTTTCACTGCCTTAGTAATTACCACAGCCGTTTCATTTGAGGGAAATCCTGAAAACATGACATGTTGGGGTGCCTTGAGGACTGGAGTTGAGAAACACTGCTTTAGACTATTCAGATAATGAGTCATTTCTCTGGACCCATTCATGTCACCAGTTTTCTAGCCAACATACATTATCAAATGCCTTAGTAAATTTGGACAAACTATATAAACTGGACTTCCACCGTCCAATTTACTTCCTCATAGAACGATAACAGGATGTCCTGTCAATAACAGTCTTTTTCAAATCTATGCTGGTTGTCACTCATAATACCTTTATTACAGACAAATTTCTGTATAGAATACCTTATGGTTCCCTCAAATACCTATACTATTGATGTTAGGCTGACTGGTCTGTAGTTTCCTGGTATGCATCTCAATCCTTTTTTGTAAATTGGTAAAGTGGTAAATTGGTAAATCATTTGCTCTTTGCCAGTCAACTGTTACCATTCCAGTCAGTAAGGTTTTTTTTAAAAATTAGAAATAGCTGTTTGGCTATAGCTACACTAAGTTCCCTGAAGACATGTGGGTGGAAGTCATTTTCACCTGGTGATTTGTTCACATTTAGTTTCTCTAGTTTCTTTTTTACCCAGTTTTCAGTCAAACATCCTTAATATTACTGTTAAGACTGAGATGAGCCTAAAATAAAAATGTGATTTTCTTTACCACTTTGGTTTTATCCAAGCACTGTTAGCATTGTTAATTGTCAGTGTTTACTAGACATCTGTAATTCGTTTAGTTAAAAATTTGTTTTTTAACCTCCCTGGCGGTATGATTATTTCAGATTTTTGATGCTGAAAGCGGTACAATTGTTTTGCATGGAAATTTGGTGTTTTATAATGTAGGCCTGTAATTCTTAGGAATAACTCACTTAAATCTGTCCAAACAAGAGTCTAGAAGACAGCTCGGATATGATAAAGTTTGAAAAATGAAATCATAAATTATAATATAATAAATAACTATAAATAATTATAACAAAAAATAATATGATAAAAATAAAAAATATTCAATAATGTAATCAAATCAAAAACACTGAAATTTGCTCAGTTGCAGAATTGGCGCTGTCATTACTTTCAGTGTTTGATGACGGATTTCCCCACAAATCACTATCGCTCAATTCTGCGAGTGATTCTAATTTATTATCGCTGTTTTCTATCTGGTCTAAAACCATATTTGATGTAAAGGGATGGTTTTGGTTGCTATAGACAATCTCCAGTTTCCAGGCAGAGAGAACAGTATTTATAATATATAACTGCATGCAGGGCACTGGACAGACCACTAGGGACAAAGGGCATGTGAAATAAACTGATACAGTAATGTAATCTGTAAGATTACAGTGTACTGTATATGTATTGTGTGTTTTACTTTTTGAATTTGGCGCCGTTCTCTGTCCCTGTGCATCGCAGCACTTGCAGGGAACGGAGCTCGGCTCCGTGATAGATCGAGCGAAGGACAGCTCACACACAGAGTGGGGAGACATCGCAGGATCCTGGGGACAAGGTAAGTAAGCTGTAACTGGATCCTGCGATGCAATCCCAAGTGTGGCTCGGGGTTACCGCTTTTGGTGCTGAAAATCCACCCCTAGCCACACTCGGGAATAGCATCAGGGAGGTTAATGAATTTCGACAAATTAGTTAATTCGGAAATATCCAGTTTAACGAAAACCCATTTAACAAATTTTTCCGAATATTCATAAATTTGAAAATTTAAAAATCCGTAAATTCGAAAATTTGGAAAAAATAAAAAATTCGAAATTCGAAAAGCCTAAAACCCAAAAATTCAAAAATCTGAAATAATAACTAACTAATAATAACTTAATTATTCATAACTATTTAATTAAAGGTATTGGAATTCCCTTTCAAATTTGGCTGTTAGTGAACGTAACAAATACAAATTTATCCGAAGTTCTGAATGATCTAAAATAACGAATATCATATCTAAACAAATGGAACGTAACAAATTAATAATAATAAATAACAAAAATAATAATAGCAACTTTTTATTATTATTATTTATTATTATTAATTTGTTCCGTTCCATTTGTTTAGAAGCGGCATTCATTATTTTGGATAATTTGTAACTTCGGATAAATTTGTATTCTTTACTTTCACTAACAAGCAAATTAGCAAGGAAATTCCAATACCTATAATTTAATAGTTAGTTATTATTAGTTAGTTAGTCATTCTTTCAAATTTTCAGATTTTCTTTCTTAGTTTCGAATTTTTACATTTTTGAATTTACGAATTTTTGAATTTATGAATTTATGAATTGCAATCATAACGAATGGCCCAAAAAAATTTCCGGCAGTGCACATGTCTAGTGTTTACATTCTACCTCAAGCCTGAGTCAGGAAGGTATTAAAATAGATAATTGGTATGGAATGGACCTTTCCAGATTTTAATAGAAAAAAATCTTAATCTCAAACTGCCAAAATACAGACAACATGTTATATGTACCACTAGGGACAAAAACACGCTTGACCTAGCTACAATGTGTTAAAAAATTCTTACTGCTCTGTTCCCCATGCAGCCTTGGATCTTTCCAATCACTGCATGGTTCATCTCCTCCCCAAAAAAAAATTAAATCTTCAAAGCCTGTAGTTAAATCTAAAGAGGCAAAGCTGAAGCTACAGGATTGCATTGAATGTAGCGACTGGAGTGTTTTTGAAGCTGCAGCCAAAGACCTAGATGAACTCGCTGACACTGTGTCATCATACTTTAGCTTATGTGAGGATGTGTGTGCCCACCAGGTCTTTTGGAACTCTGAACAATAGCAAGACCTGGTTTGCAGAAAAATTAGAATGGTTCATGTAGGCTAAGAAGGTGGCCTACAGAAGTGGGAACAGGACCCACTGCAACCTGACCAGAAACATGCTGACAAAAGTAACAAAAGTAACAAAGAAGAGATATTCTGACAAACTGAAAATTATGTTTTCCTCCAATGACTCAGCGTCAGTATTGAGAGCCCTGTGGCACATTACTAGCTACGGGAAATCATCTTCCCACACAGAGAACAATCAACTGGCTAAAAGCATAAATGTGTTTTATTCCAAGTTTGATAACTTCACATTTACATCCCTGGGAAACTATAGCTTAGGCACAACCTCTTCAACCATATACTATGAAACCTTTACCTCCTCCCCCTCTATCCTCTCCACTGAGGGAATTAGAGGTGGATGTATGGCCAAGACAGAAAAACATTTTCTGGTTTGTGCTAATCAGCTGGTACTCATCTTCACACAGATATTCAACAGATGACTGAAGCAGTATATAGTCCTCTCCAGCTTCAAATGCTCAACATAATTCCTGTCCCTAACAAATTTATCAGGACTAAATAACTAGAGGTTCTGATGTCTTTGGAAGACTAGCGTTGTCCCATCACAGTTTGCCTATAGAGCAAACAGGTCAGTGGACAATGTTGTCAACATGGGGATGCACCACATCCAGCTTGCCTCCCCAGGAATGTACGAATGTACGCATGGATCCTGTCTTTGGATTTCAGTTTAGTGTTTAACACTATCACTGCAGAAATCCTCCACTCCAAACTCACCCAGCTCACTTTACCCACCGCTACTTGTTAGTAGATTACAATTTCCGGACAGACAGAAAACAACAGTAAGCTGGGATAAGTCATATTTAGCACCTAGCAGTAAGTACCACTGCTCTTTTCCTTTATAGCAATTACTGCACCGCTGGGAATTCATCTGTTAATACACTGACATTTCTGTATGACAAAGCCATCATTGGACTCATCCAAGATGGCATTAAGTCAGCATACAGGGAGGAAGTAGATCTGGTGGCCCTGTGGTGCAGTCATAATAATCTGGAATTCAACACACTCAAAACTATGGAGATAATAGTGTTTTTCCAAAGAAGTTTTTGCACAGTGTCCCCTTCCACTATACCCAACATCGTTGTGTTAACTGTGGAGACCTTCAGATTGTTGGGATCTCTAATTTCCCAGGATCTGAAGTAGATCTGCCTCACGATCTGCTGATACAATTTTACACAGTAGTAGCTGAGTCTGCTGTTTGGACTTGCATCATTGTTGGATTTTATTCAGTCTAAAAACAGAATATGAACAGACTATAGTGAACAGTTAGATCACTGTACCCCAGGGCAACCAGGCTTAAGAATAGTTTCTTCCTCTAAGTTATCACAATGATAAACACTTGAATCCTCACTTGCACAATTACTTCTTTCATTGTTTGAATTACTTCAACTTTAAGGTGTTTACAAATCTCACAGTGAGACGGGGGGGGATTTACTAAAAGTGGTGCACAGGGAATCTGGTGCAGCTAAGCATAGTAACCATTCATCTTCTGCATGTTCAATTAACCTTTGAAATTAAGGCCCCTTTCACACCTGTGGACTGATTGGGTCTGCCTGTCTGTTTTCTGGCGGTCCTGATCGGACCACCTATTGATCTCTATAGGGCGCCGGATGTCAATGAACATGTGTCCGCTGACACTCGCTGGCATCCAATCCAGACAGCTAAGAATCAGACGGATGGCCACACGTTTGCCATCTGTCCGGTGGATCGGATGACAATTGGATGGAAACAGACATGCAGTCCGTTTCCATCCGACCCCCCATAGATCGTCTGCATAGCGGACACAAACCTGTCATTTGCCTGCTCAGCGGGGATCAGTGGATAGATCCCCGCTGAGCAAGCGGATCCGCTCTGTCTGAAAGGGGCCCGAAACCTAGAAGCTGATTGGTTACTATGCACAGCTGTACCAGATTTCCTGTGTACTAGTTTTAGTAAATCCCCCCAATGTTTGTATAGTATTAGCATATGTATACATATATTTTTTTTTTTCATTTTTATTTCTTTTATTTGAGAATCCTTGTAAAATATTACAGAAATGTCATTAAGGACAAAACAAAAAAAAAGAAAATATAGGCACACACACCACTATCAGAGATCATCTGTGACATCACTTCATTAGTTGACCACGATGGAGCCAAGTGCAACAATGACACACCCCCCCCAATAGGTGTGTGACGTTTAGAGAAACACAATGGATGGGTGCAGCATGTCAGGCTCCAGTCACATGGGCGCCAACGTCTCTACAGCATGGACCAATCAGGGTTTACTTCCTCCTTATAGGGGCAAAACTGGGGTGTAGAAAATGGAAGTCGAGGCATTTAGCCATTAGTACGTGAGCATATGTATGTATTATCTGTATGTGTATCTGAGGCTTGCATATTGTGTTGTTGTTTCAATGTGGGTTTATGTGTGTATATATGTATGTCTGTAATACAAAGGAGTTAAAGTTGGCTACTGATTTCTTTTTAGGAGTGATTTGGGGGTTAATTTAATCTAAATTTTAAGTTGTGTTGCAAAATAAAAGTTCCACATACCTCTTTAAACAATATTTTGCATAATTATCCTCATACGATTAACAATGGAAAACATTGTGCAAGGGGTTCTGGTCTCCTGTATCATCTGTTTTAGTTTAAAGGATATGATGGTCATTTGCCTCAATATAATGGATAGGGCTGCTTTTTTTGAGCATTCTTGCACGCCTGGCCAACATTCAGTTTGTGTAACAGAGCTATCCAGATCCAGGTAATTGTTAACACTTTTGATCATTAGAAACTAGGCTGTCATTGCAGCAAGGTATAAAAGATGTGGCATCTGTTCAGACAGACTGGAGCCTCACCTGTGAGAGAACACACTGCACAGGACCCATTTGTTCCCAATTATGACTCGGGCCTGGCTGTAACATGGCTCCCTAGTCGAAGTGAGGGTACGGATGTTGTTTGTTCTTGTATTTATTTAAAAAGATCTTTAGCCGTTAAAATGATATTTTTAAAGATCGTTTTCAATAAATACAAAGAACAATTTTTTAAAATTCACTACACTATGAAGAGTCTTCTTTTTTGCCTTTAATCCGGTGGATTGGGAGACACTTCTCTCTAGGAAAAGATTGTGGAGATCGGAAAAAAGCTGCAGTGATTCCTTGGATCCATTGAGGAGGATTCAGCAACAGTCTGGTCATTTATCGATGCATCACTAGACCCGTTGGGGTCTATCCATCAGGTGAGAGGCTAGCATCACTGGGGGAGGATTCTAGAAAGTTCCCATTACCATCTTACATCTGTAAATTGGACTCTCAGATTCGTCCCTTTAGCCCTCATCTTTATTTGTCCACAAAGGATTACTTTTATCTACACTCTGAATTAGAGACTTATCATCTCTCTGAATCACCTGATTCCTTTGGATGCTCTTTATTACAATTTGAATATTCTCACAAAATTATTTATTTTAAGTCTATTTTGATGTGATGCACTTTATTGGATTTTATTGAACAAATGTGTACTTTGTGTATTATTTTGATGGGATGCACTTTATAAGATTTCATATTGAACACATATTTATGAGTCACTCTTAATGAGTTACACTTGGAGAGATTCATTTATATATATATATATATATTTTGCCTATTTAGCACTTTATCGATTTGTTTACTAATTAGCGCTACTTCATTATATATACACATACTTAAGGGTGTTGGCAACACTACAGAAGTTTAGCCACTTTTTTTATTTCATTAAGCATTTCTTTATCACGCACTTTATATTTTGCACTTTACTTGCCATCAACACACTTGTTTTTTGGTAGTGCATCAGTACTTTCTTTTTAACCGTAGGCAATACAATGCCACATGTTTTTATCTATCTGTAGTACGATATAATAGTAAATTAGGAGTTTTATCAAAAATCCAGACAAGCAGTTCTACATACTGTATGTGGCTTTGTGTATATATCTTTTATTTTTTTTAGATTTTGCTAATTGGATAATATTGCATACAAGGCTAGTGAAAATCCAACTTCGTTAAAATAGCATTCTGTACCTTCAGTAGAATAAGGATATACAGGTTTTGCTTGTTCCTGTGTGGGAAACATAGACACATTTCACGTGTAGGTGAATATTTTAGCTGTCAAATGTAGACTGCTATAGACTGCCATAAACGAACATGGCTACTAAGCAAAATGTGAGGAGAAAAATATATATTTTTTTAAAAGATAGAATAATCCTTTAACTGTGAGAAAGAGAATCAGCAAGTGCTGTTCAATAATAACGTAAATGCCTATGCTTGTGATTGAAGCCAGCTCACTAGTAGACAGTTCTGGCATGCCATTCCATTTTCCAGTCCTGGGATATTTTCAAAGGCTTATTAAAACCAAATATTCCTGTCACAGATCATATGTAAATTTGCTGCTAAATTTTTCTCCAGAGGTGAAGCGTTCAAGCTGAGATTTATAAGCCTTGAATTTACACATCTATCTCAGGCAGGTAAATGAACCATTGCATTTGCAAGCTAATTAAATAATGTCAGACCAAAACTAATTACAGAAGTGGATCGCTTGTACCACAGAGGTTATCTAATGATATGGTGTGCGTGGGCTCCCATTCAGTGTAGGGTCTTTAAAAGTTGTTACCTTAGCCTATCTGTCACACCAGTAAGAGTAAATACAAGTGCAACAAAATCCTTATTATCAAAATATTATTAAAGCATATATAATAGGATGTTATCTGAATTACATTGTGCTCACCAATATATAACTTATAATGAATTACATATAAAAAAAGAGTTAATACGCATGAATTAGAGACGTTAATAAACACAGAGAATTAAATAACCCTAGCCAGGAAGTTTGTTAAAGTGGATAAAGCGATTTTAACTACATTTTGTAATAGTTTCTCATTAAAATTACCTTTTTCATTTTAATATGCACTCATTCATAGATTTCTATAACTGCCAAACTCATTTCTTAGTTCTCTTTTCTTCTCCACATCAACTGTAAATAGCTTGCAGTCAGGAGTTTACACAGTACTCATCCCTACACCTTTCATTGTTGTGCCATTGGCTTACTTACACAAACCACAGAGAATATTGGGTATTATCAGGGCTTTTTTTCTCAAACAATAGGTGCTGGAACTTAACCATGGCCCCACAAAACCCCTCCCCCTACACACACCCTCCAAATCACATCAAATAGTGGGTGTGTTCAGTCAAATTTCACAAAAACAGAAGGAGGGTCTTAAAGGGGCATTAAGTACCAGGATTGCATTACATACAGAAGGCAGAGCTGTCACTTGTAAACACAGAAACCAGACTTTTGTGTTTACAAGTGATTGTGGTGAGCAGGCACCAAAGGGTCTGAGCCAGAGGTGGTGGAACTGAGTTCCACCAAATTCCCCCTGAAAAAAAGCCCTGGTTATTATTAACATAGTAGACATAGACAAAGCTGTTCGCTTCACTCAGCAACTGAGCAGTGTCTCCAAAAAGAGTATTCAAATATTCTTTAAAGTATATATATATATATATATATATATATATATATATATATTTTTTTTTTTTTTATTGTGACAAGGCTGTACTTTTGTCAGCTTGACTTTTTCTCCTGCAGCTCCCAGCTGCTACATCCTCACAGGCTCAGGCCTTTGTATGTCCTGACCTGGACAATACGGAGCAATGTGCACCTCACAGCTCCCTTCACACACTGACCCCTCGGGAGGGTGGGGCCACTGACCTCTAACTCTGGCTCTATTATGAATGTAGCACACATCAGCATCATTAGTGTGCCTGTTTCCTGAGAAAATCTGGTGCCGGCTTCCATATTAAATAGTGGCACAGGCTAGCCCTGCCACAATATATGTATATATATCTATATATATGTAGCAGTTACTCACGGTGGAGCTGCTGGTTTAAAGCAGGCTTTTACCGTCACCTTTGTTACCTCTATTTCACCAGAACTGGGTCTAGGGTCCCGTTGAGTTTAATACCAGACAATGTAGGCACCGGACACTTGAGTATCTTTTCCAATGCTTTAATAAACGTAAATTGAAGGAAGTAGCAGGAAAGAGGTAGAAGAAGAGTTGCAGGGAAGTTCAAATACCTTTTCTTAGTGTAGTATTAGGAATTGAAAGCTTGTAGATGAATGTACTCTCTTTTTAGAGTTGAATCTTTGCCCACCTGGATAGGTTTCTCTCACTAACCTAGCATGCCAGTACGCAGCACGAACAAAAGTCTCTGCCACAGACTTGATTGGAACAAAACCTGTATGATCCTCTGCCACAGGATGTAATGGTTTACAATGAACAGCAAACACAGCACTAGAACCTTTAAGCCGAACCGGCAGTACTATGCGGTAGGAATACTTAGGATGCGTTCTCCAACTGAGTCACCAGGCCCCTCTCCAGACCAGCACTCTGCATGATCCTTCCATGACAGGTCCTCCCCTGGGATCTTCTCAGTTGTCCAGCTTCTTCCCGTAGGACAGACAGCCCAGGACCATTCCTTTGCCACTGTGGTAGGCCCCAGACAGGCTTCTGGCCCACCCACACGCTGCAGCGACGTGGGCCTTCTGGTCGGAGGACCACGAGGTAGTACTCCTAGCACATACCTGTCGGCCAGGAGGGCCAGCAGGTGGAACGAAAGATGAACCAACCCTAAAACATGGCGTCTGTCCCATAAATACCATCTCCCAGAATGCATCTCCGGGACAGAGGAGCACTCATACGCTTCAACGTGTTGCCTTTCCAACACTGACCCATGGTGACAATGACACCTACAGGTACAGTGTGAAACTACATGCAACTCAGCCAAGCTGGAACAGAGGCAAATCTGACTATGTATAAACAGATAACCCACTAAATTGACCTATAAGCAGTAGATTGAAAATCTACCAGTGCTACATACTCCCCCCACTACCATAGACGTTGTCCTCAACGTCTGTCAAAATAACTCCCAAGCCTGAGAGTAGGTATTTGAACTTAAAACTGGAATAAAGGGGAAGAAAAGAAAGTATAGAAATATTACAGTTTTAACATTTATAAAACAACACCTTTACATCCGTAAAAGAAAACACATTTAGAACTGTTACAAGTCCCACTATCTATCTAGCTGAAAAGCCTGAACACAAAAAGCCTGAAAACAGCTTGATAGGAGATCCAATTGTTCCTGAAAAAAAACAAAGTTAGACACACACTAAATATGTACAGTACCCTCACTAAACAGTTTAGGAGCAAAGTCTCATTCCAAAAGAAGAATGACACTCTCTTCCCGTATATTTTTTTCCTTTAATGAAACGAACTGAAGTAACTTGAGAAGTCCATCCCTATTTTTTTTTAAGCAAATCACATCTTTTCAATAAAGAAAATCCAGCTAACAAAGAGTCTTTGGATTTAGAAACGCTGAGATGAACATTATCTCTTGACCATGAAGATCTCTAAACACTGACACTCTCTAACTATACACCCCAAAGTTCTTTGTTCAAAATCACCAATAAAACCGAGGATCTGGCAATGTCAGTTTCTTTCCCAGTTTATCCACTGTAGTGATAAAGTACACCATATCATCTTTGCCAGGTCTGCAAATGACCACTTTGTCAGCATAGATGTGCCGACCATAGTTCCAGTGTAGGAAACATCCACTGAAGCGTTCATCCATGGCAACAGAATATCTAGTTTTCCGGAAAGGTTTTGGCACAGACAAATAGTCCCAAACAGCTTCACTGTACCACAGTTCCCGGTTGGCCTCAATTTCCTGCATAATTTCCTGAGTAACATAGGGAAACTCCAGACCATATTCTGCGGCAACACATTTGGTAAGCACTCTCTGTAAACATGCAAGTTTAGGCAAAGATCTATTTTTTCCCAAACCAGGAAGCACACAAGAGTTCGGTGATTTACTCACCATAGACCCGACGGGTGTCGGAAGCAAATTAGCAACTTTAGACAATGTCTCTTTGGTAGTACTGTGCGGCTCCACACAAGGTGATGTCTTCCCAGAATCCATGGCTGTCCACTCTGAGAAAGTCAAGGCAGAAGCAACATCTTCGCCCTGGGCCCACAATAGTTCCTGTGACATTGTCTCAAACAAATCATCATCACCGGAGAGATCTGACGTGGAATCTATCTCTGAGTCTCTCAACTCTTCTGCTGGCAAATATTTACAAAGAGTCCCCGATATGTCCCCCTTTGATCTCTCACCCGTTCCTGATGTGGACTTCTCCGGATTCATGTATTTCTCTGGCCCCGGTTCGGGTAGTCTCTGGGGTAGGCCTCAACCACGGCCATGGGAAGCCTTTACATATCCCACCCTCCTCTGGACAGGTGCAATGGGGATAGATGTAGTAGACGTGGAAATTAAAGTGATGTCCACTGATGAAGTAGTGACAGCGGTATCTCCCTCAGGAACACTCTCGGTGGTAACAGCCGAAATCATGGCCTGTTGTTTTCCAACAGCAAAGGTAGCAGCTTCCACTGTGGCAATACCTGTAGCCCAGTCCACACGATAAGAAAGGGGCGACATAGTAGGTTGCTCCACTATGAACAAATAGTCTCCGCACTGCAAACAATGAACAAATGGATGGAGATGTATGGCCAATCCTTCACACTTGTGACAAAGCATGCCCAGCCCTTCAATATCTCCAACTGTGTAGAGAACAAACCTCCCCTGCGGTTTCAGATGAATGCCGGTATCTGTCAGCAGGGTTCCGGTCAGCATAGCACCCGCAGCGGTACTCATAGGGAACATCTTAGGTCCCATAGTTGGCGGTATCAATGGAAAAGAAGACACGGCTGCACTCTGATCTTCTCAGCACGATCACGAGGCCTCTCTTCTCCTCTCGCGCAAAAAACACACACAGGCGTCCCATGCGGCAACAAGTAGGTTAGGCTTCTCCCACTTGTTCTTCTGATCACGTAGCTCCCGGGCTTTTACTTCTCACCCACAGCCTACGCAGTCAGAAATAAAGTCCTGCACTTTAACCCCTTCTTCTCCCCAAAAATTGACAAAGTCCAGAAACTTATTCCAACGTAAACTCCCAGTGAAATACTTCTCAGGGTTGCGGGAGGTTGACGGCTAACAATCCTGGACGAGCCCCCACATGTAGCAATTACTCACGGTGGAGCTGCTGGTTTAAAGCACCATCACCTTTGTTACCTCTATTTCTCCAGACCCGGGTCTAGGGTCCCGTTGAGTTTAAAACCAGATAATGTAGGCACCGGACACTTGAGTATCTTTTCCAATGCTTTAATAAACGTAAATTGAAGGAAGTAGCAGGAAAGAGGTAGAAGAAGAGTTGCAGGGAAGTTCAAATACCTTTTCTTAGTGTAGTATTAGGGATTGAAAGCTTGTAGATGAATGTACTCTCTTTTTAGAGTTGAATCTTTGCCCGCCTGGATAGGTTTCTCTCACTAACCTAGCAGCCAGTATGCAGAACGAACAAAAGTCTCTGCTACAGACTTGATTGGAACAAAACCCGTACAATCCTCTGCCACAGGACGTAATGGTTTATGATGAACAGCAAACACAGCACTAGAACCTTTAAGCCAACCCGGCAGTACTATGCGGTAGGATTACTTTAGGATGCACATGTACATCAAGGGGATTATTTCTTACTAAAGCAATACAGCTATGGAAAAGGAAGAGACAAATGGGATTGATGACAACAGTACAGTGCAATGCACTAAAACTGGTTATTTCTTTAGATGCAATGAAAGGTAAAATAACTGACTGTTCTTGTTATGCTTGTGGGGTCCTCATATTTTCTGTTTTATAACATCTGTTAGCCTTGGTTCACACTGACTGTGGGAATGAAATTGTGCAAGGTCAGCTGAACTCGCACAATTTCATTCTCGCATGTCAGTCCCGATTTCGAGGGTGATTTCAGAGACATCTGTGTGGGTTTCTGCACAGATGTCAACGGAAATTGCACCCCAAAATTGCCAAAAGTAGTACAGAAACTACTTTTGAAAATCGGTGCGGCGCTGCAAATGCAGCTTCGCACCGATTCGAACACTGCCATTGCCGGCAATTGCTGCCGATTTGGCATGTGATTTGACATGTTATATCGTATGCCAAATTGCATCAATGTGAACAAGGGCTTAGTTTCATATTGATGATTGGATCATACAGATTGGTTCAGCATGTTTTAAAATCTCAGCATCCAATACTACTGTTTTCTTGCACTTCAGTACATTTGTTTTTATTGTTGCACTCACCTTTATACTGGTTATTCTCAAAGACATGTCATGCAAACTTAAAGTGGTGTTCCGGCCGAAATTATACTTTTTAAATAAAAATACCCCTATAATACACAAGCTTAATGTATTCTAGTAAAGTTAGTCTGTAAACTAAGGTCTGTTTTGTTAGTTTATAGCAGTAGTTTGTTATTTTATAAACTTACAGCAGGCCGTGGCCATCTTAAGTCTGGACATCTGAAGACAGACTGTATTTCTTCCTGGATCTCATCCTTGCAGATCTCGCACATGCTCAGTGCAGCACAAGCAGTGTAATAGGTTTCAGGTCAGGTTTCCATAGCAACGGCAGTGTCAGAGGAAGTTATCAGGTATTTTTAATCCTGCGCTACCATGCGAAAAAGGTAATAAAAAAGGAAAAGCAGCTTGCACCGAATAGGGTCCAGCCTGACCCTAAGAACAGATGTAAATTAATCAGTAAGAATGGTGCTGCGCTAATCCTAATGTACACACCAGTGCATAAATGTAAATCAGCAAGAGCAATCAGTGGCTTAAGAAGTAGATAGCTAACCTCAGTGTGCTAATTATTATTCAACTCAAGCGGTGACTTATATCACCTAAAGTGTTAGGTAGAAATTAGCATAAGTGGACATGAGTCTAAATGGTGAAGTGTAGGCTAGTAGTGTTACATCAACCTATAAACATCAATATATATATTGTGCAAAGATAAACACTACATCGGTAGTAAAAATGTTGGAGCCAAAAACACCAAAAAATAAACAATAATAATAGAAGTGCAGTGTTACAATGAATGTCCGTGGAGATCAATAATCAATGCAATAAAGTGTCCAATGCCAACAGTAAGTGCTTACAATTAAATAAAGCAATATTACAGTTCATAGAAAGAAGTGGCTTGTGCAGCAGCAACAAACATTTTATAATTCAAAAAAGTGACTTGTGCAATATAAAACAGCTCCAATACTTTTTCAAATGTGCCGAACAGTGGAAAAATATAGGCAGTAATTGAGGCCACAAAACACCAAAAAAAACACCAAATAATAATAAACGTGCAATGTTACAATGCTTGTCCGTGGGGATCAATAATAAATGCAATAGAGTGTCCAATGCCAACAGTAAGTGCTTGCAATTAAATAAAGCAATATTAAAGTTCATGGAGAGAAGTGACTTGTGCAGCAGCAGAACATTTTGAAATTCAAAAGATAAAGGTGACTTGTGCAATATCAGGCAGCTCCAGTACTTCTTAAAACATGCCAAACAGTGGAAAAATATAAGCAGTAGTTAGGTCTTTTCTCGCATTTACTAGCATGGATAGAGATGTGAAGTGTATAAAAGGTGCTCTTCATGCAAGTGATCCTACACTGGAAGGTAATGGCCCCTTACCTCATTACCCTGAGGTTACAGCATAGGACAATCAGGCGCTAATGGTGTCTCCTGTGGGGATGGGTCCTGTACTCTGGGCTGTCTTTCAATTTACCTCAGATCCTCCAGGGGTATAGCGACCAAAGGGAGACAAGGATGCCATATAGTGTAGTAGTTTTAAAATTCACAGAGCTTTACTAATATCATAAACAAGGGTACTCACACAAAATAAAAACAGAGGATGCAGTGTATCCAGATGAGCGGCGAGCTCGTACACTGCTGACAGTGGAAGGTGTGCCTATCCCTACGCGTGGCGTCACGGTCACGTGGCTTCATCATGATATATAGCAAATAAAAACAGGGGGATCTTTTAAGTGGAAAGCTTTTGTGCACTGAAAAAGTGTAGTGCTGTAAACAGAGTGCAAGGACGATGGATCTGGTGGAAAAAGAAGAAGGGGTGTAAACACGATAAAGGTCCCGATCTAAAAACAAAAATAAGTTTATGTACATTTGCGATTAAAAATCATTAAAAAACAGTTCAAATCAAATTCTATGTGGAGGCCCCGTGGTGTGAATGTGTCCAACGTGAATAACCATCTGGATTCGGCCTGGCTGAGGGTCCTGACCTTATGTCCCCCCCACCAGTGTCTGATTTAGGGTTCAATCCCCCAGAATTTCAGATGTGTTGGGTCTTTATTGTGACATAGTAGAAAGTGCTTAGAGACACTATGCTTGTCATAGCCATTCTGGATGTTTTTCACATGTTCTTTAATCCGTATCCTCAGTGGTCTTTTGGTCCGGCCAACGTACTGGAGCCGACAGCTGCATTCCAAGGCATATACAGCTCCTTCAGTATTGCAGCTAATAACATTTTTATCTTGTATGTGTTTCCAGTACTTGTTGATGTGAACTCGAATTTTCTTTTGTTTGGCCTTCTCGTTTTAGTACAGGCAAAACACCTTCTGCATGGAAAAAAGCCTTTCCCGGTAAAAAAGGTAAAGGTTCTTTTAGGTGGATCAATCACATTTTTTACCACCTTATCCCGAATGGTGGGTGCTCTTTTGTATATAAAGTGCGGGTGTGTGGGTAGGGATCCCTGTAGCTGTTTGTCCGCTAGAAGGATATGCCAGTGGCTTTTAATAATTTTTTCAACTTTCTTATGTTGTGCAATAAAATCTAGAATTAAAGGTGCTCCTCCTAGTGGCTGTTTGGATTTTTCTGTATCCCTAATTAGTTCATTTCGATCCATCATAGAGACTTCATGTACTTTCTTTTCTATGAATTGGCGGTACGTTGAAGAGCCAATTCTTATGATGGCAACTTTCAATAGGTAGATAACTATTTCTGTCTACATTTTTAAAGTGCGTTTGTGATCTAAGTCCAGATGCTTCTTGTATAATTTCCAGGTCAAGGAATGTTACTTTACTCGTGCTAATGTCCCATGTTAGTGTAATATTTTTGTCATTCCTATTGAGTCTCTCCAAAAAGCTGTCAGAGGAAGTTGCCGTCCCTTCCCAGAAGGCATTGCAAACAGGAAATGATGCGATGGGCCACGGCCAGGGAAGAGGAAGTGAAAAATGAATACAGCAGATATACAGTAGGTGCTGAGAAAATTTTTTTAAAAATATCCAATTCGTTTACAGTGCACAGTTTAGTGAGGGATGCTGAAGAGTTGTAAAAGTGGGTGGAACTCCACTTTAAAAGCATATGGCAGCCTAAGGCTTAATCTAGACTACAGATGACAGTTAGATGTTAACAATAATTACCAGAGTTCTTTTACCTACAGTGTGCCTGCTGCTCCTAAATTTTAGCTTGCATGTAAAGGCAAATAGGCTGTTCAATTTACAGGAGCTAAGTGAATGTGGGGAAATTTCCTAAAGAATACCCAATCACATGCAAGGAATTAAAAAAAAAAGGAGCTTCACTTTATTCACTAAGCTCTGGGGAAAATTCCCTTGAACTGTGCATCTTCCCTTAGTGAACAATCTGTTTGTGTTTAGTTATTCAATACCACTGTATAACGTGTATCTACAATCCTTAGACCATCTGGCCAAGGGCAATGCATTCCAGAGGCTTCTCAGCTGCTAACTAACCAATTCAGATTCACATCTAATAACTATGATTCGCTTAGTCTAAAATGAAAAAAAGTTTCTGAAACCAAAAAGAGCAAAGTATTTAACCCCTTTATCACCACTATCTGTAAACTTGCATTTAAACCCAATGAGCCTTATTCGTTATTATTTTCTTATTCAATTTCCTTTAGATTTACCTTCAACTCTGTAGTGCAAGGGCCTGTCTGATTGCACACAAATTGAAAGTGTTTAGGTTTGGCCTCATATTATATGGTTTTGGTAAATCTACAGAAAATTGTACAAGAGAATTGAATAATGTATGGCCAGCCAGTCAGGAGTATCTGACAATGTTTCCCTCTTGCCGCAGATGCTTCTCCTATTGTTCACACAACTGCTCCTTCTATCCCATCAGTGTCAGTTGTCATGCAAACCTCCTCCATTCTATTGCCTGGCAGAGGCACTCTCTTCAGGTGGCATCCTCATTGCTAGGCAGCTGGCTAGCAATGCTGTGCTGCTTTATTTAAACACCATGATCCCTAGGGTTTTGGTATTGTGATAACATTTGCTACCCTACCTGGCTCCTGTAGCTTTTGCCTTGCTTGTCTTGCCTTGTCTTTGAATTCTCCGACCTTTGCCTGGATATGGATACTCTTCTGATTGCCACCTAACCTAACCTTCTTTCTTGAATTGTGAACTAGTTTACAATCTACTTTCAGCTCAGATCACTGCTAGCTCAGTGACAAAACTAGGTACCCCCCACCCCCCAAAAAAAAAGTGCCAAAAGAGGGTGGAGGAGGAGGAAAAGTGGAACTTCCCCTTTTGAGTGAAGTTCAGCTTTAAGTCCCTGGGTCACTCAAGTCTTCGTAGGCATGCTACTGAAAGACATGAAAACACATTTTCAATGAGGAAAACTAATTTCTGCATTTTTTTATGAATAATTCTTATTTTAGTGAAAAAGATACTTAAAAATGCTTAAAAACGGCCCACCTAGAAAAGCACAGGCCCACCTAGAAAAGCACAGCTCAGTGCCCTGGATCTGAGCAATTAAGGTCTCTATGTAATACAAGATGTCACGCATGTATGAGAATACAACATTAATTGTATAATCAAATTCTAAAAAGCAGCCACTAAAAAAACTATGCAATAAATAAAACAATAATAAAAATGCTCCAAACTAAAAGAGTCCTTTATAATATTGTAGCAGCTCTCTTGTCAAATATTTGAAAATGACAAGCTTCCATATAAAGTTCATATATGAGACAATGATGCAAGGGCGGCCAGTTGTGACTTGTGCTGTGATTAATCATAAACTAAACACCATCCACCAGACACTTCACCACGTGAGGGAATCTCCCCTTTGGGGATGCACTCACCACATATAAGGGTATATTGCGCCTTTAGTCAAAACTAGTTCTCCACCGCTCAACCAGAACTTGCAAGACCAATTGGAAGACCTTATTGGAACCAATAGAGACCAAGTGGAAGCCTTAGTGGACATAGGATTTTGCTCTGGGGTACTATCTACTAAAGAAAAAAGTTTCTGGTACCTACCAGCAGTCGCATTCCGACATTATATACCCTACCAAAGGTCCACAAGGATCCGATAAATCTTCCCGCTAGACCCATTGTTAATAGCATAGACTCAATCTCTTTAAGAATGGGACAATATCTAGACCAATTTTTGCAAAAAAAGTGTAGTCCAGACCCATTCGTATCTGAGAGATACGAAAAACTTTTTGAATTGTCTACAGAAGGTGGATTTGGTAGGAATACAACATGTCCTTTTAGTAACAGCTGATGTAGCATCTTTGTATTCTATAAAACAACATGATGATGCCCTTCTGGCATTAAATTTGGGCTCTTAGCCAGAGAGATGACCTGGCTTACAATCAAAAAATATTTCTTAGCCATGCACTTGACTTTTGTTTATCCCACAACTATTTTTGGTATGGTAATAATTTTTACTCGCAACAAAGAGGCGTTGCCATGGGCGCAAAGTTCGGGCCCAGTATTGTGAATTTATTCATGGCAGAATGGGAAGACAAAGTCATTTTTAAAGATAAGCGAAGGGAGTTGATTTTTTACAAACGCTTCATAGACAATCTCTTCTTTATTTGGGCAGGATCAACTGAGTCTCTACACCTCTTTTTGCAGGAATTAAACACAAATAACAATAATATAAAGTTGACCTCCCACTGGCACAGTGAAGAAATTAATTTCCTGGATGTAAACGTCTATTGTCGGAATGATAGATTAGAGACAAAAGTTCATTTCAAACCGACAGATAGGAACAGTTACCTCCCCACTTCCAGCAGCCACCATACCCTCTGGCTTAAAAATATCCCAAAAGGGCAAATTATGAGGGTAAAGAGAAATTGCTCTGAGACTGATAATTTCATCTTACAGTCCAAAACCTTAACTGATAGGTTTGAAGCGAGAGGGTATGATCCACAAAGTTTGAAAAAGTTGGTTGAGGAAGTTGGAGCTGTTTCAAGAGATATATGTCTACAAGAAAAGATCCCCCCTGAAATGAATAATAATAAAGAATGGGGTTTTATTTTGGGGTTTCATGCCCAATACAAAGAAGTAGAGTCAATCTTCAGACAACATTGGCATATCCTGCTTATAAACTGAATACTGCACGTCCACCTGCACCACAGTTTATATATAGAAAAGCACCCAGCTTTGGAGATCGGGTAGTAAAAAAGGTCCTAGACCCTCCAACACGACCTCTGTCATTTTGGGACAGGAACGGTTTCTTCGCCTGTAGAAGGTGTAAGCCATGTAGGGAGGTCTTAAGACCAATTAGAGGTCTGGATAATTTCAGTTCTACTGCCAATAATAGAAGTTTTGACATTAAACAATTTATTACTTGTAATAGCACATATGTGGTCTACGCTTTGAAATGCCCATGTGGCCTCATCTATATAGGGCGCACCAAGAGGATGTTGTGGGTGTGGATAGCTGAGCATATACACAATATAAAGATAGGGTTTAAGGACCACAATGTGTCCTTACATTTTTAATTGAAACACAACCAAGATGCTGCAGGTCTAGAATTTTGGAGAGTTGAACACCTAGAGCCACAATGGAGGTGCTCTAATCTCGTGCGAGAGTTATCTAAACGTGAAACCCAGTGGATATATTTAACAGATGTTCTCTCCCCTAAAGGACTGAACATAGAATTAGACATCAGTTGTTTTATTAGTGATACATAGTAAGATTTTGATTTTGAGCTATTTTTATAGCTCAGTAATTTGAGGGTCTCTTTACCTGGCACCTATGCAAATAACTAATAGGTAGATATTATTTTAAGAACTGTGCCTTTGCTAAGTTGCTTTTTAAAAAAATTATGTTTTTTAAAATTATGTTTTTTTTTTTTTATTATGGTTTGTATGATTTTTAATGAAGTTAAATCATATCTCAATAAGTCGTTCCACTATTTTCCTTGATCTTCTTCCACTAGGTCTATGTCGCATAAAGACATGAGTGATAGTAGAGATAACACATAAGCATATGTCCCAATTTCTTTATTTAGGATCCAGGCCTGTGATTATATAAATGCACTTTATGAATTTATGGCTGTTAGCCTGCTGCATTCATTTATTGATTTTAACCTTTTTATCTATTTCATGAATTATTGGTTTTAATTATGTTTAGAAATAGTTTTAAATGTGTAAGGTTTCATATCAGCATTCATTGTGTCTTTATATTATTGTTTTGAACGTTACTAAATAGATGTTGTTCTCTGTCAGCCCTGCGGCTGTGATGGCCTAGATTGGTGTCTGTTTGCTTGCTAGTACATTTAGTGTGTGGCATGCGATCAGGCACAGTCGAGGTCATTGCAATGGTTAATAGTCAGCGGGGTGGAGACATTGTTCCATAGAAAAGGCTGGTTGTCACGTTACGAGATCACACCCTCAGACGAAGTCAGGAAGTGACAAAACGCGTCAGTGTCGTGATCTTCGTGACTAACCGGAAGTGACATGTGCGTGTCATGGGCCACCGAGTATCCAGGAAGTAGATTGAACAGCTGATGTACACAGACGTGTCTCCTCTACTACTACCAGTGACTGGATGATTACGCTTGCACAAGCACTTTATATTTGCTTCAGATTAACTTGTTATTAGTATGTATAACTTGCAGAGAAACAAAAGGGGGGGTTTTCCGGCGCTCCGCAACATGTGATGTCTAAGGTAAATAGTACGATGGTAGCTATAATAGCACATTAAAATAAGGCAGGTAAATTCTAGAATGAGGAGGCAGCCATCCTCAGAGGGTGTCCATTACCTCTGTTGATAATCAATGTTGAAAAAAGGAGGGGTGTAGAGGCGCCAACTGTGGTAGCTTGTTTATGCAAAAATAAAAGTTAGTGTAACAATTACACTTACTGGTTCGCAGGGTGGAGGTGTTTCTTTGAGATGGAAAAGTGTCCTGGGATGTACTGTTATCTTGTTTCCGGCTCAGATTTCATTCCTTCAGGCGTCTGGGTGTGGAGTCTGTACACAGGCTGAACCGCTGCATCCAGTGCATGGAAAGCTCCACGCTGACCACTCTGGAGTGCAGAAGAGGAAATGACGTCACTGATGCACGGCAAACGTCCAGGCTGGTGTTGGGGATAATGCAGGGATAGTACAGGCTACGCGCTTGGGGCTCACAGCTCCTTCTACTGGCTTTTTTTCAAAAAACAAGCTACCACAGTTGGCGCCTCCACACCCCTCCTTTTTTCAAGTATGTATAACTTGTAAGGGGGTTTATTGGCCTATATTAAAACTTATATACAGTATTACAATATGTGGACAATTCGTTTTTTCACATGATTATACTAGAGTCTTGCTCAATGTGACTAAAGTTTGGTGGAAGTTCTGGTGGGGCGGTGGAGAACTAGTTTTGACTAAAGGTGCAATATACCCATATATATGATGAGTGCATCCCCAAAGGGGAGATTCCCTCATGTGGTGAAGTGTCTGCTGGATGGTGTTTAGTTTATGATTAATCACAGCACAAGTCACAACTGACCGCCCTTGCATCATTGTTTCATATATGAACTTTATATGGAAGATTGTCATTTTCAAATATTTGACAAGAACGCTGCTACAATAAAGGACTCTTTTAGTTTGGAGCATTTTTAGTATTGTTTTATTTATTCATTCTTATTTTAGACGAATGATGTGTCCTTTGATTCTCCCAAAAGAAGAGGTCCTAAATAATTATAATGAAGATGTTTTAATCTATCTCTGTCTGCCTTTGGTGAATGGGGCACTGTAAACTCTTTTTCGCAGTCAGTATTATCATCTTCTGTTACAGTCAGATTACCCATAATCTGCCAATTCTGTAAATTTCAGAGACATCTGTTAGTTGCTTGTTCCGTTGTTTGAAAATAATATTTATTTTAAAAACAAGTGAAAATAATAAAAAGATTTAAACATTTTCCAAATAGACAAAACATGTAACCAATACTTTAAAAGAGTATTTGCCTTTGTTGTTGGCATAATAAATCATCATAGCATAAGTAAAGTAATTCCCTATCTGTTTTAAAAAAATGTAAAATATGTTCTGGGACAGAAAACTGTTTGAAATACTATCTGTTAAAGTAATTCTTTCCAAAGAGAAATATTTGGGCTGAAGAAAATGTGAATGCCTTAACTTTTATGGAGACACACTAGCATAATTTCTCCTTAAGGTGTAAGTGCACATTTTCACAAAAAATGAAAAGGTGAAATATCACCCTACGCCTTCCCCTCCCCCAGGTCCCTGCAACACTTACCTGCTTGGATGATTAGCTGTCACTTCCTGCACAGCTGGTGCAGCAGTCCTGAGATTTGAAAGCCAGCATGTGATCTATCAGAGTCACTCTGATCTGTCCCAAAAGGATCAGCATTGCAGTTACTTTTTCTTTATTCCTTGCATTAAGGTTGAATAATTTTTTAATGATTTCTATCCTCCCCTTCCCTGTCTGAAGTGTAGGGATGAGCAGAAAAACCCTCCGGTTTGGTTCGCAACAGAACATGCAAAAAAATAGTGCGAACACCTTTAAAGTCTATGGGACGCAAACGTAAAAAATCAAAAGTGCTAATTTTAAAGGCTTATATTTATTGCCAAAAAAAGTGTTTGGGGACCTGGGTCCTGCCTCAGGAAACATGTATCAATGCAAAAAAAGTTTTAAAAACTGACGTTTTTTCAGGAGCAGTGATTTAAATAATGCTTAAAGTGTAACAATACAAATGCAATATTCCTTTCGGCCTTTGGTTTTGGTGGCGCCAGAAGACTAACCTCTCACAGTTACCCCTCACAGTTACTCTTGTTGGGCGCAGGAATGGGCCCTGCTGTTAAATATTCTATCAAAGATTGTAATTACATGCCCCTATTAAACAGGGGCAGAAAAAGTGGGCCTTTGGTTTTGGTGGCACCAGAACACTGTAACCCCTCACAGTTACTTTTGTTGGGCACAGGAACGGGCCCTGCTTAACTATTATTTCAAAAATTGTAATTACATGCCCCTGATAAAGATGGGCAGAAAAATTGTGCCTTTGGTTTTGATGGTGCCAGAACACTGTAAGCCCACACAGATACTCTTGTTGGCCGCAGGAACGAGCCCTGCTGTGAAATATTATACAAAAATTGTAATTACATGCCCCTGTTAAACAGGGGCAGAAAAATTGGGCCTTGGGTGGTGGTGAAGCCACAACACTGTGACCCCTCACAGATACTCTTGTTGGGCGCAGGAATGGACCCTGCTGTGAAATATTATATCAAAAATTGTAATTACATGCCCCTGTTAAACAGGGGCAGAAAAGTTGGGCCTTGGGTGGTGGTGCCACAACACTGTAACCCCTTACAAAAACTCTTGTTGGGTGCAGGAACGGGCCCTGCTGTGTAATATTATATCAAAAGTTGTAATTACATGCCCCTGCTAAACAGGGGCAGAAAAATTGGGCCTTGGGTGGTGGTGGTGCCACAACACTGTGACCCCTCACAATTACTCTTGTTGGGCGCAGGAACGGACCCTTGGGTGGTGGTGGTGGTGCCCTAAACGAAAAATATTGTTGGAAGCTAGCATCATCAAGATTAAGGAAGGAATAGGATAGGCAGCATATGCAGTCTTCAAGGGATCCCAGATCCATAGCAAATTCAATCAGTTACATCAGCATCAGATGCTTGATAGCTGCTGATTAGGGATGAGCTTCGTGTTCGAGTCGAACCCATGTTCGACTCGAACATCGGCTGTTCTATCGTTGAATCGTCGAATTGCGAACGATATGGGCCGTTCGCGCCAAATTCGTGTGGCGCGTCACGGCCCAAAATTCACTGTGGCATCGCAGTGCATTGCTGGCTGATGATTGGCCAAGCATGCACTGTGACCCGCATGCTTGGCCAATCACAGCGCCGTCGGTAGAGAGAGCTGTAATTGGACAAAGTCAGCTAAAACTACAAGTTAGTGTAGTGAGACCTCTGAACAGTGTTCAGCTAAAGCTACAAGTTAGTGTAGTGCGTCCTGCGTCCTGCTCACAGTGTTCAGCTAAAACTACAAGTTAGTGTAGTGCAACCTCTGTACAGTGTTTAACAGGGGCGTGTAATTACAATTTGTGATGCAATACTTTTCAGCAGGGCTCGTTTCTGCGTTCCAACTAGAGTATCTGTGAGGGGTTGCAGTGTTGTGGTACCAGCACCAGTGCCTAAGGCCCAATTTTTCAGCCCCTGTTCAACAGGGGCATGTAATTACAATTCTTGATCTAATATTTCACAGCAGGGCCCGTTTCTGCGCCTACCAAGAGCGAGTGAGGACTTACAGTGTTGTGGCACTAGCACCACCACCACCAAAGGCCCAATTTTTCTGCCCCTGTTCAACAGGGGCATGTAATTACAATTCTTGATCTAATATTTCACAGCAGGGCCCTGTGAGGGCTTACAGTGTTGTGGCCACAACAACACCTAAGGCCCAAATTTCTGCTGAGTATATAGGGCAGGCCCCTACTTTCAAACATCCAACTTACAAACTACTCCTACTTGCAAACGGAAGGAGACAACAGGAAGTGAGATGAAATCTACCCCTAGGAAGGGAAATTCTCTCCTGTAAGAGTTAATATGGGAAAAACGTTTCTCCTTTCCACTGATGCTTTATCACCAATCCTTGTTTCACAAAAAACCCCAAATTTTCAAAAACGTTTGTCATTGGGACAAAAAATGATCTGAAATCTTCTGAAGAGGAGCACAGACGGCAAAACAAATGTCACAGGGGTGATAACCCTTCCCTCCCTATGTTTTCCAAAAAGCTTAAAATAGATTTTTTGGCTGGAGCTAAACACGTTAAAAATGTACCAGTTCAAAATTACAAACAGATTCTACTTAACAACAAACTTACAGTCCCTGTCTTGTTTGCACCGCCTGTATACTGCTGTTCAGAGTATATAGGGCCTGGTGGCCCCACGCCTTTCCTTTTTTTAATTTAGGTGCGGGGTTCCCCTTAATATCCATACAAGACCCAAAGGGCCTGGTAATGGACTGGGGGTACCCATGCTGTTTGTCTCACTGATTTTCATCCATATTGCCAGGACCCGACATTACATTAAAGCCGCAAGCAGTTTTAAATGACTTTTTTTCCTTTAAAAATGACATTTTGTGCAAGGAAACACGCGCCACTTTACAGGCATACTATGACATCCCCCAGGTACGATATTTAAAGGAATATTTCACTTTTTTAACTTTAAGCATCATTAAAATCACTGCTCCCGAAAAAACGGCTGTTTTTAAAAGTTTTTTTTTCATTGATACATGTCCCCTGGGGCAGGACCCGGGTCCCCAAACCCTTTTTAGGACAATACCATGCAAATTAGCCTTTAAAATTAGCACTTTTGATTTTGAACGTTCGAGTCCCATAGACGTCAATGGAGTTCTAACGTTCGTGCGAATTTTCAGTCCATTCGCAGGTTCTGGTGTGAACCGAACCGGGGGGTGTTCGGCTCATCTCTACTGCTGATCCAGGACTGATTATTTTTTATAAATGTGAGCCTATCAATGAAGTCTGTAGACAGGCGCACTCTTTGATCCATTACAAACCCTCCAGCAGTATTGACTGTGCATTCAAAAAGCACGCTGAATGCAGGACAGGCCAGTAGCTCGATTGCAAATTGAGCAAGTTCTGGCCAGTGGTCATCCTCCAGACCCAGTAACCCAGTGGATGCTCTTTTGGAAAGGTCTCTGGATGTGCTCTTGCCCCTAGATATTCCTGCACCATATAATGCAGACGCTGGACTGAAAGGACTGAAAAATTGTTTAAAGTCACTGGTCAGCTGGCCACCTTCTCCACCGCTCTTCCTCTCACTGAACAAAGCCTCAGCAACACGTTGTCCAGCACTAGGAAATGGTAACCTCCCAGGGTCTGGAAATGCTTTACACAAACCTTTCTTCAAGGCTTCCTGAAGATTTTTCATCCTCTGCTCCCTCTCTGAAGGCAGGATGAGTTCTGCAACTTTACCCTTGTAACGTGGATCAAGAAGGGTTGCCAGCCAGTAATGATCCCTCTCTTTGATACCATGAATCCTAGGGTCCTTTCACAGGCTTTGCAGAATCAGGGAGACCATGCAGTGTAAGTTTAAGAGGCATTTGATTCTGAGTCCTCTGGGTCACTAAGGATCACATTATCTGTAACTACCTCCTCCCAGCCACATACAACTCCTGGGGACTGAAAACCATCCCTTGAAGACTGCTGCGGAGTGTTATCCTCTACATCCATGCTGACACAATCCTCCTCCTCTTCTTCCTGTGTGTTTGGCAGGCCGGCAGGAATGCTATCTGGATAAAGGGGGCCTTGAGAGGAAAGGAAGTCTTCCTCTTCCTCCCGCTGTTCGGCCTCAAGTACCCTGTCCATGAGTCCACGAAGCGTGTGCTCCAGTAGGAAGACTAGAGGGACAGTGTCACTGATGCATGCATTGTCGCTGCTCACCATCCTTGTGGCCTCCTCAAATGGTGACAGGACAGTGCATGCATCCTTGATCAGTAGCCACTGGCATGGTGAAAAGAAGCCAAGATCCCCTGAACCTGTCCTGGTGCCATACTTGCACAGGCCCTCTGCTGTGTGTGCAGCCAATGCACCATTGCCAACGTTGGGTTCCACCTGGTGGGCATGTCACAAATGAGGCAGTTGGTGGGCAGGTTGCTTTCCCTTTGAATGTCAGACAGCCGAGCACTGGCATTGTATGACCAGCGGAAATGACCACAGACTTTTCTGGCCTGCCTTAGGAGATCTTGAAAGCCTGGGTACCTGGTCAAGAACCGCTGCACCACCAAATTTAGGACGTGTGCCCCAATGTGGCTCCTGTCCCCTAGGTAGACTCAACTCAAGCACCGCATGGCATCTTTTAGCCTGACTGCTTGTGTAGCCCCTTGAAAGCTTACAGAGCGCTGCTGGTTCAGAGGACAATTCTTCAGAAGAGGCCATAGGGGAAGAAGAAGAGGAGGGGTGGAGAAGAGAGCTGTGGCAGAATCACCACTAGCTTTTTGGAGGCGCGGTGGCAGAACAAGCTCCAACAACACTAAACCATGTCCTGCATCCTTCCCAGCTGCCAGCAGAGTTACCCAGTGTGTGGTGAAGGAAAGGTAACGTCCCTGCCCATGCCTGCTGGACCATTAGTCAGCAATAATATGAACCTTACTGCTGACCACCCTGGCCAAAACCTTGCCTTCCACATGCCGGTAGAGAGCCGGAATGACCTTCCATGAAAACAAATGGTGTTTTGGAACCTGCCACTTTGGTACAGCACATTCCAAAAATTCACTAAAGGGGGCAGAGTCTACCAGCTGAAAAGGCAGCAGCTGCAGTACTATCAATTTGGCCAAGCTAGCATTTAGATGCTGAGCATGTGGATGGCTGGGGCCGAATTTCTTTTTACGGTTCAGCAACTGGGTAAGCAAAATTTGCCAGCTAAAATAATTTTGTGGTATACTGCTATCAGATTGGCTGCAAGTACTTGGGACACCTATTGCTATACCTTCATTCCTCTCAGTGCAGGTTTTTGAGAGGACTGGAGGTATAGTAGGGTTGGAGATCCCACATGAGGAGCAAGGAGAAGTCTGCCTTTTTCTATGATGTGTGTCTTTCAAGTGATGTTGCATGGCAGGCCGTCATATATCTGGTTAAGTATGTGGTGCCCAAGCGGCTGCTTTTCTCGCCAAGCTTGATCTGCTTCAGACATAGGTTGCAAACAGCAATGGTGCGATCTGCTACATGCGTGTCGATAAAGGCCCACACCAAAGAACTTTTAAAAGTCAGCGGAGAATCAGCAGCGCCCTGCACCTGCGGAGCTCTGCGGTGTGTTGAAATAGGGTGGCTGCCTTTAAGCTGCCCTCTAGAGAACATCCTGCCTCATTGGAGTTGTGCCTCCTCCTCACTTCCCCCTCTCTTCTCTCAGGCACCCAAGTACAGTCAGTGACCTCATCACCCCCTCCCTCCTCGTCACTGGAGCAAACTTTGCAGTATACTGCAGCGGGGGGAACATGATTACCAGTTTCTTGTCTTTCTGTGGCACCTCCTCTTTCTAGGCTCACGTTATTCCCTTCCTCAACCTGTGAACCAACACCGTTGCCTTCAAATCGCTGCACATCCTCCAGCAGCATGTGACTGACACTGTAGTCGAATAATTCTGGGGACTCCTCCGTGCATGATGGTGGGGCTACAGAAGGAGTGACTGTGGAAAAGGAGCCGGTGGAATAGGCTGCTTTGGCAGCTGCGTTGGAAGGCAAACTTCTCTGAGCCTGGGTGACAGAGGATGAGGAGGATGAGGACAGCTGGATTATCCACTCCAACTCTTTTGCATGTTGTGGCTCATTAACAAGGCCATCAGCAGAAAAAAAGGACAAGCATGCCCCACGGCCACCTGCAGAGGATGCACCATGTCCATGACCACCACTGTTAACTGTAGACATAGAGGCTGCTTGCCCTTTTTTAGTCCTGTGAGCCTGTGAGCATCTGCCTCTGCTTGGTGGCCTTCCGGACATGATTTTTTTTTGTTTTGCAACACCACACTACACTGTATTATATACTGTGTACACCGCCTGAAGTGTATTAGAAACTATATGAATGCACTATATATATAGGCTACACTGAATGCAGAGTGTATATATATATATATATATATATATATATATAAATTCACCGCCTGACGTGTAGTACAATGGCTGCACTGTATTATATACTGTGTACACCACCAGAAGTGAATTAGGAACTGTACACACTGTATTAGATACTGGGTACACCACCTGCACTGTATTAGAAACTGTACAACAGCTGCACTGTATCATATACTGTGTACACCACCAGAAGTGTATTAGAAACTGTACACACTGTATTACATACTGTGCACACTGCCTGAAGTGTATTACAAACTATACACCACCGAGTGCACTGTATATATAGGCTACACTGAATGTAGAGTATAATTTATATATATATTAGACTGTTTATATACAGTGGGGACGGAAAGTATTCAGACCCCCTTAAATATTTCACTCTTTGTTATATAGCAGCCATTTGCTAAAATCATTTAAGTTCATTTTTTTCCTCATTAATGTACACATAGCACCCCATATTGACAGAAAAAAAAAAGAAAAAGAAAAACTGAAATATCACATGGTCCTAAGTATTCAGACCCTTTGCTTAGTATTTAGTAGAAGCACCCTTTTGATCTAATACAGCCATGAGTCTTTTTGGAAAGATACAAGTTTTTTACACCTGGATTTGGGGATCCTCTGACAATCCTCCTTGCAGATCCTCTCCAGTTCTGTCAGGTTGGATGGTAAATGTTGGTGGACAGCCATTTTTAGGTCTCTCCAGAGAGGCTCAATTGGGTTTAAGTCAGTGCTCTGGCTGGGCCATTCAAGAACAGTCACAGACTTGTTGTGAAGCCACTCCTTCATTATTTTAGCTGTGTGCTTAGGGTCATTGTCTTGTTGGAAGGTAAACCTTCGGCCCAGTCTGAGGTCCTGAGCACTCTGGAGAAGGTTTACGTCTAGGTTATCCCTGTAATTGGCCGCATTTATCTTTCCCTTGATTGCAACCAGTCGTCCTGTCCCTGCAGCTGAAAAACAATCCCACAGCATGATGCTACCACCACCATGCTTCACTGTTGGGACTGTATTGGACAGGTGATGAGCAGTGCCTGGTTTTATCCACACATACCGCTTAGAATTAAGACCAAAAAGTTCTTTCTTGGTCTCATTAGACCAGAGAATCTTATTTCTCACCATCTTGGAGTCCTTCAGGTGTTTTTTAGCAAACTCCGTGCAGGCTTTCATGTGTCTTGCACTGAGGAGAGGCTTCCGTCGGGCCACTCTGCCATAAAGCCCCGACTGGTGGAGGGCTGCAGTGGTGGTTGACTTTCTACAACTTTCTCCCATCTCCTGACTGCATCTCTGGAGCTCAGCCACAGTGATCTTTGGGTTTTTCTTTACCTCTCTCACCAAAGCTCTTCTCCCCCGATAGCTCAGTTTGGCCGGACGGTCAGCTCTAGGAAGGGTTTTGGTCATCCCAAACATCTTCCATTTAAGGATTATTGAGGCCACTGTGCTCTTAGGAACCTAAAGTGCAGCAGAATTTTTGTTGTAACCTTGGTCAGATCTGTGCCTTGCCACAATTATGTCTCTGAGCTCTTCAGGCAGTTCCTTTGACCTCATGATTCTCATTTGCTCTGACATGCACTGTGAGCTGTGAGGTCTTATATAGACACATGTGTGGCTTTCCTAATCAACTCCAATCAGTATAATCAAACACAGCTGGACTCAAATGAAGGTGTAGAACCATCTCAAGGATGATCAGAAGAAATGGACAGCACCCGAGTTAAATATATGAGTGTCACAGCAAAGGGTCTGAATACTTAGGACCATGTGATATTTCAGTTTTTCTATTTTAATAAATCTGCAAAAATGTCAACAATTCTGTGTTTTTCTGTCAATATGGGGTGCTGTGTGTACATTAATGAGAAAAAAAAAAAACTTAAATGATTTTAGCAAATGGCTGCAATATAACAAAGAGTGAAAAATTTAAGGGGGCCTGAATACTTTCCGTCCCCACTGTATACTGTAATTTATATATATATATATATATATATATATATATATATATATATATATATATATATATATATGTATATATATATATATTTATATAAATACACCACCTGAAGTGTAGTATAAACAGTACACCACCAAATGCACTGTATATATATATAGGCTACACTGGATGCAGAGTATATATACAGTATCTCACAAAAGCGAGTACATCCCTCATATTTTTTTAAATGATTTATTATAGCTTTTCATGTGGCAACACTTAAGAAATGACACTTTGCTACAATGTAAAGTAGTGAGTGTACAGCTTGTATAACTGTGTAAATTTGCTGTCCCCTCAAAATAACTCAACACACAGCCGTTAATGTCTAAACCACTGGCAACAATTGTAAATACACCCCTAAGTGAAAATGTCCGAATTGGCCAAATTAGCCATTTTACCTCCCCAGTGTCATGTGACTCATTAGTGTTACAAGGTCTCGGGTGTGAATGGGGAGCAGGAGTGTTAAATTTGTTTATTGCTCTCACTCTCTCATACTGGTCATTGGCTCCTGCTGCTGTCAATCAAATGCAGTAACAAGAAAGTGGGGGTGGGGCTAATTCCAACTGTGTGTGTCTGTGAACCGCCTACAGACACACACATGTGAGGGGTTTACTCACTTTTGTGAGATACTGTATATATACTAGACTGTATATATATATATTAATACATTGCCTGCACTGACTGAATATAGAGTAAACACTGAATATATAGTCTATCCTAAATGCAGAATATATATATATATATATATATATATATATATATACTGACTGACTGTATATATATTTCAAATACACTGCCACTAAATGAATAGCTTGCCTGATTCATCTAAATCAAGTTATCTTTCTGTCCACGCCAACAACACTATACGCGGCCGCTATGTAAGCATCCTTATATAGTGCGGGACATGGACTTAGCCCCCCTGAGCCATAATTGGCTAAAGGCACCCTTTCTTTGGCCAATTATGGCTCTCTCAGCAGAGTGTGCTGTGATTGGCCAAAGCATGCAGGTCAGGTGCATGCTTTGGCCAATCATCATACAGGAATGCACTGCGACCTCGTAGTGCATTATGGGGCATTCCGCTGCACTCGAATTTGCTGCAAACGCCCCATAATGTTCACTGTTCTGCAAACGAGTGAACACCCGATGTTCGATTTGAACTTATGTTTGACCCGAACATCGAGCTCATCCCTAGTGAAGTGGAAGAGAGGAGAGAAGAGATCCAGCACCACTGTACATGGCTGCATCTTTTCTCCCCTCTTCTCCTCTTCACACAGGGACTCAAACAGCAGCAGGAGCCATTGGCTCCTGCTGCTGTCAATCAAATTCAGTAACAAGAAAGTGGGGGTGGGGCTAATTCCAACTGTCCAACTGTCTATGAAGCACCTGCAGACACGTGTGCCTTCATAGCAAACAGTTTGCTATGGAAACACATAAAGAGGAGGAGGAGCCAAGATTGCCAGCGTGGGACTTGCGAAGAAGATCTGGGCCGCTCTGTGCAATACCATTGCACACTGCAGGTGAATATAACATTTGTTATTTTAATTTTAAAAAATTACTTTAGTAACACTTTAAAATACAGATGTAACCTAATAGTAAAAAGTACACTAACTTACCCTCCCAAGCCTTCATTAATTAATCTACACTAAACCCTCCCAGTCTAGCTTTTTACTGACTTCAGTAGGACGACTAAAAACTACTGCTGGTCTTCTTCCATTTCCAACAAAATCATCTTCACCATTATCTACATCTGCACAGCAAACCCTAATAGACTTGTTTAGGACCATATATAGAAGCCTTGGAGGCTCAGAAGACCCCCACCCCCCCATGCAAGTCTATGGGGGCTCACCGTGCAAACGCAAGCAGTAATGATAAGACAAAAGTAGAATAAAAACAAGGAATAGGCCACAACTGTGTGGCCCAGTGGATGTCTTGGTGGCTCAGTTAGAACCTTCATTCTCCTGCGGCAAGCGAGTAGGATTGTGCAATTGGTCAAAGCCATGAACCTGCCTGTCGCTTCACAAGGGGATATGCATTTGTAGGTAGTTTGTGTCTGATGAGAGAGGCTACACGAATACTGACATTGCATATGTGTTCTATGCCTATTGCAATCCTTATCAATACCCATTAAAAGTGATAGAAGGCTCAAATCTGCTGATACCTTGCCTTAAGACCCATTTTCCTTAACCTGCTTCTAGATTAATGTAGTTTATATTAAAAGAACAGCTGCACTTTAACCCCCCTGATGGTATTACTGAGTGTGGCTCGGGGTGGATTTTCAGCACCAAAAGCGGTAACCCCAAGCCACACTCGGGATTGCATAGCAGGATCCAGGTACATGTTACTTACCTTGTCCCCAGGATCCTGCAATTTCTCCCCGCACTGTGTGCGAGCCGTCCTCCGCTTGATCTATCATGGAGCCGAGCTCCGTTCCCTGCGAGCTCTGTGACACATGGGGATGGAGAACGGCGCCAAATTCAAAAAGTAAAACACACAATACATATACAGTACACTGTAATCTTACAGATTACATTACTGTATCAATTTATTTCACATCCCTTTTGTCCCTAGTGGTTTGTCCAGTGCCCTGCATGCAGTTTTATATTATAAATACTGTTCTTTCTGTCTGGAAACTGGAGTTTGTCCATAGCAACCAAAACTGTCCCTTTACATCTAAAGTGGTTTTAGACCAGCTATAAAACAGCAATAATAAATTAGAATCACTTGCAGAATTGAGCGATAGTGATTTGTGGGGAAATCCGTCATCAAACACTGAAAGTAATTATTTATTATATTATAATTTATGATTTCATTTTTCAAACTTTATCATACCCAGGATGTCTACTAGACTCTTGTTTGGACAGATTTAAGTGAGTTATTCCTAAGAATTACAGGCCTTCAATATAAAACGCCAAATTTCCATGCAAAATAATTGTACCGCTTTCAGCATCAAAAATCTGAAATAATCATACCACCAGGGAGGTTAAACAAACACAGTGGAACATTGGTTCTTATCTGATAACATTGGTACAAATTATCCCGAGACCAGTCCTGTAGGCTTCTATGACTATAGATTTGTCTATGTGTCAGACTGACATAATGTAATTTGCTATCATTTCCAAATGTCAAAGCAAACAGATCCTTATCCTTTTCAGCACTCATGTTTTACTTATTCTGGATGAAGAAAATGTCTTGGAACTAAGAGCCAAATTTGAGACTCTATAAATAAAACAATACACCTAATAGGCGTGTCTGCCTAGAAAGCAAGAATCAGACAAGCTTTTCTCTCAGTGTGACAAGGGAATAAAAAAGAATTTAGATTAACTCAGGAAATGTTCTTACAGATAAAAGCAACATACACACACACTAGCTTTAAATAGCTACAAACATAAAATCAAAGCTTGTTCGCGTTCATGGCAATGAAAGTTCTAAAAGTGATGGCGTTAAAGTTCAGCCTGATGTGATAGAAAGTGACAGCAGAGAGCCAAATGCATAAAGTTGTCCATGGTTTTCAAAATTCCCCAGCCCTGAAGTCACAAGCAGAGTTAAGTGAAAAGACTGAAAAGGTCACTGGGAATGGTAAACTACAGACAGAACAGAAAACTATATCTCCTGTGTCATGTGTCATTGTGGTACATCCCAATACAACATTATGTGGTGGAATATTCCACACATATGTATCTTCAGCAGGGCTTTAGTTGCAGTGACTAAATAGAAATGCACAGTGGATGTTATCTTATAGATAGTTACATTTGTGAAGGTGACTATTGCAATTTTTAAAAAGATAAAGTTATAAGCAGAAAACTACACACTGTGCTATGCAATGTATTTTGTATTATTTCATTCTATTTTCGAGGTGACACCTTTCATTTAATGTTTCACAAAGATTTTTTTTTCAATGAGTAGTTGGGCGTTTTTTTTTCAGCGGCTCCTGAATTCACCTCTATGTTATCTTATCAGTACATATACACAGGCTCGTTTATAGTTGGTTCCAGTCAGTTGAGGTTAGAAGCATTTTTTGGAAACCAAAAAATGCATACAGGACGGATGTTCAGAGGCATTATAAACGCATGTAAACACGTTAACTCGCGTTTAGCCGCATTTCTTTTATAGGCATTTTTAATGGAGATACATTTATGACCATTTACAATGTAAAAAATGCTTTTAAGTGCAAATGCGGCTAAACGCGGCACAATGGATGTTTTTTAACCGCTTCCCGACCAGCGCACGCCGATATACGTTGGAAGAATGGCACTGGTGGGCAAAAGGGCGTATAGGTACGTCCCCTTTAAGATGAGGCACTGCGGGCACATTCTCCATGAACGTGACTGCGGGTCCCACGGACTTGTTGCCCGCTGGGTGCCCGCGATCGTGTCACGGAGAGGTAGAACAGGGAGATGCTTTTGTAAACAAGTAGTGACAGGACAGAGATCACTGCTGCAACACACTGTCCTTTGTGTTGAAGCCCAGCCCCCTCACAGTTAGAATCACTCCCTAGGACACACTTAACCCCTTCATCGCCCCTAGTGGTTAACCCCTTCACTGCCAGTGTCATTTACACAGTAATCAATGCCTTTTTAATAGCACTGATGGCTGTATAAATGACAATGGTCCCAAAATAGTGTCAAAAATGTCCGATGTGTCCGCCATAATGTCACAGTTCTGATAAATATCGCAGATTGCCATCATTACTAATAAAAAATTTTTTTTTTTAAATGTAATAAAACTATCCCCTATTTTGTGGATGCTATAGCTTTTGCACAAACCAATCAATATATGCTTATTGCGATTTTTTTTTTACCAAAAAAATGTAAAAGAATACATGTTGGCCTAAACCGAGGAAAAAAATAGTTTTTTATATATTTTTGGGGGATATTTATTATAGCAAAAAGTAAAAAATAATGTGTTTTTTTCAAAATTATCCCTATTTTTTTGTTTATAGCGCAAAAAATAAAACCGCAGAGGTGATCAAATACCACCAAAAGAAAGCTCTATTTGTGGGGAAAAAAGGATGTCAATTTTATTTGAGTACATTGCCGCACGCCCACGCAATTGTCAGTTAAAGCAATGCAGTGCCGAATTGCAAAAAGTGCTCTGGTCAGGAAGGGGGTAAATCCTTCCGGGGCTGAAGTGGTTATCATCGGTTACTAGCTGTCATAGTTCAGGATAGGTTTATAGACATTTACGTTATATGTTTTAGCGCTAGAAATAGTGCCTGTAAAGCACCTGAAAAATGCCTCCTATTCATTTTAGTGTGACTTTTTACACTGGGGCGGTGTGCTTGTGGGACATTAGGAAAAGTCCTGCAAGCAGCACTTTTAGGGAGGGTTGGGAGTGCTGCCAAAATGCTTTGCCCACTGAAATTAATGGGAAGCCCTTCCAAAGCGCTGCTAAAACGAGCGGCGCTTTAGTACTAACACAGCCACAGCCCCAGCCCCAGTGTGAAAGGGGTCTTAGGATTGGGACTATGTGGACACTGTCCAAAAAGTAGGTAAAAGTTTAAAATAAAAAAGGAAGTATTTATTAATAAACAAAAATAATGTTGCACTATGAATATACTCAAAGAAACATGTATTCATATAATCAAAATCAAGAATTCAAAAGAAAGAAAATCCAAAATTCGAAAATTGGGAAGAATGAAAATCCAAAAATGTGAAAATCTGAAAATCAGGAAGAAAGAAAATCCGGCAATAAGAACGATAATCCAAAAATTCAAAAAAACAATAATCTGTAAAATTTTAAAATCAGAAAGAACGAAAATCCAAAAATAAGAACGAAAATCCGAAAATAAGAATGAAAATCAAAAAATTTGAAAGAACAAAAATCCGAAAATAAGAACCCACTAACAGCCAAATTTGAAAGGAAATTTAAATACCTATAATGTAATCATTTATAACTATTATTATAGTTTCTACTATTATTAATAATATCTATTATTACTAATTTGTTACGCTTCAGTTGTAGATTCGGCTTACGTTATTTCAGACAATTCATAACTTTGGATAAATTCATATTCAGCCAAATTTGAAAGGAAATTCCAATAGCTATAATTTAAAAGCTTATAACTAATATTATAGTTTTTATTATTATTTAGTAAAAAGTGTACTAAAGCACTGATATGAACTAGTAAATAAATAAATAAGTGACAAATACTAAATGATAACCAAATAATATAGCTGCAATTACTGTGTATGCGAACTGATATCACACAAAAAGTGTTGTATATATTCGGAATGTATAATGCGCTAATATTAACCACTTCAGCCCCGGAAGGTTTTACCCCCTTCCTGACCAGAGCACTTTTTACAATTCGGCACTGCGTCGCTTTAACTGCTAATTGCGCGGTCATGCAATGCTGTACCCAAACGAAATTTGCGTCCTTTTCTTCCCACAAATAGAGCTTTCTTTTGATGGTATTTGATCACCTCTGCCATTTTTATTTTTTGCGCTATACACGGAAAAAGACCGAAAATTTTGAAAAAAAATGATATTTTCTACTTTTTGTTCTAAAAAAAATCCAATAAACTCAATTTTAGTCATACATTTAGGCCAAAATGTATTCGGCCACATGTCTTTGGTAAAAAAAATGTCAATAAGTGTATATTTATTGGTTTGCGCAAAAGTTATAGCGTCTACAAACTAGGGTACATTTTCTGGAATTTACACAGCCTTTAATTTATGACTGCCTATGTCGTTTCTTGAGGTGCTAAAATGGCAGGGCAGTACAAAACCCCCACAAATGACCCCATTTTGGAAAGTAGACACCCCAAGGAATTTGCTGAGAGGCATGTTGAGCCCATTGAATATTTATTTTTTTTGTCCCAAGTGATTGAATAATGACAAAAAAAAAAAATTACAAAAAGTTGTCACTAAATGATATATTGCTCACACAGGCCATGGGCATATGTGGAATTGCACCCCAAAATACATTTAGCTGCTTCTCCTGAGTACGGGGATACCACATGTGTGGGACTTTTTGGGAGCCTAGCCGCGTACGGGGCCCCGAAAACCAAGCAACGCCTTCAGGATTTCTAAGGGCGTACATTTTTGATTTTACTCCTCACTACCTATCACAGTTTTGAAGGCCATAAAATGCCCAGATGACATAAACCCCCCCCAAATGACCCCATTTTGGAAAGTAGACACCCCAAGCTATTTGCTTTGAGGCATGTTGAGTCCATGGAATGTTTTATATTTTGACACAAGTTGCGGGAAAGTGACAAATTTTTTTTTTTTTTTTTGCACAAAGTTGACACTAAATGATATATTGCTCACACAGGCCATGGGCATATGTGGAATTGCACCCCAAAATACATTTAGCTGCTTCTCCTGAGTACGGGGATACCACATGTGTGGGACTTTTTAGGAGCCTAGCCGCGTACGGGACCCCGAAAACCAAGCACCGCCTTCAGGATTTCTAAGGGCGTACATTTTTGATTTTACTCCTCACTGCCTATCACAGTTTCGGAGGCCATGGAATGCCCAGGTGGCACAAACCCCCCCCAAATGACCCCATTTTGGAAAGTAGACACCCCAAGCTATTTGCTGAGAGGCATGGTGAGTATTTTGCAGCTCTCATTTGTTTTTGAAAATAAAGAAAGACGAGAAAAAAAATTTTTTTTTTTCTTTTTTCAATTTTCAAAACTTTGTGACAAAAAGTGAGGTCTGCAAAATACTCACTATACCTCTCATCAAATAGCTTGGGGTGTCTACTTTCCAAAATGGGGTCATTTGGGGGGGTTTTGTGCCACCTGGGCATTCCATGGCCTCCGAAACTGTGATAGGCAGTGAAGAGTGAAATCAAAAATTTACGGCCTTAGAAAGCCTGAAGGCGGTGCTTGGTTTTCGGGGTCCCGTACGCGGCTAGGCTCCCAAAAAGTCCCACACATGTGGTATCCCCGTACTCAGGAGAAGCAACAGAATGTATTTTGGGGTGTAATTTCACATATTCCCATGGCATGTTTGAGCAATATATCATTTAGTGACAACTTTGCGCAAAAAAAAATAAAAAAAATAAAAAATTGTCTCTTTCCCGCAACTTGTGTCACAATATAAATTATTCCATGGACTCGACATGCCTCTCAGCAAATAGCTTGGGGTGTCTACTTTCCAAAATGGGGTCATTTGGGGGGGTTTTGAACTGTCCTGGCATTTTATGCACAACATCTAGAAGCTTATGTCACACATCACCCACTCTTCTAAGCACTTGAAGACATAGCCCTTTCTGACACTTATTGTTTACATAAAAAAATAATTTTTTTTTGCAAGAAAATTACTTTGAACCCCCAAACATTATATATTTTTTTTAAAGCAAATGCCCTACAGATTAAAATGGTGGGTGTTTCATTTTTTTTTTTCACACAGTATTTGCGCAGCGATTTTTCAAACGCATTTTTTGGGGAAAAAACACACTTTTTTACATTTTAATGCACTAAAACACACTATATTGCCCAAATGTTTGATGAAATAAAAAAGATGATCTTAGGCCGAGTACATGGATACCAAACATGACATGCTTTAAAATTGCGCACAAACGTGCAGTGGCGACAAACTAAATACATTTTTAAAAGCCTTTAAAAGCCTTTACAGGTTACCACTTTAGATTTACAGAGGAGGTCTACTGCTAAACTTACTGCCCTCGATCTGACCTTCGCGGCGATACCTCACATGCATGGTGCAATTGCTGTTTACATTTGACGCCAGACCAACGCTTGCGTTCACCTTAGCGCGAGAGCAGGGGGGACAGGGGTGCTTTTTTTTTTTTTTTTTTTTTTTCTCTTTATTATTATTGTTTTTTTATCTTATTTTTAAACTGTTCCTTTCATTTTTTTTTTTTAAATCATTTTTATTGTTATCTCAGGGAATGTAAATATCCCCTATGATAGCAATAGGTAGTGACAGGTACTCTTTTTTGCAAAAATTGGGGTCTATTAGACCCTAGATTTCTCCTCTGCCCTCAAAGCATCTGATCACACCAAGATCGGTGTGATAAAATGCTTTCCCAATTTCCCAATGGCGCTGTTTACATCCGGCGAAATCTACGTCATAAAATGCTCGTAGCTTCCGGTTTCTTAGGTCATAGAGATGTTTGGAGCCACTCTGGTCTCTGATCAGCTCTATGGTCAGCTGGCTGAATCACCGGCTGCATTTTCAGGTTCCCTGTTGAGACAGGAGAGCCAGAGAAAAACACGGAAGATGTTGGGGGGGGGGGGGCATTCCCTCCCACTGCTTGTAAAAGCAGTCTAGAGGCTAATTAGCCACTAGGATTGCTTTTACATGAAAGCCGACCGCTGGCTGAAAAGAATGATACCAAGATGATACCTAAACCTGCAGGCATCATTCTGGTATAACCACTCAAAGTCGTGAATGGCGTACCTGAAGACAAAAAAATGGTTAACAATAAAACACAGTAAACGGTAAAGTATAAATAATTACATACCTGAAAAGCAAACGTGATAAAACATAATAACAATAAAACATTGCAGAATAGAATACAGTAAAAAAGAGCAGAACAATAGAGAGAGAATAGAGAGAGAGAGAACAATAAAACGACAACTATTTTTATTTTATATTTTTGTTTGTGTTTTTTTTTTTTTTTTACACTTTTTTTTGTAACTAACTTTTATAACTGTAACCGGTTCCAGGTTCGGGTCTCTCAAAATGCGATGGCATCTCGGGAGACCCTGTGAAAGTGTGCCTAGTCTGTGCAATGCTGTACCCTACGCTAATACTCAACTAGTGAATGGTAGTGTTCAAAACATTCACCAATGCAAAGACCAGGATTATCAGGACAGGAGGGACAATAATAGCGGGTGTCACGCCTATATCCGCGCTAGCTGCAGACACGACATCTTTTTTGGGGGGGTTCGTTGGGTAGGGGTACTCGGGAGGACATAAAAATGCCTCTCATGCAGCCGACTGCATTTGGTTGGGGATGTGAATGGGGGAAGTACGGGTGCTGCAGAAGCGGTGGGTTCCCAATTAGGATTGGCGAATGCAGCAGGAAGGGCATTATGGGCACGACGGGCCTGTGTTTGTCTTTTTGGTGGCAGCGGGACACTACTTGTGCTTGCCACCTCACCAGCTTGAACTGCACTTATGGGACTCGCCACGTCACCAAGTGTTACTGCAGTGCTGGTTTGGCTACGACCGGGGTGTACTAGGCCACTGGCGCTTGCCAGTTCACCAAAACGCTACAAAAAAAACTGTTAGCGATCACAGGGATCAGGCCTGACTCTGCGAACGCTGCAGTTATGCGTTTAGTGTTTTGTAAGTGACAGTGATCGATCGATACTGCACTTGGGTGGGCTGGGCCGGGCCGGGCGGAGGGGCAAAACGCAGGTGCTAGCAGGTATCTGGGCTGATCCCGCTAACACTGCGTTTTTGGGAACCCTAAACTGCTGGTGACGCTAGTATAGATCTGATCGGATCAGATATTGATGCGATCAGATACTATACCACTAAGGGAGGTGTACGGTGCGTGCGTGGGTGTTAGCGGTACTGGCGCTAATCTGACGCTGCCTGGGGCTGGTGCTTGCCAGTTCACCAAAACGCTACCAAAAAAACTGTTAGCGATCGCAGGGATCAGGCCTGACTCTGCGAACGCTGCAGTTATGTGTTTAGTGTTTTGTAAGTGTCAGTGATCGATCGATACTGCACTTGGGTGGGCTGGGCTGGGCGGAGGGGCAAAACGCAGGTGCTAGCAGGTATCTGGGCTGATCCCGCTAACACTGCGTTTTTGGGAACCCTAAACTGCTGGGGACGCTAGTATAGATCTGATCGGATCAGATATTGATGCGTTCAGATACTATACCACTAAGGGAGGTGTACGGTGCGTGCGTGGGTGTTAGCGGTACTGGCGCTAACCTGACGCTGCCTGGGGCTGGTGCTTGCCAGTTCACCAAAACGCTACCAAAAAAACTGTTAGCGATCGCAGGGATCAGGCCTGACTCTGCGAACGCTGCAGTTATGCGTTTAGTGTTTTGTAAGTGACAGTGATCGATCGATACTGCACTTGGGTGGGCTGGGCTGGGCTGGGCGGAGGGGCAAAACGCAGGTGCTAGCGGGTATCTGGGCTGATCCCGCTAACACTGCGTTTTCGGGAACCCTAAACTGCTGGGGACGCTAGTATAGATCTGATTGGATCAGATATTGATCCGATCAGATACTATACCACTAAGGGAGGCGTATGCTGCGTGCGTGGGTGTTAGCGGTACTGGCGCTAATCTGACGCTGCCTGGGGCGACGCATATCACCGCCGGGCGATCGGGGGGCTAAACCTTTATTCGGTAATAAACGGCGGGTGCCCTGACACTATAAAAAATAAACGAACTAACCAGCGTCACCCGTAACGGTTATACGGTGATCAGTGGTGAAAGGGTTAACTAGGGGGCAATCAAGGGGTTAAAACATTTATTAGATAGTATATGGGGGTCCCTGACGCTATAAAACGCTGACGGGGAACCTAAATATTTACGTTCCTAACTAGCGTCACCAGCGACACTAATACAGCGATCAGAAAAATGATCGCTTAGCGACACTGGTGACAGGGGGTGATCAAGGGGTTAAAACTTTATTAGGGGGGGTTAGGGGGGTATCCTAGACCTAAAGGGGGGTAATACTCACTGCCCTAACACTAACTGTCACAAACTGACACAGCAGTAATCAGAAAAAAAAAAAAAAAAAAAATACTGCTAATGTCAGTTTGTGACAGGGGGGGGGGGGTGATTGGGGGGGGATCGGGGGGCGATCGGGGGGGGATCGGGGGTGTAAAGTATGCCTGGCATGTTCTACTGTGTGTGTGAGTGTTGTGTGCACTTACATGTCATCTCCCCTCGGCGCTGGAACGGAAACTGCCAGACCGAGGAGAGATGACATCACATCCTCTGCCTGTGTGAAACGACACACAGGCAGAGGAGGATTCCCATTGGCTGGGAGCGATCGCGAGGGGGGGGCCACGATCGGATGGTCTCCCCCTCGCCTCCCGACGCTCCCAGTCAGATGCCGACCGCCGATGGCACCGGGGGGGGTCCGATCGGACCCCCCGCCCGCGGGAGGCAGATCACGTACGGGTACGTGATTTTGCCTGCCCGTGCCGCTCTGCCGCAGTATATATGCGGTAGGCGGTCGGCAAGTGGTTAACCTCCCAATATAACACAGTGTAAGCTCCTAATGGTTAATCAGTGAATCATGTGCAAAATAATCAAATGGAGCCTATTATAAATAACATAACATCCTTAACCATAACAAAATCCTATAACTAAATATCAATGTGATGATAAATTATTGAACACAGTAAAAAAGAAAGAAAGAAAGATAAGATATATTAATGTGATGAACCACAGTGCACAGATATCTCAATAGGACAGCATACCGCTGTAAAGAAATATAACATCTTTGCTGATTGATCAATATAGACAGGTTTCAATGAGTAATCCCCAGTGATAGATGGCTTGCTTATATATTCAGCTGCTCATTAGCATGGGCTGGCTTCTGGCTTTCAAAGAAATTCCACAGTATGAAACAACCAAAAAAGAGACCATTGCGCAGGTAGTGTAATATATATTCCCTATAAACTATTGGTAAACTTCACTCACACTTTTCAGCAGAATAAATCGCATATGGTAAGGTCAGTTGCATACAGCTAACAGCTGAGATCTCCTCACACGCCAACAGTGCACACACAGCACTGCTCGTCACTGGCTCCTCCCGACCGGTTTCATCACTAGACACGTGACTTTTTCAAGGGTGACTATGTGACGACCTTGCTTAGCATTTATAGTGTGCATTCTGGTTGCCATAGTGACCAGGGAGTGTAATGCATCATCATGCCACTATATCCGTTCTGCACTACATTCAAACAAAGTAATATCCATATAAAAATCTGAAAATAAGAATCCACTAACAGCCAAATTTGAAAGGAAGTTTAAATACCTATAATTTAATATTTTAGAACTATTATTATAGTTTTTACTATTATTATTATTATAATTATTATTCATATTTATTATTACTAACTTGTTACGTTTCAGTTGTAGATTCGGCATACGTTATTTCGGACAATTCGTAACTTCGGATAAATTCGTATTTGTTACGTTTACTAACAACCAAATTTGAAAGAAAATTCCAATACCTATAATTTAAAAGCTCATAACTAATATTATAGTTTTTATTATTATTTATTATTAATAAAGAATAAAAAACGATAATAATGGTTAATAAATGTAATATTTTAATTATAATAGAAATTATCTGAATGTTTTTTGTTCTTTTGAATTTTAGAATTTGCGGATTATCATTCTTTTTTTTTTCATTATTTCGAATTTTCGTTCTTGTTTTCGGATTTTCGTTCTTTTGAATTTTCAGATTTTAGAATTTTGGCTTTTTGTTCTTTCGATTTTTTATATTTGGATTTATGTTCTTTCGAATTATTCCGAATTATTGCAATAACGAATACCACATCTAAACAAAAGGAATGTAATGAATTTGAATTTATCCAAAGTTATTAATTATCAGTATAACGAATACCGCATCTATACAAATGGAACGTAATGAATTTGAATGTATCCGAAGTTCAGAATTTTTTTGAAATAATGAACATCAATCATAAGGAATGATCCAAAAAATGAAAAAAAAATGAATGACATGAAAACGAAAAAAAAAAAAAAAAAATTTACACATGTCTAGAAATTATCGTCCTCTGCCCCTGGCGAGTGTGCCGACATCACCACTATATCTTTCAACCCGACATACGTTTCGCCTCAATAATGCAGTAACAGAGGGGGAATGGAGCGCTGACAGGTGCTGCTGTTAGATAGGTAAGGGGCAGTGGTGTGGGAGATAAGGGAAATCCAGGGGGTAACAAGCAGTTAAAAAACAGTTTAAAGATAGTCTAGGCATATATGATGATGAGCGGCAGCCAGCTTGTCAGAGTAGAAGGGACTCTGTGGTATGAGAAAACAGAAAAAAGAAAAAAGGCAGCGCCATTCTAAGGGTAGTAGATTAGTAAAAACAGAACTTTAATAATGTAAAATGTGCACTGACATTTGAATAATAAAAACAAGCATTGGTAAGTTCTCCTAGGCAACGCAGAGTCTCATCTGGTTCCAGCTGGGCTGTGGTGGGGCCAGCCTCAGCTGTTTCCGGTGGTGTCTGTAGCTCCGAGGCGTGGGATTCCCTCAGGCAGCACGTCAGCAGGTACGTAGGATGATGATGTCAGGTGAAGAAGAGCAGGGGGCGTGGCCGTAGCGCTCGTGTTTAGAGCATGCGTGCTCCTTCGTCAGGCGTGGGTATCAGCCATGATGGATGTTGGTTATATAGGGAGAGAGGAGGGGAGGGGCAGGGGCGGTGCACAGGAGTGGCCAGGCATCGCTGGTGCATGTCTAACACACGCCAGCAAGTGTGGGAGGGTGAAAAGATGAGATAGTAATGTCGCTTGTAAGCGCAGAGAGAATATAAAACAGAGGGGAGAATGGAAAGTGGAAGGGGGGTTTGGAGATTGAATAAGTGATAAAAAAGATAGTTGAAAAATTTAAGAAAAATATATAAAAAAGGGGTGAAATGAAAATTAAAAATTAGAAATAAAAAATAAGAAATAAAAATTAAGAAATAAAAATAAATAAATAAATAAATAAATAATATATAAAATATAAAATATAAAATATAAAATATAAAATAAAAAATAAAAAATATAAACTATAATAAAAATTAAACAAATATAAAAAATATGGAAGAATGTGAAGTGAGAAAAAAATTATTACATATATATAATATAATAGAGTGCACATGCGAGACAAATATGTGCGCAAATAACATGTATTAGGCATATGTGCGCATGCGGGGCATATTTGTGCGCAAAAGCATATGTGCGCACTTGCATGTATGTATGTATAACTAGTAATGATGGTAGTGGAAGCGGGGGTATTGGAGCTAGAGTATAGTGACAACAAGTATTGGCGGGGTAGGATGAGTGATTGGGGTAACTGAGGAAGAACAAAATTAGCATGTGGAAAGTAATGTAATAGGGGGGAAATTAAAAGGAGGGGAGAGGAGGGGGAGAAGGATGGGAAAAAATGGGGAGGGGGGAAGCCGGGAAGGATACGGATGGGAAGTATGCAATGCAAAGGCTGGGAATGGTAGGGCTTTGTTGGGGGTATTTAGAGAATAGAATGAGTTTCAATCGCTTCATTTAAGCCTCCCAACTTAAGGCAAAGTGTATATCCAAAAAGTCTCCCTCTCAGATAGACGTTTGATGCGTTTAAGGAAGGTTGCTCGGGATGGCCTCTATAATCCAGACTCGTAGGCCATTGGTGGAGCCTTGGTGAATTTCTGAGAAGTGTCTTGGGATCGTCAGGTTCTTGTTATCTTCAATAGAACGTCTGTGTTCTCCAAATCTCTTACGTAATGTCCTGGTGGTGCGGCCTACATAAAGTAGATTGCATGGGCAGTATACTACAAATTCAGTGGAACAATTGAAAAATTGACTAAGTTAATATGTTTTCCCTTTTGTGGTAAAGTATTTTTGTTTGTGCTGGATGAATTTGCAGGTTAGGCAATTAAGCTTGCGGCATTGGTACATGCCTTTGACATCAAGAAAAGTGGGTGTGACAGTTGGTTGGGGTCTACAGGTTTTTAGTTTGCTGGGAGCTATTTTTCCTTTTAGGTTTTGTGCTCTTCTGTATGTGATTTTTGGCTTTTCATCGAGACTATTTTTGAGATGAGGGTCTTCTTTTTTTTTAACAACAAGGTTGGTCTTTATTGAAAAGTAAAAGAGAAATAATATACATACATTTGGTGCGAGACAAATGTTCGGACAGAAGATAAATATAATCATATTTATATTTATACAAGCATAGAATCATGCAGGGGTATCGGCACACATTATTAGACATCCCGGGTTCCAAAAAAGAAAAAAAAAGAAAAACAAAGAATTATTACTCAAAAATTATTCCTGAGTTCCTAGTGAACATAAGAAGAAGGACTGGAAGGGGGAGGGGAAGGGAAGGGTAATAGGGGGAAGGAGGAAGGGGGGGAGGGAAAGAAGGGGGGAGGATGAGCAACATACCTAAGTATTTCCCAAAAAAAAATGATAATTACAATTGCAAACCTCATCAATCGGGTTCTATACTGTATGTGGGATCTGTCCATGGCCTCCAAATCCGCTCATACTTCAAGGGGCACCCTCTGCTCATATATGTTAACTTGTATAATGGTAATATTGCATTAACTGAATCCTCCCATGATCTTATCGTGGGGGGGCAAAGGTGAAGTCTATTTTAGCAAAATCTCTTTTTTGGCGTAAAAAAACAGTAATGAGATCAGTATCTTAGTATATCTTGGTCTCTGCTCATCATCTTGAATATCCAGTAGGGCCAATTCGGGTGTCACATCAATAGTCAACTGAAGGCGAATATTAATTGCCTCACCCACCTCAGCCCAATACCTCGATAATCGAGGGCAGGTCCAAAACATGTGAAAAAAGGTACTGTCTGTTGACTGACACCGTGGACAGTTCGGGGAGCGTAGTGGATACATTCCATGCAGTCTCTGGGGCGTGTAGTAAACCTTATGTAGAAACTTAGTTTGGATCAATTTGTCCCTAGAGGAGATGACTAATTTAGAGCTATCTTCAAAGCATTCCTCCCAGGCCTCTCTTTCTAATTCAGGCAAATCTGCTTTCCATTTATTCCACAAAGTCTCCATTTTGGGTGACTCCTTGCGAATAAGGGTGAAGTACAGTGTGGACATAGTCTTATCGAGGGATTCCTGTGCCAGCAATTCCTCAATAGGATCCATGGTAAGACTGGGGAGCAGTGGGAACTGTGCCTTAACTGCATGACGCAACTGATAATACCTAAATTGCATCCAAACTGGAAGGGAAAATCTATCCACAAGAGTTTTAAATGAAAGAATAGACCCTTCCTGGAGCACATTTTTTAACAGCTTAATCCCATAACGGGCCCAAAGTTGTGGATCTGGGATAGTCCTTAGGTGTTGAAGAGAGGGATTCCCCCATAGGGGACAAAAAGAGGACCGCTGATTAGGGTGCATAAACCGTCGTCTAGCCATAGCCCATACCCGCAGGGTCACCACAGTTGGAGCTGGTAGTGACGGACAAGCTGATGATCCCCTATACACTAAGTTGCTCAGTTCCGTAAGAGATCCCACTATGTCCGCCTCTAGACACACCGCAGCATTGGCTCTAGACTGCTGAAACCACCACCTCACTGTAACCAGCATAGCCGCCCAATAATACACCAATAAATTAGGCAAGGCCAGGCCACCACTACCCACAGGAAGCTGGAGAGTCTGTCTAGCCAACCGAGGGGTAGTACCCCTCCACAGAAAAGAGCCAACGCTACTGTCTATCTCCCCAAAAAAAGAGAGGGGTAACCATATGGGACAATTCCGGAAGAGATAGGTGAACTTAGGGAGATAAATCATCTTCAGAATGTTAATGCGACCCAAAAGATTAAGCGGGAGGTTAGCCCACCGCGAGCAATGATCTCTAAGGCGTCGGACCACTGGCTGGAGATTGAGACGCTGAAAGGAGCCCAGGTCCCTCGATATTCCAATACCTAAATAGATGAATTCTTCCACCCTTTGCAAGGGAGTGCGCGTCCCATTCACCCTGGCTCGCTCATCCAGGGGGAATAAGGCGGATTTGGCCCAATTGATTCGGATCCCTGAAAATTTCCCAAATTCATCAAAGGCAGCCAGGGCCGCTTCCAATGATGATTCAGCATCCTGCAGGTAGAGTAGAGTGTCATCTGCATATAAAGATATTTTCTCCTCCAAAGGGCCGACCCAAAGTCCAACAATCTGATCCGAATTTCTAATCAGAACCGCCAGCGGCTCCAATGCCAAAGCAAAAAGGCTGGGTGATAAAGGACACCCTTGACGGGTCCCCCCTTTGGAGGAGAAAATATTCCGACAGGTCATTGTTTATACGTATCCTAGCTCTAGGGGCACGGTATAACAGATTTAGCCAAAGGAGGAATTAGGGACCAAACCCAAATCTTTTCAGAACTTTCCAAAGATAGCCCCACTCCACGGAGTCAAAAGCCTTCTCCGCATCCAGAGAGGCTATGACTCTTGTCACCGCATTACTATGAGAAGTAGACAGGTTAAGAAACAAGCGGCGGATATTAATATTGGTGCCCTTACCCACCATGAACCCCGTCTGATCTGCATGGACAAGATCGTCCATGACCCTTCTAAGTCTGGTGGTTAATATTTTTGCCAGCAATTTGGCATCTGCATTAATTAGCGAGATCAGCCTATAGGAGGCGCACTCCTCAGGGTCCTTGCCAGGCTTGGGCAAGATGAGGGTCTTCTAATAGTATGCCCCAGTGTTTCTGGAGGATGTGTTCCATTTTTCTGTGTTGGGTATGGAATTGGGTAATAAATCTGGGTGCTTGGGATAACGGGATGGGTTGTTGGTTGTTGGATGTCAGTGCTTCGCTCAGAAAGTGGTTGTAGGCTTCCTCCACTAGGGGGGCTGGGTAGCCTTTTTCAGAGAACTTTTTCTTGAATAAACTGCTTTGTTCAATGTAGTCTTCCATCCGGGTGAAGTTATGTTTCAAACGGGAGAATTGGCTTTTTGGTATGTTGGAAATCCATCTAGGGTGGTGACAGCTGTGGAAATGGAGGTAGGAGTTGCCTGCAGTGGGTTTCGTATAGTTTTTGGCATGGATGTGTTCGTCCGAGTGGCTTAGTTCAAGGTCCAGGAAGGCAAGGGTGTTCGGGTCGCAGACTGAAGTGAATGATAGGATAAGTCGTTGGTGTTGCAGTAGGCCACAAAATCGTCTACTTGAGATTGAGTACCATCCCAGATGATGACTATGTCATCTATGTTTCTGCCGAAAAATACAATGCTTTCAGAGTAGGGGTTGTTGTTCCAGATTGAGCATTGCTCCCAGAGTCCCATCGTCAGTTTGGCATAACTGGGGGCAAAGTTGGCACCCATGACAGTGCCTTGGATTTGTAAGTAATATTGGTTTTCGAAAGAAAAATAATTGTGGTTGAGGCAGAATTTTGTGGAGGCTATAATGAATTCTGCCTGTCTGAAATTGATCTGGGGGTCTTGAGAAAGAAAATACTCTATGGCTTTTAGCCCAATTTCGTGTGGAATTGATGTATAGAGCGAGCAGACATCGAGAGAGAGCCATAAATAGGTGGATTCCCAACGGTAGTTGCTTAAAGTGTTGAGTAACTGGGTCCATCACGGATGTATGTCGGTAGTTTGTGGGCCAGTGGTTGCAGAAAATGATCAATGTATAAGGAAAAAGGGTTAGTGATACTGTCCATGGCAGCCACTATGGGACGTCCAGAAGGCTCGGTCAGGCTTTGGTGGATTTTGGGAAGGTGGTAGAAATAAGAAGTATTGTAGTTATCCCGTTTGAGGAATGCAGTTTCAGTTTTTGTGATGATACCATCAGCCGTAGCCTTGTTCATCAGTGCATGGGCTTCAGGTATGAACTTTGGTAAAGGATCACCAGGCAGTTTGATGTAGGTATTGTCATCAGACAGGAGTCTGTGGGCTTCTTGTACATGATTTGGATGACAATCCCACCTCCTATATTGGCTGTTTTTTTGATGAAGTCTGTATTGTGGGTTAGGGCCTTGATATATGCCCTTTCTGATACTGAGAGGTTATGATTATGAGAGGGGGTCGGAGCCTGGTTACACAAGCGTTTAATTTCGGAGAAAACTACTTGGTAGAAACTCTGTAAATATGGACCTTTGACGTGGGTGGGGTTGAAGATGGATTTGGGGTGGAAGGGGGTGTGCTGGATAGGTTGAGAGGTGGGGTGGTGTACAGTAAGATATGATGAATAGATATCTGTATCACCATCTCCAGTATAGAGATCCTCAAGGAGAGCTATGCAGGAAGCATCCAATGCGTGGTCAAAGGTGGAGCCATTATGGGGTTCATCGGGTGCGTTGGTTATAGTGGGATTATTTGAGGCTTTTATATTGAAGAACCTTTTGACAGTTAGGTCACAGATTAATTGGTTGAGGTCTCTAAACAGAGTGAAGGGATTTGGACCAGCTGAGGGGGCAAAATTGAGGCCTTTGCTCACTAGTGACATATCTTCCCGGCTGAGGGTTAGTGAGGATAAGTTGTAGATCTTTATCGTTTGGCTAATTTTCCTTTTCTCTTTGTGTCTTCTTCTCCCTCCTCGTCTGCCTCGTCTTCTAATTTTCTTTTTTCTGCAGGTTGGGGGGTTTTGACTAAAAAAGAGGGCTCAGGTGTGGATGAAGGGTCTATGATGTCTGGCTGTGTGGGTTAGCCTGCATGGTTATCAGAGGTAGACCTATGGTGCTGGATGGTGGTCTCAACCTCGTAGTGTCCATGGTTTTGGAGGGAGAAGGATAACATGGAGTAGTGGAAGTGACTGAGCGATTTTCGGTTGGCTGGGTATTAGTCAGAGGCATTGCACTATTGATGGTATTGTTACGTTTGCGGTTTCCATGTCTTTTTTGGTTGGGTTGGGTGGTGGGGGGATGGAGTTGTGACTGTGGAGATTGACGTGGCCGGCTCTTATGTGCGTTCATGTGGTTGGGATTGGGTGCTCTGTAAGGTGGTTGAGTAGAGCGAGGCCCATGGTGGTTTTGAGGTTTGGAACGTGTGTATGTGGGTGGGGCTTGCCATCCAGGGGGGGTATGTGGGGGGGTAAAGGAGGCATGTTGGATGTTTTGGGGGGTTCCAGTTGAATACTTTTGATGACGTGTAGTCATCAACATCCCGCCTCATTTTTTTCAATTTGGTTTGGATTAATAGATTCTCATCTTTTTTGGTCTTTTTCTTTAAGATGTGGAGCCAGGTCATAGGGAGTTGGTTAATCTCATTCTGGAGCGATTGAATGTATGTTTTGACCTTCTCCGTTAGTGTTGCAAGTTTATCTTCTCTTTGTAATATTATGATGTCTATCCATTTTTGCGAGCAGACATGTATTCCCACTCTTTTTGCTGTTCTGGTGTAAGGAAAGAACATCTATGTTTGATTCTGAGGCCTCTGGGGGTGATTTTAGAGAGCCGGTATCTTTGCAGAAAGAACTTGTCCCACCATTGGTGGTTAAGGGATATGATGGTATCTTCAATTTTTCTGAACATGGCACAAAATTTTCCACATGATGATGGATTGATAGTGGCTTGGTTGTCAAACAGTTTGGTTGGGAAAAGGGAATAAAGGTATTCCAGGTAATCATGTCTGACTTCCTCCAGGGCTAGGATTAATTCCATGGTTGTGGGGTATGGGGGATGAAGATAAAAAATAAATAAATAATAAAAGGGAATGTATACAATGGGAAATTAGATACGCTGGTTACACAATATGATAAAGGTAGATGTGATCATATAGCATGGATGTATAACCAGACCAACGCTGGAAGAGGAATCATATATATGGCATAAAGAGATCTAATCGGAAGAATTTAATGGACGGTAAATGGGGGTGGGTGGATATGATAGGGGGTTTGGCTTTACAGTGATACCTGTGCAGCAGCTCAATATAAGCTTCAGACAATAATGCAGTAACAGAGGGGGAATGGAGCGCTGACTTTTTCAAAGTTCTCTGAAAAAGGCTACAACACATCCTCCAGAAACACTGGGGCATACTATTAGAAAACCCTCATCTCAAAAATAGTCTCGATGAAAAGCCAAAAATCACATACAGAAGAGCACAAAACCTAAAAGGAAAAAAAGCCCCCAGCAAACTAAAAACCCGTAGATCCCAACCAACTGTCACACCCACTTTTCTTGATGTCAAAGGCATGTACCAATGCCGCAAGCTTAATTGCCTACCTGCAAATTCGTCCAGCACAAACAAAAATACTTTACCACAAAAGGGAAAACATATCATTTTAGTCAATTTTTCAATTGTTCCACTGAATTTGTAGTATACTGCCTCTCGTGCCCATGCAATCTACTTTATGTAGGCCGCACCACCAGGACATTATGTAAGAGATTTGGAGAACACAGACGTTCTATTGAAGATAACAAGAACCTGACGATCCCAAGACACTTCTCAGAAATTCACCAAGGCTCCACCAATGGCCTACGAGTCTGGATTATAGAGCTCATCCCGAGCAACCTTCCTCGAGCTAAACGCATCAAATGTCTATGTGAGAGGGAGACTTTTTGGATATATACTTTGGACTGCCTTAAGCCGGGAGGCTTAAATGAAGAGATCTAAACTCATTCTATTCTCTAAACACCCCAAACACAGCCCTACCATTCCCAGCCTTTGCATTACATACTTCCCATCCGTATCCTTCCCCCGGTTTTCCCCCCTCCCCATTTTTTCCCACCCTTCTCCCCCCCTCCTTTTCCTTCCCCCCATTACATTACTTCCCACAATACTAATTTTGTTCTTCCTCAGTTACCCTAACCACACACCCTACCCTGCCAATACTTCGTTGTCACTATACTCCAGCTCCAATACCTCCCGCTTCCACTACCATCATTACTACATTCCACATGTATCTTTTCCATGCTCACGCGCACTAGTTATACATACATACATGCAAATGCGCACATATGCTTTTGCACATATATATGCCCCACATGCGCACATATGCCTAATACATGTTATTTGCGCACATATTTGTCTCGCATGCGCACTCTATTATATTATATATTTGTAATAATTTTTTTCTCACTTCACATTCTTCTATATTTTTTATATTTGTTTAATTTTTATTATATTTTTTATTTTTTATTTTATATATTATATATGATATATTATTTGTTTTATTTTTTTTATTTCTTATTTTTTATTTCTAATTTTTAATTTTCATTTCACCCCCTTTATTTATATATTTTTCCTAAATTTTTCAACTATCTTTTTTATCACTTATTCAATCTCCAACCCCCCCTTCCACTTTCCATTCTCCAGTCTGTTTTTTATTCTCTCTGCGCTTACGAGTGACATTACTATCTCATCTTTTCACCCTCCCACACTTGCTGTGTGTTAGACACGCACCAACGCTGCCTGGCCACTCCTGTGAACCGCCCCTGCCCCTCCCCTCCTCTCTCCCTATACAACCAACATCCATCATGGCTGATACCCACGCCTGATAAAGGAACACACAGGCTCCGAACTCGAGAGCTTCGGCCACGCCCCCCGCTCTCCTTCACCTGACGTCATCATCCTACGTACCTACTGACGCGCTGCCTATGGGAATCACATGCCTCGGAGCTACGGACACCACCAGAAGCGGCCGAGGCCACTTCATTAAATGGGTTTCATTAAATGGGTCAAGCTGCTGTATTCAGCTCCCACGGCTAGGATCCGCGTGAATGGTGATCTCTCAGATTTGTTCCCCCTTTTCAGGGGTACGAGACAGGGGTGTCCACTTTTGCCCCTGTTATTTGCGTTAGCCCTTGAACCACTAGCATCCATGATAAGATCCTCACAGTCTATTGTGGGTTTTGTCAGGGGACCAGTGTCCGATAAGATCTCCCTTTACACGGACGACACTTTGCTCTACCTGGGGAATGTGGATGCTTCTCTCACGAATGTGATGCAGATAATACAGCAGTTTGGTTCCTTATCAGGATTTTCCATTAATTGGAGTAAATCGGTTATCCTTCCGGTTGATGAGCCAACAATTATTCTACCGACTAATGCCCAATCTCTTAAAGTAGTCTCCTCATTTAAATATTTAGGAGTGCAAGTATCGGTTGATCCAAAAAAATACTTAGAGGATAACCTTTTACCCCTTTTTAAAAGGCTTCAAATGACGTGTAATACTTGGTGTAAACTCCCATTATCAGTTATTGGTAGAATAAATCTAATCAAAATGGTCTGGGGACCCCAACTGTTGTACATTATGCACAATTCTCCACAACGGATATCCCGCAGATGGTTCAATCGTATTGAAACATTGTTTAGATTTCTGATATGGAGAAAAAAAATTGCTAAAATAAGTCTTTCCACTTTGCAGTATGGTAAAGATCGGGAAGGAGCTGCAGTCCCTAACCCTAAACTATATTTGCATGCCTCCCAACTACAACAGTTAATGATTCTGACTCAGTCGAAAGCATGCTGCAAACTGGAACACTAAATTCATCAGTACTGGCGAATTTGGAGGCGGGATTACCACATCTGCCACAAACAGCGCCCACTGTCATTCTTCTGAAAAAATTATGGTCTACGGTCAAATCTAGCCTGAAAATTCTGGGTTTTTTAGCAGACACTCCTCTATGGGATAATCCGAATTTAACAGAAGTATATAGGTTAGACGGTTTCCAACTTTGGAAGAATGCCGGAATTATTAGGATATCTCAATTATTTAAACAGAAAACATATTAAAATCTTTTATGGAGCTGCAGTCAGAATTCAATATTCCTAGACATCAATTTTACCGGTACCTTCAAATACGGCATGCTCTTCAAGCTCAGGGCCAGACACTTGATCTCTCACTCGCCACCTACCCCCTAATAAATGATATTTTCTTCGGGCAGGAAAAAAAGGGCCTAATATCTCATATATACTCAAATTTGTTGTTAGCCCTACAAGATACTACAACGTTGCCAAGTAGACGGGGCTGGGTGGTGGACCTGGGGGAAGTGAGTGATGACATATGGGACATATGTCTTCAGACAGGGCCGGTGATCTCAGTTTCACAATCACATAGACTCTCACATCTATTCTTATTACTGAGGGCTTATCGCACACCAATACAATTACATTGTTGGGGTAGGAGAGATTCTTCCTTATGTCCTAAACCTTGTGGAGAGGAGGGTTCATTGATCCACCTGATGTGGCGTTGCCCCAAACTGCATCGTTATTGGGGTGATGTTACCGAGGTAATTTCCTCAGTATTCCAAATTAGGGTCCCTTTGGACCCCCTGATATGCATCTTGGTAGCAGTAGATGAAGAAATATACCCCCCCCCCCCATTATTATAGCAGTAACAAGATTGCTATATTTGGCTCGTAAGATGGTAGCTAGATTTTGGTTATCCTTAAACGTTCCAACTAAAAAACAATGGATAGAGCAGGTGAATTATATCCTTGTCAGGGAACATTTAACATATCAGCATAGAAATGCATCTCGGAAATTTAGTTCCATATAGCAGGCATGGCTGGACTCCCCTGGACTGGCACCCCCACAACTAATTATGCATAGACTTCTGCAGGTTTAGAGAACACGGATTGATAGGTGTGATAGTGGGTGTATTTGTATGTTGCCCCAATGAAAATGTTCCTACTTGAGCAGACCAGGAGCAGGGTTTTTGGTTAGATGGCCAGTTGGTCATCTGGTTGATGTGTTGGGTTAGAGAATTTTGTTTCTCTCGCACAACATGGTTTTTCTCTACATTGATGAAAAGAAAAATTTATTTGATGCCACTGTTGTAATCATTTCAATTTGCATGAAGCATGCTCGTACAAAATGATTTGATTCTGATGTTATAATTATACTATGTAATTTTTAATGCTTGGTTGTATGATATGTACTTTGTCTCTGGTGGCTCAATAAACATATTTTTTGTTCAAATAATTTTTATTGAAAAAGTTTTTTTTTTTACAAAGTCACATAAATGCAGTCATACAAGATTATATTTAAGAAAAATCCTGTTACAACTATAAAGTGGAATAGTATTAAGCATTAAGTAATTCTGAACATTAAATAATTCTGAACGTGAGGAATTGTCCAGTGCAGTGTATCTAGAGGAATGGGTACCTTTGTTGATGGGTAAAATTCATTCCCCGTGATACAGATCTCCTCCCAAGATTGTATTAATGCTTGTATTGTTACTGGGAGGGGTCTTCTACTCTGTTTGTGTGCTTTGGCTGCAATTAGAAATGACAATGGTGATAATTTGTTTAAATGAGCTGTTTCTAAATGGCACCAGGGTTTTGTAGGGGTAGAGAACCAGTTTTAAGTTGGTCCAGGACCGCTGCTGTATGATAGTCTTTCAGTATTGGTAAACCCATGCCCCCTACTGTCTTGTTTTTGGTTTGTATTTCGGGGGAGCACCTTGGTCTTTTTCCCACCCATACGAAGTTGGATAATTGTTTTTGCATTAACCTAAAGAATGATGCTGGGGCTGGTATTGGTAGGACTCTAAATACATATATTAATTTCGGTAGAATGAGCATTTTGTGCGCTGCTAATCGGCCTAGCCATGTCAAGTGGTGTTTCCCAAGTCTGGATAATTCTGGCTGGAAGGAGGAGAGTAATGGAGTGTAGTTAATGTTATAAAATGTTATAAATATGTTATAAATTTTCGATACTGGGTAAGTAAGCTTGATACCTAAGTAATTAATTGATTCGTTTGTCCAGGGATATGGTAGGGAGCGAGGTGATTTTCGAGTTTGTTATGTATATGTATTCCTAGTAAGCTGGACTTAGATGCATTAACTTTATAATAAGATACCCTGCTAAATTGTGCAAGGACATCATGTGCTGAAGGTAACGATTTGTCTGGGTTTGATAAAGATAAAATGACATCGTCTGCAAATAATGAGATCTTGTGGTGGCGGTCTTGTGATTTAATACCATGTATGGATGGGTGGGATCTTATCTTTTCTGCTAGTGGTTCCAATAAGCATGGTAAAAATTATGGGGGACAAAGGGCACCCCTGTCTTGTTCCATTTGTAAAGGGAAATGGCTTAGAGAACATACCTTCTGTGTATACAAATGCGGAGGGTGATGAGTATAACGCCATTATGGCCTTTTGCAATGGGCCGACCAGACCAAACTTATCCATGACTTTGGACAAGTACTCCCAATGCACCCTATCAAAGGCTTTCTCCGCATCCAAAGCCAGAAGCAGAGAAGACTCTTTGTTCTCCTCCACCAAATGGAGAACATTTAACATTCTCCTGGTGGTGTCTGTGGTTTGGCGACCCATTACAAATCCCACCTGGTCATAGTTTATTAGTTTGGGTAAAATACTAGATAATCTATTCGCTATCAATTTAGCGTGTAGTTTAACATCTACGTTTAACTGCTTGCTGACCGCCGGCTGTCTATTGACGGCCAGGCGGCACAGCTCTCGTTGCGGGTGGGCGTCATATGACGGCCTCGCATTCCTAGGCCACCAGGGGGCGCGCGCGCGCCGCCGGCGGCGATCGCGCGCGCCAGCCGTGTCACTAGGCACCCGGTGCGCGTGCCCGGCGGCCGCGATGTCCGCCGGGCACCCGCGATTACCGGTAACACAGCAGGACCGTGGATCTGTGTGTGTAAACACACAGATCCAAGGTCCTGTCAGAGGAGAGGAGACCGATGGTGTGTTCCCAGCACAGAGGAACACCGATCGGTCTCCTCCCCTAGTGAGTCCCCGCCCCCTACAGTTAGAATCACTCCCTAGCAACACAGTTAACCCCTCGATCACCACCTAGTGTTAACCCCTTCCCTGCCTGTCACATTAATACAGTAATCAATGCATTTTTATAGCACGGTTCGCTGTATAAATGTGAATGGTCCCAAATATGTGTCAAAAGTGTCCGATGTGTCCGCCGCAATATCGCAGTCATAATAAAAATCGCAGATCGCCGCCATTACTAGTAAAAAAATTTTAAAAAATAAAAATGTTATAAATCTATCCCCTATTTTGTAGACGCTATAACTTTTGCGCAAACCAATTTATATACGCTTATTGCGATTTTTTTTTACCAAAAATATGTACAAGAATACATATCGGCCTAAACTGAGAAAAAATTTGTTTTAAAGAAAAAAAAATTGGATATTTATTATCGCAAAATATAAAAAATTTTGTGTTTTTTTTAAAACTTCTCACTCTTCTTTTGTTTATAGCGCAAAAAATAAAAACCGCAGAGGTGATCAAATACCACTAAAAGAAAGCTCTATTTGTGGGGAAAAAATGATAACAATTTCATTTGGGTACAGTGTTGTATGACCGCGCAATTGTCATTCAAAGTGCGACAGCGCTGAAAGCTGAAAAATGGCTTGGGCAGGAAGGGGGCGAAAATGCACTGTATTGAGGTGGTTAATAAAGATATTGGCCGAAAGTTTTGTGGAAGATTTGGCTCTTTGCCTGGTTTGGGGAGAGATATGATTGTGGCTGTAAGCATTTCTGAGGGAAATTTTGCCGTACTTGTTGCAGCTTCAAAAACAGGAAGTAGGTGATGGGTTAGTATGGAGGAGAACATCTGATAATATTCTGAGGAGTAACCGTCTGGGCCTGGGGCTTTGTTGCGAGGAAGACGTTTGATAGCATCATTTACTTCTTGTAGTGTAAATGGTTGGTTTATATATGTTAAATCTTCTTGTGATATTTTAGGGAGATGTTTTGATACCAAAAATTCTGATATAAGCGCATCATTGGGCTGATAGGTGTCTGGGTCTTTTTTAAGGTTATATAATTGCTCGTAATAATTGCTAAAAGCATCGGCTATTTCTTGTGGGTTGTTAACTTTTCTGTTAGATTTGGGGTTAAGGAGGTAAGATATTTTTTGTTTAATAGTTTTTTCTTTTAATTGTGTAGCTAACAACTTCCCTGCTTTGTTCCCCTATCTATATGTCTGAGCTTTTAATGATCCTAATTGGTGGTTATGGCTTGATATTAGGAGTGTTCGCAGTTCCTGCCTGGTCTTAAACAATGCTTCTCTTACGTTTTGCGTAGATTGTTGTTTATTTTTATTTTCTAACTGTTGTTTTTTAGCTAATATGGCATTTAGCTTTTCGGATCTCTGTCTCTTTGCTCTAGCACTCATCTGTATAAGTAAACCTCTCACGTAAACCTTGTGTGCGTTCCATAGCGTGAAGGGGTCGCCTACCGAGGGGGCGTTGATGGCAAAAAATTCTTTAATTGTTTTTTCGATTTTCGTTAGATTTTGTGGTTGAGATAGTGTGAAAATGTCATTACGCCATCTGTTAGCCCTGGTCTCGGCGCAGCGATCCCCCACGACTACAGATATCGGAGCATGGTCCGACCAAGTAATACAGTGCAGATCTGATTTTGTAATCTAAATTAAAATAAAAATTAAAATAAAAAATGATTTCGCGCTATAAAATCTATCACCTCCAAGTAAAGTGCATATGATAATTCCAAATATATAAACGTGCAATATCTAAAGGTGCTCCATAGTGCAATAATACATCAAAGTGCTATGTGCATCAAATACAAATCTTATAAAAATTAATCATAATTAATCAAAAGTTCATATTGTGAATCAATATTAAAAGTCTATGTAGTGCTGTTCCACTGGGGTCATATGATAGGGGTGAAAAGTGAAAATGATCTTGGATTTTGTGATCCGGAGACACCGGGCTCTCTAGACTCTCACCTTGGATAAAGTTGATAAAGGCATCAAAACCAGGTTCTCTGTTCTTGGTAATAAAATGGTGTAGAAATGGGACTTCTCAGGTGCTGTAGCGATCCCTCTGCTTAGCAGTACATATAAACAAGTTAAAAACAGCCTTAGAGGTAAAAGAGTTGAGGAGAGGCGTTTGAGACGCCTCCTTACTAGTTTCCGGTTTCGTCTGTGCTCGGCCACGCCCTACGCGTTACATCACCGCCCGTGACTTCAACTGGGGACTTGAAGTCACGGGTGGTGACGTAACGCGTAGGGCGTGGCCGAGCACAGACGAAACCGGAAACTAGTAAGGAGGCGTCTCAAACGCCGCTCCTCAACTCTTTTACCTCTAAGGCTGTTTTTAACTTGTTTATATGTACTGCTAAGCAGAGGGATCGCTACAGCACCTGAGAAGTCCCATTTCTACACCATTTTATTATGACCCCAGTGGAACAGCACTACATAGACTTTTAATATTGATTCACAATATGAACTTTTGATTAATTATGATTAATTTTTATAAGATTTGTATTTGATGCACATAGCACTTTGATGTATTATTGCACTATGGAGCACCTTTAGATATTGCACGTTTATATATTTGGAATTATCATATGCACTTTACTTGGAGGTGATAGATTTTATAGCGCAAAATCATTTTTTATTTTAGTTTATTTTGTTGAGTGAAAGTGAACACTTTAGATTTTGCTGCTATCTATTTAGATATCATCACCTCTCATTTGCATTATTTTGCACATATATATGTGTAGTTTACTACTGTTACATCTACACCACCCACTTACTCAATTTAGCGCGAGGAATCACACCATACCTGATTTTGTAATCTGTTGCAGAATAAATTTATCTACCAAAAACAAGTCTATTCGAGAATAAGTATGGTGAACGTTAGAGTAAAATGTGAAGTCCTTTTCGGAGGAATGTTGGCATCTCCACACATCATACAAACCGGAAGATGAGATGAAATCATTCAGGGTCAATCTGCTTCTCGAGTGTTTGGTCTGGCTGGAAACATCTAAGTCTCTGTTGGGGACAGCATTAAAGTCTCCACGCATGATGATATGACCTTGTTTCATCGATTAAACTTTTTTCCATACTTTTTTTAGAAATGAAAGCTGTTTGGAGTTTGGGAGGTAAATATACACTAAGGTGAATTTTTTGCCGTTAGGTTCACATACTAAGATTATGAATCTTCCTGAGTTGTCCAAATGAACATCTAGACTTTGGAATTGTGTAGTGTCTTTAATAGCTATGGCAACACCCCTTTTTTTTGATGAATAATTTGCTTGAGAATTAGGTGATTTAGTTGCTGCAAAATGGGTTTCCTGGAAGCATATCACATGACAGTGAAGATTTTTGGCCTCTTTCCAGGCCATTTGCCGTTTGTATGGGCTGTTTAACCCCTTAACATTGAGGGATACGATTTTGATTGGCATGATGAGGCTTTCGGTTAAACTTAGTTATAAGCCGTGACAAATATTATATATTCTGGTTACCTTAAGTCCAATAAGCGGCGTGTGTAAGTTCAGACAGGCGATGCTCAGTTGTTGGCAGTGTGGTGGTCCGTAAGGTGGGACTTGAGGTTGAAGGAGTTCTCAGGTGGCGGCTGTTGCGGATATGCTGTGATGGTGATGCTGCGGGTGGAGATCTTGCTCAGGTGGTGTAGATGGTAGTTCTTTGGAGCACACAGAGATGAAACCGGCTCTTGGAAACTTCTTTAAGAAAAAAACAGTTAACAGCAACAAACAGAGTATCAATATTAACTTGTGATTCTTAAAGGAATCTGTGCGGTAGGAATAACCGCTCAACTGAGGGATGTTTAACAGGTAAACGAAAGGTGGCAATACCCTGGGCCATCAGGGATGCAATAAGAGTAGAGGTTACCTAGAAGTAGATTTGGTTTGTGGACTTCATTCTTTTCTAGCCACTGTTGTCATGGGCGTCTGTGTCAGGGATAATGATTTGCCATTCCCGCAGGAGGCGGAGGCCGTCTTTGATGTTAGAGATCACATGTGTTGTTCCCTCTCTCACTATCATGAGTTTTGCTTGGTATATCCACCGATAGGTGATATGATGGTTGTTTAGTGGCTTCGTGATAGAAGTTAGTTGACGCCTCTGTTGCATGGTGAATGCTGATAAATCAGCATAAAAGGATAGGTCTTGGAACTCCTCTGGTAGGGAATCACGGTTTCTTGTGGCAGCCATAAACTGATCCTTGACGTGGTAAAAGTATATGTTTAGGCCTAGGCAGTCTGTGGATACGGTCCACAACTAGTTCATCTTGGGGAACTTCTGGAAGGGCAGATTTCAGCATTTGTATAAAGTGAGGTTTCAGGTCAGGAGTTTTAACTGTTTCAGGAATCCCACGTATTTTAACGTTGTTCCTCCTGGACCTGTCTTCTAAATTTGCTAGCTTTAGTTTCATTTGCAGCATGTCATCATCTCTGTCATTATGGCCATCAACTAAGTCATTAAAGGTGCATGCAAACTCACCCATCTTTGTTTCAACATGTGAGATTCTCTTATTCACTGATGAAATTTCAGACTTGAATTGTCTAGTCAGAGATTGAATATCAGCATGCAATGTGGATCTTAGAGATATCAGCATATCTTTAAGTGTGGTGTCCATAATCGGTGTGTTAGCGGTGGGGAAGTCAGTTATGGAGTCCTGCAGTTCTCTAGTATCATCCTGAGATGAGTGCAGGCTTACCTCTTCATCTTCCTCCTCTGTGTGATCCAGCTTTGGCTTACTTTTGGCTCCGCTGGATGAGGCTGAAGGAGGCAGGAGGTACTGCTCAGCGGTGTGTGAACTGTAAGCTCTGCTTAATCTTCTCCCCTGTGCAGCGCCATTCTGTGTGTGAGAGCCTCGTGTGCCTTTCCCCTGCTTGCCGCCGCCATCTTGCTCCGGAGACCGCCGCTGCCACATGAAGTAATCTGGCAGTTTATTGGGGTAGATATCCTCTTTTCTTTTCCTGGATGTCATCCTTGGGGTTCCCCAAGTTGAACCGCTCTGGTGGTAGCAATAATCTAGGCTTTGGGTCGCTGTATAAGTGTCTGATGGCCCTTGGCAGAGAGGAGCTCTTTCAGTGAGCGGCCATACACCGCGTCGGCTAGCCACGCCCCCCAATAAACATATTTTTTATAAAAAAAAAAACATACAAGTCCTGTGAAGGGAGTGTTACACACAGTGGGGGGTGTTTCCCACTAATGCGTGGCTAGATCTTGTTTGGGGTCTCTTCTTCTGGTAAGCGTCCATTCATTCCTAAATATGGTGGAGCATAGACAAGGGATGCCTTGGAGCACTTTTGGACTGTGATTAAGCATGTGTGGATCACCAGCATTTGGAATTGGGATTCCTGTCTACATGATTTACCAATTTTATGCCAGAGTTAAAGATTTGTCATTTTGAATGAGCATTATTTTAGTTTTTTATTGTTTGCACAAAATAATTGGCACTTTGATTAATTGAAAATATCCAATCTGTATACCGTACTTGGCACTTTATTGAATAATTACATTTATGGATGCACATGTTTATATGTATATATGTATGAATTTTCTTTTTTGCACTTATAGCACTTTATTCTCATCAGTCTATGAGCACTACAGGATTTTGATTATTTGAATACAGTACATGTTTATTTGAGTGTATTCACAGCGCAACACATTTTTTTGTTTGTTATGTTTTAGTATTGGGATGTGCAATATAGTGAGTGCAGCTGTTTATTAATCATTAATCACTGATTTTAGGCCACAACACTTAGTGCAGATTATTTTCTTTGTTTAATATTTATTATTACAAAGGAAATTAAAAACATAGCATTGAGAATGCACATATTGTGGCATAAGAAATACAGTAAGGTTGGTATTACTGTATAGAAAACAAGTGCATGACACCAGGTGTCATGTACTTTATTTCTATACAGTAATACCAACCTTTCTGTATTTCTTATGACTTAACTTTAACGCCTGTCTGACGTGAACTCACTGCACAAAAATGCATCTATCACTGAGCTAAACACCCCCAATATTACAATATATACTATATATATATATATATATATATATATATATATATATATATTCAGTGTATCAATATATCCTGCATTACTTTATATATAGATATACAGTATTGTACATATAGAAATATATTTTTTTATAAGAAGTTATAACTATACACAACCAATAGATTTTATTTTCATTGTTGAATGTCCAAAATACCTAATATTTACTACTACAATGGCTCCAATTGTTCTTTTTTTTTTTTGTTATTTATATTGCTGTCTTGAGTGACATGAATGTTTTCTTCGAGAAGCCACAGCCTCTGAGGAAGGTGGTTGACAGAAAATCGAGTTAGGACACATGACAATTGGAATTATTGAAGTTGTATTCCTGTAGCAATAGGTGTATTTTTTATCATATTAGATTAATCTGGTGATGAATCTACCCCATCAAAAAACTAACTGGACCTTAGCAGTACATTTTTGGATCATATTAATTTCTAAGCTGATGAAAATGGAACTTAGACAAATACAGAAGGTGGGTTTCCACAGTGGAGATATAGATTAGGTCTGAAGGACCTAATTCCAAAAGTTGGCATCAGATAAGCCCTGAATATCCACTTGATAGAAATGAAAAACAGAAGACTAGTGGTAGCTATGCAAACTGAGAAAGCTACTTGGTGCCAAAAAAGAGGAGGAAGCAGTCACAAATCTAGCAGGGTACACTTTGACAGGAAGGAGTAGAGCCACATCCTCAATGCCATAAGTTTAGATGATTTATCTGCCTGCACCACCTAGAAATGATGGACCAAGAAACCATCTATAATTACAAAAGTGCAATAGTCTTCCCGAAAGAAGCAATGGCTGAGAGACTTTCATTGCCTGAAACATCCAGATAGTGGAGGGCAATTTTCCTTTAGCGAGCTACAGCCAGATAAAGAGATGGGAGAAAAATGTTCTGGTCGAGGGGAAAGGCAAAACTATCTTAGGCAAGAAGGAAATCTTAAACATCTCTCAACATCACCTTGTCCCTATACAAAACTAGAATGTATTCCTGCAGGATAAGACCACCAGTTCAGACGCTCACCTCACAGCAGTGATGGCTACAAGGGGTGAGAATAAATAGGTTCCAACTCTGGTTTCTGAATCACAGAGAGTACCAGGATCATATCCCTTGGATTTATAGGGGAACGAACATGGGGAGCTATATGGGAGACACCTTGAACAAGGTCTAAATCAAGTAATAAAATACCAATGGGCTCTGAAAGAAGATAAACAGGGCAGAAACCTGGCCCTTTAAAGCACTGAGAGCCAAACTCTGCAAGAAAGAGAGGATTCCTCCCAAAAAGAAACTCCTGGAATGGAAGCCCTGTAACTCAAACCATTTGTGGTAGACCTGTTATTTGAGATGATATACCTTGCTAGAAATACACTTCTCTACTTTTTTCATCATAGGAGTCACAGATTCAGAACTACTCCATCTCAAAACCGGGGCTTCAACATTCATGTTGATAAAGCCAGTGATCGTAAAGCAGGATGGAAAATCGGTCCTTGGGACAAATGATCCAAACAATCTAGTAGAGTCTACAGAGCATCTACCAGGAGTCTTACCGTGTCATTATATCTACCTGGACTGATTTGAATCAATGAGAATCACCAGAATTCCCTCCATCAAGATTCTGTGAAGCAGATGAGAAAGTGGTTTGGGCAGAGAAAAGCCATTGATCAGGAAGTATTACACTTGTGGAGCCACCAAAGCATCAAATGCCCCTCCTGTATCTGGAGAACTAGATTAATGTACCTGGAAGCCAAGAAATCCTGGAACACCTTTGGGAAAAAGCAGGAAACTGAAGTTCTGCCCAAGACAGGATTCTAACCACTACTCTTGCTGCAGTGAAACTTCTGGTTCCTCCCTGAGGGCTGATGTACTGTACACCACTGCCATTGTATAGCCTGGTATGACCCAAGTTAATTTAGATTAGATGACCTCCCAGAAGGATGGTGCAGAGACATAGAGTCATATTGCTCAGTGAGACAAGATGAACTCCATCGCTTAGGTAGATCCACCAAAATGAGTCCTTCACCTCCAGAGAAGCAGGAGCCCCATGTGCTGGCTAATGCATATGCAGAAAGAAAAATGGGCGGAAGAACTCTGGACAGCTGCACTCTGATAGAAATTTCTAATGCCTTTAATTATGAATCAGGACCACAATGTTTACAAGACATCACAGCAGAGTGGTACAGGAAAAAAGCTGATGCGTTTCACACTTATACTAAGTGCTTACTCATAGCTGACGATCATGGAAGTGAGAACCATATATATACTCTATATTGTAAAACATGTGACCATATGATTATGCAAGAACTTAACACAGCTGGGATCCAGCCACATGAGATCTCCGCACATGTTGCTGAGTAATAGATTCTAAGATGGAAGTGAGCCATGATCGTGTGGTGTATAAGCAACAGAATAAGAAAAAAAGTTAATGAGGAAATGAGTGAAGTGATCTGGTGAAAATAAAACATAAATTGGATTGATAAAATTAAGTAAAACAAAATAATATAAAAAAGAGAGTCATATTGCTCAGTGCTCAAGGATGCTGTTTGGAAAACAAGATTCTTCTGATGACCAAATCCCCCACACTGTCAGGGTGCCAAGGACCCCTCCACAGCCCAAAATGCTGGTATCCATAATAACAATCCTGCAAAAAAATGTGAAAGAAGTTCTACTCCAGTTCCAGAGATTGATTCCTGAGTCAGCAAGCTGCAGTAAGGACAACTTGGCCCTGGGTACCAAGAAATTGATCTGTCCAGGGACCAGATTGACTAGTCTCATGATGGCAGAATGTTGCATTGCAGATGAAAATATAGACAATGAGATCTTTGATATAATAAATGGGGCGAATGTCCCTTTTGGTATGTAAGCAGTGAAACAAGTTCATGTAATCCCCTGAAGCTGTACAGCCAAAAGAACTGGGGCAATGAAACCTTGATCCATAAAATCCAAGAGGGCTCTATAGAAATCCAAAGAGGAGGCAGGGAGCAAAACTTAAAGTGGTTGTAAAGACTGAAGGCTGAGACAAAGCAGCCATTGGCTCCCATTGCTCTCAATTACAACCAGTGAGCCAATGAGGAGAAAGCAGAGGGCAGGGCCGAGCCATGGCTCTATGTGTAGTATGGATGCATAGAGCTGGGCTCAAGAGCAAGCACACACCAGTACCCCCATAGCAAGAAGCTTGCTATTGGGAGCACTGGTCAAGAGGGAGGAGCCAGGAGCCCTGGTGGGGGACCCAAGAAAAAGAGGATCAGGGCTGCTCTGTGCAAAACCATTACACAGAGCAGGTAAACATGATATGTTTGTTGTTTAAAAAAAAAAAACACTGAACCTTTAATATCACTTTAAGCTTGTCTGTAAAATGGAGATTTTGAGTGGCAGACCTTGCAAGCATCTGCCTTTGAGGATTTTGATGGGCAAGTTAAGAAACTGAAGTGAAGAGGAATGTCCGAGAGGGGGAAGACTTAAGCTGGAAAAACACTAATGCCGCGTACACACGGTCGGACTTTTCAGCTACAAAAGTCCGACAGTCTGTCCAACAGACTTTCGACAGACTTTCAACTGACTTTTGGCGGACTTTCAACAGACTTTCTAATGACCGGACTTGCCTACACATGATCACACCAAAGTCCGACGGATTTGTACGTGATGACGTACACTGGACTAAAATAAGGAAGTTGATAGCCAGTACCCAATAGCTGCCCTAGCGTGGGTTTTTGTCTGTCGGACTAGCATACAGACGATCGGATTTCTGGGTCCAGTGGAGTTACGACGTAAAGATTTGAAGCATATTCCAAATCTAAAGTCCGTCAGATTTGCGACTGGAAAAGACCGCTGAAGCCCACACATGCAGGGCTGTCGGACTTTTGTAGCTGAAAAGTCCGACCGTGTGTACGCGGCATCAGAGAACGGATGGAAAATTGTCAGCTGAACACTGTGGCATACTTTCAAATGCAGCCACTGCTCACATATTCTGACAGCTGCTGGTGGCGGCCATCATAATAAAGTAGCTGCAGTGGGAGATTCTTTTATCCATGTTGTATCATGTGGATGGAAAAGAATACAACACATATTCTGACTGGTAGAGGAGGCAAGAGAGCGATTCTCTGTCTTCACTGTGCCGGAGGGCAAGTAATTTCAGCACTGCCAGAACAGGAAAGCATTTCCCAAGTGTGGCACAAACTACTTTGGTGATTTTTAGACCACCTGCAGACTTCTGGATGTGATATATCAATAACTACAGGTAACCAAGCTGGCCCAATATAAATGATAAAAATAGATTATTCCCAGAGTTCAGCTTTAAGTGTTTAGCGTTAATGTAAAAATTATATCATGAAAGAGCTGTAATGAAGCCTTTATTCAACTGTTTGATTGAAATCTCTGATCACTTCATGCTAGTCCAGTCAGCAGCTCCAGAGTTATTTCAGAAAATATTTATTCCATGGAGGAAATAAAAAGAGTGGTGATGCATTGATTGGATTATACGTACAAGCCACAAAACTACCTAATTATTTTCACTTAAATACACTCTATATGCAGATCAAGTTTACAAGCATGAGTTTACCCATCTGAAAAAGGATTGTAAAATTTACATAAAGCCTTCATATACAATACACTTTAGGGGCTACCGACTGTACTAGAGATCAAAGGTGTATGTGTATGGGTCTCCAGTGGAAATCTAGAATATGATTATGAATTTTACATGCAGGAATTGTTCCTTGTTAATGTGCCTTATGAATATCCTTACTGATTATTAGAAACACTTCAGAACTGGATGTTTAAAAATGGGCTGCCTGCAGGAATAATGAGTTTCATTATTATAGATGCAAGAAGATTAACCTATTTACTTCATGATTAAAGCATACTAATTGTATTAACTGTATTAAGAAATACCAAACAGAACAGGAGGCTGGCATTTGTTTAAATGCCCTAGTTTTTTGGCAAATACTTAGTTTTTTTGTATTATACGACATTTAATTCCAGGATTAACAAAATGCTCTGGCTGTAAAATAACTCTTCTTTCCACTATAGAGTTGTATGGTTTCACAGAATGACATGTATTTTAATTATCATTCAAAGTAAGTAGGATTAACAAACTTTAATAAAGATTATTTTGCTTTGTTTAGGACAAAAGTATCAATAGATAGGTCCTACTGCATGTCCTATTCCATTACTTGTTTCCCTCTTCTGACTAGGGATACGATTTGGGTTAGGAGTTATCATGGGGATGCAGCGAATCAGCTTTTGGCTGAAAATACAGCAAATTTTCCTACAGGAATAAGGAACAATCTATAAATCAGCGCACAGCATTTGCCCCAGTCAATGCCAATTTTTGACATTGGTTAATGGCCCCCCTGACATGCATGGCTTTCCATCCCTTTTGCTTGACAATAGTTTGCCTATCAGTCCTACAAATACCTAGAAGTAAATAACAAGATTGCCTGCCAACTCCAATAGGCTTTGATGGGGTTTGCCCAAAACTCACAAACTTCAAACTTCAAGGAAGATTCATGAAACTGACTGAACCCAGGCAAATTTGCTAATTTCTACTTTTTTACCACTGCTTGACAAAGTATAAGAGGAATTTAATATAATATCATTAATGCAATGTTATTGTATTTTATTTAATATGCGTATAATATCAAGCACAGTTGTCTTTAGTTTGATCTGTTATAGGGATTTTTGTCCAAAGTGCAAAAGTATGTTAGTGTCTGATACTGGGTGAAATTCTCCTCCTTTCTGGCATCACATCCATATGCTACTTTACGAGCATTTCCAGGTTCAGCGTTCTTATTTTTTTTTATTATCACCTTATACTGCCTAGCTTTTACAATCGCTAGTTTTAAAAAATGGTCTCAGCTTATACCCCTAGCCCTCTTCAACACAAAAAAGTTACATATCCCTGTTACAGATCTCAGGACATGTATCCAGAGTAGACAGCCATAGCATAATGGGAGACAAGGCTTTGTTTACATCCTACACTCAGGGATTGTAGCTCTTGCTGTCCTGTGTATTCTAAGGTAACTACCAAACAGAATATTGTGGTCATCTAAAAAGAATGCATATGATCTGGTGATAGCCCCATTATTTGCCTTGTAAGACGAATGGCCTTCTTAATTTTTTTTTAGCTATATCACTTCATATGACGTCCTCGACTTTGTGCGGGTATATCTGAATGATGCCTGCAGATACAGGCATCGTTCAGATATCGGCTTTTTCAGCTGGTGATTCCCTACACCATAAGAATGATCATATTTTCCGCCGCTTGATCATTCTTACAGGTGGCAAGAGGGGTTCCCCCCTCCCGCCGCCCTCCAGTGCTTCTATCGACTCATCGCTTCCATCAGTGAGTCGGAGACAGGATCTGCCGGCTGTGGATGTTTACCATACAGATTTCCGGTGGACCAGATGGTCGCTGGAGTCTCTATGATCGTTCAGAAGCCGGGTACGATGTTATGACGTCACCTGCGACCTCTGCATTCAAACAAATGGTGCCACCTCGGCTGGGAAACTGAGATAGTTTTTTTTTATTTCAGGCTTCCCAGGCTAGAGGTGAGATGTGGGGTCTTATTGACCCCATATCTCACTGTAAAGAGGACTGATCATGCCATTTTCCTATTACAAGGGATGTTTACATTCCTTGTAATAGGAATAAAAGTGATGAAGTGATTCGCGTTTGAAAAATTGCTGCGCAAATATCATGCGAGATAAGAAGTTGCAATGACTGCCATTGTATTCTCTAGGGTCTTTGCTAAAAAATATATATATATATATAATGTTTGGGGATTCTATGTAATTTTCTAGCAAAAAAATGATGATTTTTACATGTAGGAGAGAAACGTCAGAATTGGCCTGGGTGGCAAGTGGTTAATTAATTTTTCCTTTTTTCATAATTTTTCATAGTTCACTATCATTTGGCCCTACCTAGTCTCCAAAAACATTTTAAAGATTTATGCGGATAATCTTCACAACATTTTACCATAGACTCATGCACATTACAGACACAATAACTTTAAAAGAGTAGCAGTTCATACCAGGAAATCTGAATAATGTTTTCTCTAGGATGGGTTACATTATTATAGCTGACCTCCAGGCAGATATAAAACAATGTATATTTGTAAAAAAAAAAAAGAAAGGTATTTTACTTACAACTAAAGCTGGGTGTACACTAATAGAATTTTGTTTGACATTTTTCATTGTAAGAACATTGTAGGAATGTTCATTCATTTTTCTAATCATTAATAAGGTGAAATTGGCACACAGTGACCAATTTTCTTGACCAAAGTGACAAGAAAATTCAAAGGAGCAGGATTGAAACTTTTTCTCAAATGTACGATTTCTAATGCCGCGTACACACGGTCGGACTTTTCGTCTACAAAAGTCCGACGGACGCAGACGGACTAAAGCCGCCTGACAATCCGATCGTGTGTGGGCTTCCCCGGACTTTCAGCGGACTTTTCCAGCCGCGAATCTGACGGACTTTAGATTTGAAACATGCTTCAAATCTTTACGTCGTAACTACGCCGGACCCAGAAATCCGCTCGTCTGTATGCTAGTCCGATGGACAAAAACCCACGCTAGGGCAGCTATTGGCTACTGGCTATCAACTTCCTTATTTTAGTCCGGTGTACGTCATCACGTACGAATCCGTCGGACTTTTGTGTGATCGTATGTAGGCAAGTCCGTTCATTAGAAAGTCTGCCGCAAGTCCGCCAAAAGTCCGTCGAAAGTCTGTCAGACGGGCTGTCGGACTTTTGTAGCTGAAAAGTCCGACCGTGTGTACGCGGCATAACAGTGTATATAATTTTTGTTTGGTGAAATCCTATCATTCCAAAATTGAATGTTAAAAGCAAATAAAAAAACTAAAAATCACCACGTTAAAACAAAATAGTTCACAAAAAATAAATAAATAAAATCAAGGCTATATATATATATATAAATATAAAAATATGAGTGTACAGTTATAGTGTATGTTGTTGCTAATCACTGACATGGGGTCCCACACCCAACCATATACACTGTATGTAAAAACTAAGGTGAAGCGCAACCAAAATAATCTCATAAATACATAAGTCAGATTTTATTTTATTACATATAGATACCAATAAATAAGACGTATACAAAAAAATCAGAAATCCATTAACATAATCATTAATTAAGAATAAAAGTTTTGCAATCCTTATTACTTAATAAAACATAAAAAGTCAACTACTACTGTGTAATTTCTGTGGGATAATTTAATTGAATAATACCACAATCCTTATTTCTTGAGTAAATATGAAAGTCCACCAATGTAGTGTATATCCACAATAATAGTAATGCATATAACATATGTGCTTCTAATGGAATACATGAGTAAAAAGCTTGCTACACCGCTGTGCTCCACCACCTATTACTGCTGCCTCTTACCTCAGAAAATGACCCACACAATGGTAAGGTCAAACACAGCACTGCAGCAATCCTCCCAGTGCACATAGGACAGGTCTCGCTCCACTTCACAATATGGGAAGAGCCTTCCCATTCAGCAGGAGATATAAAAAATAAAAACTCTCATAATGTAGTATGAAACCACTCAAATACTTTATTCTCCAAAGAAATGACTACTCACAAGGAAGGTGCACTTAATAATCCAGTGCAGTAGATGAATAGTGCCTATTAAAATCTAGTATTGTTTCCCCTTTAAGCATGGACATCCATGTGAAGGATATGTTAAGATGGATGCTCAAAGACTTCCGGGCGTGATGATGTCATGTGGTTACTCCCTCTGACATGTTTCATCACGTGATACAGTGATTTTCTAATAGGAAACCCAATCAGACATCCTCCAATCCTTGTATTAACCTCTCTGGCTGTATGATTATGTCAGATTTTTGCGTCTCAAAGCGGTACAATTATTTTGCATAGAAATTTGGCGTTTTATATTGTGACCCTGTAATTCTTAGCAATAACACACTTAAATCTGTCCAAACAAGAGTCTAGTAGATATCCCAGGTATGATAAAGTTTGAAACACAAAATCATAAATTATAATATAAGAAATAAATATAAATAATTTTAAGAAATAATAATATAATAATTAATAAGATGAATTTTCCCACTATTCACTATCGCTTATCTGCAACTGTTCTAATTTACTATCTCTGTTTTCTAGCTGGTCTAAAACCACTTTTGACATAAAGGGGCACTTTTTGGTTGCTATGGACAATCTCCAGTTTCCAGGCAGAAAGAACAGTATATATAATATAAAACTGCATGTAGGGCATTGGACAAACCACTAGGGACAAAAGGAATGTGAAATGATTTCCAACAGTAATGTAATCTGTAAGATTACAGTGTACTGTATGTATTATGATTTTTCAATTTTTTGAATTTGCCGCCGGGCTCCGCCCCTGTGCGTCGCAACGCTCGCAGGGAATAGAGCCCGGCACACAGAGGCATCGAGCAGAGGACAGAGCCAGCAGACACATCGCAGGATCCTGGTGACAAGGTAAGTATACTGCAACAAGATCCTGCAATGCAATCCCGAGTGTGGCTCGGGGTTACAGCTAATGGTACTGAAATTTAACCCTGAGCCACACTCAGGAAAACCGCCAGGGATGTTAACGCCCTTAGTTTGTTACCTAGTGACTGCAGCCATATATACATAAACTCTACAGCAAACATTGGAGGAAAATAAGTTTCTGTCACACCACGGCCAATATTTAATAGTCCCTGCTAAACATAGAAGGGCAACAGAAGGACCTATTTTCATGCATTCTTCAATACCCAACCAATTCCCTATCACCGTATTGTAAAATGACGGCGGCAGGAACTGCTCCTCCCTCCGGGTGAGCGTCATATGATGTCCTCAGCTTCCCAGCATTGTGGAGAGGGTGCCCAGGAGCCGTGATGTCCGTTGGGCACCCACGATTGCTCATCACAGAGCAGGGACGTGGATCTGTGTGTGTAAACACACAGATCCACATCCTGTCAGGGGAGAGGAGAACTGATCGTATATTCCTTGTACAGAGGAACACCGATTGGTCTCCTCCCCTCATCAGTCACCTCCCCCACAGTTAGAATCACTCCCTAGGACACACATTTAACCCCTGCAGTGCCCCCTAGTGGTAGCCCCTTCCCTGCCAGTCACATTTATACAGTAATTAGTGCATTTTTTATAGCACCGATCGCTTTATATATGTGAATGGTCCCAAAATAGTGTCAAAAGTGGCCGATTTGTCCACCACAGTCACAGTCACCATAAAAATCGCAGATCGCCACCATTAGTACTAAAAAAGCTAAATAAATAAATAAAAATGACAAATCTAACCCTTATTTTGTAGACGCTATAACTTTTGCACAAACCAATCAATATACGCTTATTGGGATTTTTTTTTTTACCAGAAATATGTAGAAGAATACATATCGGCCTAAACTGAGGGAAAAAAATGTTTGTTTTTTTTTTAAATGGGATATTTATTATAGCAAAAATTAATAAATATTGTGTTTTTTTCAAAATTGTCGCTCTTTTTTTGTTCATAGCGCAAAAAATAAAAATTGCAGAGGTGATCAAATACCACCAAAAGAAAGCTCTATTTGTGGGGGAAAAAGTTATCAAAATTTAATTTGGTTACAATGTCGCATGACTGCGCAATTGTCATTCAAAGTGTGACAGCGCTGAAAGCTGAAAATTGGCCTGGGCAGGAAGGGGGTGAAAATGCTCTGTATTGAAGTAGTTAATCAAATGTTTCATAAAAATAATATAATGCAAAAAATAGTCCCATTTACATGAAAAATATTATTACAAATTAAACATAAAAGAAAAAAAAAAATCCTCCCTACGGATGTCCATGCTTAAGGAAGTAGCAATATTAGATTTTAATAGGTGCTATTCACCTAGTGCACTGGATTATTAAGTTCATTTTCCTTGTGAGTAACCATTTATCTTCTTTGGAGAATAAAGTATTTGGGACCCTGAAACATGTTCGTCAGCCCACTCAATCCACTGACTTTAAGTGAAGGTAAATTGGGTATCTGGCGCTCCAGGAGGCAATGTCCTTAGTTTGTAGTAATGTACATTTGCTTAGTCAGTCTTTAGGTAAAAACAAAGTTGAACCATGGTAAGGGGGTGATTTAAAAAGGGGCAGCCATTCTCAGAGTATGTCCAGCCACTGTGCAAAACATATAAAAGAAATGGGGGGTGGGGGCGCCTCACTAAGTGTAGCATTAAAACAGTAACATTTATTGCACAAGATTAAAAACACTTACAATAAAAAAAAATATCTTGTAAGTGTTTTTAATCTTGTGCAATAAATGTTACTGTTTTAATACTACACTTAGAGAGGCACCCCCCCTTGTTTCTTTTAAATCCACTGACTTTAGTCTCTCCTAACAGTCCAGAGGGAAGCCTCACACGCTGACAGCATTCTATACCCCAGGAGGTCTGGCATTCCAACTCCTGGCCCAGCTGCCCTACATCTCATACTGCTGTTGAGTGAATCCCTCACTCACCTTGATGTTCTGAGTCCCTGTGAGTCCATCTACAGTGCTACTCAGCCCTCCTAGTTTGCAGCATTTATCCCACCGAGCGGGGCAGGAGGGGCTCTGTGAACATGCTAACAGCTTATTGGTTCACAGCAGTTTGGCATACCACCATCCAACTTAGTGTTCCCTGGTTTGTGTCTGCTATTTATAGCTTCACAATTTCACCTCTGAAGTGCTTCCCAGAGACTGTTATGTAAGTCTTCCTGTGATGTTTTATTAAACTTTGACAGTTTTATTGATCCAGCGCCCTCGCTATTTGTGTGAACCCTTCCAAGAGAAGAGAGCAGAGTGAACACTATTGCGTCCTTGCTCCTTGACTGTCCAGTCAGTAGGCTACATGTGATGATGTACTACTATATTCTTCACTCTAACAGAGAAAATAGTGCCACCTTCTTGTCTGTACTACCTGGCTGTCAGGAGCGTGTAAACATGTTGTTTGACAGCTGCTGGTCTCATTCCAGAATCCTGGTTTTGGCTATGATGCATCCCTGTCTGTCTGTCCACCTGCAAGGTGATTGATATGGCCAGTTTCTGGGTGGAGACCAAATCTGATTTAAACCAGCCAAGCCTGCAGTCTCATGTCTGTGATAGAGTGTGTAATACATGCTCAAGCTCTCTGTCTGTCGGTTCTGCTCTGCTGTTTGTATTCCCCTGTTTATGACCTCGGATTAAATATCAACTGTTTTCTGAATACTGCCTATCTTTTGACAACTGATTGAACCTTGATTACTCTGAACCTATTCTGCCATGTACCTGGACTGTCATTGTACCCCTCTGCCTGTCTGCCAACTGCAAATACCTGTTTGCTTTGCTCAGGTCTCACCTGCTCTGGTGTGGTGGCCAGGTACTATAGCATTGTGTATAAGACCTGGGGGTATTTTAACTGTTTATTTAACTGTTAGCCTGTACGTAAGAGGATGTTTTAAAGAAACCTTTCTAAAACAAAAACACAAAGTCTGTCCTTGCTGAGTCTTCATTCTGCAAAGACTGGCTTCCTCAATATCATGTTAAACCTTTTAACTCATGCATATATATAGTCAAAATACATTCAATACAAGAGCACAAAGAGTTGTAAGGATGGGTAAAGTACAGTAACCAGTAAAAAGCTATCAGAATTCAGTTTATCTAGTCACACCTGTAAAATGTAAAGTCTGATTAGTTTAAGTGGATTGCTGTGTTTGGAACATTGCTTTTAGCCTTATCAAGCCAACACACACACAGGCTTATTCAGAAAAGCAGAGCACATAATAAAGATGATGTGCCAAGTGCAAGAACCCAAGTCAATCAATCCCCATTTAGTGTACTGTAGTCAGAGGAGATTGGTTGCTATAGGTTACTGCACTTTGCACATCCGTTTCTCTTTTTGCACTGCTTTTCTGACTAAAGGCTATAGTCAAAGACATTGTCAGGTCTGCTTTAGGTAACAAACAGAACAAATAAAAGTGTATCGACCTTGTATCATCTTAATGTTTCATTTCAACCTAATGATAATTTAAACATTTAAATAGATGACTATAGATGTTACCTCTCCAATCATTCCATTCCATACTCCCTCGATTTTCTTCCCATGCTTGCCATTGGTCACAAGATAAAGGTCATATGTAAAGCCAATAGTTTTTGCGAGGCGTTTAAGAATATCTATGCAGAATCCCTTACAGCATTGCTTGACAAATATAATGGGGTCTGTCATATGACTGTGGAAAAGAGAGACAAAGAAAGTATAAGAATTTACCACCCCAGACTTACGAAATTCCAACAATTCTACTTATATTTACAGTGTATTCAGTATGTCTTTAACAAAAGCATGAAAAATGTATTCAGTAAAAAATGTTTTTGTTCATTTTGTAATATGTGTGTTGGTTTCCACCGTAGGTAAATGCTGTGGTATGCTGTGTTTAAAAACAAATCTCATTCTATTCATAAAAAGTGCTACATTCCCTAGGGGAGTATATGCAAATGACTAGGGTCACCATGGTTAGCCCTGCAGAGTTTAAATGGATCCACTTTAGAACAGTTTCAGGCTGCTGAAAAATCTGACGCTTCTCTGTACCATATGGCAGATTCTGGATGTGGCCTTTGTAACCTACTGAAGTCAATGAACATCTGAGTCTTTTGACAGCATCAAGGTTGGTTTTAAGTAATAACTAATGTAAAGAGGTCTAAGAGGAGACCACATCAAGTAACATACTTCATACATACATACTTCACCAGAAAAGAGTTTTTTTGAGGGAAATGAAAAACTCTTTTAAAAACATCAAAACATTGGATAAGAATCTAAAAGAAATTTAGAAATGTAATCTATAACCTATCACCCTTCCTTGCAATTGAAGAATAGCAATTATGAAGTCTGTATTCTTACACCCTAAAAAATCAGGTCCCACTTCCTGCACAGCTCTTATGCTTAAATTGTACTTGAGTTGTGCTTTATGGTCAATTTGGATACAGTACAAAGTTGTTTTTAAGCTGGACATGAAATATGAACAAACACACGTTTCTGTACATCCTTCAAACATTTCCCCTAATTCTTATCATCAAAAGCATAGCTAAGACTGTAAGGAAGTCCATTCCAAAAGAGCTGAACCTGTTAAAACACTGGTTACCTATGCATGTCACTAAATACAAAAATATACAAAATTTAACAATTTCAGTCTTGTAGTTATATCCTGTTTGAAATTGTACCTAAATGGAATACTGTACTGTAATGCCCTGTACACACAATAGGATTTTCTGATGGAAAATGTGTGATAGGACCTAGTTGTCGGAAATTCCAACCGTGTGTAGGCTCCATCACACATTTTCCATAGGAATTTCCGACACACAAAGTTTGAGAGCTTGCTATAAAATTTTCCAACAACAAAATCCGTTGTCGGAAATTCCGATCGTGTGTACACAAATCTGACGCACAAAGTGCCACGCATGCTCAGAATAAATTAAGACATGAAAGCTATTGGCTACTGCCCCGTTTATAGTCCCGACGTACGTGTTTTACGTCACCGCGCTCAGAACGATCGGATTTTCCAACCACTTTGTGTGACCGTGTATATGCAAGACAAGTTTGAGCCAACATCTATCTGAAAAAATCCATGGATTTTGTTGTCGGAATGTCCGATCAATGTCCGACCGTGTGTACAGGGCATAAGAATGTTGACAGCTCCCAAATAAAAACATTTATGAGTATTGGGCAGAAAGTATTTTAGTCAGGAATAAGATAAATTATTGTACATAAATCTTAAATACTGACTGATTGTGGGTCTGCCTCTAGGAGTCAAGCCTGTGATTGTCAGGGTCTTGCAATGTCTCATGGGACTTGTAGTTTCACCACATCTGGGGGGCCGAGGTTGCCTACCCCTGGATTATTACATAGCCAAGTGAAATTACTGTACATATAGGCAAAAGTGAACTTACAAAAAGCCTTCTACTGATGGAACCAGAAAGCACTTAGCACTGGTACCATATAGTGTCCAGTAAAATATGTTACGGTTCTTTTTGTCTTCTTCAGCATGACATGATTGGTTATTTCAACTCAATCCACACGTCATAAATACTTGTTAGTCACATACCAGTTAAGCCTATTATCCATGAGTGAAATTGTCCTGCTGCTGGCCAATTTTTCACAGTTGTATCCTAATTCCTTTAGTAAAAACCCTACCTGTGTTTCTTTGTCCTAGTCTTTGGCCTAGTTTAGTTAATTAAAATGTCCTGCTGCTGGACATTTTTACACTGCTGTATCATCTGTAGCCTCTTAATTTTTGAAGTAAAATACTTGTCTGTACTTTAGTACATTTCTGGCAATTTCCTGATTAAAAATGTCCACTGGCTGTATCACCTGTGATAAAGCTTCCCTCTTCATACAAGACACTCTGTCTCAGTGACAAGGAACAAGGATCTCTTCCCCAGCATTGGGTTCCCCTCAAATTAATACCAGATTCTTATTATTACCACAAGGCACCCTGTCCCAATGTTGATTCCTAACAGCCTGCCCCTCAAAAAGAAAGGATGGGGGTCTGTGTAGGGGGATTTATAGGGATCTGGAAGCCCCATTTATATTAAAGGGGCTCCAGCATTAGTACCCTGTATCACACATTCTCCAAAAAAGTAAAAAGTAAAAAAAACACTGTAGTCCTCTCATGGAAATATAAACAATATCCCTAGATGTAAATCCACCATTTATCATGTTGTTCAGTAATGCAATTCCAGTGCCAAGCACAACCACCCGACACGGTGCAGTAAAAGTGGACTTCTAGATTCCTGTAAGTCCCCCCACAAACCTCCACATCCCTTTTGGAGGACAGCATGTGGGGTTTGGAGGACAACATTGGGACGAGGTGCCTTGGCCAACCCCCCCTTTGCAAGGTACTATGCAATATCTGTTGAAGGGCATGTAGTCTAATGGGGTTCAGGAGGGGAGGATGCGTGCTCACTGCCTTCCCTGTCCTGGCCATCTAGGTACAAGGTGCTTTTCAAGAAGGGGGATTGCCTTGCCCTTCTTTTTGTGGCCACCCAGGCTGATTTGTAAGGGAAAACCTATACCATTTTTCACATGCATCCTCAAAGCATGTGTTTTTTTAAGGTTTTGTGTATTTTCAATTTTTTTTCCTTTAAATCTGATAAAATATACTCTGCCCCATCGATCTGTATTTACAAAAAAATGGATTTGCAATTGGTTCATATTTTCCATGGCATTGTCCAGCTACCCATGCTTTTTTTAAGGTTAGCTTGCCAAATATCCCTGAAAATTTCACATAGAAGCTTCTGTAGTACAGATTAATTCAGGTAACAGATTTATTTTCCCCCTCAATTGATATAGTGATGGGTTCAGTTTACCTGGCAACTAAGACACACAAATGAATTTGGGATGAAAAAAGAAAAATAAGAGCTTGAAAAAAGGACATGAGTGGAGAGAGGAAGCAGCAGATTACAGACGTAAAGGGAGACAAGACTCTTATCTGGAGGGAAAATAGATTTTTTTTTCTCTTTGTCATGACACCACAACTCTTCATTAAACTGTTCGTCCTTTCACCCACTTTATCACTTTGATGGCTGGGAAAGGGATCCATGACCTTTTCTCACTCTAGCTGCTATGTGAGTTAAATTGTCTCCGTCATAAGATGAAGAATTGAGAGGGAGATTCAAAACGTTTGTGACTGTTCAGTTTAAAAATACTGTGTATCTTACGCCATACTTTGTTTGAGGCAAAACAAAGATAAGGTCATGGCTCAGTGGGCAAGACAGCAAAAGATGGACATGTCTTGCCCATGGCCTTAGCTATGTGCTGTTAGGCTTCACAGACGCTTAGGTTTCAAAAGGCAGAATTATACTAAGCTAGAGTTAAATTGAGCATTTCTGTAATGAAACCTGAAGGGTTACATGGTTTAAAGATAAACTGTCTATCTGTAAGCCCCAGCCAAATTAAAAATATGTCTTGATTTGGAATGGGTGAACAAGGCAAAGTTCGGTTAATTTGATGCCCACTGAATGCAGGAAGAGATCTGCTAACCTGAAACATATGGCCTTAACCCCATTAAAGTCTATGCAAGCTGGATCTTGTTATTTTTTTTGGCTTTTTTTCAAGAACAATCTGTTTTGTCAATCTTTGGTTGGAATGGGTAGCTGGGCACTGCCACAAGGGACATGTACCAATGCAAAAATACTATTTAGTAGCAAACGCTTCAGGGATGCTTTAAACTGACATGAAGTTGCACTCTTGCAATTTACTCATGCAAAGAAAACTATTGCTGCTAAATGATTATTTGTTTGTTAAAAAAACAGCACAGGGCCCCTCTCAAAATCCCTATCAGACCTTGATGGATAATGGTCTGGTATCAGTTTTAAAGGGGGACCACGTGCCATTGTTTTAGCTAGTACAGTAAACAATGTGAATTAAAAAGCGTGGGATCCCCTTGAAATATCTACCAGACACTTATCCAGTGACTAATTATTTTGTTTGAATTTGAGAGGCATCCCATGCAAAAAAAATAAAAAAACAACAGCCTAGGGTACACCCAAAATTCATATCAGACACTTAGACTCTCAAGTATACAGGCATACCCCACTTTTAAGTACACAATGGGGTTTATTTACTAAAGCTGGAAAGTGCAAAATCAGGCTCACTTTTGCATAGAAACCAATGAGGTTCTAACCCCAGCTTGTTCAATTAAGCTTTGGTAATAAAACCTGGAAGCTCATTGGTTTCTATGCAGAAGTGAGCCGGATTAAAACACGTATCCCCATCGGAAGATTTCACCTGTATTCCTTTCCCAATGAAAACATAATTTTAGATTTGGCCCCAGTTTCAATCCTGCAGACATTGGTCACAAGGATAAATAGAGAGGTTGAATCTTCTAGAAAGGACACACACAGTAAAAAAAAACTGATATACAATATAATCTTTTCCTGCCTTACCCAAAAGGAAAAAAATGGCTTTGAATAATATGGTAGGAGAAAATAAAAATCTGGACTCAACTAACTATGCCAGTACATGTTACTAGTCCTTCATTTACATTTAGTTGATCACTGCAATTTTGTTCAAACTTTCTTTGGGGACAAAAGATAAAGAAAATAAAGCATCACTTGAAGATTGTTCTTTGTAAAACAGGGGCAGTTACATTTAGAAAATTGTATGATTTTTTTTGTATATGAATTTTTTGTAATTAAATGTTGTGCTACCAAAATATAAAAAGAAAAAGAAAAGGATTTTCATGGTCTCTTGTGTTTTTAATTCATTGTAATTATTTTTGAAACATACTCTACTAAGCAGTCCCTGGTTGAGGTTTTAAAGGACACATTATGGCAGAGGTGATAATTAAACCTTATCAGTGAGGGCAGGTTGTTATGTTCACTGAATAGATGAAAATTCAGTAAGCTGTTGGACAAGACGCTCTGTCAGGTTATCTCTGCAGTCACCTTCATTATGTACAGAAAGCCTATGTAAGGAAGTATCAGTCAATTACCTTGTCTATGATAATCTAAGCTATATATTGGGAGAACAATAAATTATAAAATTTAAGGAAAATATAACAAAAACCAGAAATAAAACATTTTATTTATGCCCGTACACACGAGCCGATTTTCCGTCAGAAAAAACTTGGATGGTTTTTCAGACGGAATTCCGCTCAAGCTTGCCTTGCATCCACACGGTCACACAAAAGTTCTCTGAACTTTCAACCGTCAAGAACGCGGTGACGTACAACACTATGACTAGCCGAGAAAATGAAGTTCAATGCTTCCGAGCATACGTTGAATTGTTTCTGAGCATGCGTAGGTACTTTGCATGTCGGAAATGGAACATAGGATCGCATTTTTGGATAGGAACTTTTCCCAACTGAAAAATAGAGAACATGCTCTCAATCTTTTGGTGGCTGGAATTCCGCCAGCAAAAGACCAATGGAGCATACACACGGTCGCATTTTCCGACAAAAAGCTCTCATCGGAGTTTTGCTGGTGTAATTTCCGATCGCGTGTACGCGCCATTAGATGGACATTGAACATGAATATTATCTTTTTACCACAGGCCTACCAGGTGAGTGGCTCTAACTTCTAAAGCCAATCATATTGTTTTTTATGGCTCTGACTGCAACTATATTGTATTGTTTCAGTCTATGCACACAAATTTGTTTATATGAATATAATTAGACTGTGTAAGGAACCATAAAATCAAAATGGAAAAAGCAACATTTGTAACTGAAAAAAGGTTGCGCTGTTCACCTGACTTCTGTCCTCCACGCCATTCACAGGACTTTTACTATTATTGTCTCACAATGCATCACATTCTGTGAATGGTGGAAGAGATGTTGAATGCCAGGGCTGAAGAGGGCAGTGTAACATTTGTCAGCAGCACAGACAGCTGTTAACCAGACGATACCCACCCAGGACAGTATCCAGAGGTGTTAACAGAGGTACAGGAGGAAAGATCTTTACCAGAAGTTAAAATACAAAACAGTATAAAAGAGGGGAAGCCGAAAGGGCTTACAGTCTTACAGATATAAAGGTCAAGTATACAGAAGACTATAATTCAACATTCAACAAGGACAGGATACATAAACATTAAAATGTGAACCAAAGGAGTATAATGCTAGAATGCACATAGTTGACTGCATATAGATATATACATATAGAAGAGGCCAGAGAGCGTCCGCCGGCACCATCTTTGATAGTGCCACTTCTCCGCCGGGGGGGGGAATGGGATGACTCTTTTCTATTGCGGGTCATTGCTGGAAATTAGGCGGCTCTGTAGACAGATGCGGGCAGAATCGATGAAGGTTAGGGACACCTCGATGGGCGTGGATTCCCGATGCTGAAGCAGAACTGCAATCTCAAGAGGCCATTCTGCACTGTGGTAGCCATGCCCTCACTGTTGTTGTATTTACCAGATCTTTATCCTTGATAAAATTAGCATTTTTTATTTTTTATATTTTTTTTCTGTGAATATATTTACTGAAATATTATTTAACTGAAAACAGCCTCCCTGCTGAGCAATTATTGAAACGAGATATCAGCAACAGTATACAGTATATAAGGAACTCCTTTCAATCAATTGGCAGACATTTAGGAAATATTTATTAACTGCTTCAGCCCCGGAAGAGTTTACCCCCTTCCTGACCAGAGCACTTTTTACAATTTGGCACTGCGTCGCTTTAACTGACAACTGTGCGGTCATGCGACGTTGTAACCAAACAAAATTGATGTCCTTTTTTTCCCACAAATCAAGCTTTCATTTGGTGTTATTTGATCACCTCTGCGCTTTTTTTTTTTGCGCTATAAACAAAAAAAGTCATACATTTTGAAAAAAACTAAACATTTTCTACTTTTTGCTATAATAAATATCACCGAAAGTTTTTTTAAAAAACACATTTCTTCATCGATTTAGGCCAATATATACTCTTCTACATATTTTTGGTACAAAAAAAAATCGCAATGCCGTACATACTCGAGTATAAGTCGAGTTTTTCAGCACATTTTTTTGTGCTGAAAGTGCCCCCCTCGACTTATACTCGAGTCAAGCACTTTTCTGCAGCAGAAAATTTCATTTTCCGAACCGACTGTGGGGCCCCGTATCTCAGGGTCACGTGGTGCTAGGAACCCCAAATTTAGTGTGCAAACCCAGTGGAACTGGTACCATAACATGTCCAAAGCTGGGGTTCCTAGCACCAAGTGGCTCCGAGATATGGGGCCCCAAAATAGGTTCGGAAAATGTCATTCTCTGCAACAGAAAAGTGCTCGACATTTTCTGAACCGATTTTTGGGGCCCTGTATCTCAGGGCCACTTGGTGCTAGAAACCCCAGCTTTGGATATTTTATGGTGCCAGTTCCACTGGGTTTGCACACTAAATTTGGGGTTCCACTGGGTTTGCACACCAAATTTAGGGTTCCTAGCTCTAAGTGGCCCCGAGATACAGGGCCCAAAATTTGGTCAACTGTGTCCATCTGCAGCAATGTCATTTCGGGACCCTTTGGGTTCAGAGACCCCAAATTTTGGCTGCAGCTAGGGGGCATCTAGGAACCCTTAACTACCGAGTTTGAAGTTCGGGGGACCTATGGCATGCAAATGGGCACAGTGAGGCATGCAAATGGGCACAGTGAGGCTGCAAATGGGCATTGTTGACCCTCTTTTCCACTTACAGTAGCTGTGCATTTCTCATCCTCGTCTTATACTCGGGTCAATACGTTTTTCCCATTTTTTTGTGGTAAATTAGGGCCTCGACTTATACTCGAGTATATACGGTAAGCGTATATTAATTGGTTTGCGCAAAAGTTATAGCATCTGCAAACTATGGGAAAGATTTATGGCATTTTTATGGCATTTTTATTTTTTATTTAATTTTTACTAATAATGGCAGTGATCTGTGATTTTTAGCAAATACTGCTACATTGCGACAGACAGATCGGAGACGTTTGACACTTTTTTCAGACCATTGGCATTTATACAGCGATCAGTGCTATAAAAATGCACTGATTACTGTGTAAATGTCACTGGCAGGAAAGGGGTTAACACTAGAAGGCGATCAAGGGGTTAAATGTGGGAAGAAACTATATGGCTCCTCTCCTCTGACAGCACAGGTATTTGTGTTTACACACATAAAAATGCACGCGCTGGTGCTTGTGCACGCACAAGTATATCTGTGTGACATGGTCGGCAAGTGGTTAAAACTGGAGCACTCAGAATCTGGTGCAGGTGTGCATGGTAGCCCATCAACTTCTAACTTCTTCTTGTTCAATTAAGCTTTGACAATAAAACCTGGAAGCTGATTGGTTTCTGTGTAAAGCTGCACCAGTTTTAGTAAATCTCCCCTATAGCCTTGCATTGTTTGATGTTAAGCAGAACCAATGATCAGCACTGCAAAGCAACAAGCAGAGCACTGGCATAATGAACAACAATTGCTGCCTAAGATCCGGAAACTATGGCAAAAGGTCTTTGATCTTTACAGCAGGCTGATGGCGACATCAATCAAGCCCACACCAGAGATAGCCCTATTATCAATGCTCCCAGGCCCCCTCAAGTTGATTAAAAAAGATGTACTGCGCCACTTTCTAGCAGCAGTTAGAACAGTGATCCCCCGACATTGGAAAATGACAGATGTGCCTTCCTTGGGGGAATGGGCTGTTGAAGTGGACCAGATAAGAGATCTGGAGCATCTGTTGGTGCAGGAGGCGGGGAAGGAGGAACAGTTTTCCATCACCTGGACCTCGTGGTCAATGTTTCGCTATTCTGATGAATTCTCCTTATGGGTCAGAGATATCCCACCCTTACCCGCCGATTAGCCATGCTGAAGTGCCTCATACCTCAGGTACCATCCCTTACTTCTACTCACGATCTTATTTCTGACTTTCTCTGTTTTCTTTTTGTTAAATACTGAACCAATCACTTACACATATAATTAAAGATCATATCCTCGGAATAGTTCAATGATTTGATTATCTATAATAGGTGAATACATGATCCCTACAGCATTCTAATCCAGTGAGAGGGAGTCCTCAGATAACACCAACACACGAAACCACCAGGTTCATTATATGTTGGCTCCCACTCAAATGTAATTCTTCTCCTATATCAATGATTTCAATATACAATATGATATACCAGTATTGCACCTAAAGATGCATATTAGAAAGATCATTCCTGTTTATACATGGTCAAGGTACACCTCGCTTATCTATGTATGCTATATGTGATGTTTTACTGTAAAGAACGGTATTTTTCTGTTATTCTCTTTGTGTTCCTGCTTTTGAAATAAACTAAGATTGGAAAGAATTGCTACCTAAAAATACATGTATACATTTTACATGGGTAAAATCATTTACATAAAATGTATATAAAACCTAAAAATGTTATGGAATTGGCTTAATATTTAGGTACATAGAGTACCTGTATGAGTTCTCGACTAGCTAGAACAGATTCACACACAGGGCTTGTCTCTTGAACTGGGTGAATGTATGTAACCATATTGATTCTGTAACGGGGAAAACCACTGGATCCTCTGTGTCCCTTCAAAGTTATACTCTTGCAGTACATGGACGAGATTGCCCTGAGGCTTACTCCTAGGTCATCCTCTAGTCATAATGATACATCCAGGGTTGTCGGGGATGATCAGTGCAGTGGTGGGGGCCCATCTTTTCATACAGAGGGCCCTGGGCCCTGCATTGAAGGAAAGGGGGGCCCCGCCACTGACAGGAGAAGTGACAGTAATATGACTGGTCCTGTGGCCGGGCTGACATGCCCCTGTGTCATCCCCCGGCCCCCTGTGTCCTTCTCTTATGACACTGTGCGTTGCTCTACTGACAGTCCACTGCTCCACTGACACCATTCACTGGCCCCCAAAAAGCATTTTGAAAAAAATAAAATAAAATCACAAAAAAAATGTAATTGTAAAAAAAATAGAAATAAAATAATAATAAAGAACTACTGACACCATCCACTGCCCTACTGACACCATCCTGCACATACTACCCACTGCCATACACTCCGCACTCCTCTCCTGCACTTACTGCCAACCTCCATACACTCTGCACTCCTCTCCACATACTACCCACCGTCATACACTCCACACCCCTCTCCCTGCACATACCACCCACCGCCATACGTTCTATACCGATCTCCCTGCACATACTACCCATTGCCATAAACTTTACACTCCTCTCTCTGCACATCCCACCACTATACACTCCACACCCCTCTCCTGGCAAATACTATCCACCGCCATACACTTCACACTCTTCTCCCTGCACATACTATCCACTGCCGTACACCCCATACTCCTCTCCTGCACATACTACACTCCACACTGTACATTGCCTATGTAACATTACCACATTCTGCACTATGTAAGTCATCCTAGACTCTATTTAACTACACCCCTATAAGCCACACCCAATATTTAGTGTCATTTAAACCACACCCTACTTTTCGCCATGGTGTGTGCATCATTTCTTTATTTATTAATACCTGGGGCCCACTTTTGATCTTGAACATGGGCCCACCCTTGGCTAGAGGGTAATATATTTGGTCGATGATGTCACTTAGATTCTGCCCCTAGGTTTACATTTAACAGCAGTGACCATGAGCTGCCATTAGCAGAAAAGGGAGAGATAAGATCAAACATGTTGGTGGATTTTTTACCATTGGTCACTGGGCATTTTTTTTGATTGACAAGAATCTGCATTATTGGATAATATGACTGACAATGGATTTACATTGCAGGATTTTTTTTTTTATAAAGCACTTGTCAAAAAGTATGTGTGTTATTTTGTATTAACTTTTTGTGTGTGTGTGAATGAGTAGGCATACTGTGTGCATCTATATTCATTCACATGGAGGGCTGTATTTATGGGCCTACAGAACAGATCCCCCTAGTTATGGAGATGAGGAAAGGTGTTCTGTAGTTCTGTCCTAAGCATGACAACATACTCCTTGATAGATATGCTACAGTGAGTGAGTGTTGTCACCTTAAGACTCACAACAACCAGAATCACCAAAAGAAAATAAAGGAAAAAAGCCAGAGAAAAGATAACTAAAGAAGCCACTACACTTACAGACTGGTATATAAATATTCAATATTTGTTCTTGGGTTTAGTATTCTCTTTCATATGCAGGGCTGCTGTTAGAAATCGTAGGGCCCCGTACAGCTCCCTCCCCCATATGCCTCCTCACCGTATGTCAAATGCTCACTGAAGAGCGATCCAAATACTGACTGCTCTTCAGGAAAGCAAAGCACATGTGAAGAAAAATAAATAAAAAATTAAAATTCTAAAAGAAAGTAAAAAAAAATAAAATTCTAAAAAAGCATTAGGAGTTACCTAATGCTTTTTTTAGAATTTTTTTTTTTTTTTACTTTCTATTAGAATTTTAATTTTTTATTTATTTTTCTTTTCATTTTTTAACTGCCCTGTTGGGGGGGGGGCTCTTTGGTTAAATATTAGTGGTCTAAACAGACCCCTGATGTCTCACTTTTGAGACAGAGACAGGGACTGAGGGTATAAATTAATTAGTCCCCTTCTTTGCAGCTTTAGCTGCACAGATGAATGAATAGGAAGCTCTAAGAGGCTTCCTGTTCATTCACAAATTGAAGCACAGTAAACACAGTTTACTATGCTTCAGTGATAAATGGACGCAGGAGGAGTTGTTACTGATCACACACTATGTTCATTCAGGAAAGGAAGGGCTGGTAACATATTTACTGGCCCCCCATTCTCCAGCCTCAAACAATCCCCCTGTGTGCTCACAGTTGCTGTCAGCAGAAGAGGAGGAAAGTCAACAGTGCTGCTGAGGATGGAGGGCACACAGGGTGGACCGGACAGAAGGTGGCAGGGGGAGAACTGATCTCCCTGCAATGCAGCCAGAGGGAGCAAGCCAGCAGAGCTGCAAGGGTATCCACAAGAGTCACAAGACCTTGGGCCCGGTACAGGAGGACCACCTGTGCTGCCTTATCAGCGGCCATGTTCACGTGTACAGTATATCTAGCGAACAATTAAAAGACTGTACATTCTCTTTTAAACATATATGCATAAATTAGACTAATACCTAACTTTCTGTAACACCTGAACATCTCAAGAAAAGAACCATCGACATTTTACAGTACTACCATATTTTAAATCTAATGATGGAACTATTACATTTATCAGGTAGAGGACTAAACAAGGGACTGCTATTAATAAGTAATTCTGCCAGCACAAAATATGTCATCTCTTGATCAGCTATGGACAGTACTGGTACGAGTATTGTTCTTTTAATGGAATGACGTATAGCAGTGTTAACAGCAATGAAACAAGTCACCTTCGATTTGTTTTTAATAAAGGACATAACTGCTATTTATGGTTTGACATTGCCTAAAAAATTTACATTTTCTCTGCAGCTCTTCAGTGTTCTACAAGGTGGAAGTCATCAGATGCCATGTTACTTTATTGATTAACAGATCAGAGTATAGGCCATTCACATATCTTATGATTTCTCTCTGTCAATTGTGTTTTTGTGGCTTTATTGAATTTGTACAAGCACTATATTCTTTTTAATAGATACTAAAGCACAAGGTCAGTTTAAGCAGCCCATGCATGTCAATCTGTAGCACAATATAGCCAACGTCAAAGCAGATAACCTCTCTCATACAATAACCATATAACATTAAATATTTTAGATAGTATAAATAATAATCCTGCTCACCAGTATACAAACAAACTTGCAAGCAAAAAGTGAAATAAACCATTCTAAAATAAAATAAATTAAATGTGCTTCACTACTTTCAAAATAAACATTGGGGTTGGTTTACTAGAACTGGAGAGTGCAAAATCTGGTGCAGCGCTGCATGGAAACCAATCAGATTCCATTTTTATTTTATTTTTATAAATCCTAATTAAACAAGCTGAAGTTACAAGCTGATTGGCTACCATGCACAGCTGCACCCAATTTAGTAAATTAACCCCATTGAAAATGACATATATATGCCAAACTCAATCAATAAAATGTCAACATATTAAAAAATTCTGCATTGAAAGCAAGGTTTTTGTTTGGTAAAAGCAAACACAATTTTTAAGTACTTTTGAATGACATTTATTTAAGTCATCAAATGTACTGAGAATTTTCGTGCAGATTTTTTCATGTATGTTCAAAAAGCTACTAAAAATCATTTTACAAAACTCTGGTTCGATCACATCTTGAGTATGCTGTCCAGCCCTGGTCACCAATCCTCAGGAAGGATGTGCTTGAACTGGAGATAGTCCAGAGAAGAGCAACAAAGCTAATAAGAGGGCTGGAGGATCTCAGTTATTAGGAATGACAACAAACATTAACTATTTCACCAAAGGTCTCAAAAGAATACAGGCAGCCACATAATCACTTTGGATGAGAAGTTTTTGAATCTCAAACTGCAAAATGTATTCTTTACTGTAATGCCCTGTACACACAGTTGGATTATCCGACGGAAAATGTGTAATAGGACCTTGTTGTCGGAAATTCCGACCGTGTGTGGGCTTCATCACACATTTTCCATCGGAATTTCCGACACACACAGTTTGAGAGCTTGCTATAAAATTTTCCGACAAAAAAATTTGTTGTCGGAAATTCCGATCGTGTGTACACAAATCCCACGCACAAAGTGCCACGCATGCTCAGAATAAATTAAGAGACAAAAGCTATTGGCTACTGCCCCGTTTATAGTCCCGATGAACGTGTTTTACATCACCGCGTTTAGAACGATCGGATTTTCCGACTACTTTGTGTGACCATGTGTATGCAAGACAAGTTTGAGCCAACATCCATCGGAAAAAATCCATGGATTTGTTGTCGGAATGTCCGATCAATGTCTGACCGTGTGTACAGGGCATTAGTGTGGTAAGGATGCAGAATGCCCTTCTATAGTATTGGTGTAATGGTGGCCACTCACATCATTTCTTTTGCTTTTAATGTGCTGACTGGTTTTGAGCTATGGGTTTTTGGGCATTGTGTGTATTACAACTGCTGCATCCACTGTTACATAAGCAGCCATTTTTTGTAGAACATTTTTGTAATTCATTTTTTATATTTTATAGAAAGTAAACACACAGATCCACGTCCTGTGAGAGAAGAGGAGACCAATGGTGTGTTCTCAGTACAGAGGAACACCGATCGTTCTCCTCCCCTTGTGAGTCCCTGCCCCCTACAGTTAGAATCACTCCCTAGGAAACATAATTAACCCCTCGATCACCCCCTAGTATCCCTGCCAGTCACATTTACACAGTAATCAGTGCATTTTTTATAGCACTGATCGCTGTATAAATGTGAATTGTCCCAAAATAGTGTCAAAAGTGTCCAAAGTGTCCGCCGCAATATCGCAGTCATGATAAAAATCGCAGATCGCCGCCATTACTAGTAAAAAAAAATAACAATAAAAATGCCATAAATTTATCCCCTATTTTGTAGACGCTATAACTTTTACGCAAACCAATCAATATACGCTTATTGCGATTTTTTTTTTACCAAAAATATGTAGAAGAATATGTATTAGCCTAAACTGAACAAAAAAAAAATGTATAAAGTAAAAAATATTGTGTTTTTTTCAAAATTGTTGCTTCTTTTTTGTTTATAGAGCAAAAAATAAAAACCGCAGGGGTGATCAAATACCACCAAAAGAAAGCTCTATTTGTGGGGAAAAAAATTATCAAAATTTCATATGGGTACAGTGTTGCATGACCTCGCAATTGTCCTTCAAAGTGTAACAGCGCTGAAAGCTGAAAATTGGTCTGGGCAGGAAGGGGGTGAAAATGCCCTGTATTGAAGTGGTTAAAGTAGATAAGAGGTACCTCCAATTTTTGTTATATTATAGTTATGGTGTCAGTGGGGAGTGTAGATAAATAAAATAAAAACTTTTTGTGTTTCTTAATTGTAATACAAGGTTGTTCTGAACAAAAACTTTTGGGATTACTGAGCTTGTCTTAAAGATCTGTCAATGAATGGTGTTATATAGTGAATTTTGAGTGCAACATATGTTTTATACTGTGGATTTTTATTATATATTTATTTCATACCTGTTAGACTTTTCGACTGGGCAACTGTGCTATTGTATGGTTTGAGATTTGAAACTCTTAACCCTTGAAGTTTCACCATGGCAAAGAGAGAGCACTGCAGTGATGTTGAGAGATATTATTGACAGAGACTACCTTCTGAACTACAGAAATGCTGAGAGAAGGAGTTTAATAAGCAAATCCAGTACAGGAATCACTGCTTGCAGGGAGAAAGATACCATGGGATATATAGTCCTTAAAAATTGGCCTTGCATAGCAGAGGAGAAGCTGCAAAGCATGCAGAGAATCCAGGGAGTTGGGGAAAGAGATATCCAGCAGACCAGCAGGACTCACAACACAAAAGGAGTTTTTTTCAGGTACTCTTATATTGTATTGTCAAAAATAACTATTGTTTGTATTGCTATTACAATGCTGATGTTAAAAAATGAAAGTGTAGGCTATGACCACAGAACTCCTTTGTAGTTACTGGCAGTGGCTCCATTTGAACTTTAAATTTAACAAGGCTGATTCATCTTTGCTTACGTGCACTGTATGTCTTTGCTAATATGTTGGTAATATTGCTGTTTAAACTTTTTCCCTGCCCCACTGGCTGAAGTTTGTGTACAAGAAAGGCTCCGCCATAAATTGTAAGTTCTGCATATTTAATGTCTTCAGTGCTTAATGATCCTAGAGTGGAACAGGCCCTCCAGCAAAAATGAAAACAAAGGAGATGATCAAAATTAAGATAAATGACTGGAAGACAAAATTCATAATTAAAATAAGTAATGTTTATGGTCTGATTCTGTGTCTAATATTTAAACCGGTTATAAAAGCTATGCTAAATGCCAAATAACCAAAAAACACAGGGAGTAAGTAAACAGTGCCAAAGTTGTAAAGACCTTTTAAGGAAACAATTATGTCTTTTCAGCAAGTGATCATTTCAAGACAGTTTATGTTTACAATCTTACTTTAATTGTACCTTGACATGATTTAATTTTTTTTTTTTGCTTGATTTCTGTGCCGATCTGTGACTGCTGTGCCGATTTTCATAGCTCCTTCATTGAACACCAAGGCCCAATTCCAAATATAATAAACTTTATCAGAGCTGCGCTAATGTGATTTATCTGCTTAGACTAAATCAAAGCATAATCTGATATAGTCCACAGGTAATATAGTGATTGGGCCTTGGGCGGAGCGACGTGCTGACGTCACTGCGATTCTTGAGTCCAAGACGGACAGGTGTTGCTCAATTTGCTGGCCGGCATAACTCTTTTTAAGGCGATCATTGGACTTTTTTTGATGTAGGTGCATTTTATGGTTTGTGCAATAAAGTTTTTTAAGCATTTTATGCTATGTGGAGCCTTCTATATTTTGGGTACTACCTATGACCATGCTGTCTGGATGACTGGTTTGCATACCGCAAGAGGACTTTCAGATGATACTTAAAGGCCCTGGCTGGGTATATAGCCACAAGCAACATTGTCCTTGTGTGAAAGGAGGTCCGTGCAAGCTGGTAAGCAAGCACTTCATCTATTGTGGTGGCACTTCAAGGTGGTGGATAGGGATGAGCTTCAAATTCGAGTCGAACTCATGTTCGACTCGAACATCAGCTGTTTGCAAGTTCGCCAAACAGCGAAACAGTGAACAATTTGGGGTGTTTGTGGCAAATTTGAATGCCGCGGAACACCCTTTAAAAGTCTATAGGAGAAATCAAAAGTCTAATTTTAAAGGCTTATATTCATGGTATTGTCATAAAAAGTGTTTGGGGACCTGGGTCCTGCCCCAGGGAACATGGATCAATGCAAAAAAAAGTTTTAAAAACGGCCATTTTTTCGGGAGCAGTGATTTTAAAAATGCTTAAAGTGAAACAATAAAAGTGTAATATCCCTTTAAATTTCGTACCTGGGGAGTGTCTATAGTATGCCTGTAAAGGGGCGCATGTTTCCTGTGTTTAGAACAGTCTGACAGCAAATGACATTTCAAAGGAAAAAAAGTCATTTAAACTACTCGCGGCTATTAATGAATTGCCGGTCCGACAATACACATAAATGTTCATTGATAAAAATGGCATGGGAATTCCCCACAGGGGAACCCTGAACCAAGATTTAAAAAAAAATGCTGTGGGGGGGTCCCCCTAAATTCCATACCAGGCCCTTCAGGTCTGGTGTGGATATTAAGGGGAACCCCGGCCAAAAATTTTTTTAAAAATGGTGTGGGGTCCCCCTTAAAATCTATACCAGACCCTTCAGGTCTGGTATGGATTTTAAGGGGAACCCCGCGCCAAAATAAAAAAAAAATGGCGTGGGGTCCCCCCAAAAGTCCATACCAGACCCTTATCTGAGCATGCAACCTGGCAGGCCGCAAAAAAGAGGGGGGATGAGAGAGCCCCCCCCCCTCCTGAACCGTACCAGGCCACATGCCCTCAACATTGGGAGGGTGCTTTGGGGTAGCCCCCAAAACACCTTGTCCCTATGTTGATGAGGACAAGGGCCTCATCCCCACAACCCTGGCCAGTGGTTGTGGGGTCTGCAGGTGGGGGGCTTATCGGAATCTTGAAGCCCCCTTTAACAAGGGGACCCCCAGATCCCGGCCTCCACCTGTGTGAAATGGTTTCACTAAAAAAATGTCAAAAATGTTAAAAATGACAAGAGACAGTTTTTGACAATTCCTTTATTTAAATGCTTCTTCTATCTTCTATCTTCCTTCAGTTTCTTCCTCCATCTTCTTCTTCTTCTTCTGGTTCTTCTGGTTCTTCCTCCAGTGTTCTCATCCTGCATCTTCCTCCGCAGTGTCGGCGTCTTCTTCCCTTCTTCTCCAGCCCGCTCCGCATCCATGATGGCATGGAGGGAGGCTTCCGCTGTGTGACGCTTCTCTCTTCATCTTCTTCTCTTTATCTTCTTCTCTTTATCTTCTTGTCTTCATCTTCTTGTCTTCGTCTTCTTTTCGGGCCGCTCCGCATCCATAATGGCATGGAGGGAGGCTCCCGCTGTGTGACGCTTCTCCTCTTCTGATGGTTCTTAAATAACGGGGGGCCACCCGGTGACCCCGCCCCCTCTGACGCACGGGGACTTCACGGACTTCCCTGTGGCATTCTCCGTGACGCCACAGGGAAGTCCTGTCAAGTCACCGTGCGTCAGAGGGGGCAGGGTCACCAGGTGGCCCCACCCCCCCGTTATTTAATAACCGTCAGAAGAGGAGAAGCGTCACACAGTGGGAGCTGCTAGTTCTCTTTTCTCAGTCTGAAGCCAAACCGCAAAGAATTATAAAAAAGATTGTGCTTTTTTTCCGAGAACTGCACCCCAGACAAGACATGACGTCAACATCCATCCTCTCGGAAAGAAAGTTACCAAGATACCCCCAAAATAGCTATGATCAATTGCTAAATTTGCTAAATTTGCTGAAGCTGCTAAAAAACCCAGACAATGTCACAATAAAGTGTTTTGCAAGTGCCTTGTTTTTGTCTGACAAAAATGTATAAAACTGTGAAAGAGGAAATAAAGATTTCAGAAGTTTTTTATTCTGAACTGAGAGTCAGAGCTTGATTACTTCATGGCATGCATGCTTCTACATTTAATTTGATAAGGGGTAGATATAATAATATCAGACTTTTGTTCTGAATCCAAAACATTTTGGCGCTCAAACGTGGGGCTTGAGGCTTGGGTCCTAAGTAGCCGATCAAGAAGGGACCGGGGGAAAAGCCAACATGGAGACAGGAGGAGATTGATCACCTCTAAAAACGGTAAGACACTTTTGATATCTCGTATATCTAGTCTACTGTTTATCCTGTACCCGTGGCTGGTCAATCTCTGTGCCCATATCGGCTTCCTGCGGCCCTCAAAGACAGGTATTAATCTTGCCTCTAGTCTATTGATAAGTTAAGGAACCTGCAATTATATCTACCGCCTGTTTTGTTCTGTTCTGTTTTGTTGATTGATCTTGTGTTTTGTGGTGGCTGCTGGGAATGAGGGATTGCTTATATAGTCACGGATGACGGATGAAATTAGTTGACGTGGTTTAAACTTCTCCTGGGACCAGGAGCAGGCGTCAGGACGTAGTTAAACTTCTCCTGGGGGAATAAAGAATTGTGCGGCAAAGCATGGGTGCAGTAACCACAGGCAAGCAGGAGGGGGCGTCAGGAACGCGCATAGCGGTGTGGGGGATCCCGTCACAGTTTGAGTAATCCTGTACTTCACTGCGGCCGTCACATATCTTGTTGTTGGTTGATTATGTCATGTCCTAAATGTGTTTGCGGGGACTGTTATTTGGCATACATGAAGGAGGCTGGGGGTTGGTTAAAGTGATAAAGTCAGGATATAATAGAGAAGTTCTTGGTTACAAACCCTTGTTAGCGGAGATCACAGATGTGTTGGTATTTGGATTAAATGTACATCATCCAGTTAAACTTGAAGTTGGCAAGTCGCCACAGGCTATAGAAAGTGAAGTTAGAAGGAGGGACACGCAGCCGAAAGGTGTCCGTTGCAACTTCAACAACCAGAACAGTTTGAAGAGGAAGAAAAAAATAGAGTGAAGAATTTGGGCATGGTTCTGGGAAATGTAGATGACATTTAAAGTGGTGCATTGAATATTAATTACTGTACTCCTTATCTGTTATCTGTTTGTTAAATGTCTTGTTGAGAGTAATAAGTAGTCACATATTACTCGCTCCCCTACCTGTGGCTACCTGAGTGGACAGGGCTGTGACTGGTCTACGTTTTGGGAAGATGCATGTAAGGAGACTTGCACGGCAGTCGAACACTGTAGACATTCCCTTCTCTCTCTCTATCCATTTTGTCCTCGCCTCCTAACTTGAGACTGTGATATGGTCTGAACCGATACCAGTGACGGATAGAGGAATTGTCAGACCCTTGAGTCAGGACAGCCTTGTGACCTGTCTAAAATCCTGAGCAAACACACATAAATATCTCAGACATCAAGACAAAACATAGCAAGGTAGTGTTATATATTGGAAGGTGGTCCGAAAGAGGACAGGTGGTCAGAGGATTGTCGGACCTTTGAGTCCAAGACAGCTTCATTAAACCGCCATACAAACCCTGAGCCTGGACACATAAACTTCCCAATAGCTAACGATGGGGCAGAAATTGGAGAGGGTAGTTTGGCTTGTGATTTGGTATTAGAGCGAGAAGGAGAGGGTGCTGTAAAAAAAAGAGAAAGAAATTGGTAAAAGTGTGTGGGTTTGATATGCATTTGGGCGGAAGGCTACAGGTAGATGAATGGCATACTGTTTTGAAACATAAAAAATGGTCTGTTGTCAGATCATGGGTTGCTACAAACAGCAGACGCTGTTCAAAGTTCAAAGTTGCAAAAGCTACTCATAAAGAACGCTTGGTTCAAAGTTGCAAAAGTTATTCATGAAGAAAGGTGGACAGAACAGGAAATGTGTTGAAATGGTTGTATTGTATATGTGTTCAAAAAGCCAGAAAAGGGGTCAATATCAAAGACAGACAGACAGCCACCGCCCTATAATGGCGTCTGGACCCCAAGAAGTAGACACTCCCTTTCGTCTACCGCCCCTCTGCTACAAGTGACAGAGGAGCCTCTGATACCTCCCCACCGTGCTTGATAGTAGACAATGTACACTTGTCTTTGTACAGCTCAGGTGGTTGCTGCCACACACGCCCAACCCAAACTGTACCACCTGCACCACTGCTCCCACCGGAACCTACCCACATATATCCGGTGATAGACTCAGGAGGTTCCCCCTTGGCCCTCCTGCCCTAACAGACCTGGGACTAGGGACTCAGACTCAGCCTGGCCTAATGCTAATGGACCAAAGTCACGCTGGCCCTGCCAGGATGCACCAAGCTGACAGGCATGCCGGAACAGGTACAACCCCAAAATGACAGACTGTTACATTTAAAGGCACACCCTGCATTGGGTCCATCCCCATGTATGACTCATCAGCTGGGGCAATGAGTTCCTTTGTGCCATTGTCCAATGACCCATTTGACCACCTATATGGTGACACACATTTACAGTCCCTCTTACGCAACTTGCAATCCAATACACAAATCCAGCAGCCATTACCCAGTTCTTTCCCTAAACCCCCTTTGAATGGGTTCCTGGACCCTCACACCACCAAAGATAATGACAATGGCCCCTTACCTTCATCACCGAGAGTCTGATTTAAAGCGGAGCGCCACCGAAAAAATTTTTTTTAAAAGTCAGCAGCTACAAATACTGCAGCTGCTGACTTTTAAAACATGGACACTTACCTGTCCAGGGCGCCCGCGAAGTCGGCACCCGAGGCCGAAGCATCTCTCCGTCCTCGGGTGCTGCCGCCTCCATCTTCGGTAAGGGAATCAGGAAGTGAAGCCGTGCGGCTTCACTTCCCGGTTCCCTACTGCGCATGTGCGAGTCGCGCAGCGCAACACGGATGGTCCCTGCTGCCTCTGGGACCCGTGTGTTTCCCAGCAGGCAGCGGGGAGGGAGCAGGAAGTGGCGTAAATACCCGCAGATTCTGCGGGTATCTATGCCGGAAGTGGGTACAGATACCTGTAATATACAGGTATCTGTACCCCCCTGAAAGGTGCCAACTGTGTCACCGGAGGGGGGGAGGAATCTAATGAGTGGAAGTTCCACTTTTGGGTGGAACTCCACTTTAAGGAGTTTCTCTAATAACAGCAAATGTAACAAATGTGCTATATTTATGAAAATGCTTTTAATTGTGTTTAGAAAACAAGGAAAAAACTGTGTTATACCATACATTTTGTAAGTGCATAAATTCAATTGATGCAGAGTAAAAAAAAGAATTGAAATATAAGGATAGTGGTCAAAATACATGAAATCGTGAGTGCACAAAATAATTAAATCATGTATAGCAAAGTCCATGTACTCAGAAATCCAGAGAATCTTCTATGGAGATGGGCAGAATCCCCTAGTAGTTCTCATAGAAGCCAGTGTAAAAAGCTAGGAAATGAAACACCCCTCACAGTGATCCTCCACCACTAAAATTTGCGCTTACCAGATAGCAAGCAAAACAGGCACGTATGTAGACCCAAATCCGGGTGTCCAGCTAGCAATAAAGCATCCCTCTATGCAGCGCAGCAGATAGCAAGCAAACCAGGCACATATGTAGACCCAAATCCAGGTGTCCAGCTAGCAATGAAGTATCCCTCTGTGCAGCGTAGCTGTGGACCTGCATATGGATCATGCAGCAACCCGAATTTAAGGACATAAGGACAAAAGGAAAAGTGGCCATAGCGTGAATCCGATAAAACAATTTATTGGAAATAAGGTAGAACACTTACAGGAATGTAGTACAAAAAGAGCAGATCGCTGGCCGGCAAGCGACTGCCGTTCTTGACAAGGTGCGATGGTGTTATCGGATTCACGCTATGGCCACTTTTCCTTTGTCCTTATGTCCTTAAATTCGGGTTGCTGCACCATCCATATGCTCGTCCGCAGCTACGCTGCACAGAGGGATACTTCATTGCTAGCTGGACACCTGGATTTGGGTCTACATATGTGCCTGGTTTGCTTGCTATCTGCTGCGATGCATAGAGGGATGCTTCATTGCTAGCTGGACACCCGGATTGGGGTCTACATACGTGCCTGTTTTGCTTGCTGTCTGCTGCGCTGCATAGAGGGACGCTTCATTGCTAGCTGGACACCCGGATTTGGGTCTACATATGTGCCTGTTTTGCTTGCTATCTGGTAAGCGCAAATTTTAAGTGGTGGAGGATCACTGTGAGGGGTGTTTCATTTCCTACCTTTTCACACTGGCTTCTATGAGAACTACTAGGGGATTCTTCCCATCTCCATAGAAGATTCTCTGGATTTCTGAGTTTATGGACTTTGCTATACATGATTTAATTATTTTGTGCGCTCACGATTTCATGTATTTTGACCACTTTCCTTATATTACAGTTCTTTTTATTTTACTCTGCATCAATTGAATTTATGCACTTACAAAATTTATGGTATAGCGCAGTTTTTTTCCTTGTTTTCTGTATTGTTGTGCATATCTCACAGTTGAACTGCTGCTTTTTAGAAGGTTTTTTTGCGATAGCGCAGTGATTTTTTTGTGTTTTTTTAAAATTGTGTTTAAGTTTTATTAGCAATAACTGGTTTAAATGTAGTTTAAAATGTTCAATTTCAACCAAAAAAACCATATCATGAGAGTATTATAAATAAAGAGGAAGTTTATGTATTCTGGGCGTTATGCCAGAAGAAGAACAAAAGAGGAAGGGCTTTCCTTGCTTAAATCTATATCTAGATTTAGGGCCCATTCACATCTGAGTGTTTTGTAGTTTAAAAAAACAAAAAAAAAAACAATTATTCTGTATGTATTCATATCTCCACTCTAAAACTCCTGAAGCCAATATGTGTACAAGAGGTCACACAAGGAAAGGCGAATCTGTTGAGAAATAGCACAAGAAGTTTACTGATTTGGGTTTTAGCGTACTGACAAAAGCGCATAGACACATGTTAGCTGCCACATTTATTTCAGGTCTTAAAGAGTCAATCCAAAAGGGTCTGAGTATAGAGTAATGGAGCTTGAGACGTTGTTATTAGTAGTTATTAGGTGCAGAATCCTCACAGACCAGTAGAGAGTAGCTCCTCTCACGATGGCCTCTGACTAATCCTATCTGCGCCCATCAGTACCAACTCCACGTGTCTGCTACAACTGCCGAAGACCCGGCCACACCAGAAGGGAATACCGAAGCCCCTGGAAATCCATCCACAGTCAACCAAGCCCCAACCGTGGTCCACATGAAAACGCCCAGTACCAGAGACATGGCACCCCACCTCACCTACCACCTCGCCCACCTCTCCAGATCACATGGACCCCTTCTTCAAGCAAGCCTGTGTCACCTGCCCGCTACACCTGGACTGTTATGCCACAAGGTGCCCAGAACTCTCCCTCTCAATTCACCAGAGCAATGGCCCTCATTCTAGACACCTGGATGAAATCACACCTTGACATTGTACTCCTCCCGTATGTAGTTGACCTGCTCTGTGCAGATACCCTTGAGGACGCCTTAATCTTCTCTGAAAGTCTCCTCCACTACTTGGCTGAGCAAGGATGCAAGGCCTCAAAGCGAAAAGTCCAGTGGTGCAAAGAAAAGGTGTTTTTTCTAGGTCATTGCATCTCTCAAGGCACTCGACATTTCACTGAAGAAAGAGTTGCTGCAATTAAAGCCATCCCTTTGCCTCAAGGTCATAAACCCTTACATGCTTCCCTAGGATTAATCTCTATTGCCACTCTTGGATTCTGGGAGCCTCCCTCTTGATGCAACCTCTCTATGATGCCCTGAAATCTGACCCTTCCCTACTCTCCCCAGAGGCCATAAACAATTTTGAAGTTCTGAAGGATATCCTCTCCATGGCCCCCGCTTTGGGCCTCCCAAACTATGAAAATACGTTCAAAATGTTTGTATCAGAGAGACAAGGACATGCCACAGGAGTTTTAGTTCAGGCCCATGGCAACAGGCTCAGACCCATTGGTTATTACTCTTGCCAACTGGACCCAGTGGCCAAGGGGGGACCCTCCTGTCTCAGAGCTGTCTTTGCAGCCCAAGCCCTTTTGGACAAGACTGCTGACTTGGTGTTGGGCCACCCTTTAATCCTTCTTGCCTCTCATGACATAACTGCCATACTAAACCAAGTACAGCCCAAGCACCTGTCTTCAGCAAGACACCTCAGACTCCAGTGTGCCTTGCTCCTACCTGATAACATCACTCTCCTCCGATGTGATACTCTCAACCCATCTACTCTACTTCCACTTCTCGAGGGGGGAACCTCTTTGGAGAATGATCCTCATCGCTCATGACTGTTTCAAGGTGATGAAAATGGAGACTTCACATTTACTGACAGTCAATGAAACAGCCCTTGAGAATCCTGACTTGATAATCTTTGTGGATGGTTCCAGGTATGCTGACAGCGCTGGACGGTACCACACAGGATACGCAGTCACCACCGAAGATACAGTTCTTCAGGCTTCAGCATTGCCTTTCTCCATGTCTGCCCAGGAAGCAGAACTCCAGGCCCTAACAATGGCATGCAAATTGGCAGAGTGGAAAAGAGCTAACATCTATACAGACTCAAGATACGCCCTCGGCGTTGCCTGCGATTTTGGGGTCATTTGGAAAACCAGAGGGTTCCTAACAGCAGCAGGTACACCTGTAAAACACAGTACAGCTATCAAGGACTTAATGGATGTCCTACTCCTACCAGCACAAGTGGCTAAACTCAAGATAAAGGCGCAAGGCAAGCTGGATTCCCAAGAAGCGTGAGGCAATCACCTGGCAGATACCGCTGCGAAACAAGCTGCAAACAAAACACAAGAAGTGGTCAGTGGAGTGGATGCACACATCCTGGATGGTACAGTGGATACCCCTGAAGAAACTGTACAGACCACCATGATTCTACAAAACCCTTCGGTGAGCAGGACCCATCTCAAGGAGCAACAAGAAGCAGCTTCCATAGAAGAAAAAGAAGTGTGGATCAAGAAAGGAGCCACAGAAACTGAAGGGATCATGGAATTAAACAAGAGGCCATGTCTGCCACGATTTATGATTCCTGCAGTGGTACAGTGGGCCCACGGTGCCTCTCAAATGTCAAAAACTTTGATGAATGCCCTGATCAATAAATACTACTTAGCCCCGGGGATTACACCACTTACCAACAACTTTTGCAAGCCATGCACTATCTGTGCTAAAGGTAACCCAGGAAGCACGGAAAAGATACCTTTGAAGCATCTAGCAAAGGCCCAGTACCCCTTTCAAAGGATACAGATCGACCACATCCAGAGTGGCCGATATGAATATGCATTGTCATTGACATGTTCTCTGCATGGCCAGAAGGCTATCCTGTCACCAACATGACAGCAAAAACCACGGCTAAAAGACTTTTAACAGAAATAGTGTGCAGGTATGGTGTCCCAGAGGTTATAGAGAGTGACCAGGGACCGGCTTTCACGGCCTCAGTAACAAAAGAGATATGAGCAGCTTTAGGGGTCACATTAGCTTCCCACACCCCATACCATCCTCAGAGCAGTGGGAAGGTGGAAAGATTGAATGGCACAATAAAATCTAGAATGCTAAAAATGTCTCAGGAAACAGGGATGATTTGGCCAGATAGCCTGCCCATAGCCTTATTCAGTGTTAGGTACACTCCAAGGGGAAACCATGGTTTGTCACTCTATGAGATATTGTTTGGTTCAGCCCCCAGGCTGGGTTGTTGTTTTCCACTGCAATTACAGCTCCAATCTGATGTATTAATTGATTATGTGACTGCTGTATCTCGAGAATTAACCCATATCCATTCTGAAGTGTTTTCTTCCATTCCAGATCCTGAGCTAGATACAGGAATACACAAGCTGATTTTCAGTGATTGGGTCCTGATAAAGAAGTTTGTGAGAAAACATACTCTTGAACCGAGATATGATGGTCCTTTCCAGGTTCTCCTAACAACTGCCACATCAGTCAAGGTGGACGGGGAAAAACACGTGGACACACGCCTCCCACTACAAGAAAGTTCCTGTACCTGAGGAAGAGACCGAGGGGACCAAACAATGATTCTGTATATCCTTTTTATTGTGACTACTGTTCAGGCACAGGAGGTAGCCATCAGGCAAAAAGATGGTATAACACAATTGTTACATGTATCGGACACTGTCCTAGGTCCAGGTCCACGTACATATGTGTCACGGATGACTACTGGGGATCCGTGGGATGGAATACAGGGGGTGACTGGGGGTATAAGCCACAGAGTGCTCTGGACAAAAAAGATAAAATTGGGGAGTCCCTACTTAACAGAATCACCTTACTAAAGACAGGTACATGTTTTAATAAAGGGAGGACAGGACACAGCATGGAACTCACCCTAATCATAGAAAATCCCAGCCCTACAGATGCTGGTACATATGTCCTGGGAACATGGTTGGTGGGGAGCACAGGAGGAACGACAGGGAAATTACAACTTAAAGACATGTATAATTCATCAGATTGGCATCCCCCTCAGCCCATAGCTAACCCCCTGAGGCCCCATATACAGAAGTTAGGGAACATGGTGGCCATAGCAGACCCTACCTTCGAGGACACGATGGCCGCAGAAACCGGGTTCTCAGATGACAACTTGTGGCTAGAGTGGATGAGGTACAATGCAGAGAAACATAACAAAACCAATTGTTATGTATGTGGGGGACTAGCCCTTATTTGGGAACAGTACCCCTAAACATACCCCCCGAATATGAGACATGTTTCCTCAGCCTATTTACCAAGACAACTACTAACTACACCGTGTATGAACATTGGAAGAAGGAATATCCCATAGTCACCAAGACCCCCAAGCCAGGAGAAGGTATCACCATATATCCTGGCAATTACACATGCTACAGACAGTATCAGGGAGTGGGGAAACCCTTTGGGAATTTCACTAGGGGTTACTGTGGATCTTATAGTGAGGCCTCTGTAGATGTAGCACAGAATCAAGTCCAGTCTTTGGGAGACGTGTACTGGATCTGCGGAGGCATAAAAATCAGAAGCAGATTGACAGAACAGTGGATAGGAGAATGAGCATTGGCCAAGGCCATAATGCCTCTGCATATTTTTCCAGAGGCCACTCCACAAATAGAACCAGACTTAAAAGACATACCCAGGCCTAACAGGAGGCATAGGAGTGTCCCAGCAGGAAGCTTTGACCCTCATGTATACATAGACACCATAGGGGTCCCTAGAGGGGTCCCAGATGAGTTCAAAGCAAGAGACCAAGTAGTAGCAGGATTTGAATCTTTGATCACCATCATCACTGTAAATAAGAATGTAGACTGGATAAATTACATCTACTACAACCAACAAAGGTTTGTCAATTACACCAGAGATGCACTCAAAGGTTTAGCCGAACAACTAGAAGCCGCGTCACACATGACTTTCCAAAACCGTATGGCCTTAGATATGGTCCTAGCTGAAAAGGGGGGTGTGTGAGGGGGGGGTGTGTAAAATGGTGCCTAAAACAGGTACATGTTGTACCTACATCCCAGACAACACTGGCCCAAATGGTAAAGTAACTTTGGCCATCAGGAAACTTGAGGATTTGTCCGAGGAACTAAGAAAGAATTCAGGGCTCACCAACCCTTGGGATCAATAATTCACCTGGATTAGGGGAGGATGGCAGGGATTATTAATACAGATAGGAATAACCATCCTGATAATTTTGGTGACCTTGGCTGTCATAGTTTGTTGTATTCTCTCCTGTCTCAAAAAGTGTGTAGGGAAAGCTATTGACCAATGTTCTCCTACATTTGTGAACCAGGAAATACCAGATGATGATTATGAAATGCACTCCATTACAGTCACCTCCCCTCAGGATGCAACACCATAAGGTTACAGGGACAGACAGCACCTGATTGCCCCTCCAAGCTGTATCGAGTAGGGTAGTTAGTTAGTCATTGCTCTTCTCTATATACAATTGAAAAAAGTTGCAGGGGAGATGGGCCAGGGTACTGGTTAGGATTTTTAGTGTAAGGGACAGATTTAAAATAGACATTTTGAAGGGGGGAACTGTAATGGATGTGATTAAGGTGTCACATAAAGTTGTCACATAAGGTACTAGGTAAAAATGTTAAAATGCCTATTTCAAATGTAATATTGTGTCATTGCTTAGCTTGTTAAATCTTAACTCTAAAAATTCAGATAACAACAGATAGCTGCTAGTTACCTTTTCTCAGTCTGAAGCCAAACCGCAAAGAATTATAAAAAAAGATTGTGCTTTTTTTCCAAGAACTGCACCCCAGACAAGACATGATGTCAACATCCATCCTCTTGGAAAGGAAGTTACCAAGATACCCCCAAAATAACTATGATCAATTGCTAAATTTGATAAATTTGCTGAAGCTGCTAAAAAAACTCAGACAATGTCACAATAAAGTGTTTTGCAAGTGCCTTGTTTTTGTCTGACAAAAATGTATAAAACTGTGAAAGAGGAAATAAAGATTTCAGAAGTTTTTTATTCTGAACTGAGAGTCAGAGCTTGATTACTTCATGGCATGCATGCTTCTACATTCAATTTGATAAGGGGTAGATATAATAATATCAGACTTTTGTTCTGAATCTAAAACAGTTGGATCAGGGCTGCACTCGAGGTCGCACTCTGAATCGCGCAACATTGGGGTCGCAGTAGTGGAGGCGTAGCCTTAAGGGACTGGGTTCAAATGCAAGTTTTCCATAGGAAAATACATCATTTACATTGCCTCCCTGCACCTGGGACACTTTCTGGCTTGGCAGGCATCAAATATAATTAATGTTCTGTACCCCCTAAGCATTTCTGTGCCTTGCTTTTAGACTCAGGCACTACCATTCTGGGATCCTGCTCCTTGTCTATTGGTCAGCACCTCTCATGGATCCATCCTCATTAGTAAGCTCAGTGGGCAGAGTGAAATGTGTTGGGGGCGTGGCCTGGTGGGGATTCAGGCTCAGACTGCCATGTGCTGCTCCCGGGACACCTAGTCACTTAAACTTTCCCTGAACTAAGAAATGGCTTCCATTGCCAAACTTCTTAAAAAAATAATACTCCTCTGCTGCAAGAGCCTACCTTCTGTAGGGGACAAGGTCACATTGAAGGTAAATATTGCAGTGTAAGCAGTTTATTTTCAGTGAAGTAATTGGAATTCCACTTTAAAGCATATACAAACCCAAAACAAAAATATAATATATTACTAGTCCTCAGATACAGTGGCTGTTTTAGCTTTCTTTTTTAAGACATTTTTTCCTCCAATTCTACCTGTTAATCCTTCAAGCACACTTTCTGTCCCTGGGTGGCTATGCTCACTTTGTCCACAATGTATCTTTAAGGGCAGCCATGGTCACCCTCCCCGGTGTTTATTTTTCCCCTCGGAATAAAGAGAAGGATACATTGTACCTTTTTCTCCCTACCAGAGGAGAAAAATGTAAACAAACAAAAGTTTGTAAAAAAATAAAAAAATAAAACATAAGGAAAAAATAGCTAGATCAGGGTTTTTAATATATGTCAGGGTCACGTTCAAGGTCAAGGGCCAGCGTCAGTGTATTCTAGGTAAGATGAAAAAAAAAAAGTGTTTTATAATTATCAGTGTCAGTGTTTTGGTGTGTGTACAAACAACATATAACATACAAATATGTGGTATCACTGCAATTGTTAAGAGGAAGAGAATTTATTTTGGGTTGTTCGTTGGTGGTAGGTTATGGTAATAGCAAGAAATAAAGAGCTAAATTATTATTATTTTTTACTATTTTGGGTCAGTTTAAAAGGAAAAACAGGAGATATCCGTTACTATTTGACACCAAATGAAAGTCCACTTTGTTCTGAAAAACAAGGTAAGTAGTTGTAATGATATCCACAGTTTTACTAACACATGTCAAAGTTACACAATTGTGTTCAGGGGTTAGGATTAGTTTTACCCCCATCATGAAGGGATTAAGTAGTGGATGTATATGGATGTACAGTATTTTGGAAAATAAGGGTATTGTTTAGAGTCATTTTAACCTGTGACTTTGTCCAATCTGAGCTAAATAAGGCTTCTCTGTAAGATATCTACACATGGTGTGGATTTACGTCGGAGCTTAGTAAATGTGGTAAAGCTTTGCTGATTTCCATCATCCAATCATGTGCAAGCAAAAACATTAACTAAGCTCTGGGGAAAAATGAGTGCAACTGCACTTGCAGAATGCACAGTCTATTGGCCTTAGTAAATCCACTCCATGGCATACTATCATTATTCTCAGCTGTTTTATTTATATAAAATATGTAAATGACAAATAAAAGCAAAAATAGTAAATGTAAATGAACATGTATTATTTCCTTATAAAGTATGAGTCTGATTGATAGACACACAAGTGAAATATATACTGTACTTGTCTGTCTTGTTGAGCTGCTTGCGACAGGGCACAGAATCTCTAATGCAGGTTCCAGTTGCAGGATCCACGCCTTCAACAATTACAAATGGTCGCTCTTCTAGCGTTGCCACAGTTAAATGCTGATCATCGTCCACCGGCTGCAAAAACTTCCCATAACGAGACCACACTGGGTATTTCATCCTAAGGTCACCATGTTCCCAGATTCCAACCTAGGCCCATAAAAAACACACATTTTAATTGATTCTTTTATTTTAGTTATGCTTTATTGATTTTTATTCAGCACTTCTAAAGTGAATCTCTTTTTATAGTCAATGGGTAAAAAATGAAATCTCAGGTTCATTGTCTACATTAGCATGTCGCACTGCTCAAGCCTGGAAATGGACTGTTTGGGCAATTGCATGTTTATGCAAGGAAGGCCTCCCTTCCTAGTCCTCTCAATACAACCAACTGTTTCACTCCCCCTGTCCCCCCACAGGTCCATACTTGCTGAGAATGCTGTAGTCTCCCCATTGTTTATGGCTGGATTGATAAAAATCTACTGCTACTCATAGACTGGAATGAGATGTTGCTCCTGCATAGCAGATATCACCCATTCAAATCTATGGGGTGTTATGGTGCAGGTGTGGGAACTCTGGCACTATATTTTTTTATCAGCTGCAGATAGCGCTTGAGGCCAGAGAGATTTGAAGAAGATAAGTACAGATCCAAAGGGTGGGAGGGTGTGTGCCAAGGTTGATTGTATTGAGAGGACTAGGGAGAGGAGGATGGGGAGATTTTTGAGCAAACATGAATTCGTTTTTTTTTTGTTTTGTTTTGTTTTTTCCATATTTAAAATTGAGTCTCTTTTTTTTAATAGTAGTGAGTTTTCTAAAAAAAAATACTGCAGAAACTGAAAATTCGACATTGATATCCACGCTCAGAAAATTCAACAGTCAAATGTTTGCAAACTCCATTAAATTAAAACAATTCACAGGTGAAAAAATGTGTGAAAACCTAAAATGATAATATATTGTCTGGAACTCCTAGTAGCAGGCAAGCAGCTGGGAAGTTTCATATTTTTGCTATAGAGCCAAACCTTTATAAAATATTTTCCTTCCAGAAAATCATATTAACAGAAATAAATGGCTTTTTATTGTTCTATGGCTGAATTTTGTGTTTACTATTTTTCTTGCCATTACTATGTTATTTGGATAAGAAACAACTCACAAAGCTAATAAACAGTAGAAATCATGACTGCCTCCTTAAAAACTGCAATGTTAATATGCAATATTCTACAGAGAAGTCCTTGCAAAAAAATCACCACTCTTGGTTTTTAGCGTGTTCAGCTATGCCAACTGACCTTACAGTCATTTCGAAAGATGTTCCCCCCTCAGGCTGTACAACATGATGCACCCAGATGAGTGATGCAGGAAAAGATATTGCTAAATTCAAAGAGGTTGATTTACTAAAACTGTAGAGTGCAAAATCTGATGCAGCTCTGCACTGAAGCCAATCAGCTTCCATTTTTTTTCTTGTAAGCCCCCCCCCACTGTCACAAAGACTTGGACATGGCTCACTTTTATCTAGTGGGCAATACGGGCAATAACTGTTTTTACTTGTCCAGTAGTTTACTTAGTAGCAGAGGGGCCCATTGGCATCCTTGTCCATCAGCACAGCTCCTAAAGAATATTTTATTATTTCTTTGGTTATCTAGTTGGGGGAGGGGCCTATGAACTAGCATTTGAAGGTTTCATCCCCACAGATTGAGAGAAAAGAGGAACACAGGAAGTGCCACCTGAGTGTAGTATTAAAGTACAATTTAATGGCAAGGTAAGCACTCACAGGATAAAGACTAAAAACAAGCTCATCTTTATGTGGTATCTCTCGTGTTGTCCAAGGCAAGTATCCACACATTGTAGAGATGTCAAGGGATCCGCTGTTGGTCCTGTGGCCACCAGGAAGTCAGCTGGAACCAGCGTGGAACGCAGGGAAGTGACATCACCGGAGGCGGAGGGGGATTAGGGAGAGAGACCGTGCTGGATAGGCAGAATTGGCAGGCTACATGCTTGGAGCATCAACACCTTCTACAGGCCTAGAGAGGCAGTACTACAGTGGTGCTATTTAAGTGCCTGGGCTGGCTCTTGGACAACAAGCACCAGCACACACAATACACAACTAGCAACCGCGAGGGGATGTTAGTAGATTTTGGGCCAGAAGGTCTCATAGGACTGACACTGACTATATTACTGAGCCAAATTAGAGGTAGATAAGGACTATATAGGCAGGAAGATGATATGAAGAGGAAAAATATATAAAAAAATATGTAAAAAATACATTATATATATATTTATATACAGTATCTCACAAAAGTGAGTACACACCTCACATTTTTGTAAATATGTTATGATAACTTTTCATGTGACAACACTGAAGAAATGACACTTTGCTACAATGTAAAGTAGTGAGTGTACAGCTTGTATAACAGTGTAAATTTGCTGTCCCCTCAAAATAACTCAACACGCAGCTATTAATGTCTAAACCGCTGTCAACAAAAGTGAGTACACCCTTAAGTGAAAATGTCCAAATTGGGGTCAATTAGCCATTTTCTCTCCCGGTGTCATGTGACTCATTAGTGTTACAAGGTCTCAGGTGTGAATGGGGAGAAGGTGTGTTAAATTTGGTGTTATCGCTCTCACTCTCTCATACTTGTCACTAGAAGTTCAACATGGCACCTCATGGCAAAGAACACTCTGAGGATCTGAAAAAAAGAATTGTTGCTCTACATAAAGATGACCTAGGCTATTAGAAGATTACCAAGACCCTGAAACTGAGCTGCAGCATGGTGGCCAGGACCATACAGCGGTTTAACAGGACAGGTTCCACAGAACAGGCATCACCATGGTCGACCAAAGAAGTTGAGTGCACATACTCAGCATCATATCCAGAGGTTGTCTATGGGAAATAGACATAAGAGTGCTGCCAGCATTGCAGCAGAGGTTGAAGGGGTGGGGGGGTCAGCCTGTCAGTACTCATACCATACACCACACACTGCGTGCAAATTGGTCTGCATGGCTGTCGTCCTAGAAGGTAGCCTCTTTTAAAGATGATGCACAATAAAGCCCGCAAACAGTTTGCTGAAGACAAGCAGACTAAGGGCATGGATTACTGGAACCATGTCCTGTGGTCTGATGAGACCAAGATAAACTTATTTGGCTTAGATGGTGTCAAGTGTGTGTGGCGGCAACCAGGTGAGAAGTACAAAGACAAGTGTGTCTTGCCTACAGTCAAGCATGGTGGTGGGAGTGTCATGGTCTGGTGCTGCATGATTGCTGCCGGCAGCGGGGAGATACAGTTTATTGAGGGAACCATGAATGTCAACATGTACTGTGACATACTGAAGCAGAGCATGATCCCCTCCCTTCAGAGACTGGGCAGCAGGGCAGTTTTCCAACATGATAACGACCCCAAACACACCTCCAAGACGACCACTGCCTTGCTGAAGAAGCTGAGGGTAAAGGTGATGAAGTGGCCAAGCATGTCTCCAGACCTAAACCCTATTGAGCATCTGTGGGGCATCCTCAAACGGAAGGTGGAGGAGCGCAAGGTCTCTAACATCTACCAGTTCCATGATGTCATCATGAAAGAGTGGAAGAGAACTCCAGTGGCAACCTGTAAAGCTCTGGTGAACTCCATGCCCAAGAGGGTTAAGGCAGTGCTGGAAAATAATGGTGGGCACACAAAATATTGACACTTTGGGCCCAATTTGGACATTTTCACTTAGGGGTGTACTCACTTTTGTTACCAGCGGTTTAGACATTAATGACTGTGTGTTGAGTTATTTTGAGGGGACAGCAAATTGACACTGTTATACAAGCTGTAAACTCACTATATTACATTGATATAATAAAATATTTACAAAAATGTGAGGGGTGTACTCACTTTTGTGAGATACTGTATATATATTTATATATATAGATATATATATCTATATATATCTATATATATATCTATTTATATATCTATCTATATATCTATATATATATATATATATATATATATATATATATATATATATATATATATATATATATATATATATATATATATATATATATATATATATATATATATATATATATATATATATATATATATATATATATATATATATATATATATATATATAGATATATATATCTATATAGATATATATATGTATATGTAAATAACATATGAATAAGAATAAAAATAGAAATACAATAAGATTACAACAATAAAATTACATGACAAATAAACTAGCATAAGAAGAAAATGCAAGAGCATCCATAATCCAATATAATCAATGGATGCATAAGGGATCTTTAGTAAGCTATGGTAAGATCGATGTGTATAGCACATTCAAAAAAATATATCTAAATATATCTAAAAAACGTGCATCAAAATACGCACACACATACTCAGAAAAAAGCAAAGTCCATAAGTATATGTATGCATGTATATACACGTGCAAGGAATGGTGGAGGAGCATATGGACCCATAAGGCACCAGAGGACTGAAAAGGTTTATGTGTATATGCATGCTATAATACAACATATCAGAACCCAGGGGGATTGTCAACATAGGGGACATGGGACTGATGGGTGCAGTTCTTGCTATGAATATAAATAAAGGATGCAGGAGGACTGGAGGGGAAGGACCATGAAAGTAGAGTGACAAACAAATTGTTCAAACATGTAATCATACTAAAAACCATATGAGAAGGGACTATTTTGTGATGAGGAGGGTTTACAGGAGGGTATGTACCTCTATATCCTCATTCAGCCCCCCTGGTGCCAAAGTTCCAAGGGAATAGTTCCAAAAAGTTTCCTGTTGGCATAAACATTTAAAATGTTCTGCTACAGGAAGCGATTTGGAAAAAGATTTAATTACCCACAGCCTGAGACCCACTGTGGATTTACTATGGTGATCAAGAAAATGTCTGGGGACATTGTGTTGGTCAAAGCCCTTCTCAATAAAATGTCTGTGCTCACCAAAGCGTGCTCTAAGAGCCCTAATGGTTCTCCCTACGTAAGACTCTCCACAGGGACAAGTAAGGCAATAATATACGTAGTCAGTGGAACAGTTAAAGAAATCGTTGGGGGATGTATATATTTTCCTTGACAGAAAACATTTTCTGACCATGTTGGATGAACTGACATGTCAGGCAGAGTGGTTTCTTGCACTACTACATACCTACTAGTGGAATGAGGACCAAGGGAACCAAGGCTGATTGGGTGGGCTTGATCTTACTAGGAACAAATTTGCTCTTATGGGCTTTCCTATACGCCACCTTAGGTTAGATAGCCAAAGAGGTCTTTAAGTGGAGGCCCTCAAGCAGTATTGACCAATGGGTAAATAGGATTTTTTTCCATCTTTTTAAAATTGGCATGAAACTGGGTAATAAATCGCGTAGTTTGTCTGGTTTCAGAGGACTAATTTCTACAAGGGACAGTGGTCAAGTTCCAGTAGTTTTGAAAGGCTTCCTCAACTAGAGAAGTGGGATACCTTTTATCCAGGAATTTCTGAGTGAGGAGTAAGCCATGGTTGTCATAGTCACTGTCCAAACCCACCTGTGATGGTGAAAACTATCAAAGTGGATGAAAGAGTTGCCCGCAGTGAGAGTAACAAAATTGTGTGCATAAATAGCTCTGTTGTCACGGCGTAGTTCAAGATCTAAGGAGGCTAGGGAATGTTGGTAAAGAACATGAGTAAATGAAAGGCCCAATGTATTCTGGTTACAGTATTAAACAAAGGCCTGTATGCCCTGTATAAACATGTTGGGGGGAGGGGAAAGGAAGGGGAAATGGGCAAGCTATTCACTAATAGGTGGTCAAATGTATTGGTGACCAACCACTGTTCATTCACCTAAATTGGCATTGTTGCTGTAACCAAAAGCATATTTATATATGCCCTGTAATTGTGCCGTCCCATAAGATCACTATGTCATCTTTGTAACGTCCATAAAAGATCACATGGGCCGCAAACAGATGATTGGAGGACAGATATAAGTGATCCCAAAAACCCATAGTAAGATTAGTATAGCTGGGGCAAAATTTTTCCCCATAGCTGTGCCATTAATCTGGAGGTAGTGGTTCCCGTCAAAATCTAAATAATTATGTTTCAAACTGAATAAAACGGGCTTGTTGTGGATTAGTGAGAGGGTCCTCGGCCAGAAAATTTTTAACCACCTGAATCCCCACATCAAGAGGAATAGAGGTATATAAGGACAATACGTCCAGAGTAGCGATGAGCCAAACACCCTCTGGTTCAGGTCACACCAGAACATACAAACAAGCAAAAACTTTGAACCCTATTAAAGTCTATGAGACACAAACATGAAAAATCAATAGTGCTCATTTTAAATGCTTTTATGCAAGTTATTGCCACAACAAGTGTATGGGGACCCGGGTACTGCCCCAGGGGACATGTATCAATGCAAAAAAAAAGTTTTTAAAACAACCATTTTTTCAGGAGTAGTGATTTTATAATGCTTAAAGTGAAACAATAAAGATTAAATATCCCTTTAAATATTGTGCCTGGGGGTCCCCTTAGTATGCTTGTAAAGTGGCACATCTTTGCAATGTGTAAACAGTGCTGCAGCAAAATGACATTTCAAAAGAAAAAAATGTCATTTAAACTTGCTCGCCGCTGTAATGTATTGCCGGCTCCCGGCAATTTAGATTTAAAATCAAGGGAAAAATCGGCGTGGGTTCCATGCCTGAATCCATACTAGACCCTTATCTGAGCATGCAGCCTGGAGGACAGGATAGGGGGGGCGAGCAAGCGCTCCCCCCCTCCTGAACCATACCAGGCCACATGCCCTCAACATGGGGATGGGGACAAGGACCTCTTCCCGACAACCGTGGCCATTGGTTGTCGGGGTCTGCGGGCGGGGGTCTTATCGGAATCTGGAAGTTCCCTTTAACAAGGGGGGCCCCAGATCCTGGCCCCTCCCCATGTGAATGAGTATCGGATACATACCCCTACCCATTCACCAAAAAAATGTCAAAAAGTAAAAACCACAATAGACAGTTCTTGACAATTCCTTTATTAAAAAGGAAAAAAAAAATTAGTGTCCCGCAATATCCATCCACCTTCCTCCCGGCGACTGCTGTCTTTTCCCTTTGACAGTACTTATATAGGCAAAGGCGGGGCCACACGCTGACATAACTGGATGACCTTCGCACATGATGTCACATGATCATGTGTGAGGTCATCCAGTTATGTCAGCGGGGGACCCCACCTTTGCCTATATAACAGCTGTCACAGCCAAGAGACAGCAGTCGTGGGGAGGCCTCCCAACGAGGCGGAGCTTTTTTTTTCTATTTTTTCTGGTCCATTGGGCGGCATGATTGAAGATGAATGGACATTGTGGGACACTTTTTTTTTCCTTTTTAATAAAGGAATTGTCAAAAACTGTCCATTGTGGTTTTTACTTTTTGACACTTTTTTTGGTGAATGGGTAGGGGTACAATGTACCCGATACCCATTCACATGGGGGGGTGGGTTCTGGGGCACCCTTGTCAAAGATGGCTTCCAGATTCTGATAAACCCTCCACTGCATACCCCGACAACCAATGGCCAGTGCTGTCCGGAAGAGGTCCTTGTCCCCATGATGGGGACAAGGTGCTTTGGGGGGACCTGGTATGGTTCAGGAGGGGGGATGGTCGGTTCCAGCCCCCTCCCTGGCCTGCCAGGCTGCTTGCTCGGATAAGGGACTGGCATGGATTTTGGGGGAGAACCCAGGCCAATTTTTTTTTACATTTTGGTGTGGAGTTCCCCTTAAAATCTATACCAGACCCAAAGGGACTGGTATGGATTTTGGGGGGAACCCATGCCATTTTTTTCTTAATTCTGTCACAGGGTTTCCCTTAACCACTTCAATGCACTGTATTATATACTCTGCACTTACTGCACTGTATATATTGTGACAGACAGCCCCTGTCAGTGATAGATGGGGTGTATCTGCCACGCAGGATCTTGAGGTTCTTAAGATAGATGAGTGAAAGTGAAAGGTCTGTAGGCAGCAAGGGGTTAAGGACTGGCCACACCTTGCTCCCCCACCTGGGGTATATTTTGACTTACCTGAGTAGAATCAGTGGTGGTGCTGAGAGAGATCGAAGCAGGCTGTGAGGGAACGTGCCTGCAGGACTGAAGCAGACTCAAAATAAACATGGGCAGGAAGCCCTTAACCTTGCACATGGCTGGATTACCTCTCTGAGAACTCTCTACTTGAAGCTCCCGTGGCCGTCCGGTCAACCCCAGTAACACAGTTGGTAAAGCTGAAAAAAGGAAGTCCTGAAAGGCCGGCGGAATGGTCGGAGCATCACACTCTGTTGAAAGACCCCCATCTGGGAAGCCCCAGAGGAACCCGTGGGCATCCCCAGTGTTGGCGGTGCAGTGAGTGGGGCACATCTCTGCTAACTGTCTCTTGAACTCGGAGCCTATGGAATGTGACGTAGTTCAACGCATGTCCCTGTTTGCTCGCCCGGGCCTAGTTGCTGATCCAGACATGCTGAGCTCTGTTGTAAAGATAAAGGGGAAAAGTGTACGTGCTCTCCTTGACTCTGGAAGACTGGTCATGCTGGTCCATACCCAGCTGGTGGACCCTGAACAGCTGATCCAGCATCAGGTAGGAGTGGTATGTGTGCATGGTGACTGTAATAAATACCCCACAGTGCTGGTGACCTTTGAAAGCAGCTCAGATTCCATTTGCCATGAAGTGGCGGTGCACAGTGTAATATTGGTGAGAGACTTTCCACTGTTCCAGGAATTTTGCAGTGGGAAGGAGAAGAGTCTTGACTCTGGACTTCCTAGTGGGACCGCAAGGGGGAACCCCAACCCCTTTGAACTAAAGGTTGTTGAAAATGCCGTAGGCAGTGACCCCTTATGCAAATGTGTCTTTTCCCCTAGCAGTCTGTGTGGGTGAACCGGAGGTTCCCCTAACAGAGGAAGCAAAAGAAAAAACTGTGTTTGCAACACCTGAGGGATTATGGCAGTATGTGTGGATGCCCTTTGGTTTAAATGGAGTTCCCGCTACATTCCAGTGGATGATGGATGAGATCCTGAGTTCACATCAATGCTATTCTGCAGCCTATCTTGATGATGTGGTTATCTGGAGCACAGATTGAGAAAGTCACCTACCCGGAGTCCAGGCTGTCAAAAACTCCATCAGAAATGCCGGCTTGACCGTAAAACCAAAGAAGTGTGCCATAGGGTTAGAAGAGGCCTAGTAGCTGGGATACACCATAGGGCGGGGTCTAATCAAACCCCAGGTCCATAATTTAGAAGCCATTAAAGACTGGCCTGCTCCAGTCACCAAGAAACAAGTGAGAACCTTCCTAGGCATGAATGGATATTTTCGGAGGTTCATCCCAAACTTTGCCACAATGGCAGCACCCTTAACTGACCTCACCAAAGGCAAAAGATCCTCTGTAGAGATTAGGTGGAATCCTGAGGGGGAAGCAGCTTTTCAAAACCTGAAGAAAGTCCTGTGTAAAAAGGATGGCCTAAGCTAAGGACTGTAATTCACGGGTTACTCGGTTCCTGACGCTCCAAGATTTCTCTTTTAAAGTGGAGCACAGGGCGGGTTGTAACCAGAAAAACGCGAGAAAGGAAGAGAGAGCAGCGCTGCTCTAAGCGTAATACATTAGTTAAAAAGAGCTTTAATTTGCTTTAAAAATACACTCACATTTGAGCAATGGTAATCAGGCATTGGTTCTTGTTGTTCTGTCAGCTGTCCTGGATGTTCCCTTGGTTCCAGCTGGGCAGCAGTGATGAATTATTCCCCGGCCGCTCCGGTGGCGTCAGTAGCTCAGAGGTTGGAGAATATCACAGCAGGCATGTCAGCAGGGCACATCAGCAGGAATCATCAGACGCTTGAGAACAGGGGGCGTGGCTTGAGCGCTGAAGTCATGCTCCCTGAGAACTGATCCATCACTGCTGCCCAGCTGAAACCGAGGGAGCATCCAGGACAGCTGGCAGAACAATAAAAATCAATGCCTGATTACCATTGCTCAAACGTGAGCATGTTTTTAAAGCTAATTAAAGCTCTTTTTAACAAATTTATTACTCTAATGCCACGTACACACGAGCAGACTTTACGGCAGACTTTGCCCGGCGGACTTTTCGACGGACTTTACGACGGACTTTCTGAATGAACGGACTTGCCTACACACAATCAACCAAAATCCGTCGAATTCGTACGTGATGACATACGACCGGACTAAAATAAGGAAGTTCATAGCCAGTAGCCAATAGCTGCCCTAGCGTGGCCTTTTGTCCGTCGAACTAGCATACAGACGAGCGGACTTTTCGACCGGACGCGAGTCCGTCAGATAGATTTGAAACATGTTTCAAATCTAAGTCCGTCCAACTTTTGAGAAAACAAAGTCCGCTGGAGCCCACACACGATCGAATTGTCCGATGAAATCCCATCTGCCGGGCAAAGTCTGCTGTAAGGTCTGCTCGTGTGTACGCGGCATTAGAGCTCTCTCTCTTCCTTTCTCTCATTACCACAGAGTCTCTTCTGCTTTCCTGATCTGGCTGCCACTTTCAACTCCCACCAGAACCTTTAACACAGATCTGGATCCAGAAAGAAAATGGACTAAAGCTTCCAAACACTAATTGGACTCTTACTATCATTATTATTATCATTATCGTTTACTTATCTCACTAGTGGCCCCTGCCAGCGCTCCATCCTACCCTCCTTAAACCAGAAAAACGCAGATGCTCTTTCTAGAACGCACAGTTTTATAGCCCAGTGTTCGAATCCATGGGTTCAAACAGTGGGGGGAGGTATGTGGCAGACAGCCCCTGTCAGTGATAGATGGGGTGCATCTGCCATGCAGGATCTTGAGGTTCTTAAGATAAATGAGTGACAGTGAAAGGTCTGTAGGCAGCAAGGGGTTAAGGACTGGCCACACCTTGCTCCCCCACCTGAGATATAATTTTGTAGAATCAGTGGTGGTGCTGAGAGAGAAGGAAGCAGGCTGTGAGGGAACATGCCTGCAGGACTGAAGCAGACTCAGTGAGGTCTATTAGCCAAGGGGCTTACATTTTGTTTGCTGAACTTTTGCTTTGAGACTATGTTTTCTACCCCTGCGTGGAAATGCTTGTCAGTTGCTGTTTTGCTGACCAAATAAACATGGGCAGGAAGCTCTTAACCTTGCACATGGCTGGATTATCTGAGAACTCTCTACTTGAAGCTAATCGCCCACAATTTATATACTAGACTGCTTGCACTGTATATAATATATATATATAGTCTACACTGAATGCACTGAATATATATACATTGTCTGCACTGTATATATATTATACACTGACTAAACTGTGTATATATATATATATATATATATATATATATATATATATATATATACTAGACTGTCTGCACACCACTAAATAACCTGCCTAATCTAGCTCAAGTTCTCTCAATCTCTCCACGTTATCACACTACATACAGTACGGAGGCCGTGTAAGCAGCCCTATATAGTGTGGGGTGTGGACTTAGCCCCCTGAGCTATGATTGGCCAAAGGCACTGTCAGGGTACACATGCCAGCAGACAAGTTCGCCCCTCTAGAAGTACTCCAAAGCGCAGAAGAACACTTATTCCCTTTGCTCATAGGAAACGAGCAATGGCGCATAGAAGTGCTGGTGCGCAAACAGGAGCCGTCGCGCATTCCCGTGCATGCCAAACGCTTGCGCGCACCCGCGCGCTCTTGCACGCGCCTGTGTGCACCCGTGATTGACACTGGGGCCTTCTATGTTCCTACCTGCACCGTGCATCTGACTGTCTTGCCGTGTATGACCCAGCCTGCCTGACCCTGCTATCTGTTGCTGTCATCTGCACCAGCTGCCTGCTAAGAACCTTCCGGAATCTTCTCCAGCCTTCCAGGACTTCCACCCTGCTGCCTGCAAGATTCCTTGGCACTCGTGCGACTCTGCACTCTGGCGCCTTCTGTTCACATTATCAGAGGCCCCGAGTCAGAGGTGTAAGGGAGGCCTTCCTCGTCCATTCAGGCTCTTCTACCAGGTATGTGATAGTATGAAGCACCCATGTCCGAGCCTGGACGAGCGACCTCCCCGGTGGATCAGATGCGCCATCACCTTACAGCACTTACTCAAACAGTCAAGAATCTGCAGGAGAGATACAGTCAGCTTGAGGAGCAGATACATGGACTCCCTTCTCCCACATCAGTCTCCGTCTTACCTGCATCTGTGGAAATTCCTCCTGCACCAACTGTAGTAATGCTGCCATCTGAACCCGAGTACCGACTGCAGAAAAGTTCTCAGGCGATCGCAGGAAGTTCAGGACTTTTCATAATGCTTTCAAACTGTACTTTTTATTACAGCCCCAGACCTTTTCTCTTGAAGCTACTAAGGTGGGGTATGTAATTTCCCTTTTACAAGGTGAGCCTCAGTCCTGGGCCCACTGTCTGCTGGAGCAGAATAACCCCTGTCTGTCAAGTCTGACTTTGTTCTTTAAGACCATGGCTCAGGTGTATGAGGATCCCCTGCAAACTGCCACAGCCGAGGCAGCCCTACATGCAATCCAGCAAGGCCCCAGAGCCGCTGAGGACTATGTGACAGACTTTAGACGCTGGAGCACAGATGTCAAATGGAATGAAATAATAATTGAATAAAAACGGCGCTGCCCTCAATATGATTGGGTGCTAATAGGTGAGATGGTAAGTAAACCTACACTAAGTGTTCATCATGCAATCTCACAGAATTTACAGAAATAACCAAAAACCAAAAAATCCAAAAGATAAAACACCCAAAATACAAATGTCGTAGCCTCAGTACATACAACACTACTACATGAAGAAAAATAAAAATAAAATGAAATTCCCCCAGTGGGTTATCAAAGTAGAGTGATAAAGTATAGGTGAACTGTGATTCAGTAGAAAATATTATATTTTCTCAAAACTCAAAAGTTTTGGGACAAGACGGCGTCAAGGGTGATGTGAATAATGTGGTGGATTATAGTGAGTTGGGTGTGTTTATAGTGTTACTATGGTCTCCGTGTACCATTACCATGTGTAAATAAGATCATGCTACAATTTCCAAAAATATTGGGACAACATGGCGTTAGTGAACCAAAAAAACCTTATATAGTGAACCATGAAAAAACTTAATTGTGAGATCTTATTAATCCACTCCCTATAAATTAAATGCGATCAAAACATACAGCAACCTTGAGTCCAGTTTAAAGTGCATATTCCAAAAAAACCTTATATAGTGAACCATGAAAAAACTTAATTGTGAGATCTTATTATAAGTTAAATGCGATAAAAACATACATCGCAGTCCAGTTTAAAGTGCATATTCAGCAATCATTAGCTCCTAAAGGACCCACGCAAGGGGTCTTACATTAATGACCAGGTGGAGAAGACAAAGTTCAACAATATAAATGCTGTTAATTCTATCCTTGGGGACACACTGCAGTGACTTCCGTGCCTTTCACTCAAGACGGTGACTTTCAGGTGCTCACCCCCTAATGCTACCCCACTCACCAGAGATGATCACCCCTACAGGGGTACCGAGCGACAGAGCGGGTGTCCCGGGACAGGTGGTATTCACTCCGAGTGTGCTTCCCTTCCTGTACAGCGTTCAGTCCTCACGGCTACTCCAGGAAACAGGATATTCCAGCTGCTTAACCTTCAGCTATCCAGTATACCGGAGAAAAAGAAACACAAGGGGGCCTCCTTGGTGTAGTACGTTGTGTAAAGTTTATTGCACATAAGCATTACAAAAGAGTCCCATTTCAAATGTCCACAGGTTTAAAAACCAGGTTACAAGCCAAAAAACACGAATTGAGGTTAAAACAAGCACCGCTGTGTGCAAGGTTGGAACCGGCAGCGAACTGCGGGCATGCGTTCCACCGTGCGTTCCAGCCAGCACTTCCGGGTATGACGTGTGAGCGTGACTCCGTCTTACGCGTTTCGTCATAGGACGTTCTCAAAGACCCATGAGTATAGACTATATAAGGTTTTTTTGGAATATGCACTTTAAACTGGACTCAAGGTTGCTGTATGTTTTGATCGCATTTAATTTATAGGGAGTGGATTAATAAGATCTCACAATTAAGTTTTTTCATGGTTCACTATATAAGGTTTTTTTGGTTCACTAACGCCATGTTGTCCCAATATTTTTGGAAATTGTAGCATGATCTTATTTACACATGGTAATGGTACACGGAGACCATAGTAACACTATAAACACACCCAACTCACTATAATCCTCCACATTATTTACATCACCCTTGACGCCATCTTGTCCCAAAACTTTTGAGTTTTGAGAAAATATAATATTTTCTACTGAATCACAGTTCACCTATACTTTATAACTCTACTTTGATAACCCACTGGGGGAATTTCATTTTATTTTTATTTTTCTTCATGTAGTAGTGTCGTATGTACTGAGGCTACGACATTTGTATTTTGGGTGTTTTATCTTTTGGATTTTTTGGTTTTTGGTTATTTCTGTAAATTCTGTGAGATTGCATGATGAACACTTAGTGTAGGTTTACTTACCATCTCACCTATTAGCACCCAATCATATTGAGGGCAGCGCCGTTTTTATTCCCTTATTATTTCATTTACCAGTGGACCCTTTGGGGTACTAAGTAGGAATAGGCAGCAGCTCTCATATTGTCCTAAGCGCGGACCCTTCTATCTATGTCAAATGGAATGATGCCGCTCTCTGTTACCAATTCCAGTTAGGTTTATCTGAAGCTCTAAAAGATGAGTTAGCCTGTGTCGGAGTATCTGGTTCCTTGGAAGCATTGATAACTCTGGTGATCCATCTTGACAGGCGTTTAAGAGAACGCAGGACTGAAAGATCGGCCAGGCGGTTGCTCCCACAGGCTCCCAACTCACCAAATCCAGCACAGCTTGGTACACCTCGTCCCTCTCTTTTTCCAGAGGAACGTCAGTATCGCCAGCAGAACTACCTGTGTCTATACTGTGGGAGTGGCCATTATGTCAGGTCCTGTCCAGGCAAGATCCACAGATGCTGACTTTCTCTTCTATCAACCAGTCCTTTCTGCCTCACAAGTCTACTCATCTGGCTATTCAGATCTTACTATAGCTGCCGGTTGGGGTCATCCAAGCACCGGTTATTGTTGATTCTGGAGCCTGCAGCTGTTTTTTTTTTCAAAATTGTATTTTTATTAGACTTTTATATGTTAAAGCAAGCATATAAAGAGTTGTTGCATAATGTAGAATACAAAGATATTGAAAACATAATGACATCAAAACAGAAAAACAATGGAGTATAAGATGCAGATGAACAGAATCCCCAAGTACAGAGCACAGGAGTGTTCTGCACAGCATGTCCAGGATATATAAAGTAAGCAGCCCAAAATTAGGTATTATAGGTTTAAAACCAAAGGTCAATCATATAAAGGGAAGGAGAAATATTTTGTAAAGTGTATATGGTATAGGATAAGAGACTCAAAATGACATACATAAAAAAAATAAGAAAGTGAGGGGAGGCACCATGATCACAAGTAATACAATGCCAATATACTTTAAGAAGCGATAGTCGGCATAGGGGTCCCAAATTCTGACTGATCCCAAAGTTTCCACACTTTATCAAATTGGGGGATAGTGTCATGTACTGAGGCCGTTAGATATTCCATCCTCTTAATTTCAGCCACTAGTTGTAAAAATTTGGACCAAGGAGGAGGTGCGCTGGAAAGCCAAATAGGGGAATAAGTCTTTTGGCAGCCAGCAAAATATAAGAAAGAAGCTGGTTAGCTCTTCTGGTTATGCCAGGGAAAGGGAGGCCCAACAAATAATTCAAGGGGTCAAGTGGGAAGAGTTTAATCATTACTTTCTGTATCAGAAGCCTCACCTCACACCAAAAAGGTGGGATCATTGAACATTGCCTAAATATATGGAATAAGAAACCCCTGCCAGTCCCACAATGCCAACAGCGCGGCAAGACTAAGGGGTTATATTTATGAATTATGTCAGGTGTTTTATACCAGAACATGAGAATTTTCATGGACGTCTCTCTTTGTGTCACACATTTGGAGGACTTGGAAACGGAGGACCAAATCTTATCCCACACCTGGACTGAAATAGGTCTGCCTATTAAATGGGACCATTTTCCCATATAATGATGTGTGGTCTCAGTAAGAGGCGTTGACTCATGGAGGATACGATGAATGGAGGATATTAAATGTGATTGATGGGGTTCTTAAGCGCATATGTATTCAAAGGCAGTTTCATTGTCAAGAGTTAAGGTTGGGGATTTAGAGTGAAAAAAGTGTCTAACCTGCAGGTAAAAGTGGAAAAGTTGGGGAGAGATATCAAATTTCTCATGTATAGTGTCGAAGGTATGCAGTCTTCACGTGATAGGATGTACTAGATCTCGAAGTTGAAAAAGAGGGGCATTGAGCCATGAGAAAATCCTACTGAAGGACATACTATCTGGTATGAGTGGATTAAACAATACATTTACAAGAAGGGAGCAAGGTGAGGCAAGGTGATAGTCCTTGAGGCATTTACACCAGATGGTTACAGTGAAAATCATTGGAGCAGTGCATTGACGTTTGAGAGTGGGTTTCAGGGATGGGGGCCACCCCAAACCAAGGACCTCGGGTGGATTGGATATAGCACACCCTTTTCAATGGCGGTCCACTGATTTGTTGCGAATAGAGTAGACCTGGAAGCAATAGGCCTTAAATGTGAGGTATAGTAATATTTAATAATGTCCAGTGCACCCATTCCCCCCCTGGATCTTGGGGCAAAAACCACAGAACTTGCTATGCGATGAGGCCTGTGCCCCCATATGAACTTTAAAAAACTCTGTTGAATTGCCTTTAATTGGGAGGAGAGCAAGGCAACTGGCGACGTTTCAAAGTGGTTCAATAGTCTAGGTAGAATAGACATTTTTAGGACATTAATCCTGCCCAACAGGGATAGGGGGTATTTTGTCCAAGCCGACAGGGATTTATTGATGTCCAAAACCAGGGGTGGAAAGTTTGCGGAGTAAAGAGAAGAGTAGGAAGGAATGAGAAAAACACCTGGGGGTTTGAGGGAGGTTTTGCACCATTTGTAAGGATAGAACTCTTTGAGCTGTGATAATATGGGTGATGGATGTGTATAGGTAGGGCTTCAGTCTTAGAGGCGTTGACCTTATAACCCGAAGTGGCCCCAAAGGAGGTCAGTAGTTTATGTAGTGAGGGAAGAGAAATCAATGGATTAGTGATAGTGAGCAAGATGTCATCTGCAAAAAGTGATAGCTTATATTCTCCCTGTCGCATCACCACCCCACGAACATCCGGATGAGAGCGGATGGACTCAGCCAGGGGTTCTAGACATAGAATAAAAAGCAATGGTGATAAAGGACAACCCTGCCGAGTACCGTTAGTCATGGGGAAGCTAGGCGACATGAAGGATAACATCTGTACTTGAGCTGTAACTGTCGAATAAAGAGCTTCTAAAGCTTTTAGAAAAGGGCTTCTAAAACCATATGTCTTTAAAACATTAAACATATAAGGCCAGCTCAGTCTATCAAAGGCCTTTTGTGCATCTAAACTTAATCACTTCCCTACCCACCTATATACATATGACGTTCACAGATGGGATCTCCCATCCTGGGTGGACGTCATATGACGGCCTCGGGTTCCTGGCCGCCTAGGGGGCGCGCGCGTGCCCACCGCGTTCCTCGGGACCCGGTGCGTGTGCCCGGCGGCCGCGATGTCCGCCGGGCCCGCAATTGCCCGTTAACTGGGCCGGACCGTGGATCTCTGTGTGTAAACACAGAGATCCACGTCCTGTCAGCTCAGAGGAGAGCGATCTGTGTTCCCAGAACGGAGGAACACAGATCGGTCTCCTCCCCTTGTGCGTCCCCTCCCCCTACAGGTAGAAGCATTCCCTAGGAAACACATTTAACCCCTCCCCGCCCCCTAGTGGTTAACCCCTTCACTGCCTGTCACATTTACACAGTAATCAATGCAATTTTATAGCATTGATCGCTGTATAAATGTGCATGGTCCCAAAAATGTGTCAAAAGTGTCCGATGTGTCCGCCATAATGTCGCAGTCACGAAAAAAAAATTACGATCGCCGCTATTACTAGTAAAAAAAAAAAAAAAAAATTTTTTTTTTTTAAAAATGCCATAAATCTATCCCGTATTTTATAGACGCTATAACTTTTGCGCAAACCAATCAATATACGCTTATTGCGATTTTTTTTACCAAAAATATGTAGAAGAATACGTATCGGCCGAAACTGAGGAAAAAATTAGTTTTTTTTTTTAAAAATTGGGATATTTATTATAGCAAAAAGTAAAAAATATTGTGTTTTTTTCAAAATTGTCGCTCTTCTTTTGTTTATAGCGCAAAAAATAAAAACCGCAGAGGTGATCAAATACCACCAAAAGAAAGCTCAATTGTCGTTTAAAATGCAACAGCGCTGAAATCTAAAAATTGGTCTGGGAAGGAAGGGGGTGAAAATGCCCGGTATTGAACAGGTTAAGATCAGTGCCTGTCGGGAGGTTCTATCCAAAAGATCTATCAGATCTACGATGGGTATTGTCCCCTGCATGTCTACCAGTGACAAAGCCCACCTGATCCCTATGAATCAATTTGGGGATAAGTCTAGATAATCTTGATGCAAGAATTTTGGTAAAAATGTTATAATCTGAATGGGCTATAGGCCTGTAATTATATATAGGGATCCTTGCCTGGTTTTGGGATGACGGAAATATATGAGTGAGAGAATTGTGGAAAAGGAGACATACCCTTAAGCAGGGATTCATAGAGAGTCAGCATGTGCAGGGACAGGATATCAAAGAGGAATTTATAGTAAAAGTAGGGCAACGCGTCGGGGCCGGGTGATTTTTATAGTGGGAGTTTCTTAACTATGGTCAGGAGTTCCTCAGTCGTAATGTCTATATTCAAACTGGCTAGGTCCTCTGAAGACAGTTTCGGGAGTTTTATGTTGGAAAAAAAAGTTTTAAACTTCTCCTGAGTGAAATTAAAATGGTTCTCCGGAGTCAGACAGTTGTATAATTTATGATAGAATTTGCCAAAGGTGTTTGACATTGCACGGGGGCAATATACCAGCCATACGCCTGTTGAAGGAAATCAGGAAATGAGTTAAATGGGCATGGATGTAGTTTGTTGACTAGCATTCTATGGGGTTTATTTGAGTATTCATAAAATTTTTGTTTTGTCCATAATAAAGATCTGGCTGCCCTACCAAGTTGTATTAGTTTGATTTTCTCTCTGAGAGAGGTGACCTTACGTAGTTTCGACACTGTGGGGTCACCCAATAGTCTCTGCTCCGCAGTGAGCAAAGCAGAAGTGAGGGACTGTATAAGACTATTTCTATCTTTCTTTAACCGAGAGCTTTCAGCTATGCAAGCACCTCGAAAAACCGTCTTGTGTGCCTCCCAAAGCGTGGAGAAGTCTGAGACTGACCCTATGTTATACTGAAAATATTCTTCTAGATTTTTGCTAAGATGTCACGTGAGACCTCAGATTGTAGGAGGTGATCATTTAGGCGCCAGTGACAGGACTTAGTGAAGGCCTGGGAGAGCACAAGGTTTATTGTAATAGGAGCATGGTCCGACCGTGTAATAGGTGATATGTCAGCCTCAGCTACATAGGATATGAGTGGGGCTGATATAATGAAATGGTCAAGACGTGAGTATATTTTATGAGCTGAGGAATAAAAAGTAAAGTTTAGAGGAGGGGTGTCTAATCTTCCACAAGTCAAATAGTTGATGAGACCTTATACACTTGCGAAAGGAATTGGCTTGGGATATAATTTTTTTTGAAGGCGTAATATCAAAGAGGGTTTGCCTATCTCTATTGGGTGACATAACCAGATTGAAGTCCCCGCCAATGATCATAAAAGGTTGTGAGGGGTAGCGAGGTGAGTCGAACAGTTTATTAAGAAAATCAACTTGGCCTGTATTAGGGGCATAGAGATTGATGAGTGTAAAAGAGGTAGTCATATATTCGCAATCCAATATAAGAAATCGACCAAGAGGATCGGCATAAGAGCTTTTAACCTTAATAGGGCATGATTTTCTAATCAGAATCGCCACTCCCGCCCTGCCCGAAGGATCTGAGGCAAGGAAGGAGGTGGGGAAATACCTTGAGGCAAATTTAAGCGATCCCTCTGACTTAAAGTGGGATTCCTGGATCATCACCACATCTGCGTCTGAGGCCCTGAAATCCTTCAGGGCCATCCAGTGCTTGCGGATGGAATCAAGACCCTTCACATTGTACGACATAATCTTTAAAGCCATGTGTGTGGACCCGTCAGGTAAGCTTGTGTAAAGGCAGAGACATCAAAGAGCACTAGAACATAAGAGACAAAAAAGATACAAATATGATCATAAACATTGCCTGTAGCAGCATTTCCTTGGTACCCAAATTTTAGCAGACATACCCTGTAATAAAACTGCAATTGGTTAGAAAGGTATGGGTAGAACATTTTCAACCTAAGGAGCTGATTGATATCCATGGACATAGTAGAAAACGAAAACCAACTGGGGAAAAAGATAAAAACAAAAAGGAACTGGAATTTTTGAAGACCTGAGAGTCAACTGTGTCTCAGGAGGCCCTGAACGAATGTCAAGGCCAGGTAGGGGTGTGTATGGACTTCTGTCAGGAAACTCTAGGTAGAGAGCTGGGAAGCACCGGCCGCTCGCCTTTTGAGCTCGGTAGCAATTGGGGTAAATCTGCCAGTAGAAGAACAGTTAACAGTACAGAGAAAATGTCAGCGGATGAACAAGAGAATCTGTCAACTGAGGCACAATGGCCAGGGAGGGAGAAACAGGCCATTAGTAACAGAACCTCATGGGATGAGGAAAAATTGTCTCTACCCTAAACAAAGAACAGGGTAGATACAAAAATTATATTAGGTCAGAACAGCAATTTCCATTACTCTTAAAATGGGAAGAGTCGGAAATAATCTGAATAATACTGTATGGATGGATCCAGAGAAACAGGAGCAAGACACTCAAGGAGATTGCTTGGAGGTGCGTAGGCGTTGGGGTGTGGAGAAACGTTTCTTGGACCTGTCTCTCACCGGGGTCCAGATACGGCTGGGTGTGTTAGGAGGTGGACGGGCCTGATTGTTTGGAGGAATCAAATCCTCTTCTGGGAGGGGAGGTAGACTGAGACTTTTCAAGAATGCCTCACCTTCCAATAGTTCACGCAGAGTGTGTTGTACTCCATCTTTGGAAACAGTGAGGCGAAATGGAAAACCCCAGTAATACGGAATCTTGTGGTGTAAATGCAAGGTGATTGGATGCAATTTCCTACGTTTAGCAAGGGTAATGGGGGAAAGGTCACTGAAAATCTGGAGTTTTGCCCCCTGGTATGTAAGTTGGGGTTTGTTACGCGTGGCTAGAGTGAGTGCTTCTTTGCCTTCAAAAAAATGAAATTTCACTATAACATCTCTGGGTCTAGCTCCAGCCGGAGGTTTTGGGCCCAAAGATCAGTGGGCTCTATCCAGGCGCCAGTCAATGTCCACCACTGTAGGGGCCAGGGTGTTAAAAAGACCCAGCAGATAAGCACGTAGGTCAGAGTCCCCCACTGTTTCAGGGATACCTCTGAAGCGTAAATTCTACCTCCTTTCTCTATTTTTCCAAATCCTCCTGCTGTAATTGCAATTGGGAGACTGATAAACATAAGTTGTGGTTTTCCTCTTCAATAGCCTGCACATAGTTCATCATCTCATCGAATTTGTTTTCAAGAGTGTCAGTACGTTCTCCAATTTGGTCTATCTCTCCTCTCAGTTCTGCAGCAGGCTTGTTCACCTCAGTGGAGACATTGTTTGTGATTTATTGAAGTAAGAGCTGAAGCTAAGAGTCTAGCTTGGCATCTAGTATTTCTGTCTAAGAATCTCATGTGGAGAAGATGAAACAAGGCCCGGACCTTGAGCAATAGAAGGTGGAGTGTTCACAGCATTCTCCACACCCATGGATGGATCCATCGCCGCAAACGGGTCTGTGGAGTAGTTTGAGGTTGTAAGTTGTGGCCTGGTGAGATAACGTTCCATATTTGACCCTTCACGGGGCCCAAACAGAGGCTTATAGTTTCGCTGTTGCTGGCCAACTTTGCCCATGAGATGGTCAAGGGATGTGGCAGATGGTCAGGCTTACCTCCAGAGCTGTAAAAGACTAGTATAGTGTTACGGAGGTCTCTGGGAGCAGACAGGCCTTTGAGCTCATTTAAAGAACAAAATCCATATTAGGTGGCGTGACCACCATTCATTTGTAAGCTACATTTATCTGTTTCAAAGGAAACCGTTTGGATATCTGTGGGAGGAGGTAATAATCCTAATGACAGGCACCGTTTAGTTAGTGTGAGGTTAGAATACAGGTAAGGTGAGAGGGAAGTGGCTAGGTGTAACTGGAGTCCCAAAATGGCCGCCGACTTCCGAGTGTAGGCCGAAGCCGCAGTCTTTCCTAATAGCAGTTGCCGGCCGTGTAAGTTCCGTCCTGTCCGATCTCCAGTACTCCCCACTAGGCTCAGCCGATGGATTAGCGGGAAGACACTGCCAGGGCACTAGCTGTGTGGGGGAAGGCAGATGGCCTGTCACTCACCGCGTCCACGGAGGAAGGAAGAAGCAGGCCGCAAGCCGCAGTAACGTCGGGCCGCAGGATGTCGAATCGGAGGATATCTCAAGTGATTTTCAGGCAATCCTCCCCTGCTATAGAGATATCCAGAGTCCTCCGGGAGGGGGTGGCTGCCGGAGTACTGGGATGCAGCGATTCTCCGACCCTTGGTTCTCTATGTTCCAGGGAGAGTGTGGGGGGCATGCAGGCCTCAAGATGGTGGCGGGCCTGGAGCCTGGAGGTCGAGAAGTTGATCTGTAAAATACACACAGCCGGGCACAGTCTGCAATCAGGGAGTAGTTGTAGATGTAGTACCCGATTCCCTGAAGGGTATGCTGATATTTCCAATGTTCACCGGGATGAGGCAAAGGAAGGATGGCAATGGATTGTCTCTGTTTGTGCGGAGCACAGCACAAACACTTCTTCCCTGCTTCGCGTCTGGACACGCCCCCGCCTGCAGCTGTTTTATTGATTTGACTTTTGCACTACAACATAAGATCCCACTACAGCCAAGACCTCATGGACTTTCAGTTCACCTGGCAGATGGGTCACGCATTAAATCTGGTCCTGTCACTCAAGAGACTGTTCCTCTACCGGCCACCATATCTGGTAATCACAGAGAACTGTTACATTTGGATGCTATAGCCTCACCCTTGTTCCCCATCATTCTGGGTATGCTATGGCTCCAGGCGCACAATCCCTGCATTCATTGGGATTCAGGAAGAATCGAGTTTCCTTCTCCTTATTGCCAGCAACAATGATTTTTCAAGCCATCTACCTGTCAGTTTCCTCTGCTATGTATAGACTCTGATGCTGAATTGTGTGCTTCTATTCCTGCACCTTACCGAGACTTTACTGATGTGTTTAGTAAGAAAGGAGCGGAGACTCTTCTCCCTCATAGGCCATACGATTGCCCCATCAAGCTCCTTCCTGGGGCCGAAATACCATTCGGGCGAATCTTCCCTCTGACGGAACCTGAACTTGCTACTTTGAAGGTATACATTGATGACAGCCTGAGAAAGGGGCTTATCGGTCCCTCCACGTCCCCAGCCGGAGCTGGAATTTTCTTTGTCGAGAAAAAGGACCATTCCCTTCACCCGTGTGTGGACTACCAGGACCTCAATAACATAACGATTAAAAATCGTTACCCCCTGCCTTTGGTCCCAGAGCTGTTTCAGAGACTCCGTTCTGCCATCATCTTCACGAAATTGAACTTACGTGGGGCATATAATTTGGTGCGTATTCGTGAAGGTGAGTGGAAAGTGGCTTTTCTTACCTGATCTGGACATTTTAAGTGCTTAGTAATGCCTTTCGGACTTTGCAACGCCCCAGCAACATTATAGCACTTTATTAATGATGTCTTCCGGGACTATCTAGATCTATTTGTTATTGTGTTTCTGGATGACATTTTAATATTTTCTTCTTTCTTAGAGACTCATCGAGAACATGTCAGAAAAGTCCTGTCCCGACTCAGACAGCACAGCCTATACGTGAAACTCGAAAAATGCAAGTTCGAGCGCCAAAGTATCCAGTTCCTGGGCTTTATCCTGTCCACAGACGGCATCAAGATGGATCCCCAGAAAGTCTCTGCCATCCTGGATTGGCCAGCTCCCACGGGGGTTCAACACTTTATAGGATTCACAAATTTCTAAAGGAAATTTTTTAAGGGATTTTCTGCAATAATTTCCCCTATTACTCAGTTGACAAGACAATGCAAGTGTTTCCAATGGTCTTCAGAAGCACAGTCTGCATTTGAAACCCTGAAAGGACTTTTTACATCTGCACCTATACTCCGGCATCCAGATCCTGCTCTACCATTTGTCTTAGAGGTAGATGCTTCAGAGATGGCAGTGGGAGCAGTTCTATCTCAACGTCAAGGGGCCAAAGCCTTAATACACCCTGTGGCTTTTTTTTTCTTGCAAGTTATGATGTAGGAGACCGAGAACTCTTGGCGATTAAAGCTGCTCTCGAAGAGGTGAGATACTTGCGGGAAAGGGCAGCCCACCTAATATTGATATTCACTGACCACCGAAACCTGGAATACTTACGAGCTGCAAGACGTCTGAAACCTCGACAGGCCAGGTGGGCGCTATTCTTCACTAGATTTGTCTTCCATATCACTTACAGGCCAGGGTCAAAGAAAACAAAACCGGATGCTCTATCCTGTATGTTCTGTGTGTCAGAAGGTACCTGCCCCTCCAGACACCATTCTTTCCCCTGGGAATTTTCTCTTGCTACAGGAAGATGTCCTGTCCCAGATTAAATACGCCTCTGTTGGAATCTCATCTTCTTCTGGGGTGGTGTTACAAGCAGGGGATGGATTGTTATGGCACAATGACAGAGTCTTTGTACCTGAAAAAGTGCGAGTTGCCGCCCTGGGTGTCTGCCATGACCATGCCCTTGCAGGACATTTTGGAATCCACAAGATGTCCGAACTCTTACAACGTACCTTTTGGTGGCCCAGTTTAAAAGAAGTGTCATGAAGCTTGGAATACTGAAGTATTTCTCCTTTGATTCTATTACACAGTGGGGGGGATCTGCTGCCCTGTTTTAAGGCTAACCCCCTCCAGACGGCTCCATGGTCTGGAAAGAAGGCATTGTTCTGTGTTTGACTGTTTGTTTATGTACTTTAATTACCCCTGGGGCTTCTCTGTGTCATTACACATATCAGTCCTCCTATTCAAGCTATCAGACCAATCCCTGCTGACCCTGTTTCAAGTCCTCATTTGCATGGCCAAGAGGACCTAATTGAAGACTAAAGTGTACTTTACAATTGACCAATAGGAAAGTGGTTGTTGGCGGCGGGGTGTTCAAACTGCTGTGTATAAAATTGTGTTGTGTGCATTCAATAAAGATGAGATTCCTGTTGGAACTTACATACAGCCTGCCTGGTGTTTGTTCTGAGCTATCACAACTGGATTTAAATGGCACAGAGCTGTAGTTCGATTCCCGGAGCATCGGATGACCAAACCATCAGACGTTGCAATCTGATTTAATAGCCGCAGAGGAGTGTCGGGAGAGTTGAACCGAGCGAGCAGGGGCTTGTTACAAGAAGATTGTAAAAAGTACATACATACCTACCTACCTGTCCTACCTGTGTTAAGAATAAGATTAGCAGGACGAAATTCTGGGGTCTGTTGAGACCCTTGCCAATTCCAGATAGACCTTGTGAAATGATTTCAATGGACTTTATCATGGAACTTCCTCCTTACGAAGGTCACTCTACCATCTTTGTGGTCGTAGACCGTTTATCGAAAATGGCACATTTCTTACCCATGAAGGGTACACCATCAGCTTCAGAGACAGCACAGATCTTTATTAAAGAAATTGTGAGACTGCATGGACTTCCTGTTAATATAGTGTAAGACCGCGGAGTCCAGTTCACGTCTAGATTTTGGAGAGCCTTGTGTGAAGTCCTGAAGATTGAGTTGTCAGCGTACCACCCACAGACCAATGGTCAAACTGAAAGGACCAACCAAACGCTGGAACAGTATTTACGCTGTTTTTCTTCCTTTTCGCAGGATGATGGGTGGCACTATTGCCATTGGCAGAGTTCGCATACAACAACTCAGAACATTCTGCCACCAAACAGTCCCCCTTTTTTGCCAACTATGGGTTTCACCCTTCATTCCTGACCACCACAGCCCCTGAATGTCCCATTCCAGCAGTTCAAGATACAATGAACTTCTTCAGTTCTGACAACCAAGTGTTGCAAAAAACCACGGACAAAGCCCAGGAAGACTATAATAAGTCTTTTGACAAGAAGAAACGGGAGATATGTTCCTGGAATCTGGTGATCAGTTTTGGTTAGCTACAACCAATCTAAAGTTAGCTTGCCCGTCTAAAAAATTGGGCCCTAAATTTGTGGGTCCATTTGCAGTGAAGAAGAGGATTAACAATGTGGCCTATGAATTGGCACTACCAGAGTCCTTTAAAATCCACCCAGTTTTTCATATTTCTTTTCTGAAACCTGCATGTCCGGACCAGGTATGTGATAGGCACCCTGCCTTTAGCCAATCATGGCTCTCCCAGCAGACCGCGCTGTGATTGGCCAAAGCATGCAGGTCAGGTGCTTGCTTTGGCCAATCAGCAGCCGTCAATGCACTACGATCTTGCAGTGCATTATGGGGCGATCCGCAGGACTCAAATTTGCAGTGAATGTCCCATATGTTCAAGTTGTTTGTGGACAAACGAACACCCAATGTTCAAATCGAACTTATGTTCAATTTGAACAACGGGACCATCCCTAGTCCAGAGAGAGCCACCAGTAGGTAGACTCCCAAGTATATGGTTTAAGCATATCTAATAAGTGGGGACCAATTTTTGCAGCTCAAAACTGACCTTCCTATATCCACGATGGTCCCCACTTATTAGAAATGCTTAAACCATATACTTGGGAGTCTACCTACTGGTGGCTCTCTCTGGACGTATCGTCCTTATACACCTCTATTCCTCATGATGTGGGGATTCAGGCGATTGAACATTTTCTGGCCGTGAACCCTCTCACTAATCCCCGACAAGCCCATTTTATTCTGGAAGCCTTATTGTTTTGTTTGAAACATAATTATTTTGATTTTGACAGGACCCACTACCTCCAGATTAATGGCACGGCTATGCTAATCTAACTATGGGTTTTTGGGAGCACCTATATCTTTCCTCCAATCATCTGTTTGCGGCCCATGTGATCTACTATGGACGTTACATAGACGACATAGTGATCATATAGATATATTTTTGTTGAATGTGCCATACACATGGATCTTACCATAGAATCCTAAAGATCCCTTACACATCCATCGATTATATTGGATTATAGATGCTCTTGCATTCTTATGCTGGGTTATTTGTCAGGTAATTTTATTGTTGTAATCTTATTGTTGTATTTCTATTTTAATCTTATTCTGATTCATATTGTATATATATAGCAAGGCCAGTATGGTGGCCTGAAATTTTGAGAGGAGCCTGGGGGGTATTTAAGCAGACCACCCACACTGGTCTTTGTCAGTTCCAGGGAGCGGTACTACACGTCACTAGGTTGACTCTTCCAGCTCACCTCATGTTCGTGAGTCTGTGCATTCTATTGCAAGTGCATCGCGGCTTCTCCATTCGTGGTCTTCGTCGGTGGTTCCTGCTCACTGTTGCAGGAAGGATTCAAACCTTTTCGTAAATGTGCAGTCTTGCGATTCGTTATGCTTCCTATGTTGTCGCTCATGTCCCGACATCATTTGGCACAGGCCTAGTACGTTCTTAGGTTCTTATGCCTTGCTTGTCATCCCATCTGCAAACATACGATTCATTTGTAGATCAAAGCCTCCGAGCAGCTGTCGGTCGTTGTCCAATATCACTCGACATTGGCTTCACAGCTTATAGGATTCACTGTCCATGGGGTTGCCTCATCCATTTGGAGATGAGCATGTATTGCTTGTATGGGTTCTGTGGCTGATTGAGGTGGTAATTAGACCCACCTGGTGCCTTGCTTGCACCTTGATTAGCCTGGGGGTTGGGTGGTTGGTTGTGTTTGGATTCAGAGCTAGGGGTGGCATACACTCTACAACCAATTTGCATCAGATCCATTTAATACTACTTACTACCGATTCGTATCGGATTAGTTTAATACATTTATAACCAATTCATATTGGAGTCATCTCTCTTTACAACCCGATTCGTAGCAGATATCACTTCATACATTCGAACCATTGTCTATCATGTTCCCCATTTTTAAAACTGTCGTCACCTCATGTCGTAAGTCCCTTGCCTCATTCTCACTGCTTCGTAGAAATCTCACCATATCATTTGTGTGTATTCATACTCATTTGTCAAGATTTATACCTCATTCGCGCTCAGTCACATCAGCGGCGTAATGACTCGTGGCACCCCACTGCTTGGGACCATTCATATCTAGACGCCTAGGCAGCACGAATGTTACAAATACACGTAACTCACTCACACTACAGCCACTTCCCGAATCAAGTTGCATCGGCGGTGTATGTCCCAAATCCTCTGCCCTACATACCACACCTCCTACAAACACCACACCTCCTACAAAACCCACCGTTACTCACACCAACAGCCCGATCCGAGTCTAGTCGCATCACCGGCACAACAATTCAGACCCTCGGCACTACAAACCTCACCATTACTCACACCAATAGCCCGATCCGAGTCTTGTCTCATCATCGGCACAACGATTTGGATCCTCGGCACTAAAAAAAACCCACCGTTACTCACACCAACAGCCCGATCCGAGTCTAGTTGCATCATCGGCACAACAATTCGGATCCTCGACACTACAAACCCCACCGTTACTCACACCAACAACCCGATCCGAGCCTAGTTGCATCATCGGCACTATGATTCGGATCTGTGGTGCTACAATCCTCACAATTACTCACACTCCAGCCCGGTCCGAATCTAGTCGCATCGGCGGTACAAACGCAGCGGCACAACGATTCAGATCCTCGGCTCTACAGTCAACACCATTTACTCACTCTGCAGCCCGATCCGAATCTAGTCGCATCGGCATGACATTGTGTGCTATCAAGCGTAAACATACACATCTCACTCCATCTATTTGTATGTTGTTGCGTGTATGTTGTTGCGGTCGGTCATTCCTACATGCTAAAATTCCGCCATCTTTTGTTTTCGCCTTCCTGATAAGGCTGCTTACTTACAATCGTTGCAAGCATCTCAGCAAGTGGCTCAAATTGGCCACTCTCTGTCTCCGGTGGCAAATCGGCTGCTCACCTATTCTCTGTCGCTTCCCCTTTAGGTCAGTAGAGTTTTAGTTGGTCCATCCTGCACCAGGTTTGGACGGTATTCCCTCAGAAAAAAAAAAAGTGTGTTCATAAAAAAAACACACACTGACGACAGGGTTCGCACCTTCACCAGGGGGCCAGCCATGCCCCAAACAGCTCTTTGCAACCCCCCCTTTTTAATCAATTTCCTATGTCACCTTACTACAGGTCCCCAGTCGACCTAGTCGACCCAGTTCTCGACCCCAACCAGGACTTCACAGCTAGGGCATCGAGTCAGGTGCACAGTACAAGAGATCCTCCCTTGCATTTCCCTTGAGCACTCTTTCACTACATCTTTTACTTCACATACATGTTTTGAGTTGCTCCTGAGTAACTGTTACATACTTCTGTGCACTTCACTCTGTTTTCGAAAGGAGATCCTTCACTACGCAGACAAAGCCACTCAACGTCAAGCTTGCTGGCAGTGCAAGTGTTAGCAGGCCGAACATATGTTAATAAGCTACAGATCGCAACATTCTTACTTAGAATACCAGACTGCAGCTCCCCGCCCCAGTACGCTCTGTGGGCTCTGGTTCACTAGTTTGTGCTGAGCACAGACGGACACCTGAGCTATTGGTTACCTGTCCAGTTACCTCCTGGCTCCCCTCGGTTGCCACGCATTCTTGAGTTCTCAAAATTTCCACTCAGCATCGCTTGTACGCAAACCGGCTTCTTTACTACACCTACCCAACACATCTGTCCCCTCCTACCTTTGCAAATTATCTTTAACATATGCATTCTCCCCTCCTTGCCTTTTAGCTGAGGCTATGCCGCAGGCCGTCAGCGAAGACTTTGCCTCTACCCCACCGTCACCCTCTGCGGGTTCAGGAAGTGGTGGCACCCAATCTCCCAGAGCTTGGACCATTCCCAAACTCACAGCAGAATTGCGGAGCAGGGGTATTTCCTACCCAGCCACAGCTAGGAAAGCCGAGCTTTTTAGGCTGCTATTCCCACTGCCAGCAGCAGCCCTACCAGGCACCCAGGCATCAATGCAGTCTATATCCTTGACTATCGCTTAGCTTTAAAAGAGAAAAAAAAAGGATCGGGACTTGCAACTACACTCACTATAAGCTCCTTCATGTTTGCCTCCCATGCCATAAAGCATATCCCAAAGTCACGGGCAGCATTAGGCAACTAAATACATCATGACTAGGCCACATGCATGTCGGGTGGCTCGGGTTCTACTTATCCTCCCACCCGACTTCCTCCCTGGCCGCCTTTCTCGTGCTGGGATGCACCTCAGGATTCCACACCGGCCTCATCACACTGACCCACACGACTGCAAGAACCTACTCTCAACTACCACCGACGAGTCTGCCATTATCATCTTGTTATAAACCAACCTGGACCGGGGGTACATGATCGCCCCGTTTCCAAAGTCACCTTTCACCATCTGGAGAGTAAGCCCTATTGGACTTGCAGAGGGTATGTATTCTAATAAACTTCATTAGTGTATGATGTGTCCACGCCTCATTGTTCTCACATCCCAAGTTTGAATTCCTTAATACCCTCAGAAGAATTTTCCCTTAAGCATTCATCAGTCGACCTAGCCATTCAATCCGTCATTAGTATCGGAGTAGGCGCTTAGCAGTCCAAAGCGGACATCTCAGACGCTTTCAAATTACTGCCCATCGAGCCATCCCTCTAGCGATGGCATAGGGATCAAGTGGAAAGGCTTTTATTATTTCGCCACCAAATTGTCATTTGGTACTAGAAAAAAAAACACAGCCCGTGGCTGTTCAATACTTTTGCCCAGTCCCTCTTCTGGACCCTGTCGCATCAGGCACATTGCCAGAAAAGTCATCTACTATCTCGATGACTTCCTGCGCATCAAAGTACCCGGTGAGCCCCCGTAGACGTTGACAGCTTAAGAGGGATATTTGGTGATTTAATGTGCCCATAGCAGAGAATAAAGTGGAATGCCCGGCACAGGCCATCACCTTATTGGGTGTCACGCTCGACGCATGGCCTGCCTCCCGACAAGTTGACCCGCATCAGGTGGGTCATTCACACCTTTACCCTTACTCGAGGGTGTACCAAGAGACAGCTACAATCCTTGCTGGGCATGCTCGATTTCACAATGAGTAGGGATGAGCCAAACACCCCCCTGTTCGGTTCGCACCAGAACATGCGAACAGGAAAAAAGTTTGTTCAAACACGCGAACACCGTTAAAGTCTATGGGACACAAACGTGAATAATCAAAAGTGCTAATTTTAAAGGCTTGTATGCAAGTTATTGTCATAAAAAGTGTTTGGGGACCTGGGTCCTGCCCCAGGGGACATGGATCAATGCAAAAAAAAGTTTTAAAAACGGCCATTTTTTCAGGAGCAGTGATTTTATTAATGCTTAAAGTCAAACAATAAAAGTGTAATATCCCTTTAAATTTCGTAGCTGGGGGGTGTCTATAGTATGCCTGTAAAGGGGCGCATGTTTCCCGTGTTTAGAACAGTCTGACAGCAAAATGACATTTCGAAGGAAAAAACCCATTTAAAACTACTCGCGGCTATTGCATTGCCGACAATACACATAGAAGTTCATTGATAAAAACGGCATGGGAATTCCCCACAGGGGAACCCCGAACCAAAATTTAAAAAAAAAATGACGTGGGAGCCCCCCTAAATTCCATACCAGGCCCTTCAGGTCTGGGGACGAGAGGGGGGACGAGAGTGTGGCCCCCCCTCCTGAACCGTACCAGGCCACATGCCCTCAACATTGGGAGGGTGTTTTGGGGTAGCCCCCCAAAACACCTTGTCCCCATGTTGATGAGGACAAGGGCCTCATCCCCACAACCCTGGCCAGTGGTTGTGGGGGTCTGCGGGCAGGGGGAATTTCGGAATCTGGAAGCCCCCTTTAACAAGGGGACCCCCAGATCCCGGCCCCCCACCTGTGTGAAATGGTAAGGGGGTACTTACCCCTACCATTTCACTAAAAAACTGTCAAAAATGTTAAAAATGAAGAAGAGAAGAAGAGAAGAAGAGAAGAAGGAAGAAGAGAAGAAGATGAAGAGAAGAGCGGGAGCCTCCCCCCATGCCATGGGTGCGGAGCGGCCCGAGGAGAAGAAGATAGAAGACGCCACGGAGGAGATGCTGGACAAGAACGCTGGAGGAAGAACCAGAAGAACCAGAAGAAGAAGAAGATGAAGGAAGATAGAAGAAAGAACAAGCATTTAAATAAAGGAATTGTCGAAAACTGCCTCTTGTCATTTTTAACATTTTTGACAGTTTTTTAGTGAAATGGTAGGGGTAAGTACCCCCTTACCATTTCACACAGGGGGGTGGGATCTGGGGTCCCCTTGTTAAAGGGGGCTTCCAGATTCCGATAAGCCCCCCACCCACAGACCCCCACAACCACCGGCCAGGGTTGTGGGGATGAGGCCCTTGTCCACATCAACATGGGGACAAGGTGTTTTGGGGGCTAACCCAAAACACCCTCCCAATGTTGAGGGCATGTGGCCTGGTATGGTTCAGGAGGGGGGCGCTCTCTCGTCCCCCCCTCTTTTCCTGCGGCCTGCCAGGTTGCGTGCTCAGATAAGGGTCTGGTATGGATTTTTAGGGGGACCCCACGCTGTTTTTTTTTTAAATTTTGGCCAGGGTTCCCCTTAATATCCATATCAGACCTGAAGGGCCTGGTATGAAATTTAGGGGGAACCCCACATCATTTTTTTTTAAATTTTGGCCGGGGTTCCCCTTAATATCCATACCAGACCTGAAGGGCCTGGTATGGAATTTAGGGGGACTCCCACGTCATTTTTTTAAAAAATTTTGGTTCGGGGTTCCCCTGTGGGGAATTCCCATGCCGTTTTTATCAATGAACTTCTATGTGTATTGTCGGCAATGCAATAGCCGCGAGTAGTTTTAAATGGGTTTTTTCCTTCGAAATGTCATTTTGCTGTCAGACTGTTCTAAACATGGGATACATGCGCCCCTTTACAGGCATACTATAGACACCCCCCAGCTACGAAATTTAAAGGAATATTACACTTTTATTATTTGACTTTAAGCATTATTAAAATCACTGCTCCTGAAAAAACGGCCGTTTTTAAAACTTTTTTTGCATTGATACATGTCCCCTGGGGCAGGACCCAGGTCCCCAAACACTTTTTATGACAATAACTTGCATATAAGCCTTTAAAACTAGCACTTTTGATTTCTCCCATAGACTTTTAAAGGGTGTTCCACGGCATTCGAATTTGCCGCGAACACCCCAAATTGTTCGCTGTTCGGCGAACTTGCGAACAGCCAATGTTCGAGTCGAACATGAGTTCGACTCGAACTCGAAGCTCATCCCTAACCATGAGTATCATCTCTCAGGGGCGGTCCTTCATCTCACTCCTCTTAGTTTCCTCTCACAGGCGCAAGATCCCGACCGAATTCCTAGGCTGGACACAGCAGCAATAGTGGATTTGTCAATGTGGGACGAATCTCTCACGAACTGGAATGACATTTCAATGATCATTCTGTCAGTATCCTCTTCATTACCTCGGGTAGCCATGGACGCCGCAGCCTCTACAGGCTTTGCGGCAATTATTGTCCCTTATTGCTTACAGGGCCATGGCAACCAGAAATCCTCCTGAGCCTCGGGTTTAGTCAGTCATTCTCACTATTCGAACTCCACCCCATTGTGGCTACAGCTCAAGTCTGGGGCAGCACCTGGGCAGGGCAAACAGTGACGTTTGCCACAGACAATCAGACCACAGCTAATATCATAAATATAGGCAGGTCCAAATCGCTAGCCATCATGTCCTTCCGGCGCAGGCTGGTGCAACTATCCCTGCAGCATCAATTAAAAGTGCACTGCATCTATATCCCGGGCAAGTGCAAAGACTCGGCCGACGCACTATTCTGCTTTAACTTTGCAACATTCTTTTCATAGGAACCTGGAACCGACCTGATCACATCTCTTATCCCACCTTGGTCACAGCTGACACTGGATTAAAGCAACACCCACGCGATGCGACCCACCTTGTAATCAGACGTTATCCCGCAATATCGTACAGCCTGGAATTCCTACGGAAGGTTCCTAGCCCCAAACCCCAGGGCAGTGTTGGGAGATCTTAAACATATCCTGGCTCTATCACATAATACCATCAGACTCTACTTAGCTGGCATCCTGCATTTCGTCTCCTTACAGGACCTTACCAAGCAATCCTTGTTCTCTGCCCATGCAGTCAAAACCATCCTATGCAGTATCCACAGGCAGAAACCCTAAAATTAGTAGCAAGCGCCTACTCGGCACTAGCGCCATCGTCTACATGTCTACCATCCTGTCACGTTCCCCCTTCGGGTTACTGCCCAGCCTGGTCCTCCAAGCAGCCATCTACCTGGCCTTTTATGGCTTCTTATGTCCAAGCAAGTTCACAGTCACCGGCCCCGACCGTCAGGTACTACGCAGACGCCATCTGACATGCCATCAGAATCATGTCATCCCGCACCTCGTAGTGTCCGAAAATGCAACAGTCCGGTCCCAGGCTAGATTTCAAGCTGTTCCAGACTCACAACACCTGGTGCCCAGTGGCCATTCTAGACCAGTCACTATCTTATGTGCCCAATCTGTTGGAGTCTAACCCATTGCTACCTTTCCTTACCAACCCTCTGAGTGGCAGCCAGTTCACGAGACACATTAGGATCCTCTCGCTTAACTTAGGCCTTGACCCAGCCGATAATCTGGATATTCCTTCCAGAATCTGAGCAGCGTCAGCAGCATCACAACGCAGGGTACCGGGGCCAAGTCATCAAGAGAATGGGCAGGTGGAAATTCCACTTGCTTTGCCTGATACATTCCGAATCAAGCAGAAATGTTATAAGCCTTCAGCAAGATTGCCCAGTAGAACATTATCAGCTCGAATAAATAATTACCTCCCTAACCAAGTGTTTTGCCCCCTTCTCTTGGCATACCATCCAGCAGACCAGGGCACACTTCAGGTCTACTTTATTGTGTTAGTCTTGTGACGTGTTTATGTGGTTCACATCTCTCCCAGACATAGGGCTCTGGCTATATATATATATATATATATATATATATATATATATATATATATATATATATATACATATATATATATATATATATATATATATTACTGCCTATATATTCCTTATCTACCTCTATTTTGGCTCAGTAATATAGTCAGTGTCAGTCCTATGAGACCTTCTGGCTGACTTCCTGGTGTCCATTGGACCAACAGTGGATCCCCTGACATCTCTACAATGCGTGGATACTTGCCTTGGACAGCACGAGAGATGCCACATACAGATGAGCTTGTTTTTAATCTTCATCCTGTGAGTGTCATTGCTTTCCTTGCCATTAAATTGTTCTTTAATACTTCACTCAGGTGGAGCTTCCTGTGTTCCCCTTTTCTATCATCCTGTTTTACAGAGCTGGCTTTCTCTGAGGACAGCTACCGCCAAGCAGGAATAAAGAAGAAATCTTTCAATGGGAACTTCTGATCCATTGATACCTGTCTCAAAGGGAATTATACTCACTGCACATGAGACGCCGGTGCAAACTCTGCTGAACACATGTTTTTAAAAGCTGAAACCGGCGATTAGAAATGCCTGTTTTGCTGCATTTGCATGCCGCGTTTAACCACATTTTTGGGGGTTCCTAGCACAGCACCAAGTGGCCCTAAGATATGGGGCCCCAAAGTCGGGTTGCAAAATGTCAAGCACTTCTGCAGCAGAGAATGACATTTTGGGACCTGACTTTGGGGCCCCATATCTCAGGGCCACTTGGTGCTAGGAACCCCAAATATAGATATGTTATGGTGTTAGTCCAACTCTGTTAGCACACCAAATTTGGGGTCCCTAGCTCCAAGTGGCCCCGAGATATGGGGCCCCAAATTTGGATCGTAAAATTTTCCTTTAAAAACACTAATAAACGCAAACGCGGCTAAACGCGGTACCGGCGTTTAGCCACGTTTAGCCACGTTTGACGTCTGAAACATGGAAAACTTTTGCGTCTGCACCCATTTTTTTGCTTCTGGAAAAACTAGGTTAAACACAACTGCCTAAAAATGCCAAAAAATGAGACTGTGTACATGGACACATAGGACAACATTGAATGAGTTCAGGGGCAGTTGAAAAAAGTGTCCAACTGCCTCTGAACACGTGTTTAACAGCGTTTTGTGTGCATGAGGCCTAACTGCGGCGGCTGCTCGGCATGTGGTTAAGAGAGATCAAAATTTCTTGCTGACAGAATGACAAATTTAAGTTGAAGCGCTTTCTGAAACATCAGATATCATACATTAGGCCTAGTTTTGTTTTCTGCATTAGTACCTTGGAATTCCAGGAAACAGTAAAAGTCAGTTAATTGCTATTAAAGTGTCCATGTGATATTGTCAATATATATTTTTTTCCTTTTCCTTTTAAAACCTTCAGTGCTAAACTCATCAAGAGAGGGTTTTTTTTATTCCTTATGTTACATCACTAGGCAATTTTTATATTTTAAAAAGGTACAGACCAACAAAGTGGAGGTGATTCCATATATTTCGCGCAATCTTTAAAAAAATATATATATATTTCTTTTTAGAATGTCATGTGGTTAACCTCCAAACATCAAATGGCTTCGATCAATAAAAATACCATCCAGCAACTACTCAATTCCTGGTCTACTGCAGCTTTTCCCCAATTACTTACTAATACAGTCATAAAACAATATTTCAAAACAAATCGCTACAGACGGCCTAAAGTCCCTAAAGTGTACAGCCACTGAAGGTAAATATTTGCTTTAGTCTATTAACTGGTGCGGATACCACTGTTTCATACTGGCCATGTTTGTGAGTGTGATTCTGGAATGAAATAGGGAGTCTTTAACCTCTACAGGACATTAGAAGGTAATGTAATGATATGAATATTTTAGGGGTCATTGGATTTTGCAGCACAGATTTAAAAGTAATTACATCTCTGCTGCTACCTTTACTGACAGTCCTTTAACTGGATTTAGGTATATTTATATCTGCAGATAATATAATTTTACTCAGCCACTAATATTTAATACATTAGATTAAACATCCAATTGGAATTGTTTTTATTATTGTCCTAGGTATGTATAAAGCTAGTAAACCTGTGCATCCAACTATGGTTTAAGAGCATACTGAATTTGTTACTTTTTTCCTTTTCATTTTCAGCTTGTGTGAAGAAACATTAAAGTGTTTTCAGGTTTACAAGGGAATGGTTTTTTTTTGCTTTTTAGGTATAAAAGACATGAGCTGGATGTAATTTTTTTGTAATAATGTGTATTAACAAAATTGAATACTGCTAGTGCACAGAGCCTGAGAGACATGTGCTGCTGCAGAGGAGACTGCCTGCTGGGAAAGGACCACATGCTGCATGTGTTGTACTGATGTTCCAGAGTGTTCCAGGCCTATCCTGCCTTTTAGTGTTCCGGTTATCCAAAAAGACTTGTGTTCCAGTTACCACCACTTGCTACAGCTGCAGATTGCTGGTTCTTTTTGACAACTATTATAAGACTGCTTTGGACCAGAACTGGAGCCAATAGTGTTGAGAAGCCTCTGGCCATCATATTGTTTACTTAATTGAGCACTGCAATGAAAGGGACCTATCATTGGCAGACTGAGTACATTATCTCACTGGTCAATGGTTAAGTAGGGTATCGCTGCAGTAGGTAGGCTGTACAGTTATTGCCAAAGTTTAGCTCTCTTAAGGGTTAAAAACATGCCTTGTTTGCATTTATACACCGGTTGCTTTCCAGGAGGCTGCAGAGAATGATCAGTGAAACCTTGTGTTGTATTGCTCTGATACTGAGAGTGTATTACTGTTGAATCTATCGTCTTCTAAACCATTCTCATTCAGTGCTTTACTCTGATTATTAAAGCCCATTTAAACCAATAATGCAATAGTTTTAGTAAATATAAACTGCTAAATACCTTTTTTCATCAGCAGTTAGAGCAGTCTTGTGACTTCTATCAGTATATGGTTAAAGCTTGTAGGAGTTTTCATTCTCCTATGACTGTTCATTGAGGGAGGCTGCAGGACCCCTGTCCCTCTGTCTGGACAGTGCTGATTGGCCCTGTGCTAATCATATCCACTCTCCCAAGAAAAAAAGAAATCTCTAGCAATACACACCAAACTGTGCATCTTGTCCCGTAGACTCTGTTCTATCAGGATATTAATTAGAGACAGCGGAAAAAGGGGAGGAACAGAGAAGACAGGATCAAACAGCCTTTTTACACAATGCAGAAGATTAACCCCTTAGGTTCCACCGTGAGTATAACAAGCATGCCTTACTGCATATACCGACTGATATTTTTGAATGTTACTGTGTAGAAGCACTAAAGAGCAAGTATTCAGAAATGGAATAGTACATATCTATTGTCTTTATGTATTAAAATTTCATGAAACAGGCCAAATGCATTTTGGAGGACTTTGAGAATCCCTTTTACAGAGCCTAAAGATTACAATGCAGGCAAAGACTGTGGTGAGCTGAATGTATGAGCCTATTAGGTGTTATAGATAAAAAAGTGAAAGTGCATAAAAGCAGTTTTTGGGTGGTGTTCTCTACAGAAGGGGTCTCAATCCCTCTTGAAATGCATTGGAATATTTCATAAAATGTAAATACATAAAAAGATTTATCAAGCCCAACTTTCAGCAAGTAAGTAGTTTGTGTTACAGTGTGAGCTTGAAGCTCTAGTTGAGTCACCAGCTGGCCAGCTGTTGTATTACACTTGATACTGGCAAACTGACAAGTCTCATACACAACAGTTACATGAGATGACTCTGTTGGAAAGACCAGCAGTTCTGCGTTTTCACTGTCAAGACAAAGCCAGTGAAATAACTAGTCAAGCTGTTGACAAGTGGCCTGCAGTAACACAGGCACTCTTCTAAAAGGTCAGAAACAATATCCTTTTTTCCTAAATTTTCTGTTTCTATTATAATCTTGTACATCTATAGTGCTGCTCTAAAAATAGATTTTTTTCGACACAACAGGCTAATTTAATATCAACTCATGCTTTAATAAAACATGACTGTGGTAATATTTTACAGGTCATGTTTTTCATTGAATTTCTAAAGATTTCTATTCCTATTTTCTGTGCCATTTCTATTTTTAACTTCTGACACATTCACATCGCCACAAATAACAATAAGAAGTAGAAAAGAATAAATAATACACAGCATGGTAAATGGCTGTGCTTTTATGACCTGGATGCAATTAATTGCCTATCAGTTGACGCAGGGCCTCATGGAGCTCAGAGTGTCTGTGGGTGAATGTCAACTCCTTTTAGCTTGGCATTACATCAGAGAGTATTACAAACAGAAAATGCAATATGGTAACAGCAACAGCTGTAAGTAGGATCATGTAATAATGTAAAAATGAATGCCTTAGCCTCATATATGAAAACATAATTGTTTTGGCTACTGTATTATGCCTAGGTTACAGTAAATATCACCCAAACCATCCTCTTCACTCCTCCCAGGACCTCCTGCACTCCAGCTCTCTCATCATGCCCTCCCATACTCGCCTCCAGTACTTCTCCAGACCCTTTCCTTTCTTCTAGAACTCTCAACCTCAGTCTGTCCAGCTATCTCCTACTCCACCTTTAGGTAACCCCTGAAAATTCAAAGCTTCATAGAAGACTATCCCACTTTTACCAAATAAACTGTACTTTTACTTTCTTCATCAGCTGTTTTCACATTAAAGCTTATAAGAGCGCTTTCCCTCCAATGCATAATCACAGCCCCTTAGAGTGCATGGTGGTCAGTAGTCTTTCCTTTTTCCTTTCCTTTTCCTTTCCTGGGAGGAGGATCTATTTAGGATCTGTGTATGGAAAGAGAGCAGTATGAAGCAAGCATAGAGCATAAAGCATAGGCCATTTTCTGGGACATGTTAATGCAAACTGTATAGATCTGTAATGGACATTATATAACTAAAAGACCATAGACTTCCTAGTAAAGTTCACTGCAATGCTTTATTACTGACTGTGTATGCAAGACAAAAAGAGTTATGTGCATATAAAGGTGAGTGTGAGTGTAAACCTGATATACTGTACCTAGGAGCTGGTGGTGACTAGCTGGAATGAGATTTACCCTCCTGACAGTGGTTTAGGAACCCTCAAGTTGTGTCATGTGCCAGGTGGCCTGGGCCCCTGTGTTACTAACCCCGGAGTCCTAGCCTGAACTATAAAATATGCAGGGTCTTTGAAGAGAGTATGCTCCAGGTGTAAGATGTTATAAGGGGTCGGAAGTGTTGCAGGTCAGGAGGATGCAGTGTGCCGGGTCTTGGACTTCCCATCACTGCACATGAGTAGAAGTATAAAACAAGTAGATTTTATTGAATTAACATCAGCATATTAAAAAACACATATTTATTTAAAAATATATATCTCTGTCTATTCATTCAGGAGGTACAACTAACAAAGATGGCAGTACCAGTTCACCCTGTTTTCCCGGTAAATTGGCATGCTCAACATGTTTTGCGGGTGTTTACCGCTTCTTCAGGAGATTTTGTTTGCATACTATGGTGTTATAAGAACAGAGACAGTATATAATACTACAGAGATAAGAAAAAGAGAAACAAATTAATTATAATATACATAATAAGACGTCACATAACATAACCAGTATTAACAACATAATAGTAGCGAGCATGGTGTTCCTCCCAAGAGGTAATCATGGCCCTTACCAGAGGCAGCAACATAGGCCGCAGTCCAGAAAGAGTGGGTCCGCCCTGGCGGACGTGGGAGCCCTCCCACAGGCAAGGAGCAGAAGCAGCCAGGAATCTTTTAGAGAATGTAACAGATGATATCATAAATCCAATCCCAAGCTATTTGCCAGTCAGCAATATACAATATAACAGTGGCCAGAAGCTTATGATAATAAAGAGTCATCATACCAAGGATATAACTTCAGCAGACAGCCAAAAGTTTGCTCTGGAATATTTAAACTGAAGCCAATTATGTAGCCTCAATGAAAGATCAAGGATTGTTCTGGTAGCATAGCCAGCGAATGCTAAAGGGAGAGGAAAACGTGGTACGTTTTCATGCAATTGAGTTTTTGCTCTCCCTATGCTATTTATGCATAGATACCTTTAGAGATTAGCACTATCACCCATACAGACTGGGACATATACTTACCTTGTTTTTCTCTCCCTATAGCATTTGTTAGCTATGCTACCAGAGCAATCCTTGATCTTTTACTGAGGCTACATAATTTGCTTCAGTTTAAATATTCCAGAGCAACCTGTCTATTGAAGGTATATCATGCCAATTTTACTGACACTGAGGGTGAACTGGTACTGCCATCTTTGTTAGTTGTACCCCCCCCCCCCCCCGAATGAATAGACAGAGATATATGTTTTTTAAATAAATATGTATGTTTTATTATGCTGATGTTAATTCAATAAAATCTACTTGTTTTATACTTCTGTGCATTATAAAATTGTTATTGTACCATTAAAGTCCAAGTACAAATTTCTCCAATCTGATAGGATGTAGGTATCCTTTTCTATTATTACTAAACTATTGGCACTCCAATTAAAAATGCACATGAGTAGACATTGGACTCTGCATGCAGCACCTGGACTGGGAACTGGCTTAACAACTCAGCTAAACTAGGAATGAGTCAAACTCACCTGGGTTCAGTTTGACAAAGGTTAGGTAAATGTTACCAAAGTTTGAATCCTAAATCTGAACTCTATTGAAGCCAAATCTTAGAAATTAGTAATGGCCATTAATTAGATTGTCAAACAAAGGGCATTGGGAAACTGGGCAGTGGCCTGGGGGACTTGTAGCAATTAAATATTTTTTTCTTTAATTTATTGCTCAGCAGGGGGAGGGTCTTGTCTATAGTATGTTATTTTAAAGACAGCAACCTTAACCACTTCAATACTGGGCACTTATACACCTTTCTGCCCAGACCAATTTTCAGCTTTCAGCGTTGTCGCACTTTGAATGACAATTGCTCGGTCATGCTACACTGTACCCAAACTACACTTTTATCATTTTGTTCCCACAAATAGAGCTTTCTTTTGGTGGTATTTGATCACCTCTGGGAATTAAATTTTCTGCTAAACAAATAAAATAAGACCGAAAATTTTGAAAAAAAATTTTTTTTTGTTTCAGTTACAAAACTTTGTAAAAAAGTAAGTTTTATCCTTCACTGATGGGCACTGATGGGGCTGCACTGATGGGCACCAATGAGGTGGCACCAATGAGGTGGCACTGATGAGTTGGCATTGATGGGCACTGATGATGGGCACTAATATGCGGCACTGATGGGGCACTGATAGGCGGCACTGATGGGCACTGATAGGTGTCACTGATATGCGGCACGGATAGGTGGCACGGATGGGCATGGATAGGTGGCACGGATGGGCATGGATAGGCAGCACAGATGGGCACTGATAGGTGGCACAGATGGGCACTGATAGGCGGCACAGATGGGCATGGATGGGCACTGATAGGTGGCACTGATGTACTGTTTTGTATGGTACTGATGGATGCCAATCAGTGTCAAACAATAATTTCTGCCAATCAGTGATGCCCATTGTGGGCACTGATTGGCATCCATTGTGGGCACTGATTGGCCTCCCTGGTGGTCTAGGGTGGCATAGCTTGTGGTGACATCCCTGGTGGTCCTAGTGGCGTCCCTGGTGGTCCAGTGTGGGCATCCTTGGGGGTCTGTGCTGATAATCGATCAGCACAGACCCCCCCATCAGAGGAGCAGCCAATTGGCTCTCCTCTACTTGCGTCTTATAGACGCAAGTGAGGAAAGGCCGATCACTGGCTCTTCCTGTTTACATCGTGATCAGCCGTGATTGGACACAGCTAATCATGTGGTAAAGAGTCTCCATCAGAGACTCTTTACCAAGATCATAGTTGCAGTGTGTCAGACTGACACACCGAACAATGATTGCCGCAATGCACGCCCCCGGGGGCGCACAGCGGCTTAATATCCTGAGGAGGTCATATGATGCCCAGTCAGGATATTGAAACCACTTTGCTGCCATCATTTTGCTATATGGCAGGCAGTAAGTGGTTAAATATTATATAGACTCACTGTACATTATGCAAGCATTTGTACTTGGCAATTATGTTGGAGGGAGAGATGATGTTATTCTGAAAAGAAAATCAGTTTGCTATATCACAATCAAGAGCCAGAAATATTTTTTGGTCCCTGCACACCATCTAAATGTTTTTTACTAGGCCACAATGGAAGATGGAGAGGCTTGGCAGGTGTTATATGTCACAGGCAAGAAAAACTATTGATTTGTTGGGCAGTATGTACTCCTTTTTAGCTAAAATGCAACATCAGGGAGAGAGCATGCAGATTGATTCTTGATTAAATAAATAACAGTGTATTCAGTGAAGACTGAAAAATAGTACATATTTGCAGTAGAATGTAAAAGCCTTTTTGAGAGTCTGCTAGTTCAGATGAAGCAAATAGGCAAATTTTATTTTAAAAAAAGGTTTTGTCCTAGGATTGAACACCAAAACATGTATAGATTTTCAGCACACCTTTTAAGCCTTTTTTGGATAGAGCACAATTTCTGAGCAAGAGTGCATCTGTAAAAAAAAACAAAAAACTAGGGTTTTATTTGTTAAACTGAGGAGGAGAAAATTTTGTAGTTTAGCACCACAGCTATTAAGACTTTTTGGACAGGCCACAATCTCGTATGATCTGAGGAGGCATATTGCATCTGAAACAAAATAATGAGTGTCTATTTGTTTTCATTATTAATAAAAATGCACAGATTTGTGTAGGATATGTGCTGCTCCCCCATCCACACACACCAAAATTTTCCCATTCATAAAATTCCCTTCCCACCGGGTGTGCTTCTGTCTGCATGTGGGATGTGGGCAGTGGGTTGTGCTGAACTGTTACAGAGTGGCTGTGGCTGTGAGATTTCTTTCTCCCCCTGCTGCTGCACGGAGATAAGAGTGGAAGTGTGTGCTGTCCAGCCGTCCCTCCTTTTCCCCCACACCAGATGTTGTCTTCAGCAGCAGAGCTTGTGAGCAGCAGGAGAATTGATAATGCAGCCAGAATAGAACTAGGAAATGTGGTCCAGGGAAAGCATTATGCTGCAGAGGGGAATACAGCCACAAATTACAAGCACCAAGATTCCTTGCATACAGATGAGGAGAGCTTCAGTTTTTTCTGGGCAATGCAAGATAGATCGAGGTCTTAGCAGAGAGGAGGCCAGAGAGTGCAGACCTGTCGCTGGGGTGTCTGCACTCACACCAGAGTGCCGAGAGACTGACCCACTTAAAGCGCTACAAGTAGGCACTGATATCTCTGTTCTGCAAGTTACCCAAACAATGGTCGATATTCCCAGAAATACCTGGACAGAAGAGCAGTTACGCCAAGCAGGGATGTCACTGGTCCCTGATCAGAGGGTGTACATACTGGACATGAAACTAGATCAAGTGACCTCTTGCACCTATGTCCTATTAGAATGAAAAAGGGGAAGAGAGCTAGTCTATAGCTGACTAATGATGTTGAGGCCCACCTGGTTCAGCTGAAAGAGCCATACCAACCCAATTCTGCTGATTACAGAGTTATTTGACCACCTCAAGGGAGCAATGGTTTTCATGAGGCTTGATTTGAGAGGGGTAAACAATCTCATGCAGATTAAGAAGGGCTACGAGTGGAAAACTACCAGAACAGGCCATTATGAGTACCTCGTAATGCCTTTTGGCCTTTGTAATGCCCAGGCAGTTTTCCGGGAATTTATTAATGATGTCCTCCGAGATTTGCTGCAGTTATGTGTGGTGGTTTATCTCGATGATATCCTCATATTTTCCAAGTCCCTGTAGAGCCACCACACAGATGTCTGTCGTGTGCTTCAGAAACTAAGAGAAAAAAATCTCTATTGTAAACTGGAGAAGTGTGAGTTCCATCATGAACAGGTTCAATTCCTGGGCTGTGTCATTTCCACTGCTGGTTTTTCGATGGATCTAGAGAAACTTTCGGCAGTCCTACAGTGGCCCCAACCGTGGGTTTACATCCTCTGCAGTGTTTCCTGGGCTTTGCCAACTATTAACGGAAGTTTTTTCATAACTTCTGGTCTCTGGTCAAGCCCCTGACTGATATGACCAGAAAGGACGGTAACCCACAGAGTTGGTCTTCGGAGTCCATTAAGGCCTTTAAAAGTCTCAAGGCTGCCTTTGTTTCTGTTCCTGTGTTGGCACATTCTGATCCTACATTGCCTTTTATCTTAGAAGTTGATGCTTCTGACACTGGAGTTTGCGCCCTTCTGTCTCAACGTCCTAACTCTGAGAGCGCTATGCGGCTACTTTTCCAAGAAATTGTCACCTGCAGAGTGCAATTATGAGATTGGTGACAGAGAGCTGTTGGTGATCATTTTAGCCCTGAAAGAATAGAGACATCTCCTTGAAGGTACCACTGTGCCGGTTCTCATTCTTACTGACCATAAGAATCTCACATTCTAGAATTATTAGAAAATGGAAGAAGAAATGCGCATGCGTGGTCCTCCAGAGCTCCTCACACCAGCCACAATCAGCGTGAACCCTCGGTTTAACCCCCACTGATCTCCGGACAGTGCTGGGCATCTGCTTGTATGACGGACGTTAACCGTCAGCTCCACTTTGGCCTAGCCTCCCCTGATCCTCTCAATATGGCGGCCGCAGCTCATCCATGCGGAGACACAGAGACCCAGCATGACATAGCAGACCCTCAGCCTGCTTCCACCTCTGTGAGTACCTGTCAGGGCTTTCTGGCTTCCCCAGCATCAACTGAGTCACTCCTGGGCAGATCACTAGGAGGTTTCTCTCACTCACCCCTGATTAACACCCCTAACAGCCTGGCTGATTCTCTGCAAGCTTCTCCCATGCCACATAATCAACCCCCGGAGATGGCTCAACTGCTGAACTGCTTTTCAGGCATGCTGGCTGTTGGCCTAGCACAGAATGCATTGCAGATTACATCTTCAATTAAAGCAGACTTACAGAGCCTAGGGGCCAGAATAGATGCAATTGAACAAGCCATAGACGATTCTGCTGCACGCACGAATCAGAACACCACATGCATCCAGACACTTCAGGATCAACTTGAAACCGCTCTATCTAAAATTTAGAGAATAGAAGCAGACGCTACAATTTCCGAATTCGAGGAATACCCGAATCTGCCAGTGACATACATGACACAGTCAAATCATTTATTAAGGATATAATCCCAAATATCACGGATCACAGGCTAGAATTTGATAGGGCCCACAGAGCTTTGCAACCCCCCCACCAAGATGGACTCCCAAAGGACATTGTGGTGAAACCCCATTTCTACGGGGTGAAGGAGGAAGTCATGAAGAGATCTCGTGACTGAGACAATCTCAACATTAATGGCCATAAAATCCAAATTTTCAGAGACATCTCCCCAGCTACAATTCAGAAAAGGAGATCCCTCAAACCTCTCCTTGACATCCTCTCCCAGAAGATCATAAAGTACAGATGGGCTTTCCCCTTCCGCCTACAATTCCAGTACACTGATAAAGCCTACAGCATCACAAATTTCCAAAACAGCGAACGTCTCCTTCTCCAACTTGGGTTCATCTCACAGGAACTACCCTCTCACCAGACGGAAAATCGCCCAAGCTCCTCCAAGAGGCCTCCACCGAACAGCCCCCTTACTCCGCTATGGGTGAAACAACAACCGAAGAGACAGCACAAATCTAATCCTCCACGATGACCGCTTAGGATATCTGGCCCCTAGGGGTCTTATTCCAATCCTTCCGACTTAGTCAGAACCCCTGAAGGTGTATTGACTACTCCTACACCCACACAGTCCTTTTTTGAATTTGCTGGTCTTGTTCTCCCTATGCAGCTATACCCTTTTCTACCCCCCCAACTCAACCCTAATTTTCCCCCCCTCCCCCCTTTTCCATGATCAATACTTCTATTTTACCTTCCTACCTCTGATGGCTGCAGTTTCTCATTTAAACCAGAGACTAGGACTAAAAAAGACTGGTACAATTTCTTTTCAACAAGTACATATCCCTCCCCCCCCTAACCCCTACCTATCCCCCCCCCCCAACCCTCCCTCCCTCTCCCTTATCCCCTCCCACCTTACCCCCCTGTTTTTGTTGTTCTAAGATTGATTTACATGTTTGTCTCTAGACCCAGCTCAGGAGAAATAAGTTTATATGTTTAATAAGTTTGCATATCCTACATTTTTTTTTTATAATCTTTATTTATCAAACATTTTTACAAAAAAGTTTTTTATAAAACATATACGCATACATACATTTATCGTAAGTGTGTTAAGTTATACTCTACATTCATATTTGGTTCATTTTATATGACCCTAGGGTCTTCATTAGCCCCAACAGCATACCTTACTAAATATATGTAACAACTTTGCCACTGGCTAAACCCATAATCCTATAACACACTGTTTCCCCATACCCCTCTTACCCCAACCTACACATACACCCAACCATTCATCCATCGCACCACCAGACACCAAACAGCCAAACACAAAAAGAAAAAAAAAAAAGGTTTCCCCACAGGGGAAATTCTCCCAATTCCTTCGTCTATCAACTATAATATTGCTCTGTTCCAATCTCATATCTCACTCGCTTTCTTCGGCCGGGTTCTATACTCTTCCCACGTCTTTCATATATTTAATTAAATATGTCCTTCCACAATCATCCTCTCCTCCAACGAGCGCATCACACCCATTTCACATTCCCATTCTTCTATGGAGGGGGCTATTCTGTTTGTCCACTTTCTGGCAATAACGGTGCGTGCCGCCCTTAAAAAGTATTTCAGAATTCCTTTTTTTATATTTTTTATTGATCCAGGGATCATTAGCAATATTGCCACAGATATGTCTGATTGTATATTTACCCCTGTTGCAGCCCTACATATTTTAAATACCGTTTCCCAAAATAAGTGAATTTCTGGGCAGAAGTACCATATATGTGACATTGTGCCTTTTGCTACACCACATCTCCAACATCTATCTGTGTTATCCGAGCTAATTTTATTCATGTCCACTGGACACTTGTACCATCTGGCTAGTATTTTATAATTTCTTTCTTGATGTCCAGTAGAAATAGATAATTTATGTGTTATTATAATTGCCTTTTCCCAATTAGCTCTGGGGATAGTATTCCCTAGCTCTTCCTCCCATTTTTTTATGTAAGATATCTCTTCCTCTTTATTCTCTGAGATTAGGTATTTATACACCACAGACAGGGTATGTGTGGGTCTGTGTTTCTGTAACAATATTTTTTCTAACCCTAGATATGGTCTATTGAATACGGACTCCTTCATCAAAGAAGAAATATATTGTTGGAGTTGTCCATATTGTATCCATTTCTTTCTATGTTCGATACCAAGGGCATCTAATGGGGGGAGTTTATTTTCATCCATAGTTTCCACTATCCTCGTATCATCCTGTCTCTGCTATTTAGGGAAGGTCTTGGCTTTGAATGCAAGTGGAAATTCCGGGTTGCTAAAGAGGGGTGTCATCGGGCCTCTCAATGTAGATTCTATCCCCCTCTTTATCAGGTCATCCCAGACTTTCAAGGTTGAAACTACCAAGGAGGGCATATCTCCATCCAGGGGTCTGCATTCCCTCTTAATCCACGATAATGATTTCAGTTTTATATCTGTGACCTCTTCCTCCAGTTTTACCCATTGTTTGCAATCTATATTATGGAACCAATCCACAATCCTGGCTATAAATATTGATCTAAGATACAGCGAAATGTCTGGGAGAGCCAACCCTCCATCTTTTTTTAATCTATATAATGTTTTTCTATTTATTCTAGCACTCTTATTTGCCCAGATAAAACTTCCTATGACCTTACGAAGTTGATTCAGTAAGTTTCTTGCGGGATATATGGGTATCGTCTGAAATATATATATAATTTTTAGTAGCATATCCATTTTTATAATATTTATCCTTCTCATCCACGAAAAGGTCCCTTTATCATACATTTGTAATGTCCTTATTATTTTGTGTACTAATGGGAGATAGTTCAATTCCTGTAACCTATTCATCTCCCTAGGGATAAAGGTTCCAAGGTACCTAATTGCCTCTACCTGCCATTTAAACGAAAAGTTTTTCTTTAAGAGCTCAACCAAAGAATTAGGGAGTGAAACATTTAGAGCTTCAGATTTATTATAATTCACCTTAAAGTTACTCAGGTCTCCAAATCTTTTAAATTCTGCTATTAAGTTAGGTATTGTCACCAACGGATTTGTGGTGTACAATAACAAGTCATCCGCATATACTGACATTTTATATTCTATCTCCCCAACCTTAATGCCTTTTATATCTTTATTATTCCTAATCGCTATTAAGAGATGTTCCATAACTAATATGTATAAGATTGGGGATAGTGGACATCCCTGACGAGTTCCATTAGTGATATGTACTATATCAGATAAATCCCCATTTGCCCATTTTCTAGCCACTGGATTATGATATAAGGCCATTATCTTATCCAACAGTATGGGACCAATCCCCCATTGCTCTAAAGTATCTTTAAGAAACCTCCATCCCACCCTGTTGAAAGCTTTTTCGGCATCTACTGCCAACAGGCAGGATGGGATGGAGCATCTCTGAGCGTATTCCACCAGTGTCAGTGTTTTTAGCGTATTATCCCTCGCCTCTCATCCTTTTATAAATCCCACTTGGTTTAAGTGTATATATGCTGGTACTATAGGAGTAAGTCTATTAGCAATAATCTTTGAATATAATCTAATATCAATATTAGTTAAGGAGATTGGTCTATAATTACCACAGATAGAAGGATCCTTTTCCGGCTTAGGTATAAGTGAGATATAAGCCTGTAAACTATGCAGGAAAAACGGTACAGCGGAAGATACTGAATTAAAAGTTCTCTTCATAATAGGAATTAAGACATCTTTAAATGTTTTATAGAACCGCGGGGTAAAACCATCCAGGCCTGGGCTTTTTCCTGGCACTAATGAATCGATTAATCGATTATTTCTTCCTCCGAAAATTCTTGTTCTAACTGTTCTACTTCCTCTGTTACCAATGATGGTAATGCTGTATCTTTTATATACTGTAGTATATTATGTTGGAATCTTTCAGGGTCTGAATTTGGGTCTGAGTTTGGTAAATTATATAAACTATTATAGTAAGTCTGAAATGTTTTTAGAATACCTTTTGGGTCATAAATCGTTTCATCATTTTCTGACTTGATTTTAACGATAGGCGAGGTGCTGACTCGCTGGCGTAGAGCCCTTGCCAATAATTTACCAGGTTTATTGCCTTGCTGATAATATAACGTACGATTTTTATCCCTAATATGCAATGTCTGTTCATTTAACAAATTTTGTAGTTCTGTTTGTCTAGTTCTACTAGTTTATCCCTACAAGGATTTTGCTTGTGTTGCATATCCTACATGACATTTATTGATCCTCTCCTGGGGCCCTCTATCGATTTTGTTCCTCAGGGAGCCCTGCGGCCGGAGCGGGGCCGCTTGCCACTCCACTTGCTGTGACCTTGAGGAGATCTCCTCCCTTGGTGACACTAGGAATGCAACCCCTTTTAGGGTTGCCCTTAAACCGATCCATACAATTTTCAGGGCATCGGAGCAGGTATTGAATCACCAACCCTGCTTTCAGAAAGTCCAGGATATTCTATATACTAGACTCATCTTCTCTCAATCTCTTCCTCTCTCTTTTTCTTTTCTGGTCTTTCTTTACATTCTCTGTTTCTCTTTTTCCCACCCTCCAGGTGCCTTCAAGGAGAGTATGTCAAGTCGATTCTACTCGGACCCTGGGCTCGCTCCAATCACACCATCCGGATACAAGCACTCCAATGGATCGGGTAAGACAATTCTGCATTCATGCGCTCTCACCCCCCTCCCCGTGTCCATGACTGACAGCACTCCCAAACAAACATCCCTTAAGATAGCATCCCATAACACACAAGGTTTGAACTCTCCTATTAAAAGACGTAAGGCCTTCCATAATTACCACTCTAGGGGACTAGACATTGTTCTAGTCCAGGAAACCCACTTCCCGAAGAGCTTTAACCCCACCTTTCTACACGGAAATTATCCTACCTTTTTCCTTGCTAATGCAGACGATAGAAAGAGAGGGGTTGCCGTCCTCATATCCAAATATACATCATTCACTCTCTCTCAAACCATTAAAGACAAAGACGGACGGTACATATTGGTCAAAGGTCACATAAATGACACAATATTCTCCATCATCTCTTATTATGCCCCAAACAAAGGCCAAGCCTCCTTTTTCTCCTCCATGCTAACCTTCCTCTCCCCCCACCTTGAGGGTAAAGTGATCATGGGAGGCGATTCCAATGTCGTCTTTGATCACATTCTAGATAAATCAACACAAGGCAGATCCCATCTGAAAAGGCCCCCCAAACAGAGCCTCAGTATAGCTTGACTTTTTCATTCCCTAGGCATGATCGACACTTGGAGGGAATTGCACCCTACTGCTAAGGATTACACACATTTCTCTGCTCCCCATAGGACATATGCTCAGATAGATCATATTTTCCTACACACTTCTGATATCCAATTAGCATCCCAGGCCTCTATAAGCGAAGTCCCTTGGTCGAATCACTCCTTAGTCTCCCTTAAAATCACAGGCTTCTTAAACTGAATGAGTCCCCCACAGTGGCACCTTAATAAGTCCTTACTCTCCAACCCTGTACACTGTACGATGATTGAAAGAGACCTACTGGAATATTTCCGCTTGAATGACACCCCGGACATATCATCAAGCTCCTTATGGGGAGCCCATAAAGCGGTCCTGAGGGGTAAATTTATCCAACTAGCTTCACGCCTTAAACGTGAAAAACAAATAGACATAACCAAATTAGAAAAAAACTATAAATCCATGAGTAAAGCACATAAAGACAACCCCTCCCCCGCCTCCCTAGCTCAACTTGATGCAGCTAGGATTGCCCTGAACAAAGCCCTGACTTCTAGCGCTGAAAAACATCTAAGATGGGTGAGTGGCAGATTCTATCTCCACTCAGACAAATTTGGCCCCCTTCTTGCGGCGAAACTCTCCCCCAAACACAGAGCTCATGCCCTGCCCAGAATTAAATCACTAGCCGGTACCCTAACCCAGAACCCAAACAGATCCTAGAAGAATTCCACTCGTTCTACTCAAACCTATACTCAGGACCTAATCCTGGCAGTACACACACTCTCAATTCTTTCCTAGACAACATTCCTCTCCCCAAACTCTCCGATCAGCATCGCTCTATAATGGAAGCTCCCATCTTTGAGGCAGAGGTTAGAGAGATCATAAAAGTGCTGAAAAGAGGCTCAGCCCCTGGACCCAACGGATTCTCGACACAGTATTATAAGACCTTCTCTGATGTGCTATCTCCGTATCTGGTCCGGTTTTTCAATTCCCTTTCCAAGGCCTCGCCCTTAGATTCAGCAGCTAATTTAGCTTACATCTCTGTCATTCCCAAACCTGGCAAGGATCAGAGTCAAGTGAGCAATTTCAGACCTATTTCATTAATTAACAATGATCTGAAATTATAACAAAAATTCTATCTAACAGACTATGTTCCTTTATAGGGTCCTATGTGCATAAAGACCAGGTGGGCTTCATCCCGGGGAGGCAGGGTCCGGACCAGGTAAGGAGGGCAATAGACATCATATCCTTACTGAAATCAGGTTGGGATGGCAACTCACCACAAGAAGGCTTTCTTTTGTCCATTGACCTCCAAAAGGCCTTTGATACTGTGACCTGGCCTTACTTATTCAGCACTTTAGAAAGGTGGAGTTTCGGCTCTCACTTTATCGACCTCCTCAAAGCCCTCTATTCCCAGCTCAAGGCACAGATTAGACTCCAGGGACTCCTCTCAGATCCTTTCCCCATCTCCAAAGGAACTAGATAGGGTTGTCCACTATCCCTACTCCTTTTTGCCATCGGTATAGAAACTTTAGCTATTGCCATTAGAGATCACCCAGATATCCACAGAGTCAAATGTGGCCAGACAATACATAAATGCGCGCTCTTTGCGGATGATGTTCTTCTCTTCATCACCTCCCCTCTCATCTCAACCCCTAATGTCTTACAACTCCTCCATGAATTTGGACAGGTCACAGGCCTACAAGTTAATATGTCTAAATCGATCCCTCTCAACGTTACATCTTCCCCTTCCCTTGTCGATAGATTAAAAACCCATTTCCCCTTCTCTTGGAGTACCAACGCAATCCCATACCTGGGCTTTCACCTAACCTCCAAGATTGACCAACTTTATAAATAACTATCCACCTATGTTCAAAAAGCTTAAAAGTGATCTTGAACAATGGTCACTACATAAATTGTCCTGGCTAGGAAAGGTAAACGCAATTAAAATGACACTTCTCCCAAGGCTACTTTACCTTTTTCGTTCTCTACCCATTCCTGTCCCCAAACACCATTTACAGAACCTACAATCATCAATAATCAGATTTACATGGGGCAAATCAAATCACAGACTTCCTAAAAAGACTCTTTTTATACCCCGAAGGAAAGGAGGGTTAGGACTGCCTAATCTCTGGTGGTACTACCAGGCAGCACAACTATGTCAAATCTCCGCCATTTACTCCAGAGTGCATAAACCTGACTGGATAGGAATGGAAAGGCAGGTGATCCCTAATTTCACCATAGATTTCCTTATATGGCGCCCACCTATATCTAGGCCCCCGATCCTAGCCCCTACCCTATCTCACTCAATAGCATTATATGACTCCCTAAATAAATTAAATTCCATAACATCCAAGTGGCATCCCCTAGTCCACATTTTTAATAATCCCCTATTCCCGTCAGGGCTCGATATCAGGGCATTTCAGTCATGGATTGATAAAGGCCACTATCGAATAGGGCACTTTTTCAATGCAAACGGCCCCCTTAAACTAAGCCACTGCACCTTGAAACTGGAAATGCCTTCCTCAGAAAAATTTTGCTTTTACCAGATAGCCCACTTTCTTCACACAATCTCCTCCCAGGATTCCCTTCCCCTAACGGTTATCTCATATGAACAGTCGTGCTTCACAGCCATGGACATGAGGGGGGATCTCCCTGATTTATTCAGCATTAGCTGAACCGCTGGAGAAAGCGACATACATGCAGAGCTGGGAGTGTGACCTAGGGTTCGAGTGGGACCTGGATACCTGGCACTCTCACTTCACAAGCTCTTTCAAGGGGATCCTTAATATCTGCAGACTGGCAAGGTATGGAGCCAGTGCCCTACATAAAGTATAACTGAAACACAGTTGAATATCTCACATTAAAATTATGGATACAAGTGCAATGTAGTATAAAATAGGAAAGTCCGTGAGTGAGAAACTGAATGGGTCACCGCTTATGAGTGATATATGCACCACCTTCACCGGCGTAAGGCCATAAAGTCTCTGAATAGATGATAAACAGCTGATTTATTACAATTCAGACATGTCCAGGATGAATAATATATGGATGAATCAGCTCCAGAACATCACACCACAGTGTCTTCACACACGTGCAAATCACTCAGATAGTAAGGTTGGAGGCTTACCGAAGGGTTTGAACCCAAAACAGTATATACTGTGAGGGTCAAACCGGCTTGTATTGCTCACTGGCAATGGTGGGAAGGCATTAACATCGTGAAGAGATCACAGGGGTTTCATGAAGGTGTATCTTCTCCAAACATAACAAAGGATCTCCCCGTAAAATGGCTCATAAAGGATATAAAAAGGGCCACATAGTGTGATACCGTAGAAACAGTAGTTTATTAAAAAAAGGAAATACACTTACATGATTTAGATGATAAAAAAGCGCTTGTACATAAAAGAAGGCAGCAGTGGAGTCCTCCCGACGCGTTTCGTCTGAGTAGACTTCGTCTTGGGGTACCCTCCACTGCAGCCTGACTCCATAATATAGGTACTGTAATCGTGTTGAAGTGACTCCAGCCCATTCGATTCAGTAAATTGGCACTTCCGGGTTGCCCAAAATGGCGGACCTGCATGCGTTCCAGGCCTCCCTATAGTAGGTGTGCTATGCGTTCCACCTCGTGGTATTGTGGCCTAATAATCCCCGTGTGTATAACTTAAAAGTGGTTCCCATTTGTAAGCCATAATAAAGTCTTGTTAATGTGGGTAACCCCTAATATATGTGGTTCTTAAAACATACTTTGTTTCCCGATTTTATCTAGATTCATAGACAAGGGGTATGATACTGACGGCCTAGATCAAGAAATCCAAAGAACTATCAACATAGATAGGAAATCCTTGTTGGAAGTCAAACCTATGAGAGAACCTGACGGGAAATTTAGGTGGGCCATGTTGACGGCTTTTTCAACACAACACAGACAAATTAAAAATATTATGAGAAAGCATTGGGGTGTCCTCAAGCAAGACAACGTTCTGGGATCACTTATCCCAGAAGAAGCCAACGTTATTTTCAGGGGTGCACCATCATTAAAGGGTCGGATAGCCCCTAACATTATAAATCCTCCCACTCGCCCCCTCTTTTTTCACGACTGGACGGGCTTTTTTCCTTGCAGGAAATGTGTAGTATGTCAACATAATGCCATTAGAACACGCAAAGTGACAGAGTTTACTTCCACCACTACGGGAAGGAGATACACTATAAAACCATTCTGCACTTGCAGTACGAAATTTGTAGTGTATCTCATCACTTGCCCCTGCCAGAAACAATATATAGGCCGTACCACCAGGACATTCTCTATTAGGGTGGGTGACCACATCGCCTTAATTAAAAGTAGAGACCCCAAACATACGGTCCCGAGACATTATAAAGAATTCCATGGTGGTAATCCAGATGGATCAAAGTTTGTCATTATTGACAAATACACACCACCTTGGAGAGGGGGTGCGAAAACAAGGGGAGTTTCCCGCTTGGAAATGTTTTGGGCATACGAGCTACAGACTTTTTTCCCTCTAGGGCTTAATGTAGAGATAGATGTCAACGCCTTCTTAGATGAATCATGAAGTTTACAGTTTATGGGATTATAATGTATTGTCCATTGTTGTATCTGTATAAAATGTTTTTTTATGTTCTACAATGGAAGAAAATTATAGATGTTATGGATGCTAACTATGTAGATGCATATGAATCCAGTTCATTCGATTCCCTTCACCATTTTGGTTTTTTGGGTTCCACATACATGCATCTTTTTGCCATTACTGATTTTATACACGGCCAGGTATAACCAGGGTGTCTATTTATATCCTTCTGTATGGGTTGTATAGATCTCACACTCACACATATGTAGACACATTTTTGGTCGAATATCTATTTTTAAAACTATCTGGATCGAGTAGTTGCCCCGGCCTTACATGTAGGGTTATTTTTAATATAACTACAAAGGCTGGGCCCATGAGTAATCAACCGTAATTTCAATAGGTCTTTTCTTACGATTAACCATGTTGATATATGCCCTAATGTGCTAAGTTGTTATTACTATTTTTATGACACTCGGCTTAACATACGTTTCCAGTTGCTACATTTAAATTGGAATGCATGCTGTTTGGCATTGGGGCTTTTTACTATTTGGGGCTATATTGAGAACTTCCGGTTAACCACCGCTGGAACGCAAATTCCGAGGTCTTCCGCTCTCGCGTCATGACGTTACAGCGTCACGTCGCGAGGTGTGCCGGGATTGAGTGCATCGAGAGTTTCCGGCCAACCACGGTTGGAACGCAAACTCCGAAACTCACAGGAATGCACTTCCGTTCTCGCGTCATGGCGGTACAGCGTCATGTCGCGAGATTTGCCGTGATATGTCTCTGTATACATCGGGAAACAAAGTATGTTTTAAGAACCACATATATTAGGGGTTACCCACATTAACAAGACTTTATTATGGCTTACAAATGGGAACCACTTTTAAGTTATACACACGGGGATTATTAGGCCACAATACCACGAGGTGGAACGCATAGCACACCTACTATAGGGAGGCCTGGAACGCACGCGGGTCCGCCATTTTGGGCAACCCGGAAGTGCCAATTTACTGAATCGAATGGGCTGGAGTCACTTCAACACGATTACAGTACCTATATTATGGAGTCAGGCTGCAGTGGAGGGTACCCCAAGACGAAGTCTACTCAGACGAAACGCGTCCGGAGGATTCCACTGCTGCCTTCTTTTATGTACAAGCGCTTTTTTATCATCTAAATCATGTAAGTGTATTTCCTTTTTTTAATAAACTACTGTTTATTACTCACTCACGGACTTTCCTATTTTATACTACATTGCACTTGTATCCATAATTTTAATGTGAGATATTCAACTGTGTTTCAGTTATACTTTATGTAGGGCACTGGCTCCATACCTTGCCAGTCTGCAGGTGCCTTATTCTTTCCTTTAGCGCTACACGTTGGGTTTACATTTGGATTTGTTGGGCAATTATTCTTGTGCTGTGTTAGCGGCTTAAATATCTGTGAGTAAGCTCAAATTTGCCATTTGGGTTGTTTTGATCCTTAATATCTCCTTGACTGAAGCAAACCTCAAGGTCCTTTCCCGATGGTACCTAGTACCAACACGCCTAGCCAAATTTTACCCACAGTCCTATGTTTCAGGGGATGCGGACACCTGAGATCCCTTCTCCATACCTTTTGGGAGTGTCCCAGAATCAGAGGCTTTTGGAATAATCTTTTTTAACCTCATTCGAAAAGTCACTGGCACCGCGGTCCCCCAAAAATTCTCTCTCTTCTCTTCTATCCCTGCTTTCTTTCCTACTGCTAGGAAGTTGGGACATGTATGTAACAAAAATCCTTCTTTCTCTTACAATTGTACTAGTTGATTATGGCTCAAGTGGTCTTTAGTTATGTTACCCCAGTTTTAGTGTCCCTTGGGCAAATATGTTAAGGTTAATGAGGTTATTTCGTATATCAGGCTTTCAAGGGTTTATTAATATCTCTTATGAGTGCATTTTGAATTAATCAGCACCCGAAGGCGGGCAGGCCCTGGGGCCCTGACACAGTTTGATCCCATATGGGGTGTCGGGGTGGCCGGGCGGCTGGCTGCTTTTTCATTCATCTGTTATTGTGCCTCACACTTTTATTGCAACTATATTCCCCTCAGGCCTTCCCTTTACTCTTGGGAAAGATCTGCCTAGGGGATGCTTGTCTCCAAAATTCCTCATATATAACAGTTGTAACCAGACCTATTTTACTAAATCTTATGATTCCCCTGCGCGGGAAAACCTTTGTTACAAATCTTCTTTTCATTTAATAAAAATTTTAAAACTTAAAAAAAAAAGAAAATTGAAGGAGTTCAAGTTCAACATGGGGCATCAGTGATTATGAGGAAGGTGAGGGATCAGCCCAGAACTACACGGCAGGACCTGGTCAATGACCAGAAGAGAGTTGGGACCACAGTCTCAAAGAAAACCATTAGCAGCACATTGTGCCATCATGGATTTAAATCATGCAGAGCACACAAGGTCCCCCTGCTCAAGCCATCGCATGTCAAGGCCCGTCTGAAGTTTGCCAATGACCATCTGGATGATTCAGAGGAGGAATAGGAGAAGGTCATGTGGTCTGATGAGACAAAAATATAGCTTTTTGGTCTAAACTCCACTCACCGTGTTTGGAGGAAGAAGGATGAGTACAACCCCAAGAACACCATCCCAACCATGAAGCATGGAGGTGGAAACATCATTCTTTGGGGCTGCTTTTCTGCAAAGGGGACAGAACGACTGCACCGTATTGAGGGGAGGAAGGATGGGGCCATGTATCATGAGATCTTGGTCAACAACCTCCTTCCCTCAGTAAGAGCATGGAAGAGGAGTCGTGGCTGGGTCTTCCAGCATGACAACGACCCGAAACACACAGCCAGGGCAACAAAGGAGTGGCTCCGTAAGAAGCATCTCAAGGTTCTGGAGTTGCCTAGCCAGTCTCCAGACCTGAACACAATTGAAAATCTTTGGAGGGAGCTGAAAGTCCGTATTGCCCAGCGACAGCCCCGAAACCTGAAGGATCTGGAGAAGGTCTGTATGGAGGAGTGGGCCAAAATCCCTGCTGCAGTGTGTGCAAGCCTGGGACTAACTACAGGAAACATATGATCTCTGTAATTGCAAACAAAGGTTTCTGTACCAAATATTAAGTTCTGCTTTTCTGATGTATCAAATACTTATGTCATGCAATAAAATGCAAATTAATTACTTAAAAATCATACAATGTGATTTTCTGGATTTTTATTTTAGATTCCGCCTCTCACGGTTGAAGAGTACCAACGATAAAAATTACAGACCTCTACATGCTTTGTAAGTAGGAAAACCTGCAAAATCGGCAGTGTATCAAATACTTGTTCTCCCCACTGTATATACTGTATATATACAGTATAAACTGAATTCATTTACAGTGGTTGTAAACAACCACTTATATATACCCACTGAAATGACTAGCCTCAGGTAATACACAGAGATTAAACAAATCCTCCTTTATACATTATACCTGTTTATCTGCAGCCTGCTCTTCTCCAGATCCATACCAAACACACAGATCAAAGATTTTTTCTCAGCTCTAGAAGGCAGGTGGTAGGGATCGGATGTCATACACTGCACAGCACAGAGCAGGGAGCTGAGTGTGATCTGAGACCTGAGTGGAGGGTAAGGACACGCCCCCTCAGAAATTACATGGGGTGCTTTGGATAAAGGCAAACACACACACTAGAAGGAACAGCTTTGTTTTTTTTATTTGTTTTAGAAGTTTACAACAACTTTAATCATGTTTAAAATATTTTGTATGTATAATTCAGTTCATTAATATGACTATACAGACCTGAACTCCTTATAATACAGTTTACCTCTGACTGACATTGACAGTGCAGGCTTGCAGCCCTGCTCTGTGAAAGGGGAGCCATTTGAAGAGGAGATAAACTAATTCATACAATAAAATACAAGCTTGAAGTAGCTAAAAAGCTATTTCAGGGGAAAAAATCCACACATACAGTATCCCACAAAAGTACAAACCTGACATTTTTGTAAATATTTTACTATATCTTTTTATGTGCCAACACTAAAGAAATTACACTTTGCTATAGTGTAAAGTAGTGAGTGTACAACTTGTATAACAATGTAAATTTGCTGTCCCCTCAAAATAACACACACCCATTAATGTCTAAACCCCTGGCAACAAAATTGAGTACACCCCTAAGTGAAAATGTCCAAATTGGGAAAATTAGCCATTTTCCCTCCCGATGTCATGTGACTCATTAGTGTTACAAGGTCTCAGGTGTGAATGAGGAGAAGGTGTGTTAAATTTGGTGTTATCGCTTTCACTCTCTTATACTGGTCACTGCAAGTTCCACATGACACCTCATGGCAAAGAACTCTCTGAGGATCTGAGAAAAAGATTGGTTGCTCTACATAAAGATGGGCTAGGCTATAAGATTGCCAAGACCCTGAAACTGAGTTGCAGAACGGTGGAACGGTGGCCAAGACCATACAGAGGTTTAACAGGACAGGTTCCACTCAGAACAGGGCTCGCTGTGGTCGACCAAAAATGTTGGTGTGCACATGTTCAGTGTCATATCCAGAGGTTGTCTTTGGGAAATAGACATATGAGTTCTGCCAGCATTTCTGCAGAGGTTGAAGGAGTGTGTCAGTGCAGAGGTTGAAGGAGTGGGTCAGTGCTCAGACTATACACCGCACACTGCATCAAATTGGTCTGCATGGCTGTCGTCCCAGAAGGAAGCCTCTTCTAAAGATGATGCACAAGAAAGCCCGCAAACAGTTTGCTGAAGACAAGCAGACTAAGGACATGATTTACTGGAACCATGTCCTATGGTCTGATGAGACCAAGATAAACTTATTTGGCTAAGATGGTGTCAAACATGTGTGGCGGCAACCAGGTGAGGAGTACAAGGATGAGTGTCTTTTCTACAGTCAAGCACTGTGGTGGGAGTGTCATGGTCTGGGGCTGCATGAGTGCTTTCAAGACTGGGGAGCCAACATGTACTGTGACATACTGAAGCAGAGCATGATCCCCTCCCTTTGGAGACTGGGCCGCAGGGCAGTATTCTAAGACGATAATGATCCCAAACACACCTCCACGGTGTCCACTGCCTTGCTAAAGAAGTTGAGGAAAAAGGTGATGGACTGGCAAATCATGTCTCCAGACCTAAACCCTATCGAGCATCTGTGAGCATCCTCAAACGGAAGGTGGAGGAGCGCAAGGTCTCTAACATCCATCAGCTCTGTGATGTCATCATGGAGGAGTGGAAGAGGACTCCAGTGGCAACCTGTGAAGCTCTGGTGAATTCCATGCCCAAGAGGGTTAAGGCAGTGCTGAAAAATAATAGTGGCTACACAAAATATTGACACTTTGGGCCCAATTTGGTCATTTTTTCATTTTTTTAGGGGTGTACTCACTTTTGTTGCCAGTGGTTTAGACATTAATGGCTGTGTGTTGAGTTATTTTGAGGGGACAACAAATTTACACGGTTATACAAGCTGTACACTCACTACTTTATATTGTAGCAAAGTGTCATTTCTTCAGTGTTGTCACACGAAAAGATATAATAAAATATTTACAAAAATGTGAGAGGTGTACTCACTTTTGTGAGATACTGTATATAGTATGTATGTATTTAAGTTAAACATTTTGGTGTTTTTGAGTTAAATTAACTCATACTGCTTGGTACATTGACTCCTATGTGTTTTATATTATAACATAAAATTTGAGGATATTATTCAAAATAAATTGACACACAAGTAACACTGTGTCTACTGTGGACATGTTTGTTCTTTACAAGTGCTAACAATAACACTACAGTAGCATTTTCATTTTGTACAGAAAAGGCATATGAAATTATGACTAATAATTATTCTCATTAACCTTTGCTCTGCTTAGAAGTGTGAAAGGCACACTGTCTTCTGCTAAATGATGGTAATGAAACAGACTCCTATCTCATTTAGTATATGGTATTAAACTTCATTGTTAATAAAACTGTTTGCCCAGAAGTTCTCTGTCCCTAATACAGATGTGGTCTGTAAGAGCATGTTTATAATATAAGACTTTTTCTTTTATGTTCAAAAACATAAAAGCAGCAATGAATAATAATAAAAACACTCAGAAGCCTAGTACTTTTTATAGATATATATCTGAAAGTGCGCTGCAGAAAGTCTACATATCAATTTTATGAGTCAATTACAACCATACTCATTTAACATGGCTGGTATTGATAAGCCGTCATTGAAAACATTTGAACTTGCATAATTTACACGGGTAAAAGATGCCTTTTGGACATCCAAAGAACTTATGCATTGGTATGTGTGGAGTGGGTGCTGACCTAACTACATTTTGCTGAGTTTCTTGAAAAAGTTTTGCTTAAAGTGTACAGTGTCTAAAGTGGATAGAGTGGGGAATATTTAAACTTCTGTCAGGTTCATATTTCTGTCTGTCCCCATAAGTGAAATTATTTGTCCCGGGGACCACATGGCCTTAGGACCGAAAGAGAGGAAAAATTCTAAATTAAGACTTTTCACCCAAACAGGATTATTAGGCAAATGTTCCACTGGTAACATTTGTTCCAGTAATGGGATTTCTCAAACTTTGTTGTTGTGTCTGTAGAAAATAAATTGAAGAGAAATCCTACTCTTATGTCCTACACCAGTGGTTCTCAACCTCAGTCCTCAAGTACCCCCAACAAGTCATGTTTTGTGAATTTCTCTTAGATAAAACAGCTGTCCAAAATAACAAGCCATTGACTCCGATTTAAAGCATCTGTGCAAGATAAAGGAAAACCTGCAAAAATGGCCCATTGGGGGTACTCGAGAACTGAGGTTGAGAACCACTGTCCTACGCTGTCCTTTTCTATATAAAATGAAAAAAAAGTTTGGGCTTTAAATAAACTATAAGACTTTCAGTAAATAGACTGGTTTTTCTACGTAAATAAGGTAAAACACTTCCATCTAAGGGTGGATTTTCTTGGCTCAATCCTTGCCGTTTTGAGTATCAGCTATCAGCTTTGATCACCTGTTTAAGTAAGGATTAGGAGTACACAGACATAGAAGCTGGATGAGCTTTCTATTACACAAAGATTTTTCATAAAATGTTTAACAGGTGATAATTCTGCACAGATAGTTGCAAGGTACATTGCTATAATTCCTAGTGAGTTGAAGGATGAAGGATGGGTAGACATCTTATGGTTTGTCAAAAATGCCTTTGTAATAAGATTTATATTTTGTAATATAAGTCAAATATTGTTTGTTAACATGCTGTTAACGTGCTGTTATATCCTGTGGTCACACTCCTCATTTATGAAAGTACTTAAGAATGTTTAAAAAATAGCACTGGACCTAGAGGTGACATTGCTATCCAACAGTATTGTAATGACGTTGGTGTAGGTGATCTGGTTAACAGGAGGAAAAAAACATTCAAGAAGTGCAGGGACTTATATGTGAGTTCATACAAAGTAGTGAGAGGAAAAAACATTCAGAGAGCTCACTAGCTCAGGTTGGGCTGCTCACAACAGACAGGGCTACCCTTCAGTGGGCACCTGGCATGTTACTATAAAAAACATGCAACCATAAAAGGAGCACCAGACCAAATGATAAAGGAGCCCTATTTTGAGTCCATTCACGTTTCTTATTTTAATTGAAGCCCGGATGAAGGAAGAGTGTTTTCTGACCCCTGAAATGCATAGGATGGTTACCAGAAAGGCAACTTCTACACCCAGGGGATCTCCACGGTTTCCTTGGTTTGTAATGTACTACAGTATATACAGGATTTAAGGCACCACACTGCTCAACAGTGCAGATACAATTTTGATCCAGTAAAGGCCAGATGAACAATCAAAAGAATTTCATCAGGGCAAATGAAAACATGGAGAAAGGTTCATATCAATTAAAAATCCCCCTCCTCAGTGTCAATGTTAAGAACTATAAACCACTATTGTTAAAAGTTTACATAGAATAACATTTAATAAATACACATAGTTAGATTTTAGTTTAGAGGATGCTTTGATATTATTTTCTTACTATAATCTTAAACTCCACATCCCGCCTACTGTATACTAGATAAAGTTATTTTATAAAAGAAATTTTATTCTATATATACTTTTAATACTATTGGTTTATTGCTCTAAACATTGACCCTGAAGAAGGGATATTCCAATGATATTGAATATTCTCTATGCTTCCCTAGGCTTTTATAAAGGGAGCAATTTTGGATACCCAAAACACATTAGCTACTCTTTTGATTGTTCATCTGACCTATACTGTATAAAACGGAAAGAAATTATTGAGCAGTGGCGTGGCACTTAAAATCTTATTTATACTGTAGCTCATTTATATAAAAGTGTCTGAGAAAATAATTTATCTGACTGCCACTCTGCAGCCCAGCAATGCCTCCCTTTCATTCTCCAAGCTACAGTCTGGTTGCTCTAGGGCAGCACTGGCCATCATGGACAGCTCTTTATTTATTTTCACAATTTGACAATAGGAGCTTAGATTTTAAGGAACCTTTTACCTGTCAAATCTTTTTGACTATGATAGTTGAATATGATAGTTGCCTGGACATAATGCTGTTCCAAAGGCTTTACTAATTTCTGTGTCACTAGCCTGATAGAAGTTTGCAGTCCAGTAGTTCTGACTTTTCTTTGACTAGCTGCATACATGTTCCAAGTCAAAAACTTAGAAAATATAAAGGTCAGAGAGTGCCAAGCATTTTAGCAAAGTGGTCAGCAATAACAGCTTTTAAATATCTCTCAAACAACCTGCCATAATTAGGCAGAGAGGACTTGCACAGTCACCACATGCGCAATTCGTTACTGAAATACCCCTGACCTTAGACTCTCATGTAGCATGCTGTTTACAAGTAGTGGTATAACTTGCAGTGAAGGAAAAGTGGGAAAATATCCCTGGACCCATAAGGTTATGTTATTGGTATTAGTATCTTATCTTAAGGTATTGATGCTGATGTAGGTAATCTGGCAGACGTCTTCTATGCCCCAGATGATCTCCATGGTCTCTATGGCTTGTAGTGTAATGTAACAAATATGTAAATGGAAACACAATACCACTGCTAAAAGGTTCAGGTATGATTTTATTCCAATAAAGGTCAGAGGGACAAATGAAAGCATAGCCATTGCATTTCAGGGGTCCAAAACCGCTCCTTCATCAGGGCTTGAGATTGAAATCAATGTGACAACATTGTAGAAAGTAGAAATAAACTGAACCTTTAATATATCTTGTCAGCGGCTGTTTTTTAAGCAAGTTTGCTACCAAAGTTTACTACCTCTGCAAGTGTAGAAAGTTTGCTACCACTTTTTTGGGGTGTTGTGCATAAGCAATATATGCATCTGGAAGTTAGTTATTCTACCATTATACATAGTATACATTTTAAAATTTCAATGAATGATTACTTTTCAATAGTGAGCATTTAGAGCTCACCATTCTGTGAAATTCCATTCCTGAATTGTGAAACCTTCTAATCTCTTTTAAAAGTTCTGTGTATGTGTGCCAGAGACATAGCAAATTTTCTAACACAATAGCTTTGACAATGTGGTCTAGAGGCTGTGACATCATGTGACATGTAATTGCTGTAGGTGTATCTCAAACAGTTTGTGTCCAAAATGTTAGAAAAAAAGGGGAATCCAACTATATGATGTTGTTTAACCAAAGACAAATAGACTTTTCACTTTGAAAGGGGGGTTCCACTTTGCAAGGGAAGTTGCAATTTGCATGAGGATTTTCCCTCAGAGCTTAGAGAATGAGGTTCCTTGCTAATAATTTGGTATTCTTTGCAAAGTGAAATATCACCATTATCTCTAAGCTCTGGACAAAATTTCATTGCAAAACATAACTTCCCTTGCAAATTGAATAGCCTATATGCCTTTAGTAAATCAATCTATATGAGTTTGCACACACACTGAGTTAAAATGTATAATCATATCCGGGACATACATTTTTGTACTGGACACAAGCAACTTTTTACAGTTATTTTAAACTGAAGTTGAAACTGGAATCTTTAGAATATAACTATTGGTTGAAGTAGTAGACAGTTGCTGACTTGTGCTAGTTGATTATAGAGACCATGCAGAAACATGTAATTAATAAAACAAAAGTGCATGATGATCTGTTATGATGATTTGAGAGCAAATAAAATCAAATGCCTTGCTTCTAAGATGATGTTGAGCAGAGTAAAAATCACAGGCACTCACCACCTCCCAGTTCCTCTCCTTGTTGAGAGCAATCACCACCAGTGCAGGATTGATGAGGTACCCATCTTCATTAAATGAGAAGTCCTTTCCTCCCCAGGAGATGTTCATGAAATATCTGTTAAGATAGTATTCCAGTCTCAGTAAATGACAGCAGCAAGGAACTGCATTTAGTATTCCGCTCTAGGGTCCTCATGGTTGATTGGCTAATCTGCCAAAAGTTTGAAAAAATATGTATTCCTGACTGACATTGGTCATTAAGCTGTCCATATCTCATACCTTGTCTAAATCATAGAGAACACATAAGTTAAACACATTTTTAGAAGTTGAAGAAGTTAAAGCAGTTTTTTTTTTAATTCCTATACTGCAAAAGAACAGCAAATGTGGTATGCTAAGGACATGTTTGAAAGTATACTGAAGTAATATTTTAGTAAAAACTATCAAATGCTTGCATTCTCTCTGGGATTGCTTAACCAGTTTAAGTCTCCAGCTGGCTACAGACCCTAGAAATGGTCACAATCTGGGCATAGAAAATATCTTTTTTGAATGGATGTTTGTTATGCACATCTGGTGCTGAAGTTTCTCTCAGGAATGAGGAGGCACCAGTCTATGACCTGTTAGATTCCAACCTGGCTATAGACACTTTTCGCAACTTTATTCTCTTAAAGTTGTGGGTACACTATAGATAACCCAATTGTCATCTAATTTTAAAAGAAATGTGGGGATGAGGTCTGGGTTTGCCGCAATCATGGATTCACAACATGGGTTTTCAAGAATTTTGCAAATTGCAAACTTCTTGCTGAAAGCTTTTACAGGATGTTCACCACGAAAAAAGGAACTCCTATAATGCAGTGCATAGCAAATATCTGAAAGGAATATATAACCCAGTTCCCTTTCTAAAAGGGTGGGCTCACAACAGACACATTGTCAGTGTGTGTTGGATCCATTAGGGAGAAGTGAAAATGCTGTGTAGGCAGAGATACTGTTTTTGAAATAATTTTAATTATGGCATTGGCACTTGCCCCCCATGGCAGTGCCCAGCTGCCTATGCTCTTTGACAATAGCTCTACAAATGGCCAGAAATCAATAGCAAGATCCTCCTTTCCCTCAGACTTTAATTGGGTTTACCGGAGAGTTTGCAAACTTTGAACTTCAAGAAAGATTAGCAAAGCTGTCTATAAACCTAACCCAGACAGATTTGCTTATCCCTATAACATTGTTGATATTTAAAGAAGAAGGAGCATTAGTTGATATTTAAAGGGGAAGTATAGCCAAATGTTTTTTGGCTGTACTTCCCCTATGGATCACAGGAGTGCAGTTCGCACTCCAAAATGCGTAGTTGGCTGACATCAGAGCTGGTCCAGGCTCTAAAAAGATCCTGACCATATGGTCGGAATCCACCGAGAAGCCTGGACCAGCACCTGGCACAACCTCTCAGTGCCTCCTCCACAGCCCAGTGATCCAGTGAGCCCTGGAGGGACATAGTAAAGAGCCAGAGACTGACAGTCCCGGCTTTCTGCTCAGAGCGGAGAGGGATAACTGAGTGATCGCAATCATTGATCACTTAGTTCTCACTGCAGACCCTGAGGAGGACAGATGCTGCATCCACCTAGGTGAGTATAATGGCTTTTTTTTTTTGCAAAGCCCATACATTTTTTTTAAATATATCCTAGAGGTACGCTTAGTTTCAGATGTACAATATAATTCATTGGAAATATTCTGATTGGGAAAGGTTTGGTGAAGCATGGGACAAGAGTGGGAGCAGCAAATGACTCCCTTGGACAGCTTTAGAAATGGGTATGAAAATGTATATATTTTTTGGTAGTTTTTGAGTTTATTGCTGGATCAAGAAAACACTATAAAGTTACAGGATTAGGTTACTATAAAGGAAAAACAAGGTCTTTTAACAACTACTAGATACTGTACATACTTGATTGGGTGTCTATATGCACAACCAAGTGTGGTGTTCAGTGAAAAGAGGTACAGTACATGTGTGTGTATATAGATAAGGGGTTAAGCATTGGGTACATATTTTTTTTCGACCTGGGGCATAATTTGTGTTTCCCTGGAATGATCAGGTATACATTAGGGCCCTTTCACACTTATCAGTTTTTGAGTAGTTTTTCAGTTAAAAAAGCAGAAGAAAATGCATGAAAATGCAACCCTTTAAATAATATGGAACTTTTCACATTGGTCAGCCGCGTTTCTGTTGCTGCTTGCTGCATTTTTGGTGCATGTTACAAAAAATGCACCAAAAACGCACCTCCCCATTGAAATGGATGGAAAACACATAAAAAATGTGTCAAAAATGCACCGTGGTTGCATATTTGATGTGTTTTTTTAGTCATATCCATGTTTTATGGGTGCTTGCTGGGAGTCAAGCAACCAAAAAATGCACCAGAAATGCATCAAAAATGCATATGTGTTTTTGATGCATCTTTTCAATGGAGCAGTGTGAAAGCAGCCTAATGCCCTGTACACATAACCGGTTTTGCCATCGGAATAAAATCTGAAGATTTTTACGACGGACGGATGGAATTCCACTGAAGCTGTCTTGCATACACACGGTCACACCAAATTCCGACCATCTAGAACGCGGTGACTTACAACACGTATAACGGGACTAGAAAACGGAAGTTCAATAGCCAGTAGCCAATAGCTTCTGTCTCGTACTTGCTTCAGAGCATGCGTCGTTTTTGGTGCGTTGGAACAGCATACAGACGAGCGTTTTTTCCGATAGTAATTTGTTCCGTTGGAAAAATATAGAACATGTTCTCTATCTAAGTCCGCCTGAATTTTCGACAGAAAAAGTCCGATGGGGCATACACACGGTCAGAATATACGATGAAAAGCTCCCATCGGACTCTTTCTTTCGGAAATTCAGCTTGTGTGTACGTGGCATTAGAGAGAGGCTGTATGCAGGCTGTGATGGTACATGTCTGCATAGACTGTTTTATTGCAATGTACATTAGCATGTAAAATGACATACGTTAATGCACCGCAGCCATGTGAATGGGCCCTTAATGATAGTAGATCATCCCCATTTATCAAAAGAAATCTTCTGCATTAATATCCATAAACCTAGTATCTAGGAAATACTATATTCTGTAAAATGGAAAATCTTTCAGTACACATCTTTTATTTTAGTGAAGGTAGGATTTAGCATATTCATGGAAATAGAAAAAGGTTTTGTGAGTCATGAAAGGTTGGTAAAAAATGGTACTATTCTGGAATGTATGGATATTTTAGAGAAATAATGGACTTTGTTTTGAGAGCATTACAGAGATTCTGTACATGTCTGTTAGGAATTGAACTTTGTTGCACTGCTAGTTAACAATAGGATTTCCATTACTACAGGATGTCAGTTCATAAAAGGTTTGTTGAGTAAGCCATTTTGTCCCTGAAAGCTGAAGTTAATCGTGTTTCTGGAAAATAAGAATTTTCTATCCTCATCTTGTATTTGCTAAAGCATAGATATAGCGTATTGTGTAGCTCAATTGACACCTATACTGTAAGTGTTTTATACATGGCTAGAATCAGATTGCTTTGTCTTCATGTAAAGAAATACATAGGCTCTCTTTCTGAAAACGATGGCTGCCTCAATGTCACATTCATCCTCTGACTTTAACTCTTCACTCTTTCACTCTTTTTTCGCACATATGTTCAAATATTAATTTTAGGCCTGAGGATTATTTAAAACCCCAAAACATATAATTTCTGTAAGCAGACACAATGTAGAATGAAAAAAAGTTAGTTCCAATTTTTTTATATCACATGATATTTGCACAGTCGTTTACCAAGTGCAAAGTTTCAGTAGAAACACAATATATTCCGTTTTACGGTAAGCAAATGGAATATGTTACCCAATTTTTTTAATAAAATGTAAAAGTATGAGGTTGTGCTGAGTGAAATGATATCCAATATGTCAAGCTTTAAAATTGTATGTGACCACAACACAATCAGTACACTATATTTTCCATAGGCAACACTTTATAACCCCTGCAGGTCATCAGTTTAGAGTTAAAGTGGTTGTAAAGGTAAAGAACAATTACAGCCAGCTCCTCTGTTCTATTAATCTCTCCTACACTGTGTAATTGTTTTTTTAAAACGATGCCTGTAAATAACTGATCTTCGATCTCTTTTGGCCAGCCGTGTGACCTCCGGCCACTCTATTTCTCCAATCTACGGCCTACAGCAAGAGGGGCCAAGATCCCCTCTGACATCAGCCGAGGAGGTCACGTGACCACTGTGCTGGCCACTCAGCCCCTCCCGCTGTAGCCCTTAGATGAGGGAAGAGAGCGGCCAGGGGTCATGTGACCGGCATAAGAGATCGAGGATAAGGTATTTACAGGCATCATTTTAAAAAACATGGACACAGTGTAGGAGAGATTATTAGAACAGAGGAGCTGGCTGCAATTGTTCATTACTTTTATTGCCAGCTACTAATAGCAGAAGGGGGGGGACACACACAGGCGTTGACAGGCAAGGAGGGAGGGGGAGAGGGAGAGAGGAGAGCAGGCGGGATGATGGAGAGATGTAAACTAACCACGGTAATCATGGATCAGCAGCCATAATTACCATGGTCAGCACACAGAGTGGGACACAGGAACAGGCAGGATCAGCCAGGTTTTTTTTTACAGCTTATAAAGGGGCAGATTAGACAGAATAAGCACTGGGTTGTTTAAAGGGGTTGTAAAGGTAATTAAAAAAAAAAAAAAAATAACAAACATGTCATACTTACCTCCACTGTGCAGCTCGTTCTGCACAGAGTGGCCCTGAACCTGCTCTTCTGGGGTCCCTCAGCGGCTGTTTCAGCTCCTTCCCGCAAGAACTAACCACCTTAATGCGAGCTCCCTCGCATGGTGGTTAGTTCTTGCGGGCGCGCTCCCGTGATACAGCCGGCGGCTATAGCCGCTCACTGTATCACTCGGCCCCGCCCCCGGTGTGCCGCGTCATTGGATGTGAATGACAGCAGCGCGAGCCAATGGCTGCACTGCTTTCAATCCATCCACTGTAGCCAATCAGCGGCCAGGCTGAGCGGTGAAATGGATGTCGGAAGCGAGCGGCTGACTTTCGAGGTGTCAGGTAAGTAAAAACGGGGGGGCTGGGGGCGGCGGTATTGTCGGAAGTTTTTTCACCTTAATGCATAGAATGCATTAAGGTGAAAACATTTTTACCTTTACAACCCCTTTAATCTGCTATAAAGGAAACAGGAGCTCTCTTTATTTTTTAGGGTTACAACCACTTTAACTATAGAAGATGACCCTAGCACTATTGCTCTAACTCCAGCATGCATGGCCATATGTAACATGTATAGTGCAAGCACAATCATTGTACGTAGGTGCCCCCTAAATTAGGACTATGTAATGGGCAACATAGTATATAGTGCAGTGCTCATGTAATACAGCTGTGCTCAAAAGTTTGCATTCCCTGAAAGAAATTGTGAAAGGTTTGCATTGATATTGAAAACATGTCTGTTGGTGTTTTTTTTTTTTTAAACAAACATGTTATACTTACCTGCTCTGTGCAATGGTTATGCACAGAGCAGTCCTGATGCTCCACTTCTCAGGTCCCACGCTGGCTCTCCTCCCTCCTGCCAGGTGCCTCCTTGTGGGGCACCTAAGCAGGTGCGCTCCTGAGCCACAGCTTTGTGTGTCCATTCAGCCCCGCCCCTTCCATCTCCTGATTAGCTCACTAGCTGTGATTGACAGCAGCAGGAGCCATGGCTCCCATTGCTGCCAAAAGCCAATCAGGAGTCCGAGTCTCCAGAGAGCCAAGCCTCTCATGGACATTGCTGGATCGAGAAGGGGCTCATGTGAGTTTAATGGAGGGCTGGTGGGGCTGCTACAAACAGAAGTTTTTTTTACCTTCATGCATAGAATGCATGAATGCAAGAACTTTCAAAAGACCTGCGTAACAAGGTAATGGAACTTTGTAAAGATGGAAAAGGATATAAAAAGATATCCAAAGCCTCACATATGCCAGCCAGTACTGTTCAATCACTTATTAAGAATTGGAAAATTCTATGATCACTTGATACCAAGTCAAGGTCAAGTAAACCAAGAAAGATTTCGGCCACAACTGCCAGAAGAATTGTTCGGGATACAAAGAAAAACCCACAGCTAACCTGAGGAGAAATACAGGTTGCTCTGGAAAAAGATGTTGTGGTTGTTTCAAGGAGCACAATACGATGATACTTGCCAGAAAGAAGCCTTTACTGCACCAATCCCACAAAAAAGCCTTGTAAAAATATGCCCGACAACACCTTGACACGCCTCACAGCTTCTGGCAGACTGTTCTCTGGAGTAACAAGACCAAAATAGAGCTTTATGGTCACAAACATGAGCACTATGTTTGATGAGGGGTCAACAAGGCCTATAGCGTCATTGATGTTTGGGGGTGTGTGAGCTCTAAAGGCATGGGGAATCTTGTGAAAATTAATAGCAAGATGAATGCAGCTTGTTATCAGAAAATGCTGGCAGTCAGTGGCGTCACTAGGGTTGGTGCCACCTGGTGCTGTAAAACATGGTGTCACGCCCCACCAACTATAGTCGCCCCTCAGTACAGCCCCCCTCCCTCAGTACAGACCCCCCTCCCTCAGTACTGACCCCCCTCTACTAAGTATAGACCCCCCTCCGTCAGTGAAGACCCCCCACTAAATATAAACCCTCCAGGACAAATCACCCCCCTCCCCCAACAGTACAGACCCCCTTCAGAACAAACCACCCCTCCATTAGTACAAACCCCCCCTGAGGACAAACCACCACCTCCATCAGTATAGACCCCCCTCAGAACAAACCACCACCCCCTAGAACAAACCACCCCCTCCATTAGTAAAGACTCCCCTCAGGACAAACCACCCCCCCAGAACAAATTACCCCCCTCCATTAGTACAGACCCCCCTCAGGACAAATCACCCCCCTTCAATTAGTACAGACCCCCCTCAGGACAAACCACCCCCCTACATATAATATAACTGTGTCCAGTAGCAAAAACCAACCTCATCAGCAAGCCCCCCTCACCTCACCTCGGGCGGCGGAGGACATCCCCCCCAATCGCAATCCGACACCCCCCGCCCATTACTGCACCAGCTCGGGCGGCTCAGGTACACGAAACACAGGATGGAGAGCAGATCATGACAGACTTGGGCAGCAACGCAGGAGTGAGACACAGAGAGGAGGAGGAGAACACATAGCAGGCACGGCCGCGGGGCTGAAGGTGGGTTTTCGGCTGAAGAAAAAAAACTGCCAAAGGTAGTTTCCTCACCCTCGGGATGGTGCCACCCCTGTAGCGGGTGCCACGTGTGTGTGGCGCCCCCCCACGGCCCTTCCTAGCGACGCCACTTCTGGCAGTCAATTTGCATTCTTCTGCACGAAAGCTAAGCATGGCACACTCTTGAACTTTCTAGCATGACAATGACTCTAAGAACAAGTCCAAGTTGACCCTCCAGTGAATACAGCAGAAAAAGATGAAGATTCTGGTGTGGCCATCACAGTCTCCTGACCTTAATATCATTGAGCGATGCTGGGGAGATCTCAAACATGCTGTTCATGCAAAATGACCAAAGACTTTGCATGACCTAGAGGCATTTTGCCAAGACTAATAGGCAGCCATACCACCTGCAAGAATTTGGGGGCTCATAGACATTTATTACAAAAGACTGCACACGGTTGTTGATGCTAAAGTGGGTACTACACAATATTAAGAACTCAGGGTATGCATACTTTTTAAAAGGGGCCATTTCATTTGTACTTGTTGCCATGTTTTATTTTATGATTGAGCAATTCTGTTATGACCTATTGTTGAATATGAATCCCATAAGCAACTAAAATGTGTTTTTCCTGCTCACTCATGTTTTCTTTAAAAATGGTACATACTGTTTTTACCAATTCTCCAAGGGTATGCAGACTTTTGAGCACAACTGTATACATCATTGCTTATGTAGTGCAAAAACACAGAGCAAAACATACAACACAGCATATAGAGATTAATGGTAATGATTTTTTATGTACAGTACAACCTAGCATATAGTCCGGAAATTGTAACATACAGCACTGCCTATGGATTGCCAGGTTCCAGATTATGTAACAGACAACACAGCTCACAGAGTGCATCAGTCAGGAGTAGGTAACATGCAGCACCGAATGTAGATTGTAATGGTAAAGAGAATACACTGTCCCTTATATCAGTGAAAATATACAACTCTCCTTTATATTGGTGGTCAGGAGGAGGAACATTTCCTCCTTGCAATGGTGGTCATTCGGGGATGACATCTGCTTACATTGGTGGTCAAAATACCCAAGCACTGTTGGTACATGGGGGGAGAATCCACCAGCAACAATGGTCAGTGGGATACACAATATTATACTTTTTTTTTTTTTTGTTAGTGCAAATTTTCACTGAGTATAAGCTTTCTTTTCAAAAGCCAGTCCAGGGGATAGTATCTACGCAACCCAGTCTGTCTCTAATGGGGGTGACATTTAGTGAAAACACTTCTAAGTCCTAAGGACATGTTTTAACGTGTCAGTCCACTACTCTATTCATGCTATCCTCTGGATATATCAGGAAGCTGTTTTCTCTATTACTGCTCTTGGCACCGCAGGCACAGCTATTATAGCTTTTCACATTTCTAATGGAAGTTAAAACTCAGTCCCCTGATCTCCCACATACAGAGTCCATTTATGGCAGGATGATGATGAGTTGAGATAAGTTCTGGGGTTTACAAACTGTCATGATATTGGTCTTCTTACTGACAGCTTAGAGCTGCCAAACAGAAGTTAAGGGGTTTTCATTTCTTTTTTCTTCTTCTTTTTTTTTTTTAATAAAGCGTTAAAGGCTAAGTTATTATTGGATCCTAGGTTGACAGGTGACATCATCCTAACTATTCACAATAATTATTCCTGTAATTCCTGTGAACAGCCAGAAGGAGGGAGCTGGTGAAGGCAGGAAAAAATGTATTAGAATCTGTTTTAATGCTGGAGTGCCATGTGGGTTACTTTTTTGTTTTGGGCATTTCAGGTAAAAATTGTGCTGGCAGTCAACTTTTATGGTCAAGTGAACCTCTCCATTGTCCAAGCCTATAGAGTTAACACAAGTCCATCTAGTTCAACTAAGGGAAGAAAGAAAAAAATACAATCCCATATACACAATTCTATAACCACAGTTGATCAAGAGAAAGACAAAAAAACCCAGCAAAGCATGATCCAATTTGATCCCTCAAGAGGCAATCAGATATTCCCTGGATCAACTTAACCTATAAATGTTAGTATCCAATTATATTAAGTACATTTAGGAAAGGCCTTTTTTTAAAGCAAGCTACTGAGCTGGCCATAACCTGTTCTTGAGGGAGTCTATTCCACATTTTCACAGCTCTTATTATGAATAAACCTTTCCATATTTGGAGATGAAATCTCGTTTCCTTTAGACGTAAAGAGTGCCCCTGTGTCCTCTGTGATGACCTTACAGTGAAAAACTCAACACCAAGCTCACTATATGGATCACTTACGTATTTATACATATTGATCATATCCCCCCTTAACCACTTCCCGCCCGCCGTATGTCAAATGACGTCCTCGGCTTTGAACAGGGATATCTGAATGATGCATGTTGCTACAGGCATCATTCAGATATCGTCTTTTAGAGCCAGCGAATCTGTGCACCATAAGAATGATCATAGCGGCTGTTCCACCGCTTGATCGTTCTTACGGGAGGTGAGAGGGGTCGCCCCCCCTCCCGTCGCCCTCCGGTGCTTCTACTGACTCACCGCTACTATCAGTGAGTCAGACACAGGATCCGCCGACCCCGGATGTTCAGAATAGAGATTTCCAGTGCACCAGATGGTCGCCGGAGTATCTATGATCGTTCGGAGGCCTGGCGCGATGTTATGACGTCATGCCCAGCCTCTGTATTAAAAGAAAAACAGTGCCGTTTCGGCTGGGAGGCTGTAATCTTTTTTTTTTATTTCAGGCTTCCCAGCCAAGAGGGGAGATGTTGGGTCTTATTGACCCCATATCTCACTGTAAAGAACACCTGTCATGCCATATTCCTATTACAAGGGATGTTTACATTCCTTGTAATAGAAATAAAAGTGATCAAAAAGAATTTTTTGCCAAAAACAGTGTCTAGCTAAAATAAATAAAGTAAAATTAACAATAAAAAAAAAAGATTTTTTAAAGCGCCCCTGTCCCCGTAAGCACGCATGCAGAAGGGAACGCATACGTAGGTCCTGCCCACATATGAAAACAGTATTCAAACCACACATGTGAGGTATCGCCACGAACGTTAGAGTGGAAGCAATAATTTGGGTCCTAGACCTCCTTTGTATCTCAAAACATGTAACCACTAAAAAATTTTAAAGCGTCACCTAAGGGGACTTTTAAGTAGCGAAGTTTGGCGCCATTCCACGAGCGTGTGCAATTTTAAAGCGTGACATATTAGGTATCTATTTACTCGGTGTAACTTCATCTTTCACATTTTGTAAAAACATTGGGCTAACTATACTGTTTTTTTTTTTTTTTTTTAAAGCAAAAGCCTGTTTTTTTCCAAAAAAAAGCATTCGAAAAATTGCTGCGCAAATACCATGCAAGATAAAAAGTTGCAATGACCGCCATTGTATTCTCTAGGGTCTTTGCTAAAAAAACATATATAATGTTTGGGGGTTCTATGTAATTTTCTAGCACAAAAATTATGATTTTTACATGTAGGAGAGAAATGTCACAATTGGCCTGGTAGGCTTAATATCCTCTTCTTAAGAGAGAATAAATTCAGTTCCTATAATCTTTCCTCATAGCTGAGCTCCTCCATGCCTCGTATCAGTTTGGTTACCCTTCTCTGCACTTTCTCCAGTTCCACAATATGCTTTTTGTGATCTGGTGCCCAAAACTGAACTGCATATTCCAGATGAGGTCTTACTAATAATTTTTACAGGGGCAAAATGATATCTCTCTCTCTGGAGTTTATACTTCTCTCAATACAAGAAAGACTTTACTCACTTTGGAAACCACAGCTTGGTATTGCATGCTTTTAGTAAGCTCATGATCTACCAAAACCCCCAGATCCTTCTCCACCATTGATTTCCCCAATTGTACACCCCCTAGTATGTATGATGCGTGCATATTCTTAGCCTCCATTTGCATAACTTTACATTTATCAACATTAAACCTCATTTGCATGTAGTTGCCCAATTAAACAGTGCATTGAGATTGGCTTGTAAATTGGAGACATCCTGTAAGGATGTTATTCCACTGCATAGCTTGATGTCATCTGCAAACACTGAAATGGTACTTTTAATCCCAGACTCTATCATTTATAAATATATTAAAAAGTAAGGGTCCCAACACTGAACCTTGGGGTACACCACTGATAACTAACCTTAGACCATTCAGAGTAAGAATCATTAACCACTACTCCCTGAATTAGGTCTTTTAGCCAGTTTTCTATCCATTTACAAACTGATCTTTCCAAGCCTGTAGACTTTACCTTACATATAATGCCCTGTACACACGGTCGGATTTTCCGACGGAAAATGTGTGATCGGAGCTTGTTGTCGGAAATTCCGACCGCGTGTGGGCTCCATCGGACTTTTTCCATCGGAATTTCTGACACACAAAGTTTGAGAGCAGGCTATAAAATGTTCCAACAACAAAATCCGCTCGCGTCAATTCCGACTGTGTGTGGACTATTCCGACGCACAAAGTGCCACGCATGCTCACAATAAATTCCGAGATGGAACTGCTCGGTCTGGCAAAATTAGCGTTCGTAATGGATATAGCACTTTCGTCCTGCTGCAATGTTTTAAATAGTTTAATGCAGCGCACCTTCTTCTTCTTTATAATGCTAGAAGAATGAAGTTGTTTTGCTGCTCATATTCACACAGAGTTCTTTCTTAATTATTTATCGTGATTTCATGAATATAATATTTTTATTTGTCACATCTACTGAAAAAAAATTAATTTTTTGATGTTTTTAGATTTTATATATATATATATATATTTTAATCCTGATCTTGTGTTTTTTTTTTTTTTACTCCAGAATAGTTTTGGGTGTGTTTTGTGTGTCAAGTTACCACAACACTATTATTATCTTGTATTATTTAATCTCAAGGAGGTTGTTTGGTGTTGGTGTCTCGTATTTTTGAAATGTACCTGCCTCCTCACAAACAAACTGTCCTTTTTGAAGGAAAACACACATAGGTGAGTATAATAAAACAAACCAAAAATGTATTAAGGGGTCCTTACCAAATAAAGAGGGAGGCAACGCTGGAGAGACAGCAGAAATTGGCGAAACCTTTGGCCCCCAGGGCACACATCAATTATTTTACTGCAAAATTGGTGGCCTGAGGAGTCCATATATAAGGGAGTACAATCTGGTCCAGAAGTCCAAGAGATCAAGAACAGCAGCAGATGACATACATGTCCCTAGGCTGTGGTCATACAAGAACCTGCATCTTTTGTCAGACCAGACTGAACCTAGGCCATCACTTTCTTGTCTTCCTTCCACTCTTTCTTTCACACTGTGTTTGTGGTGGTGGAGTTGTGGCAGGAGGAGGAGGAGGAGGATGATGCAACTCACTCAGGTGGGTATTGGGTGTGATTTCACCCCTCAACCCCTTATTTAATGTTTTATAAATGATTTCCTCACACATGAGGCGTTGGCCCTCCTACATGTCCTGCAGTTTTGTGGCAGCCATGGAGGCAAAGGCCTCTTCACAAGTGGGGGTGGCTCTGAGGGACGCAGAAGCCTCCTGAATCAGCCTGAGTGCTGAATCCTCCACATTACTCCCCTTCCTGGGTCTTTTGTTTGGAAGGCGGAGGAGAGGAACCTGCGATTCTGTCAGGCTCCTACTGGGCCTGGCCTTTTCCTGGCTGCCACTTAGCCCCGCCTCCTCCTGGCTGCCACTAACCCCTGCCTCGTCCTGGCTGCCACATTCCACAGCCTCCTCCTGTGTGCCACATTCCACAGCCTCCTCCTTGCTGAGGTCTTTCTGTGTATGAAAATGGGACATAGTTTTAGTTTTTTCTTCATCAATCACACACAATTTTCACCTCATGACTGTTGTAAATTGAATGTTAACAAATATAACAGACTATCATTCTGAGCCCAGCATTTTTCATTAATGCCCCAATTATTTTTGCCCACTACTGTCTATTGATATGTAAAACGCTTTATTAAATCAGCAATTAGTGATCAATAATAACATCTAGTAAACATTATTTATGTTTTGCCCAGAAATCTGTAGAAGAATGCTATACCTGGCTCAAGCTGGGCTCCTCCACTTCTTCCTGGCTGGAAGTCCCAGGTTGGACATCGGAAGCCTTAGCTGGGGTGGAAGATAGGGTGGAAGGAAGAGTGGAAGGAAGGGTTGAGAGGGATTCCCTGACTTCAGTCTGGTCTGACAGAAATCACAGTCTCTCATAGTACCACAGCCTGGGGACATAAACGTCATCTGCTGCAGCTCCTGATCTCTGGGAATCCTTGACCTTCTTGCGCTCCCTATGATAAGTGCTCCTCAGGCCACCAATTTTGGCTTTCAAATAGGGGATGGTTGCTGTGGGGACCACCGGCTTCACCAACTCCAGCAGTTTCTCCAGCGCTGTCTGCCTCTTTTGTTTATGATTATATTGCGGGTGTTTGACCTGCCACAGACAGGGCAGCTCCCTGTATTTATCTATGAACAAGGGGAGGAAGTTGTGGTCATTGAAGCCATCCATTTTATCTGCAATACACAAGACAAACCCTAATGTCAGGCTAAAGTCTCCTAATTTTGTCCCAATATAGGCCCCAATCTCTAAGCAGTATAGGCCCAAGTTTAAATGTTACCTTCGTTATCACGATTGGTGCTTCCTATACTCCTTCCTCCGCTCACAGATCGTACATACGACACACGCGTGTTACGCTTTATATACACTGCACATGCGTGAAACTCTGCCCACCCCTGAAGTTCTTTCTAGTCTATTCCCCGCCCCTTCTTGTTCGGCGCAGTGGGGAAGAGCACATGGCGGAGACAGAGCAGGTGCGTGCTAATTACAGCAACAAGGAGGAAAGGCCGGAGCCAGAAACATCATGATCCCGGAGGAGACGATTTAAGGCCTCAAATATGTCCTTTGTAGAGATGGTGGAGATGGTCGACATACTGAAGAGGGCCGACTATGACAGGAAGTATGGACCTTACCCCAACCCCAATGTCAGAAAGGCCAAGATCATGGCGAAAGTTGTGAAGAGTCTGCACAGAAATTTTGGGGTACGTCGATCCAAGGATCAACTGAGGAAGCGGTGGTCGGACCTCAAATTAAGGGAGCACGATCAGTATAGAAGGCTCAGGAGAGTGCTGCTAAGTAGTTGTGCTGTTTTCCTATTCATTATTTTTAGAACATTTGTACTGCTCCATGTGCTTTTCTTTACTGTTGTACAGTTTAAAATGGCAACTTTCATGTTCATGGATACATTATTTGTTCGCAGGAAACATTTTGGGGCATAATATGCCCCAGTAGAAGGACCTCTAATCCGAAACATGTCGGGTTGCGATTGATTTTTTGTTCCTGGTACCACGCTACTTTTTATTGTGATCACTTTTATCCTGGCTGCTGTTATCTGGATTTTTACCCCATTTGGTTTAAAATAAACCTGCTTCTTTGGATTTAAGCACATGTGGAGCCTTTTTTTCCTTTTCCATGTCCCCATGATGGCTTTGTGAAAGGTGAATTCCTCCTATATACACCTGTCGGAGAAGTGCGTACAACCAGACTTGGAACATCTGATGTCTTTAGGTCATTTACTATTGCTACAAAGGAACCAGTGGAACCTGCCGTACACGCCTCTACAACAAACACCTATTTGGATCGATCGATCCTTAAGCCTGTATGACACCTAGCCGTACGGCAAACGTGTCCACCTGTTCCGGTAAGCGTATTTGCTCCATTCATTCTTTGCTGTGGATACTGAGTATTGGAACACCACCTCTGTGAAACCACGTAGCACCCTTGAGATACCTCTCACTCATCTTACATTTATACTGCTCACCTTTGTTGAACATTTATATGACCATAATGTTCACGTTATTGGTCATTGATATGATCATGGACTCACTATAATAATACAATATTGTATTTGGCTTCCTGCATTTTTTATATTTAGTTATATACTATCATGCTGCACAGCTGATAGTCACATTTGTGTTGATTTTTATGTATAGCGCTGCATTGTTTTTTCTTCTCAATAAAACACCATGTTTTGTCTAGATGCATTTCAATACATTTTTTCTGGCCTACTACTTCTCTTAAATAATTTTTTTGTCTAGATGGGTTAGTAACTAGAATGAAATGCAAACTAGATTCTGTGTAAGGAGAGGACACTCAGCAGCTGTTTACACATCTGGACCCTGGAGCACTAGTGTGGGACACAAGAACACCCTTTTTATTAGGGGGCCCACACAGGTGCTCCAGTATATACTATAGGGGTGTTTCCATCTGTGAAGCTTGCACAAAACAGGTAAGTATTCAAGCTTGACAAAGGACAAAAATATTTCTTCATCTTGGAACTCTGCTAAAAGAGACAATTGTACCCCACTTCCAAGCAATGTTTCATCTTCCTATTTATGGCCTCAAATATCTGTGCTAAGTATACTTTTTTTTTTTACATAGGGGAGAAAAGACTCGGAGGACACCACTCATCAGAGGAGACAACAGACCCCCACCTCATGAAAAAGTGGAAATCCCCCAAATCCAAGCAGAGGAGGAGGAGGGAGACGTGGTGGAAATTGTCACCACAAGAGGTGAGTGTCTGCGACCACATGCTCAGGTAAGAGATGGATGCCGGCATATTTATAATACATGGTGTTTTTGTTTTTTATATATTTTTAGGTGATCATGATGTTGTGGAAGAAGGTCATTTCACCAGTGAAAGTGCCCAGATCCTGATCGGGAAGATCATGGGGCGTAATAGGGACTTGGAAAACATCTAGCAAAACATCAATGATGTTCAAAACATAATGAAGAACATCATTGATGTTTTAGGGAGAATTTAAAACCCCTAGAAATCCCTAACTTATTTGTGTTTTTGTTTTTCTGACAATTTTGTGAAAATTTTGTGACATATTAAAGAAAAGCCAAATTTTGAAGATGCACACAGTGTGTCAACATGTGCTATCTGCCATCACGGGAGATCAATGTACGTGTTTTGTGGGTGCAACCCCATCCTCAATAATAAAGTAGCTGAAAGGAAGGAAAACACGTCCATTGATTCCATGTTGACATTTGGCAATTTGTGTGCATCTTCAAAATTTGGCTTTTCCACGGGTGACTTCACCCCATCTGCTGAACGCAATATCAAACACAGTTTATAAATACTCATGTCTGATATTGCCTTCACTTTCTATAAAAGTTGAACTTTGTAAGTTCCAGAGTTGTGTATTTCTTTTTGGTTTTAAACATGCCTGTTTTACCTTAAAAGGCAATTTCTACTTTTTAATGTGACCTAAAAAATTGTTATACAACAAACATGTTGGTTTGTTCTAAAAACCTTTCATAAATGCACATGTGATTGTGCTTTGATTAAAAAGATTGAGAATCAACAATGTGTGGCTTCTTCTTTCAATGCTCAAAAGCATTTTTTGAAATAAAGTTGGTGTTTTCAGTGGCAATAGGGTTTATTTACTAAAGGCAAATCCACTTTGCACTACAAGTGCAGTTTCAGTGCAGTCTCAAGTGGCGACGCCCAGACGACGCCATTTGTGGTGAAACGTACGTCGGGAGGTTGACGCTCTGACGTCATCGCCATCCTAGTGTGGACGGGTGCTCGCTATGCCGGCCGGCTATTTGCTGTTTTTAATCTACTTATGTACGTTTTCTACCTTTTTTTATTAAACTGTCCTGCCAGTATTACACTATGGTCAGTTTCTTTTCATTCACATGCCTGTGAGACGAGAGTTTGGGGTCCTTGCTACATCCTCTTAGCCACGCTGTATGCAGTCAAGTCACACCAGCTGGATTTTCCCATACCAGGACGGAACATAGGCTGGTTTTTACTTGCCTTGTGGTAAGCGCAATATTTGTGCGGTGGTGGATCACTGAGTGTGGTGTCTCTTTCATCTTTACCACCAAGTCTGGTTGTGTCCATTCATGGGCTTCTCTCTGTGACTGACTCTGGTCAATTATCATATATAAAGATTTCCATCTACCACATATGGACATCACCTTTTGATTCACAGTTATATGTATTGACTTATATATATTTTTCTGATTATCGCAATGTTTCACATACATACATGAATTTTCTAACAGAGGTTTTTGGGACATCGATATAAGAATATGTCACATATCTTATTCATATATATTTTAGCGCGGTTATTTCTTTTTCTTTTGTCATTTTGGTGCACATCTCACTGTTTAACTGCTGCTTTTTGGGGGGTTTATCGATTTAGTGGTAGCGCAGTATGTTTTCTTGTTTTTTATGCCATTCTGGAGACGCCTGTAGAACTCCATGTGGGCAATGACTCCACCATCTGACATCCGGCCATTCTTCCCCACATCCACATACAGGAACTCATAAGTAGCCGACACCACCGCCAACATCACAATACTATTGAACCCCTTGTAGTTGTAATAGTATGACCCCGAGTTGGGTGGTGGGATGATGTGGACGTGTTTCCCATCAATTGCCCCGACACAGTTAGGAAAGTCCCACTGCTGGGTAAAGTGGGATGCCACAGTCTGCCATTCCTGTGGGTTGGAAGGAAACTGTGGAGTCAAACAAGAAAAATAAATTAATCATTTTGCACACAAACATTGAAAGCAGATTAGACACAAACATTCTTGGCCAACATCAGTATAGCATTTATTTTAGGGAGTATTTAAAGACAAAGGTATAAGGTCCACCTATTAGATTCCCTCCCCTCCCTCTCATGGGCCATTTTAAAAATTTTAGGGGGGGGGTGTTTTTGGTCAGGTAACCCTCTCCACTTCATTGAAAGATGAATGCCTAAATAATGTGTATTACTTTGGCCAGCCCCTCCTTACTTACACTATTGGCAGCCCACTGGACAGGTAAGAAGTGTCATAATACAAAGATATAAATACACACTGTACAAATTGAAGTGCATTTTTACATTCTGATATTACCTATCAAAATAATAGGATACAAAAACTTTTACCAGTACCATTTGAAAGTATTCAGGCAGGCCTTTGCACTACATGCTTTGGGGAATTCATCCAGAAATCTGACCACAAAAGAGGTGGGTATAGTATGTATGGGTTTGGCAAAGTCAGCAGAGGACAAAGGGGGCATTCACAGCATATTACAATCATGGTAAATAGGGAATGAGGAAAGAAATACATTACCTTAGCAAACATTAAATACAATAAAATGTGATGTTAAAGGATAAAAATCTTACCTTAATATACTCCTTCTGCAGAACTTGGATGATGGCAGAACAGGTGTCTGGGATAATGATCCCCAGAGCCTGGGGGGAGATGCCTGTCGAGAACATGAGGTCCTGCAGGCTTCTCCCCGTCGCCAAGTACCGCAGGGTGGCGACTAACCTCTGCTCCGCAGTGATGGCTTGTCTCATGCAGGTATCCTGCCTGCTGATATAAGAGGTCAGCAAAGCCAACAAACAGTGTCTGTCATCCAGAGAAAGTTCCTGAAATCGTCAGGATTATTATCACGGATCTCACGGAGCAAAGGCATGTGACAGAATTGGTCACGCTGGAGCAACCAATTCTTGGTCCATGAACTCCTGCTCACCCTGTTCATGGACTGGGCTTGTGTCAAAGTAAGGACCCCAACACCAAGCCCCCGCACAGCACGAACTCTGCGATGAGTACGTACACGCAACATGGCTAGAAAACGATCAGCTGGTCAGAACCAAGTAACAGAATGCACTGAAGAACAGCAAGGCCTGTGAAGAGTGACCTGAAAATCAGTAACAAATGGAAAGAACACAATGACAAGTCAATGGGAACTCTCTGCACGCACTGAAGACCAGATACAAACCCACAAGCACAAACTGAACAGCAGAAATACGATCTGAAAACCACGAGTCTGAAACAGCGCGAATCGTCTCTCACCAAACTTTTACTAACACGAGATTACCAAAAGGAGCCCAAAGGGTGCCGCGCTTGGTACTGAACTGCCCTTTTATAGTCTCATTGTACGTGGTGTATGTCACCCCGTTCTTGGCGTTCGGAAATTCCGACAACTTTGTGCGACCATGTGTATGCAAAACAAGTTTGAGCCAACATCCGTCGGAAAAAATCAATGGATTTTGTTGTCGGAATGTCCGATCAATGTCCGACCATTTGTACAGGGCATTAGTGTGGGGAACTGTGTCAAACGCTTTTGCAAAACTCAAGATATTAGAGTTTTTTGTAGTAAAGTATACTACATCCACAGCCACCCCTCTGTCCAAGGTTTTACTTACCTCCTCATTAAAAGAAATCAGAGACAAAGACAGAGAACTGCCAAACGATTTGTAAATCTGTTCAGCCAGCCTTGTGATCCAGGCTCCCCTGCCAGAGAGCAAAGTAGGGTCGGTGACCTCACTAATCTCCACTGCAGTTGAAGAAACCACCTCCTCCTTCACCACCAGGATGGGAAGTTGCAGGAGGGATGATTTGTATGTGGAGTGATGATCATCACTCCACATACAAATCATCCCTCCACATACAATCATTGCCATGATCCCAGGTGCCCCATTCTGCACCCTTCCTTCCTTCCCTTACCTGCTCTATGATGTTCACTGTGTTCCTGCAGCTGCCCATCCTGGTGGTGAAGGAGGAGGTGGTTTCTTCAACTGCAGTGGAGATCAGTGAGGTCACCGACCCTGCTTTGCTCTCTGGCAGGAGTGCCTGGATCACAAGGCTGGCTGAACAGATTTACAAATCGTTTGGCAGTTCTCCATCTTTGCTGCTGGATCTATTCATCTTTCTCACCCCTCATGTGGGTAACCAGCGTGTTTGATCATTTGTTCATTCAAATGGTCCACCTTATCTGGTAAGAGTGCATTATATTGACGGTGGAGGATTTTTTCCTTATGAATTTTGGTCACAAACTCCTCATTTATACATGGTGGACAATACAATATGTTTTAGTGTATGGACTTTTATTATTGCGCTGCACCTCTCTACTTTTTATATTTATGTTTTTAGGTGTTGTGGTTTGCCTTTTGGTTTTCAGTTTGCAATTGTCATTTGCTTACTTTTCTCATTTGTGTGCGCTGATTGTTTTCTTTTTACAATACTTCTCCCTTGAGCCCAGGCAAAATGGCACTTGCCCCTCATCCACACTGGCATCTGTGGCCCAGCCTCGTAGGAAACAACAGAGGAGGACACAAAAAAGGAGCAGTCCAACTAAAGACTCACGGTCTCCACCAGCTACACCATCCTCAGGAAGCCCAGAAAAGGCAAGATTCAAGGCGGATGCCACGGGTGACAATACTGAGGTGAGCTCACTCCCAGATTCAGGAGATGACACCAGGGAGTTACCAGACTCTATAGACTCATTCCCCAGTAATGACCAGCCAGTTATAGACACAATGCTGAAAGAGATGTTAGTATCACTGAGGGGATCGCTCCACTCAAATATGATCCCATGTATTCACAAATTTAGCACTTATCTCTGGTTTGTATCTGACAAAATGTCCCATATAGAACACAGAATGGGGGAATACGCCACCACAAATAATGATCTGGTAGATGCCAATGAAGGCAGGGAGGATGACATAGCAGAAATCAAAGCAAAAATGGCGGACATTGAGGACAGATCCAGGAGGAATAATGTGAAGATTAGAGGGGTACTGGAAACTGTCAAGCAACAAGACCTGCGGAACTATGTGTCCCAGCTCTTCACTGTAATCTTACCTGATCTGTCAGCCTTAGATTTCACCATGGACAGGATTCACAGACTCCCTAAACGCACCTACCTATCGGATAACATTCCATGAGATGTCATCTTGCGACTACATTTCTATCACACGAAAGGAAGACTTATGAAAGTCAAAAGACAAAAACGACAGTCATAAGACAAAAAGATCAGATCCCATCGCCATATTCCAACCTGCAATTTTACACAGACTTATCACAATACACCCTGCAGAAGCGCAGAAATATAACTACTATTACGAAAGCCCTCAGGAACCATAAGCTCGGGTACAAATGGGGTTTCCCAACCAAGTTGATTGTCACGAGGGAAGGCAAGGAGTATGTGATGGACTCTGTGGCCAAAGGCATGACACTCCTAAATACATGGGGGATAATCCCAGAAACTTAATCACTCCCACGACAAAGGAGCCCCACTACAAGTCCTGATCCTGAATGGCGTACTGTGGATCACAGGAATGCCCATACCCATAATTGACCCCACCATGGGAGAAACACAAGACCAATAACCTGCTTAGGAGGATTTACCTCTGATCCGTATAGTTTGTTTGAACTTACTACCTCCAAGTTAAAACCTGAGTGACTAATAATCACACCCTACCACCTTTCTTGTTAGTTGGCAACAAGCCACAAATATGTTGACTTTCTGTTCGTATAAACTCTTTTTTTTATCCTCTCAGTCAGAAGTACCACTTCATTTCCAGGAATAACTGGAACAATGTCCAAGCAGATACCAGAATCCTTAGGACAACTTGATGAACCATCTCTACTCTCTCCACAAGACATGTTATCAACAACAGTAAGTGAAGCATACAACGTACGCAACCCCACACTTCCCACTAAGCCACACACACAGTGGTAAATTTTTTGACCATTAATTTTAAAGGCCTTAATCATCCGGCCAAATACAGGCCCTTAATGGAAAGAAGCACTACAAAGGAACTGTGACATCTTGTGCACACAGGAGACTCACTTCCAAAGCACAGCACCACCAAAATGCACCCACCCTAAATTCCCATTTATCTACTGCACAAATGCGGAAACAAAATCCAAAGGAGTGATGATAGCAGTCAAAGATACAATTGCTTTCCAACTACACAAGATCACCATAGACCCACAGGGTCGTTTCATAATTCTGGTGTGCGACATCAACTCTACCACCTTCACTGTGGCAAACATATATGCCCCTAATACTGGACAAACCAAATTCCTTCATAAGAGTCCCCATCTTGTCCTGTGGGCTAGGTACATAGATGACATCCTCCTCCTATGGGATGGTGATGGTCTTGAGCTTCAACAGTTCATGTCCTCTCTTAACATAAACAATCGTGGAATCCATCTTAACTTTGAGATGAGTCAAACTCAGATTCATTTTTTGGATCTCACTTTGAATATAGAGGGGGGGATTTTGTCCACATCCACCTTCTTTAAGGAGAGTGATCGTAATTCCTACATCTCATTAGAAAGTTGTCATTATAGACCCTGGCTAAATTCAATGCCTAAAAGCCAATATATGAGGGTACGTAGGAATTGTTCAGATCCCGATAAATTTCTATCACAGAGCAACATTCTCACTGAGAGGTTCCTCGAAAAAGGATATACCAGTGAGAACCTGTTGCCTGTTTTAAAGGATGTGCAGGAGATGGATAGGGAGCTTTTATTGAGAGATAAACCTCAGACAAGGAGTTTTGGTCACAATTTAGGAGTACCCTTTATTACCACCTATTCCCTCCAACACAAGGAAGTAAAGCAATTAGTTTCCAAGCATTGGCATATTGTTACCAACGATAGAGTTTTGAAGGAAGCTTTACCGCCTAAACCAAAAATTGTTTTTAAAGGGGCTCCTTCATTTAGGAATAGACTGGCCCCTAATATATTGGATCCCCCTTTGAATAGGACTACCTTTTTTGATCAATTAATTGGATTCTATAAATGTAATAAGTGTCTGGTTTGTTCTTTCAACTCTTGTTCGAATAGGAGGACCCAGTCTTTTGTTTCTACAAGGACTGGTCGAACCCATCTTATTACCCCATTTTCTACCTGTTCCACTTTTGGGGTGGTCTACATGTTGCAATGCCCCTGTGGCTTGCAATATGTGGGGCGGACCAAACGTCCCCTCCAAGTGAGGCTCAATGAGCACATCACCAATATTCTGACAGGCTTTAAGAACCATTCGGTTTCCAAACATTATCGTTTGGTACACGATAGAGATCCCTCCAATACCCTTTTTTAGGGATTGACCCATATAAACCTCACTGGCGAGGGAGTTCCATGGTGCGAGAGATTTCCAAATTGGAAATGTCTTGGATCCATAGGATTAAAAGTTACACGCCCCATGGATTGAACATAGATGTGGATGTCAATGCTTTTATTGATAATTCCTGAGTATTGATGATGATTGAGGTATCTTGAAGGGTAGAATATAATATATCAAAATTGTGAATATTTAATTATATAGTCATTTTTTAGAGTATTCCTCTCATAGACATCCGTTCCATATGAGGTTATTTTTTCAGTCAAGCCTGTGGTATGTGAATAGCTACAGAAATCATTTTTTAGATTATATCCTTCATAGATAAAACTTTTGTAAAGTATAAAGTTGCCTTTCCAGTCAAGCCTGTGATGTGGGATTGATTCGCCCTATATTGGTTTTCACATTTTTGCACCTGTTTTAGTCTCCTTTTTGTACTAGTGAAGGCTGGTCTGGTTGTGGTGTGGGGGTAGTGACCTTGCCTACAACTAATATGGGACATATTAGCTCTTGCACCTAAAGAGTATTTTTTATTTTTATTTTTCATTTTTATTTTTATTATATATATTTTTACTATATATATTTCTAAACATTTTTTATTAATATTTACATTTATTATTTAAATTTATATTTTTCATCTTAGTATCATGTTTAATTTTGTTGAGGTATCTTGATGCTTTGATATGCCTCAAATCATGATTTTGTGGTAATTTTGATGTGCCTTGCATTTGTTCTTTATCCCTTGGACTTATTTTACCTCCATTTTTGTACAAGTTAAAATTGGCCCTATTATAGTATATGAGTAGGGATGAGCCGAACACCCCCCTGTTCGGTTCGCACCAGAACATGCGAACAGGAAAAAAATTCGTTCGAACACGCGAACGCCGTTAAAGTCTATGGGACACGAACATGAATAATCAAAAGTGCTAATTTTAAAGGCTAATATGCAAGTTATTGTCATAAAAAGTGTTTGGGGACCCGGGTCCTCCCCCAGGGGACATGAATCAATGCAAAAAAAAGTTTTAAAAACGGCCGTTTTTTCAGGAGCAGTGATTTTAATAATGCTTAAAGTCAAACAATAAAAGTGTAATATCCCTTTAAATTTCATACCTGGGGGGTGTCTATAGTATGCCTGTAAAGGGGCGCATGTTTCCCGTGTTTAGAACAGTCTGACAGCAAAGTGACATTTTGAAGGAAAAAACACATTTAAAACTACCGCGGCTATTGCATTGCCGACAATACACATAGAAGTTCATTGATAAAAACGGCATGGGAATTCCCCACAGGGGAACCCCGAACCAAAATAAAAAAAAAAAAAATGATGTGGGAGTCCCCCTAAATTCCATACAAGGCCCTTCAGGTCTGGTATGGATATTAAGGGGAACCCCAGCCAAAATTTAAAAAAAAAATTGACGTGGGGTTCCCCCTAAATTCCATACCAGACCCTTCAGGTCTGGTATGGATTTTAAGGGGAACCCCGCGCCAAAAAAAAAAAAAAAAACGGCGTGGGGTCCCCCTAAAAATCCATACCAGACCCTTATCCGAGCACGCAACCTGGCAGGCCGCAGGAAAAGAGGGGGGGACGAGAGTGCGGCCCCCCCCCCTCCTGAACCGTACCAGGCCACATGCCCTCAACATTGGGAGGGTGCTTTGGGGTAGCCCCCCAAAACACCTTGTCCCCATGTTGATGAGGACAAGGGCCTCATCCTCACAACCGTGGCCGGTGGTTGTGAGGGTCTGCGGGCGGGGGGCTTATCGGAATCTGGAAGCCCCCTTTAACAAGGGGACCCCCAGATCCCGGCCCCCCCCCTGTGTGAAATGGTAAGGGGGTACTTACCCCTACCATTTCACTAAAAAACTGTCAAAAATGTTAAAAATGACAAGAGACAGTTTTTGACAATTCCTTTATTTAAATGCTTCTTCTTTCTTCTTTCTTCCTTCATCTTCTTCTTCTTCTGGTTCTTCTGGCTCTTCTGGTTCTTCCTCCGGCGTTCTCGTCCAGCATCTTCTCCGCGGCGTCTTCTATCTTCTTCTCCTCGGGCCGCTCCGCACCCATGGCATGAGGGGAGGCTCCCGCTCTTCTCTTCATCTTCTTCTCTTCTTCATCTTCTTCTTCATCATCTTCTTCTTCATCTTCTTCTTCATCTTCTTCTTCTTCCTTCTTCTCTTCTTCCTGTCTTCTCCGGGCCGCTCCGCAATCCATGCTGTGGCATGGAGGGAGGCTCCCGCTGTGTGACGGCGTCTCTTCGTCTGACGGTTCTTAAATAACGGGGGGCGGGGCCACCCGGTGACCCCGCCCCCCTCTGACGCACGGTGACATGACGGGACTTCCCTGTGGCATTCCCCGTGACGTCACAGGGAAGTCCCTCAAGTCACCGTGCGTCAGAGGGGGGCGGGGTCACCGGATGGCCCCGCCCCCCGTTATTTAAGAACCGTCAGACGAAGAGACGCCGTCACACAGCGGGAGCCTCCCTCCATGCCACAGCATGGATTGCGGAGCGGCCCGGAGAAGACAGGAAGAAGAGAAGAAGGAAGAAGAAGAAGAAGAAGAAGATGAAGAAGAAGATGAAGAAGAAGATGAAGAAGAGAAGAAGATGAAGAGAAGAGCGGGAGCCTCCCCTCATGCCATGGGTGCGGAGCGGCCCGAGGAGAAGAAGATAGAAGACGCCGCGGAGAAGATGCTGGACGAGAACGCCGGAGGAAGAACCAGAAGAGCCAGAAGAACCAGAAGAAGAGGAAGATGAAGGAAGAAAGAAGAAGCATTTAAATAAAGGAATTGTCAAAAACTGTCTCTTGTCATTTTTAACATTTTTGACAGTTTTTTAGTGAAATGGTAGGGGTAAGTACCCCCTTACCATTTCACACAGGGGGGGGGCCGGGATCTGGGGGTCCCCTTGTTAAAGGGGGCTTCCAGATTCCGATAAGCCCCCCGCCCGCAGACCCTCACAACCACCGGCCACGGTTGTGAGGATGAGGCCCTTGTCCTCATCAACATGGGGACAAGGTGTTTTGGGGGGCTACCCCAAAGCACCCTCCCAATGTTGAGGGCATGTGGCCTGGTACGGTTCAGGAGGGGGGGGGGGCCGCACTCTCGTCCCCCCCTCTTTTCCTGCGGCCTGCCAGGTTGCGTGCTCGGATAAGGGTCTGGTATGGATTTTTAGGGGGACCCCACGCCGTTTTTTTTTTTTTTTTTGGCGCGGGGTTCCCCTTAAAATCCATACCAGACCTGAAGGGTCTGGTATGGAATTTAGGGGGAACCCCACGTCAATTTTTTTTTTAAATTTTGGCTGGGGTTCCCCTTAATATCCATACCAGACCTGAAGGGCCTTGTATGGAATTTAGGGGGACCCCCACATCATTTTTTTTTTTTTTTTTTTGGTTCGGGGTTCCCCTGTGGGGAATTCCCATGCCGTTTTTATCAATGAACTTCTATGTGTATTGTCGTCGGCAATGCAATAGCCGCGGGTAGTTTTAAATGAGTTTTTTCCTTCCAAATGTCATTTTGCTGTCAGACTGTTCTAAACACGGGAAACATGCGCCCCTTTACAGGCATACTATAGACACCCCCCAGGTACGAAATTTAAAGGGATATTACACTTTTATTGTTTGACTTTAAGCATTAATAAAATCACTGCTCCTGAAAAAACGTCCGTTTTTAAAACTTTTTTTTGCATTGATCCATGTCCCCTGGGGCAGGACCCGGGTCCCCAAACACTTTTTATGACAATAACTTGCATATAAGCCTTTAAAATTAGCACTTTTGATTTCTCCCATAGACTTTTAAAGGGTGTTCCGCGGCATTCGAATTTGCCGCGAACACCCCAAATTGTTCGCTGTTCGGCGAACTTGCGAACAGCCAATGTTCGAGTAGAACATGAGTTCGACTCGAACTCGAAGCTCATCCCTATATATGAGTAGTGTCCATGCCCAGAATCATTATGGTGCCTGACTACCCGTGCATTGTCATCTAAAGAATATTTCTCATTATAGTGTTATTTTTATAATTCTATAATGATAAGGTTTGAAATTATTTGTTTGATATGCCAGTCACTTTAAGTTTACGTGTGCCTGGTTTTTTAGATACAGAGGGTGAGTCTGGTGGCATTTTTGACGCTAATTTGGCCCTATTCCTTAAGATACATACCGTAAATGCCCACATCCAAGATGGCGCTCTGTGTTTCCCTTAGCGGGACTCAGAGCGAGGCTTGGTGTGCGCATATAATGTGGTGGCTCAGCACGCTGCCCGTTCCCCATTGAAAACGTCAGCCTATGATAAAACGCGTCTGGGAGGGACATGCTGATGTCACCACGTCACCCTGTTGTGGACGGGAGTTTGTCTGAGTGCCGGCCGGCATAGCTTTTACTTTTTCGTTTTGTAAGTGTTATTTTATTTAAATAAATCCTAGTTTTATACAGTATCACACTATTGGCTGATTCTTTATACTATATGCACTGCTGAGCTCGGGACAAGATTGCCAGGACTAGGGATGAGCCGAACACCTCCTGTTCGGTTCGCACCAGAACATGCGAACAGGAAAAAAGTTTGTTTGAACACGCGAACACCGTTAAAGTCTATGGGACACGAACATGAATAATCAAAAGTGCTAATTTAAAAGGCTAATATGCAAGTTATTGTCATAAAAAGTGTTTGGGGACCTGGGTCCTGCCCCAGGGGACATGGATCAATGCAAAAAAAAGTTTTAAAAATGGCCGTTTTTTCAGGAGCAGTGATTTTAATAATGCTTAAAGTCAAACAATAAAAGTGTAATATCCCTTTAAATTTCATACCTGGGGGGTGTCTATAGTATGCTTGTAAAGGGGCGCATGTTTCCTGTGTTTAGAACAGTCTGACAGCAAAATGACATTTTGAAGGAAAAAACCCATTTAAAAAAACCCGCCGCTATTGCATTGCCGACAATACACATAGACGTTCATTGATAAAAACGGCATGGGAATTCCCCAAAGGGGAACCCCGAACCAAAATTTTAAAAAAAAATGACGTGGGAGTCCCCCTAAATTCGATACCAGGCCCTTCAGGTCTGGTATGGATATTAAGGGGAACCCCGGCCAAAATAAAAAAAACAAAATGACGTGGGGTTCCCCCTAAATTCCATACCAGACCCTTCAGGTCTGGTATGGATTTTAAGGGGAACCCCGCGCCAAAAAAAAAAAAAAAATGGCGTGGGATCCCCCCAAAGATCCATACCAGACCCTTATCTGAGCACGCAACCTGGCAGGCCGCAGGAAAAGAGGGGGGGACGAGAGTGCGCCCCCCCTCCTGAACCGTACCAGGCCACATGCCCTCAACATTGGGAGGGTGCTTTGGGGTAGCCCCCCAAAACACCTTGTCCCCATGTTGATGAGGACAAGGGCCTCATCCCCACAACCCTGGTGGTTGTGGGGGTCTGCAGGCGGGGGGCTTATCGGAATCTGGAAGCCCCCTTTACCAGGGGACCCCCAGATCCCGGCCCCCCTGTGTGAAATGGTAAGGTGGTACTTACCCCTACCATTTCACTAAAAAACTGTCAAAAATGTTAAAAATGACAAGAGACAGTTTTTGACAATTCCTTTATTTAAATGCTTCTTCTTTCTTCTATCTTCCTTCATCTTCTTCTGGCTCTTCTGGTTCTTCCTCCGGCGTTCTCGTCCAGCATCTCCTCCGCGGCGTCTTCTATCTTCTTCTCCTTGGGCCGCTCTGCACCCATGGGGGGAGGCTCCCGCTCTTCTCTTCTTCTTTTCTTCTCTTCTTCTCTTCCTCATTTTCTTCTCCGGGCCGCTCAGCACCCATGCTGGCATGGAGGGAGGCTCCCACTGTGTGACGGCGCTCCTCGTCTGACAGTTCTTAAATAACAGGGGGCGGGGCCACCCGGTGAACCCGCCCCCCTCTGACGCACGGTGACGTGACGGGACTTCCCTGTGACATCACGGGGAATGCCACAGGGAAGTCCCATCATGTCCCGTGTGTCAGAGGGGGCGGGGTCACCGGGTGTCCCCGCCCCCCGTTATTTAAGAACTGTCAGACGAGGGAAGTCCCATCATGTCCCGTGTGTCAGAGGGGGCGGGGTCACCGGGTGCCCCGCCCCCCGTCATTTAAGAACTGTCAGACGAGGAGCGCCGTCACACAGCGGGAGCCTCCCTCCATGCCAGCATGGGTGCGGAGCGGCCCGGAGAAGAAAATGAAGAAGAGAAGAAGAGAAGAAAAGAAGAAGAGAAGAGCGGAAGCCTCCCCCCATGCCATGGGTGCAGAGCGGCCCGAGGAGAAGAGGATAGAAGACGCCGCGGAGGAGATGCTGGACGAGAATGCCGGAGGAAGAACCAGAAGAACCAGAAGAACCAGAAGATGAAGGAAGATAGAAGAAAGAAGAAGCATTTAAATAAAGGAATTGTCAAAAACTGTCTCTTGTCATTTTTAACATATTTGACAGTTTTTTAGTGAAATGGTAGGGGTAAGTACCCCCTTACCATTTCACACGGGGGGGCGGGATCTGGGGGTCCCCTTGTTAAAGGGGGCTTCCAGATTCCGATAAGCCCCCCGCCCGCAGACCCCCACAACCACCAGGGTTGTGGGGATGAGGCCCTTGTCCTCATCAACATGGGGACAAGGTGTTTTGGGGGGCTACCCCAAAGCACCCTCCCAATGTTGAGGGCATGTGGCCTGGTACGGTTCAGGAGGGGGGGCGCACTCTCGTCCCCCCCTCTTTTCCTGCGGTCTGCCAGGTTGCGTGCTCGGATAAGGGTCCTGTATGGATTTTTGGGGGGACCCCACGCCATTTTTTTCTTTGGCGCGGGGTTCCCCTTAAAATCCATACCAGACCTGAAGGGTCTGGTATTGAATTTAGGGGGAACCCCACGTCATTTTTTTTTTAAATCTTGGCCGGGGTTCCCCTTAATATCCATACCAGACCTGAAGGGCCCACGTCATTTTTTTTTTAATTTTGGTTTGGGGTTCCCCTTTGGGGAATTCCCATGCCATTTTTTTCAATGAACTTCTATGTGAATTGTTGGCAATGCAATAGCCGCGGGTAGTTTTAAATGGGTTTTTTCCTTCAAAATGTCATTTTGCTGTCAGACTCCCCCCAGGTACGAAATTTAAAGGGATATTACACTTTTATTGTTTGACTTTAAGCATTATTAAAATCACTGCTCCTGAAAAAACGGCCATTTTTAAAACCTTTTTTTGCATTGATCCATGTCCCCTGGGGCAGGACCCAGGTCCCCAAACACTTTTTATGACAATAACTTGCATATTAGCCTTTAAAATTAGCACTTTTGATTTCTCCCATAGACTTTTAAAGGGTGTTCCACGGCATTCGAATTTGCCGCGAACACCCCAAATTGTTCGCTGTTCGGCGAACTTGCGAACAGCCAATGTTCGAGTCGAACATGAGTTTGACTCAAACTCGAAGCTCATCCCTAGCCAGGATGTATCCACGCTGCCCCTGCCAGGAAGTTCGGTCTGTGCTTGTGTTAATCTGCTCACTTATATTTGACATCTGGTAAGCAGGATTTTTAAAAAGGTTCGCTGGAAATATATATCTTTTGTCACTCCATATGGTGTTAAGTCTTCAGCTGTGTGAAGTTTGCTCACATTAGTTTGCCATCTGGTAAGCAGGTTTTATATGTGGCTTGTTGCACCTAGTGGGATTTCTTTCCATGCTTCTTTATCTGGGTGATACTTGTATGCTCTCTTACCCTTAATATCTGGTAAGCAGATTCTTTTTAAGGTTCACATACAATTTTTCCCATTTAAAGTGCACATACTTCATTGCATGTTTGCATGTCACTCACCTAACATTCCTATGTGTGTTTATGACACTGGATGTTTATATGATTACATATGATTTTGGTTTTGTTGAGTGTTGCACTGTTTTCTCTTTTTTGAGTTTTTTATGGTATCAGTATTACGCTATGTTTTTGCTATATATTTTTGGGTAACCCTTTGTGGACCTGAATACACGGCACAAGTGTGTTGGCTTACTCTCTGGTAAGCATTTCACCACATAGATGTGTTGCATTTGAATTGTCACCCTTCAACAGATTAATTATTGAAGAATTTTCACGTCACTCACTGATGATTATAGGACTTTTTTCTGGATTGGACTATACACTATCATGATTGTTCATAAGACTTTATAGCGCAGTTTTTCTGATTTTATATGAAGAAGATACGCCTGATTCAACAAGGTGATATGTGGGGAATTTAATGTAGCACCTGACCCAAAACTAGACTCGACATAAATATGGACATAAGCTCCCCCATGCGCCTTTGTATACATAGAGCTGAAAAAGGTATTTAATACATTTGCCTTCTCTTTGTCCCCTGTCACCCACTCTAGATTGTTTTGTAAAGGACCTACATGCTCAGACCTGACCTTTTTACTATTAATATATTTGAAGAATGTTTGGGAGTTTGTCTTACTATCTTTTGCAATCTGTCCTTGGTTTTGAATTTTTGCAACCTTGATTTCCTTTTTACATATTCTGGTATATTCTTTGTAACAATGTGCAAATGTTTTCTTTTTTCAAAAGTCAATACCTCCTCCTCAAAATTCAGTCCACCTTTATCCTCCCCTGCTCAATCATGCCTATTGCCCTTCAAAGAACAGTGGCACATGACTGGCACAAGATCGGCAGAGGAGTCCTTGCAGTTGGCTTCACCTTCTCAATGTTCGGTGAGAGGGAAGATGACGACATCCAGTTGCAGAATAGCTGGGTCTCTAGGGACAGACTGGAGCAGTTGTTGCAATAAATATGTATCGATGAGTTGTTTATAAGCTGCATAGTTTATACTTGGCTATGGTTTCTGTAAAAATTGTAAAAGAAAAGGATTCCTTTAAAGAGCTCTAGTTATTATACCCAGGCTGTTTTATTTCATCCTTCATTTTTGGCATCAGGTTTCCCATAGATACAACCCAGCTTCTAGATGTTTGTAAATGTAAAAAATGAATATTCATGTCATCCTTTTCAGCCTCTTCATGGACGTGTGTCTGGGTGTACAATTAATGAACTGCCAGTTCACAAAGCTGAAAAGGTTTGGGGCACAATGCAAATTTTCACATTAAACTGTGTCAGGTTCTTACTTTCATCTGGCTGCTATGTTTGTTGGACGGAAAATTGGCTGTATTTTGTGACAGAGAACTACTCTCAGTCACTTAATCTTTTGAAGCTCTCGCTCTAATTTGAGGCTCCAGTGCTGACACATTTAGTAAACCTACACAATAAAAGAGATAAGATATTATGATTAACCCTCTTACAAAATTCAGACCATAATTTATTCATAAATCTGTTTATATTCCTACTGCTTCATACAAGTGGTTGAGCTGTGGTTTTACAACCATTTGACTGCCTGCTGGAACTGTTTGTACACATGGTGTGTCACGGTGCTTTGTGGCTGATGCAGATTTAACTCCACACGCTGAGTTTGACACGTGACTCCTCTTGTCAAACTCCCTCATTAGTGTCAATGTGACCACTCAGCAATCATGACCAAACTTTCACAGTTGCAGTGCAATATTTCAGCGCAATATTTCCCCTTTGGGGATTGACATAAAAAAAACAGCCAAAAGAAGGGGCAGTAGAGACAGCCACAGATGTAAATGAGGTCTATGGGTTTATTAACACTTCTGGCTGGGTTGTGTGGTGCATTTTTACCACCCCTTAACCGTTCAACCTAAATCTGCAAATCCAGTGACCAGAAGCGTAGACACACCACAGCTGCCATGCTATGATCCCAGTAACCATCCCAGTTGCAGTAATCACTACCCCTGCCATGTTCAGCAGGCACTACAACTTCCCAGATATGGTCCAATCAAGTAAAATGGGCCACGCTGCAACCATCCAGCAACCATCCAGCAACAGTGTGCGATGCGATTAGGGGGTTAAAACAGGCAGTAAGGTGGAAACATATGGGCAGCACTCGGACTCATTGGGGAATATGTACTAAAACTGGAGCATTCAGAATCTGGTCTAGCTGTGCCAATTAGCTTCTAACTTCAGCTTGTTCAATCAAGTTTTGACAAAAAAAAAACCTGGAAGCTGATTGGTTTCTCTGCAGAACTGCATCGGATTTTGCATGCTCCAGTTTTAGTAAATCCCCCATTAATTTAAGCTGCAGTGCATATATGATGACAAAGAACATGCTGACAGGAGAAGAGAATAGAGTGAGCAGAGGGATGAGCTCATCAGTGTGCCCCTGCTCCTTCATCTTTCAGTCACAGGTTGGGGTGGAGAGGTGACCCAGTATGTATTGTTTAAAGTGTATCTAACGCTAAACCCGTACAAGGACATTTTTATTAAGTCATAAACAGCAGAAATTAAAACTGAAAAAGGTATTTGTAAATCCTCTTTTATATGGTGTTTACAATCTTATTCTGTCTTTTTTTTCAGTTTTCATTCCTTTTTCCGGGTCGCTTTTTCAGTGGCCATAGAAGAAAATTAGAAAAGATGGATTAAAAATAGAATGAGAACTGACCATGAGTTGTTCATCTGCTTTCCCCTTACTAAAATGTAAAAAGACAGATACCAGCAGAACAGAAATGCAACATGTATTTTTTTTTTAGAAAAGAAAATAAAATGGAAATGAGAGAAGTGTAATGCTAATGCGGACAAATGGAAAGATAAAAGAAGACCTGCATTGAGATACAGTCTCTTTCGTGCCTTTAGAAAGAAAATAAAAAAGAGAATAATAATGGATCAAACATTGAAGTAAAAGATGCCCATGTATACATAGTTTGAGACCTAAGATTCTCAGTTAACCCTCTGCACCACGCTTTACACTTTTTACACAATTCTAGCCAACTTTATTTAAAAAAAAAACAAGGATTGTTGGCTTGCATTTACTGTGAAATATTTTTCAAGATAGCTACAGAATCTGCATCAAAATATAAGGTGTTAACATGTAGTACACCCTCTAGCAACTCATAGGTTACATACAGTCAGGTCCATAAATATTGGGACATCGGCACAATTCTAATCTTTTTGGCTCTATACACCACCACAATGGATTTGAAATGAAACAAACAAGATGTGCTTTAACTGCAGACTTTCAGCTTTAATTTGAGGGTATTTACATCCAAATCAGGTGAATGGTGTAGGAATTACAACAGTTTGTATATGTGCCTCCCACTTTTTAATTGACCAAAAGTAATGGGGCAATTGGCTGCTCAGCTGTTCCATGGCCAGGTGTGTGTTATTGCCTCATTATCCCATTTACAGGGAGCAGATAAAAGGTCCAGAGTTCATTTCAAGTGTGCTATTTGCATTTGGAATCTGTTGCTGTCAACTCTTAATATGAGATCCAAAGAGCTGTCACTATCAGTGAAGCAAGCCATCATTAGGCTGAAAAAACAAAACAAACCCATCAGAGAGATAGTAAAAACATTAGGTGTGGCCAAATCAACTGTTTGGAACATCCTTAAAAAGAAAGAACGCACCGGTGAGCTCGGCAACACCAAAAGACCCGGAAGACCACGGAAAACAACTGTGGTGGATGACCGAAGAATTCTTTCCCTGGTGAAGAAAACACCCTTCACAACAGTTGGCCAGATCAAGAACACTCTCCAGGAGGTAGGTGTATGTGTGTCAAAGTCAACAATCAAGAGAAGACTTCACGAGAGCGAATACAGAGGGTTCACCACAAGATGTAAACCATTGGTGAGCCTCAAAAACAGGACGGCCAGATTAGAGTTTGCCAAACAACATCTAAAAAAGCCTTCACAGTTCTGGAACAACATCCTATGGACAGATGAGGCCAAGATCAACTTGTACCAGAGTGATGGGAAGAGAAGAGAATGGAGAAGGAAAGGAACTGCTCATGATCCAAAGCATACAACCACATCAGTGAAGCATGGTGGTGGTAGTGTCATGGCGTGGGCATGTATGGCTGCCAATGAAACTGGTTCTCTTGTATATATTGATGATGTGACTGCTGAAAAAAGCAGCAGGATGAATTTTGAAGAGATTCAGGCAATATTATCTGCTCATATTCAGCAAAATGCTTCAAAACTTATTGGACGGCACTTCACAGTGCAGATGGACAATGACCTGAAGCATACTGCGAAAGCAACCAAAGAGTTTTTTAAGGGAAAGAAATGGAATCTTATGCAATGGCCAAGTCAATCACCTGACTTGAATCCGATTGAGCATGCATTTCACTTGTTGAAGACAAAACTGAAGGGAAAATGCCCCAAGAACAAGCAGGAACTGAAGACAGTTGCAGTAGAGGCCTGGCAGAGCATCACCAAGGATGAAACCCAGCGTCTTGTGATGTCTATGCCTTCCAGACTTCAGGCTGTAATTGACTGCAAAGGATTTACAACCAAGTATTAAAAGTGAAAGTTTGATGGATGATTGTTAATCTGTCCCATTGCCTTTGGTACTTTAAAAAGTGGGAGGTACATATATAAACTGTTGTAATTCCTACATTGTTCACCTGATTTGGATGTAAATAACCTCAAATTAAAGCTGAAAGTCTGCAGTTAAAGCACATTTTGTTCATTTCATTTCAAATCCACTGTGTTGGGGTATAGAGCCAAAAAGATTAGAATTGTGATGATGTCCCAATATTTATGGACCTGACTGTATATATTTGCTGTTAGGATTTGAGAATAAACATTTATAAAGTTTTAACAAATACTTTACGCATATTAACACTTAATAACCACCAGAGTACGTGAATAGAATGACAAAAAAATGATACATTTTAGTATAAATGGTAGCTTTTTATAACCTGATGTGTATCTGTAAGTCACATTTATAGTGAATATTATGCTCCTTTAATCTGGGGATGGCACATTTGGGACTGTTCTGGGCAGGTCAGTTACACAGATTATGAGTCAGAGCCAGTCAACACGTCTGTGACTGAGATGAGAGGACTTTCTCTGGATTTTTGCTTTACTGTGGAAGAGTATGCAACAATGTAGTCACCACTGTTCACTATCTGGCCTGGGGGGGAGAGGGGATGCTGGGAATCTCTTGAATGTTCCCCTAAGGCAAATTCCAGAAACTGCTTGAAATAACTGGGTTCCCCTTGCCTATCCAGAGGCAGCCCACCTTGCTTCCAGTCAGGGGCGTAACTAGAAATAGCAGGGCCCCATAGCAAAATGTTGTATGGGGCCCCCCTGCAAAGAGCCCCCCCCCACAGCTGCCCTAGTGTCAATGCAGCATGAACTGTGCCATATATAGCGTGACCTGTGCCCAATACAGCGTGACCTGTGCCCAATACAGCGTGACCTGTGCCCCATACAGCGTGACCTGTGCCCCATACAGCGTGACCTGTGCCCAATACAGCCTGGTCTGCCTGTGCCCATATAGCCTCACCTATGCAGAGGAAGAGGCAAGCCACCCGGATCAGCAGAGATTGGGATTGACCGCTGTAATAGCTTTCATTTGAATTTCCTGTCTTCCCGGGGCTCATCGTCACATAGCCCCACCTCTTGGCCTGACGCCTTTGATGACGTCACATGTCCCGCATTGGATCGGCGTTCTGTCTATCAAAGGCACCGGGCCAAAAGGTGGAGCTATGTCACGTGAGCCCCGGGAACACTGGAAGTTCTAATGAAAGCTCTTACATAGGGCAATTCAGCTCTCTGCTGATATGGACAGCTCGCCTCTTCCTTTCCTCTCTCTTCCCCTGGCTGGGAGACTGTGCCGGCGGTGCTCTTATCCTCACTGGGCCCCACTCGGCTGCGAGCCTCATAGCTATGGTGGTAGTTACGCCCCTGCTTCCAGTACCAGGATCTCAATAACAAACTCAGACTCCAGTCTAGGGGTCTTTTTGTTGTTTATTGCAGAATTCAGACAAATTGCAAAGAGGAGGGTTTAGGGTGCATGATACCCTAATCAGATCCTGAAAAATCTCAGCAATGACAGGATCTTGAGTAACAGCCACAAAATAATACTGACGAAAAGGGGACAACAAAATAACCCATGACTCTGTGAGAACAGTCAGTCTCTCTGTAGCTTGATATAGTGCCTGACCCTCAATAAGGAAGTTCCACAAAACCTAGAGCTGTAGTTGATAGGTCCTTCTGTTAGAAATTCTGAATATAGCCCCACAGAAAAGACTGTGCACAGTCCACGTGGGCTTTGCTGCTTAACTGTAGACAGGAAACAGGAATTTTATTCAGGGAAAAGACATAGAGCATACCATAGATGCAGTTACAAACTTATATACACTGCCATCTACTGGATGAAGAATATATCTGTACTAAATACTGATGTACAGTAGTTGTTGTGCAAAGTACAATTCTGTACTCAAACCCCCCCTCAAAAACTACTCCTTATATTTGTCCCATTTTGGATCTCAGTTCTATAAATCTATCTCTTGTAAGCAGTTTTGTTAAAACATCTGCAATCCTCATCAGCATCTCTGATCCACTTTTGTTTCTCATGAGTTGGAAGTCTTTGCATCTCATCCCATGAATCTGTCTCTGATTATAATGCTATGCAGGCTACATAGGACAGACATTTGGCTGGGATGTCTTTATTGCTTCTGGTGAATTTCTTGATTGAAGCTTCTTGTGGCATGGTTTCTTCTTTTACAGGATTTGGATTGTCTGTATTCATTTATATTTCTGTGTCACTTTGTTGCTTATCTTCATGTGAGACTGATGTGGACTTTTTCGCCCGCCGGGAGCTCCGTGACTTTGATTGTGGGTCCTGCGGACCCAATGTCCGTGGGGATACCCGCGATCGTCTCACGGTGAGGAAGAACAGGGAGATGCTAATGTAAACAAGCATCTCCCCTCTCTGCCTAGTGACACAGTCACTGATCTCTGCTCCCTGTGATCAGGATCGGCGATCAGTATAGTGTCACACACAGCCCCTCCCCCCACAGTTAGAAACACTCCCTAGGACACACTTAACCCCTACAGCGCCACCTAGTGGTTAACCCCTTCACTGCCAGTGACATTTTTACAGTAATCAATGTAATTTTTTTATCATTGATCGCTGTATTAATGCCAATGGTCCCAAAAATGTGTCAAAATTGTCCGATGTGTCCGCCATATTGTTGCAGTCATGATAACCACCATTACTAGTAAAAAAAAATTATCAATAAAAATGCCAAAAAACTATCCCCTATTTTGTAGACGATATAACTTTTGCGCAAACCAATCAATAAACGCTTATTGCGATTTTTTTTTACCAAAAATTTGTAGAAGAATACGTATCGGCCTAAACTAAGGAAAAAATGTTTTTTTAAATATTTTTTGGGGATATTTATTATAGCAAAAAGTAAAAAATAATGCATTTTTTTCAAAATTTTCGCTATTTTGTTGTTTATAGCACAAAAAAATAAAAACTGCATAGGTGATCAAATACCATCAAAAGAAAGCTCTATTTGTAGGAAAAAAAGGACATCAATTTTGCTTGGGAGCCACATCGCATGTCCGCACAATTGTCAGTAAAAGCGACGCAGTGGCGAATCGCAAAAAGTGCTCTGCTCAGGAAGGGGGTAAATTCTTCCGGGGCTGAAGTGGTTAATTAATGAAATTTTGAACACACTGTATCCCTTTTGAGATTCACTGTAGTACCCCACAAGTACATCTGCCTTTGCGCAAGCGTCCCATTTTGTAAATTTTCCTTTAGGGATGTGCTTTGCAAAAATTTTTAGATGGTTCAAATTCAGGGCTTTTCCATTCCACAGTTAATATGGGGTTTTCTCAAATGATTTTCCTGGTAGTCTATTTTGGAGATAGCATGCAGTCATAATTGCCTCCCCCAGTCTGTAGTTGGCATATCTGCATCAAACAGCATGGTTCTTCCACTCTCACATAGAGTACGGTTCATTCTTTCTGCAACCCCATTTTATTCTGGGTTTTGTTCTGGGTTGTATGATACAGTAGTTTGAAATATTATGCCATGCTTTCTGAGACTCGCCTGTGTGTTATCACCTGTATATTCAGTTCCATTGTATGTGTGGCAAATTCGTTGTCTAAAATACTGTTCAAATTTCTATGGTACTTCACTTTTGTTGTGTAACAGATATAGTGTAGTATACCTGGAGTAATCATCTATAAAAGTGAGAGAATACCTCTTCTTACCTGGAGTCAATTTTTCCATTGGACCACAAAAATCTGAAGGAATTAAAGTGATTGGAAGGCTATATCTTTTTTTTAAAATAACAAACATGTCATACTTACCTCCACTGTGCAGCTCGTTTTGTGATCCTCAACATATGGGGTCCCTCGGCGGCTCTCGCGGCTCCCCCTCTTATCAGATAGTCCCCTGGGAGAAGCGCTCTCCCGGGGGTTACTTTGTGGGCGCACTGACAAAAGTCCAGCATTTGCGTCCATAGACACGAATACTGGACTCGGCTCCGCCCCCCAGTGCCTGCGTCATTGGATTTGATTGACAGCAGTGGGAGCCATTGGCTTCCCTGCTATCAATCTATCCAATCAAGAGCTGGGACCCCATGCAGAGAGGGAGAGCGCGTCCTCGCCGAGGGAATGAAGGGGCTCAGGTAAGTAAAATGGGGGGGGCTGGGGGGCCAGTCAAGTTTTTTCACCTTAATGCATAGGATGCATTAAGGTGAAAAAACACAGCCTATAACACATTCTGAGGCTTAGTAGAATTAGCGGCTTTCTTAACACCCACACCTGCCTTCTTGTAGGAAAAAGCCCCAGGGAAAAGAGCCTGATCAGCTCCTCCCAAATATTTATCCTCTCCCCAGCTTGCTCTTCTGAGCTAGCCTCCCAGGCATTGGATGGTTTGGATAAATAGATCTATATAATTCAAGAGATTGATCCTTCCACACTATTCACTAGAACATTCTGCTACCAACAGGCAGGAGTAATCAGCCATTGAGTTTCTGAAAAACCTGCAAAATCCTGAAAAATAGATTGCAGCTCTACTGGCTTCAGCTCAGCCATAGTACACTAAATTTAGCCAGCCCAGGGCAGGGAAGCTGCATCCCTAAGAGGCAGAGATTGTCAGAGATTTTGTTACTAGGAAAAGGAACGCCAGCCCAAGAAAGCATTGCTTACAAAGAATTAATATGTTAATATTTAATCTACATATTAAATAATCTCTGAGCAATGTTTAATTCTTCTCTCAGTTGTGACCCTTGTCTTAACAATACAATAATAAAAGATTTGTGTGTGAAGAGAAGATGATATAAGTGAGCATGGTGGTGCTGTATAGGAAGTGATTGGGGAAAGTACATAGAAGGTAGATGAGAAGGGTCTGATGTCCCTGAGTTTATTTAAGGTAAGAGCCAGCTAACTATCAAACATATCCATTAGGATTTCATCCTGCAATAGAAATGTAAAGTTTATCTGGGACATGGTGGGAAGATGACTTGGTTTGAGTGGAAAACTTGGTCTGGGCCTTCTCTGGAAAGTTAAAGAGACCATGTATACTGTGCAACAGGAAGGGGAGCAGTAGGAGAAGCCTGTTTTCTAGGTCTCTCTGGATGCAAGTTGGTGTAACCAAAGAATGTGTACTTGGATCCTTAATGTGAATACTCCATCTCTCTTTTCACCTGTTACAAATGTAACCCCAAGAAGAAAAATCGAATATAGTGCAGATTACCCATTCTTAGGTGTGGTGGCTCTAATAGTTTTTTTCAAGATTATTTCCTTTGTTTTCAACTAGTGATCCTATTAGTTATCATCCTGTCTTTGTTGGCACTTCCCTCTCCCTGAAGTCAAGGTCAGGAGCTTAACATACGGCTTGGACTGGTTAGTCTGGCATGTTCTAGCTTTCTTTCTCTGAAGTCATGGAAAACCGTATGAGCTGTACAAGAGAAATATAATAGATTCTTCCTTTCACACATCAGCGTGGATGAAGAAATCTCCTCTGCTGGCTATTGTTGTCCTACAGCTGCAGCATGTGCGGCAGTCTGTATGCCTGAAAAGTCACTGCGTCTGATAGTATGCAGTCACTGTTCTGCCCACAATTTACACCCAGCTCCTTTGATTTTTCAGTTGAAGTTCGTCGACCAGGATAGTGCCAACAAACCCGCCCAAAGTGTGAGCCATGTTCGGCCAGATTTAGGTATGCAAGGCTTAAGCGCCTTATTACAGTTGTTTTTTCACTTTTTGACATAGTATGTCTCTTTCACTCTAGGACATATTGTTTACTAGGACTTTAACACAGTAAACAATATGTTTTGTTGACCACCTTAGATACTCATGCTGCATGATCTTCATTTCCTGGATCTCTTAGTGGCTTTTGCCCATCCTTCAGTTGGACTGCTTTTAGATGGCTTAACTGTTTACGATTTTCTTCCTGTGTCCCTCAGTAGACTTCAAGGAAAATATTTTATGGTAAGTTTTTACACTTTTAAGTATATAAGTGTAAGTGTATACGCGTATAAGTACAGTATATAACTGGTAGTAGTTAGTCACATTCAACTGGACCTGTTTTGTAATGTTAAAGATTTTTTGTTGCTTATCCAACCCACCGCAACATACCACAATGTTCATATTCACATACAATAGGTAGCATAAATACCTTAATCCAATCACAGTGGAACGTGTTAAGATCGATGCTGTTTGTCAAAGAAGAGGATGGGAGGTGAGAAAATTGTGGAATGACCCTTATATCTAGAGTGAAAGTGTAATAAAGTATAACAGAGCAGGAAAAGTACAAATTCCACGTTATCCTGTTTTAACTTGTGATGTGAAATCCCAAATTTTACAATTATACCTGTACTGTTCACCAACTTCCTAGTGTGTCCCCAGAACAGGAAATGAATTGAAATATACCAACAGGACACACAAAATAATAATTACTTATTTTGTCAAAAACAAAACAAAGAAGTATGGGTTTTAGATATTTTATTTCAATTTTCTTATTGATGAACTTTTTGAGATGAACTAATTGTTGTTACCAGTAGTTAAATGATTTGGCATCTTCAAACACTTGCATTAATTCAGCAGATATTTTGTTGCAATTGTTTTTTTTATCTCCTTTTTAAGTTTTCAGGAGCATCTTCAACATTATAAGCTTTATATGTTAAATGGGACATCTGTCCAAAGCCTCACCACTTAAAAAACTCAAGGTCTCCCCCCCCCCCCAAAAAAAAAAAAATATATATATATATATATATATATATATATATATATATATATATATATATATATATATATGCACACAGTATCTCACAAAAGTGAGTACACCCCTCACATTTTTGTAAATATTTTATTATATCTTTTCATGTGACAACAGTGAAGAAATTACACTTTGCTACATTGTAAAGTAGTGAGTGTACAGCTTGAATAACAGTGTAAACTTGCTATTCCCTCAAAATAACTCAACATATGGCCATTAATGTCTAAACCACTGACAACAAAAGTCCAACAAAAGCCCAATTAGCCATTTTCCCTCCCCGGTGTCATGTGACTCATTAGTGTTAAAAGGTCTCAGGTGTGAATAGCGAGCAGGTGTGTTAAATTTGGTGTTATTGCTCTCACTCTCTCATACTGGTCACTGGAAGTTCAATGTGCACAGTTTCTAATACACGTCAGGCGGTGTATGAATATGTATATATATATATATATATATATATATATATATATATATATATATATATGTACAGTATCTCACAAAAGTGAGTACATCCTTTACATTTTTGTAAATATGTTATTATACCTTTTCATGTGACAACACTGAAGAAATTCCACTTTGCTACAATGTAAAGTAGTGAGTGTACAGTTTGTATAAAAGTGTAAATTTACTGTCCCCTCAAAACAACTCAACACACAGCATTAATGTCTAAACTACTGGCAACAAAAGTGAGTACACCCCTAAGTGAAAATGTCCAAATTGGGTCCAATTAGCAATTTTCCCTCCCCGTTGTCATGTGACTCATTAGTGTTACAAGGTCTCAGGTGTGAATGGGGTGCAGGTGTGTTAAATTTGGTGTTATTGCTCTCACTCTCTCATACTGGTCACTGGAAGTTCAACATGGCACCTCATGGCAAAGAACTCTCTGAGGATATGAAAAAAAAGAATTGTTGCTCTACATAAAGATGGCCTAGGCTATAAGAAGATTGCCAAGACCCTGAAACTGAGCTTCAGCCCGGTGGCCAAGACCATACAGTGGTTTAGCAGGACAGGTTCCACTCAGAACAGGCCTTGCCATGGTCGACCAAAGAAGTTGAGTGCACATGCTCAGCATCATATCCAGAGGTTGTCTTTGGGAAATAGATGTATGAGTGCTGCCAGCATTGCTGCAGAGATTGAAGGGGTGGGGGGTCAGCCCGTCAGTGCTCAGACCATGCACCGCACACTGCATCAAATTGGTCTGCATGGCTGTCATCCCAGAAGTAAGACTCTTCTAAAGATTTTGCACAAGAAAGCCGGCAAACAGTTTGCTGAAAACAAGCAGACTAAGGACATGGATTACTGGAACCATGTCCTGTGATTTGATGAGACCCAGATAAACTTATTTGGTTCAGATGGCATTAAGCATGTGTGGCGGCAACCAGGAGAGGAGTACAAAGCCAAGCGTGTCTTGACTACAGTCAAGCATGGTGGTGAGAGTGTCATGGTCTGTGGCTGCATGAGTGCTGTCAGCACTGGGGAGCTTCAATTCATTGAGCAAACCATGAATGCCAACATGAACTATGACATACTGAAGCAGAGCATGATCCCCTCCCTTCAGAGATTGGGCCACAGGGCAGAATTCCAACATGATAATGACCACAAACACACCACTGCCTTGCTAAAGAAGCTGAGAGTAAACGTGATGGACTGGCCAAGCATGTCTTCATACCTAAACCCTATTGAGCATCTGTGGGGCATCCTCATACAGAAGGTGGAGGAGCGCAAGGTCTCTAACATTCAACAGCAAAGTGATGTCATCATGGAGGAGTGGAAGAGGACTCCAGTGGCAACCTGTGAAGCTCTGGTGAACTCCATGCCCAAGAGGGTTAAGGCATTGCTGGAAAATAATAGTGGCCACACAAAATATTGACACTTTGGACCCAATCTGGACATTTTTACTTAGGGGTGTACTCAATTTTGTTGCAAGCAGTTTAGACATTAATGGCTGTGTGTTGAGTTATTTGAGGGGACAGAAAATGTACACTGTTATACAAGCTGTACACTCACAACTTTACATTTTAGTAAAGTGTCATTTCTTCAGTGTTGTCACATGAAAAGATTTTGTGAGATACTGTACATACTGTACAAAGTGAGTGGAGGAGTGGATGTGTCTCTAGACTGTACAACACATACATACTACAATAATAGGCCAACAGAAAATGATAAAAAAATGATTATGACTCAATATTACAATATCCGCATAAGTAGAAAAATGCTAAATCCGAAGAGGGTGGAAGCCAAGATTCCTTGCTTACCAGATAAGATGGACCCCTGTATTACAGAAGGTCAAACACGCATGTATTCCAACAGGGATGATAGTAACTCCTGGCACTGCTGCAAAGGTCCTCGCTCCAGCAAGATGGAAGAAAAACGCCCAACATAGAGTTCCAATGGTAAAAGCCTCCAGGTCGGCAATGGTGAGTGTAAGGATAATACAGCCTCCCCAATGGATATGAAAGGATATAAGGACACACTCTAAGTGTACTCCGTAAGTTTATTAGAATAAAAAGTCACAAAATGCACCTGAAAATATAGCGCTATTGTGCGCAAGCAATAAAAAGCAAAATAAATATGGATAAAAAGATCAGTGGATCGAGTGTATGAAAACACCTAGGGGTGACGTCCATGCATAAGCTCCTCCCCCGGTACGCGGTGTTACGTCCTGATTGGACTTCGTCAGCGAAGGTGCCCATTTATTAGCACCATTTATTAACTCACACATTATATATTAAAAGCCTAATTTTTATAAAATACCTCCCTAGCACCTGCTTCTATGCTGAAAGAACTATATGGCCAAGTGACCACGTGTATTTTCAAAGAAAATCAGGGAATATTGGCAAATGGTACAACATTATATGAAGGTAATATCGGAAATGGATATAGTGAATGACCTGTGGGTATGCTTAATCCATAACACAGATAAGACAATAAAACAATATAAAGAGTCAATATTACCACACCTATTAAATGCCGCGAAGTGTGCAATACCAAAAAAATGGAGAGAGTTGGATAGCCCTACATTGAGGGACTGGTGTATAAGAGTTGAGTACTTAAATAGGATGGAGTATTTAAGTACCAGAGAAGAAGATTTGAAGGAAGTGGGAAGAATTTAAAAGAACTAAAGATTATATGAAGATCCTGCAGGGAGAAATAGGGGGATTAGATTAAAGGAGAATAAATGGAGAAAAGAAAGAAGACCAAAATGACAGAACTAAGGATAGGGGGAGAGATGTAGGGGGTGGGGGAGGGGAGAGGTAGGGGATGGGGGAGGTGGAGGTGGGGTATGGGGGAGGTGGAGGTGGGGGATGGGGGAGGTGGAGGTGGGGGGGGGGTAATTTTAGAATGTTGTCGATGTGATTTTTTTCAAAACATGATATACAAAGTTATTTTTTCCATTTGTTATGTAATATGAAAAATTTTATCAAATGTAATTAAAAACATAAATAAATGGGAAATCTGTCCAAAGCCCCACCACATGAAAAAGTCAAGGTCCCAAAAAAAAATATATATACATACTGTACAAAGTGAGAGGAGGAGTGGAAGAGTCTCTAGGCTGTACAACACATACATACTACAATAATAGGCCAATAGAAAATGATATAAAACTGATTATGACTCAATCAACCATATTACAATATCCATCAATGTTATGCCAAAAATAAACCAAGAAATGCAGACTGCATATAACACCATATTGCACCATTTATTAACTCACACATTATATATTAAAAGCCAATTTTTTATAAAATACCTCCCTAGCACATACCCCTATGCTGAAATAACTATATGGCCAAGTGACCACGTATCTTTGCAAATAATATAAATAATTACAAGATATGTAGCATTCAAAGGTATAGCCAAATACGCTCAAGGCTGGGCTTGATTCATGTATGTGAACTTCTCCATGCTCAATATGATGGTATTCCTCCATAGAGTTGCATTCACCATGTTGGGCCAATATGCAATAGGATCAGTATGTATAAGCAGTTTACATACTTAATGAAATACAACCTATTGTCCGTATGCAGCTTACAGTGCTTCACCAGGGCAAAAGATGAATAAGTGCACTGTACAGAAATCAATTGCATAAGATCACTTCTAAATCAAAATCTTAATCGGCAAAGATGATACATAGCAGAAACATCCACCACTGTGACTTATGTACTTTGTATTCCCAGGAAAACATAACAGACATGCTGAACCTACTCCTAATATGGGACAGCATCTCCCAAGAAAAGTCCCATTTACAGTATATGTACCACATTACTGGTTTAACAGAATAAGGCAGCCGTTTCATCAAATCCAATTCAAACTAAAATATAGATGTCCCATTCATGAATTTCCATACAGCGCTGATACAAATCCAATACTATCGCCCCTTTTGTATGTTGCCGGCTACAGCTTAGTTCTTATGGATAAACAGTTTAAATGTATGAGGATACTTATCAGAGTATAGCAAAGTCCATGAAACTCAAAGTCACAGAAAAGTCCCTGACTGCCTCTTAAGGAGCCCAGGATGGAGCTTTGAATGAAACCATGCCTCTGATGCAGCTGACTTAGTACCAGCGAAACCGGTCAGGTGGAGGTGAGAAGTCATCTTTGCCCCTGGTCCTCTTCAGGCTTTCATTCATTTTTCTAGTCATATTGTAAGAAATTTTATTGATCTTCATTATTAAGACATAGGAGTCCTAACCTCTGTTCCAAGCATACATACATTTGAATCCTACATTATTTAAATGCTTTACAAAGACATGTGGTCACTTGGACATGTCCTTCTTTTTCTTATGTTTAAGTCCTGTTTAAATGTACAGGGAGCAGGCACTGGGGGGGGATGGGCATTTTTAAATAATCTTGGCCAAGCTTTTACTATAGAATGTGTATTTCAATAAATGGTGCAATATGGTGTTATACAGTAAGCAGTCTGTATTCTTGTCTTTTTTTTTTGTATAGTGTTGAGGGGTACTTTAGAGTGGTTGATCGAGTCACAGTCAGTTTTTTTTTCTGTTAGCCTAAAGGGAACATCTCCAAAATATTGATTGTACCTAAACAGAATCCTGGAAAATGTATCCTTTCCTCTGGTATTCCTTCTGAAAAATAGAAGGAAATTTATAAAAGGTTTTCAACATTTTTTACAAATAAATATGTGAAAAGTGAGGGGTGCATTTGTATTCAGCCCCCCTGAGAACCACCTTTCACTGCAATTACAGCTGCAAGTCTTTTTGGGGATGTCTCTACCAGCTTTGCACATCTAGAGAGTGACATTTTTGCCCAAGCTCTGTCAGAATGGATGGAGAGCATCTGTGAACAGCAAATTTCAAGTCTTGCCACAGATTCTCAATTGGATTTAGGTCTGGACTTTGACTGGACCATTCTAACACATGAATATGCTTTGATCTGAACCATACCATTGTAGCTCTGGCTGTATGTTTAGGGTCATTGTCATAGAAGGCTAGAAGGTGAACCTCCACTCCAGTCTCAAGTCTTTTGCAGACTCTAACAGGTTTTTTTCTAAGATTGCTCTGTATTTGGCTCAATCCTTCTTCCCATCAACTCTGCCCAGCTTCCCTGTCCCTGCTGAAGAAAAGCATCCCCACAACATGATGCTGCCACCACCATGCTTCACGGTGGGGATGGTGTGTTCAGGGTAATAGGCAGAGTTCGTTTTCCGCCACACATACCTTTTTTTCCTTTTAGGCCAAAAAGTTCCATTTTGGTCTCATCTAACCAGAGCACCTTCTTCCACATGTTTGCTGTGTCCCCCACATTGCTTCTCGCAAACTGCAAACCGGACTTCTTATGGCTTTCTTTCAACAATGGCTTTCTTCTTGCCACTCTTCCATAAAGGCCAGATTTTTGGAATGCACGACTAATAGTTGTCCTGTGGACAGATTCTCCCACCTGAACTGTGGATCTCTGCAGCTCCTCCAGTTACCATGGGCCTTTTGACTACTTCTCTGATTAATGCTCTCCTTTCCCAGCCAGTTTAGGTGAACAACCATGTCTTTGTAGGTTAGCAGATGTGCCATAGTCTTTCCATTTTTGGATGATGGATTAACAGTGCTCAGTGAGATGTTCAAAGCTTGGCATATTTTTTTATAACCTAACCCTACTTTAAACTTCTCCACAACTTTATCCCTGACCTGTCTGGTGTGTTCCGTGGCATTTATGATACGGTTTGTTCACTAAGGTTCTCTAACAAACCTCTAAGGGCTTCACAGAACAGCTGTATTTATACTGAGAATAAATTTCACACAGGTGGATTCTATTCACTAATTAGGTGACTTATAAAGATTTTTTTTTCTGAAAAAATTGAAAACCATTTACCATTTTCCTTCCACTTCACAATTATGTGCCACTTTGTGTTGGTGTATCACATAAAATTTAATATCATATATTTACTTTTTGGTTGTAACATGACAAAATGTGGAACATTTCAAGGTGTATGAATACTTTTTCAAGACACTGTAAATCTGCAGTGTGAGACCTAAGGCACTGCTGCTTCTGACCACTAGTCTTAAAATATTTGGTGATGTCTCTACTGTGTTGCAAACTCTTTTATTTTCTTGGAGGCTTTGACATGAATGGCCACCTCACAGAGACACAGTGAAAAACAAGATATTTTAATTCAATACAAGAGAAAATTTCAGCTTCAGAGCAATGTTGATGGCTAGTCTTTTTGCCCTCTTCCAGTCTTTTTTGGACACAGCTGCAAAAATGCAGCTGCTCTTCAAATAGGACACCCCTTTTGTTTAACCTCTTGACGAATGACGGCTACAGCGCGGACCTTAATTTCCAGGAGGCTGTCATATGACAGCCTCCCCTTTCCTCGCTCCCCGTGCGTGCTCCCGCGCATGCATCGGGGAAATTCTGTGCTGGCCGTGTCCCTTGGATACAGCCAATCACAGATCGCTGTAAATGGCCAATCACAGCGGCCATTTACAGCGTGATCGGCGTGGCCAATGAGAGATGATCTCAAATGTAGACATATGAGATCATCTCTCGTTGCCGGCTCTCTCTCCTCACACAGAGACCGCGTGTGAGGAGAAAGAGCATCTGACAGCGATCTGTGAGTGAAAAAACACATATTACAGTGCCAACAGTGCCCAAACAGTGCCCAAACGGTGCCCCATCAGTACAGTGCCCACCTGTGCAAATCGGTGCCCACCTGTGCCAATCGGTGCCCATCTGTGCCAATCGATGCCCACCTGTGCCAATTGGTGTCCACCTGTGCCAATCTGTGCCCATCTGTGCCAATCTGCCATCAGTGATCAGTGTCTATCTGTGCACATCTTCACAATCAGTGCACATCTGTGCCACCTCATCAGTGCCCACCTGTGCCACCTCATCAATGCCCACCTGTGCCACCTCATCAGTGCCCACCTGTGCCAATCAGTGCCCATCTGTGCCGCCTCATCAGTGCACATCTGTGCAATCTATCAGTGCACATCTGTGCCACCTCATCAGTGCACATCTGTGCCACCTCATCATGCACATCTGTGCCACCTTATCAGTGCACATCTGTGCCATCTCATCAATGCACATCTGTTCCGCCTCATCAGTGCCCATCTGCTCTGCCTCATCAGTGCCCACCTGTGCCACCTCATCAGTGCCCACCTGTGCCACCTCATCAGTGCCCACCTGTGCCAATCAGTGCCCATCTGTGCCGCCTCATCAGTGCACATCTGTGCAATTAATCAGTGCACATTTGTGCCGCCTCTTCAGTGCCTATCTGTGCCGCCTCATCAGTGCCATCTGTGCCGCCCCATCAGTGCACATCTGTGCCACCTCATCAGTGCACATCTGTGCAATAAATCAGTGCACATCTGTTCCGCCTCATCAGTGCCCATCTGTGCCACCTCATCAGTGCTCATCTGTGCCGCCTCATCAGTGCTCATCTGTGCCACCTCATCAGTGCCGCCTCATCAGTGCACATCTGTGCCACCTCATCAGTGCACATCTGTTCCACCACATAAGTGCCCCTCTGTGCCACCTCAGTGCCCATCTGTGCTCATCAGTGCTGCCTCAACAGTGCCCATCAGTGCAGGCTTAGCACACACCTGTGTAGTCGCATCACCACCAGCAACCATGTCCTAAAGATGCTTTTCCGGCGCGGAGGAGTACCAAATACTTTCCCAGGCTGACGAGAGCAACGGGGAGCTCTCTTTTTCGGATTCCCTTTCAAACTCCGATTCTGAGTCAGACGTATATTATGAGCCAGTCCTCAGTAGTGGAACACTGAGTGACTCAGAGGAGGAGGATATTCTGCCTGCCAAGCGAAGGCGTTTTGGTAAGGAGGCAGTGGCATCCACCAGCACCGCAGTACCATCCACCAGCACCACAGTGCCATCCACCAGCACCGCAGTACCTCGGCAAGAAAGGCCAAGGACCCATGCCAGCCTTCCCTATGCACTTCAGAACCCCTTTTGGCTTCCTCCTAATTCAGGAGAAGCCAACATTCCCCCTTTCACTGCCCAGCCAGGAGTCCAGGTGGACACGGAGAACTTTTCCCCAATCAATTTTTTTTATTTAATTTTTACGAAGGACATGCTATCAAAATTGTGACCAAGTGCAACCTCTATGCACAGCAATTTATTTTAAATAATTCCAATGTCCTATTATGCCCGTCCATACGAGTGGAGAGACCTAACGGTGGAGGAGTTGAGGGTTTTTTTAGGCCTCACATTTTGTATGGGACTCACCAAAAAAAAACACTTTGAATTCCATTTGGTCAATCCACCCCATCCACCACATACCAATCTTCTCCAAGGTAATGCCCAGAACCAGATAACTCATGATAATGAGGTTCCTCCATTTCAATGATAATACCCAGTGCCCTCCCTGAAATGACCCAAATTATGACAGGCTTTTCAAAATTCAGCCACTTCTAAATTATTTTTCTGAAATATTCCCCCAGCTGTTTACCCCGGACCAACACATATGTGTGGATGAGTCCCTTGTTAAATTTAGTGGCAGGCTTAAAATCAAACAATTTATTCCCAGAAAAAGGGCCCGCTATGGGGTGAAGGTATACAAATTATGTGACCGAGTCACAGGGTACATATATGCCTTCAAAGTGTACGAAGGGAAGGACACCCAGCTGCAACCCCCTAATTGCCCAGACTACTTGGGATCAAGCGGGAAAATTGTTTGGGACCTCATATTCCCCCTACTGGATAAAAGCTACCACTTATACGTAGACAACTTCTACACATCTCTGCCCCTCTTCCACAACCTTCACCGGAAGAAGATACCAGCATGTGCCACCGTAAAAAAGAACCAGAAGGGCTTTCTTGAAAGTCTTGTCAATAAGAAGTTGACAAAAGGAGAAACGGAAAGTCTGCGAAACAAGGAGATTTTGGCAGTGAAGTGGAGGGACAAAAGGGATGTCTACATGTTGTCTTCGATCCACAATGATACCTTCGTGAAAATCCCCAGAAGGAATGGCCCCATACAAAAAACAAAATGCATCTATGAATATAATTTGTTCATGGGGGGAGTCGACTTCAATGACCAAATGCTGGAACCATACTTTGCCTCAAGACGGACATACCATTGGTATAAAAAAGTCACAATTTATTTTTTTCAATTGGCCATATACAACTCATATGTCATTTACCACAACTCCACCCAAAACCCCAAACGTTTCCTTGGCTACCAGGAGGAAGTTTTCACTGCCCTTTTATTCCCAAATGGCCCACCAGAAAATATCCGATCAGATGCTCTTAGTCGACTCTCCGAACGCCACTTTCCCGATTGAAGCCCTCCCAAACCAACAGGCCAACAACGTCAAAAAAATGTAAGGTGTGTACCAGAGCAGGAGTCAGAAGAGACACTTCTTATTATTATGCACAATGTCCTTCCCAACCAGGCCTCTGCATAGGTGAATGTTTTTGCCGTTACCATACTTCAATAAATTATTAGTGAAGTATGGTAAACGTAATCCCCAGTTCCTGCCTTCACACACCTTCACACCCCTTATGCCACTGCCTGCTTTGTAACCCTGGCTTGTTATTCCACCACGCTTCTGTCTGACGATTCTGTACATACTCTGTCTGATCTGGAACTGACCTTGGACTGTTTGACCACGTTTTTTGCCTGCCTCGTGGACTGATCTTGTACCCTGCTACTGGACTAGTGGGATTCAACACAGGGGTCTCACATATGTGAGGGGCTCCAAATTGTTTTTCTGGATGAAGAAAACTATTTTTTTTTGTTTTTTCATTCCTAGAATAGGGTCTGGAGACTTGGAGGCTTCAAAGAGATTTGGGTGGGAGAAGCCTCTACTCCTGTCCCCATTCTGTCCTGAGCGAGGCCCTACTTCTGCCTGCTTCCTGTAGGACTTACTGCCATTATGTCTCTGTCTGTCACACTGACCACACCACATGTTCCTGCCTACTACCAGGACCAATATTTTTGGCACTGCTGACAATATCTCTGCCTGCACTGACCCTGGACTTTATATGGACAGTATCCCTGCCTGCTGCCTGGACAATTGTGTTCTCCATTGCTGACCAAGTCCCTGCCTGCTGCCTGGACCAGTGCTATCCTACTGTGTACAACTGCGCTACCACAACCACAGGTAATCTTTTGTTTACGCTTTGCTTAGCATAATGTATTTTGGAGTGTAATTCTTGGTATGTGCATGCTATGTGTCCCTGGAACACCTGACGTTGTTCCTTGCATGTTGGATCTCTATATGTGGCCAGGCTGGAAGTCTGTGGAAGTCTCACACATGTGGTATCGCAATACTCAGGAGGAGTAGCAGAATGTATTTTGGGTGTCATTTTTGCTATCTAAATGCTATGTGTTGGAATTATCTTATAAACGGACAAGTTTGTGTAAAAAAAATGTGTTTTCATTTTTTTCCACATTTATCCAAAAACTTCTGGAAAAAAATGAACCGTGAAGACTCATTATGCCTGAAAAAATGAACACTCATTATGTCTCATAGATTATATTTTGGGGTTTTAGCTTTCCAAAATGGGGTTATTTTGTGGGTGTTTCTATTGTCCTGGTGCTCCAGGGCCTTCAAAAGTGTAATAGGTGGTTGAGAAATGTGATGTGTAATTTATGCTCCTAGAACACCTGATGGTGCTCCCTCCCTCTGTATGTTACCAGGCAGTGAAAAAGTCACACACATGTGGTATCGTAATACTCAGGAGGAGTAGCAGAATGTATTTTGGGGTGTCATTTGTGGTATGCAAATGCCATGTGAGAGAAATAAGCTATTACAATGACAATTTTGAGAAAAAAAATCTTAATTTTGCAAAGAAAAATTACAACTTCAAATAACTTACCATGCCTCTTACTAAATACCTTGAAATGTCTACTTTCCAAAAAGGGGTTATTTGGGGGGCATTTGTACTTTCCTGGCTTGTTAGGGTCTCAAGAAATGAGATAGGCCACCAGTACATGAGATGTAATAATTTTTTTATGATTTGCACTATAGCTTGTAGACTCTAAAACCTTCACACAGACCAAATAATTGTTTTCAAAATTTTCAGTCTTTTTTCATTTATAGCGCAAACAATAAAAAACCCAGAGGTGATCAAATACCATCAAAAGAAAGCTCTATTTGTATGGAAAAAAGGACAAAAAATCATTTGGGTACAGTGTTGCATGACTGAGTAATCGTCATTCAAAGTGTGAGAGCACTGAAAGCTGAAAATTGGTCTGGACAGGAGGGGGGTTTAAGTGCCCAGTAAGCAAGTGCTTAAAGTAGTTGCAACATTTGCATAAACAAATTAACTAGGGAAAGATGGTTGACAGGAAGGAAGGATGGAAGGAAAGGAAAAGGAAAAGGTTTTTTTCTAAGAGTGTAGGGTGAGTGTGTACCTGTGTATTGTAAGTACATGAGTTCTGCGAGTGCACGTGGGCTGTATTGAGTATTAGTGTCAGGTAGTACCTGAGTATTGTGAGTACCTGAGTGCTGTCTGAGTAGTGTGTGTGGATCGTTAGTACTTGTGTATTGTGTGAGTGCACGTTGGTCTGCAAGTGCACATTAGTCAGCGAATACACCTTGGTCTTATTGAGTACCTGTGTATTGTCTTGTTGAGCATTAGTGTCAGGAAGCTAGTTGTTAGTTAATTTGGACAGGGTATAATCCCCAATCCTCATTAAATTAGTAGGTACGATGTCCGGTGGGTGTGGAGATGAGACTCGGTGTACATCTTGCGGCATGTATGCATTCCTTGATCATCCGATTGAGGGCAAATACTGCTGCGCAAAATGCAAGCACATTGTTTCACTGGAAGTCCTGGTTCTGAATCTGGGGAAGTAACTGTCAGCACTGAGAAGTCCCTCCATACTAAAGGCGAGCCAGGAACGTACACGGCAGGTGCCGGCAGGGGCCAGCACAGAGGCGGGTGGAGACAAAGAGGTGCAGGCACTAGGAAAGAGTAGACGGGTGACAGTGAGGAAGTGTAGAGGGGGAAGTGCCAGGGAGGCCGATCCAGGGCTGGAACATCCCAATATGCACGCTCCATTGAGTGACATTGGTGAAACCAGTCAGGAACCAGCACTGCTGGAGCTGAGGGACTTTCCTAGCTGCCGGGGGAAGAACTCCTCCAGTGAGAGTGGGGGAGAAGTGAAGGGAAAGGAAAGAGATTCTGGTGATAGGGGACTCAATTCTTAGAAGGACAGATAGGGCAATCTGTAGCAAAGACCTGAAGCGCTGAACTGTATGTTGTCTACCGGGCGCTCGGGTTCGGCACATCACGGATCTGGTGGACAGATTACTGGGAGGGGCTGGGGAAGACCCAGCTGTCATGGTGCACGTTGGCACCAATGACAAAGTCAGAGGCAGATGGAGTGTCCTAAAGAACAATTTTGGGGACTTGGGAGCTAAATTGAGGAAAAGGACCTCCAAGGTAGTATTCTCAGGAATACTACCGGTACATCCAGCCACACAGAAAGGCAGAGGGAGAGTAGGGAAGTAAACAAGTGGCTGAAGAGCTGGTGTAATAAGGAGGGGTTTGGGTTCCTGGAGGACTGGGCCAACTTCTCAGTTGATCACCAGTACTATAGAAGGGACGGACTGCACCTAAATGAGGAGGGTGCAGATCAGCTGGGAGTAAAGATGGCCAAAAAGTTAGAGGGGTTTTGAAACTAGGCGACAGGGGGGAGGGCCCAGAGGTAGAGATAGTCAGCGCGGAACATATTCCAGAGGGTAGTATTGGGGGCATTGGTGGTAGGATGACTAAAGCACATAAACCCAAGGTAAGTATAGTAACAAATCCTAGTTGTAATCTCAGAAGACCCAATAAGAGGATAGTATGCAACTGGTCTAAAACTACGTGGCATGTTCACCAATGCCAGAAGTCTGGCGGACAAGATGGGTGAACTAGAGATACTGTTGTACGAGGGGGATTTGGATTTTGTGGGAATTTCAGAGACCTAGTTCAACCGCTCTCATGATTGGCTGGCAACCATTCAAGGGTATACCCGTTATCGCAGGGAGAGAATGGGTAAAAAGGGGGAGGGGTATGCCTATATATCAAGAATAATGTACATGTGAATGTGAAAGATAACATCACCAAGGGAGCTAGGGAGGAGGTGGAATCCGTATGGGTAGAGCTTCAAACAGATGAAGCTAAGGAGAAAATAATACTGGGAGTATGCTATAGGCGCCCTAACTTGAGGGAGAAGACGGAGACGGATCTCCTATCACAAGTTGGATTAGCAGCAAGGATCGGAAGTATTATCATAATGGGGGGTTTTAATTATCCAGACAGACTGAGCGGAGGGAACCACGCATTCGTCTAATGCCGCGTACACACGGTCGGACTTTTCGACCGGACTTGTCCGACGGACGCCGACGGACCAAATCCGGCAGACAATCCGATCGTGTGTGGGCTTCACCGGACCTTCAGCGGACTTTTCCAGTCACAAATCTGACGAACTTTAGATTTGGAACATGCTTCAAATCTTTACGTCGTAACTCCGCCGGACCCAGAAATCCGGTCGTCTGTATGCTAGTCCGACAGACAAAAACCCACGCTAGGGCAGCTATTGGCTACTGGCTATCAATTTCCTTATTTTAGTCCGGTGTACGTCATCACGTACGAATCCGTCGGATCATGTGTAGGCAAGTCCAGTTGTTAGAAAGTCTGTTGAAAGTCCGCCAAAAGTCAGTCGAATGTCTGTCGAAAGTCTGTCGGACTGGCTGTCGGACTTTTGTAGCTGAAAAGTCCAACCGTGTGTATGCGGCATAAGGCTCGCCAGTTCCTAAATGTCTTGCAGGACAATTTCATGGTTCTAGATGGTAGACGCACCAACTAGAAATGAAGCGTTATTGGATCTACTGATTACTAACAATACAGACCTAATCACGGATGTGGAAATATGGGGCAATTTAGGAAACAGCGATCACAGGTCAATTGGCTTCAGTATAAATCACACAAATAGGAAACATAAGGGGAATACAAAGACACTGAATTTCAAAAGAGCCAACTTTCCTAAACTACGAACCTTGTTAGAAGACATGAATTGGGATAAAATCTTAAGAACAAAGAACACGGAGGAGAGATGGGTTTTCTTTGAGAGCATATTAATTAAGGGCATTAGCTAATGCATCCCTTCAAGTAATAAATTTAAAAGAGCGAACAAAAGTCCTGGATGGCCTAACTCCAATGTAAAAATGCATATAAAAGCAAAAGAGAAGGCCTTCAAAAATACAAGGTTGAGGGATCATCATCAGCAATCAGACTTTATAAAGAATGCAACAAGAAATGCAAGGGTGCAATTAGGGCGGCTAAGATAGAACATTGCATTGAGGTGTGCCTCTGTGTGTCTGTGTTAATCCAGGAAGTGAACAGGCAGCAGCTTCAGCTGCCCACAGTTAAAATGGATGCAGCCAGACTCAGTGGAGGGAGATTTCTGCAGCATATTTGGCAAGTACAGAATCACAGTATACAGTATATAAAATAATATGCAAAGTGGTTGAAGGAAAGCTTCAGATTGGCAAAGATGTTTTTATTAGAAATTATGTGAGCAGACTGCAGTTCCTCTTTAAGCACTGCTTGCTTACACAGTTGGATATTCTAACTTAGACCCCTTTCACACTGGGACGCTTTGCAGGCGCTACAGCACTAAAAATAGCGCCTGCTAAGCGCCCTGAAAGAGTCGCTCCTGTCTCTCCAATGTGAAAGCCTGAGGGCTTTCACACTGGAGCGGTGCGCTGGCAGGACGCTAACAAAAAGTCCTGCTGGCAGCATCTTTGGAGCTGTGAAGGAGCGGTGTGTATACCGCTCCTCCACCGCTCTTGCCCATTGAAATTAATGGGCAGCACAGCTATACCGCCAGCAAAGCACTGCTGCAGCA